>CM034148.1:236207961-238637961 GCA_019776745.2 Taxus chinensis
ATATATATATATATATATATATATATTTGAAATTTACCTGTGAAAGACCAATATCAGTGGTACTAGTTCCAAAAACATCCCCCAGCATCTCATCTAGAGAAAAGAAATCATGTGAACTGGCAAATGAGGTCTCACCTATAGTGCATACAGAACCACATGATCCACAACGGTGTGTTGCGCTAGAACTGGCGCCTCCACCAACATCACCAGATGCAATCTGGTCACTATGTTGGGTTAGAGTGTCAGTGAGCTCCCTCAATGCATGCAGTGTATCAATCTCCACAACCTCCTTCACTGTAGGAGGGAAAACTAAAGGCAGTGGGGGGTTTAGGGCATGGGGGATCCTTGGTTGACCTATGCACGTGCACTAGGTATACTTTGTGCAGAGCCACCTCCTCACCTAAAAAAAATTAGAAAAGTCAAAATAATTTGGGACCTCATTAAGCACGAACTCGCAATATAATTTCTTCAAAAAATACAGAGGAACCTCATTGTTGTTGCATGGTGGATAATAAAAAACCATCCACCATCGGTCCCAAAAAAAATTTTTGATTCAGTCATCGTGGCACCAATGGATTGGGAACCGTTTGCAAGTAGCTACGGGGGGGCATTGGTTCTTGGGTCAATAAATAATGCACAAATGAGTTCTTTTCCAATTTTTTTGTCTTTTACGACCGCATTGGATAATTTATCCGCATACCACCACCTAAAATCACCTCTAAAAGTATTCCATCTATGTATTTGGTTGGTTGCAGAGTCAACTTCGCCAATCAATGTTTGCAATGTGTTGGCTAAAGCCATGCATGACGGATTGGTGGCATGATTTTGTCTAATAGTCTGAATAAGGTTCTCAATGACAATTTTATTTTCTTGGATTATTCCTACGATATTATCTTGTGTTCCTACTGGTTTAGTGGGGACAGAAGGAGCCACAGGATGCGGATCTATGTTTGGAGGAGGGTTTTGAGGAATGTTTGGAGGGTTTTGAGGAATGTTTCAATGGTTTGTAGGATTTCAAGCTTGCCGACCAACTGAAAAAACAAGAAAATTATATACATAAACAAAAATTTCAAAAAACCCATGAAAATGCAAAAAAACAACCTAAAATGCAAAAAAAATGATTAAAATTGGGGTCTTACCTCCTTGTCTTGGCGGCATGGTTGAATCTATCGCGATCCAAAAGTCTGATGAGCAATTTTGAGGTGGTATTTGAAGCTCGAGTGAAAAATGCGAAGGATAAATCATGGTTTGAAATATAAAATGAGGAAAACGAGGACTCGCGAGACTGGTATTTTTGTCTCAGAGTTCCGCGATCGCGGTTTATAAACCACGATCGCGGGTCTAAACCGCGATCATGGGTATAAACCATGATCGCGGGTTTAGGTTTGATTATTGCCGAGCCTGCTAAAAATGACTCCGTGATCACAATTTAAAACCCGCGATTGCTGTATATAAAACCGCGATTACAGTGCCTTCATTTCAGGTTTTTAAGTCCATGAAATTATCCACCAACTTTGTGCACTTACCCATAAGATTACTAACAAAATTTCCTTAGGGTTTGATAAAGTGATTTTTGTTCAAATTGGCTTAGGTTTTTTTATGAGTGATTTTGTTTTCATAGTTTGTATGAGTTTGGACTAGATTTGTGTATGCTCTTCTCTTGCACTTTGTGTGATCTTGAGAATGAAAAGTGCCTCTAAACCTTCTTTTACTAATTTCGAGTAAGTAAGAAAAATCACCATTCATTGTTATACTTAAAGGAATAAATTTTCATTTTGTCAGGTATATGATCTTTTAGTTCAAGAGCTTTTCATTTGATAAATAACTAAGGTTAATGCTCATGTATGCTCTTCTCTTGCACCTAGTGTGATCTTGAGAACCAAAATTATTGTTGCATATCACAAGCACTAAGAGGGGGGATGAATCAAGTGCAGATTAAAACTTTTACACTCTTGATACCAATATATATATATATATATATATATATATATATATATATATATATATATATATATATATGATCAACATACAATCAATCAAGTATTCATCAAACACATAAACATTTAACACATGAGATTTAGTGTGCGAAACCATTTCAGGTAGAAAAAACAACCAAAACCATTGCTTATATTACACAAATCAATGATATCATAATAATATAACACATATTAAAATATTTTTTTAGTAAGACACCAATCCCACAAGGAGCACCAACCCCTACACCTATGCTGATATTACAAAAAAACAAAGGACTCCAGTGAATATTATGCATCACAAGAGATTCTTTTCTACAAGCACCCACCTATAAGGATTGGCCTTTTCAACTCTTTTGCATGTCTTGCCATTGATAATATCAAATCCTGAGTCATGGAATATTACATTGTAAACTCTCTTACACATTTGACTCACACTTAACAGTGTTATGTTTCAAGCCTTCAACATACAACAACATTTTCTGTAATAGTATTTCCAATATCTAAACTTAATGTCCCTTTTCTAACTATGTTGGCAAAGTTATTGTCACCAAATCTCACAGCACTTGATGCATTATTTGATAGACGAATAAATTTACTTTTATTACCTGTCATGTGACTGGAGCATCCACTATCTAAATACCAAATTTTATCTTCATTTTGTACATGGAATGTGGTCTGTACTACTAAGCAACATTCATTTCTCTTGTTCTCATCTTTCGTTACATATATCCAGTTTTTATGTTTGGGTGGACTCTTGTTTCCTTACTGGTGGATTATTTTTTTTCTTGTGATAGGTGTACTGAGTAGTATTAAATTTTGAATTGGCGTAAGATGGTCCAAAGTTTCTTCTATAGCCTTTAGAATTCTTTCTACACTTCGCAGCTTTATGTCCAAACTGATTACAAGAGAAACAAAACCCATAAAAGGAATGTGTGCACCTCATTACATAGGTGATCCTAGGAACAATTTTTCTTTTTCTTTTGGGTTTGTGGAAACCTTTATTCACAGTAGAGGAATAACATTGATGTAACTGAAGAACTTATTTTCTTTAGTTTTTTCTGACTCTTTCTCCTTACTTTCTCCGTTGAATCCAATTCAAGACTTGTCATTTGTATCACGTTGGTTACTGAGTATGTCAGTTAGTACAATAGAGATCTTCTCTAGCTTTTCATACATAGTTTGTTGAACATTTGGTCCATATCCGATTTCAAATACTCCAATTATGTGTTCAACTATGATCACTCATCCTATTTTTATTTATAGGACTTTGAGATCTTCTCCAGCTGATTTTCAAGCTATCTTTAGCTCATTAGCCTCCTCTTATTATTTATGTGCTTGTCTTTTGTCACAGATGCAAATTTGTTCCTCATAATCCTTTAATGTGCATCTCAATTTCTGATTTTTGTTTCTGCATAATCTACAGTTCTTCAAGTGCACTTACCAACTTTGCATCAAGATTTACGTAAACTTCCTCTTCATCAAAATCTTCATATTCAACTGAGTTCTTCCCTCCGGATTTAATTTCTTCATCCGCATCCAAAGCCATAAACAATACATTCTGATTGATCTTCGTTATCTTCATTTTTTGAGCTTTCTGTGTTGCCCAACTTCTAATTCACTAGATTCTTCTGTAGAGTAGAAGTTTCTTTTATTCTTGAAGAATTTCTTCTTGCTATCTTTCTTTTTATATGTCAAATTATCTTCTATTATGTTTATGATTATGCTCTTTGTGTTCTGACTGAGTTGTCTTTATTTCTTTAGGGGATCCTACTAGAAAAATGACCTAACTGTCTGTAATCAAAGCACTTGAATGGGAGTTTTCCTTTAAACTTACCAGATCCTCTTTTCAATTTCCTCACAAACAATACCTCAATATTTTCTTCATCCAGCTCATGCTACGGAACCTGATTCTTCTTCATCTTCTTGGACTAGACTTTATTTATTTCTTGACTTTGAAATCCACTTATTTCTTAGTGGTCATGGTTCCAACATTTCTCATCTCATATGCAGTAAGGGTGCTCTACAGTATGTCCATTGCAAGAGTCTTCATTTCCTTTGCTTCCTCTATGGTATAAACCTTTGCATCGTATTTTTTAGTCAGGGATATTAGAATCTTTTGGAAAATGAAATATTCTTCTATATTTTCTCCTAAGCCTTTGATCATGTTTATGACCTCATTTGTTCTCTGCATGTATGCCGTGATGATCTCATCATCCTTAATTTTCAAATTCTCAAACTGAGCTTTGTAATTTTACAACTTTTCCATTTTAACTTTCTCATCTCCTTCATAGATGATTTGAAGTTTGGTCCATATCTACTTTATAGTTTTGTAGTGCATTACCTTCAAGAATTTTGTCTCATTCAAACCACATAAAATAACATTCATAGCTTTTGATTTGCACTCATACTATTCCTTATCCACTGAAGAGGTGATCGGTGTGGGTGGAGCTATATATCCTTTCTTAATCCATTCCCGGATGTCAAACCCAAGTGACATCAAATATGTTTCCATCCTTATTCTCTAGAATTCATAATTTGTTTATGTGAACAGAGGTGATCTAGACAATGACATACCACCTTGTGCCTTATTTGATGTCATGATTTTGATAGGAGGATATCCTCGAAAATGTTAAGATTTTGTAATGAGGAATCACTCTGATACTAATTATTGTAGATCACGAGAAACTGAGAAGGGGGTGAAATCGGTGTAGATTAAAATTTTTATGCTCTTGATTCAATTTTATATTCTTTACCAATCTATATATATGAGAAGCATATGGTAATTTAAGTATTCATCAAACACATAAACACTGAACAAAAATATTTATTGTACAAAACCATTTGGGGAGAAAAAATCACCAAAACCATTTCTTATATTATAAAAAGAAAGGAATCATAAGAATATAACACATCTTACAAGATTTTTTTAGTGAGACACCAATCGAATAAAAAGCACCAACCCCTACACCTATGCTAATATTACACACAGTGAAGGACTCAAGTGAATATTACACATCACAAGAGATTATTTTCTATAGGCACACACCTACAAGGAAGCTATAACTCCATGAATGTGTTAAACTACAACTTAGATTTGTTTACATAAACATTTTGTTCATGTAGTTACAACAATCACTAATACAATGAATTATGATCACTATCTAGGCTTAATTTGTGTTCTTCCTCTGTCACTCTTTTTCTCATTCAAACTACCTACGCTTTTATCCTCTACTTTTCTGATCATGTTCTTCATTATTTGCTTGATCTCACCCTTTCTCTTTGCTTCACTGAATGTAGCTTTTCTTATCTTGATTGCATCTTATTTTATTTTCTCTACCTCTATCACTTTCTTGGCACTACTAAATTAGTTTTTTTCATGACAAAATCACTTGAATGACTTGGTGTTTTTCTTTTATTGCACCTTTTTTTTCTCAAAAAAAACTTGTTTTGAGATTTATGTCATGTACTCTTCCTGATATATCACCAGTGAATCTGGATTATTAAATGTTCCAAGTTGAGTCTATATTTTATACTCTCCTTGATCGAATTCATTCCTCCTTCTTCTATGCATCTACCAAACTAATTTATTATCTGACTTCTAAAAATAGAAAAATTTCATTGTTTATAATTTACATTGTGAAATTAAACGACAACCCATCTTCTTTGCATTATTTTAATTCACCTTGAAATTGGGAATCTCCATCGAGCTTATAACCAAATTTCCTCATGGTCTACATGCACTAAATGTTAGTAGCTAAAATAGAAAATTTCATTGGTCTATGTGAAGTTCCAGTTGTACTTGCAGTTGTAAATCTCTGTTAATCAAATCTCCTTTGAAATTTAATGCAAACATCCACTCTTTCAATTTGAACTCTAACTAATTTTCCTTGATCCACTCCAATTCACTTTAAATGTTATGTGGCTTCCTTTAGCGTCTTTGATCTTTTCCTTCATATCATGTCTTTTCCTTTCGTCCTTCAGATTTTCCCTTATTTATGTAGATTTTAGTTATCTGCAGCATCTGTATGCATTGTGTGGCTTTTTCAACTTCTCACAGATTCGTCCTTGTTTTTTACCTTCTGTAGCTTTTCTTCTTTTCTAGTTCTTCATGACTTTCCTTCTTTCTGTGGAAATATTTTATACTTATCGCCTTTTCTAATTATCCACGGTTTTGCATATTTTCCCTTTTATACATGGAATTCATCAAAATCTTCATACCTATAGCACTAATCTGCGGCCTTCGACGGCTTCATCTAGATATTTCCTTTTTTCCATGATTTTTTCCTTGAGATTATTTACTCCACGGATCTCTTATGTACTTGGAGGTAGGAACCTTATATCCAAAGCTTGCAAAAATGTTTGTCTAGGTACTTTAGGACTTATCTTTAATCATCTCAAAGCCTTTGTAAGTTGACACTACCAAGCAACCTTCATATTCTTGACATACTCACTTTACCAATTCATTTTTCCATTAATGCATCTTTATATTACTTCATCAATCTTAACATCAATGACAACACATATAACAATGAAAAATATTCAACAATATCCCCCTTTGTCATTGATGGCAACAATCCAGCCTATAGAAACATGTATACAATTTTGATGGAAAAATGATTACATAGCTGAATTCCCCTTTCTCCTGTTTTTCTATATCCGCAGACTGGTTTTTGGTTTCTTTATCTCTCCCACTTTGACAACAATGACAATGGACCATCTATGTTGCACATAACTAAATGTACTTGTAATCTGATTTCTTCATGTGCTTACCTCAAGAAGCTCCCTCTAGGATTATGTTTCTTATCCATCTGCTTTGGTGTTTCCGCAGCAATGCTCCCCCTGATCTGATGCATTATTTGATAAATTTGAGCTAATAGATTAATTCTTTCTCACTTTGGCACTATTTTTAGGAGCTGATATTTCCTAAGAATGTTCCCTTGTGATTCTCGTATGCCCTCTAGTTGTTGGCGAGATTGGGAATGACTCTTAATTCATTATTTAAGTACTCAAATGTTGCCTTTGGTAGCAACTTAGTCATTATATTTGTAGTTTCTTCTTTAGTGCTCACATATTCTAGATTGATATTTTTTTCATTTACTTGTTCCCTCAAGAAATGATATCTTATAGGTATATGATTGGTCTGTGAGTGGAATACTAATTCTTAGATACACTTATTGCACTTGTACTATCACACAAGAAGGGAATTGGATTTTCAGATTTTATCTTGTAATCTTCCAATGTCTGCTTCATCTATAGAAATTGTGTGTAACACATTGTGGTAGATATATACTTTTATTCACATGTTGAGAGATCCACTGATGATTGTTTCTTACTTAGCCAAGATACCAAAAAGTTTCCAATAAAGAATGCTCCTCTACATGTGATTTTCCTATCATCAACATTGTCTTCCCAATCTACATATGTATATTATTTTATGTTGAAGTCATTATTTTTGGGGTACCATAATCCATACTCCAGTGTTCCAATGAGATATCTCAAAATTATCTTGACCACCTTGAGGTGTGTTTCCCTTAGATATTCTTGAAATATTCCAACAATTCCTACCGCTTGCACGATGTGTAGTCTTGATGTTGTATAGTAAATTAGACTGCCAATCATGGACCTGTACAATGTTTTATCTACCTTTGGTGAATCATCATCTCTGATCAACTTGCATCCAACTTCCATTGGTGTAACAATTGGTCTGCATTCTTCCATTCTAAATTTTTTTAGCATTTCCTTGATAGACTTAGTCTAGGATATAAATATACCTTGATATGTTTGATTGATCTATAAACCTAGAAAGAAAGACAAATGACCCAACATTGAAATCTCAAATTCTTATTTCAACAATCCTGCAAACTCATATGTCATGTATTCATGATCTCTGCCAAAAATGATATCATCCACATATACTATTACAATGAGTAGATGTTCTCCTTCTTATTTTATGTATAGATTGTTTTCCGTGACACCTTTTCTTAGTCCTTTATCAATGAGGTATGAATCCAATCTGTTGTACCAAGCTTTGGGAGCTCGTTCTAATCCATACAAAGATTTCTTCAACATATACAGATAATATTTATCTTCAATCAAAGAAAATCCATTAGGTTGATCAATGTATACCTCTTCATTTATGAAACCATTTAGGAAGGCTGATTTCACGTCCATATGAAACACTCTGATATTCTTGTATTTCGTGTAAGCTAGAAACAACCTTATTGCCTCCATTCTTACAACTGGTGTAAATGTCTCATCAAAGTCAATCTGTTGCATTTATGTGTATCCTTTGCATACTATTCTAGCCATATTGTGTGTAACTTCTCCTTTCTCATTCATCTTATTTATGAAGAGCCACTTGGTTCTAATCACATTCTTGTCCCACGGCTTGGGTACTAGTTTCCATGTCTCATTCTTTGTGATATGATCCAATTCTTCATTCATGGATTCTACCCAATGTTGATCTATGATTGCTTCAACAACATTCTTGGGTTCTATCATGGACAAGAATGTTATATGTTCATGACTCTTCTAATTTCTGAGTCTTCTTCTTATTAGGATGTTGTCATCCTTATTTCCAATGACTTGATTTGCAGGATGATCCTTCTTGACTTACCTTGAGGGTGCCTTAGTTTTTGGTCTTTCTTCCTTCTTCTTCTTCTTCTTTTTGACATGGACTGTCCAAGTCTTCATCATCTTCTTGTTCTTCATTTCCTCCAGTGTGCTGAGTGTTGATTTTTCCATATTGTGCCTCATCCACCTTCACATTAGCGTTTTCCACTATCTTTTGCAACCCCTTATTGTAGTATCTTTAGGCTACGCTAACTACTGAGTATCTAAGGAAAATACCTTCATCGTTCCTTGAGTAAAATTTTCTGAAGTTTTTTTCATCCCTTTTGATGTAGCATTTTCTTCCAAACACTTTGATGTGCTTCACAAATGCAGGCCTCTTCTTTCATAGTTCATAAGGAGTCTTATAGTTATTTACTCTCAGCTGAATATTTGTTCAGAAGATAGATCATTGTGTATACTGTTTCAGTCCAATACCTGTCTGGGAGTTTGGATTCATTCAGCACATGGTCCTTGCCATCTCTTACACTATTCTGTTATTCCTTTCAACAAATCCATTTTGTTGAGGAGTCCACGTGGTTGAGAATTTTCTCCTGATTCCATGTTCTTCACATAACTCATCAAACTCATTTGACCAAAATTCACCACCTCTTTCTGATCTCAAGGCATTTGATTTTATTGTTCTTCTCATTTTCAACTAATGCCTTAAAATTCTTAAATCAATCTAGGGCTTCATACTTCTTCTTTAACATGCTACCTAGGTTAGTCTTGTATAATCATCTATAAGAAACATAAAATATACTTCACCTCATACTCCTTTAGTTTTGGTAGGGCCGCACAAGTCTATATGAATGAATTCCAGTGGTATTGTTGTAGATTACTCCTTTGACTTGAATGACCTCCTTGTTCATTTACCATGTAAACACACCTTGCATAGTGTATTTGCATATTTGATAATATTAGGCATGTGTCTCACATACCCTTTAGCACTTAGTTTGACCAAATTCTCAAAGCTCATATGTCCAAGTCATCTGTGCCATAGCTATCTATGATAAACCTTACCTGTAAAACATTTCTCATTGTTTATCTCATTTAGCACATACATATTGTTCTTTGTTTGCTTCGCCTTTGCAACTCTTTTTCCTATCTTGTCGTTAATAACATAACATACTCCATCATGGAATATGACATTGTATCCTCTCTTACACATTTGACTCGCACCTAATAGGTTATGTTTCAATCCTTTAACACAAATTCTTTTTATGTAATAGTCTTTCCATTATAAAAACATAATGTCCCTTTTCCAGCTATGTTGGCAGAGTTGTCACCAAATCTCACAGCACCTGATGTATTATTAGACATAGAAATAAATTTAATTTTATCACCTGTTATGTGACTAGATCATCCACTATCTAAATACCAAATTTTATCTTCATTATGTACATGGAATGTGGTATGTACTACTGAGAAACATTCCTTTCTCTTGTTCTAATCTTTCTTTACATATATCCACTTTTGTTGTTTGGGCGGATCTTGTTTATTTACTAGTGGGTTAATTATTTTCTTGTGATAGGTGTATTGGGCAGTATTAAAGTTTGAACTGACATAGGATGGGCCAAAGTTTCTTCTATAACTTCTATATTTCTTTCTACACTTCATTGCTTTATGTCCGAACTCATTACAAGATAAAAAATACCCATAAAAGGAATGTGTGTACCTCATTGCGTAGGTGATCCTAGGAACAATGTTTATTCTTATTTTGGGTTTGTGGAAATCTTTATTTGTAGTAGAGGAAAAATTTGATGTAGTCACGCAAACTTATTTTCTTTAGTTTTTGTTTACTCTTTCTCCTTACTTTCTCCCTTAAAGTCAATTCCATACTTTTCAGTTGTATCACATTGGCTGTTGGGTATGTCATTTAGCACAATAGAGCTCCTCTCTAGATTTTTCATACATACTTAGTTTGTTAAACATTTGGTCTATCTCCAATTTCAACTCCTTCAATTCTATTTTCAACTTTGAAAAATCGTCCTCTTTTGATTTTTAGGAATTTGAGATCTTCTCCAACTGAGTTTCAAGTTCCTTTATCTCATTATCCTACTCTTCTTCTTTATGTGCTTGTCTCTTGTCAAAGATACATATTTTTCTTCATAATCCTTTAATGTGCATCTTAGTTTCTTATTTTTCTTTTTACATAATTTCAGTTATTCATGTGCACTGATCAACTTTTCTATAAGATGTACCTCAGCTTCCTCTTCATCAAAATATTCATATTCAACTGATTTCTTACCTCTAGAGATACTTTCTTCATCCGCATCCATAGCCATAAACAATTTTTTTGATTAATCTTTATTATCTTCACTTTCTTCAAGTTTTTTGTGGTTCTCAACTCCGATTCTCTAGATTCTTCTTTAGAGTAGAAGTTTCTTTTGTTCTTGAAGAATTTCTTCTTGTTATCTTTATTTTATATTTAGTTTCATTATGTTTATGACTATGCTCTTCATGTTCTGGCTGATTGTATTTATAAGAGTATGTCATGTACTTTTCTTCCTCTATGGCTGAAACCTTTTCATCATACTTGTTGGTCAGGGATCTTATAATATTTTGGACAATGACATATTCTTCTTGATTTTCTCCCAAGCCTCTGATCATGTTTTATGACCTCATCTATTCTCTGCATATATGCTGTGATGATCTCATCATCCTTCATTTTCATATTCTCAAACTGAGCTTTGTAACTTTGTAAATTTTCCATTTTAACTTTCTCATCTCCTTCATAGATGATTTGAAGTTTGGTCCATATCTCCTTTATAGTTGTGTAGTGCATTACCTTCATGAATTTTGTCTCATTCAAACCACATAAAATAACATTCATAGCTCAAGAGTTGCACTCATATTCTTCCTTATCCGCTGAAGAGGTGATAATTGTGGGTGGAGCTATTTATCCTTTCTTAATCCATTCCCAGATGTCAAACCCAAGTGACATCAAATATGTTTCCATCCTTATTCTCCAGAATGCATAATTTTTTTATGTGAACAAAGGTGATCTGGATAGTGACAGACCACCTTGTGCCTCATTTGATGTCATACTTTTAATAGGAGGATCTCCTTAAAGATGTTAAGCTTATGTAATGAGGACTCACTCTGATACCAATTATTGTAGATCACAAGCACTGAGAGGGGGGTGAATCAGTGTAGATTAAAAAATTTATGCTCTTGATTCAGTTTTATATTCTTTACCAATCTATATATATGAGAAGCATACAATAACTTAAGTATTCATCAAACACATAAACACCAAACACAAATATTTATTGTACGAACCCATTTGGGGAGAAAAACCCACCAAAACCATTGCTTATATTACACAAAGCAAGGAATCATTAGAATGTAGCACATCTTAAAGGATTTTTTTAGTGAGACACCAATCCCACAAACAACACTAACCCCTACACCTATGCTAATATTACACACAACAAAGGACTCAAGTGAATATTATGCTTCGTAAGAGATTCTTTTCTACAGGCACCCACCTACAAGAAAGCTACAACTCCCTGAATGTGCTAAGCTACAACTTAGAGTTCTTTACATATACATTTTGTTCATGTAGTTATAAAAATCACTAATAAAATGAATTATAATCACTTTCTAGGCTCGATTTGTGTTCTTCCTCTGTCACACTCTTTTTCTCATTCAAATTATCACTTTTATGCTCTTCTTTTCTAATCATGTTCTTCATTATTTTCTCGATCTCACCCTTTCTCTCTGCTTCACCGATGTAGCTCTTCTTATCTTGATTGCATCATATTTTATTTTCTCTGCCTCTATCTCTTTCTTGGCTCTAGTGTCTTAGTTTTTTTCATGAGAAACTCCCTCAAATGACTTAGTGTTTTTCTTTTATTGCACCTTTTTTTTCTCAAACAAAACTTGCTTCGATATTTACATCGTGTACTCTTCTTGATCTATCACTGGTGAAATCTGGATCATTAAATATACCAAGCTGAGTCTATATTTTTATTCTTTCCTTGTTCAGATTCATTCCTCCTTCCATGCATCTGAAAAATTGATTTATTAGCTAAATTCTAAAAACAGAAAACTTACATTGTTTAGAATTTTCATTGTGAAATTAAATGGACACCTATCTTCTTTGTATATTTTTAATTCACCTTGAAATCAAGAATCTCCATTGAGCTTATAACCAAATTGCGTCGATGGTCAACATGCATTAAATGTTTGTAGCTAGAATAGAGAATTTCATTGGTTTGTGTAAAGTTCCAGTTGTAATTTTAGTTGTAAATCTATTTCAATCAAATCTCCTTCGAAATCTAAATGCAAAGTTCTATCTTTCAATTTGAACTCTAACTAATTTTCCTTGATCCAATCTAGTTCAATTTGAATGTTCCATGACTTCCTTTGGCATCTTTGATCTTTTCCTTCATATTGTAGGCTTCTCCTTTTGTCATTTGGCTTTTCCCTTCTTTATGTGGATTTTAGTTATCTGCGGCATCTACATTCATTGTGCAGATTATTTCAACTTCTTGTGGCTTCCTCCTTATTTGATACCTTCCATGGGTTTTCTCATTTTTTGGTTCTTCGTTGCTTTCCTTCTTTCTATGGAAATATTTTATACTTACCGAATTTTCTGATTATCCCTGATTTTACATCTGTTCCCTTTACTACATGAAATTCACCAAATCTTCACCCGCCTTCAGCAGCTTCATTTGGAGGCCTTCCTTTATTTTTTAGTTCCTTCCTTGAGTTTCTTTAATCCGCAGCTCTCTTATGTACTTCTTTGCTAGCACCTTATATCTTCGGTTTGCACAAATGTTGTCTAAGTCCTTTAGGACATATTTTTATCATCTCAAATTGTTTGTGAGAATACACTACCAATCAACTTTCATCTGCTTCACATTCTCACTTTACCAGTTGAATCCTTTTACCACCAATGCATTTTGATATCAGCTCATCAATCTTGACATCAATGGACAAACACATAATAATTACAAATATTCAACAAAAACAACCTTATTTTTTCACTATAAAAGCACTTGGATTAATTGGGAATAAACCTTGGTTTACAAAGTTTTAGGGTAGTTATTTTATCTACAAGATTTTTATTGCTCTCTAGGTGGGTTACTTGTTGTGTATGCTCTTCTCTTGTGTCCTTGGATGATCTCAAGAATCAAAAACATGATTTAATCTTCTTTCTATGATATTGTAGACCATTTTGAACTACTAACCATTTTGTGTAAAGGACCTAACTCTAGCCAACGAAAGGATAAATCTCTACAAACTAAATTCTAACTTATATGTGTGATGTAGGTTTCCAAATGGTGTTCTAAACAAAATTGCTTAATCCAAAAGATAAGAAAATACACCACTTTGGAAAACATTATATGTGAGTTTGGTTAAGAGCTAAAGCTTGGTCCACATAACTAGGAGAAACTTCCTTTGGCATAAGCCTTAAGAAAATAAGAGGACTGCTCCTAGGAACCATTAAGTAGTTCGCGCAAGAGGGAACCTTGTGAATGAAACAGGAAAGTGCTCCACACTACCCAGTTGATTAGTACACTTTGAAAGATTAGAGTCAAAGTTACCTCCATTGCGACCCCAGTGAAAGTACAACTGAATGCAATTCACTATTGATTGTATTGAAGGAGCTAAAGTAAAGTCGATATCCCCCATGACTATTCAGTTTGAATTTCTTGGTAAATCGAGCTCATAGAGGTAGTTTTGTGACATCCTAGGTGAGAGAACTAATAGGAAATTTTCCATTTTGGAGCCAATGTTGTTTTAGATATTATACTTGAGATATTTCACAATGTGATGACTTTGTTGGATTCAAACTCTTGTTTTTCAAACAAGGGAAAGAATATCTTAAAGTTGCAACCACGTGATAATTCTTCACAAAATTGATTTAGTGTTACTTTGTCCTATTTTTTCACTTATCCTAAGACAAGGTGAAACTTTTTCCAAAGTTGCACCAAGTATTTTTCATCACCACTTGGTCTACTCCTTTGCTTTATTATTTCTCATTTTGAGACAAAATAAGAACAAATATACACATATACCACTATGAATAATGTGTCCATGACTGTTTTAGTATACTTACATGATCAGGTTTGCAATGCCAAAATGTAAGTGTTGAAAGTGTGAATGGTACATTCTCACATTCTAGTAGGATCCTTGTGTCTCAAAACCCATATTGAGATTTATTATCAATGTAGTTAGGTGATATCATCATTATCTTCCTTTGAGTTGTTAGGTTGCCCGCATTATAGACATATAATTGGGATACTTACATCTTGTTTCCATTTTTAAACTTTTTCTAAGGTCTCAGTATTGTATTGTTGTGTTTCTCGCTTAAATAACAACTTATTAGTATAATTAGGTTTAGTTTTTTTATTCTAGCATTTCCTTGAGTTTTTGAGATTGTTGAAGTTATGTTGTTCACATCAGGATAACATCATTTTAATACTACAAATCTTTCTTTCAACACAAATCTCAATTCACTTGTCCAAATAGTGTTGTTACACTACTTACATTGTTAACTTCCATTTTCAAGGACTTCGAATTTGTTTGTGTCCAAAATTTGTTTTACTATACCTTGTTGTAGGATCGCGTCATCACTTTCTTAGTATTTAGGCCTTGTTTATTTCAAATTTCACCTAAGTAGTGATATTTTGTTGTCACTATTTGTATTGGACCTATCTAGGAAAACATAGGGAGTATGCTTTGTTGTGATTGGGTCATGGTCTTATACTTGATTGTTAAGTCCTCGGTACTTCTTATTATATATTTCCTTTTCAGCGTATCATTCTATATTATTTAGTTTCCTTAGTTCATATTTCATTGATCCTTTAGATTGGTTACCATTTATTATAGGACATTCCTTCTGATAATTTTACATCATTACGTTGCATAATTTTGCCTAGGGTCCATTTTTAAGCCAACCTTAGAAAAAACCTAGCCTTTTGTGCATCCTATCACAGGAATAGGGGCATCGAAAATTAGGGTCCAAGCCCTTTATTTTTCCTAAGTTCATTGTAGTAATTCTATACATTTGTCAAACCTTAGCAAAAACATCCCTTATCAAGTAACTCTTGCATCTAATTGAACATAGGAAGAGAGTTTTCCTTTGTGTCCTTAGTGTTTCCCAATTTTGATCAAAAAATTTGACGTTTAAAACAATAACTTGTTTACCAAACCTTATTGACTTGTCAAATTGTGTCATTGTGATATCTATTTTCATTAGATTATCTTTGGAAAAATCACACTATCTAGGTCTAGGCATTTTCCAACAATGATTGACTATCACATGGCTCCTTATACATACGACAATAGGTAACCTAGGTTTCAGAAATCCCATCAAAGCATGCCTATCATGACTAGACCTCATTTGATTCTTCACGCTAGAGAACCCATTCACTTACCTCTTCCCCCATCTTCAACTCATGGTAGGTGGTATGATTTTGATTCTTTTGATTCATCTGAATATTTAAATCTAAATGATTCTTCTAATTCCTCTGTCTTCTAAAGATTCTAATCCAAATTCTTCACCTCATTTGACTCTTAAGTTGCAAGTATCCCTCTCTTCACAAGACTCCCCTTATTAGTTACCTAAATGACATCATCCTTTAAATATCCATGCAGCCCCAAGTATCACTAATCAAACGTCTAATTTTACTCTTGAGTCACGATCCTCCCTGTCTTCATAAGACCCCATTTGTCAGTTGAATCAATGACCCCTTCCTTCATCGAAGAGCTCTTTGACTCAAAGTTTCTCTCATCAATCATCCAAGTCGACCCCTACGCCACAATATCCTACCTGGATGAATGATCCTATTACTTTCCTGGCAATATTTCATCTTCTAGGAAAACCTATACCAAGTTATTTAAAAGTGGGATCTTCTTCCACTCGCGAGACATCCAAATCTAAGTCTATTTCATCATCTTCTCAATCTTCAATGCCAGTTGGACCTGTTTCTTCTAGTAAACCTCCCATGGTCGAAGAGCAACTACCCATACAAATCGATTCATTTCAGAATGAAGAATTGATTAAATAATTTATGAGGGTACATGAATATATTTCTCTAGAAAGTTGTGAGAAATAATTCTCTTTAAACCTTGATACATTCACATATTAGGAGGAAGAAATTAATTCCTTATCATAAAATAGAGGAAGACCCTAAGATTATCAAACTCGATCCTCCTCTTATTCTTCCATCTTCACATTCTTCAATTGGCGATGGAATGCCTAGGTCTAGCATTGATCCATGTCATATCTTCTCCTTACCAAATCATTCTTTATCTATCATGATTCCTCAGTCGTAATCTCACCTTGGGTCACCACCTATTAGTCCATCATCAGATTCTATATTTTGGCCACTTCCAAGTATCCCTTCATCGTCTATATGCATATCACCTCTCGGTATCCCATTTTCTTCTATACTTGGGGCACATCCTAAAACCCCCTCATCTTTGATTCTTGGGCCACGTCCTAGTAGCCCATCATCTTCTATCTATGGGAAACCTCCTGGAATTACCCCATCTTCAATCTTAGGGCCACATCCTGGTAGTCCTATTTATCGTTTTTTTCTAGTCTATGTGACACCTCCTAGTAGCTCAATCCTCTTTAATTCTTAGACCATACCCTTTGCGTCCATCACATTTTCCTTCTATCAATGATTGTTTGTAATCCCAACATCATTTCTCACATCAATATCTAAACATCCACTTTCTTCTTGCACTTCTTGGGATAAAACAAGTCACATATTAGCTTATAGGAAACCTAAACAGTTTCTTTATTAAGCTAAGATCAAAAATTCTAAAATCTCCAAAGCTCCCAAAAACTCAAATGATCTTAAAGTTTATAATCAAACATGATTAAAGAATTCACACCAACACAACCATCAATTATGGTGCAAAGTGTATAAACCTCTGGATAAGGAACTTAAGCTCCCACATATGACATCCATGTTTCAAGATAAATCGCAGTCATTTGTTGAGTATGAGCTCACCACGATCATTGAGATCGTAGATAATATGAATCTTGATAAGAAAACATGCCTATTCTTCCTTATCAAGGAAATCACTAAATTTTTTATTGGATCTTATCACACCGAATGACCTTATTGGTCCCACTTTTTTAAAAAAATCAAAAGTTAAAAAAATGAGAAAATAGTACAAATAAAAATCAAAGGTACACAAGATCAAGAATTGCAATCTAGTATTGAATACACATGGATGTTATTTCTTCCCTTTATTTCTCTTCTTCTACAAGTCTTCCTACCATTTTCATCCCTTTGGTGATATTTTGGTTAGCCAATTCACACGGATTTTTGTGACATTTATCTCTATGACATTTGTTTGGCCTTGGTATTTCATCACCTTGGTAAATTAAATAATGACTAGCCTAATAGAGATCCCATCATGATCAACATCTAAAAAACTTGTTGTGAAGAAGTTTTAGACCTATTTGTTGACACTATCCAAGGTTGTCATCGCAATCACTTCCACATCCTTCCATTAATCCATAAGTGATTTTTAACCCCTTGTCAAAACAAGAGAGCCGAAATACGTTTTTAGAAAGAAAAAGAATCAATCACAATTAAAGAGCAAATAGATATATAACTCTCTCTTGGGTTATTTCCAATAATCTCTATTGGGGCTGTGGACGCCTGAATGGTAGTAGAGAAATGTTGCAAATAGAATAAAATAAATCTTCTTCGGGTCTATGTACGCTTGGATGACAACAGGTCAATGTACGACTCTCCTTCCATAATCCATTAAAAAAATCAACTTTGAAAAATAAATTATTCCTACACATTGGCTAGGATGTCTTCACTTTTTTTCTATCAAATATTCCTTTCAAGAGGTAATAAATTTCCACGTGCACACATTGGATCTCTAGGAGCGAACAATCTTAGTATTTTACTAAGTTTCATTTTTTGGACCTTGTTCATACTCTTACTCTAGTCCGTATCTTGTCTCATGATTCATGTACCTTTGGCTAATCGCTTCTTCATCGTGAGGCTTCTAAGTTACATTCACGTTGTTATTATACTTCATTCAGAACATCCATATGTATAATATTGCCTTTTTGCCTTGTTTATAGGCACCTTTGTCCCCTTTCTCAAAAAATTATTCTACTTCTTTCTATCATGTACTTCTTGGCCAGCTTACGCTGAGCGGCATCTTTGTTCCTTCCTATCATGTCATTGGGTTACATTCATCATCATGTTGAACCTATCTATGTTTTCCATGATCCAAATTATTCACGTGAAGAGTTTTCCTTTGAATATTCACATCTAACTTTAGGGGCAATTTCACATCTTCACTTTCTTACAACATACGTGTGACATTCTACCCTTGTACATCCCATTTGTCGATGGGGTATCCACTTTTCTTCATTTCATGTACATAGCTTCAGAAAACTAAAAAAAATCAATAACATTCAAATATATTTCAAAAAAACCCAAAAAAATGGTAAAACAATCAAAAACCCAAAAAAATTGGCAAATTTCACAAAAATCCAAAAAATGGGTAAAATAATTAAAAATCCAAAAAAATGTAAAAATTAAAAAATATTAAAATCGGTAAATGCCATGCACGCAGCTGAAGCCTTGTAGTAAATGCGTTTTCCTCAATACAATCGATTTTTTTCCTAAAAACATCTTTCTTAGGTTCTTACTTGTTCTTGTCTCAAACGACTTGCAGATCATTGTAAACTACCTCCATTAACAAAGATAACTTGCTTACTATGTTGGTACCCCGAGCAACAGTGAGTTGTCAGAGACTATTTCATAGTGCACAAATTCTTTCCATGTGACTAATTGTGTCCTCCATTATTCCCCTCACATCTATCCTTTCTTGGGGCACCATTTTTAACCCTTGTTGTTACAACACGAACATTTGAGAACTGAAGCTTGATAACAAAAACATTAGTACAACTGTCTTGAACATTATTTGTTTGAGTAAGTTTGATTATAATTGTTTCTCTGTTAGGTTAGCTGGTTTACTTTCTCATATTGCATTGCATTTTGTATGTTGCATGAAGTTAAGTATCATTTTACTTTCTCATATTGTATTTCATAATGTATGTTGCATGGAGTTACATATTTTTAGCAATAAACAATTATTCAGAATATAGATTTTCACGTTATTTACACTTTGTTTATTTTAATAAAGGTCGATGATGTAGATCATAGGGGCAACATGATAAAACAAAGCTACTTATTGAATATTGGATGCAAGGAAAGAGTTATTCCCATTATCCAGTTTCATGTCTTATCACTATTAATTTTTCTTCCCAAATCACCTAGGGAAATAAACAATCATGTTTATTCCTATCCTATTTCTTCTATTCATTTCTATCATATCTTCGATCATAGATTGAATTCTTTTATCACCCCATTAACACTTGAGGGGGCATCCTTCATTCTACTAATTTTTCTTCAGACATTTACTTTCTTATGCTTGTATACCATATTTGAAGTGAAATTACTTACTTTACCTCAAACAAAGACAAATATAGACACCTAAATTTTGTTTTTACAATCTTATTGCCAAAAACACACAAATCACTCTTATTCTTACCATTTCCATTAAAATTATCTATTTCTGCTAATTAACTAACGTTTCATACCATTTTGGTTAATTAACAGTGCATTGTTTATTACCTATCCTCTTTTACATTTAGGATGTTACTTTACGACAAATCATAAGTCAAAATCCTCTTCCAAATAGATAATTAACAATTATTAGCTAATTGATCCTATTTTACTCTTGTTTTGGTCAAAATACCCTATTATTGACTCAAACCCCTCTTCCAACTATTTAAAATTACCCCACTTCCCTCCATAACATCTCAATAGGCTTCAAAATTTTATTCAAGCCTCCTAATTGACCCTAAGTGATTGATCAAGGCTCCTCACATCCTAATCACTTTCTAATTCACTAATCATGATTAGCAAAGTTTAATCACAATTATAAATTCTTAATCTTATTTACACTTTTAGTCCCACATGCACCAAGTAAGACTAAATACTACCTTTAAAATTTACACACCATGTTTTGATTTGCAAATCATATAAGAAATATGATTAATAGTTAAGTCCAATCCTTGCCTCAAGTCTTCATTGTGGTCAGTAGAAGGGTATATAGCATGGCATTGTAGTCTTATGCCAAATATATCTTCTCACCATTTGTGGAGTAGCAACAAACCCCCAATTTGATTGCTCCTATATCTTTTTAGGTCTATGTTTGTCAATTAAATATACTAGTAGGCAAGATTTATCTAGGTTTGGAATTATATTCATGTTAGCTAGCATTCCATTAAGATTTAATCATTGATGTAACTATTGTTAGATTTAATAAGCACTTTCTCAATTAGACTATGTGGTGTTAGTATTGTATGTTTAGCTTTTCTTGGAACTTTTAGTAGTCTTCAACTTCTAAAATATCTTGTATTAAATCCTTATCTAGTACTTCCAAAAGTTCATCTTCAACCTTATTTGAAAATTCTTCACTTTGACATCCAAGGAACCCATTAGGAGGCATTTATTCGATATTTTTATGTTCATTATATTCTATCACTTATTCGTTTAGAGGAATCTCATTTTTTAGGGCTTCAAAACTTCTTGCTTCAACTTCTTCACAAGAGAAAGAGTTCTACTCTTCAAATGGGAAAGTAAAGACTTCACTATCATCATTAACTATCTCAGAAGGGACATCAGGATCTTCACCTTGATTTTCTTCATCATGAATAGTATTTGAATCATTTTAGCATCCCAGATTAAGTTCACACTTGTCTTATAATTCCATATCGTACATCATGATTTCGAGACTGAGCTCAAGGTCTTTTATCTCTTCTATTGCTATTAAAAGGTCTTACACAGATGGTTCTTTCCAACTATGTGAGGGCTCATCACAGGTTGGCTTGGTCTCTTCCTGGGTGACATGATCAAGGGAATGTTCATCATCGAATTGGAATGATAATATATCCTCGTCATGGATAAGCATATAAGCTGATTTTTCCACTTGAAAATCATCGAGAACCAGTTCCTCTTCTTCATGCCTCACATCATTCTGGAAATTCAAGGCTATTCTCTTTCATCTCAAATTTCATCAATGCTTCCTCTAGATCTATATTCCTTGGGGAAGGAAGGGTTGGTCCTATCAAAATTGGGATCTCATCCTCTTCTTCAGTCGTCATAAAATAATTCATCCTCTTTCTATTTTGGTATAAATGTTGGCTCCTGGACTTCCTGACTTTCACACTATGTACCTTATCTTCTTCTTTGGAAGAAATTTCTCCATATCTCCCTTCATTGGAATGGTTCCAAAAAACAAATTCATTTAGATTTTCCCTCCTAATTGTTGGCAGAAAATTCTACTTAGCAACATTCCAAATGAAATTAGAATGTTTGCTACCAAAATTATCATTGAAACTTTTTTGTCTGGAAATTGGGTGAGATACACTTGTGTCTCTTTGATCTTACCTATAAGTGGGAATTCTTTAGACTCCATGAAGTAATAACATCCACCGCGGGGATTCATGGGGATTTTAAGAGTTTTGACAACCTTCAGAGGCATCACATTATATGAGGCACCTGAATCTATTATGCAATTGTTCAATATATATTCCTTAATGAGAAGAGAGATGTAGAAAGGATCAACCTTGTCAGTATTTGATGCACTCAGAGTGAGCATGTTATGTGATGGAGGAATAGGTGGGTTTGGTAATATTTATTTAGAACTAGGAGTTACAACATTGGGTGTTAAACTACCATTCCTGATATATCAGATGAATCTCTCAAATTGTTCAGGGTGAGTCCGAAAATATTCGGTTTTAGTAATCTACACTTTGGATTTTTTTGCATACTCTATGAATTAAAAAAGATCACATGCAGATCAGGGTGATAAAGGGACTAATTTCAGATTTAGGGAAGGTTTAGAAGAAGGGTAAATTTTTGAGGAACAAAGGGAACTTTGAAAGGTATTGTTATCCAAATAACTCTCCTAGTGATTTGGATAACTCACATACACATTCCATCTCCAAGATATTAATTACAAGATCAAGCGTGCCAAAGGTCACTTGGTACCTTCCCCTATCTACAGTTTTCTGCGTGCCCAATTCTTCCTCTCACACACCCTTTATACACCTTCCTTCTTCCTATTCATTTTGTTATCTCCTTCCATTTTCCCTTCACACCTTCTTCCTGCGCACCCACTCTCATTCTTATCTCGTCATGCACTCCTTGCACGCATCTCTATAGACTTACCTTCCAATTGGTTAAGTCCCTCATGTGCCTTGAACTTATGCACCTGGACACTTCTCTCACGCGCCATGCCTATTTCTTTATAATAGTTATGCATTCATCATGCGTTCTCTCATCACAAGTTTGATCCATTTCTTCGCACGCACGTCTCACATGCCCCCCTTTTATTTCCACTGCACACATCGCGCGTGCACTTTCCTTCACCTATTTCCATTCTCCACCCTGTGCTTCCTTCCTCTGCATGCTCTTTATGCCCTTCCTTATGCCCCCTCACCGAATCCTTGCAGTAAACTAGTGGGTGACACATGGTATAAAATGACAAAAAATCTAAAAGTTGACCAAGATCTCAGCCAATTCATGCGCACCATGTGTCTTGTCATATGCCGATAGTTGTGGTAAATTTATGACAGACGTATCTTCTACTATAGGGCTCCAATCGAGGGGCGCCTGGGCTTGTCAGAGAACTGCTTATGTCAGCTATAGTGATAAACATCCAAATTCAAATTCTCACTAGATCTGGTAGGTGAAAAATGGGAAAACGTCTTTCTGAGCATTGATGAGTAGATCTGATTTCTCAAACCACCTGATTCTCCCTCCACGCACCTGACGGATTTACAGGTAGATTTTCAGGCATTGAATGCCTCTTGTTGGTGGTTGTATTTCAAATTCAGGTTTTCCCACCCATTTTCTCCTCTTCTTCCACTGATTCATCTATAAATGTAAGAGCTAGGCTCATTTCTTATGTTGGATACTCTGGACCCTTACGCATTCTGCTAAGGACTCCATATTTTCTATATTCTGAGTTGCATACCTCTAGATCTGGCTCTTGCATGTGGATATCAGCCTCCTTCACCATTGTAACAACACTGTGCATTCTTGGAAGTAATATAAGCATTGTTTTGTGACTATCTCTATCCTTGCATGTTTTATTCCTTCTTTCTTGCTTTATCTATTTTGTTGTGTGTTGGTTGTGCCATTCAGGTCCCTTGTAGCTCCTTATTTAAGTTGTGTCACATGAAATTGATCTAGTAAATACGTTCTGAGTTGTGCTATAGGTGCCTAGCCTCCTCCCACGCGTTTCCTTTCACTTTCACTCAGAATAGATAGTGTTCATCCCTCTTTTTTTTGTGCTATCCCCTTTCTAGTGTATATTTCCCTTCATGTTATCCTTATATCCCTGGTCCCTTGGCATTATTAGATTAGTTTCCTTTTCAGCATTAGGAGTAGCAGTAGCAGTAAAAATAGATAGAGGAACCGACCTTCTCCAGAGATTTGTCTCAAACATGCAAGGTCCCACAACTTGGATATGGTTCCATTATTTTCTCAAACACCTTCGATCCTTCTGGATCTAAAGACATGGGTGCACGTTTGAACCACCAACAATTTCTGGCATGCCCGGTGGGACCAGCATTGAAAGCTTAAATTTCTCTATTTACCAAGTCTTGGTGTGTGGACTGGGTATTTCAGCCTTTTGAGGCTTATTTCAACACATCTGGTGACTCCTAAAAAATTACAAATCTTTGTTTCAACAGTCCTGAGCACCTTTCATGATAAGAGTGCACACAAGAAGAAGCACAGCATGCTGAAGATTCTTTTCAAGTACCTCCAGCTATCTCCAAGGAGAGTTCATTCTAGAAACCCCGTGTGTGCACATCCATCTCTATCTCCTGTGCTCCGTGCCCATTCAACTCCTCCTCAAAATTGAATCCCCACATGCCTCCCAATGGCACATCAACAAGCTCCTCCAGTTAGAAACTTTGCTAACTTTAATGGAGGCAGTCCTTTGGTTCTAGCCGTGCAAAATGATATGCCAAATGGCGTGCTCAAAATTATTCCATACTTTACTGGTGAAAATCAAGTCACCCCACAGGAGCATATTCAGGATGTAGCAAATGTGTGTTCACTCTATCTGATCACACATGATGATGTAGTAGTCAGGCCTCTTGTAGCCTCCTTCAAAGGTAAAGTGCTCCAATAGTATAGAGGTTTGAGACTCAGATCCATAGCCTCCTGGGATGAGCTTGGAAAAGATCTATGCAATCATTTTGAAGACAAGTCAAATCACTTATCTTTAGTGGAGCAACTGAAAACAACAAGGAGGGTGCCTAAGGAGTAAATGATTGATTTCAATATAAGATTTCAGAAGACTTGGGACATAATCCCTCTTGTGGTAAGGCCTATACCCCATCATGTGTTTCTATACTATCTGAAGGCCCTGAATAGTGACATTTCAGTCATGATTCAATCCATGGGGGGTAGGACTTTACCAGCTGCTTACAATATTGCAGTAAGGGTAGAAAATAGCCTCATATAGGTGGGGAAGATAGCTCCTAGACCACCTATGCCCTTATTCCTAGAAATTTCACAAGAACCCCATCCTTCTATGGCTCCTATTCCTAATACTGAGAAAAGTGTGCAACTAGTTGCATCCACATACTACTCTCCTACACAACAAAAGGAAGATAAAGAAATGAAGGCCCTGATTAGAAATTTATCAAATAAGGTCATATCATTAGAAAAACAACAGGCACAAGCCTTATAGAGGTAGTCCTAATAAAGAAAATAGCCAAAGTAGTCAGCTGTGGCGGAATCAATATGGAAATCAAAGGTACGTTCCGAACCAACAAAATGATAGATGGCATGCTAATGCACATCTTCCCTTGCAAGTTGTTCCTCCCATGCCATCTCTTGCCAGTACCTAGCACAAGTAAGGTGCTTGTTCCAATTCAGAACAATTTGGCACAAGAGTCTAAATGGTGTTTTCCTTGTAATATGCCTCATAGTCAATATCACTATACAAATTTTTCTCGCGCGTAGGCATACATGATACAAAATGCTTCAGCCTATGAACCTTCAACAAGTGCCCCTGAAGCAGAGGATCAAGGAAGACCAGAAACCTCCCCAGAAATGGGTTTGATGTTCTTTGGTGATGAAGACTTTTGTGTAATCAACCAAGCTGCAGATGAATCAAGAAGGCCACGCACCCAAGTTCTGGACAACACAAGATACAAGAAAAGAATGCTAGAATCTTGCGCGCAGCTCACGATTCTAGTAACTCAAGTAGATCCTCAGAAGAAAAAATATGTGGCTAAGGCGTCCAATAGCAAAGGTCTTCAGGTCCCTATACACGAGGCTCCATGCAAGTCTCTAGAGATGGCGTGCACCCCTCCTTTGGTAGGTCAAACCTCTGCCCCATAATAAAATCCAGGCTTCCGCACGTGAGCAATTAGAAGGGATATTTTCCCTCAAATGCACAAGATTGTAGGACTCTCATTTAGTATTGTGGATTAGATGAAGATAACAAACATAAATGTCACAATGTGGGATGCCCTAACCATCCCTTCTCAATGGGATCTTCTACATGAGGCCCTGTCCCAGCTTCCACGCACTAGTTCAACTATACAGTAGTCATGCGCTTCTATTAATGTCTGCCAAGAAGAGGAGAAGCAAGGAAGTAAGGTTTCCAAACCCCCCCTTTTTATATGTCCTTGATCATAGACAAACACCTAGTGCATAATTGCATGATTGACTCTGGCACTAGCACCTCTGTTATGCCCAAGAAGATTGTTGATGTCTTAGGTATGAACTATAGCCCCTTATCTAAAGGAGTCCTACAACTTGATGGTTCAATTGTCAACACTTTAGGGATCATCAAGGATCTTGAGTTAACTCTTCATGCATGTCAAAGTCTAACAATAACTCAAGATTTGTCAATCATTGACCTCCCTCCTTTGTTTTCCCTATGTCTATCAAGGGACTTTACTGGTAAAGTGGGTGGTTACTTGTATTTTGGATGCTCTCATATGTTACTTAAGACTAGGTATGGTACTCGGTTTATCATATAAGCTGAGACAATATTTTCCTATCTTGTAGATTCATATGTACCATCCCTCTCCAAGCCAACTGTTTGATCCAAAAACAAGCTTCAGTTCCTGAAGAATAGCCTCTTCCACCCCTGTTCCCGACCTAGTACTTGATGAATGGGTGAATGAGCACCACAAATTTGATCCATATGTTAACGAAATGGAAGCCTATGAAACTGGGCTTGGTACTTACTGCATTCTTGAAGAAGAAGCTATGCTACTACATGCGCACTCAAGAAAGAACAAGTTGAACCTGTGTTTATGGAAGGCTATACTTTGATGGTTCTAGAAGTAGAAATGACACGGGAGTAGGAGTTGGTTCTCATTTCCCCTAAGGATGAGAAATTCTTCTTCATGCACATAGGTTACAGTTCACATGTTCTAACAATGTGTCAGAATATGAAGCACTGGTGCATGGTCTGTTGATTGCTGAAAAGAAGAAGATAAAGGTGTTGCAGATCTTTGGAGATACTAAGCTGGTCATCCACCAAGTGACCAACAAGTGCAAAACAAAGAATAATATTCTCAAAGCTTATAAGCATAGAGTCTGGGACCTCCTTGAGAGCTTTGATGCTCTGAATCTGTAGGTAGTCCTGCGTAGAATGAATGGGGAAGTTGACCAGATGGCTGCGCTTGGTTCAAAATTCTCCCCTGATGAGGACTTCGTTAAAGGAAACACTCATCACATCAAGATGGTCATTAGACCATCCATTCCTGATAATAACACCAGATGGAAAGTGTTTGACAGTGACATAGATCGTCTAGTTCATCCAAAATGAATCTGAATTTTCATCAAGCATGCAAGAAGACTTACATGAAAGCTATGGTGATCAAGTGATTCAGCTACAAAAAAACAAGCTTCCTAAAGGTCTGCTCACCTTAGAGAAAAATTTTATCCCTGATGATGAGTTCAAGGGTGAATAAAAGTACATGTGCACCACATAAGAAGACTGCTCCCAAGTCATTATTGCACATAAGAAATAATTTATGCTCAGTAAGGCTTACGCGCATGAGGAAAAATAGGCCTTCATTTCTCTCTTCCAGAAATATAGTGATATCTTTTCATGGGAATATGAGGACCTTAAAGGTTTTGATCCAAGTGTTGCCCAAGACTCCATTGACCTTGACCCTAATGATCAAACCCATCAGAAAAAAGCAATGCCTAGTCAACCCAAGGATAGAGCCCCTCATGAGAAAGGAGTTATCCAAACTCTTTGAGGCAAAAATTATCTTTCCCATCAAATAATCCACCTGGGTCATGAATCTGGTTCCAGTGCACAAAAAGAATGGTGAAATCAGACTTTGTGTTGATTTCAGAGATTTGAATAAGGCATCCTTGAAGGATCATTATCCTTTTCCTTCAATGGAACAGATTCTGTAGACCGTGGCTGGCGTGCAAAGGTTCTCAATGTTGGATGGATATTCAGGTTTCAATCAAATCCTGGTCAAGGAAGAGGATCAATTCAAAACAACATTTACAACCAAGTGGGGAACATATGCATATCAAAAGATGCCCTTTGGTCTATCAAACAAAGACGCAACGTTTCAATGTGCCATGGCAATTGCCTTCAAAGGTTACATCAATGAATTCATCTTGGTTTACCTTGATGACATAACGGTCTTCTCAAAGCAGAGCATGGATCATATGGCACACCTGGAGAAAGTCTTTGAGAGATGCAGAGAATTTGGGGTGTCTCTCAACCCCAAGAAGTGCAATTTTGTAGTGGCACAGGGAAAGCTTTTGGTCCATGTAGTTTTAAAGGATGGCATCGCTATTGATCCTGAGTGTGTCTCATCTATCCTATCCCTTTTCCTACCAGCACACAAGAATGCCTTGCAGTCCTTCCTCAGTAAGATCAACTTCATTAGGTGTTTAATCCCTAACTTTGCAGGACTGGTAAGAAAAATCACCCTTATGCTCAAGAAGGATTCAACCTTCAAATGGATAGCAGAAGGTGAATAAATTTTCAACAAGATCAAGCAAGAGATTGCTTGCGACCAACACTCATCAACCCAGACTACTCAAAGGATTTCATCCTTTATGCTTATGGCACTGATGCGAGTGTTGTTGTTGTCCTGACACAAGAAAATGAACAAGGACTGGAACAACTAGTGGCCTTCTTCAGCCAAACACTGAAGGATTATGAGTTGAGATACAATCACACAAAGAAGAAGGTCTTCACCATCATGCATGCGTGCTCAAGAAATTTAAGAGTATGCTCGCCACAAATCATATCAAGGTGTTAGTCTCCCACTCTTCTGTCAGAGACTTCATCATGGGAGCAGAAATCAGTGAGAAGAGAGCACGATGGGTGACCAAAATCATGGAGTATGATGTGACTATCAAGGCCACGAAGCTGGTAAGAGGTAGCGCACTCTGCAGGCAGATTGCAGAGGATGCGCAAGGTGAATTGGAAACTTCAATGTTTCTGGAGGAGTCTCTCCCGCGCATAGAAATTGAGCAGAATATACAGACCTGGAAAGCATGACTAGATGAAGGACATGATCACATTCCTTTCCGAGGGTGCATACCCTCCCAATTTGAATAAAGAAAAGAGAAGGCATCTAAGGTTGTAATCTATCCCTTATATCTTGATAGATGGACTTCTCTTCAAAAGGAATATAGATGGCGTGTTGTTAAGATGCATCAATGGCACGTAAACTGAAAAAGGTTTAGTAGAATTTCATGATGGATTCTCTGGTGGACACTTCTATGCCAAAACTACAGCAATGAAAATCATAATGGCAGGTATCTTCTTGCCTACCCTGTTTTCAGATGCACACAAGTGGGTCACAAAATGCAAAGAATGTGCTTTCTTTATAGGAAATAAAAGACTAGCAGCACTTCCCCTCCAACCAATCCAGGCAGATCAACCTTTTGCGTAATGGGGTCTTGACTTCATAGGAATCTGATTAATCCACCTTCAAGCGTTGGGCAAAAATGGGTGTTGACAAGCTATAGATTACTTCACCAGATGGACAGAAGTTGTTGCGCTCAAGGAATCCACCGAGTCAGTCATCCTTGACTTTCTTGAGGGTATAGTCACAAGGTTTGGCGTTCCTCAGACCATTATCTCTGATAATGCAAAGGCCTTCCTTGGGACCAAAATTACTGATTGGGCTCTAAATCTAGGTATCCATCTGAAGAATTATTCCAGCTATTACCCCTAAGGAAATGGTCTGGCAGAATCAACAAACAAAGAACCTGATTAGGATCATGAAGTGCACAATGAACATCAGCCAAAGACAATGGCATACAAAGGTCTCGCATATGCTCTAGGAAAACACAATCACAATAAAAAATGTAATAGGACCTTCACCTTACAAACTTGTCTATGGTAAGGAGGCTACCCTTCCTTTAAAACTATATTTAAACTCATTAGCACTTGCCCCTGGCAGTTGGAGTTCGAAGGCATGGACCAGAGAGAAATAAGAATGGCAGAACTGGTTAATCTTGAAGAATCAAGGAACTTTGTCATGATCAAGCTAGAACAACATCAACAAGCAACAAATAAGTGGTTTGACAGAAAGGCTAGGCCTAAAGCTTTCAAATTTGGGGACTTGGTTTTAAAATGGGATGTTGACAGAGATAAACCAAGGCGTTATTCAAAGTTTGATGCACTTTGGAGTGGCCCATACATCATCAGTTTCTGTAAAGAGGCTAACTCTTTCGAGTTAGCTCATCTTGATGGAGGCACGCTACAAATCGTAGTAAATGGGATCTATCTCAAACCCTTCCATTGAGTTTACTGCATCATCTTGTAAATATTAGAGTAATTTCATTTCCTCCAAGTGTGTTGCACTCACATTGTCTGTTTGTACATAGTTCCTTCTTTTCGTGCACTTCCTATGCGCACTCTTCTTCTACTTCTAGGATACATAGCTTCTTTCAGCAGTTGCAAGATTCAGAACTATAGTTGAGAACAATCTTTAGGTGGCTTCAAGGGAAGTTCCTCAAAATTATAGATTAGATTTCATGATTACATGGCAGAATCCATGCCCAATAGATGCTCCAGGATACTAGTCTCTTTCATCTAGTAGGCAGATGGCCCCGAAAGTCACCAAAACTATTATCCAAATAACTATCCTAGTGATTTGGATAACTCACATACACATTCCAGCTCCAAGATACTAATTGCAAGATCAAGCATGCCCAAGGTCACTTGGTACATTCCCCTATTTGTAGTTTTCCATTCACCCAATTCTTCATCTCACACGCCCTTTGCATGCCTTCCTTCTTCCTCTTCATTTTACTATCTCCTTCCATTTTCCCTTCACGCCTTCTTCCCATGCACCCGCTCTCATTCTTATCCCATTGCACACTCCTTGCATGCACCTCTACAGACTTGCCTTCCAAATTGGTTAAGTCCCTCATGTGCCTTTGCACTTGCGCGCCTAGCACTCCCTCGCGTGTTGTGCCTATTTAATTTGTAATAGTTGCGCTTTAACCATATGTTCTCTCCTCACAAGTTTTCCCCATTTCCCACATGTGCATCATGTGCACCCCTTCTATTTTCCTCTGTGCACGCCGTGCGCACTTTCCTTCACCTCTATCTGATCTTCATCCCTGCGCTTCCTTCCTCTGTGCGTGCTTTGCGCGCCCTTCCTTACATCCTCCTACGTCGAATCCTTGCAGCAAATCAGTGGGTGGCACATGGCAGAAAATGACAAAAGATATAGACAATTGGCCTTCATTTCAACCAATGTGTGCGCCACGTGTCTTGCGTGCACTGACAGCTCTAAAAATATTGTGATAGGTGTATCTTCTACTATAGAGCTCCAATCGAGGTGCAGCTTAGGCTTTTCAGAGATCTGCTAACATCAGCTACAGTGATAAACATCCAAATTCAAATTCTCGGTGGATCTGGTAGGTGAAAAATGGGAAAACGTCTTTCTGAGCATTGATGAGTAGATCTGATTTCTCAAACCACCTGATTCTCCCTCCACGCACCTGACGGATTTGTAGGGATTTGCAGGAATTGAATGCCTCTTATTGGTGGTTGTATTTCAAATTCAGGTTTTCCCACCCTTTTCTCCTCTTCTTCCATCGATTCATCTATAAATGTAAGAGCTAGCCTCATTTCTTATGTTGGATACTCTGGACCCTTACGCATTCTTCTAAGGACTCCATATTTTATGTATTCTAAGTTACAGACCTCTAGATCGGGCTCTTGCATTGTGGATATCGGCCTCCTTTCACCATTGTAACAACACTATGCATTCCTGGAAGTAATATAAGCATTCTTTTGTGACTGTCACTTGTCCTTGCGTGTTATATTCCTTCTTTCTTACTTTCTCTATTTCGTTGTGTGCTAGTTGTGCCATTCAAGTCCCTTGCGGCTCCTTGATTGAGTTGTGTCACATGGAATTGATCTGGTAAATACATTCTAAGTTGTTCTATACATTCCTGGCCTCCTCCCACGAATTTCCTTTCACTTTCGCCCAGAACAGATAGTGTTCATCCCTCTTTTTCTAGTGTTCTCACCTTTCTAGTGTAAATTTCCTTCATGTTATCCTTCTATCCCTGGCCCCTTGGCATTATTAGATTAGTTTCCCTTTCCAGCATTAGGAGTAGCAGTAGCAGTAGAAATAGATAGAGGAACTGGCCTTCTCTGGAGATCCGTCCCAAGCACGCAAGGTCCCACAACTTAGGGACGGTTCCATTGTTGTCTCAAACATCTCAATCCTTTCAGATCCGAGACGTGGGTGCATGTTTGAATGACCAACATGTACATTAGGAGATTTCAGAGTACTAAATTTTATAGGAGAATATTTAGATTTAGAACTGGAAGAGGCATTGGAAGACTTACTTGGAATTGTGGGATCCTTCTTACTTACTACAGGATCAGGTTTCTCAAATGTAGACTCCATGTAAGGTGGAAGTGGAGATCCTCGACTAATTATTTTGTTTTCCAGAGTCGCCATAGGAGGGTCTTTAGTATTCTTTTTCTTCGCAACTATGGAGGAAGAAGCTCCCTTTTGAGACTGGGAACGAGTAAACACATCACATGAGAAACTCAGTGCCTCTTCACTATCATCATCTTTTCTCCTTGAGTGATATTCAATGAGTCCATTTTGAGTATCTCCACCCACTTCTTCTATCTCTAGGAAATTTCTTCCTTCACTTTCTTATTTGAGTCCCTCCTCATCCTCTTGGATTCTACTACTCGTATTGATAGGTGGGGCCTCCAAGCAAAGTCTTTAGGGTTCCCTGAAAATCTTATTCCTGTTATTTATTTGAGATGATATTTGTTTTAAAAATTCCCTCTTTATTGAAGATATTTCATTTGCCATTTTTTGCAAAAAAGGATCGATTCTTTCATCTCCAGGACATTGAGATTTACCTTTTTTAGGGATTCTTGATCTTTCTAGATATAATGAGATCATCATCAAGTTCAATGGCCAATATTTGTGCTTTTTCAATATCCCTCAGTTGAACTCTTCATAGGAAAAATCCTACCTCTCATGATTGAGAACTAATAAATAATATCTTGATTTTATTCTCTGATGATGAATCCTTTTCCATTATTCTTCTCAAAAACTGGTCGAAACGAGCCACAAAGTATCTCATATTTTCATTTTCTCATTTATTTATTTGTGTCAATTGATCAAGGAGGTCTAAACAGTCCTTAGTAATATAAATATTTCCTTTAACTTAATTTTTATGTCATTCCAACAAGTGATGGATTGGGCAGGTAGGAGGTAGAACCATTTTGTTTCTTTTTCTTGGAGAGACTCCATGAACAATCTTACAGTGACATCTTCATGTTGGACACCAAGAATCCCACATGATGTGGTGAAGGCAAATATGTGATCTTTAGGGAGTTGTGTTCCATTACCTTTGAACTTTGGAAATTTCTTGCAGGAATCTATCGATAAATTATGAAGAGGGGGTTCAATATCAAGCGGAAATTTATTTCTTCCCTATGGAACAATAGGTTGAGGTATTTCTTATTCTTTTGCCATTGTTTCTCCTATTGTAGCTTCTACTTTGGAAAATTCTTCTTAAAATTCTTCTTTTAGTTCTAGCTCTGAAAATTTTTACAATAGGAATATGACAAGACACTGTGGAATACGAAAGGTCACTTACAAGGATCAACAATGTGTATTTTATCAATGGATTTCCATCAACTCTATTTTTTTTTATTTTTTTTCAATTTTGTATTTTTTTGGTCATTTTTATTTTTTTTGGATTTTGGACCTTGAGGTCATATTTTAGGTTCAGATAATTCTAAATATTCCCTACAATGGGCACCAAAAACTATTAGTGAGAAAAACTTTTAGGTGGAAAAATTTGTAGGTTTCTCACTAATGCTCCGGGAGTTGAAGTCCCTCTACTTAAATGGTGTAGCTTCCATATTTGTATACGCTTGAAAAAGTGGGTTTTTCCTAGTGGCCTTATGACTGGGGATCCAACAGGGGAACTCCACCGAACCTTCGGTAAAGCTCCTGTGCATTGAAACTATGAATGTTTGAACTCTTTTCACCCTAATAAACTCATTCAGATGGCTCCTAGATGCTTTGGATCGAGTGTTTAAAAACACTACTAAATGGTTCTGTCGATTACTATGAACATGACTCATGAAGATACCCTCATAAGAGATAGAAACTCAAAACTAACGCTGTCAAGTTGGATGAAATGTTCACCAACGATTTCAACCTTTGTCTTACACATTGCATTCCTAAAACTCGAGCCACAAAGTGAGTGTCGAAAGACACTGTCAAGTTCCCTGAGTTGGATCTTGAATGCCATGTGAAAATTTCCTATGATGATCTTGAATGATGATGTTGACCTAAATGATTATCCCTTCATGTCCCATTACGCCAAAACTACTCTTTGAGTGTGAATTACCATTAATAGCAAGTTCACAAATGGGAGACTTACTATTTTTTGTAAGAAGTGATTTTTTCCTCTTCTTGTCCATCTGAATGTGATGAAATTATTCATTCACTCCTGTGCACACTACCTTCGCCTCAACCACTTTTTAGGGTGAATTACTATTTTTAGTAAGCACCCATATAGGGAACTTACTATTTTTAGTAAGAATTCATTTTTCATTGTTTTTTGCTCTGGAAAATCATTCTTACTTCCTCATGATCTTCAGTGCACACTGCCTTTGCCATAACCACTTTTGATGATGACTTTCCAAAGATAGCAAGTTTATATAGGAAAACTTACTATTTTTGGAAAGTGGATTTCCAGTGCTTGGTTTGCAACAAAACACATATTTTTGGACTTGTCTCATCATCACAATCTTATCCTCCGAATTTCACTTGATTTTTCCCACCACAAAGCTTGAAAATAAAAAAAATAAATTTTTACCTAGCAAGAGCTTCGAGCACGGAGCTACCATGGAAGCCATTAATGGAGTCATGAATATTTTTTCCAAGTCTGATTTTAACCTCCAATTATGATTAAATTTACTCCATTGGGATAGTCTTTTCACTTGGAGTCAATGGGAAAATTTCTAGCTTGATTGCATTTCCTAATTGATGGGAAATCTGACGAATGTGAGCTAGGGCACGAAAAGTGATTTTTTGATGGAAAAAATGATTCAGAGAACCATTCAATCTTCCATAAATTTCATCTTGATCATATTGAAAAATAAGGAATTCTACAAAATATGGAATCTTGATCCATGCTCTAGATTGAGAGAAACAAGCATTTCTCTGTTTTTTTACAAGGGTTTTCTAATGAAAATCTTCTTTTCCTTCATTTCTTCACCATTTTAATCCATTATTTTTGTGATTTTCGTTTTTATGGATAAAGAGAGATTGCATGGAGTGGTTTGACTGCAACAATGGAGGCTAGTAATTATGGAGAAAATTTTGCAGCATTTCGTCAGGGTATGGAGAGGTGGGGGAGAAACACGAAAAATAGCTATCTCCCAATATTTATATTCCCAAATTGGAAGGGGGAGGGATGGGGTGAATTTTTTTTTCCATTTTTTCCCTTTGTCCAAAGGTATGAAGGGGACATCAATTTCCACTTTGTGCCTCATCGCGACAATTGGTGAACATGTATGCAGGAAGAGGGAAGGCTCAAAATTAGCTCTCAAGGGCTTAACAGACAAATGGGAGGTCACATTGGTGTTCTGGGGGATAAAAAAGGTTGGGAAAATTTTTGTGTCCCTTATGTAACTTTTATAAAGGGAGGAAAGGGACATTAAATCCTTCCAGGCTCTTGGTGCTGACACGTGTCCACTTTGAAAAATGACTAGGTACCAAAGAGTGTGCCTTGAGAGCGAACTTGTGAAGGCCATATCTGGAGTTTTTGGTGGAGTTTTTTAATGAAAATTTATATGATTCTGACTGTAAATGGAATTATTAATCCAATTGTAGTGGTTTCATCTCTTGATTCATCCATTTGAACCCTCAAAATTAGGAATTTTTTCTAGATCTGTGACTGAGCATGAGATAAACTAGATGTAGACATATTGCACCTAGGTGTTGCAAAAACTATGACTCCACCCCTTTGTATTTATCTTAATTACCTTTCCATTAATATATTTTTTAGCTCCTAAATCCTTACAGAACTCCCAGAATTTCTTCCTAAAGATCAGGTGTTTTTTAACACTGTGTGTTGCTTAGGCCTGAGAACCTGCTTCTGGTGGACTTGCCCCAAAAGTTTCAAATTTTCCTTGAATCTCCCAAAATATCTTCTCTAAGGTTTCTAGAACTTGAATAATTTGTCTCAATGAATTCTAGTCCTTACTCCTCCCCACTGCTGATGTATGAGTCCTAGGAAGACTAATGGTAGCCCCTCCTAGAACTGCTTAGAAGCCTGCATGTTTCAATAGATCCTAAATCAGCTAGGGGGATTGACTTGACTTTCCTAAATAACCCAGGGTCTGAGTTGAAATTCACATAGGGATCATTATACTTACAATATAGGACTGGTGATTGGGATAGACTGACCTGGTGGTGTCTTAGGAAGGTATGACTTTGGAAAATTTTGACACTATGATCCATTGCAATACTTGAAAATTGGAACTTTTCTTGTTACACATTTGCATGAAAAAACAAGGTTCAAAACCATCTTGCTCAACCAAAACATCATACACTCTTCCTATTTCACTAACTATACATCTTACATACTCTTTTTGGGGTTCCTAAGAAGCTCCCACTACCTCTGTCATGCTTTAACGGTCCTCTATATAGTCTAGTTACTCAGAAGTAGGCCTTTTAGTCTTGGTGGAATATTTGATCATGTATCATGTAATCTTTATCTTCCATATGCATTGTATCATTAAAATATGTTCATCCATATTGTCATAGCACTCTGAGATCTCTTAAATCACCTTGTCAGAGACCTTGACCTGTGTTAATGATAAAATTACTTCCCAAGATTCAGAAAAGGTTTTAGTTACAAGAACAAAATGTGTTTTCTCTGTCTCGATGATTGTAAAAAAAAAATTTCGCTAAAATATCCTTTGCTACAAAATAAATCCACTTGAATTATTTCCCAATACTTTCACAATGTTCTCATAGACATTACCAAAAATTATCAGAGTGTTTTATTAGTTGAATCTTGAGAAAAGGGTTTTTATTTCTCCATGAAACCCTAGAGACATGGTCAACTACTAAGATAGGCTCGAGATGTTACAATTTTGATTTTCTTGCCCAAACATGAATCTTTTTTAAGTCCAATAACTATTACAAATTGAAGAGATCCTTTATAATATTTCCACACTCCTATTTCTCCTCGAGTTAGCCTCTTGAGTGATTTACAACTTGATGCAACAAGATCCAAAGTTTCTAAAGATAATCTCTTTCAGCTCAACAAAAATTAAATGAATTCTTGTCACTTCATTGACTGAGATAAGTGAATTTGATAAATTTCCTAACAATGAACCAACTTTATCTTTAAGTATTCTTCACACAGGAGGTTTCCAATGATTAAACCCTACTACATCTGAGTTCTTATTTTTTCAATATACTTACACACAAACTTCAATGAGTGACATTGTTAGAGGCTTCAAGCCATACTTACTTTGATAATGAGGGATTTCTATGACTCATGCAAGGTAAGCTCAATGTCCTAATTTTCACATAACCATACAAACCATTTTCAAATGAGAGGTGGTTATGCTATGTAAATATGAGTTTATAGCCTTCAAGATATCTCATTGAGAAGCACCTATCCATTCTACAAATCACTCTTTCCCATATTGAATACATTGTTTATAGAGGCTATCAATGATGTCACAACTCAGAATTCAATCCCTGTTTACATTAGTTCTTGAGGAGGCTTCAGGATTAGACAAGACCACTACATGGCTTCATGTAACAATACACACCTAAGAACTCTACCTTTTTTTCCTTTATCTAAAGTATTATGCATAGTCATGTAATTGATGATTTTACAGTCTTCATGTACCCAAAAACATTTTCTCTTTTGGTTCATTACATACCAATTGAGACATCCTTTTGAATCCCTGAGCACATATCAACACAAAGCATCCTTCATGAAGAACTCATACCAAAAAAATTTACTCTCCATACATGTAGCATGTCTTTCCTAGAGCTCTAAGATCATCAATGCACTCTCTGACTACACCTCAACATCTTCATAACACACACACATAAACATGCAATCTCACTATACCATTCATAACACCAAGCTCAACTACTCACCCTAAGAATATGCTTTTACCATGTTCTTTTACCTTCCAACCATAAAAATGATTCATATTTCTCATTGACTTCTTCCACTTCTCACATTTTTAAACTCGATTATCCTTGAGAATACTTTGAATTACCTTTGAAATTATTATCAATAGGATTAGAACAGTATTCTTAGATCCCATATACTTTCCTTTAATCACCATATTTTATACAACACATACCTCTTCACAACTCTCAAATTCCATTTGCCTTGAGATATTGTTCAAAGACCACCTCATACTTATGCACGGACTTGGGGAGCCTTCTCAGACCACTGAGAAAGGTCATCACTGACTTACACATCATTTTGCACAATAATTTGTTCTTTTGAATCATTTATACTCTTTAAAGTCAGACCTTTGTCCCTTTTATCAACCAAAAATAATTGTAGGCTAGTGGTACTCTTTTTTAGATCTTGTAGCAGAACCATTTGGATTAATAGCCGACGATGTTATTTTGGAGAAAACTCATTTTGGATTAACATACATGGGATTTTCTTAGTTTAGAGATTTTTCACTGATCTTTGTTGAGGTCAAAAACCTTACACTCAAGCTTGACAACATCACAAGAAAAAATAAACAAATTCAAACACATATGAAGTGGTCTAACCCACAACATAGAACAAAATCCTTCACTAGCCTGTAGAACCACATATTCAGACCATTTTTTCTTAGTTATCCTCCTCCAGGAAGCATAACAGTCCTTTTTTATAGTCCTCGGATCCACTGACAACTTTCTTGAGACTGGCACCAACTAGCATCCTTGACCATTATATTCAACTTCATCATTGAGGAACTATGGATTAGTAGACAAATGAAGAGAATTTTTTTTCTTCCTTTAGTTTGTACATACCTTCCAGAAGCCTAGAGAAGGTACATTATCCTGTCATGTTACATTTAGAACAAAAGAAACTCATCAAGAAAGCATGATGACCCATTTTTGACTTTCCTTTTCCTTTCTCTCTTGTCACTTTCCTTGAAGTGATTATCACATCATCTGAGCTCTCACTTTCTAGTTTTTCTTCCTTGAAATTGTATACCCATTTCATTTCCTTCTTTCCAGGATCTGCTTTAGGCTTGACTGATTTTGTCTCATTTCTAGAATTCATCTTCATGTTATAATTCTTCTTTTTGTTCCATCTAAAGTTACAAAACCTATTTTTGTTCTTAGGTTGATCATTGTAATATAAATTCTTTGAATAATGTTTAACTTCATGACATGTGTAACATATGACATGATTTATCCTTTTATCTAAATAGTAATTTTCATTGTTAAATTGACTTAGAGGTTCTTCTAAGCAATACCTGGAAATATGACATTTATTTCTACAATTAAAAAACACTATTCTCCTTTCATATTAAGTAATACAAGGTCTCTGTGTGTTCTCTTTGTCAGAATTTTTCATGCACTCCCTAGCTCTATGTCCAAATCCATAACATGATAAAAAAGTATCCATTAAATTTTATCTCATACCTGGATGCATTTGGTTGTCTGATTGGCTTGAAATTTCCTGCTTTTTGTCTTCTTGGTCTGATTCTTTTCTGATTGCATGCTAGGACCATCCTTTTCATCCTCCTTGATCCTTGAACATTTTTGGAAAGATGTATTGCTTAATTCAGCCTTCAAATTCCTTTGTTTTTCTTGTTCCATTTCCTCTCTAAGAGTATTCAAGTCTGCATTTAGTCTCTCTTTTTCTTTTTTGTCCTTCACATTTTATTGCTTTTCCTAATTCAATTCTTCTTGAAGTGTCTTCATGGCTGAGATTATTTTATCACAAACTTCAATTTTGTCCCTAAGATCTTTAGAGATCATATTGACTTGTTCTTCAAGTTCCTCTACCTTTTTCTCATATTCTTGCTCCATTTGGATTGACACTGCTTCATGATTTCTAATTTGATCTTCTTATTCCATCACCAAGGTTTTCATCTTGGTAATATCTTCTTCCTTGAGTTTTAGAGATTCTAGAACCTTCTCTGATTCATATTCCTTTTCTTTACATTCTTGAACATCCTCTTGCTCTTTCTTGCTTAATTTCTTCTCAAGAAGAGTGATGTGCTTCTCATAGGAACTAATGTAAGATTTCAATTTCTTGTTTTTCTTCCTTGACATATCCAATTCTTATAGAGCACATTCGAGGATCACGAGGGACAACGTCATTAATTGCGAACGGCAGCGTAGATTCGGGAGGAGCGAGCATCAACCGAATGTGCATGCTACCTGGTTAAGCCATAAAACTTCCTCGATCTATGAATCAAAAGATTTAGGAGGTGCTGGAGTGCTGCAATCTACAACTTTACATTCCCATTGACCATCAGCTAACACACTAATGCGTAAGGGAATCTTTCCTAAATTACACATGGACCTAGCTTCATCTAATGATGAAAATAACACACACCAACACCTCCCCTTCATGCATAATTTAGGATGAGGTAAGTTGATGGGGTATTTACCCATGTACAAAAAGAAGTGCAGTTGGGAAAAACATCCACCACAAGAGAACAAAACACTCTCTTCTAAGGATGCCAAAAATGGGTCCCGGCCTAGACGAGCCTGAAAAGGTACCCATGTACAAAGAGGTTGTTATGGATGGATCTGAACTATGTAGCTCTAGGAGGTCTCCCAGAAGAATTTCGATGACGAGATCCTCTGCCTCTCTGAAGAAGAGCCACCCACAACAAAATTGTCCTTAGGAAGAACAAAAAGATTTGGAAGGCCCACTAAAGGAAACTGAAGGCAGCAACACGAAGAAGAGGGGGGAAGTGTGAATCAGTGAGTGCCAAGGAACCGAAGATAAAAAACTGTTGAAGAGGAACACCCGTAGAAAGGACAATCAATTAGAAAAGGGATCCACAGCTGAGGGTTTTCTCCGGAAAAAGTTTAACAGTTCCCAACAACGGAGACTATGAACTCCTTAAACTGTATGGATTGATTATCATAAGCATGCAAATAATCCCAATGAGGGGGCTAACCATGAAATATATGAGTCATCCAATGAGTAGAGGCATGACAAACACATATGGAAAGGAGGCTGGTGTAATGACATGAGTAGACTACCAGATATAATGTGGGAAGAGTCCTCTGTAGTACTCTCGACATCAGAACAGGGTGCACAATCCTCGTCATCAAAAGTAGAACCAAGCGAGCCTGTGTCAGTGGAACTGTCATCACATGAAGAAATGGAGGAGACAACTGAATCAGCAGTAGTAACAATGGTGGAAGTATGTGAAGGGTCTCCATAGAGGGACTGAAGAATGCTCCAGACACGATGAGGTGGATCTAAGTCTGCCACGTGAAACCATAGAGAACAAGAGACATGCATCATCATGTGACCAAAGACATGGTCACAAGTGTCGAGGAAGTCCTCTAGATGATGATGATCAGTGGGTGTAGGAACTGGCCCAAGCAAGAAGGGTAAAAGACCCTTGTGGGCGAAGTAACGTTCCATGGAAGCACGCCAAGCTGAATAGGTCTCTCTCCCGGTGAGAAGTGGCGGAGGCTGTAAGGTGATCCTACGATGCTCACGTCTAGAAAGAGCACTCTCCATGATGAAAAATGTAATATGCACAAAGCAAGACATCGGACTCGGCCGATAATGCGTCTGCGTGTGTAGGCCCCAACGAGTACAAACAACCCCCCCAGAATGTGGCAATTTATAAAAGTAGTCCATTTAAAAAATTGGCAATGCCATCACGTAAAGTGCAAAAATCATGCACCTTTGACCAAGGAAGTGCTCAAAAAACGAGCAGCGAGTCAAAAGTTATAGCATTAAAACGATTCCCGCAACTGATGGAAAAATACACTAGATGCTGCAAACGCATTAAAAACGTACACGAGATGGGTTGCAAAGGGTATCGTGTGAGTACTCGTTGGAAACGGCACGAATTTTAGCAAGGGTTTGTTTTGCTTGCGAGGGGGGATTAGCCTCCTGCCAACCCCGGACCTCGCCCTCCGTCTTCGACAAGCGTAGGAAGGCCAAATTACAAGCAAAATATAGCCAAAAACCCAATTTTTTTTTTACATGCCAATGAATAAATGTTTTGTTTTGTTTTTAATCATAAAATATGTGTCATTGGGAGTTCGAAGACCAACTTCGCCCAAAACAGTCAAAATTCTCCACGTGGAATGTAACTCCAAGGACCACATGGAGTTGTTCTCTGTAGACCCCAAACTTGAGTCGCTGCAGAGATCATGAAGGATTGGTTTCAACGGCACTGGGGGTTACTCAACAGGCCTCTGGAGGTGAACGTATATGTACACCAAGCCGAGTAGAGAATGCTGAAATGGCTGGACATCTATGAGAGGCAGCAACAACGTGTGGTGTGGCTCAGAGATGTTGTTCATTTTAACGACTGTGCAGAGCTTAACGTGGCAGGTTCTGCCCGTGTTTTCAAGGTTGATGCAATCTAAGATGGGACCCCCAAACCAAGGAAAATGCACTGGTGATATGTAGCAGTAGAGTTGATGCTCGCTCCAACTGAGACAGGGAGAGAATGGAGTTCTATTGGTATCAACTACGGCCTGGGGAACAACCTTCCATCACGCTGAATCCATCTCACTTATGTTAGGCACTATATGACAGTGACCCAGTGCTTACTGATGTGGCCTCTCACGATGCCAAGCATGCCACCGGAGAGCAACGAAGCCTGCAAAGAAGCAGGCATGATCCTCATGCTTCGAACCCAGATCTAAGTTTTGAAGACGTGCAAAATTTCACTCCAAAAAACACCCACGAACACATCAGTTGTAAAGGAGGTATGGTATCAGAGCAAAATCTGAATATCACGTCGGAAGCCAGAAAACACGCACAGAAACACTGATGAGGATCCACAAGATCTGCTCTGAACCATGAAAGAGGGGTTTGAAAACCCGCAATGCAAGGATCACGAGGGACAACGGCTCATTTGGACGTCATCTGCATCAACCATGGTTTACTTTCTGGGCCATAAAACTCTCCTCTTCTCATAGATCAACAAGGACGTGTGACAAATAGGAGGTTTTTCCTCTCAGCAATCATGACAACTCGAGAAGAGAGGGGGAGTTACTTTGTGTAACTCCCAATGACGCATATGACGCACTAATGACGTTGCATTCTCATAATGACCTTCCGACACATGGACCTAGGATCTCACCTAAGCGAGATGCATGTGGAAAATAACACACACCAACATTTATCTCTACTTTTTCATCATCTAAATAATTTATGGAGCTGCTACAACTTTACATTACCATCATTAACCTTTCCTTATAAGCTTCATCATGATGATTGCTCATGCCTTTTCACCTACAAGTTGGTTTACATCAACTCACTACCAATTGTGATTTTAGGCACAGGGGGGTTGAATCATTCCAGTAAACACTTCCATAGCTTGGTTTCCACATTTCTCTTAGTTTATTGTAGTTAAACTATATTGATTATCATAAGCATGCAATATTAACCATGAAAGATATGAAGAGAAATAAACACATATGCACATGAGGATACCTTGGGAAACCCTTTGACAAAAAACCATGGTCCTTGGCAATTGTCTTGTGCAACTACAATGATTTCCCGTTTGAGTTGCAACTCAATCTGAAGCTACAACTCCAACAGTTTACCAGGACACCATGTTGGTGTGTGTATTTTCCACATCATTAGGTGAGTCATCTCACTTAGGTGAGATCGTAGGTCTATGTGTTAGGGTTCATTTGAGATTCTCTTATGCGTCTGCGCGTTAGCATCATATGTGTCATTAGGGTTTCACTTCTATGCGAGGGTTGATGTTGCATGATTGCAGTTGAGGGTTACTCAACACCTCTCATGAGCCTAACCAGGTTCTCGTATTTCAAATCTAAGCATGCATATTCAGTTGATGCTCACTCCCCCCGCTCATGTTGTTGTTCGCAGCATCCATTGATGTGCACGTCACATGATCCTTGCTTGCAGGTTTTAAACTCTTTCATGGTATCAGAGTGCATCTTATGGATCTCACTCCTCGGCGTTGCTCATATTTTCTGGCTTCTACATGTGGTCTTTGTGTGCGTCGTAATGGTTATTCCGACCGTGCTCTTCTTGCATTGATTTTTGGGGTTCATACCTCCGATTTGATTGCTCATGTTCATGGGTTTCATCTTCTTGTTCAGGTTTGTTTGTGTTCGTGGGTTTTCAAACCTTTTTGGGTTTGCATATAGTTTTGGGACGTTTTCAGGTTGCAGTTTGAAGTTGTTGCTTGTGCTAGTTTCGATAAGGGTGGTTGTTGTTTTCTCAGGCCTAACTCGGTCCTAGCTGGCTCCCCCAGTGTTCACCTCTTCTCTCAGCTCATGCTTTAGCTTCATTCCTGTGTAGTTGCTTTCTTCAACTCTTCACCACCTGCTACTCTTGCACAGACCATACTTACAGTGGTGACTCGTTCCTAGTTGTTCCTCTTTGCATGCTCTTCGACCCCTTCTCTGCACATTGCTTGTTCCTCTTTGCATGCTCTTTGGCTCCCACCATGGTGACCCCTCCAACTCTGCCTGACCGTTTTCTACGTTCAACGTTTCAAACCTACGTTTGAAATTTGCTTGGCACGTTTTTTTGCTGCAACCGGTGTTTTTATCCTTTACAGACCGGGTGGTTCACTCATCGTTGCATCTGCACGTGGACCTATTTTTTTGGTGGTTTCAACCATCCAGACCTGCATTTTTCTTTGCATTGAAAAACATTTTTTGTCCTCTACCTGATTGATCATCATCTTCATTCGTCGTGCTCCTATTACAGACCTTCTGGTTTATTTCTCGTGGCACCTAGTTACTGTTTCATTGGTTTCACCCCACAACACATCCGCACCTGCAGCATTGGTTTCTCCTTGCATTGGAAAACACCTTAGCTTCAGCCTACTCCCACCTACCTTGGAAACGGCTCCTCCAGCTCGTGTGCACAACAGCTTGGTCAAAGATCCCTTAGCTCGAGCCTGCACCACTAGCACTCTCCACCATTTCATCTCTGTAGACCAGTCCATAATCTACCTCAACATGGAGAGTGGAGTCACCAATGCATCTCTGTGCTATGGCTTGGACGTTTTCTGCCCAATACACGCAGACCTGGCTTACACATGGGCTTCCATTGGCACTCCAGCTATCTACCTCGGTCAACATTACCACCATGGTTTGACATTCCAAACATGCCCCCCCCCTCCTATCTTTTTTTAATGTTTTAAGATTAAAAAAAAAACATTCAGTTTGGCATTATAACATTTTAAAAATTTGGGTTTTTGGCTTGTATTGCTCATCCTTCCTTCGAGCGTCGAAGACGGAGGGCAAGGTCCAGGGTTGGCAGGAGGCTAATCCCCCCTTGCAGTCAAAACAAACCCTACCTAAATTTCGATGCCATTTCCAACGAGCATACATATGACACCTTTTGCATGCGTTTAGGGCATTTTTTTAATGCGTTTATTGCATTTTTCCATCAGTTGCGGGAATCGTTTTAATGTTATAACTTTTGACTCAATGCTCGTTTTTTAGCACTTCTTTAGTCAAAGTTACATGATTTTCCACACATTACGTGATGGCATTATCAATTTTGTAAACGCACTACTTTATAAAGTGTTGCATTCTGGGTGGGTTGACTTGTACTCTTGGGCCTTCATGCAGACGCATTATCAGCCGAGTCCGACGTCTTGCATTTGTGCATCTTGCATTCCACATCATGGAGAGTGCTCTTTCCAGACTTGAGTGTCGTAGGATCATTTTATAGCCTCTGCCACTTCTCACCAGGAGAGGGGACTATTCAACCTAGCGTGCTTCCATGGAACATTACTTCGCCCATGAGGGTCTTTTACCCTTCTTGCTTGGGCCAGTTCCTGCACCCGCTAATCATCATCATCTAGAGGACTTCCTTGACACTTGCGACCACATATTTGGTCACATGATGATGCATGTCTCTCGTTCTCTCTGGTTTCACATGGCACACTCAGATCCACCTCACCGTGTCTGGAGCATTCTTTAGTCCCTCTATGGAGACCCTTCACATAATGCCACCATTGTTACTCCTGCTGATTCATTTGTCTCCTCCATTTCTTCATGTGATGGCAGTTCCACTGACATAGACTCGTTTGGTTCTACTTCTGATGATGAGAGTACTACAGAGGACTCTTCTCCTCTTTCTCTCACTATTCCAGAGAGTGTTGACACATCCCACATCTCATCAAATATCGAGCAGTCTCCTACTCAGCCTCATACCGTCATTACACCAGCCTCCTTTCCACTTCTAGTGTGTGATGCCCCTTTCACTCCTCTACCTTCATTGGATGGCTCATACCTATCTGACATTTCTCTTTTGTTTGTTGAGCCCCCTCATTGGGATAAGTATCTTCCTGACCTTAGTCATCTTTTCGCAAAGTACACTCGTGATGCACTATAGGCTTCTCATCCATCTACAGGTGTTTTAGAGGAGTTGATCATCTCTATTGTTGGGAGTGCCCCTTCCAAGAATCATGTCACTTCCACATTTCCAGATACCTTCATTGATCCACCCTCAACTGTGGATCCCTTTTTTGTTGTGGAGGATGTTTTGTTCCCTTCACATCACTTGGACATCCTTTCTGCGGGTGTTCCTCTTTTTCACTCTGATAGTTCTACGCACATGGCATTACCTTCGGTTCCTTGGCACTCACTTGCTAGACCTATGTCACACTTCCGTGCACCAGACTCAGAGTTCTTCGTGTTGCTACCTTCAGTTTCCTTTGTGGAGTGGGTAGACTTCCAGCATGTCATTTATGTCCTTCCTAAGGGCAGGCACACAGTTTGTTATGGGTGGCTCTTCTTTTGTCCAAAGGCAAAGGATCTCGTCATCAACATTCTTCTGGGAGACTTCCTAGAGTTGCAGAGTTCAAATCCGTCCATGGCATCTTCTGCATTCCTCTCGTCTCCCTCTTCTTCTCTCTTCTTCTTCTTTCTGAGAGATTGCCTCTTTGTACATGGGTACCTTTTCAGGCTCGTCTATGGCCGGGACCCATATTTGGCATCTTTCTTAGATTAGAGAGTGTGTTTTTCTGTTGTGGTGGATGTTTTTCCTGCTGGGTTTTTATTCACTACTTGGGATCTTTTTCTTATACATGGGTACCTCATTAGGCTTTGTGTCGGGACCCATTTCTCATTTCTGACTTGCCACCTCATCCTAAGTTACGATGAAGGGGGGTGTTGGTGTGTGTATTTTCCACATCATTAGGTGAGTCATCTCACTTAGGTGAGATCGTAGGTCCATGTGTCATTTAGGGGTCATTATAAGATTCTCTTACGCGTCAGTGCGTTAGTGTGTCAGCACGTCAGTGCGTCATATGTGTCATTGGGAGTTACACTTCTATTATGGGAATGTAACTCCCACTCTCTACTCGAGTTGTCATGATTGCAGCACCGGGGGTTACTCATCACCTCCTATATGTACACCCCATTTGATCTATGAGACAGAGGAGAGTTTTATGGCTTAACCAAGTTCTTCCCGTGTTTCAAATCTTTGCATGCACATTTGATTGATGCTCACTCCTCCTGAGATCTCTTCACACTGTCTTTCGCACGTCCGTTGATGTGCATGTCGTCCCTCGTGATCCTCACTTATGGGTTTTAAACTCTCTTTCACACCACCCAGTCTTTGGCAAGTTGTCACTTTCCTAGAAGGCACAACTCCCAATTGTTTATATCACCCATTAACAAGGAGGCTTCAACCACCTGAAATTTAATTAACCGCCACTAATATTTTGTAGGCCACTACCTACAGGGAGGCTACTACCCCCTGAGTATGCTAAGCTACAACTTAGAATTATGATACTATACAACTTGTTAGATAACTTACATATGTTTTCCTTCACAATAAATCATTTTCACTTCTTCATGTCACCTGGCTTCTCTTCACTCACTCTACAAACTTAGATATTCAATAATCTTCTTACCTCTTCTCTGGCCTCTTCCCTCAAGCATTCATTGGGTTAGTTTTCTGATTGATGGCTTTGTCTCCTCTTCAATCTATACAACAATTTTTGAAGATTTGTTATATTTCAACACATGGCTCTCATTTCATTTGATTAGCATGCCTTAATCTAATGCCTCTATCTAATTCCTCTCTCTCTACAATAGATCTTGGACTCACCGCATCTTCCTCTTCTTAATATATATTCATTGAATGTTCAAGACTCTCTTCTTCTATCTCTGCAAGAACCTTAGGCAATCAGGAACATTTATCTTCTCATCATCTCTTTATGCATTCATTATATTTGGGCTCATGTTTGATGGCTCTATCCCTCCAACACATATCTCTGCTCTGCTCTCTTCTAGCAAACCTTTATTATTCAACAATGTATCATTTTCCTGCAAAAACCTCTTCTTAGCTTTCCTCTTACTCTCTTTTCTATTTTTCCATCACATCTACAGTATGCAAAAAAATTCTAATTCATGGCTCATGAGATATTCATGGAAAACCTAAGCTCATTTATCCTCTATCAGATTCAAATATTCATTAGAAACTTTGTATCTTTCCCCTGTACAATTCTTGGAATGGATCGGTCCTTTCCTCTTCTCTCTCTGGCTCTTCAACCCTTCAGCAGCACATATTATGCATGGAATCTTTCTTTTCTAGACACTTGACTCTCCATCTCCTTGGCATGTATTTGAGAATACAAATGGTTTTTGAATATTTATCCTCTAACAATGTGACACATGTTATCTTGTTATTTATTCTATAATTTTTCCCAAATATTCATTTTTATTGTTCCAATGTCTAGAGAATTGAGTTCCCTTTCCAATGATTCCAAGAGCAATAAAATATGACATCTAGTTTGAGAGATAACTCCATGTGGGTTCGAGAGGGTCATGTGGAACTAAATTCCAAATCATCAGTCATAATTCGCATTATACTGATTTTTAAACCCTAAAAAACTCCATTATATCATCTCCTTGTAAATCAGGTAAATTAGATGTTTACTAAACATGAGGAACTAGTTCTACATGACATCAATTCACTCACAATCAATTCTATCTAATCTCTAATTTATCGGCAAATGAATCTATATATTCAACTCCTTTATTATCAGATATATCGGGTTAAATTGGAACATTAGGAACACATGCTTCATGGGTCTAGTTCTTCCAATCCCTTAAATCTCTGCATTTAACTGATTTCCTTTCTCCTTTGTCTTTCAATTTCATTGAGTCTCCGGGGAACTTGAGCTACTCAGGTAATTGTTCCATAGATACCTTGTTCTCTCGATGCCTCACTCTTTTGCATCCCACTACTCTGCTTTTGTGGCCCCTTTGTCTTTGTTAATGGGGTGAGAGTATGTTTCGGGGAATATCCTTTTTCTGGGAAATGTGCCTTCGGGGTTCAATGTTCCCGAAACCTCCATTTGATTCGCAATACTCTAACCTTCACCCAAATCCTTTGATTTTCAGTTCATAATAACCCACAGGGAACTATATCACTCATGGAACAAGTTACTTTAACTTTTTTGTTCTCACAATGTATAATTGATCTAAATAACACTAATTTAGTGTGTTGTGGCTTATCCTTGGCATCAGGGAACACATATCAACATGGAAATTGTTCCTATAAGGACTTTGTGCCTGAAAACTATGGCCGACCCACATAACATGCATTCCTTCATCCTACCGACTCAACAACGAAGCGGAGAACGTCGATATATGTGGAATTGTTCCTATGAGGGCCTTTGATCCTGATTTAGCCATCTGACCCACATTACACTAGAAGTGGCATCCTAGACCAATGTGGTGAAGTCTTGTTTCAAATGAACAATTTATGTCTGTACCCTATGGACCCGCAATGAACTAAAACATGCCATACTCCATTTTCCCCAAATTTTCTTACGTACCTAAATAATTTGCTTCTCTATACACATTTTTGCAAGATCTTAGAACACTTGTAAATAATATTTATCCCTCAAAATCAATTTAATAAAGTGTACTAACCTTTTCAAATTCCTCCAGTGAACCCCTATGAACCCTATTTCACTGTTTAAGCTTGCAATCACCGTGAATCAACTTGAATCCATCCTGGAAAATCTAAATTCCACCATGTACTCACTAGAGACCACTATACACTTCTAAAACACCAAAAGCAACTTGTAAACACATGTTTCTCATTAAAACACCTCTTGCACATATATTGATCCTAAATACAGCTGGAACCATCATGAATCATCTAGTAACCCTGGACACCACTTAAAACACCTTCATGAGCTGACCATGAACACTAAACAGTGATTATAGACTCATTATCACTTGAAAAACACAATATAGACCTATTTGAGCTCTTGGCCTTGCAAATTTTCTATCATGAATTTGATGCTTCATGGAATCACCTAGGAAATCACCTAGGAACTCCTTTAAGAGATGACACTACCAATCAACCTTAATTTATCTTGATCAATCTCCATTGCTCACTATTTTTGTCATCAATGTCACTTGACATCAATGAAAACACCAATGACAATGATTGGGGTCCAACCTAAAGAGGACAACCAAATATTATATACGCCATATTGGATCATCCCTATTCAAAGACACATCTGAACTATGTTTAGATAGATTATATATATATATATATATATATATATATATATATATATATATATAAAGGCCTCCCAAATCGTTTGGTTGTTTGCACTTCACTTATCTATACTCTACCGTTAGCATATTTAAAGTCATCTATTTCCAAAGGGCTTATCACAGTCCTGATTGGATGTGAATTAATTTTCAATCCGAATTTTTCCATAGATATTTCTATATAACTCTAGGAAATCTTCTTGTGAATGGTGTTTCTTATGCTTACATTGAATTATTATTGGACTACATATGTGAGAAGTATCCTCATCAATTGAGGCAATTACATCTTTTGTTTTCTTTGGGAATATCCTCTTAAAGCATTCCATAGTGAATGCAAGATATGGCATGTCATTTTGACCTTGAATATCACTCATTATAATGGCACCGGTTCTTCTAATATTATATAGTCTATTTACATTCAATACAGTGGACACAATGGTGCACATGAGTTTGATATGATAGATTCAATTAATTTAGGCACCTACATTGGTTATTACCTCACTTTACATCTGGATGCTTTCACTCAGACATCTTGTAGTACCTAGAAGTTGCAATTTCTTCTAGAACATCCAAATACAACCCAAACTATTCAAGGAATTCCATCAATTGTTGTATGTTGCATTCTATTCATATTCATGCAATCACAGTGTTACATTGGATTTAGAGGTTTGTGAATAAATGATTGATTACCTTTGAGCTCCCTCTCTCATATGTTTGTGAGCTGCAAAAAGGTTTCAAGGTCTCCTACGGTGACGTCTAACTCTTCAAAATATCTAAGGTTCTATTTAGTTTTATAGTCTACATATTTGTTGTTTGAAATTAATTAATCATTACTTTCTTGTTATTAGGTTTTAGTCACTTAAGTCTCATATGTATTTTTGATTATTGATATATGCCACGTGAATTTCATATGGTTAGTCTTGAGTTTTTATATATCAAGATTCTTTTTTATTGTCAATGCAAGAACATATTAATATCAATAGTCAAGTCGTAATTATGTTGTCAGTCAAATTGGTTTCATTGTATTGTCAAAGGTATCATTGTAATGTCAAGTTAATTACAAAATTGTTTCTTGTAGTCAAATAGGTGATTTTAGGATTTTTTTTATTGTCATTTTTAGTCAAAATAGTCTAAGTTGTCAAAAATTGTAAAAAAAATAAAAAATAAAAATTTGCCTCACAAATGTATTTTTGGTGTTACCCGACGTATGGAAAAAAATGTGTTTCAAATTATGGGGTGGAAACAAAATAAACCCAACATGGAAACTATTAAGCATCCAAGTCAAATCCAGTTGAGCTAGCAGCATATTGATGGAGGAAGGAGGTATTAGAGGCTGTAGGAAAACCAACAACCTCTCGTCAGTCACCAACGACGGGGCTACTTCATTGATTTGGTTGCACATGTGTGCTTTTGTTTTAGAGTGATGTGCCTTATTTTATCATGCAGTGTGTTTGATTTTAACATTTCATTTTGGTGTGGATTCCAGCGTGGTATTAAAAATAAGAACAAATGTGGTATGTTCATGTTCACGTGCGTATGTGGTTATTCCTACATTATTCCCTGATGTAATAACATATTGAAGACTAGATAACATAGAGAAACACAACATGATGAGTCTTAAAGAGTTTGAATAGTAGGATGTGTTCCTGTTCATACTTAGGTTTTTGGTTAGCCTTTGGAAAACCATGGAAGGTTGTTCAGATGTGTTCCTTCTTGAGTTCCCACACTACTACGTCGTATGTGTTCCCTAGAGTGACTGGCTAATAAACAGATAATTCATGAGCGTGTTCCCATCCTAGTTGGTTAGATGTGTTCCCGAAAGTGCATGGTTAATAATAAGTTGATGTGTTTCTTCTTCTACCTTCAGTTTGAGTGTTGTACAAATATCATGAGCAAGCACGAGCAAAAAGATGCAAAAATGTGTGACAGCTGTTTACTACCATATAAACATTAAGGGGGGAATGTTAGGAAAATTAATATTTACATGGTTGTGGGTGATTTACCATTTGGTAAATTAGTACTACTAGTTTGGTGGTACAGTTACAAGTATATTTGTAACTATTGTATTTAGTGTTTTGTCAAGGAATATTGTTGTATATTATAACAATATTCCGTACTTAGTTAGTGGTCACTATGTTGTACTCGTGAATATTATTCTGGGATATTAATTGTAACACCTCCCTATTATTACAGAGGTTATTTTGATATGTAAGTGGTTATATAATAACCATGATTCATATAAGTTGAATACATAGAATGTTACAATGTGTATTTATTATTGTGTCTATTGTGCAACGCTCTGCTAAATCTAAGATGCTTATCTTAAATATTTATTTCTACATGCGTGTTTATATTTTCTTGTACTAACACTTGTCTCCCAACCATTTTTTTCACATGTCTTGGTTTTTAACAACCACATCCCTTTCACCCTTTAGGAAACAGTTTAGCATAGTGTTTGGTCCTCCTTTGGGCTACATTCTCCTTTAGTGACAGTGCATGCACCCCAAATGAGGGGGGCATCATTTGGGTGATTTAGTCACCCCATACAGTGTTATACACATCACAGTATAGTACTAGTATAACACACTTTTGGATAGGGCTCAGAATTATACTTGGGTCCTTAGCACATAACGACCTTTCCTAGATGCCTATAAGTAGGGGGAATTACACAGTGATTGAATAGTTCATAACATTCTATAAATCTCCATACACAATTTATTTTACAGGGCATACACTCTTTTAACACTTGTGTTTATACACACCATCGTAAGTGGTGTTATACATTGCAGGAATTAGTTAAAGGATGGAGGATAACAATAGAATTTTCTCCCTACACTTCTTCCATATCATTTGCACAAGATCGCCTGAAAAACTGGTTCATCTACAATAGCTGCAGGATCCTTTCTACATTCTTTTCCCTCATCATGGATTAGGTGCACATGTTTCTTTTTCATATTTTTCATCATTTTTACATAATATTTTACATATACATGCATACTTGACTACTTGTTTGTCTTCTCTTTTACAAGTCTATCCATATGGGAAGTAGTAGTCAACAACCTCACCCAACATCATTCAACAACATAAAAAACAACAACATCGATATCGAAAATAGGAACATTTGTGACATCTAAACACGGGCTTCCACCCTATGTTCATTTTCATCATCAATTGTTCGCACTTCCTTATCCTTAGCATTCATACTTCATTCTTTTATCACTCCATGCTTTGTCTTGTCCCTTGGCATACACTTTCTACATTGATCTACATGGTTATTAGGTATGCATCTCTATCTACTTTATGTTACCTATATTTCTTATCAGCAACATAAAGTGGGGGGAATGTAGACACTTAATCATGCAATTTGGGTAATTATCTACTCTTGGTTACATACTACTATTAATGTGATTCCTAAGTAGGAAAAGTAAAAATTAACCCATGTTTTTGGTCACCTTTCTTTATTTTATGTTGTTACTTTTAGTCTTGCAACCTTGCTTTCTCACTCTTCCTTTTTACACTTCGTCATTTATCATCCTCGACACCAGCACCTCGAAAAGCCACCAGCGTCAAGCACCCTCTTCCCCTTTGGGCGCCCCTGACCCATTTGTACTTTGTCCACACCTTTTGGGCCCTTTCTAGTTGTTTGAAAATCTTATCTTTTTCATAGTAGGCCTTTTCGGGGTTAGTTATGATATTAAAGCAAAGGAATCATATAAATATAATGTTATGTGACCATAATAAACGACCAATCACTAAGCACTATCTATTACCTCCTAAGGTTGCATCCATTAAAGCATCTAAGAGCAAATTTGCATCCATCTAGTGTCGTCACAAGGGACACAAAGGTTGGTTTTCTGCATCACAATTCATAGGAGGGAAGTTCATTTTATTACATTCACACATTTACTACATTTGACATCTATCTATTTTCTCACTATCAAGTGTGACAGGCGCAAGAGCAACCTAGGGCACGATTCCACACACACATAAAACTACATTGAGTCTGAAATGTAGTGCAATGCTCAGTTGTAAGTTCACCATTGTGACAGTTGAGGACAGTCAGACCCCTTATTCTTCATCTTTATTTTTTTGGATTTTGTCTATTTGAGGGTTTTGCATGTTCATTCTTCATTACAGGATTACAACGAACTCAACAATCTCAGTGTGAATCCAAAGAGACAAAAGGAAAACACCAACAACCAACTTGTGAGGATGAAAATTTGGGGTTCTGATCATTTTCACTGACTTGGGCACTCATTTCCAGTCTGTAGCACCTATGGGCACCCATTTCCCTTTCTGGGATCCCCTATCCATCTTGATCCTCTAGTTTTGCATTTTTTAGGGCTTCTATGTGACGTTTCTTCCTCTCTTTTCAGCCGGTCAGATCTTCAGTCCAGTCCAGATTTAAATGTGAATTAACTAAGGATTTTTACCTTCTCTTTACACTTATGGTTTCATACTTTCTCGCTTAGATTGCTTGGGTTAATTTTTGTATTTCATTATTTATTTATTTACTGCAAACTTGCACAAGAAAGTGAATTAGATGTATATGTTCCAAGATATTCAAAACCTTAGAACCATAATTTTTTTATCAAGAGGCCATCTATGAATCTAAGTCTAGATAAACTTGTAAGAAAATCACATTCTAGACTATGTAGTAAACTATGTGTAGGGTTAGGTTATATGTTACTAATTAAATTTATGTTCAAAGTCTTGTCTTCCTTTCACTATTGCCGCTCATCAAAACCATATAAATTACATCCCTTCTCGCTCTTAGTGTTGAGACCTCACATCTTACTAGTTGTGTGCAGTTAGAAGAGGAGTGATTTCATTCTCTTATTTTATCACATTCATCACATTTTTCCAACAAAACAAGAAGTAATAAATATTGTTTGAAAACTATATTTTCAAGTTAAATTGTGTTTGCTTAAGCATCATATAAATCAAAAACAAAAAAAATAAATCTTTTTGTTAGCACATCATCATCCATAGCATGCATCCAAAAATATAAAACATCATAAATTATGAGCATCTAAGAGTAAACAAGTGAAGCAAACCATCAATGAGATAAACTCTTACAAAAGATATCTGAGACAAAAATAATCATATATATATATATATATCCTTAATAAACTAGTTTTTATACAATTCCATCACACTGACAATTGTTGTCAAAACACTCACAATGAGCACGAAATCCAAAAAATTTATGTACATGTGTCTCATAAACTATAACAAGCAATAAGGCCCATAGAGTATCCCTCCCTATGGGATCTGGATGAAGGAGCATGATGAGGAATCCTGTTGTGGCTCTTATGATGCAAAAGGAGCCTCCGTGAACTGAAAGATGAGAATGACCGTGGGACGAGGTAGGTGATCTTCCTGTGTTAGCCTCACTGAAATAGTTGCCCTCGCCATTATCTCCTCTCAGATAACTCATATGCAGCAATCTCGGTCCTCATCTTTTTCAAGACCTTTGCGGCTCGCCAGACTAGAGAAAAAACTTTGGTATAGCACCCAGTCATCTACGGCTACCCTTTATCAGCGAGCAGTTCCTCTCATAGATTCCCCATTGGAATAAGTAGTGTATCAACCAGGATCTAGAAAATAAAGTCTCGTCATCCATCAACAATGGCTGCAAAATGCAAACTAATAGAATATCAAGTTAGAAAATGTTTGAAAATCAAAAAAAGTTAAGTACGATGCATAATTCACTAATAAGTTTAGGGAAGAGTATCTACCTAATTGGATCTCTTGGTATCTAGAAAGGGTCAGCTGGTGCTACTGGTGGTGGTGGAGTTGATGCATGAACTTCCTCAGCTGTAACCTATCCTGAAGAAATTCATTTTCCCATCATAGAATTCTCATCACCACCTCCCTAGTGAGAAAGAGGCTCCTCAAAATAGAGAGTTTCCTACTCCACCTATGCCTCTTCCATTGCCGCTATATAGAAATCCTCTATAACCCTCCACTTTGTGTCACTATCTCCGTCGTAACCCTCCTCTCCACCCTCCACTCTAGCCTCCTCTCTACATCCTCCTTGAACTACGTATCTGTATTATCCTCCTCCTCCTCCTCCCCATTATGTTCAGGAGTAGCCTCGATCTAGAGTATAATCCTAGGCTTGGCTGGGTCTGAAGTAACCTATGCTACACTGATAGGAACTCTGGGAGTCATGAATTTCCAACCAAGTATGCCCTCAGGGATGTTATGAACCTCTCTAACCCCACAGTATATCGTGGGAACCATGGGTAGATCATCGACATATGGAAACTTGAAATGTTGTAGAACTTTGTCTTTGGGATGGGCCTCAACCTTGGCTGTCTTGTCAACCAAATGAATAGTAGTGTGGAAAGAAATTAAAGTCACTCTGTCATCACCCCACCATCTAACAATGTCCTGGTAGGGTTATGCGACCATGTCATCAGTAGTGAGAGTGGATACAAGCTGATGTTTCCCCTAAGGGGGCCATGTCTGTCCACCTAACTTCCCTGATATCCCCTAGATTGGGTATCCCAACTCCCCTCTGGTAGGGGAGCATCCACTCATATAACCAACACATAACCAAAACAAGATGGCTTAGGGACTGGCCCTGAAGTCAAACAACTCTATATAAATCATGATAAGTTTCACCCAGTATACCAATGCCCCAGGCATAGAAGTGGCCATGCTTCTCAATACTGTCAATGGTAGGAGACCAACACTAAAGGAGCTTGTCCCCGCCCTTGTCTACTACCAAGTTTGAATCCAAGATACCAATAATGGCATTCTGCAAGGAAGGGATAGGTGTTGAGGCAACAGAAAGAAGTTTCATTCCCTGCTTGGTGCCCACTTCGCACATCTGACCATCCCCATATAGGTAGTTCAATTGACGTGATCTCGCCACTGACCCCACACTGTCAAGAGTGAACATACTGCTTGTCAAAGAAACACCCAAAATCCTATGCACATCTTCTAAATTAATAGTCTACTCTCCTCGGACCCCATGCAGTCAGAAAGTTTTCATGTTTACATCCCAATAGTGCAATAGGTCACACAACAAGTGGCTAGTTGATGTTACTAACGTCGTCTAAGACAATATCCATAACCCTACTCTATGTAAAAACTCACTGTCTACCCAGGATAACTGATCTATGATTCTTGGAAGTGAATCACACTCTCTGGATCGGCTCCATTGGATGTAGGAACTCTACATTCACCAAAACATCAAAAAGATCAAGTTAGAAACATCTCGTGTATAGCAATATCATCAAAAACATTATAGAATGACATAAAAACCAAAAACATTAATCACAATTGGTCCAATTTTTATTTTGCCTCAATATTTACTTAACCACCACTCTGTGTAGAGTAGTGGTTGCATAATCACCGTGGAGGTTATGTAACTGTTTCTTTAGGTAGAGTAGTGGTTATGTAACCTCCGCCTGTGCAGAGAGAAAGTTGTATTAAAAAGGGCACGTCATACCTTGGGGCCTAAAAACTTCAATAAATGACAAAAATACATCATTTTTTCAAGAAATAAAAGATACACACGCTTAGGCACCCTCTTGTGAACATTTTAACTAGTTAAATTATTGAAAATAACCCCCCTAGGTTGATTTTTTTGATTTTTCACATTTTGGATTGAAAACAAACAAATTCAAATAATTCACATGTTTCTTAGTCACTTCTCCTCTCACTGGTGGGGCCACCATCATGTCTGAATTCTCTTCGAATTGACTATACTCTCACATGAAACCATCACAAGTGATCCAGAGCTCAAAAATTCTATAAGTGGGTGAGTGAAAATGATTTATAAAAATAACAATTCTAGTTATATATAACATGTTTTAGCTTTGTTTTGAGTGTGTGTGTTTTACAAGGATGGAGCACTTGCATAGGTATATTTCTATCCCTCTTGTCATTTTTTTTAGTATATGATTTCATATCTAACTTTATTCTCATTTGTTTCTTACAGGTAGCATGGGAGCTTGGATTGGCATCACTTTGACACATACAGACGTGTAGGTATTCTAGCTCCCCATTTTGGGAACGCCATATTATAACTCTATGTTTACATATAGAATGCTTCTATATGCACTTTATTCTCGTTTGTTTCTTATCTTTTCCAATGGTGTAGCGAGAGTTTGGATTGGCATTACTTCGACATACGTACATGTAAGGTATAACTTAACCACCCTGATGGTTATGTAGCTCCCCATTTTGGGAATGCCATACACTCACCTTTTACATGTTTCTTATCAAATTGGTTACACCTCTAATCATGGTTAGAACTTCCTCTTCCTCTTCTATTGAAATATGCATGCACCCAATTTTGAGGTACCATATGCTACATTTTATGCAACAAGGTCCTGAAGCATTAAAGATTTTTCCCTATCTACCGTAATGATACACAATTATTCTCTTATTGTTATTCTTTACCACATTGGTGTTTGCTCCAACAGTCAATATATTTCCCATTCATCTGAGCAGTGGTGAGGGGACATATAAAGGTTCCATTGGCTTTGCCTTAGCAAATTCCAGGTTATGTACTTTCCTTAGTTTTCTTGATTTCTTCATTTCATTTGTATGCACAATTTGACCAGAGTATTAAAATCAATTCAATTCAAAGCAAATTCAATAGTCAATACCTGTAGCCATTATCAAAGCTTCTAGTGATAGATTACTTCTTTCCATGTGGGTTTGCAAGGGAAGCGCTCCGCAAGTTTAAAAGCAATTGTTAATCTCCATAACCTTTTTTATTTCATGGTTTCAGGGGAAGAAGATTTTACTGCAACCGTGTTGAGGTCAAAGGAAGTTTTAGATCCACTCCTTAGTCTAGATCCACTATGAGCAGATAAATAGTCACAATGGATTATTTTTTTGTTTAGTTTTGTTAATATTATTGTAGAAGTAATTGTGTTTCTTTGTATTTCTTCTATCAATTTCTTTTGTTGTTTTCCAGAAAACATAAAAACCAAAAGCATTAGTTTAATTTAATTAGATTGTTGTTTCTTGTTATTTCCTCTATATAATTAAAAAATACAAAAACATAGATTAGATTTTCTTTATTTAATTAGTTTGATTTCTTGTATTATAGTTAATTAAGTACACATCCCGTATGACCATTTTGGGCCCTAGAGAACCTAGGGATTGAGTTTTTGAACCAATAGTACCACAACCAAACTTGTTGGTAGAATTTTCCGATATCGACCAAGCCCTTTGAATTCACATCTTCTAAACCACTTCAGAATTTCTTGATATTTTTACATAGCTGGGGATTTTGAACATCAAATATGATAAAACCTATGAGTTTTGGACTAGTCAACTTGGTTATAGATTTCCTTGATCATTCACTTGACCATTCAGGGTCCTAGAAAGCCTACTAGACTATGTTTGCAACCCTAGGGTTCCTCAACCAAATACATCAGGGTTATTAATAGACATTGATACGGGTTTGAGGACTTTAGTTTTCCAAACCTCCCCACAACCACTTGTCATCATTACACAAATAACTACGCTGAACGTTGAAGAAGATAAAGCTTACGAATTTTGGGTAAGTTATCCTGGTAATAATTAGAATTTTTCCATCCACACGTTGTCTCTCACACTTCTATGACCTTGTCTGGAAATGTTTATGAGGAGAACGAAGGGAAATTCCCATGAATCCCACAACCAATTGAGAGAGTCTCACACACCGATATTGATAGACTTTTACATGTGTGTATTCTTCTTGATTGTTCCTTCACACCCTTTAAGGTTAGAGAGGATTTTATTGTCATAGACAAGAAGATCCCTATAGTGACAGTAGAGGACTTTAGATTTCCCTAATAATTTATCGACCATATATACCCATTTTTGAGTATTTCACACATTCACCCTATTTCACTACCATTTATTCATTTATCCATTCCACAATAGTTGTCACGGCACGACCTTGAGAGGTCACATGCACCCGAAGGTCACGTGTTAATTTTCAGTTGTACAATAGCATACTTAAATAATAGTTCCATATAAAAAACAACTACTATTTTTTAGTGGTAAATAGTTCTATATAATATTTAATATTAAAAATTGCTACAAATAATAAATATTCTCATTAATATTATAATGACAATTCTTAAGATAAAATAATATGAACCCTAAATAATAAAGTTGTGAAGCTAACAAATTCCAACAACTATTTTTAAACATTGTAAAGGTTGAAAAATTCTTTAAACCAATTGAAAACTAATTTTGATATTATATTTTATAGTAATTATATTAGAGTTCGTTAAACTTAAAAAATAACATAAAACCACTACATAAGTATTTGTAAATGACGGGCCCTATAAATATTAATAAGTATACAAAGGCAGACAAAATTGTATACAAAGGCCCTCCCTTCTTTCTTTGTCTGCCTTCTGTATACAATTACTTCCATGCTTCACTGGTAACGTTGGTAGGTGTTCGATCTCCCTGCCCTTTGCAGGTACAAGGAAGCGGCCAATGGCTCTGTCTCTGCGAGAATATGTTATACACTGCGTGAGAATCCAACACTTGAACCATGGAAAGGGCCGTTCGTGAAAAAGAAAAAGCGGAGATCGAACACTTGAACCATGGATTACTTAAATATAAAAAAAGATAGGAAGATCGAACAGAACCGTGGACGGAATCTTCCCTTGATTTTCCAAAAAGAAAACCTCTTTTTGGTTTCCATTCGTCAGCGAGCAATACGAACATTCCAGTGAAAACAATGGCAGAAATGAGGAGAAGAACCCACCAATTTTGACAGAGGAGAGTATTGTTATCCTTCAAATCTCCAAACAGGATTGCTCCTATCACTGCCATTTGGATTCCCACGCAGTGTATGACATGGTCTTGTAGATCCCTTTCTCACGCAGTGTATAACATATTCTCGCAGAAAAGAAACCTCCATTTGGATTCCCACGCAGTGTATAACATATAGGTTTCTTTTCTTTTTGGAAACAAAAAAGATAAGGGTTTTCTGTGTAAAATCAAAGAACCCATTTTGTAAAATCAAAATCAAGGGAAGATTCCATCCACAGTTCTGTTCTAACGTTGATAGGTGTTCGATCTTCCTGTCTTTTTCTCTATTTAAATCGTCCGCTACATTACAGAAACGACTACCAAGGATATATCAGCTACTTTCTGCAGGCAAGAAACGAGAAATTTGTATCCAGTCAAATCATGGCTCTGTCCCTACAAGACTATGTCATACACTGCGTGGGAATCCAAATGGCAGTGATAGTACCAATCCTGTTCGGAGATTTGAAGGATAACAACACACTCCTCTGCCAAAATTGGTGGGTGGTTCTCCTCATTTCTGCCATTGTTTTCACTGGAATGTTCGTATTGCTCGCTGACGAATGCATTATTCAGTTCAACAAGGCCACACGGATGAACCAATTTCCGCCGCCGCGACCGTTTCGTGAGAATCTGAAGCAGTATTTGTTACATTTGAGACAGTTTTGGAAAGAAATTATTCTCATCTTTCTCTACATCATATTCTCGGCGGTGCTTTTAAGAGCTAGCTATGGCGTTAATGGACTGTGCAACCCGTAAGTTTCTCTTGTTAAATTTGGAGTGGAAAAAGAAATAGAAGAAAGCTGCTGTGGATTTAGGAATGTGAGAGGAGCTCCATATTCAATTAAAGTTTATGATAAGAATTCCATTGTTATTATGCTCTGTCATGGATTTACTGGTCAATTCCGCTATTGTTATACTCTATTTAAAATACTCTGTTGTTATACTAGTAGAAAAAGAATGAGAAGCGAACTGCTGCGGATTTGAAAATAAGAGAGGAGCCACATGAAGATCCTTTGGTAGTGTTTCTTATTTGAATTCCATTCTTATCATCGATATTTGGCTCTGTTATTGTAGTTTTACTTAATATTATATATGCTCTGTTTTAGTGTTAGTTCAATGCCGGATCTGGCTCTATTTTTACTTTAATTTTCTAATTTACTTTATGTTTCTCTTGGTTCAGAGGTCTTATGCTCTCTTGTGGTTTTAGCGTTTAATTCCACTATTGTTATACTTTTATTTAATATGCTCTGTTATACTCTTTTTTTTAGTAATATGTTCAGTTCCCCCATTGCTCTGTTATGCTCTGCTTGAGTGTTAGTTGAATGCCGGTTCTGGCTGTTTAATTTTATAGTCTTCATTCCATTGTAGGGCCTCTTAATTGTATATAAGTTTATTCAGAATAACATTGTTTACCTAGAATTTGGATGATAAGAATGTTCTTCTGGATCCATTAATTATATGAGATCATCAAAAAAAAAATTGAGACCCATTTTCTATTTCAAATTATTTCAACAAATCTAACAAATAAACAAGGGCTGCGTTGCAGCTGCAGTACTTGCCTTAAAAGCTTAAAAACAAATTGTTTGTATGCGAAGCAAGGTATTGGTAAGGAATTGGGAACTGAGTGGGATTCTTCCTGGTTGGTCTGTTTTTATTTGTCAAATCTTAATTGAAATTGACAATGCCTATGCAGAAGGTTTTCGTAGCTACTTTGGATGAGTTTATTATGGAATACAATTATTGCAGTATACAGAAGACATGGTTATTGTTACAAGGCAGTTACACTGTTTCACTATACTCCCAGCCTGTGCCAGGGAGGCATCCTTTGTGATGTGCATTAGAATTTATAAATGTATATACAAGAGTTCAGTCAATTTATGATCCCCCTAAGGATATCATATGAAGAAGTTTTTTTTCTTAAGAACACAATTGTGGATTTTATCTACTAGAGTAACGGCTTGAAATGTACATTGTCAAGGCTTGTGGAAGGAGCATGTTGCAAAGCAAATGTATTTTAACAGAAAATAAGATGGACGACTTAGACAACAAAACCAAAGATAAGTACTAGAAAGACATTGAACAAATGTAATTTCGTAGATATATCTATGGCTTTCTAGGAAAGGAAGAAGCATAATACATTGGCTGCAGAAGAGCAACCTCAGATGCAGTAACTATAGCAGAAGTTTCCATGCATTACAGATATTTGTGATATTAGATTCAATGAGCCAGGGAAATCAAGCATTGGAAGAAATTGTGAAGCATTTTGAGAGGACACTACACCAAATGCAAACTTCAAGTTCATGTATTTGGATTTAGTATTAAGAACATCAAACACGTGGTAGATAAGCAAGATTAGATCAAGTTCTGACTCAATATGGGCTAGATTGATGAATCAGAATGTGGTGCAGTTAGTTCAATGCATGTAAATCTATATTTGATGGTCCATATTCATTGTATCATGAAGTCAAGTATTGATGGAAGCTATATACGCTGGGGAGAGATGTATAAGTCCACACTTTACATAACAGAAAGAAAAGATAAACTAAACCATTGGCAGTGTTTTCATTTGTCTAAGCTTGGACACAAACCAGTGCCTTGAAGATGGTTGTGCTCCTGGTATTTAGACCTGTTGTGGATTTATTGAAGACAACTGTTGGAATGTTGGTTGAACTGACAAATGTGTAAATGAGGTAGTTTGAAAATATGCTTTGTATACATGTAGAATTTATGAAGAGTTTCTTGCTGCATTATGGAGAGCTCCTGGAAGCAGTTACTAGTAAACTCAGGGTTTCTATTGCACACATGTTTCCTTTGGCATTCCATGAAATTGGTGCATGTCCTAAAACCACAAAAGAAGGATATTTCCAAAAGATGTGAATATGATGGGTGGTGATGGCAAGAAATAATGGAACATACTATGCATTGATCAACAAGAAGGATTTATAAAGAAATATGTAACACGAAACTTTTCAAAAGTAGACATGAAGTTTGAACTTCTTTGATAGGTGCAAATTCAGTATGTGACAACTAGTGGCTGTAAATTCAGTTTTCCATATTATTGCTTTCAAAATGTATGTGTTCTTCAAAAAAATTGCTTGGAATTTGCAAACTGGCGTGAAACAAGCTCTTGGCCTGCTCAAGCTTGTCCTCATAGCCAACTTTCAATTCCAATTGTTTGTGCATAACAATTTCAGAAATCAACTCATCAATCACATGATCATCATTGTTGTTGGAAACCCACTTCTTTCCTCTCAAACTCCTCCTTAGTTGGGAATGCCATGTCTTTGCTGAAGGTGGTTGCCACCGCCACCTACAAATTCTGTAGTGTTCCAACTTAGCTCTGAATTCTGCGCAGTTAACGTAATAAACCTTCGTATGAGCAAGGAAACTACAAGCAAAACTATGACATATGGTATTGTCTGCGAATCCGGGTTTTTGTTAAATCTATAAACAATTGACTATTGATCCTCAATTATTTTAGCTAAACTATTACTAAACTTGTAATTATTTTAGTTGTTTTGCTAATTCCAAACATAATGACATTGAGCCCCCATCTTACTGCCAAACAAATAATTAATTGGATAGAAATTAAGGCAACTGAAAATTCCATGAGGAAGTTGAGCACTAAAACCGAAACAAATGCAGTTTTCTACAAAAGCAAATTCATGTTTATAAACAGCTTATGTCAAGAACCATGCTACCTCCGTCATTACATGGATCAATTTTTTTTTAATCCACAGAAAGGCCAATAGCTAGCTAATGCTTCCTCTAAAAAACACAAAGTGTTCCTATGGAAAAAGAGTACCTGACAGAGAAGAATAGTCATTGTGCATACAATCATGCTTGACTTTGTCATCCCGACCAAAGAGCTGCTGTAAATATCATCGTAAGAATGTATGTCAAACTGAAGCAGTTATATTGTCAATTCATAGTCATATCCACTATAACAATGATTAACTAGGAAAACGGTATTCTTAACAACAGAGAATCTAACTTAATAATAACCACAATGCAAAATGCAAATAACTACATTCCGAAATGTATTTATTAAGAAAAACAAGCCAAGTAATTCCACACCTTATTATACAGTGGTCTCTTAAATTCTGGCCATGCTGTAAAAGAAACAAGGCTAGGAGAGCTGTGGAAACTATTCAGCGTTTTATAATCAATATATTAATTGATTCTACTTTACTTGCTTTTTTTAATGTGTTCTTCTATTTCAGCGTCATTTTCTGTTCTCTTCCACATTTTGTTTTTCAGTGCATGAAAATTCTTAAACTGTATCTCTACATCATTCGCAATTCTACTTATTTTTTTTCAACAACTTCAGCTATTTAAATTTCAGTACATACAGTATCGGATGTACTATTTTCTAAAGCTCAAATGTATATGTATTTTACAAAACTACAGCAAATTGAAAAGGTGATGTGAATGCTGATACATACCTTGACAAAAAAAAGCGGTTAAAAGTAATGTCACTTTCTTATTGCTTTGTGTAATCAATGAACTCACTGCCAGCAACCAAATCCAAAATATTTGAATCCAAACTGCTGAAAAACTTATGGTGAAGCAGAGACAAGGCACGAGACATTTGGGGAAAAAGGGGAAAAGCGACAGTTGGAAGAAAATACCAGCAAATCTTCAAACAAAAGAAAACATATCCATTTAGAAAACAATAACCATTTCATTGAAAGCTGAACCCTATGAAATGTGATACTCAGAAAAATACCTAAATTAAACCGATACTTAAAACCATTCCAATGCTCCTTTTCTCCATGCATAAACTAAACCAATAATTAAGATAAGCACGAAAATAAAAGCTTCTATAAATGTATATATACCCAAAATATCAAAACTCATGGCCCACGGATAGAGAATTACTGTTTCCACATCAAAAACAACGAAAATTAGAGCTGTTTCAGAAGTCTATCAAAATATCATCAACTCAGCTACAATCTTGAGTTAAATCATTTTATGCATATCCTGCAATCATGGCATTCCATGAGACCACATTTCTTTGAGGCATTCTATCAAGCAGTTCATGGGCTTTTTCAAGAAATCCATTTTATGCATATCCTGCAATCATGGCACTCCTTGAGATCACATCTCTTCGAGACATTCTATCAAACAGTTCACGTGCATTTTCAACAAATTCATATTGTGCATATCCTGCAATCATGGGATTCCATAAGCCCACATTTCTTTGAGGTATTTTATCAAATAGTTCACGTGCCTTGTCTATGCTTCCACATTTTGCATACATGTCTACCAGGCAGTTGCAACTACATCAATCAAAATTCCTCTATCCATTATGCTTTGATGGATGTCCATACCCTATTCCAAAGCTCCCATTTTGGCACAGGCAGGGAGGATGCTGACAAAGGTTGTGGAATTTCTACCTGATTAAATGGCATTTGCTACACAAAGCTTTTTATAAAAAAACATATTTAAATGGATGTCAATTATTGCAGCATATAGAAGACATCTTTATCCTCACAAGGCAGTCACATTGTTTCACCATATACAACAAACAGGTCTTCAACCCAATCAGTTTACATTTGCCAATATACTCCCAGCCTGTGGCAAAATGGGAGCTTTGGAACAGGGCATTTACATCCATCAAAGCATCAAGGATAGAGGAATTTTGTCAGATGTAGTTGCAACTGCCCTACTAGATATATATACAAAATGTGGAAGCATACCTAATGCACATGAACTGTTTGAAAGAATGTCTGAAAAAGATGTGGTATCAGCGACTGCCTAATGGTTTGTTAGATGTAGTTGCAAGTGCTCTAGTAGACATCTATACAAAATGTGGAAGCATACCTAATGCACATGAACTGTTTGAAACAATGCCTGAAAAAGATGTCGTATCAGGGATTGCCATGATTGCAGTATATGTACCAGATGGATTTTGCAGGGATGCTCTCACTCTTTGACGTACTAAAACACTTTAGAACATGCCCTGACCATTTAAGCTTCATTGCGAAATAAAGGATTAGTAGTGCACCAATCATCGGCAACGCAAAGAAATTTTTTGCGAATGTGACAATGGAGTTAGGCAGAGTTAAAGGTCTAACGCAAGGTGGCCTCACGAATCCTTAGTTGGGTTCATGGAAAGTCATATGGCGGGAGAATGCGGGAAAAGGATATGCGAGGAGGCACCACGTGGCCCCTCGACGCTTCTTCAAAAATCCAGGGAGTAGTGGAGACCATGGAGTAGCGCGGGGCCTCCATGTGGAGTTTAGCATGGTAGAGGTACCAACTCGTTGATCAAGAAGTGAGTTGGTGGTTGAAGGATGATTCGACATTGACTTTTCAAAAATGGGCATGAGTCACTGAGTAAGGCGATTGAGTGAAAACGGGAAATGCATGTGGAACCAAAGCCCACACAAGGTCTTTGAGGCATTCTATCAAACAGTTCATGGGCCTTTCAAGAAATCCATTTTGTGCATATCCTGCAATCATGGCACTGTTTGAAATCACATCTCTTCAAGGCATTCTATCAAACAGTTCATGTGCATTTTCAACGAATTCATATTGTGCTCATATTGTGCATATCCTGCAATCATGGTATTCCATGAGCCCACATTTCTTTGAGGCATTTTATCAAACAGTTCATGTGCCTTGTCTATGCTTCCACATTTTGCATACATGTCTACCAGGCAGTTGCAACTACATCAGTCAAAATTCCTCTATCCATTATGCTTTCATGGATGTCCATACCCTGTTTCAAAGCTCCAATTTTGGCACAGGAAGGGAGGATGCTGACAAAGGTTGTGGAATTTGGCTTTACATCTGCCAATTGCAATTGCATGAATGTTTCTAAGTAATTATAACACATTTTCAACAAATCCATTTTGGGCATATCCTGCAATCATGACTGTCCACGATACTACATTTTTTTGAGGCATTGTGTCGAACAGTTCACGTGCCTTGTCTACGGTTCCACATTTTGCATACATGTCTACCAGGACATTTGCAACCACATCTGACAAAATTCCTCTATCCTTTATGCTTTGATGGATATCCATACCCTGTTCCAAAGCTCCCATTTTGGCATAGGCTGCGAGCATGTTGGAAAATGTAAACCGCTTACACGTGGTGGCCAATTTCATCTTCTCTACTATGTATAAATTGAAATTTTGCCTACAATACCAGCTTTTGGAAAAACATGAATTCTTTCTTATCATTGCTTGTGATTTGAAAACTGGCGTGAAACAGGTTCTTGGCCTGCTCAAGCTTGTCCTCATAGCCAACTTTCAATTGCAATTGCTTGTGCATAACAATTCCAGAAATCAACTCATCAATCACATGATCACCATTGTAGTAAGCAGAATGTGCATTTATAGCCAAAGTTCAAGCATTTGCCAACGAAATCAAAAGAAGCACCTCTTTGAATATTACATATCTTCAATTATTGCAGACCTGTATTTTCACGAGCATGGTTTCACAAGGAAAGACAGTCTCTCTTTCATTGCTGACAGGTGATTAAATCTTCTTGAAAGAACCAATATTGGGTAGTAAATCTTCTGTTTCCAAATCCAATGGCTGTTCTGGCCAGCTCAAACCAATCTTTTCAGACATGCTGTACACCCTCCCCAATTTAGCACGATATGGTAAAGCTTGAGTCTCTAGGTCCGATAAAGTCTCAGTGCAGCCCAATCCGATTCTTCCAAACTCACTGAAGACCATCCACAAATTAACATTAGATTTTGGATGTTGCGCTTCTAACAATTCCTCTGGCCAGGTTGCTTGTGATCTTCCTAAACTCCTGGAGACTCTCTTGAAATTGTATAGATTACTAAGATATATGAGATCATTAGCTGGATCAACAGGGGTATCTGCTTCAACACTTTGAGGTGATATGCTAACATCTACATCACTTACTACATCTCTTCCTGATAATATTTCATCTGCAATGGCGTCAGATGCATTGGCCCTTGATGGGGAAGGAGGAGAACTGTAGCATTTACACTCTAATTCAGCAGGTTGGACTTTGTTCAATGTGCTGCGAAGTCGATTTTCCCATTTATAGACAGGGATATTATCCTCTGCACCAAAAATGTTGCCAACATTCAGAGGAACGAGCTCTTGGAAACTGCAAAGATCCACATCCCTATCAATCAGTGCTTGAATAGAAACCTTAGCTTCACCAAGGGAATAATTCAACTAAAGATCATTGTATATAATGTTTCAACTCTTTTTAATCCTACTAAAGAACCCAGAAAGTAGAAAAGAGAAAGTTAGAATTACTCTAATCTCTAGGCAGATTTTATAAGCACACAGATCTTACAAGGACAGATACTGTATGTATTTTACTGATCCAAGTTTCTGTTTTGAAAGAAATACAAACAGATAACCTCCCGGGATATTTGAAATGACAACAAAGTTAAAAGGGACAGAAAAGGGAATACTCAAATTCTGGTCAAGAGGCTGATATGTTCTCAATCTTTACCTGAGTAATACTATTATAGGCCAATCTTTCCAATCATGTGATCACAACCAAATTGCAAGAAGAATAGCTACTCATACAAGCCATCAAATATTCCACAAAAAAATGGGATGGTCATCTGTATGACTCCAGAAAGGAAACTACAATCAAGAAAATTACTCGAGGACATATACATCTGCAGGATCTTTTGTACTTAGCCATTCCTCAATATCCAAATCATCTAGTGGAAGTTTTCCTCCAACATTCCAAGTACCTACTAAAATTCTGCCAAATGCCAAAACATAAGAGATTATAAAATTCAAATCATAGTGAGATTTGACTCCAGATCTTTGATAGATAAACAATGAACAGTGTGACCAATTTGAAATTGACTAACTTAATCTCTTTCGCATCTATGTACTGGGCTCGCATTGTCTCTGATTTGCCTCTTTTAAGTCTCCGCAAAAAATGTTCAGAAGGAGTTCCTACAATATAAGTGAAGCCACAAAAAATGTGTGAGACTTACTAACTACTAGCTGAACCAAAATGTAATTGTTTTACTGATTATGATGTAGATGCACTGAAGGGATTTACTACTTGAAGATAATAAGCATAGCAAAGAAGGCCAAACAGAAACAATGAAGATATACAATGTTGGGCACATTCAAGTTTCTACAATACAAGCAACAATCCTTGAAAGAAGAAAACTACAAGACCGTGCGGTCCTTGAATTCATGCTAAAACCAAAGTAGAAGGTTTGGCCTGTGGACTTTTGACATCGAAAGCTGATTTTAAGTTCACCAAAGATCAGAACAACAGTTTGAGAATCTCATCTATATGGCATTACACAAAACGCATCTCTTCTAACATGTTGAAAATAAACCTTTAACAAGTTCTTACCAGTAACTTGAAAATGCGAGACAGTTTGGTTGATGCCACTCTTGCTAGCTGGTTCATTCTCAAGAAAATTTGCTTCTACAAACATTGTGTAGAGTAGATCAAATAAGGATTTCTAGTGTCAATATGATTCGGCACAGTGAGGTGTTTCATGGGTTTCAAGCATACCTTTGTACTGCAGTTTGTTGTCATATGCATTAGGTAATGAATGCAGCAATCAGAAAAGCGTACCTTCATCATCGAAGTCGCTTTCAGTATCTCTTTCATCAGCACCAAACTCATCCTTCCTCGGCTTGATATTGAGCCATTTCTTCATTACAATAGCTGGCCAAAAGAACTACAGGCCAAAAGAACTGCAGGCATGTACATTTGAGAAAATAGATTTCAAGCCACTCACACTAATCAATGTATGCATTGGCCATAAAATCAACCATTGAATTTACTTCTTTATATTAATGTCGAGAAGACCATACCTCTATAGTAGGTAATAGTTGTTAGGCCTTCCTAAGGATATTTACCAACTTCCAGCATAGCAAATTCATCTTCTGCAGTACTTTTAATATATTTACAAAAAGGATTTCTTGAAGAGGCCCATGAACTGTTTGATAGAATGCTTCAAAGAAATGTGGTCTCATGGACCGTTTGATAGACTTCTGAAACAACGCACTCAGGCAAGTCAAACAATTAAATTATTATGTACAGTTTAAAAATGCATACTCATTTAATATTACATACTGAGTATGCATATGATAGAGATGTCATGGAGCGAGGATGAGTTCTCCAGCCAGGGTGTCCTTTCTCACGCTCTCTCTACATGTTGAGTACATCTTAATAGTTTAATGACTGATCACTCATCAACAGAATGTAATCAATGAACTCACTGCCAGCAACCAAATCAAAAATATTCGAATCCAAACTGCTGAAAAACTTATGGTGAAGCATAGACAAGGCACGGGACATTTGGGGAAAACGGGGAAAAGCGACAGCCGGAAGAAAATACCAACAAACCTTCAAACAAAAGAAAACAGATCCATTTAAAAAACAATAACTATTTCATTGAAAGCTGAACCCTATGAAATGTGATACTCAGAAAAATACCTAAACTAAACCAATAATTAAGACCATTCCAATGCTACTTTTCTCCATGCATAGACTAAACCAATAATTAAGATAAGCAAGAAAATAAAAGCTTCTATAAATGTATATATACCCAAAATATCAAAACTCATAGCCCACGGATAGAGAAATACTGTTTCCACATCAAAAACAATGAAAAATTAGAGCTATTTCAGAAGTCTATCAAAATATCATCAACTCAGCTGCAATCTGAGTTAAATCATTTTATGCATATCCTGCAATCATGGCATTCCATGAGACCACATTTCTTTGAGGCATTCTATCAAACAGTTCATGGGCTTTTTCAAGAAATCCATTTTGTGCATACCCTGCAATCATGGCACTCCTTGAGATCACATCTCTTCGAGGCATTCTATCAAACAGTTCATGTGCATTTTCAACAAATTCATATTGTGCATATCCAGCAATCATGGGATTCCATAAGCCCACATTTCTTTGAGGTATTATATCAAACAGTTCACGTGCCTTGTCTATGCTTCCACATTTTGCATACATGTCTACCAGGCAGTTGCAACTACATCAGTCAAAACTCCTCTATCCATTATGCTTTGATGGATGTCCATACCCTGTTCCAAAGCTCCCATTTTAGCACAGGCAGGGAGGATCCTGACAAAGGTTGTGGAATTTCTACCTGATTAAATGGCATTTGCTACACAAAGCTTTTCATCAAAATATATATTTAAATGTATGTCAATTATTGCAGCATACAGAAGACATCGTTATCCTCACAAGGTAGTCACACTGTTTCACCATATACAACAAACAGGTCTTCAACCCAATCAGTTTACATTTGCCAATATACTCCCAGCCTGTGGCAAAATGGGAGCTTTGGAACAGGGCATTTACAGCCATCAAAGCATAAAGGATAGAGGAATTTTGTCAGATGTAGTTGCAACTACCCTACTAGACATCTATACAAAATGTGGAAGCATACCTAATGCACATGAACTGTTTGAAAGAATGCCTGAAAAAGATGTGGTATCAGGGACTGCCTAATGGTTTGTTAGATGTAGTTGCAAGTGCTCTAGTAGACATCTATACAAAATGTGGAAGCATACCTAATGCACATGAACTGTTTGAAACAATGCCTGAAAAAGACATTGTATCAGGGATTGCCATGATTGCAGTATATGTACCAAATGGATTTTGCAGGGATGCTCTCACTCTTTGACGTACTAAAACACTTTAGAACATGGCCTTACCATTTAAGCTTCATTGGGCAATAAAGGATTAGTAGTGCACCAATCATCGGCGACGCAAAGAAAATATTTGCGAATGTGACAATGGAGTTAGGCCGAGTTAAAGGTCTAAGGCAAGGCGGCCTCACGAATCCTTAGCTGGGTTCATGGAAAGTCATATGGCGGGCGCATGCGGGAAAAGGAGATGCGAGGAGGTACCACGTGGCCCCTCGATGCTTCTTCAAAAATCCAGGGAGTAGTGGAGACCATGGAGTAGCGTGGGGCCTCCACGTGGAGTGCGGCATGGTAGAGGTACCAACTCGCTGATCAAGAAGTGAGCTGGTGGTTGAAGGATGATTTGACATTGACTTTTCAAAAATGGGCATGAGTCGCTGAGTAAGGCGATTGAGTGAAAATGGGAAATGCACATGGAACCAAAGCCCACACCAAGTCTTTGAGGCATTCTATCAAACAGTTCATGGGCCTTTTCAAGAAATCCATTTTGTGCATATCCTGCAATCATGGCACTGTTTGAAATCACATCTCTTCAAGGCATTCTATCAAACAGTTCACGTGCATTTTCAATGAACTCATATTGTGCTCATATTGTGCATATCCTACAATCATGGTATTCCATGAGCCCACATTTCTTTGAGGCATTATATCAAATAGTTCATGTGCCTTGTCTATGCTTCCACATTTTGCATACATGTCTACCAGGCAGTTGCAACTACATCAGTCGAAATTCCTCTATCCATTATGCTTTCATGGATGTCCATACCCTGTTCCAAAGCTCCCATTTTGGCACAGGAAGGGAGGATGGTGACAAAGGTTGTGGAATTTGGCTTTACATCTGCCAATTGCAATTGCATGAATGTTTCTAAGTAATTATAACACATTTTCAACAAATCCATTTTGGGCATATCCTGCAATCATGACTGTCCACGATACTACATATTTTCTGAGGCATTGTGTCGAACAGTTCACGTGCCTTCTCTACAGTTCCACATTTTGCATACATGTCTACCAGGACATTTGCAACCACATCTGACAAAATTCCTCTATCCTTTATGCTTTGATGGATATCCATACCCTGTTCCAAAGCTCCCATTTTGGCACAGGCTGGGAGTATGTTGGCAAATGTAAACTGATTGGGTTGAAGGCCTATTTGTTGCATATGGTGAAACAGTGTGACTGCCTCATGAGGATAACCATGTCTTCTGTATGCTGCAATAATTGTATCACATGTGAGCAATGAAAGAGTGGACTGTCTTTCCTTGTGAAACCATGCTCATGAAAATACAGGTCTGCAATAATTGAAGATATGTAATATTCAGAGGGGTTGTGTCTAGAAAAGAATCAGATTGTTTGCTTAGTTGAGAATTTAAAATTCAAATAGAGATATTTGCAAAAGGTCTCATATGAACCGACTTATCTTCTGTAGAAACAAAAATTGAGAAATGCATGCATCCAAGTGTTGATAGCAAAGACAAACATGAGTCTGTCAAAACAAATAAACTAACAATAAAATATACGGCGGGCAATGAAGGGAAAAGGAAGGACCAATGAAAAACAAAGGAAATCAAAAATGTGGGCAACATACATTATAGCTTGCAGGAACATGCAATCTTACTTTGGAGAAATAATGACATGCAAATTTAATCCACCAATAACAGTTCACCGCCCCACCGCTTTGCAACTAATACGAATAGCCGAAAACAATAGTACACTGCCAGAGGCAGGTGCACACGTCGTCTCTGAAGATTACATATTTTAAATTATTGCATACTTGTATTTTCATGAGCATGGTTTTCATAAAGAACATATTTAAATGTATGTCCAATGCAGAGTTTTTATAGATGTACGTAAAGAGTTTGACCAAGTGAAACGACGAGACAGTATGTCATGGAATACAATTATTGCAGCATATAGAAAACATTGTTATTGTCACAAGGCACTCACACTGTTTCACCATATGCAAGAAACAGGTCTTCAACCCGATCAGTTTACATTTGCAAACATACTCCCAGCCTATGGAAAAATAGGAGCTTCGGAATAGGATATGGACATCCATCAAAGCGTAAAGGATAGAGGAATTTTGTCAGATGTGGTTGCAAATGTCCTGGTAGACATGTATGTAAAATGTGGAACCGTAGACAAGGCACGTAAACTGTTCGACGGAATGCCTTTTATAATTACTTAGAAACATTCATGGCCAAAATGGTGGTGTCATGGACAGTAATGATTGCTGGATATGCGAAAAGTGGATTTTTTGAAAATGTGTTATAATTACTTACAAACATTCATGCACTTGCAATTGGCAGCTATGAAGCCAAATTCCACAATCTTTGTCAGCAGTGTCGACTCATAATATAATGATTGTTGAACAGTGCTAGTATTGATATTTGTCGGCATTTACAGCGGTGAACGGAGTATGCAGAAGGCATTGACATGGCTGAACGTCGCAATTGCAAATGCAAAGTTTCGGATCGGGTTCCCAAATGAGCGCCAAGTTGCCACATGTGTCTGTTGCGATACAGTTTACGCGAGCGGGTTTGATACCTACTTTGCCACTCTGCTAAACCAGATCTATTGTTATCTACTACTCTGTAGTGATGGACTATATTAACTAGCTTACTGGAAATTATCCCCAGAATACGCAGAAACAAACATCGTCCTAATTAAAAAATCAGAAAAACATAATTGAACTAATACAAGGATGGATGTAGCTTTAGCCGATAAGGATCTTACAGTTTTTGGGACTGAAATTTTTGGTAAGACTGCTTCATTCTCACAATCTGCATGCATAACAACATAAAAAAAATTACTTTGTCTAAGGGAAATTTGTAATGGAATGTACTTTTCACTGCAACAGTATGACATGAGACCAGTCAGCCGGTGCACTGAAAGTCTAATATGTTCACATATTTTGAAATTTTAAACAAAACTAGAGTGAAGTAAACGGTAATCCAAGCTTTTACTTACAATAACTGGCCGAGCCTCCTCATCTCTACCCGCAACAAAGGCTATTCCCTCTGCAAGTTCTGCAGAGAACTCGTCTGTTATCAAATGCTCTGCATTTTATCAAAAATGAGGTTGAAATTTTAGCACGTCTAATGTTTGATCAAGCTTCCAGAAATTAGCTATATAACTTGAGACGAGACAAATAAAAATGTTACTAAAAGCTGTAATGGAACCCCAAATTCTGTCCAGAACTTTAATTTGTACACGGATCAGAGTATGCATCATCCCTTTTCTGGTTTAGTTGAAGTCAGGTAAATAATCAGTCAAATCTTTGGATGTAAAATGACTAAAAACACTCCATTTTTGTACTGTGGAATTTCAATTTTCAACGAACGCACCAGGATTGAACATTATTTGTAATTTAGATGTCAGCATTTGGATGACACAAAAACAATGCCATAGAAATCTCAAGCTATCAATGTCTACAGGGTAGCATTCTTATTTTGCACTGAGGATTTTATAAAGCGATTAGAAAAAGTGGAAATATGAATCGCATCTTTCAATTTAAGATTAAAAATATGGACAAAAACAAAATACCAATGGGAATGCTGTCTCGCCATGTGAGGCACGCCCTCAGCTGGTTTGCTGCTTTTTTCGCACTGTTTCCACGGGCTTTCAGGAACTCTTTGAGACTACATCTCTTCGAGGCATTCTATCAAATAGTTCACGTGAATTTTCAACAAATTCATATTGTGCATATCCCGCAATCATGGTATTCCATGAGCCCACATTTCTTTGAGGCATTTTATCAAACAGTTAATGTGCCTTGTCTATGCTTCCACATTTTTCATACATGTCTACCAGGCAGTTGCAACTACATCAGTCAAAATTCCTCTATCCATTATGCTTTCATGGATGTCCATACCCTGTTCCAAAGCTCCCATTTTGGCACAGGCATGGAGGATGCTGACAAAGGTTGTGGAATTTGGCTTTACATCTGCCAATTGCAATTGCATGAATGTTTCTAAGTAATTATAACACATTTTCAACAAATCCATTTTGGGCATATCCTGCAATCATGACTGTCCACGATACTACATTTTTTTGAGGCATTGTGTCGAACAATTCATGTGCCTTGTCTACGGTTCCACATTTTGCATACATGTCTACCAGGACATTTGCAACCACATGTGACAAAATTCATCTATCCTTTATGCTTTGATGGATATCCATACCCTGTTCCAAAGCTCCCATTTTGGCACAGGTTGATTGGGTTGAAGGCCTATTTGTTGCATATGGTGAAACAGTGTGACTGCCTCGTGAGGATAACCATGTCTTCGGTATGCTGCAATAATTGTATCACATGTGAGCAAGGAAAGAGTGGACTGTCTTCCCTTGTGAAACCATGCTCATGAAAATATAGGTCTGCCATAATTGAAGATATGTAATATTCAGAGGGGTTGTGTCTAGAAAAGAATCAGATTGCTTACTGAGTTGAGAATTTAAAATACAAACAGAGATATTTGGAAATGGACTCATATGAACTGACTTATCTTCTATAGAAACAAAAATTGAGAAATGCATGCAGCCAAGTGTTGACACCAAAGACAAACAGGGGTCTGTCAAAACAAATAAACTAACAATAAAATATGCGGCCGGCAATGAAGGGGAAAAGGAAGGACCAATGAAGAAATAAAAAATTTGGGCAACATACACTATAGTTTGCGGGAACATACAATCTGACTTTGGAGAAATAATAACATGCCAATTTAATCCACCAGTAACAGCTCACCACCCCACCGCTTTCCAACTAATACGAATAGCCAAAAACAATAGTACACTGCCAGAGGCAGGTACTAATAAGAGACAATCTGCAAGGATTTCACAAGCATATAATGAAAAATTCAATAGCAAAAGACCTAAGAATTTGCACCATGGATTAATCCTCTCACGCGTGGTATGAGGCACACACAACTCATAGATTCGATAAAAAAATAATCCTCCTACATTTGAGCATCTGTAACATGATTATAGTTGTATGCACTCTTAGTTTTAATGTTTATGTCAACACCTTTTCTAAGGATCCCCGCACAAATTTTGCTTCCAAATCCCCCTTTTCCTTTAATGGGTGGTTTCATGGTAACCCCAATGTTGTTTATTTTTGTCTCTAGCCCATTTTTATAGTAAGCTTGGGATTCAACATTTAAATTCTCCTACAAGTCTAACATGACATTCGAAACATTATCATTGTAGTTATTATTTAAAGAAATGTCCCATGATACAACTTGTTTCACTATCACGTCAAGATTTGTTGGTTGATTTTGAACTAATAAATATAAAGTGTTTCTTTGCGAATGGTTAATTGAAAACGTGACATTTATTTCCTTCATCAAAACTTTAGCCCCAAAATTTCATATTTTAAAAGTTCCCATATACATTGAAGAAGAACATCATTATCAATAACATAAAAACTATTTTCCAATAAATTATGCAACAGAAATGTATATTTTACCATCTGATAGTGGTATTTTTGGGGAAGTGGGTCCATTGAATGATGAGCTAGGTATATGTGACTGCATTTTTCATTAAAAAAGCTCTGGCTGGGGCACTTGTCAACCCAAAATCATATCATATGGATTAAAAAAACTAATTGGCGCCCCACTCTCAATCTCCAAAAAATCATCAACAAGATAATTTTTTTGACATATTATGGTTCCCAATGCACTAGGGGAGATTGGGAAACTATGTTGTTGTCCAATGCACCGTGCCACCAATTTGGGTGGGAATTGATATTCATTTCCCCCTTGTTTGAACTATGTTGGGTGTCATGGTTACATATTCTTGATTGTTACATGTGATGTAGATGATAATAATAATGATAAAATTTTCATTTTTTAGCTTATATTATTAGAAACTAAAGTTGTGCATATCCTTAGAGAATGATGTAGAGAGGAGCGAAGAACCCAACTATCAGGTGATGCCCTAATGGCAGCTCTAGTGTAAGAAAATGCGTCATAAATGGCCACAGTCTTGGTTGGGGTGGTGGTGAAGAGGATTCGCGCCATGGTGGAAGCGGAAAGGGTAAAGATATGTGTGTGGCAGAGAGGGGAAAAGTAAATGCCTCAGGTGGAAGTAAGGATCTGATATGCCTCTGTGCCTTTTTCTCCATGAGTAGCGAACACCGGATAGCCTACATCAATTTGCTGAAGGAAGAGGGTCTCCTAAACTTTGATCGGAAGCCTCATAGCCCTAATCCTGACTGTCCTGCGGCCAATACCAGTAAGGTGTTTCCCATGGATGTGAATGAAATTCAGAGTGCAGAGCCTTTTTCCGGGAGAGATGCCATTCACGTTAAGTAGGGCATTAGGACAGGGTCATCTAAAGCAGCCGCATTGAAATTCACCTCTTTCAAAGACGTTGTGTAGCAAAAAGAGAAAAAATATTTTTCCCCTCACGCATACATCGTCAACCAGGCTGATGAGATGCCTCTGTTAAGCCTGGATAAACTCGAGGTAATGACTCATTTCCAGTCCCCATCCCAGCTTGTATTAATTAGAAGAATTAACGGCTTTGTGGCCATCTTATTCTGCCCTTTCTCTTTAGATTACTGATAATTTCTCTACAAACTATTAAATATCCTTCTGCTCCAAGGGTTTCTTCATGGTTCAATTTAAGGAGGTAGAAAAGTAACAGAAATGTTTATCAGATGGTCCATGGTTCTGGGGCAATGCGGGATCATTTCTCATGCACTAATTCGATTTGAATTCCTTCTCTATCACAAGAATGTCTGTGTGGGTTCGCCTTCGGAACCTTCTACTGCATTTTTGGTATGATCTTGAGGACATGGGTAAATTCTTAAAGGTGGATCAAACTAGGGAGGCATCGGGCCTCTACACTTTTATGAAATTTTACGCACAGATCAACTTAAGTAAGGGACTGCCCAATAAGATATTGCTGAAATTGGGGAATTTCCAACACATGCAAACCCTAGACTACAAAAACACTACATTCTGATGTCATACATGTCGATCCCTAGGTAATTTACAGGTGGACTACCCACAAGGAAATAAGAACCATTGGAGAAATAATTCTTCACACAAAGGAGGATGAAACTATCCTTCCTCATATTTGGTTCATAAGGCAGATCAAAAGGAAGATTCGAGAGAGACTAATCCAGCAAGAACATGGATTGGCTCTAAAGGCTTGGTTTTTTCAGCCCCCTCACTCAGGGCATAAGTTAACTAGTTAACAGTAGGTGGTGTGAAGAGGGTTCATGAATCTAATAAATAAGATAAATCAGATTCAAATCAAGAACAAAATATTGACTCTTCCAATAACCTCATGATGGTGGTTGCTTCAAATCAACAAAAGTGGTAAGAGGTCAGAAAGGAAAAGGGCAAGAAGGGGTGCTACGTGAATCTTCTCGACTACTACTCTTTGCATGAAGAACGATGACAAACGAGGTTAATCTTCTTCTTCCCTTGCTAGTTTGGTTTTGTTATTTGTGTGTTGGGTTTAGTTTGTGTGTTTTTTCTTAATGTTTGTACTCCGGTTCATAGCTCTGGTCAAAAGTGTTATACTTATAAAAAAAAATATTCTCATAAATATTTAGAACAATGATTCATGAGATAAAGCAATATGAACCCTAGATAATACAGTTGTGAAGCTAGCAAATTGCAACAACTATATTTAAACATTGTAGAGTTTTAAAATTTCTTCAAACCAATTGGAAACTAATTTTCATATTATATTTAAGAGTACTTATATTAGAGCTCCTAAAACTTAAAAGTAACATAAAACCACTACAAATGTAAGTATAAATGACAGACCCTTTTAATATAAAAAAAGGATTCCACTAAGAGATGTGGTAGTCTCAACCTAAAGAGACATCCCTTTGCATGCGGTAGTTATGACGATAGGCATTTCTAAGTGGGATGAACCCATGAAACTCTAAAACATGCAACATATTTGAACGATTGTGGTTTGTGTTTGTTATAGAGACGTTGATCAAATATATCTTGACTATTTATTTGTTTGACATTCCCTCCTGTAATCCATGACTGGCAGTCCATATTTGAAATCAACTTAACCATGATCACTAAAATTAATATGACATTGGTTTTTCAGTTTCAAAGTATTTCAAATGGCGTGTTGTAGTGAGTGTCCTCTGTTGGCGTGGAGTGCAGCAAAATCCTATTGTGTGTTGTCACTTGTGAGATAAATGTGTTTGTGTTTAGTTTTGCCATTGTCATGTTATTTAATGTGTGTTCATATTTTTTGTATTATTGTATTAAGAAATCCACCAATTGAATGTTGGTCGGGGCTATTTTTTTCTTTTAAATTTTGTAAATTTGTAATTTTCTAATAAATAATTTAAATATTCACTAGGAGTAGAATTGTATACTAAGAAGTGTTTCATCCCCAATTTAATTATGTTTCATTGTGGCGGAGTCAGAAGCTCTTCTCCCCAAATAATGTACCTCATGTCTTGAATGCACCCATAAAAACCCGTCATACACATGCATGTGCATGCATTGGCGGGACCTACACATCAGCGATTGCATCAATGTTTTTTTGTTTTTTGAGAAAAGTGATTTGAAATCTGATAGGACCATGTGGTTGGTGTTACGAGGATTTGTGGGATGTTGTGCTTTAAAACAACAAGTTGCGGGTTCAAACCCTACTAGGCACCTATAAAGTGTTGAAAAACACAACACAAACAAAATTAAAAAAACTAATTCCTAAAGTTCGCAGCACGTGGTAGCGGATGTGACAAAAAAAAAACGAAGTCCTAAAATTCGCAACAAGTGGCAACGAATGTCATGATGCTCATGATGAGGCATGCATGGGTATTTTAATGTATGTAGTGCAATTTTTGGGGAGGATAGTCATTACCCTGGTGGACAACAAAGACATAAGTGAGTTGGAATGGCGGAAAATGTGTTGTGATCTAGTGGGCACCACCACCATAGTCAATATGTGTTCGATTTGGGTATAACGCCACATTGGCCATGACTTGCTATCAAAAAAACCCTTTGCCCTCCCACTAGCATCAGTGTCTAAAGATAGAACCGTTCCTTCAATGACAAATCCAGGCCCTCGCCTTGTTTGAATTTTTAGATTTTGGGAAAATTTAAATTAACCACAGTTTAACGAAAAATATTGAAAAGAGGAGTGATTTTTATTAATACTAATGCAACCCGTCGTGTTGGGCACTGGGCCAATGAGATTGATGGTTTTTGGCTCTGTGAGGGCTTTGATCATTACGGCTCCAACCATCACAGTAATATCGAGCAGCGCACAGTGGCTGACTATAACTTGTCGGTACTCAACTGATCACAATCTTACCAAATACAAATTCTTATTAGTTCCTACCTATGATAACATACTATATCTTTCACCCAAGTTTATTAAAGTCAACATATCCACCAATCAATAACATTTATTTTTTCCTCAATGTTTATATTTCAAATGTTGGAATATAAATTAAACAATTTCATAATTTAAAAATATAATAAATATGATTTATTTGATATTTTATTGTATACTTTTTCATGATAACACAATTTTTGGGTCTTATTCAAGTACATGATAATGTAAAAAATGAATGAAACGGATAGATTCCCTAACCCTAGCATTAAGAATGTCAACTCTACGCATTGATTTGGCAGAGGATGCATATAGAAGAGCTTGGGAGGTAGGGGGTTCTCGGCTAGCCCTGTTTTACTGAAAATGATGCTCCTATTTTTTTTGTTTGAGGACTTTGGCAGCACATTTGTTAGAAGGCATGCTGGCAGTTTCCCAGGTGGTGTTTGCGCTGATTTGGGTTAGGATCTAGGTCATGGCGACTCGGGTCAGAGTGGAGCAGATCTTATCTCTTCTTTGGATAATTTTGGTGATGTTTTGGGAGCGTCCCAAAGCTCTGATTTGGGGGTTTTGACCCAGGTGAAACTCTAGCAGAGCGGGGCAACTAAACCCCTACATTCTAAACCGCAACAAAAATCCCTTTTTCAGGTCACTGGTGCTTCGGTTCATGGCTCTACGATGGTTTACGAGTTGTATCTTGTTACTGGTCTGGAGAAGAATCAGACCCTTTCCTACGGTAGGAAGAGTATGTTGAAGGATAAAACCCCTATCCATTCATCTTCCAAGGATGTGTTGTGGGGGATGGATATTAGGAATAGGGGATTACTGGATTCTAAGTGATATAAGTTGATGGCTTACGCAAATTTGACCCCATCAGTTTGTTTGTGTGAACAAGTGGTTCACTCTGAAACTTATTTCAAGAGAAATGGTTTGATCTACAGATTCAACAACTTCTGTCCAAGTCTTCTAGCACTTCATGCTTGGATTTTGAGGAAATGGGGTCCTTTCTTCGAAGGTAGGCTCGATATATTTCCTAGTGTTCATGGTTTTTTCATAGTAGCTTTTTCCAATGCATCAGATAGGGATCTTATTTTTGTGAAAGTTTGGGAATTTGAGTCTGATATGTTATTGATGAAACCTTGGTTTCCTTTGTTTAACCCAGTTTCAGATACTTTCCATGTTAAGCCGGTGTGGATTCATCTACTATATCTACCCCTCCAATTTTGGTTGGATAGCTGCTTAACTGCTATTAGTAACATTTTAGGGAAATGTTTGGCTATTGACCCAAAAATGAATATTTTGAGCACACTACGTATGTTAGAATATTGGTTAATATAGATACTTTTGTTGACTTCCCTACCACCATTAAACTCAAAGTTGAGGATATAATTTGGATTCAAAGTCTGGACTATGAAGGTTTTCCATTTAGGTCTAGAACATGTTTCTCTCATGGCCATTTAGCTTTTGATTGTCATTTGGTAAGAAAACATGTTAAAGGAAGAAGTTCAAGGTGGTATAATTATAATCCTGGACACTTGTTTGTGAATGATCCATCTGATTATGATTTTAAAGTTGATTCTAAAAAATTGGCTGATCCAGAAAAGGTGAAAGTGAAACAAGTTGGAAAGAATGATTCAGATGCCTTATCATGGTCCCAAAATCTAGTGGAGCTGATTGAATTGTTGATTCCAATCAATGATATTGAAAATGAAAATCCAAACATAGATGGGGATTGGAAATTTGTGCGTAGGAAAAAGAAAGGAACTATTTCCCCCCTCAAGATGCAGTTAAGATCCAAAGGGAAGGGGACTCATTATTGAGATAGTTTGTTGTTTTGTGGTGTTGCTGTTAGTTTGATGTTGTTATTGGTTTGGCTGTCCTATGCCACTAGAAGAGGCAACTTCTTTTGTTCCTCAATGTCTTATCTTTTCTCCAATTTTGTACGATGTAGGGTCCCCTTAACCATCTTTTACCTATAATAAAAAAAGTACATCTTTCTCAATAATATTTGAAATAAAAAATCTACAATCAACAAGTGTCACAAAAATTATGACAACTTTAACATCAACTTTTAATAAGTGTACAAATAAGTATTCTATTCATTTTCAAAATAAAATATTAATAAATGCATGCCGCCTATTCAAGAATACATGATGTCATTATACTTATTATTTTTGAAGATCTAAATATTACTCTCTTACTTATCAAGCATGTCACACTCAATTTTACTCTAATTCTTTTATCATAACTTAATTATATTATAATTTTTTTAAATTATTGGTAAATTAGTTTTTTGAAAGGGACTATACCCTTGTACAAAAAAGCTCAACAACCAGAAAGGGCAAGAGAAGAACAGAGAAAGGATCAAAATCCAGATACAGAGAGGAGATCAAATGGAGCCAAAATCCAAAACGCAAAAACGAAACAGAGCAGAAAGCTGCAGCAACTAAACAGCGAAAAAACAGCAAACTAACAGCAACAGTCGCTTAACAACAGCGATCAAACTGCAAACTAACATCTCTGGACCAGGCTTATTAAAGACCCAGAAAGCATGTGAAGGGTAGTTGTTCCTTTGATTTCACATAGGGCGAAGTGATTGGTTTGCAGCAGTGTACCTGTTTGCCAGCACATAATGCATGCAATAAATCCAACTAACCAGTACGGCTAGGATATTATAATTTTATTAATATTGTGAATTACAATTTCTCAATTACATTGAAACTAATTGTAATTAATCTTTAAACAACATTTTTAAACTTTTCTTGAATAACATCTTTCAACAATTTAATAGACTTCTTGCTACATTTGCAAAGTAGCATATGTGTCACAAATAATCATTGTGAGTTCATAGTAATGTAAGAATAACAAAACATTGTCTTATAATACTTATACATTGTTATATTCTTAGTTATTTTATGTCTTGTTTCTTTCAACCCTTGAAGGCCAGAACTGGCCACTACGTGGATCTTGTTTAATATAAAATGTTGTCTTTTTATTGAATATTTTTTGTTTTGGCTAGTTCAAAGGCATTGCATTTACTATGTGTTATTTACCATAGCAACTTTTTTTAGTTTACAATATTAATTAATATGTTAATGAAATTACATAATTATGATTTATTTTTATGTTGTTAATGCACTTTCATTTATATTTGCTGCCTTTATAATGACCTACACATTATTTGTGTACTATGAGTTTATGTTTTCTTGGTGGGAATAAGGCATATTGAAATATATGATTTTTTAATAAAATAGATGGTTAACATTATATATAACATGCAATAAATCAAAGTATTTATTGTATCGACCTCTTACAAATAATTTTGTGACATTTATTTCATGTTGTATTCTTAATGTGTGTTGTCTATTTGTCAGATATTGGTATTGGTGTGTTTGTCGATTTTCGGTGTTCCTTTCATTCTTATTATTATCTATAATGTTTATCTTGTTTCCTATGACTTTAGGTTTCAATGTTAGGACCATCAACATTGCTAATGACACCAATTATGAATGGCCCAAACACTCTTGGTCCCTTTTCTTGGTATTCAACTAGCATACCTATATTATATAAATATACGTAAAATATGCCAAGAGGTATAGTTCGAAAGGCACTTATGTCACATATATAAAATAGGCACCTCATGAAATATACCTCTCAACATATTTTACACTGGAAAACATGGTATCTAAAATATGTCAAGAGGTATAGTTCACGAGGTGCCTATTTTAGATGTGTGACATAAGTTCCTTTTGAACTATACCTCTCAGTATATTTTACATATATTTATATAATATAGGTTTTCTATAAGAATCTGTGGGAGTTGCATTACATAAAAAGATACAAAAAATAAAGCCCCAAAAAGAAGGTGGGAATTTAGTTCATGCATGAATGACCTTGACGAGAACCTATCAAATTGGTGAATTAAGACTCATATTATTAATAATAAGGATCTCCACCCATGTAGTTCATTGGTGAAACCAACAATTATTTTTAAATAATATCGAGAACCCAAGGTACCATTTGACCCCATATATATTTAATATTTCCTTGAGTCATAATAATTCCTACTGAATTTGGTTGAAATACCTTAAGGTATATTTTATACCAATTAAAACCAACAATATCCAAGATAATATATTGAAATTTTCATGGAGAGAAAAACATTTAAAAAGGTACAACAATACATGATGTGATACCCTAGCCAAGACGATGAGAAGTCTGGGTTTTATAATGGATGCCTTAACTCCTTGGGTGGCGGCGATAATGGTTCCACTGCTCTGATTTCAGGTCGAGGAGTGGAAGATGGTGGAAGTGGATCCTTTTTTGGTGGTGTTTCGAATCCTTCCCTCCCAATTGGTGCTCGCCTTCATGGCCTAGAACAATTTTCTATGGGTGAAATAGCTACATCTCCTTTTACAAGGTTATGATCATGGCTTGGCCCTTATTAACCAGGTGTATGATTGTAACAGTAAAGGGGGATCATCTTATGGTTTCCCCTATCCCCTATTGGCATATCCTCTCCTTTTCCAAATAGAGGTGGCTCCAATTCAACCCCTGTCCTATATGGAACTTCATTGGGTGTTGGAGTTACGGGATCTATTATGGGTGCTCCTCTTGGTGTGTCCATATTATTGACTTGGGGTGGACTCAAGGAGTATGGTTGTGATGGGAAAGGGTGTTTCATGGGTGCAAGGTTGTTGGTCCAAACCCAGGGGAGAGACATTTCCTAGACTTTGAAATATCTGGTGGGAAAATGTCTACTAAGCCCATGGCTTATGCCAAAATAACACCTGTTATATCCTTTAGAGAGGAGGTGTCTGAATCTGTTAATTTATACCAGAACTGTGGAATTATTTTTAGGTTCATAAGTTATTGTCCTTTCCTTCCATCATTACACACATGGATATCTGAACAATAGTGTCCCCTTATCGAATGTAAAGTCAACATATAACCGTCTACTCAAGGTATTTTCATAACAGTGTTTGATAACTCCTCTGATAGGTATTTTATTCTTGGAAAAGTGTGGAAATTATAGTTGCATCTCCTTCACATGAAGCCCTGGTTCCCTCACTTTAACCATGTAATTGAAACTTTTACTATTAGACCTATGTGGATAAGGATGTCATATTTACCTTTGCATTTCTTAAGTGAGGATTGCTTCAGGGCTATGGGGGACACTTTGGGTAAATTTTTAGATGTTGATCCTAGGAATAATTCTTCTAATCATACCACATTCACCAGTATTTTGGTGGATATGGATATGAATGCTAATTTCCCGACCACAATGGAGCTAAAATTCATGGATTCAATATGGACACAAAACTTTGATTTTGAATGTCTTCCTTTTATATGCAGAACATGTTTTTCCCTTGGTAACCTTTCTTTGGATTGCCAAATCGTCAATAAAATAATTAAGGGGAAGGCCTCATGGTGGAAGGATTTCAATCCAGATAATCTGGTGGTATATGCTTAGGAGGAAAATGATAGTATTGAAGTTTCTTATAGTCCTACAGGTATTCAGGAAGAGAATGGACAAGAAGAAGGATGAGAAGAGGGGAGGGGTTGTCTCCTCTCACACTAAAATGGATATTGAATCACAATATGTTGTAGGAATGGGGGGGATTTTACACTAAAATACTTGGGTTCTTTGCAGATTTAAAGTTCACAAAACATGGAGCCTCTTGAAATTTATCTTTCTGTCCACATGGACGAGAATGTTAATCCTAATGGGTGGGATGGTTGGAAGGTTTTGAGTAACAAGAAGAAAGGTAAAATTGGAAATTCACCTCTCAAGAAGAGCCTCCGTTCTCATAAAGTTAAATACCTTGGAAGGTGGGGCTTCTTGAGTAGAGGTTCAAGATGCTTTGACTGGTCTACTTTGCGGGTCCTTTCTCCTTTCTGGTGCTTTCCTATTTTTGGGTTTTGGCTTGTTTAGCTATTTCTCCTTGGGTCTGTGGGGTCTTGCTCCTTGATGTTTCTATTTTGTTCTTTAATGCTTATCTTTTGGTTGTACATGGTTATCGATCTCTTCAAAATATACTTTGTACCTAATCTAATTAAAAAACAAACATTTAATAATATTTTCTAATATTCATTTTGATAACAATGTCACAAACAATAACTAAAATGATAAAATGCTAAAAATTAATCCTTGTAGACTTAAATATCTTACAAGGGACATCATAGAGGGATTTAAAGAGGGAACTATACATATTAAGATAATAAGTATGGGTCACAAAAATTCCTTGTCTATAATACACAAAGTTATTATGGATTTTACTAGTAACGGTATTATCATGTTTTAAAAAAAACATTATTTCATATGAATCAAAATGGGAAATGTACATCACAAGCAATGAAGAAATCATAGAATAAAATGTGTGTTACATAGGGAGATTATTTATATTCCACAGACTTTAGTATTTCTTCCTTTGCCTTCTATTCTGAAAGTAGTTTTCCCTTCATCCTTTCATAGCGCTTGTATGTAAATGGTGGAAATATTCTTAGAATTTTCAATGAATTTATTCATGAGACAACCACAAATGTTAACCTCATTGTTTCCCTTTGTTCAATATCAATTGTAGCCTTGGAAAGAGTCAATCCTTGTGATTTATGTAATTTCAATGTCCATGCCAGCCGTAAGGGTAATTGGTTTGTGTGGTCCCTTTGTATTGGTGTAATTGGGATGGTATGTGGAGCTCTATTTTCAAATGGTATTATGAAGTAATTATCAAATTCAATCATTATATATGTTGGTGGTTTTAGTGGACCACTACCAGGTGCATATATTATGCTTTAGATATATTCCAAAGCTTCATTCACAAGACCAGCTTCTATACAAAGATTGAATTTTAACATAACCCTTCCATCATTTCAACATCAAGCTCATCATTTAGACCTCTTGTTAGTGTGTTGGTGGTACTTGTTGTAGTTACAATGCTATGTGGAACAACAAGTCTCTTCAACAAATGTAATTTTTTGGTGTTGTGGTTATTCATGTTTTTTTATTATTAGAAAATAGTTTTTAAGGGACTATACCCTATTACAGAGAGGCTCAAAATCCAGATATACAAGTAACATCATAAAAAAATAGATCATAATCTAGATATTACAATACAGTCCATCTGTAGTCAAAGATGAACTACAAAAAGGAGACAAAATAGGGACAAACCTGTGAAAAATCAGCGAGAAAACAACAACAAAACAACAACCGATCAACAATAAAACAGTTCCACAGAGGATTACTTCTTAGCAGCTATGTTAATCTGGACTTCACAGTTTGTAATGAGGTGAAGATACCCAAGGTAGTGGTATGAGAAGGATCATTGGCATCCAGGTGAGAAAGAACCCTGTCTCTTTCAGCATCATTACCCCAAATAACATCAGAGATATCACTAAGCATGTATATTCTTTTGACCTGTTGTTCTAAAAATTCATAAATGGCCTTAATAGAAGAGAGAATGAAATAATGCCTAATCTTTGAGTTCCCCAATCTGTTATCAAGGGAATTCAATTTCTTGTAGTTTCATTAACTTGACCTTCACCCGGTTCAACATCTTCATCCAGCTTCCTCGTACCTTCCTTCTTTTATAACTAATGCATGTCCCTTTTTAAGGTTTGCAAATCCTTTTCCATGTGATTAGTTCTTACTTTGAGATCCTCTTTCTTCTCTTGAGAAGCTCCTCTGGGCTCTGTGATGCTAATATGCAGAAGATTCTGTGATGTTTCCATTTCCTTGTTGTTGCATAAGAATCTACTAGAAGGAAAAGGATGGGAACCAGGGGTAGAGATTCTTTCAATTTTTTCTACGTAGTAGTGGGCTTGATAATTGGGTCAGGATTGAGGGAGTCAAGGATGGGAAGAGTGGCTTGGGTTGAGGGAATGGCGGGATGATGGGTCAGGAAATATCTGTGCAAGAGGAAAATTACGCCCCAATGAAGGGGAATGGTACGGGAATGTTTTTAAAACTCAAGGATGGAGAGTTCCATGGAATTGAGGATATAATGAGGAAAACACACAAGCAGGTTCCTACGGAAATGATTTAGAAAAATCAAATGCTTAATTGGAACCGTGATATACCTACCTTCAAGAGTGATGAAACGAACCATCATCCTTACAAGTTCATCAAAGGGATTTGGAATGGAGCTTACCTTAATACCTACAGTGAAAAATTGAAGCTCTTCTCATGCTTTAATAAATTTCCTTAACTTCGTATTCTTGTCGATTCTTTTATTGAAGAATTTTCTCCCTTCCATTCTCAAACTAGTTACTTCAACGACCATCTCCTCTATGATATGAATGGATTTCCCACCATACTTCACTGTTCTCTTTTTCCAATCGATGATGAATTGTAAGGAGACATTCTGATCATAACCTTGAATCTTCTCAATGAGTTTCAAAACCCCTCCTAGCTACAAGAAATTCCACAGAATTGCATCTTCTTTCCAGGTCAGGTCGCAGTTAGGATCTATTTGACAGGGAGCTCCCCCCATGATTTATTTGTTATGTACAAAGTGCTTGCAATAGTTGAAAATGGAAATTCTTTCATCCCCAAACTGTGTTTTAACTGTATCACTACATACCCAACAAATGTGTGTAGAAAAAGGGTAATAAGTGATTGTACTACTCCTGCGTGGGATAGTTGTCATTCCCAATAAAGCGGGGAAGATCTCATTAAGGATTTCGGATAGCAAATAATCTCTCAAACTGTTGTTATTAAGAATGGAGTTTTATACTTCAATAGGAATATTAGAATAATGAAACGAAGTGTTAAACTTACTATTAATCCCATGATTGGCTAAAGATCCCACAACTCTATTACCTTCTCTATTTATGTGAACAATTTTGTAATCATTGAAATATTGACATATACTTATAGATTCATGCATAAAATATTTTATTCTCCAGCTAGGGGGGTAAGTTTGTTTTAAATGGTTGATGATATTCATTGAATCCCCTTCAATAATAATGTTCAAAATGTTGCATTCTTTAGCAATTATTAAACCCCATAGAGTTGAAAAAGATTCAACTTAATGATTTGTTTGATGCCCCATTTTTCCAGAATAAGTAGCAATTAAACAACCTTTATGATCTCTTATTATTCCACCTCAAACTGTAGTACCTGGGTTTCCCTGGGAGACTCCATCAAAGTTAAGCTTGTACCAATAATTGGGAGGAGGGATCTAATGGATTAATGAACTTGTCAATGCTTTTCTTTTCCTTATCTCTGAAGACTTCCAATATCAATTTTCCAATATGAGAGAATGAATTCTTCATTTTTAGGATATTGCTTATCTTTTGGGAAGTCTAAATCTCTCAATATTATCTTTGACAACAGTGATAATGTTAGGGAAAATCTTGTTACAAACATGTCTGATTTCCCTGACAAATAATCCCATTCCTAGTTTTCCATAGTCTCCAAAAGGCATGTGGTAAGAGCAACTTCCAAAGCCTTCAGACAATACAATGTTTTTAGGGGGGATCCCATTGTTCCCAAGTCTATTTTTTGTGGTTATTCACGTTACTCTTTTTCACGATCAGGGGAATATTATTTTTGAATTCATCATTTCTAGATTTTTCTAATGAAAATTTAGTTCTACTCATTAATAAAATGCAATGTCGGATTCACATCTCTTAGATTTGTGAGAAGTTGTCAAAACCATTTTTGTTATTCATTTTATCCTTCTTGTCTAAATACCTTATCCAGTGTAACAACTATTGTGAATGCTACCCATAACTGCTTTACAAGTCTATTACTATCGTATGGTGGTTTTTCTATAATAGAAGAAAGTACCCCTATCTCTTCTACCAAAATCATAGAAACACCACCAAAACTGATGTATGATTTTTTAGGGAATGCTTGAAGAATTTGGGAGTCTTTGGTTTCCAGAAAATATTTCCAATGAAGCTCATTTCATCAATAAATATATATTTTATGTGGCTCACTTCTTGTTGGAATGTTGTAAGTATTGATTCTTTTAATTATGTATAATCTGTAATAGGGATTCAAAGTTGTGAATGGATCGTTGAGGCACCAATATTAAATGTTGTAACTCCTGTTGAGGAAAGTAATAGAAGAGGATAATGTTATGGAAATGATGCATCAAAAAGTGTCTAATGAATTGTACCAATATCATAGGATTTTCCAGTTCCTATTGTTCCTTGAACTATCATGAATAATGGCATGTTATTTTGACGTTGATTATAATGTGTCAATATTATATCAAGTGCTTATTTTTGTTTGGCACCCAAGGTTTCATAATTGAAATTTGGGGCTAATTCATCATCTATAACCAACCCATTATCTTTCATGTTGCTTACAAATTTAATTGCTTTACTTGTGTATTCTTTCCCTTGATATTAATCATTCCATGGTGCTTATCTGTCAATATATCTTCTTCCCAACATATCTATTTCAGTCACTTGCAATATTTGACCACGATGAATCCTAGATATGAGTTACCATTCAAGTTCTGTTGCATTTTGTTGAATATGTTGATTAAATTCATCTTTAGAATCGATGTTATTATCAACGTCTTCTATAGTAGTCCTCTCAACATGCCATGGATTATAATTGAAAGAATACTAGTTTGAATTTATTGAATCAGAATTAAGTCTAATATATCTCTCTATATCATGAAACAACTTGTAAAGAAACAACTCTGACTAGCAAAAATCAACCCAATTATGTAATTCACGCAAAGTGATCGAGGAAAAATTGGGGAATCCTCTCATAAGAGTTTTCAAACTCCTAACCTCCCATTTTTTAATCTCTTTTTCTCCTTAGATTAAATGTCCAAGATCTACTGGCATCAATAGGTGACTAAATTTCCTTGGAAAAAGGCCTATTCTTTTACCTATCAATGAAAATTTTTACATATTTTTCATGGTCATCTTCATCAGTTTTTGTTACTAGTTTGAAAACCTCATGCTGAAACATTCAAATTGAAAAATACTCTACTTCTCTCTACCAATGGAAACTCTAACATACATGTGACATGTTTCATGTGCACCAATGTCTCTTTTAAAAATTTTTTTCAATTATAAGTATCTTGTATGCTATTGCTTCCATTTCACCTGGGTTTTCAATGTTTGCAATCCACATCAAAATTTGATGATAAGTTTCTGAACTCTTTTATGCTTTTGCTACATACTTTGCAATGTACTTAATTACAACATGCTTGGGAGGAACAGGTTAACAATCTGCTTTTTCTCTCCACAATTATAATATGTAGTAATTATGTGTATTTACTCTATCATCATTTCTCTCATGTTCAAAATTTTTATCTCCTATCTTTGAGTATTTATATATATTGAGAAGAAAAAGTATGACAATAAGAGGAAGGTACATAGAATATTCGCCCGCAAGAACAAGGCACATTTGAAGGTACGAAAGGTTGGGGAAGGAAATGCATGTGAAGGACAAAGACTAATGCAGGACTTAGTTGTTTTCACGTTTATGGTCTATTTTTGGATATAGTGTGCGGGGCACACAGCCAGATGAAGACTTGCGTGACACGCAACATGATATTTTTGGAGGAGCATCTACTAAGTGCTTTACATGATTTCGAGTTAATAATAAAATTACTTCTTCCAGTCAATTGTAAGAGATCTATTATTAGTGCACTTGCATGTGTGCATGCAATTGTAAAGGCGCATGGCTATTTTTTGCGTGCAACCTATTTTGAGAATAATGTAAGCAGTGAAGGGAAAGTCCCCACCCTTATAAATATGGATTATACTATGTAGTTGGAGAGATACACACATGGATATATATGCAGAGAGAGAGAGAGAGAGAGAGAGAGAGAGAGAGAGATCTAATATAGGGTTATGTTTTTGGATCTGCTACGCTCTTAGACTTATGATACTATTTATTATAAGAATCTTCTGTGTATTTATTGTGTTTAATAAAATGGATTGTATTAGCTGAATTAAGGTGTTAAACATGACTATAGCTGGTTATTGTATGGTTGATCTCATTATGGTTATCGTTTGATTCCTAGTTCTTTAAGATCTAGATCTAGAATATGCTCTGTGGAATGTTTATGCTATTTATGAATATGCATGCATTAAATCTTCATCATGTTAACATATTGTACAAGCAACCCTAAAGAGGGGCATGGTACCTTTGCACGCTTTGGGTGAGCTCTCAGCTCAGGATGAGTGATGTGCCAACGCGCCTAGGTTATTCGTGGTAAATTCTAGGCTGTATCATTGGTTCCATGTCTAGGACCTCTTTTTCAGTTGTTTTCAGGATGGTTAGCAATGAAGACGTACCATTTGACCCTAGAAATTGTTGAGGAGTGGATTAAAGATCTAGAATAAGAATACGAGCACGAAGGTTCAACACTAGATCTGAGTTTGACGCACATGCATGGGTGGATCAGAATCTGTATGAATGTTTGTATGAGATCTTCTTTTCTATCTTTCTGGTCGAGTTATATGAGTGGCTGGTTACTTATGCATCTAAACAGTAACTGGAGATATCACACACTTGTTTGGACACAGGAATAATTTCAGGCCCTTTATGATGCTGATTTGATTTGGACACGTGCATTGTGGATACGTGGTTCATGGTGTTTTGAATAACTGTATCTCAGAGTACTTGATTTCCACCTATTCTTTCGTAAAAGTAGTTGAGTTCCAGTTTTTGCATTATCCTAAGGGAACATACTTGCAAGGCATTTCACTGGAGATAAAGATCTTGATGGTAGCCGTAAACTTGTAAGAAAAACCTATGGCTAGCTAAACCTCACCATGCATGGGGGAAAGTGCAGGTTTGGTGAGAGATGGCAGACCTAGTGGTAGAAAGGAAGAGAGAAGAAAGGTAGGCTTAAGTATAATGAGGCACACGATAGGGAGATAGATAAGAAACATGATATTGTAGAGTGGATGGTGTTGCAGAGAGAGATGGCTCATGAAGGATTTCTAGCTCAAACAGGAGGTGTGGAGCCATAGCATCTGGAACTCCCCCATTTGGTCAAGCATGACAGGGAACCCTCCTTGGCCTCACATGGAAGTGTGCCAACAGAGACAACATGGGCCACGGGTGCGCATATAAATCTACCTAGAAACCTAGCCCTTGCACTTGGTTTTCCAGTATCCAGTATTTTTAGTAGTCAACACACTATTTTGGGCAGTAGGAGAGTAGGAGTAAGACAGGTGGCTAGTACAACTATGGTAGGGAAAACATATTATCTTTTTATTTGGATGTACCTTTTCAGTTGCATCATCTGTACAAAGTTCGAGCACGCATATTTTTGGGCTCACTTCTAGGAGTAATACCACTTTACAGATTGTGGGAGTTCAGTTCAGTTCCACTTTTGGGACATAGGGAAGTACATCCATTCTGGTCCACTTCCGGCTACAAGTGGAGGATCAAGGGGTATATGTGGCTCTAGTTCCAGTGGATTTGGTGGTTCTGGAGGCAGAGGTAACACAGGAGGTTCTAGATCAGGTGGGAAGGGTCCGCACCAACCTGATAATATTTACATGGAGATGTCCCTTCATCTCCTAGAATACAGGGGAATAGAGGATTCTTCTGAACATGTACACATGTGTGAAATATTATGGCACGCAAAAGGGATCACAACTTATGAGCGTAAATCAAGTCAATTTTCCACTACGTTACAAGGACGCACACACAGTTGGTACATAGGAATTTTGACCCTGATCAGACTTGTGTAGATTATGCAGCATTAAAAGATGCTTTCCTTTAAGGAGTTCCACATCCCTATGTTTGAGAAGAAGATCATAAGCACGCTCAAGGACATTAAGCAAGACACCACTGAAATTGTTAGGGAGTATGATGCCCGTTTCAATTCTCTGTTGTCTAAGCTTTCTTATGATATCCATGCAATTCAACATAACACAATGGTTTGTTGGAGTTCTGATCACACCCTTTAGAAGGGATCTTTCACATAAGACATACACTGATCCACGTGAAGCACTTGAAACAAATTTACATGTTGAGGCAGTTGGAAGTATAGACACTAGAGTTAGCCCATTCTTGGAGGCAAAAATTTTGAGCTATGGCCAAGAAATTGGAAAAACTATTAGTAAATTCATCCCATGAGACATGCACTGGGATTTGGTGTACAAATTGTGAAGTAGAGGGGAACACCAAGGATAGTTGTCCCCATAGATTAGTTCGTTCATTATTATTAGACTATGATATATGTCATTTGAACCATGATGCTAGCCACTACCCACTATTACAACCCGCGATAAGAAAGAACCTATCATGTTATTGTAAAATTTTCCGGTCTACGACTCACGATACTGAAGACTATAGGCTGATTAGTCAAATCCATCATGTTATATATATTGGTGTGTAACATATAGGAGTGTTAGATAACTCTAAGGGAAAGGGTGAGCACTAGGACCGTGATCAAAATCAAGCACATTATGATAGTAACGAAGGGAATTTTGAAGGAATTCGTGGTAGAGGTCGAAGATTTTGAGGAGGATACGAAGGTCAAGGACATGGTGGTGGACGGGGTGAGTTTCCTCACAAAACATGTTTTATATGCGGATCTTCTAACCACTACAAGTGTGAATGTCCTAAGAATATTACTTCTTCTTTATGTGGTAATAATCGTAGTTATGAGGAGTTCCTGGATCTATATGAGCATCTTAGCAATCAACATAAACAAGAGAACAAAGGCGCAGTGATGGTTAGTATACATCATGCTATGGAAAATCAATGGATGCCAAAGTTGACACCGAAATCTGAAGTATTACCTATAAATATTACTACATGCGCTGAAGTTGCATGCGTCAGGGATGCATTACAACAAAATCCTACTATTACCAAGGAGGAGGTTCTACATGCAAGATACCAAGATCCTACACATCAGAAGTAGGTTTATCAAGATACCATGGAAGTACTTAGAAATCTTCAGCGTGAAATAAAGTGTTTAAAGGAGCAATCACGAAAGATGGAACAAAATAAGGAAGTAGAGACGGTCCAGTCAGATATTGATGATTTGAAGGAAATATACAAAATGCTACGCCAGGAGAATATCATTCTATTATTAGGGAATTGGCTAAAGGGGAGCACTCCGCATGTAGGTATTGAGAATGAATGACAGATCCTGCATGGCTAATCTTCCCCCTCACAGTTTGGATTACGAAAAGGAGATCACTTTGAATGCTATTGTGGATGGATGAATTTTGAGCAATATATTGATTGACATGGGTGCGGAAGTCAATGTTATTACTTTAGATGCATGGGTACAAATGGGGAGACCTCTATTATAGCCATCCTTGAATGTGTTGTTCATGGGTAATTGAACTAAGGCCACTCCCAATGGAGTTTTAAAAGATGCATCCATTACTATACAAGGAACCAAATTCACTGGGGAATTTGAGGTTTTAGCACTTGCAGAGCCAAATAGCTTCCCAGCTCTACTTGGGCACCCTTGGTGTTATGCAAATAATGCTAATCTTTGGTTCAATAAGGGATATATCAGTTTTGAGAACAAGAAAGAAAGAGTTATTATCCCTTTAACGGATGGAAAATTTGTGCCCTATGTTGAGCCTTTGAGTGAAGAATACCTAAACAAGATTTATGTGTGCATCATTCGATACCTGGAGGTACTTGAGCCATCTAAAGAAGGGATTCTCCAGTGGGAGGATGCACATTCAGTTAGTGATACTATAAGTGTTTCTTGTGATAATTGGGTGCATGGTACTTATGAGATGATTGGGAACAAGGTAAGGAGTGCACTTGCATGGAAGAGCACTACTCGTTGTGTTAGGCACATAGGTAACAATTCGATACCTCGATACACTAGAGAAGGGGATCCTATGGTTTTCCTACATGCCATGGAGGAGCAATGGAAAAGTCAGGATGAAAGAAGAAATATGTTAGTGTATACTTTGTGCAGGACAACAACGCGCTGGTGGGTGGTTCAGAGGGACAATCTTATAGAATGGAAAGAAGTACGGATTGCTTTGACAACTTAGTTTTTTAGAAGCAATGCACCTACTAAAATCAACACATATCATGGTAACAAAATTGTTCAACACCACGTTCAGTAGTGTGAGTGACTCTAGACAGAAGGGTGGGAAGCTTTACCACCTTCACTATGGGTGCATAAGTTCTATTACACATTGTGTGGTTTTGCACATGCCTGGTATGTTTATGCAAAAATGCAAAGGGAGACTGGTAATTGGAAGGATTTGATTGCAAGAATGACCCAGACATTTGATTACTTTTCTACTAAACCTCTAGTGGAAGAAGCATTAAGGGTTATCAAGTGTGTAACTATGGGAGATGGTGTGAAGACAAAAGAAATCATTCAGGAGATATTCGTTGAGATAGACTCAGAAGTGTGTTTTGATGAAATAGAAGGAGACTGATACCATATTACTTCAGCATGCTTTCCATGAAGGAAAGAAAAAGAAAATATTGTTTATCTAGTGGGCGATGAGGAAGTAGAAGATCTGGATATAGATCATTCAACAAGGACACGCGAGGTTTTGGATAGTGCAGATGTGAACACGCATGCATACCAAGAACCTATGAAGATAAAGAAAATAAACATTGGCATGGATACTGAACCTAAACAAGCCATAATTGGGGATTATTGCTCTGACTGTGAAGTGGAAAAAATCATTGAGTTACTACGATATTTTCAAGACTTATTCCCAAGGGGATACCATGAATTACGAGGTGTGCATGAGTCATTAGGAGAGATGAGAATTAAGCTAAAGGAAGGTGCACATTGTTAGGTAGAGACCTTACATAATGAATCCTAACCTGCACGTAAAGGTTAAGGAAGAAATTGACAAGATGTTGAAGTCTGGTATCATTAAGCCCCTAGAAGAATCATAGTGGGTTAGTCCCATGGTTATCTGTATAATGAAAGATGGAATTAGAATCTGTGTGGTAAAGAGTTGAATGGTGTATGTGTAGACTTGAGTTGGCCTAATGGTGAAGAACAGGTGGTCTTGAAATAGAGGTCACAAGTTCAAATCCTGCAAGGGGTAGGGTATGTACGCCTCATTTGTGTAGTTTCCTCCCGCATGTGATACGAGGTAGTCCCATATGCTATAAGCCACTTGTAGACCCAAAAAGAAGCCGCCCAACATCGTGGACTGTAAAAACTTATTATTATTATTATTATTATTATTTTCCTACACCTTCACAAAAGAAATATTAGAGGGCGTTGCAAGGAGCGAAATCTATTCTTTTACAGATGGGTTCTCTAGGTATCATCCGGTTAGGATTGTACAGGAAGATCAAGAGAAAATAACTTTCACCACTTAATGGGGAAGCCTTGCATATACTGTGATGCCCATTGGTTTGAAAAATGCACTTGTTGTATTTTCACGCATAGTTGTTCAAGCATTCCAGTGATTTTATTTACATTTTCTTGCAGGTTTACTTGGATGACTGGACGATGTATGGACTTGTTAAGGATCATTGTGAAAAATTGCACCTATTGTTTTAACGATGTTGATAGCTACGCATCTCTTTGAACATCAAAAAGTGTGTGTTTGCTACACCCTTTGGAACTTTGTTAGGGCATATCATCTGCAAGGAGGGTTTGTTAGTGGATCCAACTAAGGTTGCAGTTATTGTGGGCCTGAAGGAGCCTACCAGTCAGAGTGAGGTGTGCAGATTTTTGGGTCACACTGGGTATTACAGGAATTTTATTAAAGGATATGCTAAAATTACCGCACTATTAGAAGAGTTACTCAAAGGAAAAGGGACGTTTTATTGGGGAGAACCATAATAGCATGCATTTGAGGCACTAAAGGAACAAACTTACTACAACACCTATTCTATGTTTTCCCTCATGGAGCCAACAATTTCATGTACATGTGGACACCTCTAGCACAACCATTAGTGTGGTGTTAGCTCAACCTGGAGAAGGTATCGTAGATCATCCTATCTATTTTTCTAGTAGAATGTTGACTCCTGCGGAACAGAACTATACAACAACAGAGTGTGAGGCCTTTTTCGATGATCTACACGATGCATAAATTTAGACTATATTTGTTAGCAATGCCTTTTGTGTTTTATACTGATCACATGGCATTGAAATACTTGGTAAACAATCCCATTTTACAGGGGTGCATATGTCAATGGGTGCTCTTATTCCAGGAATTTGATTTCACAGTTGTGGTAAAACTAGGTAAAAGTAATTCTAGCCCAGACCATTTATCAAGGATTCAGTCAGGGGAGGACACGCAGACAATTGAAGATATAATGCCAGATGCATAGTTGTATAGGTTACAACGTGTGCCTTCAGAGTTAGAGGATATTTCTTTTTACGTACAGGCATGGCACCAGAAGGTATGAAAGCCTTGGAAAAGAAATAGCTTGTAATTCACACGCCCCCTTTATGTTGATCAGCAGTAATGTATACAAATTAGGAAGAGATGAAGTACTACGCAGGCGTGTATTGGAGCATAAGCGCACATATATTATGGAAGATGTTCATGGTGGTATTGTAGGTGGGCACTATGCAGGTGACACCACTGCATGCAAGATTCTACTCACTGGATTATGGTGGGAGACCATGTACAAAGATTATTAAGCATATTGTAAGGCATGTGATCATTGTCAGCCCTTGGAAAACTAGGGCAACAAGATGAGATGTGTTGAGGCCTATTCCTAGTGCATAGATCTATTTGAGAAATGGGCTATAGAACTTTTTGGGCCCTATTTCACCAGCCGCATGAAGAACTGGATGGTGCTACATAATCACTTGCACAGATTATCTTACAAGGTGGGTAGAAGTAGCACCTACAAAGGACTATACAATGGCTACAATAGCCAGGTTTCTATGGGAAAATGTTCTCACTCGGTATGGATGCCCGTTAAGTTTAACAAGTGATAGGGGTACACACTTCTTGAATGAGATGATCAGGATACTCTTAGATGAATTTATGATTGCACACCACAAGACTACACCTTTTCATCCTTAGGAAAATGGGACTGTTGAGGCTTTCAACAAGATTTTAAGCCATACATTGACCAAAATATGTGATGTTGGAAGAAAATATTGGGATGATAAAATTTCTTCTGTGCAATGGGTGTATAGAACAACATACAAGAAGTTGAACAAGGCCACACCCTTTCAGTTGGTGTTTAGCATAGAAGCGATTCTTCCTATGGAATTCATGTTGCCTTCTTTGCATATTATGTGCTGGAGGTCTAGCTGATGAGAAAGCATTGGAAGAAAGGATTGATAGATTGATACAATTAGATGAGAGGTGAGCCATAACACGCTGGATTCAAAAGTAGGAAAAATCTAGGAAGAAGGCATGGCATGACAGGCACATCAGGGATAAGAAGCTTGAGGTTGGACAGATGGTGCTCCTTTATGATTCAAAGTTTTTGTGCCATCCAGGAAAGCTTAAAGTGCATTGGTTAGGACCGTATGTTATCACTCACATTCTTGAATCAGGCACATGTCAGTTAGCAATGATTGATGCAATATGGTTACCTAGATACTTCAATGGAAGTAGGCTAAAGCCCTACTATAAATAAGTCTTCTTGGTGTTTGTAATAAGGCAGTATTGCCATTTAGAATAGGTTTCCCTTTCTGCATTTTTATTTAATGTATTTCCTTCTTCGTCACTATGCTTTGTCAATTTAGTTTGGTGTTTTTGTAATAAGTGCATTTGTGCACTGGAAGCTAATTAAAATTTTAAGTATTTTATGCGTAGAGGATTGCACATACCATTTGTGTGGGGTGGTTGTTTCTTTTTTTGCAACTGGGTATATTTGAGAAAAAGCTGTTACATGTGCTATATAAGAAAGGAAGTTGTTACTTCTAAAGATGACCATAGATGGAGATAAATGAAGGAACAATATAATGTGAGGTAAGTAGAGGCCGTGGAGACTACCAGGGGAAGGCACAGTGGCGAGGTACTCAAGTGCATGGAAGCACACTGAAGAGAAGTCTACAGCCAGAAGGTAGGAAGGCGCGCTAGAAGGTTATAGCTAGGGCACGAAGATGTACCATGTGGAAAGCGTGAAAATGGTCAATTAATGAGAGGATTGTTGGTAGGTGAAGGAGCAATAAATGCACTAACTTTTTGAAAATCTATATAAGGATGGGATGCAGTTCATTTTTACCATTGTAATCACAAGAATTTGAAATGAGCTAAGTGCAAACGAGCTGAGTGAAAATCGTGTTAAGAGGTGGAGAGGGTGAAACCAGACGTGGAGAGCATAATTGTCTGTAGAAGAAGCTTACATCCCCATTGGTGAAGGGTCTGAGTGAGGTAGATGCATTGAGAAGGAGCGAGGGCATGTGGTTTCAAACTAGGAACACATATTTGAGCTAGGGTTTTGAATTACTCAATATAGAGAATAGAAGGTGAGATTTTCAAATGGCACCAAAGAAAGCACCTGCCTGTAGCAGCCAAAGGGAAAAAGAAGGTAGAAACAAAAGTTGAAATTACTCTCGAGAGTAATTTCTCAGAGATGAAGTATCCATAAGGTGTGATAGTTGGATAAGAATGGTATTCCCACATCCGCAAGCTACAAGATAAGTGATTACAACCACCACACATTTGATAATAAGAAGGAATTGGATGTGTTGTTGAGTACAAAGACAAACAAGCACATGGTGGAGGATATGCCAGTGTATGATGATGCTGGGGAGAAATTGCTAAATCAGGTAGGAGTCTATCAGTTGTACGAGCTCCCATATTTTGGCAAGTATGAACCCTTATATAAGTGGTTGATGAGCAGAGTACATGAAGACTTCTTCTATTTCACCGGAAAAAGGGTAGAATCACAAGCCTTGATTTCGACACTGACAGGAATAAAAGGCACATAGGTAGATCTGGATAGTGACATGATTAATAAAGAAGCAATCCTGGAGACATGGAAGGAGTTAGGGTATACCAAGGGTCTGCACATGGAATGGATATTGATAAATTAAATAAGTACCCAGTGGTACAGGTAGGTGTACATCTGGTGACCAAGTTGAATGATCAAGAGAGATGGTCACAACTGAATACCATGTGGTTACATATCGCGAGGAGAATGTCTCAGGGAATAGTCTACAACTTAGCGGGATACATTACAGAAACCATCATTGAGGAAATGCACACAATGTGATAAGATCATTTTTGGCACTATCTTACTTTCTCTTGTATTTATGGAAATTGGAGTTCCCGATGAGCCAAAGAACAAGATCTAAGAGTATCCCATGGAAAAAAAGTCCCTGGTAGAAAAATTTGACAAGTACTTATGTGAAGGGACAATGAGTGGGCCATTCAAGCAGAGGACAGAGATGTGGTATGATCGACTCCACGTAGAATTTGAAGAAGAGTGGCACATCCCAAAGGATCTACTTTCAGTGGTGGGAAAGGCAGTGTAGTTCGCGGTGTACCAGTACTTATGCATCGTGTGATTTAAAATGAGGGATGGGACTTGGATCCCCTGGTGCAAAATTTCATATTCCTTCACAACGCACTACTTATAGGCATCAATCCACAATTTTACTGATGCTGCACCACCTGAATTTTTATTAGAGAAAAGGTAGACTGTGACTACCACACTTTGAGGAAGACTTATGTATATCCAGGTCAGACTGCCTATATTGAGAGGCTAATTTCAGACATGATAAGCATGAATCCTGTAAGCTTTGGAAATTGGAGACACTGGATCCACGCTCATATACCTTCAGCTGAAGCCTAAATTGGAGAATAACAAGTATGTAGAAGATGAGTTCGCGCTTCCAGGGCCACCTAAAGGTAAGCATACAGTAGAGAATGTGCCAGCTCCACAAGCATGCAGAAACTATAGTAGTCAGATGAGGAGGAAGAAGAATGGGAAGATAGTCATGGCTTAGAACATAGAGGGTAGAGGAATCCCATAGATAGAGTGGAGACTGAGCACGTAGGTACCCAACCTCAGGCATAAGAAGAAGAAGAAGACTTGGATGCATAGTCCATGGAGAGCTTCATTTTAGAAGGGTGTTCAAGAAGAACAAGGACACAAGGCATGGGAACTCCACACTTTGTTAGGAGATCATCACAAGACTCTCTCCTCAGAAAGAGATAACTAAAGGAAAAGGAGGAAGCTAAAGCTAAATGAGGAGGTGGAGGAGTCTGCAGAAATCGCGCCTGGCACCCCAGTACCACCAGAAGAAGTGGAAGAACCCAAGGATGAAGATATGAAGGGTGAAGAAGAGGAAGTAAAGGAGGTAGAAGGAACATAGAACATGATATTACTCAGAATGTTGATGATATGAACTCCAAATCTTGGCGTTCAAATTCCTAAGGGGCCAAGAACAAAGAGAACAAGTGGAGAGTATAATGTTTCGTCTATGGGCTATGCTGAGGACACAAGTAAAAAATATGCGCACTTATTTCCAAAGAACGATGAGCCCTAAGGAATTATATGGATGGGAGCTGATGGATGAAGACATGGCCACCACATGCATAAGGAAGCAATTATCCTGGTCTATGCACACACATTTTGATGAGCTAGACTTCAACGTATGTGAAGAATCCTGTGTGTCAAAAAAAAAAAGGCACCCTAGACCAGACACGTAATTGTAAAGCCCACTGTTATGTCTGATGAACAGGTGATTAATTCCTTGGTGAAGGTATCTACAAAGGTGGTGCGGAGGAACATAGACAAATTTGCCACTATTAGATTGCTAAGAGAGGATAACAAGGCCAAAGCTATAGAAATAGCATGTCTAAAAGGAGAGAAGGACTTAGAGCAGAAAAAAATGAAGCCTTCATCAGCATGGCGGAAGAGATCGACGATCATGTCTTGAAAGAAAGACCACACTTGGAATCCAAGGTACCTAAAAAAGTTCCCTTCAGCTATGCATTATGTGCGTACCTTGGTAGATTTGGTGCTTGAGGATGGACCAATTTGCATGCCAGTGCTAAAGGACCTGAACATGAAGCAGAGAGGGAAAGGGCCTCAGTGGTTAGAAATATTTCATCTTATGAGGCATTTCTCTAGAATTTTAAAGAAGAGTTGAAGAAAGTAGACCAAACATTGAATATTTTTGCAGCTTCAGAGGTAGTAATAAGAATCAGGACAATGGTAGAAGACAATGAAGTCCTGAAAGTGATGAAGGATGAGAACTTTAGGGTGAGCAGAGAGATTAGCACTAGTAAAGCAAAAGCATGAGGCCCTTGCAGCGGCCCAAGAACCCCATAAGGAGAGGTTGGATGAAATTGGAAAGTTTATAACATAAAAGATGGATCTTCTAGAAGGAAGGATGTCTGTTATGTCCAACAATGTTTTGTTATTGCATAATGAAAAGGAAGATATTTCTCTTGATGAGTTACATTCAATTACAGCGGATATTCCAGAAAAGACAAGAAGTTGCGCTAAATGATTGACAAACTTTAGAGGCTGAAATCTAAGAGGAATATATATGGATTAATTCTTCCAGTTGAAGACAGAGGATATTGCAGAGTAAAATTTCATTCTTTGTACAGTAATTCTTTATATTCATTCCATTTATATTCTTTATTCTTTAAGCATCATCAGGCAACCATTTCCGGGGCGACAATGCAGTTTAGTGTGGGGTAATGTTGAGCAGATAAAGTATGACACTAAGGAGGAAGGCGCACAGAATATTCACACGTAGGAACAATGCACATTCAAAGGTGTGAAAGGATAGGGAAGGAAACGCAAAAAATACAAGGACTAATTCCAGGACTTAGCCATTTTCACGTTTATGGGCTATTTTTGGAGATAGCGTGCAGGCACACAACCAGATGAAGACTTGTCTCGGACACAACATGCTATTTTTGGGAGGAGCGTCTACTAAGATACTTTGCATGAGTTTGAGTTAATAATAGAATTACTACTACCAGTCAACTGTAAGAGATCTATTATTAGTGCACTTGCATTTGTGGCTATTATTGTAAAGGCGCATGGTTATTTTCAGCATGCGACCTATTTTGGGAATTACATGTAAGCGGTGAAGGGAAATTCCCCACCCTTATAAATATGGATTATACTGTGTAGTTAGACATATATAGAGCTAAACACAGATATATATATAGAGAGATATAGAGATCTAATATAGAGTTATGCTGAACTGATACTGCTATGGGATTAAACTTATGATATTGTTTATTGTAAGAAGATTTTGTGTATTTACTGTGTTTAATAAAATGGAGTGTATTGGATGAATTAAGGTGTTAAACATTACTATAACTGGTTATTGTATGGTTTATCTCATTATGGTTATCGTTTAATTCCTAGTTCTTTATGATCTACACCTGGAATATGCTCTGTGGAACATTTGTGCTATTTATGAATCTGTGTGTTTAAAATCTTCTTCACGTTAACATCTTGTACAAAAAACCCTAAAGAGGGGCATGGTACCTTTGAGAACTTCAGGTGAGCACTCATCTCAGGCTGAGTGATGTGCCAGCGCACCTAAGTTATTCATTGTAAATTCTAGGATGCATCAATATACCTTTGATCCCTCGATATTCATTGATACGAGATGCTCCTATCCCTAGCTAATCAATAAGTTCTTCAGGGTACACATGAGATTTATTTTCCCATGCATGGATTAATTTCATATCCCTTGGGGCTTTAGGTGGTTTAGAGGCCATTGATGTTGTGTTACTAATGAAATTTCCTTAATCTATCTTAATGGTCAGACCCACAAATACAATTTCATTTTCATTAGAATGAAAATCCATATGGATAGAGTTCAAATTATTTAATACATACTCATCAGAAAGAGATGGAAGTTCATTTAGAGAATTTTCATCAATCTAAACATATGAATAAAACTTATCATGTTCTATTTTATATATTAGTGTTGTTAGGTTAGTAAAATATTGTCTAAGTGTTAGAGGCATTGAAGTAGGGGGCATGTGAGTAGGCGAGAGAGTTGGAAATAATTGTGCCTTGTAGTTTCGCACCCAAGGGAAGTCAGAGATCAATATTTAACCATTTTTTATAAATGGGCTAAGATGGGATTGAGTTCTAAGCACATTTTTTTTAAGAAGACTTGGAAGACACACCAAGCTATTTTTGGTACAGGTGGAAGATGAAGCGTCATACTGAGTTAAGCTAATAATAGGATTAGAATTAGAGTATTTATACACAATCTATTATTAGGTGAAGTTTGCATGCTTCCTAGTTGTTTTTGTAGTAGCACATGGCTATTGTTAGCATGTAGCCTATTTTTGAGAGTGTATGAGTAGTGAAGGGTAAGTCCCCACAACCTATATATATGTATTGATTTGAAGGGCTTAGAGGTGTGTCAGTGTGAATGATTTTATAAGGTTATGTTGTTGGTGTACCTACACACTTGAACTTAGTGATGACTATTATGATGTATTATGCTATTGTTTTTGCTATGGATTATAAAATGGATAGTTGTGGATGGATTCTTGTTATTTATGGATCTTGCATGGTAAATATATTAATAGTTCTTTTTTATTCTTTATGCATTACAATTGTGATATAGATATGTTATGGTTTACCCTTGCATGTTTGTTATGGATTTGGATTGTATGTTCTTTCATGTGAACTCCTTGAGAAAAATTTCATAAAAAAGGACCTGGTACCCTTTTGCACTACGGGTGAGCACTCCGATCTATTTGAGTGATGAGCTAATGCACATGGGGCTAAGAATGGTAAAAATAATACTATATTTTGGTTTTGTTACCGAGACCTCTTTTCAAGTTGTTGCAAGGATATTGCATGATGAAGACGTATCGGTTGACTTTGGCCAGTATTGAGTCTTGGGTAGAAAATTTAGAGGAAGAGTTTGTTCACAGATATAACACTAGACCTGATTTTGATGGATGCGCATGGGTTGAAGAACATCTGTATCATGAAATCTATGATAACTTTTTCTACTATTTTCCCATAGAGTTGTACGAGTTCCTGGTAGCATATGCATCGGAGAGAAGTTTGAGGTAGAGAATAATTATGTGGACACAAGAAGATTAATGACTCTACATGATGTTGATTTGACTTGGAAATGTGTTGTAGATCATTGGTAGAGTGGTGTTTTGTATAGTTACACTTTGGTGTATGTTGTTTCCACTTATTCTTGTCCATAAGTTACTGAGTTCCAGTTCTTGCATGAACCTAGAGCATCTTACTTGCATGTTGTCCCTTTAGCGATTAAGATATTGATTATAACTCTAGATTTGGAAGAATTCCCTATGGCTCACTAAACCTCCACCACACATGGGAGAAGGAGTTGGTGTTGTGAAAGATGGTGGACCTAGTAGAAGAAAGGTAGATAGAAGAAAGGTGGTTTAATAATAATGAAGCACGAGAGAGGGAATTGACGAATAGATGTAGTATTGAGGAGTCTTTAGAGTTAAGGAGAGAGATGGCTCAGGAAGGATTTAGAGCTCACGTGGAATATATGGAGTTAGAGAACCTATTTATTCCATCCTTAAGAAAGTATGGTAGAAGGTCCACCTCAGCTTCTGATGAGAATGCGTCTAATGAAGAAACATTAAGGACCGCGAGCACGCATTTGATCCCACTTGGTGACATTTCCCTTTCACTTGGTGTTCCAATTCCTAAAACATTTTTTGAGAAACATGCTAGTGTTAGTAATAGAGTGGCAACAGGTAGGTTTAATTTTTCATTAAATATAGGAGTTCATCAGATAATACATTCATCTATGGTGGCATAGACATCATCTTTGTTATTTGGGGGTCTAGTTGGCATCATCTGCATAGAGATTGGTCACTTAGAATATTGATAAAATGTTTGGATGTAACAAAACTTCCTAGACCATGAGAGTTCATTTTAGTACAACAGTTGGGACACATGGTAGCACATCCTCTGGTCCAGTGCCCGCTATAGGGGGAGGATCAGGAGGATCAAGTGGTTTGGGATCTAGTAGATCTGGTGGTTCTAGAGGTGGAGGGAATATTGGATTTAATACATGTTTTAGATCTTTTGGGCACGATCCGCACCAACCCCAACAACTTTATTACGAGATGTATCTTCGCTTACCTAAGTATAGAGGTGTTAAAGTTGCATCTGAGCACGTAAACATGTGTGAAATACTATGGAACGCTAAGGGAATCACAACTTATGAGCATAAGGTAAGTCATTTTACTACTACTTTGCAAGGGTGCGCACATAGTTGGTATAGGATTTATGATCCAAACAAGAATTTTGTAGACTACAACGCACTGCATGATAATTTCTTAGCTGAGTTCCATATACCTAAATTTGAATAAAAAATCATTAGTGTGCTAAAGGAAATCAAGCATGGAATGGTTGAGTGTGTCAGGGAGTATGATTCCCATTTTAATTTTTTTTTGTCAAAACTATCTTATGAAATACATCCTAGCCAACATACTCAGTGGTTTATTGGTAGTTTGATCACACCTTTCAAAAGGATGATCTCGAATAGTAATTTTATAGATTCATAAGAGGTATTGGAAGAAAATTTGCACACTGAGGTAGTTGGAAGTTTTCACACTAGATTTAACCTGTTCTTGGAGGCACGGATTGCATCTATGGAAAAACAATGGGGAAACTATCTACCAATTGAAGTCATGATATGCGAAGTGGTATTTGGTGTACAAATTACAAGGTGGAAGGACATACTAAGGATAGCTTCCCTTGTAAATCAGTGCATTCCATGTTGTTGGATTGTGATATTTATCACTTAGAGCATGATGCAAGTCGGTTCCCTTTGCTGCAGCATGCGATCAAGAAGAACGCTTCTTGCTACTATAATATTTGCAAGTCCCACACTCATGATACAGATAATTGTAGGTTGATTGATCAAATTCATGAGGTTATTGATACTGGTGTACATTAGACTAGTGTTGCAAATGGTTTTAAGGAACAAGGTGAACATCATAATCATAATCACAATGAAGGGAGATTTAATAGAGGTGGTAAAGATAGAGGTTACTGTGGAAGATTCAGAGGTCGATGTCGTGGCAATGGAAGAGGTGAATTCCCAGGAGGAACTTGTCTCAAATGTCGATCCCTTGATCATTATAGGTGTGAATTACCTTATAACATTATTTTCTCATGGTGCAGAAAGAATCATAAGTTTCAGAAATTCCTGGATTTTTATGAACACATGAGCAAGTAGCAAAAGCAAGATAAGGGCACGAGAATGGTTAGAGTAATACACATGGTAGAAGATTAGTGGATGCCAAAGATAACATCTGATCCTGAGATGTTTCCTGTGTTAGTCACTACACACCCTGAGGTGACACGTACCAGGGAGGTTTCAAAGAAGAAACCTATTATTTCAAAACAAGAGGTGATAAATGATAAGTATCAGATCCTTCCCATTAGAAAGAGGTGTATCAAGAGACTATGAAAGTTATTAGAAACTTGTAGGGTGAGATATAATTCTCTAAGGAGCATTCACGAAAGCTGGTGTAGGAAAAGGCACTTGAGCTACCTCAAAAATATGTTGATGACTTGAAGGAGGTTTGTAAGATACTGTGATAGGAAAATATCATTCCTTTATTAGGGGGATGGCTAAGGGAGAAGGTACCTCTCGTTGGATCTGAGCGTGAAATAAAAATACTACATATGAACTTACCTTCTCATAGTCTATAATATGATAAAGAGATCACTTTGAATGCAGTTTTTGATGGACGGAATTGAGTTACTAATTGATACAAGTGCAGAAGAAAATTTACTCACTTTGGATGCATGGAATCAGATGGGAATACCACCATTACATCCCTCTTTGAATGTTTTGTATACAACAAATAAGAATAGATCCACACCCGTTGGAGTATTGAAAAATGCCACTATTACTATTCAAGGGCCCAAGTTTACTAGGGAATTTAAGGTATTGGTGCTTGTAGAAGAGAATAGTTTTCTAGCATTACTTAGGCATCCTTGGTGTTATGCGAATAATACAGATTTAAAATTTAATAAAGGACATATTAGTCTTGACAACAAGGAAGAGCATGTGATTATGCCATTGACAGATGGAAAAACTACACCTTATGTAGAGCCATTAAGTGAGGAGGATATTAATAGAATTTATGTGCGAACCATGAGAGATCCTGAAGTAACTGAACCATAAAAATAATATATTATTTAGTGGGATGATGCTCAGTCTATAAGTAATACAATCAATAATACCTATGATAACTGGGTGCATGGGACATATGACATGGTTGGGAAAGAGATCAATAATAAATTTACATGCGTGATTAGGCCACGCGTCGTTCATTGTTTGAGTCACAACCAAGTACCCCGGTACACTAGTGAAGGAAACACTAACGTATTTTTACATGCCATGGAAGCTCAGTGGATGGATGAGGGTGAAAAAAGAAATTTGTTGATTTTTACCCTACATAGAATAACTACGTGTTAGTGTAATACACATAGAAATAATCTTTTGGAGTGGCAAGAAGCGATAATCGTCTTCTCTACTAGGTTTCTTAGGACCAATGTACCTTCAGAAATTTGTGAATTTCATGGGAAGGATTCTCCTTCGCATCACGTTCATAAGTTTGAGAGAATCTAGAAAGAGGGGTAGAGGCCTTTCTACCATCACTTTGGGTACATAAGTTTTATGCCACTCTTGGAATTTGTACACGCACATGGTATGTTCATGCAAAAGTAACACGAGCAACAGTTAATTGGTAGGAGATGACTTCAGGTATGATTTAGACCTTTGACTATTTTTATAATACACCTCTAGTGAATGAAGCATTAAAGATTATAAAATGCCTTATGATGGGGGATAGTGTAAAGGATGAATAAATCCTGTCAGATATGGTTGGAGAGTTATACTTGGAGGAATGATTTGATGAAGAGGAGAAAAAAGAAGAACAACTTAGGGTCGCCTGGTTAGAGAAAAATAAGGGTAAACTAGTCTATATGATTGATGATGAAGAAGTGGAGAATTTGGATGTTTACCACACTACAGGGATGTGCGAGGTCTTGGATGGTGCTGATGAGAAGGAACGTGCATACCATGAGCCTATGAAAATGAAGGTCAACAAGTGTATAGATGCAGAACCTAAGGAAGCCATTATTAGTGACTATTGGTATGAAAAAGAGATGGCAAATATTATTGAGCTAAAATGTGACTTCTAGGATTTATTCCCATAACGATATCATGAGTTTAAGTGAGTGCATACCTCTTAAGGTGAGATGAGGATCAAGTTAAAGGAATTTGCACTCCCAGTTAGGAAGATACCTTACATGATGAATCATAACTTGCACCTCAAGGTAAAGGAAGAGATTGACAAGATGTTGAAGTCTGGAATTATTTAGCCCATTAAGGAATCAGAGTGGGTTATCCCTATGGTAATCAACCTAAAGAAAGATGGTAGGATAAGGATATGTGTGGAATATAGGTAATTTAATGTTGCTTGTGTCATAGAACCTTTTCTTACACCTTTTACTAAAGAGATATTGGAAGGCATAGCAGGGCATGATATTTAATCTTTCACCGATGTATTCTCTGGTTATCATCAAGTGCACATAGTGAAAGAAAATACAACCTTCACCATTGTGTGGGGAAGTTTTTCATATAAAGTTATGCCCTTCAGGTTGAAGAATGCACCTGTAGTCTTTTTTTGCATTGTCATACAATCATTTGAAGACTTTATACAAAAAAAATTACAAGTTTATTTGGATGATTAGACTATGTATGGGCTAGTAAAGGATCATTGTGACAATTCGAAAATCACGTTTGAGAGATGTAGGTAGTTGAGTATTACCTTGAATATTAATAAGTGTATCTTCACTACACCTTTTGGAACTTTACTGGGATACATTATTTTTAAGGAAGGATTATTGGTAGATCCTATTAAGTTTGTAGTTATTTTGGGCTTGGATAAGCCTACCAATTAGAGCGATCTGTGCATATTATTGGGGCATAAAGGTTATTACAGGAATTTCATTAAGGGGTATGTTGAGATCTCCACACCCTTGGAATAATTGTTAAAGAGTAAAGGGAAGTTTCATTGGGATGAGGTGTAGAAAATAACATTTGAGATGTTGAAGGAAAGACTTACTTCTGCACTCATACTATGTTTTCCTTCCCAGGATAAGCCGTTTCATGTGTATGTTCATTACACGGAAACTACAACTATAATTTGCTTATGGGAAAGTATTATTAGAAGATATGGATGTCCATTGATTTTGACAAGTGATAGTGGCACACACTTTTTGAATGATAATATAAAGATATTATTGGCCGTGTTTATGGTGGCGCATCACAAAATAACCCCTATCATCAGGAGGCCAATGTGACTATTGAGGATTTCAACAAGATATTGGGACATACATTGAAAAATATATGTGATTTTGGGAGAAAATACTGGGACAATAAAGTATCTGTTGTACTTTGGGCATATAGGAAAACATATAAGAAATTGAACAATGAAACACCCTTTCAATCGGTGTTTGGTGTGGAGGCTATTTTACTAGTGGAATTCATGTTATCATATCTACGTATTGTGCACGCAGGAGGACTAGATGATGAGAAAGAACTTGAAGAGCACATTGATAAAATGATGTAATTTGATGAGCTGCATGCCATTTATCGGTGGAGTCAAAAGACATGACAGGATAGGCATAGCAAGAATAAGAAGATTAAAGTTGAACAAATGGTTCTTATGTATGATTCAAAGTTTTTCGCCACCCTGAAAAGTTCCAAGTGTATTAGTTGGGACTAGATGTAACTCGGTTACCTGGTTACTTCAAAAGGAGTAGGATGAAGCCCTACTATATATAAGTATTCTTGTTGTTTGTAATAAGGCAATGTTGCCACTTAGATTAGATTTCTTTTAATGAATTCCCTTTATATTTTTTTCCTTTCATGTCGCAATGCTTTGTTAATTTAGTTCAGTTTTTTGTTATAATAAGCGCACTTGCACACCATAAGCTGATTACTATCTATTGAATTCATGCACAAAGGACCACTTATAATTTTAGTGTGGGGTGGCTTTGTAAGTGACTAGTGCCTTGTTATATATTAGTGTGCAGTATAAAATTAAAGGAGACTAGAGTAAGGATAGTTTTGGAGAAGAAATTCCAAGAAACTTACTTGGATTGAAGACCACACATAGAGGGATATACGCTCAGTATAACATGAAGTAGGCTAGGAAATTTTAAACTACTTGGTATGAGGCATGTTGGATAGGTAATTCGACATAGGGGAGAACACGTAAGGGAATTTCTAGCAGAGAAAGTAGTGAGCGTGCCACAAGGTTATGATTGAGACATGAAAGTTTTAGGCATGGAAAGATATGGCGTAACATGTGGAAGAGTGAGGAGGAATAATTAATGCCGTGTACGGTGGTGGTTGAGGATTAATTAATGTAGGAAAATTTGAAATAAGATATAAAGTCGGTGATTGCAACATTATTTTTACCTTACATCCTTCGAGCTATGATGATTGAAGAGTGTGACAAAGTGATTACTACGAAGAACAAGCTATTAACGAGTGAACTAGGTGAACTAATGACACGACACTACCAGAACTTCACGTGTATGTGTGTTTTATTTTTTCAGGTGCACGAGGAAGAAAGGTTCGCGTAGTTAGGGTTTCACAGAGGTATACTTGCAGCTAGGACACAAGGAATCGAAGGGTTTGATTTGAATTTGAGGTATGTAAGGGTAAGGCAGTGGAAAGGTTATAGTTTACAGAGTGTATCTATTAATTGAGAAGAGAAAATGGCACCAAGGTGAGCTCAAGTTATTGAGAGGGATACTGAGGAAGCATCACATGAGTGGATAGTCAAGATGCAATATCCAGAAGAGGTGATCAAAGGGAGGCCATGGACGTCAAAATTAATCCAATGCAAGATTAGTGACTTCAATCACAAGACTGAGAAAACCATCAAAGATATCAATACAAAAACCGTTCAGAAGACTAATAGGAGGATGATAGATGGGAATAGAGTTTTTGAAAATTCAGTACACAAATTATTGGAAAGTTTCATATTTATGCAAATTTATGAGTTGTTGTTCTTTGGCAATCCCGACTACTTATACCAGTGGCTGTTGTCGCACATACACGAGGATCTTCTACTTCGCGGTCAGGAGGATGCAGATTATATTGAATTTGGTCGAAAAAGTCATAGGTTTGCATGACTCTGGTTTAGAAATTTCAGGTGAATTTGTAGACACAAGAAAATTACATCCCTTGACTCAGGCACATTCACGACCAAAAGCAACATATTCATGATACTTCATCCTTTCAATCATATTTAATTAATTTTCACCACACGTACCTCACACATCTCTAAATTCTAGATAAATTATTTATTTAATTAATTAAATAATTTAGATATTCCCCCTTTGACCTCACTATGACACCTCATTTAACCACCTACCCACCTCTAAAACTACCTTCCTAAAAATCACTAAACTATTCCTAACCAACTAACCTTCTGAAATCACTAACTAAATCTTTCCAAACAGCTAACCTCCCTAGTTTGTTCATACTTTTTTACCCACTCCACAACCTTAACAACTTCTAAGTTATCATATATTGTTTTAAATGGAATAAAATCACTTGTTTTGTTAACTAAACTAAGATCTTTCGTAATTTTTGGTGATTTTCCCAATCGCCGACGAACTATAAATATTAGTATTCATTGGATTTTAACAACACATTCTCACACTTTACAGTTGCATTTTGCCTCAGTTCTAACGTATCAAACATCCAATCATTTTACATCAAATCTTGCTAATTTTACACTGCTCAAATAACTTCAAATTCATCGTCAAATCACTCTCCTTTCACCATTCAGTCATCTTCTTCCGACCATTCACCAAGCAAGTTTATTACGCAAAGGTAATATATATATATATATATATATATATATATATATATATATTGATTATTTTAGGTATTGAATGCGGGTAAAGTCCCATTTAGATATCATTTATATTCCTAGAGATTTAATTCCATGGCTTAATCAATTATTTAGCTTTTATTTTAGTGGAGTGTTAGGATTAGAAGAAATCACTAGCGATTTCCCTAATCGCCAGCGATTCTTGTGTTTTCTGCTTTCTTCACAATTTCTACATAATCTGACTAAAAGTGTCTAACTTTGTCTTGTTATCTACTAATATTTTTTCTAGCATGATGTTTTCAGATGGAATTAGGTGGCACTAATCTCCCCACTGCTAATTCCTTCCCCATCGTTTACCATCTTCTTTACTAAGAGCAATACAAGTTACTCCATGATCTTGAACTTTGTGTAATCCATGAAGCCCCATTTGATTGCATAGAGGCTAGCTTTACCTCCACTCAGTGTATCTAAGAAGCTACCAAAGTTTTCTGCGATGCATATGATGAATCTTTGAGACTTCAAGAGGACCTTGTTTAGTACGAATGTCGCTACGAGACTTGCATAGATATCTTAGATGAGGACTACCGCACCACTTCATAATTTGACGCCCATGGTCAAATAAGCATATCTAGCACTCACACAACATTTTATCACCTTTACGACACCCAGGAGGAGAATTCTAGCTTCTAATGTGTCTGAAAACCTCTACACAAACCAGGATTTTGAATTATGGATTTAAATCATGACTAATGTTAGCTATATGTATCTAATCTAAATAAGTGATAATCATAATTCCATCTTATCATTTTGTAGCACAATGATAAACATTAATAAAAGCATGATTTGTAGGCTTGTTTACAGGTAAAGAAGCTTTGATCCATTGTTTTAAACGGTGCGTAAACATACACAATCAACATAGTGGGTATCCTAGAAACCCTGCCACACTGAATTCAATATTGGTTATTACCCCTTGAAACAATCAAGAAACCAAAGGTAAAACCATGTTGGAGATTCTGGCACACCCAACGGGACTCAAACCCCTGTTAATTTTCTCATTTTATTATTAATTTAATTACTATTTTCACTGACTTCCAATCGTTAACAATTGGCTTAATCACCCGCGATTTTCCTTATCGCTAGCGATTCCATTGTTTTGTTTTTATAACATATCATTATCAGCTGCAATGTCTTATTTTTTGTTTCTTGTTACTTCTAATCAGATTGCAGGATTTTTCTCTCTAGAAACTGTACTTTTGGGCTTTGCCAAGCAAATATTTTGGAAATTTACTAAAATTAAATTTAAATTGAAAAAAAATGTTCTTGTGGTAAGTTCTAAAAACCCTCCATTTAACTTCCTATTTTTCATTCTTGTTTGTCTATCTTCATCGAAACCAAAATTTTGTTTTGGAATCTTAAAAAAAACAATTGCATTCTTCTTGCTTCACATAATCTAATTATGAGGTAAAATTGGTTGCATCCACTTACTCCTCACTCACACAAAACAAAACCACATAAAAAATCAGAAAAATGCATTCAAAACACTTCTTACCTAGGTGAAACTAATTGGGATTTCATCACCCAATAGGAAAACCGACTCGGTGTTCTGGATGAGTATAAACACCTACCTGTTGGTATATTTTGGCTCAGAACCCAACTCCCTTATCGCCACGGGACCGTGAAGTGAGGGGGTAGGCCCGAATATACACGTTCATATTGGTAGCAATACAAATTTGGACCTCGCGTACCTTTGGGTATATCTAGGACTCCTCCCTTAAACACGCCCGAAACTAGCCTCAGATATCCATTTCTTATGACCCTCGTGACCCAATTTTACACATTTCACTTTTCATAATTAAGCAATATAAATACAAATCAACACTCTATTTTATTTTTTTCACTGTTTATAAATCTACCCATCTAGTTTTCATTCATTTTTCTAAGTTTTATGTGTGTATTTTCTTATTATGGTACTCACTAGACAACAAGTGTGTAACCAGCTTTTTGAAAACATATCTATCTCATCGTTTGCATTTCAAAAAAAAGCTTCGTTTTACACTACTTCACTTCCCAAAACATTTTCCTCACCTATACAACCATAAACATTACTTTATCGAACAAACGCATTCAATCCCTTTTCTGATGCACAAACTTGGAATGAATTAGGGATCGGCTATAACTATGAAATAGGAAAACAATCTTTTCACTCTCCACAAAAATATCATGAACAAATTCTCTATACAATAGAAATGGAATATACATCTTTTCCCACAACATCTGAGCTCCCATTCTACAATGAGGGTGATCCTATTTTTTAAGAGATGTTATAATTGAATCCTATTTCTCTCAATGCCTACATGGCAACAAGAAATGTCCAAATGCAACTGTTCACACCAAAATCCTTTGTGCATGCTCATAACCCTTTACTCACCTTTACACAACTCCTTGATCATAACCAAGAACATTTTGTCAAACGTTTGTTTTCTTACACTTCAATTCAATCCAAAAGACCAAACATTAGCCATTCCCAGAACATTACTAACTCTACTAATCCATTTGCCAGATTGAATGATTAACCTTTTTCTAGTCAACCTGAAGCATCTGATGTTTCCTCAGCACCTGTCTACGATCTTCACATGATCTCATCACAAAACATATCTGCTAAACAAATAAAATCTTCACCAAGTTCTTCTATAATATGTACACACCCCTCCAAATAGTACCATTGCTTCCATGTTGACTCTCTCAGACTCATCACAAGTACCAACATCTTCGTTGAGTTTTGTCACCCCTTCTACTTTTGTGTCATCTCAACATACTATAACCCCCATCCAAAACATTACCATGTCTATTCCAAAAAAAACACCAATGATTAATACTAGTGTCATTTCTAGTACACATCCTATTTTGCAATAGATACCCCAACACTCACAGCCACTGATTTTTGTACCATAGTCTATACCTTTACAAAACATTCCACAACTAAAGTATCCCACAACAAGCACCATATTTTGCTAGCCTCTTCCACACCGTTCCAACATATACCTACATATTCACACCCTCTCACGCAAACATCAGTACCATCGCAATACCGGTACATTTAAACCCCACAGTATTTTTCTTTACAATAGGGTGTGTCTGCTCAACAAAACATCCCATCGCAAAACAATCTTTCCCAACAAAAAAATCCACACCAATAATATATTCACCAATAGTAGATACCTCAACAGAACATTCTACAATACATACTCCGCAACAAAACACTCCACAACAGAATAACCCTTACAAGCATAATCTCTCATATCAGCAAAACACCCCTCAATAGAACATTTCTTACCAATAGAACACTCCACAGCAATATCAAGCATACTCGCACCAGTTTTCATATCAACCTAGCTCATCCTCAAACCAACAAGCACAAGCCGACCCTCTCCAGGATCTCCTAAGCCACATATCCAGTTTAGAAGTTTCCTCATCCTCATCCAAAAATGTGCTTTCATATGAACAAATTTGCAACGAACCCATTCATCCTTCTATACCATATAAGCCATATCCCCCGCATTGGGAACTTCCTAAATTTATTAATTTCTATAGAAAAGAAGACCCCCAACAACACATTCATGCTCTCCACCATACCTGCTATTTGATATCTCATTATCAAGACTTGATGTTGAGAACATTTCCCATGTCCCTCGCTAGTCCTGCCTTAGACTGGTATAACAATATTCCACAACATTCTCTATTCTCCTTCATGCAACTCACCCAACTTTTCCTAGATCACTTTTCCATAAACATAGCTCGTAAGATCACCATTAATGATCTATATTGCATCAGACAATTTGAAGATGAATTTGTTGCTGATTTCGTCACCCGTTGGAGGGGTGTTACTAATCAACTATCTTTCACATTACCGTATATATAATTAATTGAGATTTTTTGTCGCACTTGTGCTAGTCACATATCATATACCCTAGAAATTCAATCATTCCACACTTTTTATTAGGATTTTACTATTTCTTGTAAGTTGGAATTTCAAGATATAGAGGATGGTTGGGTGAAGCTTCACCCTAAGAAACAAAAAATGGATTTCCCATCTAAGTCAACTTCTAACCCTGATAAATCTAAAACATCCACCAACGTTATCGTAGTCAAATCTGCTCCTAAATAAAATCTTGTTACTGAATGCTTTCATCAACAACGTAACTATACACCTATAGCATAAATCTATAGTGTAGTTTTTGATAAATTTTTGGCCTCTTGCATTATATTACTTCCACCCATTCGACTTATTGACATATCGGTGTCAAAACCCATTTGGTACCGTGATAATGATTAATGTAAATTCCATAGGGTTAATGGTCATGATATAGAAATATGTCGCATGTTCTGTAATGTGCTTTAGGACTTGATTGATAAAGGTGACCTTCATTTAGATAATCCAAATGCACCCCAAAATAGAATATTGACATATTTAAATAACCTTTCCCGAACCACCCCCCATCTTTTGAAAAACCACAGACAAATTTTGTCCACACCATTAATACAATAACAAAATTTGAGCCTATTATGTAGCCCATCCTATTACCCAACAAAGCAGAGTCCAAAAAGTCGACACTAGAGGCCAATGAACCTGAAGTTGTAACTATAACACCTCTTCTTACTGAAACCATCATACCAATTACTCCTATACCCTTGTCACTCAATGATTTAATACATGTTGAATCAATGTTAGATCCTAATAAACTTAGAATTGTAGAACCACAACTTGCTACTAAACCCATTCCCATACCTTTGTTGAGCAGTATTACTAAATCCATGCCCACACCCACAAGAAAAACCACACCTACACCTACATCCAGATTTGTAAACATAACTATGGTACCACTTGATACATTCTTAGCTCAATCACCTCTGCCCAAATCAGCCAAGGATTTTGGTCATTCTCAACTCGTGAATATAAATAATCCAAAACCCACGAATAATTTAGATTACATCAATCAAATTATTCAAACTCCCTTGCCTTCATTAGCATCAACTTCAACGAGTACACCTAGTCCATCCAAAATTCAAAGGGACCCAACAAACAAGGTGTTTTCCAGGTCTTTAGAAGTCCTCATTATGAAGAAACTTATCGTTTTTGGGGTCCTCCATCATTTTGTCCATCTCTCCATCCAAGGGGCATGTCTTCTTTTGGAGAACCCCCTGTTAGGCCGAAGCCAAGACCCACAGAACAAAACATCATCCAAAATCCCAGACAAAATCCCTTGCGTGGTTCTTCCTCTCTCATACCCATTAATCATCCTATAATTACAGGAGAAGAACCCATTCATCACATTCCCACAGTAATCCCTACACTTACCACTCCTCAAATCTCACCCACAGTGGACTATTGTTTTCCATCTCCTATACAATCTGGTGTTACTCCACAAAACCATTCATACAAAATCCTCAACCCCCATCAAGGAAGCTACCACAAACATAAAATAAACAACCCTTTTTCCATCTTCCAAAAAGGATGAAAATCTCACCTCATTACTGCCTACATTCAGACCTAAAGGATGTTAAGCTACCATTTTGGAATGTCTCCTTCAAAGGTCACTTATTACATTACCACCTTCTAATCCATCAGATCGTCATGGATGGAAACCCTCCTGGTATGATTTCAATACCTTTTGCAATTATCATAGGACACAAGGCCATTCTATAGAAGACTGCAAGGCCTTTCATCAAATAGTTCAGAAGATTGGAAGTTCACCCTTCCTTCCTTCTCAATCAAATACAGCATTCATGTCAAAGTCAACCTCTACATCACCTAATGGAGTCATTCCATAAATGTTAATATGTCAGGTCGATGTAGTAAATATCACTACTCGTACTCAATATTACAATAAAGCATCATCCGAGCCTCAGATAAGTAGTACCCCCATCACCATACCTCTACCTTCTGAGTTACCAACTCCACCTTGTAAATCTAAATTCTCCATTTCTTTAGCTTCTGAAGGGACCAACCAAACACCAACACCAAAGGCTAAAATTTCTGTATCAAAAACCACACCACCTTCCACTTCAATACAAAAAAAATCCATTAAACAGTTACATCAAATGTCAGTCCGGATGTCACTCTATGAACTAGTCCAAACATCACCTACCCATAAGCAGGCCATGATAAAATCCCTTCAATCCATCACTATACCTTCTAATGACACAACTTCATTTACAAATTTTGTAGGTGCTCTTAAAGCATCCACCTCCATATCATTTGAACCATCTGAGATACCTTCTCTTAGACCAGAAGACCATGATTTTCCCCTTTTCATTACCACTTAGATCAATGACATTTCTATCATGATTGATAGTGGCACAACCATCAACATTATATCCTCCCTTTCCTTTGACCAGCTTAAGTTACCTAATACAGTTGTCACTCAAAATCCAGTCTTGTTACGTTCCTTCAATGACACGATCGCACCCACGCTATGTACTATCATCCTACCACTCAAAGTTGGTGTCAAAGCCTTACCATAACTCTTCTACATCATAGAAGGGGAATTTCAATATAATATGTTACTAGGACGCCCTTGAATATGAACCATGCCCTATATTCCTTCCACTCTTCATCGTTGTCTTAAGTATGAACATGAAGGACAAACTCACACTGTCTTGGAGGATCCCAATCCATTCACTAATTGTTATATGATGTACCACCCAAATGATGTATTGGTACCTAAATCCACATCTGAATCATCAGATCAAGCATCCACTAGCATGTCGATACCTTCTTCCACATTGCTGGATGATTCTTCTGTCACTGAGGCCATGAAATGTCTCACTCTCGGGGAATATCACCTTCTCATGCTTAACTCCATTCCATCACCAAAAACATATGGTCGCCCCGACAAGCAACCCATGTATGATCCCGATGTAGGAGATGTTATCTCCTATGGACCAACATACCTTAAAACAAATCTCATCTATGGAAGACTTGACAATCCATTATCTCATCCGACTCATTCACATCATGTAATGTCATTTAAATCAAATTTTAAATCTCTTGATAACCCCAACTTTTCCCGTATGTATCTCCATCATTGCGCATGGAAAGGATTTGGCCTTAGACGTTACGAACAAGGAACACATGACCAACCCATCCTACGTACCTCAAACCATACAAGAAAAATGGTCTAGGTTATAGAAAATTCACCCCAGAAATCACTGAGACCATTGCATCTAGAAACTAAACTCCCATATCCATTCTCAAACCAGAATCATCATCATCCAAGCCTGAGGATTCCGTGGATACATATGATATTGTACCTATCCCACCCAACATTTTTTTAATCAATACTATATCCTTAGGACCACTCACCTATCAATCAGGTCACCTCATTAAATCATTACCACTTGTTTTTTCAGAAATGATTGAAGAAGATTCACCCACTATAGATATCCTTCAGTGTCAAGACAACCAAGATATCCTTTCTCACATGGGAGCTGAGGAGAATTTTCTTCATAAATCCTTTCCGTCTAATACACCTACTCTTCTTAACGAATCAACCATGGACGTTAACTTAGGAACCTCACAAGACCCCCATATAGTTAAAGTCAGTCAAAGTCTCAGTCTGTAAGAATTACATGACTTCACAACATTCCTGACAAGACATCATCAAGCCTTCACCTGGTCATATAGTGATATGCCTGGGATCGACCCCAACATTTTTGTACATAACATAGTCACATATCCTGACGCCAAGCCAGTCAAACAAAAACTCCGCAAGATGCATCCTCGTATAGCTCTCCTTGTTAAAGAAGAGTTGCATCATCTCTTAACTACTAATTTTATTATACCTATTGAATATCCACAATGGGTTTCCAACGTTGTCCCCTGTAACCAAAGCTTAGGAAAGATTCACATTTGCACATATTTTAGGGATCTCAATCTTGCCTGTCCAAAAGATGATTTCCCTCTCCCGAACATAGATCAGCTCATCGACCTAACAGCGGGCCATGAAATTATTTCCTTATGGATGGTTTTTCTGGTTATAATCAAATTATCATTGCTCCTGATGATCAACACAAAACATCTTTTATCACCCCTTGGGGAACCTTTTGTTACCGTGTTATGCCTTTTGGACTTAAAAATGTTGGGGCAACATATCAACATGCCATGACATATATCTTCCATGACCTTATCCAAAAAATTGTTGAGGATTATGTTTCCAACCTCCTTGGAAATTCCAAATCTTGGAAAAACCACCTCGAAGTCCTTGAATCCATCTTCACTCATCTTATCCAATTTTGTCTCCATCTTAATCCTAAAAAGTGTGTTTTTTGTGTTCTCACAAATATTTTGGGATTTATCATATCTATTCATGGAATCAAAATTGATCCTACAAAAGTCAGGGAAATTATCAAAATTCCCCCACCTTCTAATCTCAAAAAACTACGTAGCCTTCAGGGAAAATTACAGTCCATTCGGTGATTCATATCACAACTTTTTGACCATTGTTATCCATTTCATCATCTACTTCGTAAAGATGTCAAGTTCCATTAGGGTTCTGATTTCCAAAAATGCTTTTGATCAAATTAAGCAATATTTTTTATCACCACCTGTCCTCACTCCACCTCGTGATGGGTATCCACTTTACTTATACATATCCACTTCAGAACATTTCTTAGGAGCCATGCTTTCCCACCGTGATAATCAAGGGTGTGTAGGTCGTGTACTACATTAGCTTGCACACTTCATGAATATGAGACACATTATACTGAAGCTGAAAATTTGTGTTGTGCATTGTATTTTTCCACCTCCAAACTATGACATTATCTTCTTAATCACAAAACATACATCGTCACTAGTTTTAATCCGCTTAAATCCATGCATGACAAACCTTATCATAATGACTGTACATAACCAATGGCTCATGTTAATGACTGAATTTGACTTGGAAATTATAACACAAAAATACATTAAAGGTCAGACCATTGCTAACTCATTGAAGCACCTCTTCCAGATAATCAACCACCTCATGAATGCTTCCCCAATGAGTCCATTAACAATATCACTGAATCTGACTATTATGAATCATATTTCATCCCCGTTAAAATGATCCTTTTCTTTGACGGTACTAAATGTAAAGGAGGAGGATTCGGTGTTGTTATCATACCACCCTGGAACATTCCCATCCCATTATCATTCAAGCTCAATTTTGAGTGTACCAATAATATGGCAGAATATGAGGCCTTAATCATGGGTTTAACTACTGCTATTCTCCTAGGTGTCCATGACCTGGAAATCTACGGAGATTCACAACTCATCATCAGTTAGGTCAAAGGAGAGTACCAATGTAAAAATGAGGTCCTTCAAAAGTATAAGGTCATTGTCAACTTTCTCCTTGGAACATTTGACCATTATACCATTCAAACCATCCCACAATCTTCTAATAGGTTCACAGACACTATGGCTTCCTTAGGATCCCTTATGCCCTTCAAAATGGAAAAATTGAAGGATAAAACTAAGATGTCTGTAGTCATTCAACTATTATACCATCCTTCACATCAAAATGAGCTACCTTCCATAAATATCATTGATGAAAATCCATTAGATCTATGGTACACCCAAATGTTTGATTATCTTACTGAATCTAAACTCCCACCAGATTTGTCACAAGGCACTAAATGATCCTTCCTTCAACATGTCACTCACTTCATTGTCATAGGAGGCATCCTTTTCAAATGTAGTTTTGATGGTGTATTATTATATTTCCTCAAATCACACAAATCAACCAACGTAATCAGAGAGGTCCACGATGGCATTTGTGGAGGCCATTTCAATGGCAACGCCATTGCCAAGTGTATCATATGACTAGGATATTATTGGCCCACTATCACCAAATATTGTTGTGTGTACGTAAAAAAGTGTGTTAAGTGTCAACTTCATTCTGATCTCATCCACATCCCTAGTCAAGCATTGCAACCCGCACAAGACTTGTGGCCTTTCTCTCAATGGGGGTTAGACCTCATTGGTGAAATTAATCCAAAATCATCTCAACAACATCATTCAATCATCACTATAACTGAATATTTTACTAAATGGGTTGAAGCTATTCCTTTGACCTCAAAAAAGTCTGGGCCCATCATCAACTTCATATATCATAACATCATATGTCATTTTGGCATTCCACATAAGCTTATCACAGACAATGGTAAATCCTTCAAAAATAAGGAGGTTAAAAAGCTCTGTGATACATTTAACATCAAACTAAGCTTCTCATCACCATATTATCCTCAAGGAAATGGACAAGCTAAGGCTACCAACAAAACACTTAACAAAATCCTCATGAAAACCGTAAATGACGCAGGTAGGAATTGACATACTCAAATCCCGTTTGCTCTGTGGGCTTATCAAACTAGTATCCATACACCTACTGGCGCTACACCTTATTCACTCATTTATGGATCTGAAGCCATCGTACCCCTAGAAATTCAAATCCCATCACTCCATGTATCCTTAAAGGATTTCATTCCTAATGAATAATATCACTAAAATTATCTTGCACAACTAGAATTGATAGATGAAAAGTTTCTAGCAGCCCTTGAACATCACCAAGTTTATCAACAACACATTAGTAGAGCATACAAAAAGCATGTCAAGGAACATGACTTCAAAATCGGTGACCTGGTACTTAAGAAAATCAAAATGTGACTAAATTAGAATGAAGTAAACATGATAATTTTTCCCCTAATTGGATTGGTCCCTACATTATTACTCACAAATATGGGTCAGGAGCATATCATCTCGCTTCTCTTGATGGAGAACCTGAACATGAACCTCTAAATGTTTTGCACTTGTGGCCTTTCTACTGTTAAATGATTGATTATCATAACAACAGTTTCAATAAGATCTTATCAAAATAATAGCCTTCCATTTTACTAAGCTCAGAATCATTCCATTACCCTTTTTCCTAACATCAATACATGGGGCATATGGATGTGTGCCCCCTATACATCTATCCCCTCCTTAAAAAGTGATTTATTAGGGTCTTTCTCTTAGCTCAAAATAAAACCAAAAACACATATGGATTCTTCCTATTTAAATAGACTGATCCCTTGAAGGACAGTTATTCGAACATCATATTGTTAAAAGTAAAGTAGACTGATCCCTTGAAGGAAAACTACCATTTTTAATTCATGGACCGATCCCTTGAAGGATGGTCGTTTAATCGAAATATAAGATGTAGACCATACCAACGAAGGATTTGTATGCATGAAAAAAGATTCTCATTTTGATCAACATCTACAAACATATCAAAATAAAAAAGCATCCTGGAAAGCTTCCCTCATAGATCATCTTTCCCATAAAAAACTTCCTGCACTAATCAGTTTGCTTCTCATAAAGAGCTAGGGCATTGATTCCCTCTAAATTTGTTAAAAAGGAGAACCTTTCTTCCCCAAAAATACATGCATTCATATGGTCCTTTCGTACTTTTTATCCAAAGTCCACCATGATCAGTATGAACTGTCCATTGATAGTCTCATTTAGCATTTTAAAGGGCTACAAGTGCAAGCATTATCAAAACCCATTATGCACATATTATTCAATGGGGCATTCTTTCCACTTTTACTTCATTTTATTTAAATCACATTTTAATCTGATATATTGTGGTTAGGTCACATTTCTTGAAGGATAGTTGAACATCAAGACTCATAATGAAAAACATAAACATCAGTATATCCAACACATATTTCATACAACATATGCATAAAAAAACATCATAAACATCATAACAATCATAAGAATCATCATCATCAATCATCATCATATATAAAATCAAGTAAGCATATCACATCAAGGGCTTCTCTGAACCTATCAACACAAGAACTAAAATCATCATCATATATATATCAAATTCCATTGTCCATATAATCAAAATAATGTCATACATAGGAAAAAGGGCTTCTATGAGCCTACAATCAAACTGTAAAATCCATAAAACTAGGATCAAGAGTGCCTCCCACTACAGGACCACCACCACCAGCTCCTCATATACTTTCATCTCCTCTTGGAGGTCTCTAAGATGGGTGCCCCACACTCACCGCACTATCACTGGGCTTAGTCACTATTTTGGCACCCCCTTGGGTAGCTACGTAGTCAACATATAAAGTGGCATTAGGTAGTTCCAGATGATCATATCCACATAATAGTCCCTCTTCACTCTCACAACCTCATAATAGGACACTGAAATCATACCAAAAGGTACTACGAATAGTCCTCTATGTTTAACCAATGTCGATAGCTCTATGCTAGAAATAGAAGGCCCCGTGATCCCTAAGGCCTTCATGAAAGTATCTCTCTAACTCTTGTACCTGTCTCTATCAGAAATTACCTAAACAAGCTGTGTCTGCAGCCCATCACGCTCTATGATCAAACCATATCTCTCTCCAATAAGAGAATCAGACACTCCCACTAAGTCATCTTGCTCTTTGTGAGTGACATCTCTCTTTGCCTCCACTACGGCCTTCTCATCCATCACTGTAGCAATATCTAGAGATATAGTAGCATCAAGCTCAACCCTATCCTCATCAACCTCACCACCCTCCTCTTATTCTCCCTTTTCTTGAGCCCACACTCGTCTAACTGATCGGGGTTCCCTCTCCGCTACCCTCATCCTCTCAAAACTCCTCAATGAATGAGACCACCAAATAACAAAATTTGGGGTGACCCCAACATCATCAATTGACATCACATGACCATCCTCATCCGAAACAATCACACCTAGCTATTCAACAATGGATGCTTGGCCCTATCACAAATTCCTATGGGGTATCAGTATCCCCATCTTCTTGCCTATACAAAACCATCTCCTCATGTATATCCTGAACTAACCCGAACTGTCTCATCACCCGACTAAAGTGTATCAACTCATCCTCTCTAGCCCTATGACCCTGGACCCAAATTTCCTGCTATAGATATGATAAATCCCCAAAAAACTCAGGCCAATCATGAAAACCCACATACAGCTGCCAGATCACATCACCAACCTATAGTCCAGATATCAAGTCTCTGTAATAGGTAGGCCCCTTGGCCTTCCTTTCTCTACTGAGACTCACACTCCATCTCATGAAGCCTGGGTGCCTCATGTCAATAACACTAGGTAATCCAAACGGATCAAAAATGACAATGTGCTCGTGGGACTAACAATGCAGTAAAAATAAAACATCAATCTCGTAGTGCCTTTGGGTCGTCCAAGCCCACAACTCTTTGTATGTCTGTGATATCAAGGTAGGAGCCCACCCACAGATTGTACGGTGCTCCATCATCTCTGCAACTACCCTTGTCATCATCCATGGTAATCTCCCACCTCCTAAATCTGGAAGTGTAAAATATGAAATTCCTAACATCATCATAGTTTTCTATGGGCACCCTGCTCTCTCAGAATCATATAGGGCCTGACAATCAACAACTCTTGAGGAGTATCTCACACCCAGGCCCCATCTCTGTATAATCGATGCATGGTATCCCCTCTCTCTACATCTGAAATACAATAAACAGGATCCTCCCTGATTGGCAGTCTGGTAATATGATGAACATCCTCCAAGGTGATGGTCATCTCCCCTGTAGGAAGCCAAAAATTATTGGTGGAAGGATTCCACCTCTCTAGCAATGAAAGTATCAAGTTGTGGCACCTGTGAATCCACCTATAAAATCTCATCCCAAAAAATCCCATAGCCTCCAAATGGTCCCAGTCATCATCAGACAAATCCTCTCTGATCTCATCTAACAACAAGGGGATACAGTCTCAGATAGTCAACTGAGTATCCACCTGTAAAATACACACATGAAAGGGAACATTAATAATGTCGTAAAAATTCTGAAAAATAAACATTTGCAATCGTAGAATTCCCTCATAAACATAAGCCTAACAATCAAATATGTATAATGTAGCCTTAAACATTCAAACACTTTTATCAAAAACCATATTTTCTCACTCAAAACAAAAACTATTTAGGTTGCAGGTGAATCACTGGCGATTCACCTCAATCGCTAGCGATTGAAGGAATCACCAGTGATTCATGTAAATATTCCCTAGGGCATCCACACGCCCCGATACGGCCCTAAATCCCTCTAAATCCCTAAAAATCCCTAAAAAATACAAAAAACCTAAACAAAAACATGATTGAAGCCTACCTCTGCTAGGATGAGCTTCCGTTTGTGGCTCGAGGAGGCCATTTGACAATTTTTTTCTCGCAAAACACATTTTTCTCCCACTCTGACAAAGTTATTGTCGTATACAGTGAAAAATTGATAAATAAACAATACATTTGGGTATTTATACCCCCAAATTTTCCACAATCCAATTCTAACACGATTGAGGCAATCACTCGAGTTGATTTTCCCAATCACCGACGATTCCCTTGTTTTAGACTTCCATGTCTACATTTCCCAAGAACATGTCATTCTACCCTTTGCACAAGTGTGCCATGCTTTTTAGAAAGGTCTTAGCCCCTCAATATCTTTTGTTACAACAACATAGTCACAACATCGAGACTTTCCATACGTCTATGGGAGATGAGCCCTTTGGCCCCCATCACTTGGTTTTCCGCTCAACAGCTTTACCTGGTTAGGGTCATATGTCTATAGGTATCAGGCCCTTTGGCCACCCTGTCAATTGATTCTCCATAATTTTTCTTTGCACCACCACAGTTGGAGCAAGCCTTTTTTTAAACACAACACACTGGTGATCACTATATTGTGCTACAACAAAATCACCCATGTCAACACAATGCTTCTTCATCATTTTTGTCTAGCGAATTGTCAAAAATCACCAGACAAAAAGGGGCAAATGTAGACACCAAAAATTTGCATCCCTTGGCTCAGGTACATTCATGACCAAAAGTGACATATTCACGACACTTCACCCTTTCGATCATATTTAATTAATTTTCTTCAACACGTCCCTCACATATCTCTAAAGTATAGATCAATTATTTATTTAATTAATTAAATAAGTTAGTTATTACCCCTTACACCTCACTATGACACCTCATTTAACCACCTAACCACCTCTAAAACTACCTTCCTAAAAATCACTAACCTATTCCTAACCAACTAACCTTCCAAAATCACTAACTAACTAAATATTTCCAAAAAGCTAACCTCCCTAGTTTGTTCATGCTTTTTTACCCACTCCACCACCTTAACAACTTTGAAGTTATCATATATTGTTCGAAATGGAAGAAAATCACTTGTTTTTTAACTAAACTAAGATCTTCTGCAATCATTGACGATTTTCCCGATCGTCGGTTGTCTATAAATATGAGTATTCACATGCTTTCAATAACGCATTCTCATGCTTTACAGGTGCATTCTGCCTCAGTTCCAACATATCAGACATCCAAGAATTTTACATCAACTCTTTCCAATGTTACACTGCTCAAAGAATGTCAAATTCATCGTCAAATTGCTCGCCCTTTCGTCCATTCAACCATCTTCCATCCATTTCATTACGCAAGGTAATATGTATATGTTGATTATTTTATTTACTGAATGAAGGTAAAATACCATTTAGATATTGTTTATATTTATAGAGATTTAATTCCATAGCTTAATAAACTATTTAGATTTGTTTTAGTGGAATATTAGAATTAGCAGCAATCGCTAGCAATTGCCCTAATCGCCGGTGATTCTTGTGTTTTCTACTTTCTTCACAATTTCTTCATAATCTGACTAAAAATGTCTAGCTTTGTCTTGTTATCTACTAATATATTGTCTAGAATGATGTTTTCAAATGGCATTAGGTGGTACTAATCTTCCCACTTTTGATTCCTTCCCTGTCATTCACCATCCACTTTACTAGGAACAATACGAGTTACTCCACGATCTTGAACTCTGTGCAATCTAGGAAGCCCCATTTGATCACCTAGAGGCTATCTTTTCCTCCACTCAGCGTATCCGAGAAGCTACCGACGCTTTATGGGATGCATATGACGAAGCTTTGAGACTTCAAGAGGACCTTTTTTAGTACGAGTCTCGCTATGAGACTGGCCTAGAGCTCTTAGACGAGGACTACCGCACCGCTTCAAAGTTTGACACCCATAGTCACATCAGCATATCTAGCAATGACACAAAATTTTCTCACATTTAAGACACCCAGGAGGAGGATTACGACTTCTTTTTTGAGGAATACATCTCCGTCCCTAATTCTGACCTTACTGAGGAAGAGGAAGAGATAATTGACTATGTAGCATCTAATGTGTCTGAAAACCTCTACACAGACCAGGAGTCTGAATTATGGATTTAAATCATGACTAATGTTATCTATATGGATCTAATATAGATAAGTGATAATATTCCATCTTATCATTTTGTAGCACAATCATAAACATTAATAAAATCATGATTTTTAGGCTTTTTTATAGATAAAGAAGATTTGATCCATTCTTTTAAACGGTGTGTAAACATACAAAATCAACATCGCGAGTATCTTAGAAACCCCTCCATACTGAATTCAAGCTCGGTTATTACCCCTCAAAAAAATAAAAAACCAAAGGTAAAACCACGCTTGATAGACTTATCAGATGATGAGGGATTAGAGGCAACGACCACCACATTTCGCTAAAAAATGGGGGTCGAGGTTTTAACGTTACATTGATAGATTATCTAGCTACAAGGGTAGCGACTCAACTAGTTGGTTGTAAATTGGGTGCCTTAGAGAGGTGGACATAAGTTAATAAGCATTGGCTACATATAGCACATAAAATGGAGAATAAGACATATTATAATATTGTGAGCTACGTTTGTGGAGAGATTAGTGGCAGAAGCATGCACCCAGGTTGACAAAGGTGAGAAAATAACTTGAGGTGTTATTTTGTTATTAATCATGTTCAATTAAATCAGTGTGCCTGATGGGCCGAAGGAAAAAGTATGGGAATACCCCATGGAGAATAAATCATGCTTCATGAAACTACATATTTAAGAACATAATTGCACAAACTCATAGATCTCATCACAATGACCATATCATTTACACTACTTTATTGAAAAATTATGACCATAACACATGATTTGAAGCTTTGATAACATACCTTGAATTATTGGTGGAATAATACATAAATTATAGATATCTCCTCCTCTTATCAATGTTTTATATGGAATAATATACCTCTATGAAGAATAGTAGAGGAATATGACATCATGATAGATCTAGAATAAATACTTTAAAAGGTTCCAAGATTTCTTGGATACCTGAAAACCCCTTTCATCCACTGTTTTCTGATCCAAACATAGAGTTATGCCTTGATTTATATCAATACCTACACTTGATGATACATCATTGTTCCTTCTTGGTTCACAAGGCTTGTTTTTCCTTCTATATTGCATTCTTAGATCTTGAAAGCTTCTTCTTTACCTTGCAGGACTATAACAATATCTATGACATGTCCAATCTTGTTGCAATTAAAACGCATAACTGAATTCTTTCCTTTATATCCTTCATTACTCTAGATCTAACTTGAAGGTTCATACAAGTAATACGTGGTAATATGACCTCTCTCATTGCAATTGTAATAAACTACACTCTTAGTTTACAACTCCTATTATCCCTCCATGGATGATCATCTCTAGAATACCTTCTACACTCCTTTGCCTTATGACCAAATCCATTACGAGAAAAAAATAACCATTAAAGGATCTCGCATACCTTGAAGCATTGGGTTACCTAACTGATTTGATCTTCACATTATCTTTAATGTTGTTCTCTTCTTGATTCAATAAAATCTAGATATTTTATTAAAATCTGTCACCAATGACTGCTACAACTAATATAAAATGAAATATAGATTCTAGGTAATTTATTTGATTTATTTATGAAATAAAATATAAGAGATATGGAACTTACCTTGATTTTGCTTATCCTGAAGTGTTTCTAGACTAGAGAATGTGATAGAACAGAAACATATAATGTCATAATACCGCACATAAAAATGTAGAGGTGCTTGAAAATCTTGGACACATGCACCCGGATAGGGGTAGAGGTACCTTCGGGTTCCCTAGACCTCTGGTGGGCATCTTATATTTTGAAAAAATTGTGATATTGTTCTAATATTGTCACTAGGGTTTCACCCTTATTTACCATTGATATCTTGAAAGTCATACTTTGATTGTGGTAGAACCTGTAAATGTAAAACACAAATATACTCTTGCAAAACCCTAAAAAAATACATCAAATCCTAAAAAATAAAGATGCAAAATGAGGGGTCAGACTTTCCTTAACTGCCAACTAGTGAACTTATGAATAATCATTGCACTACATTTCAAAACCAATATAGTTCTCCATGGTTTCCATCACGCCAATGATGCCAAGATAGTGGGCGGTAGCTAGATATAATGTAAATGTGTGGGATGTAAAAATGAACTTCCCCTTCCTATGCAGTATGTATACAGATTAATGCACCTAATTGCAATCCCTTGAGATATGTAGATAAATAGCCCTTGATAAGAATTATCTACCATTATAATGGTATGTATTTTTTTTTATATAGGGATATCTTGCTTGAATTTTAACACTAATGACTCGACATGATGACTATTACCTCCGGATATGAGTGGTAAAACGAAAAATACCAATCTCAAATGTCAAAAATAAGATCAAAAATAAAGAGGACACTGGCGCACAGGATGGACAAGAGCACCTGGGTGCTAGTGTCCATTCCTAGGTGTTAGTGTTCAGAGACAACTAATGACAAACATGAAAATATTGAGAGACAAGGATCCCTGTGACTTGAGCAGAACTGAGTGTATGAGTGACAAGTGAGAAAGATAAAACAATAGAAACAAGCAAGACAAGCAAACAAACTAGACAATGGGCCATTAATTAATACTTTTATTATGCAAGATCTATATATAAAACAACATACTTTTTGGTATATTAAATAGTATTAATTTTGTTATTTTGTGTCTACATTTTCCCCCCTTATGTTATTTGAATTAAATTCAAGTAGTGTAAAGGAAGTAAGGAGCATACCTGAGATGAGTCCGAAGAAGCCCTATTAGGGAAGTACATGCAGATTTTGTAGAAGTATGTACAAAATAAGAACATATACTGTGGTGAACCATGGATTGGTGTGCCAACCCATGCAGCGTAAAGAGAGATGAATAACTTTTATGAGGAGCAATAAGCGAGATTGATGATTTCAATTTTGATTAATTGGAGATTTTGATATTGTTGTTGATGGATATTTGTTGGGGGTTGGGAGTGATCATTTCCCAACCTGATTTTGTATGTGTGAAAAAATAATTATTTTGGCATCCTATTGTAAGAGGAAGAGTTTAGGGAGATAGGTATATTTTTACCCTCCATATTTAACTACATCCCTAAAAGGTTTATCCGCTGTACATGGAAAAAACAAAAAAAATGTTCATTTCGATACTTTTCGAGAAAATGTGAATAACCCATATAGGAGAAGTATAGGAAAGGAAATGACATCTTATTTCCCCCACTCTAAGAGTGCCACGATATGTATGAGATGGATTACATGTTATGTCATCTAGAAGTGCTAGAAAATGTGGAGATAACTTCCCATGTTAGGTCATCTGCGAAAGTGATGATGTAACTCCCAAGTTAGGTCATATGGCAGAAGTACGCTATGTTGTGTCAATTGATTGATGTAGTTTCTAATAAAATTTTTTGATATTTGAATGTGTTTTATTGATTATTCATGGAGATATTTTATGGTTGTTTCCCCCAAATTATATCATTAGGGGGAATTGTGTGAAATTTCACATGATGTATGAGAAAATTTTTGATAATGTCAAATTAGAAATGTGAGCAGAATTATAGGATGAACCCAATTGTATGCTCCCACTTTCGGAAAAAGGGAGAGTTATGATGAGTATGAACATTGATCTGAAAGTTTACGTAAATGTGTTTGATGTATAATAGAATAGATATCGTAAATTTCAGTGTATATTGAGTTAGAATTGTATCGAGCAGAAATATAGTGTTGATGGAATATTTTCGATATGGTTGTGGGTGAAGTTTTGAATATAAATCTACATAAAAAAGACAATAATCAGAGTATTTATGCTCAAGATATGATTTAAATTGTTTTATGTGTATTAGTTGAGAGAATAAGTGTGAATAGTGGCTATAGCGATGTAGGAAACAGAGAATTACTATAAGTAGTAATAGGAAAAGTGAATAGGTATTGCATTTGATCATTGCGTGAGTGTGATTTTAAGCTCTAGATGTGTGAAGATGTCACAAGTGAGAGCACCGTGATTGAGTCAATTTGATATGGTGGAAACAGTTGTGGCGTCACAGACGACAACTAAGCTAATAAGTGTGATTTTGTTTTCAAAAGTTATGAAGATTTGGGATTTTTTCGTGAATTTTTATGAAATTATGGTTATTAATTTTCTTGGTATTTTTGACATGGGAAAGAGAGGTGAAGGCACAAATGACCTTTAGGACACTAACAACTAGGAATGGGCACTAGTGACCTATTCCGGGGCACCTGAGTCCTGATTATGGGCGTTGATGAATCGAAAGGATAGGGTTGAGCCTAAACTGTTGTAAATGTGAAAATTGATGCTTGTTGATGTTATTGGTAGGTAGTTTTACATGTATATGATGTATTTATGTCTTGTTTTTTGTTTTTTTTGTTGTACAAAGGGATATTCATTCATTAGAGTTCCGTGGTGGTCACCACTTGAGTACAATACTGGGATTAGGGTTGTTATATGATGAGTGAGATGTTCTAGACCGTGTCAGCTTACGTCACATAGAGAAGATGGGGGAAGTGACCCATAATATGTTAATGATCATTGCACTTTTTAAGAGATGGTGTTCAGATACTTGTACATTTTGGTTTCCTACGAAAGAGATGAGAGTGACTTTAGAGGATGTATATCGCATACTTCAATTTCCTATTATCAGTGAGACGGTATAGGTTATGGCCGTAGAGGATGCAAAGAGACAGATGAGGGCCATGAGGTGGTATTTTTTAGGGACCCAAGTTTAAAATGAGGTCCATACAAGTCTGGAAGTTATACTGAGATCAGAAGTTCCATGATTGTGGAAGTTTATAGCGGTTGTGATTACTTCTTCGATTACAGTCGAGGGAGGTGGCATAGGCATATTGTATAACATACATTATATTTTTCTTCCTATAGAGGAGGATGTGATGAGGTATGTTTGGGTATGATATGTATTATTCCATTTATATAGGAATTTGTATAGATTCACGCAGGAGGAGCATGGGGGTGGGCTAGGAGCCACAACTTTGTTGCATGTGTGGGAATACGAGCACATGGCAATATTGAGGCCACTTGGTGGGCCATGTGGAGAGTGGGCCAGACCTAGTATATTTACCAAGTGGTGGGTAGTTATGCAGGGTAGGAGGATGGATACTAATACATATAGATCTATGTTGGATCTCATGGGGCCAGGGGCCATTATCTGGAGGCCATATCAAGGCTATGGTGCATGGAAAGAGGATGCATTAGATATTCGATGTATATGGCGCACTATGTGGTTAGAGGACAAGTTTCCTATGGTTTTGGAGCTATTTCATGGAGAACATGTATCATGACATCTCTTCATGGCTCAGAATGTGCCCCCAGATCTGTATATATGGGTGAGAGATACAAGGTCTACAAGGAGAGCTGGGGTGAGATCAAGGCCCACAAGGGCACAACAAGTACCACTTAGGTGAGATGACTCAGATGTGGCCACTGAGCCAATATAGGTGGATGACTTGGGTTCTACATAGGAGTATAATTCATTGTGGGCAGCACAACAATGGGCTATATTATACTCAATCATTGTAGATGTGGTAGGACCACCATCGGTAGGAGTAGGGGGATAGGCACCTACCTCTGGTGGTGATGATGTGGCAGCAGATAGAGCAGAGCATGAGTATATGTGTATTGATAATTTTGGATTGTTTATTATTTATTTGATTGTTTCATATCTTGCGTGTGAAATAATGTGATATCTTGGATGGTTGTAGGGGATGTTTATTAGTTGCTAATTATAGATATGTCTATCCACACGTTGACACAGTATGTGCCCACCAACGTGCTCATTGGAGGTAGGATGCTAGAGTGATTATATGCGATTGTGGGAGAGTATGCCAATTTTTTCGAGCCAGTGATGATAATAGAAGATACTTGTATCATGTTGTTGAACAAGAGGGATGAGGCACAAGAGAAGACACAACGAGCTAGAGAGGCTGTGGGTGGAGGTCCCCTAGCGGAGGATGTATTTTTTAGGTTCATTGAGCTAAAGGGTCATTTCGCGGAGTAGTCAATCGATATTACTATATTAAATAGGTAAGTAGAGAGGTATAAGGGTTACAACCAGTGGTGTAGATTGAGTAGTGAAGTATCTAGTTCTATTGCTTCCGTCGGTTATATATAGTGATAGAGATAATGAGATATTATGTATATGTATGTAGGGGCTTTCCTTTGGTGATTATACAATATAACTCTGATATTTTTTATGATATATATAAATGTATGATTATTGTTATTGTATTGTGTTATATTGATATGTGATGTCTCGAGCATGGTTCGTATGTGTTTATTTGATTTGCATCTGATATGTGTTGATGTTGACTAATGGAAAATGATGTGTAATTTGACCATAGATAGATAACGAATGACATAGTGTATATGATAATAGATAGTGTATGATATATATAGTGTGATTGCACCATGTGATGATGTAAAAGTATAGTGTATGTATGAAAAGAGATGTAAATGAGATGATTGTAAATGTGTACTTAAGCGTGTGTTATTATGATGAAGAGGGCAAGAAGACAATAACGATGCCCCCGGTGTGTGAATGATAAGGTTCATTTATAGAATACCCCTCAGTAGTAAAAAATGAACTATAATGCAAGAGTGCCTCTTCGAGAAATGATGTGATAGTGTGTGCTAGATAGATAAATAGATGAAGCATATAACACAAGATATGGAGTGAGGTTCTTATATTAATATATCCCTCAACATTCATGTAATACCCAGGAAAACAAGAGTGCATCATCAGGGACTAAGGTGATAAATCACCCACCAAATACCAAGAAATATGGAGTGTAATCAACTTGAGTTTATGAAACAAACTGAATGTGAGATGATATGGTGCAAATGATGGCTGGTGTAGCGGTGGGAAGCACAAATGTTGACGGCTTAGGCAGCCATTATGCAATAGAATAACTTTGTGGTGGATGAGATTGTGCAGTTGTGGATGGATGAGATGGAGAGAACGCATGAATAATAACTTGTGGTGGTGGATGAATAGTGACCCTAGTAGTAGGTGTAGGAGATAAATTAATTGAAATAAATGCACGTTTGCATGGAATTTGATACATAGACCACTCACGAATGCGAGAGCCAAATGAAATGACACCATTGTCTTCTATTTTTTTTAATTTATCATGAAGGGAACACCGTTCATTTTCGTGATGGCTAGATGCAATGATAGTTGTAATAAGGCCTGTCACATTTCTGTTGCAATCGATGAGGTGGATGATGTTGATTATAAGGTAAGCAAAGCAAGAACTTATCTCATGAGAAAAGTGTAATTGATCCCATGGAGGATATGGAGAAGTCTTAGGTAGATATTGATGCGGTGCAAGAGATGAAGGATGTTTATTTGATGTATGAGATTGATCTTTCTTGTGAGGCAGAGGAGATGGAGACTTAGGAGGACACTGAACAGATGGAAGAGGAGAAGAACTAGATGATGAAATAATAGTAGAACTAGGAGGAAGATCTATGAAATATGTAGCAATGAGATCCTATTCTAAATCAATTACCTTAAAGAATAAGAGTGTGAGTGATATGCATGTATCATATTGCAAGCATTACTTTATAACAGGAATCAAGCCACGAAAAAGATGATTTGATTTTATAAATCAATGGGTTTAAATAATAACTGATGCATGCAAGCATTGAAACATAAAATTTAATCAATAATAGGTTTTTTCTTGCCTTTATTTAAGCCAGGTAAGAAATCATGTGTGACTCAAGGGCCATAGTTTTAAGTATTAAGAATTAAAGGAAAGCCTCTTCCATATCACAATAAATTTTAATAGATCCAAAGGCTAGATGTGTGTACCATTGGAGATCATCATCAATAAGACTATGTGAAAAATATTTTAGCAATAATCTATCATTAAAGTATGAAGACATAGCTAGACTATAATGTTTGAAATACAAATATGGATTTCCACTACCGTCAAAGCATGAAAATGTAGGCATAATGAAATCCTTAGGGAATAATGAATTTTAATCTTTTTGGTAATGAGATTGCCATGTAAGTAATGCTTATCGATAGAAGCATAATAGGCCTTTCTTTCAAGAGTGAGGGAGTCTACTTGAGATTGTAATTGGTGAACATCGTGCATGAGTGATAAGATATAATGTGAAGGAATGATTGAAGATGTGAATGGTGTATTGAGTGGTTGAATCTTTCCATTATGAGTGATCATAGGGATGTTAATAGAAGAAGTGGAAGATGTTTATACTAGGGCACACTTATTGTAGGTGATAAAGAAGTAATAGGTGGTGAAGAATATGGAATGTCAATAGGAATAGCAGGAATAGAATCAGAAGAGTTAGTAGGAGATGAATCAATATATGTATATGAATCATGCATATTACTGGATATAATCTTAGACGAAGATGAAATCAGAGTAGAGAATTCACATTTAGTAGTATGCAAAGAAGTAGAATGATTTCTTGTATTTGTATCATCAATATCAAAAAAATATTCGGATATTAAGCATATCATCAACATACAATGAAGTAAGAGGAGAACTAGTATGAGATGCATTATTACATTCATTGGAGACATTTTGAAAAATGCAAGGAGTATGAGATGCAACTCTAGAATCATCCTTACTAGTATTAGAAACTACATCATGCACACATATATTTTCATCATGTTTTTTATCTGAAGTATCATCATCAAGACTAAGCATAAAACTAATAATAACACCATCTAGAGTTTCAATAGAAATAGAATGGGGTGGAGTGTGACTTATTGCATAAAAAGGTCTACAACCAGAAAATATTGTTGGATAAGAAATAATGCTAAGAGTAGAATGATCAATGCCAGAAGGAATATTGCATTCATCATCCAGCAGTTTCTGTTGAGTTTCATCAGAAAGAATAATATTATGATAGAGAGTGCTAAGTTCAGTAATAGTTTCTTCATCATAAATATCATTAAAACTCACATGAGGCATGGCTTGCCTAGTAAGAGAAGAGTTATTCTTATCTATGATGGTTTTCATGGATCCTAGAGAAAAAAATTCTAAGCTTTGGGTTCACCAAAATGATACAATAATATCTAGATATTGTATTAAAATCTTTCAACAATGATTGCTACAATTGATATACAATAAAATACAAATGTTAGGCAATTCATTTGATTTGTTTATGAAATAAAATACAAGAGATATGGAACTTACCTTGATTTTTTTGATCCTGAATTGTGTTTGGCCTAGAGAATGTGATAGAATACAAATGCAAACCATCATAATCCTGCTCAGAAAAATGCAGAGGTATTGTTATCCAATTTTGCACCTTGGGGAAAAATTGGACAACGGGAGCATACTAGGTCTTGGGTTAGGGAAGGTTCTTCATGATCATTCTGGGCCATTTCAATCTTAAGGCTTGTTCATGACAATAAAATTTAAGTCATTTTGATAAATTCATGTTTGGAAGTATTTTGTTTACATTAATCCCAATACCGAAAGGAAATCCTAGAAAGCCCAAAGTTTAGTGCAAAAAATTTAAAATTTGTAAAAGACTATAGGGAGCTGAAACCAACTCACCAAGAAGCTTAGCAAGCTGCTCGATGAGTTGTACATTTCCTACTTGACAAATTAGTTTTTTTTATTATACTAAGAGCATAAATGATGTCGTTACCGAGTCGAGTTAGTAAGAACAAGATCACTCAGAAGCTCTGTAATTATCTTGGTCGATGGTCATGAGGAGTTCGTAGAAAGATCTCAGAAGGCCAAACTATGTCAGTTATCGATGTAAGAGTATTGAGATGATTCAACTCAATCAAATAGCTCAACACCAAACCCATGGATGTCAAAGAATGGTTGTCAAACTATGGGATGAATCCCGAGTTCATGAGTAAAGCATCGTGGTGGGACAGAGCTCAGCCTGGGATGTTCGTGGGAGTGAGCTAGAAGAGTTGAGTGAAGGAAAAGGATCGCATTTCAGCCATGGAATACAGACATAGAGATTGAAATGGAGGGATCTCACCATGGAGATCTATGAAGATGGATGTAGATACTTGATGAGATCAACATCAAGCTCAGGTCTTGGGTCGAACAAGGATTATGAGGTGCAACAGGAGAATATCTTGACATGATTAAAAGGAAATGGATCAATCTGAATGGGTTTCTCGAGAGCTCAAAGTGTTGACATTGAGTCAAGCTCATTGAATTAGCTTACTAATGTGATGGCTTAGTTGATGAAATGGATGAGGTGTAAGTTTAGAGCTCACTTGACCAAGCTCGCCAAGTAGTTCACACAAGGATGTCTGTGTATTGAGTCATGTTGAAAACTGGAATAGTGGGAGAAGGCTAAAGGGAACCCTGAGTCAGGAATGTTTTGGTCTATTTCCATCCAAGTGGGAAAAATGGTGCTTAAAATCCTCTACACCAACATTGCCATGGGGATCTCAGGGAATACAAGCCATATGGACAAGTCAATTAGTGGCAAGGCGGCCTCAAAATTCCATCACCATTTCTAAATTCACGAATTTTCATGATAAAGAAGTCATACCATGAATGACAAGATGGTCTTTGGGTCCTGGGATCCAGGATGCCAAAATGTGGATATTTTGATTGTTCAAACCAAAGTGGATGAAATTCTTTTTCCCACAAGAGATTGAGACGTGGGAAAATTGGTCGACTCGAGTCAAGTGGTGACCCCAAACTACTCGGAAGATAAGTCAGAGATTATGGGAGGCCATTATAGAAAGATGTGTTGAGCAGGTTGAATTTTGAATCATCAGCTAGGTTGTTAGAAGCATGGCGGTCACACAAAAGAGATGGTGTTTGTTTTGTGATGTCAAGCTAGATGGGTCGATTGAGCCAGTAGAGATCTCATTACAATTTCCCAAGCAAAGAACACAAGGTCACAATACAGTTGAATGGCTTGCAGATAAGAACTCATCTATCAGGTGGAATAATTTGTGTAGAGATAATGCTTGGTGAATCATAGAGCTTGAACCTAGAGAATAGGCAATCAAAGAACAAGCTCAAATTTACAATAGTGAGTTTATTTTAAGATGGTGGTGTGAAGTATAAATCGATCGAATGGCACAGAGATAGCATGGCTCAGTGTCGGAGTTTAGGTTCCAAAAATTCAGTGATCTAACTGAGTGCATGGTGGAGCCAAGTCGAGTTCATCGACGAGTCACTTGGTGAAGTATAGCTCGAGCTTGGTTTGATGAGAGTGATCATAATAGGATGAGAACACACTAAGGTGGTGACATATACTTCACGTATGAAGATGATTCATTTGGAGGTGAAGTTGAGTCGGAGTTAAACGATGGCAAATTGATGGGTATGAACTCGTATAGGTTAGTAGTGGGCTTGTTTCAGGTTCATGAAGCTAAGTCGATCCATTGAATGGGAAAGATTAACTCAGTCTACTTGGTAGGGAATGATTCAATTAATGACTAATGGTCTCCTCACATTGAATTTCGAGAGGAATGAAGCTTAGTCGGCCAAGTGAAAGGAGTTACTTGGTGAGGTGAGCTCAGCAGAATGAGCTGAGTCATAGAAGTGGTGAGTTAGAACATGTGTTAGACGACGATGGCTCGCATGGTAGTGAGTGCCCTAATATCAAGTCAACATGGATATTTTTTTGGTGAGTTAAGGCCGAGTCAATGAGAAACTCAAGGGTTTTTATTTTAAGGATGAAGACCTCAGGGAGAAAGATAGTTTGGGATGTTAACTGAGCTCGCTAGTCAGAGGTTGAAGGAGTTAAGCTCATAGATCGGCTCGCTCAGAAGTATTCATGGCATGGGAACTGGAAAGAGTTCACATGGGGACTTTAGGGAAAAATTGAGTTAAAGAGGTGAGCTCGGTGAGGGAATACATGCATGACACTAGATAGGAGTTTGATGAGCTTGTGAAAGGGTAATTAGAACCTAGCCAGAGAGAAAAAATATCTTGAAGCTCAAAGCTCGTGGAGTCAAGCCATGAGATGGGTAGCTTTTTTGGAGCTTGGCATAAATGTTTAGATCAAACTATTAAAACAGAAGTGACGATTTCAAATGGGTTGTAGAAGGTAATGACTCGTAGGAGGAGAGTGTCATAAACCCAAGTCAACATGGGGCTCTGTGGACCGAGTTCAGACCGAGTGTGCTCAGTCAATACATGACGGGCTTGGTAATACGATGTCAGTGATGGAAATTTGATGGCAAGGAGCTCATGGAAAACACAAGATGAGTTGTATGAGATCTACATAATCCCGAGATATGGTCCACAACATGAAATGAGTTCAGGAGAGAGCTTGTGAAGTACTTGGTGAGGAAAAAATTGACAGGCTCAATAGATTTATGGGAGTTTCACGAATGCAGGAGCTCATAGGTCGATGAGATGAATGAAATAAAATCACAAAGGGATTTTGAATTCCTCCAATGTATGCTCATCTTGTCAGATTCATGAGCATATCTCGTACAAACCATTGTAATGGCTCGGTCAACCGAGTTGAGATTGGTGAAATGACGAGCTCACAAAACTCGTGGATCTGGAACCGACAAGGTGATTTCACCAAGGAAAACCACCATAATGTGGAAGAACTCACCAATTCACATGAAAGGACCTTGACACTCTGAGATGATCCATGCATTGAGCCCTTCGAATGCAAACCAAACTTAAGGGGGGTCCCACCTGAAATATCATTAAATTGATATTTTTTATTAAATTAATATTTTTATTAAAATATTTTAATAAAATGATATTCTTTATTATTATTAAAATATTTTATTTAAAATATTAATTTAATTAAACAAATGGATAGGTTCAAAACCTTGCATTAATGAGACATGAGGGAATGTTCCCAAGTGGTGTAACTAATGATCTAATTAATGTAGGCCATCATGTGCTACATTTTAGGCCAAGAATTTATGATTTATCCTCTCTTCTCTAACAGGGATTTTCTATAAACGTAAGTTGAAAGCTCATTCCAAAGGGTTAGAAAAGTTAGATAGGAGACAGTTGGGATATTTTCCAATTCCTCTCCCTTTTCACAAGTTATTCTATTGTGGATTATGGAAGATTTGAAGTCTCCTTTCTATGACTCTAATGGCAACCATTTCTTCTTCTGAATGTAATGATGCATTGTGCACATTGTTGAAGTAATAAAATTTTATGTTTTGTGAATAATATTAGTCCTTTGATCATTCCATATACTTCTTCATGCTTTTCTCATGCTTACAAGTACACTGTGAAAGTTTAAGTTTCTATTGCAGGTTCTTGGAGTTTTGTGTTTATCAAGTGGTGGATTTTTGCATGCAGTTGAGTTATGGTGCTTGTTCACCCTCCTCAGTTTCATCCTTCTTCATTGGAAGACCGAAATATTATTTGTCTTGTTGATTTTACCAAAGGGAACAAACGCTTCTTAGTTTGTGGTATTTTTTTTACCCTTTCTAAGTTGCATTAGGTGAATTTGATTTATGGTGGGCAGCACCCTCTTCAAATGAACCTTCTCAAAGTCTAGGAACACCCTTTATTTGGTGCATCACCATCCCTAGAATAGTTTTATTTCTTGTAAGTATCTTTCCCTAAAGCCCATGAAAATTTTAGCATAGGTCTAGATAATCATTTTATTACACTAATAGTGGTACAACACTTAGTTTAGGAAGAGGAAGTAGGAATTCTCTGGAGGTTCACCTCGAGCCGAAGTACCATAGCTTGAGAGGTGATCCCATGTTACCCAATCACACTGAACATCTCGTTCACATTCTAGCCATTTGGAGGGAGTAGTGATTTAGCGATAACAATTTTTCACATGCCCGGTGGGACCGAGTTGGTACTTCTCTTCATACTTACACAAATCAAAGTACATGGCTACTCCATGTCTCTCGATTTCAAATCCCAGTGTGTTAACTTATGTGAATAATTTAGATAATATCTTCTTCAAAGAAAAGGAAATTATGATCATATCGAGTTATCCTTGTCTTCTCGAAGGAGAAGGAGAAAAGGCATTTCAACATCACCAGTTACAACATCACCTCGTAGGGTACATTCAACTCCTCCTTATAGAAGGATTCCTCCGCCAAGGAACAATCAACCTTTCATTGCTATGACAACCCCTACAAATAATCAAACTTGTCCTCCTTTCACGTGCAATCAGAATTATTGACTATAATTCAAAAAATTTCTATACGGAGATATATGCCTTGAAACTACTCCCAATATGGGAATTGATTTTGAAAAATATTGAAAAACAATGTGTGTTTTTCATCATTGTTGAAAACACATTGTTTTTTCAACAACAAAATTTAAAACTAATTTCCTAATATAATTACTATAATTGAAAAGCTACTTTTAAATTTCATGACATCCCATATTACACCTGTATAAACCATCATTTATATTTACTTTTAACATTTAACATTCAAGAATTGAGTTCTATTTTAATATGCCCACAAGTTTTCCTCCTCCCTTAAAATGTATAGAATGTAACTCCATGCAGAGTTGTAACCCAAGGAACTCAATCATTTTTTCTTGGTATACAACCTTAACCGAATAATGAACCATTATGTAAAACATACGAAGAACCGTAGATTTAGAAATCCCTTAACTGACTTGGGAACCCATAATTTATCTACCATAACCATTTTTAAGATTTATTATCATGGTGTGGCATGAGTAAGTAGAAAGATGTTGTATAAGCTAGGCATTCGTACATTACAATCAACTAACTTCACAAATATACTGAATAAATAACATTTCCATTCAAAATAGAATTTACAAAACAAATCAGGTATATCTTACTTACTAGTTCCCTTCATCACGAATGAACTAGTGAATTCAATCACTTAAACATAGTAGATCTAATATTCCTGTATTTCTAACAGAGTACAAAGCAAGACTAAATTATTGTCTACATTCCTCTTTTCTACTACTATATTTACACTCTCATTCATGGCTCAATTATTATTCGACTATCATAATTTTTTCTCTAGCTTCATTGTGTTTCTTACTATTTGTTATAAATTCAGTACTACTCTATCTTATTATACAAACATAATCTCTATTTAAAACTCATATAAATTTAATACTCTTTTCTAAGTACTAGATCTGTCAATGATAGTTACACCAATAATATCACTATAAATTCTATGTGCATTATCACAATTGGGTATTTTGGTACTATCAGTATCATATGCACCTTTGATAATTGTTCACAGTCCAATATTTACTATTATTTACTTTCACCTCAAGCAATATTTTTCATTTCATGTCTTTCATAAAAAGGGGATAAACTATATGGGTTAGTTACATAAAACCACCCTCTTCTGGACAAATGAATAAACAAACCTAGTGAACAAAAAGGATAACTATGATTATTAAATTGAATTAAATACTAAATAATGAAGTTGTAAATGAACATTCCATTGCATTTATTTTAAATGTAGTGGGGAAAATAATTTTAAATTCTCGAATCATCGATACTATATTTTCTAAAGAACAACTGTATAATGCATAGTGTGGGTATGAATATTCATTCCCTTTTGAATTTGTAGGGTTTTCAAAATTTTGGGATAAAGATATCTATAAAATAATGTGGTACCAAATTATGGGAAGTGTTTTTCTCAAGATAATATAAATATCTTTGACACTCATCAATTTGTGTTAGAATACACAATTCCCATCTGGTTGTCCAATACCTTTTGGTGATTTATCACCCCCAATCTTTCAAGAATGCTAGGAGTAATGTCCATTTCTCTAAGATTTCCATTTATGTCTATTATAAAATATTATTATAATGGGTACACTACACCGCATCTCCATTGGGATCATGTTGATGGATCACATTGTTTACCATATAATGGTTACTCTATTATAATGTATAACAACTTTTAATTCTTTAGCACTGTCAAGTATAATCTTATTCACCTTGAGAACTATTAAATATAATTCACTAACATAATGGGAGGGTATATCTAGAAAATAAAAAATAACAAAAGAACATTATGAAATCATTTTTTTCTAACTTTATGTATTATATTTGAGTATTGAATGATGAAACTAAGTCTAAATGGTGTTGTTCAGGTTATTGATTTTCTTATTAATTTCAGAATTTGTTTCTATTTCTTAACATATATGATTCTTATTTATGATTTTTTTCTTTGTGATAAAGATTTCTAAAATATTAACTTTACTATTTTACTTTTGATGATTTTTTCCAAGATTATGAAGTATGGTTAGGAACATACTATGGTCATCACCTAATTTTGACAATCTTGTCCTCTTTTTCTTCTAAATACTTTTTTCTCATTGATACTCTTCATTAATAATTTATCTTTTGTTTACAATGTTTTGATTTTTCATTTACTCTCACTAAGGTTTAAATTTTAATGCACAAGACTCTTATATATACATGTTTACTCTAAGTGCTTATTATCTAAAAATAATATGTCTATGTATCAACCATTATTTACTACGTAATTCATATAAAAACATACAAGATCATAATATGATATACACATTTGCATACAAGGGTTTTTATTGGAATAAATAAGCATAGCATGCTATCAATCTTAAATAATGAGGGAAAATAGATTCCTAGGATTTTACCTATATGCACACTTGCATGAAGTAGCATGAGGAATACATTGAGTATTAAATGATGTATAATATTGAGTGAGTCATAAATGAGTTAACCTATAAGGTAAGTCTAACTCAAGAAAATGCATGTTTATTTTTAATATAACATTTTGTTGGAATTTATAATTGATTTGAAAGTATAGGTGTAAAGTATAGTTTTGAATATGACATCATTAAAGATATCAACATGAGATAAAGGTGATGACAAAGTGGCATAAAGGAAACCAGTATCCCACAATCTAAAGGTCCAAATCAATAGTATTTCATATAATTATGAGATCTATTCCAACCTAATATGTATGGTATTTCCCCTCCATATTTATGTGAGAAAACATTGACCTAAAGGCATTTAGAGTTATTCATATATACAATATGTAGAAATGATATTGTGATAAGTCAACCTGAATAAATTATGTCACCCCTCAAACCAAAATTATACTCTTATTTGCCTTATCAATTTAGGATACTATGATATGATATTTTCTATTATTGAATTATAAATGAATGTGGTCTAAATTAATGAAATTCATATAAAATTTATTCAAATCTAGATAAGCTAATTAGATGAATCCATTTGATTAATTTAGGGTTAATACACTATGTTATGAAATGTGGAGGTAACAACTAAAAAGAGAGTTAATTAATATTGAAGAAGATTAGGAAAAGGGGAAGATTAAAATTGGTTACTTATTGTCTCAAATTAGTTGGAAGTGGGGAAAATGGTGTTGATATATCCTACAAGCGTAAGCATTTTTTAAATTCAAGACTACAACAAAGGATGGAACTAGATAAAGAAACCATAAAAGAAACACAAATATATGGAAGTGTTCATCTTAAATAGTACTTTGAATCTCACTAACGTGAGTAACATTTTATTTAATGGTTGGAATTTTTGCTTAACATTTTCCCCAACGTGTCTCATTAAGAGCGTGTATCCATTTTTAAAGAGTGATAGACCTTTGGATTTGGGAATCATGAGAAGAGGAAAATTTTGCAATTTGAAAAATGAGGGACCACCCAATTTTGTTTGATTTGAGGGAGAACCCATTTATGATTTCATCAAAGACCTAGATAATATGTGATTTTACTATCTTCCCAAATATTCATAAGCTTTTGAAAATAAATGAACCTCTAATATTGATAGAAATAGGAGTGAGGATGAGTGTTTGAATGTCTAATACTCTTGGATCCTTTTTCATTTTAACTCTTGTATACAAAAGTAAATTTTAACTCTTGTCTACTTTAGTATGGCAGTTTTTGATGTTAGCTGATTTAGTGTTTATCATATGTTTAGTATGTTTTTTGATATAATTAATTTTAAACATTTAATAATTTCTTAATATGATTGATGTAGTGCCCGCACTTTTTATAGCTCAATAGCTTGTTGTTTCTTTTCTCATATACATGTTTTAACAGTGATTGGCTATATGTTGGACATTATATTTAGATATTTGATCTTATTAGACATGTGTGGACATTTAGGCGTATAGCGCCAATTTAGCTTAATTTCTATATTGTCACTTTTTCTTATAATGTCATGGATACTAATGGATATGATGATGTGTTTGGAACATAATTATAATAATGGATAGTTGTTTCATGTGAAACTCTATGGTTATATGTCACGTCTCATCTTATCTAACTTTTGGAATATTGAGTATAATTGTGCACGTTGTCGCATCTTGATTTCAGTAGGATGTTAGGTTAGTTTAGAATGCATTGATATCTTACTATTTCATTGAATTAAATTATATCGGATAGGTGCGGTTAATGTGTGCAATGAGTGTGCAGGTGACAGGTTTACAGGAGAACGTGGGATTCAGGCCAGCTACTCAATCTTGCACAAGCAACCCACAGGCTGAGTCCTAGCCATGTTCATTGTGTGAAGCCTTAGTATAGGAGATTATTATTTTGGGCACTATGAGTGACCCCAATTCATGTAATGTATTGTGCTTTGAATTATTAATTTTGTTTAGGGTTGCTAGTGAAGTTGTAAACTTGCTTTAGGAGTTAATAATCCCACCTTCATTTAAATTTTAGATTTTGTTAATGAGTCACTTAATCACAAGGGTTTAGGGTCACATGTGAGACCCTTGGGTGGTCCCCACACCCTCTACCCTTGTGCCAAAAATACAAAACCAGAAATTAGGGTATTTTGGGCATTTTTGGGGACCCCTTTGTAGCTTGGGAGTCCCCCTAACATAAAAATGAGCCCTTGGACCCTACCTAATGGGTACGGGGGCTTATTTTCAAGGCTAGAGGGAGTTTTCCCTCCCTTTTTACCTCTTGTTTAGTCACATCCATGTAAGGGATGTGGATTTGAGTGTTTATCAAAAGTTCCACTAGTTTTTTCTTGCTAACATTTAAGGGAATTTGGGAGAAGAGGGCAAAAAGATAATTTTACCCTTTCTCTCTTTTGTTTTGACATATTTGACCTTGATGAGGGAGAGGGGTGACACATGTCACCCCCTCATTTGCGAGGATGCTTGCTTGCTCCTCTTCAAATTCCCATCCATGGGAAAAGAGAGGGACTTTTTTTTTAAACTTATTGCTTGGGATGCTTGTGGATTTTGGAGCTTGGAGATTGGCTTGAGTTAAGGTGTGGAGAAATTTGAAGTTGGAGAGTTTTTTGGAGAGCTTTCCTTGAGGGAGGCTCTTATGTCTTTTGCTTGTGTTGCATTTATATTAGTTGTTAGATGGGTTGCATGGCTTTGTTATTTGGTTGTTGATGTTTGTTTGACTCCCTCCATCATATGGCATGATGGAGTTTTGGAGTGTGGGGGAAGAGAGAGGGAATTTTCCCTCTCAATCCTCAAGCCTTGATGGATAAGCCTTGTAGGGTCTTAGTGTTTCCCCTCAATGGTTGAGGTGGGGAAGTTGATTCATTTGGTTTGAATCTCCTTCCCCATTCTTGGTAAGGAAACCCCTTTTGGGTTTGAAAATCCTTCCAAGAAGGACTTGGAGAAAGGGAGGAGGAATAAGGAGGGTTTTGGGATTGAAATTAGGAGCAATAAGGAGGGTATGGAGTTTGTTGCTTTGTGCAAGAAATTTTTTAGAATAAAATTTTTAGATAACTTTCTCCTCTCTTCCCCACTTTTGAGGAAGAACATGGGTTCTCCTCCTTGTAAATTTTGGAGTATTTTTTTTGTATTTATCCCATTTTTGTGTGCTTGTATCATTGTTAGTTCACCCTCCATCTTGTGCAAGTTTTGTGTTAGTTGACCTCTTTCCCATGGGCTTGGGGGAGGCTAGCATGCATCCCAACCTTGGGAGAGGCATGTGATGATGCCTATGGTTGGGTGGAAAACAAGCTCTTTCTCCTTGTTGGTTTCCTTAAAAGTCACTCTAGTTGAAGCTCAAGCATGGAGATGGTTGGATTTTTTGGCATCTTGGTCTCTCCTTATTTCCTCAAGTTATTGTGAAGCATTACTTTCATTGTAACACCTTGAGTATGGGTTGTGGACTTGTATTCCATGTAAAATTTCTATTTTGTAAATTGTATCCTTGAGATCTTGAGCTTTTTATTTTTAGCTAAGTAAGCCACTTCAAAGTCTTGTAAAAATCTTGTGTAAAACCTTTTTGGGTGGATATGTATTGTGTATGTTGGTATATGTGAACTTGGAAACAATATATATATATATAATATTATATTACATATGTTGTTTTATATGCACATTAGATATATGAAAAGAAATCACAGAATAAATATATATATATATATTTATATATATATATTTATATATATATATATATATATATTTATATTTATATTTATATTTAATGTATATATAAATAAAATATATGGTATTTAAAACAAGTTTTAACAAAATTTTAAACAAAAAAAATGGTTTGGGGGGGGGGGGGGGGAGGGGGGGAGGGGTGGCGGGGGATTCGGCCCCCACCCCTGCGCAGCATTCTTCGGCCATGTCCCGGCCGTGCCCCCGCTCCCAACAGCACTCCACCCTCCCCTCTGTCAACTGTCCCGACCCCTCCAGCCGACTCTGACTCCTCTCCCCTGCGGCCTCCCCACCGCCTATCCCTCCCCGTCCCGTACGCAGCCTCCCTGCCTTCTCCCTCCCCACTCCACGCGTCCTCCCTTCCTCCTACAACCCCCTAACGGCTGTTTCCCCTCCCACACCGATCCCTCCTCATTCCCTATGCAGGCCCTCACATCCTCTCACTGCGGCCACACAGAGCACAAAAATACTAATACAACAATAGTGGCGGGTGGGTTTGGCTGCAATAAACAAATACAAAAAGGATAATATTCTTCTACTTCAAGAGAGCAAACTCCATTGTTCTCCAAACTCCTGCAAATAACAAAACAAAACAAAATGAGGAAGGAGAGGAATGGGAAAGAACATAAGGATGTTTAGGGCATTCTTAGGGCTCAATTTTGATCTAGGGTTGAGGATTATTAGATCCTAGGGTTACCATTAAATCTTACACCTTTTAAGTCGTGAGGTTTTAATGGGAGTTAAAAAAAAGGGGTGATGAATTAATTAAATAAGTAGGGGATGTAGACTTATTATTTATGGCCCTAGTAAGCTCAAAATATGATTAAATAATTAAAGTCAGGTTTCGACTAGAAAATTAATTTAATCAGGTAAATTTAAATAGTAAAAAAAAAGTTAGTCAGTACCGAGAATGGGTGATGAAATAGATTAGTATTAATTCAACACTAAGAAAAAAAAATACCCTGAAATTTTATGCACGTTTGGTGCATTTTCCGGTGTCTCAGGAGGGGCATTACAGTTGGTATCAGAGCTTGAGGTTTGCACACGCGGACCACTGGGTAATTAATTAAAATAGTTAATGTTAATTTTAACAACACAAAATTAACTAAATGAATAAAAAAAATAGTTAAAATAAATCATCCACAACCATTAAATTTTAAATAAATAAATTTCTCACTCACCTCGTGCGCATGATGGCATCCAAGCAAGGACAATCAGCTAGAAGTTTGGGGCATAGTGCACCTACGCGGGAGCCGCCGGCACCCTGATTTTGGGCCTCAGTTATTAGAGACCCTGCAGCCAGCTGATAGGTGTTGTACAGGAGTGCAACATCTACCACCACCACAGGAGCCAAGAGAGGAGGACATTCAATTAGGAGATGAGGAGTTGATTAGGTGAGGATGCACATTCAGAGCCACCTAGAGCACGACATACCCCAAGATGAGAGAGGTCACGCAGCCCTTCCATTCCTTGGCGAGAGGGTGGCCTCGTTTCATCAACAGCTGATCAGACAGTCTTCGAGGGACCTTTTGGAGGATAAGCGAACCCCTTTCACCTATTAGACCACATCGCTAGGATCGAGACAACAGGCAATGTGATTTGAGACCCTTCTTCGACCTACAGTACCACCTACTTTCACTAGCTTTGATAGATGGCTTTGGGGCAAAGTCCTGGCTCCTTAGCCTAGATAGCCGCTTTGGCTTGCACTCGCATGAGAGCAATGTCAAATCCAGGTTCACCATACATCTCCTCCGAAGACACAGTAGGCATTTGGTGGAGGAATGAGGAGCGGAATCTCCATTTGACTCGAGATACAATGACCTAGGAGTTGTTTGAGGAGCGGTTTAGGGCCCAGTATATGTCAGAGCATTTTGTGAAGAAGAGGATCGATGAGTTTCATGACTTATGGCAGGGTTCTGGCTCAGTGGCATAGTATGAGAGTAGGTTCTTGGATATCTTGCAGTATGTAGACTACCTGCGAGACGAGAAGGTTATAGGTAAACAGGTTCATTCAAGGGACCTGAATGTAGATATAGCAGGAGCATGTTAGGATGTTATCTCCTCCCACACTTGAGAAGGCCATTGAGAAGGCCTACTTGGCTGAGGAGAATAGGACCAAGGCATAAGAGCAACCGGGATAGAAACAAGAGCAAGTTCCAGAACAGGATTTAGGCATTTTAGAGTTCAGAGGGCACGACGTACTAGCACCACTCCCTGGAGGAGGATTCTGGTCTTCTCCAGCAGCCATCGAGAGCTCCACCCCCACCCATCAGTGACAGACACAGCATCAGGGGACACTAGCATCAGAGGGGCTAGACAGACTTAGAGGTTTTTAGTGAGATGGATCTAGAGGTGGTTTTGGTGGATCTAGGGACAGGAGGCCAGGGTACTCATAACTCACAACCAGCCCGCTCGCAGCAGTCTGCTAGGGTTGGACTAGCAGGTTCAGTTCACCAGAGTACAGGAGGGACCCCATCTCAGAGGGGTACATGAAGATGTCTTATTTTTGGGGCTCTAGCATATGTGTCTACACAAGCCCGCACTAACCTAACACCATGGATGCACAGAGAGCTCGCTAGATCTGAGAGAGACGGTGGGTGACGTAGGGACACGCCCATTGTGTGTATGCAGTGGTTGACAACCGCCACGCTGAGCCATCAGGCCACAGTCATTGAGATGACAGGTACTATTAGGGGTATTTCTATCTCAGTACTTTTTGATTCAGGTGCTTCAGATTCTTTTGTATCTCCTTCTGTAGTGGACCAGTGTGGGCTAGTGGTGGCTAGGAAACTGGATAGTTGGCTAGGTTGAGTTGGCCTCTGGGGGCTAAACTCAGACGTGGAATCATATGTGGAGAGTTGTGTACTTGATTTGGGAGTCTTCTCCACTACACTTGACCTCCAAGTTATTCCTCTAAGGATCCTATCAGGTAGTGTTGGGTATGGATTGGCTCGAGGCTCATCGAGCCAAGGTGGATTGCAGAAAGAACGTCATTGAGTGTCAGGATGATCTTGGTAGTGTACGGTTTGTGATTTCAGGGATGCATAGACCTATTTCCTTGCGTATGATCTCAGCTAAGAAACTCAAGCGGATCATGCATAAGGGATGTTAGTTTGTTTTCTATCACTATCAGTGATCCTTCTGACAGTACTCCAAAGCATTCACCCTTAAATGATCACACAGTTTTGAGGGAGTATGCAGATGTGTTTCCAGGCAGAGCTTTCAGGGTTTACCACCTAGTAGGGAGGTGGACTTCACCATTGACTTAGTGCCTGGCTCCGACACCAATTTCTAGGGTACCCTATCGGATGACAACTTCAGAGATTCATGATCTCAAGATTCAGTTAGAGGAGTTATTAGAGAAGGGTCTCATTCGACCTAGTGTATCTCCTTGGGGAGCGCCAGTTATATTTGTGAAGAAGAAGGATGGTTCTCTCAGGCTTTGTCAACTTCAGACAGCTCAACAAAGTCACAATAAAGAACTGTTACCCATTCCCCAGGATTGATGACTTGTTTTGATCAGATGCGGGGAGCTAGAGTGTTCTACAAAATCGATCTCAAGTCAGGGTATCATCAGTTACGCATTTCAGATACATATATACATAAGACAATGTTTTCGCAACACATTACTGGCATTATGAGTTCACAGTGGTTCCATTTGGTTTGACCAATGCCCCAGCTATCTTCATAAGCTCATGAATAGTGTATTTAGGAAATTTCTGGATCGCTTTGTCTTAGTGTTCCTTGATGACATATTGATATATTCTAGTTTCAAGGAGGAACACGAGGAGCATCTGAGGTAGGTACTTTAGGTTTTGAGAGAGCAGAAGTTGTATGGGAACTTGGAAAAATATAGCTTCTTTCAGACAGAGATTCAGTACTTGGGTCATATCATTTCAGGCGAGGGTATCTCTGTAGATCGCTCTAAGATACAGGCTATCTTGGACTGGCTAGCACCCACATTAGTTACTAAGGTAAGAAGTTTCATGGGTCTGGCAGGGTATTACCTCAGGTTCATACAGGAATTTTCTAGGATTGCTCACCCTATCACTTCTCTTCAGAGGAAAGGGAAGAAGTTTGATTGGTCAGAGAAATGTGAGCAAGCCTTTCAGTTTCTTAAGGAAAGGTTAACCACGATGCCCATCTTAGCAGTTCCAGACCCGACAGAGGATTTTGTTGTTTGTACTGATGCATCACTAGAGGGTTTGAGAGTAGTTCTTATGCAGGAGCGTCGGGTTATTGCTTTTGAGTCTCGTAAGCTCAAGGACTACGAGCTTAATTATCCTACTCATGACTTGGAGCTTGCAGCAGTTGTTCATGCTCTTGTTCGTTGGTGACATTTCCTTTTGGGTAGACCTTTCATTTTGAGGACAGACCACCGGAGTTTGCAACATATCTTCTCACAGCCGAACCTCAATACTCGTCAACAGCGTTGGATGGAGTTCCTATGTGAGTATGACATGGAGGTTCATTATATCAAAGGAAAAGAAAATGTGGTTGCAGATGCACTTAGTAGGTGATGACATGTGCTTGCTTCTTTGACACTTCAGTCAGATTTGAGAGGTAGGATTCTTGAGCACCTTCCAGAGGACAGGTTTTATGAGGGAGCTAGACAGATGTTGGAGTCACAAGGTTCTTTAGAGGGTAGATATTTGGGGTATGTTTTAGAGACGGATGGTTTGCTTTGGTTCCATAGGTGCATTTACGTGCCTAAGTCAGGTGATCTGTGTAGCTTCATCCTCACAAAGACTCATCGAGCCCCATATGCGGCACATCCAGGAGTGAAGAAAATGCATGCCGATTTGAGGGAGTTATATTATTGGCCAGGTCTTCGACGGGACATAGCATATTTTATTGCACGTTGCCTTGAGTGCCAGAGGGTCAAAGTAGAGAATTCTCATCCCGCAGGACTTTTACACCCTCATGATATTCCCGAGTGGAAATGGGATTTGATTTCCATGGATTTCATAGTCAGACTCCCTATGTCTTCTTATCGTCATGACGCCATTATGGTCACCGTGGATAAGTTGACTAAGGTTGCGCATTTTTTGCCAACCAAGGTCACCTATAATGCACAGGCCATTGCCAAAGTATTTATGGAGGACATTGTTAGGTTGCATGGGATTCCAAAGACTATCATTAATGACAGTGATACCATCTACACTTCAGTTTTCTAGACTTCTTTTTAGGCTACTCTGGGTACTCAGATCAATTTCAGTTTAGCTTATCATCCAGAGACATATGGGCAGACAGAGATGGTTAATCAGGTGTTAGAGGACATGTTGAGAATGTATGTGATGGATCAGCAGAAGAAATGGGAATATTATTTGCATCTAGTTGAGTTTGCCTACAATAGCAGCTATCATAGTTCCATTGGTATGGCTCCTTACCAGGCCTTTTATGGATGACCTTGCAAGACACCTTTGAGTTGGGATAGACTAGATGACAGGATTATTCTGGGACCAACCTACCTTCAGGATTTAGAGCAGCAAGTTGTTCTGATTAGACAACATCTTGAGCAGGCCAGGGCAAGCCAGAAGGCGTATGTAGACACCAAGAGGATTTATCGTCACTTCTTAGTGGGTGACAAAGTCTTCTTGAGAGTACGCCCGCATAAGAGTCCAATCCGTTATGGAAAGGGTTCTAAGATATCACCTCGTTTTGTGGGGCCTTTTGATATTTTAGAGGTCATCGGTCCAATTTCCTATCGCCTAGCTTTGCCACCATGCCTTGCACGGGCCCACGATGTTTTTCGTGTTTATGTACTACGTAGATATGTACCTGATGCTTCTCAAGTCTTGGATTGGTCGGCATTATAGGTAGAGGATGGAGGACAGTGGAGATTGGAGCTCGTACACATACTGGAGCACCGGAGGTTGGCCCTTTGGGGTCGAGACTTGGACCAGGTTAGATTACAATGGGACCGGTACGATGAGACAATAGCTACATGGGAGGATGCGATACCTTTGAGGGCTAGATATCCCTATCTCTTTCAGTGACTTCCAGGAGGAAGTTTAATTTTAGTAGAGGGGGATGTAGTGCCCACACTTTTTATATCTCAGTAGCTTGTTGTTTCTTTGCTCATAGACATGTTTTGACAGTGATTGGCTATATCTTGGACATTATATTTAGATATTTGATCTTATTAGACATGTGTGGACATTTAAGCGTATATCGCCAATTTAGATTAATTTCTATATTGTCGCTTTTTATTATAATGTCATGGATATTAATGGATATGATGCTATGTTTGGAACATAATTATAATAAGGGATAGTTGTTGCATGTGAAATTCTATGGTTATATGTCACGTATCATCTTATCTAACTTTTGGAATATTGAGTATAATTGTGCACGTTGACGCATCTTGATTTTAGTAGGATGTTAGGTTAGTTTAGAATGCATTGATATCTTACTATTTCATTGAATTAAATTATATCAGACAGGTGCGGTTAATGTGTGCAATGAGTGTGCAGGTGACAGGTTTACAAGAGAACGTGGGATTCATGCCAGCTACTCAATCTTGCACAAGCAACCCATGGGCTGAGTCCTAGCCATGTTCATTGTGTGAAGCCTTAGTATAGGAGATTATTATTTTGGGCACTATGAGTGACCCCAATTCATGTAATGTATTGTGCTTTGAATTATTAATTTTGTTTAGGGTTGCTAGTGAAGTTGTAAACTTGCTTTAGGAGTTAATAATCCCACCTTCATTTAAATTTTAGATTTTGTTAATGAGTCACTTAATCACAAGGGTTTAGGGTCACATGTGAGACCCTTGGGTGGTCCCCACACCCTCTACCCTTGTGCAAAAAATGCAAAACCCGAAATTAGGGTATTTTGGGCATTTTTGGGGACCCCTTTGTAGCTTAGGAGTCCCCCTAACATAAAAATGAGCCCTTGGACCCTACCTAATGGGTACGGGGGCTTATTTTCAAGGCTAGAGGGAGTTTTCCCTCCCTTTTTACCTCTTGTTTAGTCACATCCATGTAAGGGATGTGGATTTGAGTGTTTATCAAAAGTTCCACTAGTTTTTTCTTGCTAGCATTTAAGGGAATTTGGGAGAAGAGGGCAAAAAGATAATTTTACCCTTTCTCTCTTTTGTTTTGACATATTTGACCTTGATGAGGGAGAGGGGTGACACATGTCACCCCCTCATTTGTGAGGATGCTTGCTTGCTCCTCTTCAAATTCCCATCCATGGGAAAAGAGAGGGACTTTTTTTTAAACTTATTGCTTGGGATGCTTGTGGATTTTGGAGCTTGGAGATTGGCTTGAGTCAAGGTGTGGAGAAATTTGAAGTTGGAGAGATTTTTGGAGAGCTTTCCTTGAGGTAGGCTCTTATGTCTTTTGCTTGTGTTGCATTTATATTAGTTGTTAGATGGGTTGCATGGCTTTGTTATTTGGTTGTTGTTGTTTGTTTGACTTCCTCCATCATATGGCATGATGGAGTTTTGGAGTGTGGGGGAAGAGAGAGGGAATTTTCCCTCTCAATCCTCAAGCCTTGATGGACAAGCCTTGTAGGGTCTTAGTGTTTCCCCTCAATGGTTGAGGTGGGGAAGTTGATTCATTTGGTTTGGATCTCCTTCCCCATTCTTGGTAAGGAAACCCCTTTTGGGTTTGAAAATCCTTCCAAGAAGGACTTAGAGAAAGGGAGGAGGAATAAGGAGGGTTTTGGGATTGAAATTAGGAGCAATAAGGAGGGTATGGAGTTTGTTGCTTTGTGCAAGAAATTTTTTAGAATAAAATTTTTAGAGAACTTTCTCCTCTCTTCCCCACTTTTGAGGAAGAACATGGGTTCTCCTCGTAAATTTTGGAGTATTTTTTTTTGTATTTATCCCATTTTTGTGTGCTTGTATCATTATTAGTTCACCCTCCATCTTGTGCAAGTTTTGTGTTAGTTGACCTCTTTCCCATGGGCTTGGGGGAGGCTAGCATGCATCCCAACCTTGGGAGAGGCATGTGATGATGCCTATGGTTGGGTGGAAAACAAGCTCTTTCTCCTTGTTGGTTTCCTTAAAAGTCACTCTAGTTGAAGCTCAAGCATGGAGATGGTTGGATTTTTTGGCATCTTGGTCTCTCCTTATTTCCTCAAGTTATTGTGAAGCATTACTTTCATTGTAACACCTTGAGTATGGGTTGTGGACTTGTATTCCATGTAAAATTTCTATTTTGTAAATTGTATCCTTGAGATCTTGAGCTTTTTATTTTTAGCTAAGTAAGCCACTTCAAAGTCTTGTAAAAATCTTGTGTAAAACCTTTTTGGGTGGATATGTATTGTGTATGTTGGTTTATGTGAACTTGGAAACAAAACAATATATATATATATATATATATATATATATATATATATATATATATATATATATATATATTAGATTATATTACATATGTTGTTTTATATACACATTAGATATATGAAAAGAAATCACAGAATAAATATAAATATATATATATATATATATATATATATACAACTGTTGTATATATATATATATATATAATATACTGTTGTGTATATATATATATGTTTATATTTAAATTTAATGTATATATATATAAATAAAATATACGGTATTTAAAACAAGTTTTAACAAAATTTTAAACCAAAAAAAATGGTTTTGGGGGGGGCGCGTTCGGCCCCCACCCCTGCGCAGCATTCTTCGGCCTTGTCCTGGCCACGCCCCCGCTCCCAACAGCACTCCGCCCTCCCCTCTGTCGACTCTCCTACCCCCTCTAGCCGACTCCAACTCCTCTCCCCTGCGGCATCCCCGCCGCCTGTCCCTCCCCATCCCCTGTGTGGCCTCCCCGCCTTCTCCCTCCCCACTCCACGCGTCCTCCCTTCCTCCTGCAACCCCCTAATGACTGTTTCCCCTCCCACACCGATCCCTCCTCGTTCCCTACGCAGACCCTCACATCCTCTCACTGCGGCCACACAGAGCACAAAAACACTAATACAACAATAGTGGCGGGTGGGTTTGGCTGCAATAAACAAATACAAAAAGGATAATATTCTTCTACTTCAAGAGAGCAAGCTCCATTGTTCTCCAAACTCCTGCAAATAACAAAACAAAACAAAATGAGGAAGGAGAGGAATGGGAAAGAACATAAGGATGTTTAGGGCATTCTTAGGGCTCAATTTTGATCTAGGGTTGAGGATTATTTGATCCTAGGGTTCTTTAAAAATTACATATGAGAGTAAGTGCATTGCTATTTATTGTGATTGTTCCAGTTTTATTATTCATGTACTATTTTGGTTTGATTTAGTAATTTATCTTTGAATAGACATAGTTGCAACTAGTTTTAATTTTTTCATAATATAATTAATTTTAAAAGTTTGGTAATTTCTTAATATGATTGAGAGATCTTAGTTGTGTTAAATGAAATAACATTAGATTAAGTTTGATTTTTTCGGTACTCATTATATTTATAGATAATGGTAATGTGCATATACCATTTGTATATAGAAAATTGTTTATTAGTTATATTTTTCATGATAAAAGTTGAAGCTATAAAAATTATGTGATATCATACTCTCACTATGAATTCAGCATATGGGGGAAATTACCTCTGCAAAGACAGGAATCGGTGCATGCTGAAGGGGCTTACCCATTAGGATGCCACATCGATAAGCCTAACTATAGTTGTGTGTTGAACGGGATTGTTCCTTAGGATTCCACATCAATAGTTGGGTGGTATATTGTGTTGTGTAAAGGTTTTTAAATCTACTCACCGAAGCTACCCTTCACTCAAAAATTTACCCTCCCATAATATCATAACCGTCCCTTTTTCAATGGACGGTTGTGATGTTATGGGAGGGTGAATTTTGAGTGAAGGATAGTCGTTGGCATCTATTGATACTTGAATTTGTCATGGATATTAGCTTTCTAATATTGTGATTATTTTATCATATTAGATGATGTATGTTAGATTTTCCATTTATCATACTAACATTAATTGTATATTTATGTTTACATGTGTATTGTTGTATTTAGTTTCTCTTTTTCATGGCGAAAATGAATAGTCAAAGCTCTATTCCTTTGAATCCCGTTGGGATAACGTTGACTAATCCAAAATTTTAAATGGAGGAATCCTTTAAGAGGTCCACATTTGTGGTCTACATAGACCACCATCAACATAATATGCCGCCGAAACCAAAAATTGCATCCATGGTTAAGGCCTGACTCAATTTGCTGAAAACTTCTGTTATTTGTTTTTCTAAGTTCTACACTATAGGTTCCCATTCATGAGGATATGGTCTAGCTTATGACACGATGGAGAAAGCCCAAAAGTATGAGCCTCCACATAAGCTAAGTAAGATGGGAGTTCCGGTCATAAAACCGGAAATAGATCCAAATAGTTGTGCAAAAAAGATTGCAAATGGAAGTAGCTCCATGTTTTTTGCTAAAAAAAAAGTTACTGTTTTTATATGTTTTGTACTAAAAGACTTATGAAATGTTTGAAAAAAACCTATATAAGTATTTAATTTCTAATGAATTTTGATTCAAACGAGCTTACCTATATTTCATTTTGTTGTTCATATATAGTCGTGATTCATAAGAGCTTAAATATTAAATATGTTTTGCAATGGATTAAATATGTTTTCCATAGTATTCAAATGTGTTTCTATGGATTATATTTTTAAAATTACTAATTTTTATATATTTTATAGCAAGTTTAGATTATTAAAATTCATTTATGTTCAAATTATAATTAGGTACCAAATGCGTAATGGTAACGAATTTCTAAAATCTTCACAACCCATGAAATGAAATGTCTTCAAGGTTATTTGAATCCAATCAGTGAAGTCTAGTTGAAAAAGTAAAAATTAACAATGTCTAAAAATATTTAAATATTCATGTCAAATTCACTAAGTATGGGTTATGATCATTTTTCCAATTTAGGATTGTATTGGTGTAGTTATCATTTCTAATCGTTTATGGTATTCATAAGGTCCCCCTTTGATTATTTATATATTTTTAAAATTATCTTGTGTTGTTATAAGACTTTTGCTAGGTTAGTGCACTTGACAAGGAACGTAAGTCCAGAAGGTTTTGGTAAAGTACATGGTTATGAGGAAAGAGTCTCCATTCTCTTCCAAATTTATCCATGTGACCCATGGTCTACCTTATTCATATTTTTTATAGTTATACATGAGTTTTTTAATTTGTGTGTCAATAGTGTTCTAATATGAGTTCAAATCATCTATATATGCTCATGTACCCTACTTAATCTACATAATATATAAATTCATTATTGTTTGAAAAGGAGTTAATTCTAGGGAATTCAAGTACTCGTTGAAGCCTTTAATTTTCATACTACATATATATTTCCAATGGTTTTTTAGTGAATAAACTATAACAATTATTGAAATTTCATTCAAAATACTATATGCTATTGAAGGACTTGTTAAATACCAAGAAAGATTAGTATATCTGATAAAATGAAAATCCCAAAACATTTTATTATTTCCTTATGGTTTGAACTTCAGCATCCCATTTAGGGAAATCTAAAGAAGTACATTTTACCATTGATTATAATGAAGTTTTAGAAACTTGAGAGAGTTTTTGAAACCCTCGTGTTGATTAATCTACTCAAAATAACATATTTTAAATTGAAGTGAATAATCTTACTTGGAATTTCAAGTGTATGGTTTAGGTATGCTTGAAATGTCAAGTGTACATTATACACTTTTTGGTTCTCATAAATGTAAGTTTTCTAGTTTTGCTATGTCTCATAAAAATCAATTTTACTTTAAGATTTAGATGATCATATTCTTGACACTTCCCAAGAACATGATAAATCCAAACTCTATCTTCGATGATCATCTTCTTGTCACTCCTATGAACATGATAAATATAAACCATATGTACTAGATATTTCTTTATTGATTTGGTTTTGAAAACTAATCAAATGTTATTTATTGTTCTACATCCATTTTATCCCTGGTCAAATGTTTATAGATATTTATATTGTACTTAGATTGAAATATATCTATTCATAATACACTAATCAATTTATTAAATGATTTATTCAAATATAATATTTACCCATAAATAAACTCATAATTATACGAAAACATATTTTTTTAAAAGATATTAGAAAATGTGCTTATATTAATTATATGTTAGAAATATAATGTTATCTATACAGAAACTGGATGGAGTGGAATCAAATCCGTGAATGTGATTCCAATATATTCCAAAATATATTCCCCCTTTAGTCTAACATACGGATTATGAATTTTTAGTATTGTAAAGAATATAATGTTGTAATACAAAGTTTCCCAAAAAAGTAGCTCACAAACACATGACGTTAACTCATTTAGTGTGTATGTCCCTAGACAAAGTACTAACTACACTGAATCTCCAATATGAAATCATTAGTAATGAACGAACTCAATAGAAAATGTTTTAGTGCCTTGTCATATGTTAAATTACATATGTTTGTATTGAAAAAGTCTAATTTGAAGTGTTCATTATGATTTTTTTGTTGTTTTCATACGACATATTATTGTCCATTGTAAAGGTAAGCATGGTTTCCATTTGGAGATTGGAAATTCATGGAGTGTCGAATACCTCCAAAAATATTACATGTTCATAATTCATATATTATACGAACCTAATGGAAGCAAGATAGTAGAGAGAGGTACATGTGTGGGAAATGCCATTATGACCTTCCACCAGGCTGAGCATAGGGCCTTGATATTGGGTCTTGAGGAAGCAATACACCATGATGTTCAGACTATTTGTGTGTTTTCTCAAAATATGCTTGTTGTGAAATACATGACTGGTGAATACCAATGTAACAATGTAAATCTTTCAATTCTTTGAGTCGAATCACTAGAGAGTCTATCTCACTTTTTGAAATGTTCATATGTGCATGTAAACGTTAATATAGGTAGGTTACATGTATGTCAATTGTCTATGGAAACTATAAACCAAGAAGTGACATCTTTGGTAGCACTTGCCAGGGATGACATTTCAATATGATGTATGTACACATTGTATTTCCTTTTTTGTAATGGTAGACATCCTTTTTTATTAGATTATGAATAACTAATATTATATGAATTATCTCCAGCGCATATATTATATATATTGTGGATAATATAATGATACATCATATAGTGTAGATTGATAAACCGAGCATTCCGGATAAAGGGGGAGGATTGTAGAGATATGGGAAGGATGTGGAAGCTAGGAATTATTAATAATAGTACACTCCAGAACCTATGAACATGTCTTGGGAATGAAGAAAGGATTTAGACATTGAACAGTTCATACATCTTCAACGGCTTCTCATATTACCATGTCGATCCATTTCATTACTCCTCATAATACCATGTCCATATGTGTCATTGACATTCATAATACCATGTTTCATTTTGTTCCTCATAACAGTATGGATATTTTGATACATATTATGCAGATGGATGATTCGAAAAGCTGAGTATGGAAAATCTTAAGAAGAATCCCAATGATGGAAGCTAATAAGGTTCGTAATGCCTTTGTAACATTGTTAAATTATGTAATGTGTCCACCCCCTTTTGATATTGGACCAAATAGGGCTAAACGATTGACTTTTCGTATTCTAAACAAAAAATGGTCCCAAAAAAATATGGAGCTGGCAATCATGGTTATCATGTCGGGGATGGTCATTCATTTTTTGTTTGAACCTTGGCTCAAAATGTCAGACACAATCACTGGAAGATGGATCGATGAAAAACTCCCTGCATTAAATTTGTGGCAATACATTGGGTGGTACCACGACATCACATTAATCATACATCCACCTCTAGATGGAAACTGGCCTAACTTGTCAACAAATGTTCTTGATTGGTGGGATGTTGTTGACCATTAGCTAGAAGAGCTTAATGAGTGGAGGTTTGAAAAATGGAGAGCAACACGTTGCCACTCAAATGACTGTGACAGCGATTGCAGTGGGGATGCTTGTACTAGCCTTTGTCACGTGTCCTGAGTTATTATCTATTCTTTAAAAGTGTAATGCACTTATTTTGAAAATGTTACTTCATCCATTATTTGGGTTGATGTATTACTTTATATTACAAACACAGCTTATGAATAACCAAACACATAATATAATTGCATGGGATGATAGTTGGATGTTAGAATTTATTTTCAAAACGTAATGTTATTGTTTTGATGCTTTAATCCAATATTGTCTTCTAACACACTTGCAATTCAAATTCCATGTTTACTTTGGAAACATCTAGAGTCGAGTATCTAGTTGTAAAAACTAATGTGTGTAGCTAACTTTTTCACAAATGGTTTATTATGCACAATTTTGTTAATATGAAAGAAAAATACGAATAAATAAGTTCGTGCACTATTTGTTTCAGTTTAACTTGTTTTACAATGCATTTATTCAATGATGGTTATGACAACACACATGAAAGAAACATGTGGAAGTTCATCAACATGGGCCCATCCATGTTCACAATCTGTTCTTATGTTTTCGAGGAAGACATAAATATTGAGACGGTAATATATAACTTTGTGAACATTAATTGTTTGTCATAGCATTGTACCTAATTTTATTTGTTGGGATAATAAATATGAAATTTTCATATTTTCACATAGGTTTCTTCACATTCCATTATGGTAATATTAAAATATGTGAATATAAATTCTTTTTCATAATATCTAATATTTTATGTTCGGTTAATATTTATGTATCTGTACTACCTAGATAAATGCACCTTTGCATCACATGGCACATACATGTTCCACAAGCGTCAGAGAGGATACATAGGGATATTTTCCTCCAATAGTTGATGGCGCTAACTAAGATGGTCCTTCCGAGCCTATTAGCTTGAATATTCGTGATCCACCCATAGAGTAAAAAACTGAACATGTTAATGCTTATATTCATTATTTCTACCAGCATGGATCATGTGTTGTTAGTGGGGATGTTAGGATTTGGGAGTTGCATAAATTTAATTAACATCGCTAGGTAGCACATAATTTTCTATTCATGGAATACGTAAGCATGTCCATAAGCATATGGGAAAGCGGTCACCTATCCCTCAAGATAGGAGTAAGGCATACGTGCAAAAGAGAGAGGGGGATGTGAATTATGTCTTAATGCAACGATTCTCCCTGGAGCATAGGAAATGTTATTGATCAAGTTTGCAAAAAAGAATACAAAAATCAATTCGAGGAGTTAAGCTAGGAAGGAAAGAGGGAGGTAGACGTTGAAATGCACACCTACGATTCAAATAAGATGTGTCAGTTGAGAGAGAAGTGGTTGAGAGAAAGAGAAAAAAATCAACTCAAATATCAGATCAAAGGTAAATTTAAGATTAATATAATATATTAGATATAATGTTTGGTTGGAAATCAAAAACTTAATAGTATGTCATGAACAGAAAGATAGAGAAGAGGGTGGAACAACTAGTGGTAATGTTGACCTCTGTATGAATGAGAACGTAAGTAATTATTGGTCTTTTGTTGCTATATAGAATATAGTTTTTATTTATTTTTGTATATACTAATTGTAGGTTTGCATAGGATTATGACATTCCCTTGTATCAACTTCTTTGCCAACAGAAAGACTCGATTCATAGTGCAAAATGAAGAAAGGTAAAAACCACTTAACACGCGCTTGAAAATTGAATGTTGTCTTATGTTGTTGATATTTAAATTGTCTTGATGACTCGATTGTTGTAGGTGGACGTTCTTGATAAGACGTCCCCTTCATAATCATCCTATGGTCTTGATATTATCGGGGAGATAGATTCACGAGAGGTCAGAGAGGCTGAGATGAATATAGCTAGAGTTGAAGCTTCTTTTCTAGTCAAGGAGAGAGAGAGGGTGACGAGGAGAGGGGCATAAACGAAGTTGCTGACAGTATGAGAGAGGGTGAAGCTCGACTGAAAATTTGTTGAATGTTCTCATTTGATTTTATGTATTCTTTTTTGTTGAAATTAAGATAAATTTTATTAATGCAATTGAGATTTTTGTTATTCGAGGATTTTCTTGACGGGGTCGAATTCAAGTTAATGTCAGATGATATAGTTGTTGCGAGATGAGAGGTTTGTGATAGTATCCTGCGTGGGAAGTGTCATGGCATCACACTCCCCTAATTTACTTTGAAAGTCATTATTTCTGAGGCCATTGTTCTCACTACTCCATTTCCCTACCCTAATTCATTTCTAAGTACTTTGGTAGAGTGTTTCAAAGGATTTACTAGATGGGATCTCAGAGATATCAGAATGGACACTCCTTGTGAAGATACAAGTAGATGTAATGGGTGATTTAATTTAATTATGTGTTTAACTAAGTGATTCATCTACATTGACTTATTTACTATATGGTTAGCTTTTAGGATGATGAGGTGTAGGTTAATACAGTGCGCCATACTAGGATAAAGACATCTGATGCCTCACCTATTCTTGGCATCACACCTAATTATGTTCATAGAGTTGAGAAGAAATGTATTAGATATTATGATGGAATATTGTTTTTCTCTAACAATAGGCAGCGAAGGAGATGAAAACATTTATTGTATAACATTTCTTATGAGGAGTTAGATTACTTTAATGTGTTTGAGGTTTATGATTTAGTATTGCATTATTAATATATTGAATATGGTTTGTGGTTATGGTTTAAATAGAGTTATCCATTTACGTTTTGTTTATAGTGCAATAGATGGTTTTTATTCTTGTTATGTGACATTCCATTTATTGTATGAATGATGATGTTATCACTATGTATCTGGTTAATGTATTAATGTGACTATGGATTATGGATTACGATATATGCCTACTTGGGTTTGACGTGTTCAATAATTTACTGTAGATAATTCACAATTTTGCTTTCAAATATTATGTATTATAGATTATGGTTTGTGGTTTATGCTTAGATAGTTGTGTTCGTCTTCCATCTATGTCTACTTGGATTTGATGTTCTTACTAAAATTTCATTTATATTTCATCCATGCTAATATTTTGTTGAGTATAATTTAAGTACATTATTTTCTTTGTAATTATGTTTGAATGGTAACATTTAGTAATCAGTTGTTTAAATACAAATTTAATTAGATGGCTAGACAAAATATGACTGAAAAGCATAAGGCTTCACCAGTGTAGGAACTGAAAGATTATGAAACATTCGATAGTGCCACTTATTCATTTGGAAAGAATGCAAAGAGCCCTACAAACAAATATGTTGGTGTTAAACAAGAAGATGTGTCTTCCCCATCATTCCGTATGGAATTAGAAATGAAACTTGTAACAAAGAAGGAAAAGATGTATAAAAATTAGTGTGAAAGCCTTGCATTGGAAAATTTATATTTTTACGAAAAAAATAAGGAATTATTGGATGAAATAGGATAATTTCCTCGAGGCAGATGGAGTTGGAGCTTGAGGTTCAGGATTTAGAACTAGAAATTAAGAATTGGGAGACAATGCATGAAGTGGACAATAAAGTGTTCTAAAATCAAGTAGCAAGCTTTAATACCATTCTTAAAATACACATAGATCAAAAGCGGCAATTGAGGAAAAAATTCTAGGCACTCCCACCGAAGATAAAACTAACAAATGAATATACCATTCATGTAACCTTTGAGTTGAAAATACACTTTTTAAACACATATTAAAATTATTTTCTGGTTGTTTTCTGGTTGATGTTACGATGTGCACATTAGTTAGTATTTAGATCATGTATATTGATTGCTACATCTGGTATGTGATGTGTGATGAATAAGGAAGAGTAATACAAGTGTGATTAAAAGACAAGTGTATATACGTGTGATGATGTTGTTACTTTAATGTGTTTAATGTTTACGATTTAGTATTGCATTCTTGATAAATTGAATATGGTTTGTGGTTCTTTTTATAGTGATTTACATGGTTTTTATTCTTGTTATGTGACATTCCATTTATTGTATAAATGATTATTTTATCACTTTGTATTTGGTTAATGTATTAATGTGACTATGGATTGTGGATTACGGTATATGGTATATGGTTACATAGTTATGTTCTTCTTCCATGTATGCCTACTTGGGTTTGACATGTTTAGTAATTTATTGTAGATAATTCACAATTTTTCTTTCAAATCTTGTGTCTTATGGATTACAGTTTTTTGTTAATGTTAACATAGTTGTGTTCTTCTTCCATGTATGCCTACTTGGGTTTGATGTGCTTACTAAAATTTTGTATATACTTCATAATTACATTTGAATGTTAACAAACATTAATCAATTGTTTAAATATAGGTTTAATTAGATGGTAAGACAAAAGAAGGTTGGAAAGTGCAAGGCTTCACTAGTGCAGGAACCGAAAGATTATGAAACATTCGATAGTGTCACTTATGTGTTCGGAAAGAATGTAGACAACCCTGCAAACAAAAATTTTGGTGTTGGGCAAGAAGATGAGTCTTCCCTATCATTCCGTATGGAATTAGAAATGAAATGTGTAATGAATAAGGCAAAGTTTTATACAACCGAGCATTAAAGACTTACATTGCAATATTTAAACTTGTCAAAAAAATTACATAATTATTTGTCCAATTAGGATATGCTTCCTCGAGGAAGATGGAGTTGGAGCTCAAGGTTCAAGAGTTGGAATTAGAAATTAAGAATTAGGATACAACTGGTGAATCGAACAAAAAATTGTTTGAAAATCACATAACAAGCTTTAATTCTATTGTTAAATTACACGAAGGTCACAAGGAAGTATGGATGAAAATGTACATCTAGGACAAGGCATCAACTGAAAAAAAGTACTAGTCACTCCCACCGAAGACACATATAATAAATGAACACATGAATTTGTAATAAAATGACATTTTCCATGTGACCTTTGACATCAAAAGATGTTGGTTAAACGTATATTTTAGTTTTTTATAAGAGTAAATAATAATTTAAAAATAAAAACATAATAAAATATTAGAAGGTGTGAAAATGATATAACAAGATTTAAATTGCAATAAGATTTAGAATGTGTGAGTATTGTGAATCTGGTAGAAAGATTTAAATTGCACATGTACCCTAGTTAATCTACATATTATAGAAATTCATTATTGTTTGAAAAGGAGTTAATTCTAGAGAATTCAAGTACTCATTGAAGCATGTAATTTTCATACTACATATACAATACAATGGTTTTTTAGCGAATAAACTATAACAATTATTCGAATGTCATTCAAAATACTATATGTTATTGATGGGCTTGTTAAATTTCTGCAAGTTTGACATTGTCATGTAGTTTTCTTTCAACTTGTGCATATATTGATGAATGGTTTGATCTTAGTTTAAATGTGTGTTACCATGAATTAAGACTACAGATTTGTTTGCATTTCTAAAAGTTTAACTTCTCATCTTCTCATAATTTATTTGTAGTGTTATATAGATTTGATGCGATGTATTTTCAGTTTTTTAAAAAAATGGTTTTCAAGGAGAAGTTTGCAAGAATAATATTGGTTATTTAGATGCAATTCATTATTATCATCCAGTATTATAAGATATTTTATGCATATCCGTAATTCCAATATTAAAAAAATGTTCATCATTTAGGTATTATTCGTGTTCACATGTGCAGTATGGGAAATAATATTATTCAGCTCTTACTCGAGAATGATTTGTAAGAAAATAACCACATAATTACATTTGTAACCAAATAACCCCAGTATTTGCTTATACGGTTACTATAAATTTGGTGTAAATTTATAAATGGTTTCTCTAATATTATGATTTGGTCACATTTTATCCAGTGTAATATGGGCTCCACACATGGGTTTAAATAAAAAGGAGTAGAACTTTTATTATTTTGGAAGAGTTAACATTCATATAAAAACTATTGATTATAATTTAATGATGATTGTTATATCTACAAACGATGATATCTCTTATTAGAGTAGATGCCTCATAGAATTTAACTTCACAGTTATTTCCCTTAAAAAGAAATAGGATTTCATCTTTTCATTTTTGTTATGTTTTTCATAATATTTGAATATTATGTATTCTAATTCATTAGCTATAGTTATTTTTTTCCTTTTTATTAATTATGATTCTTGAGTGTTTATTTAAGAAGTATATAATAACATAATGTTAATTTAGTTTGACTTCTATAAAAGTTAGAATGTAAATATGTTTTTGAGATTTGTTTTTATTTAATGGATATGTAATTTAGATGTGGTTAATTAATTTTTTAAGAAATTTAATAATATTATTATAATAAATGTAGTATTCTCTAAAATGAAGAGGTTTTTATTTATATTAATTTTATGTAGGTAAAAAATATTATTTAATTCATGTTCAAAATGTAGATAACCCACGTATATAATTTATGTGAAAAATAGTAACAATTTTACAATCTTTTTTAAAGAATTTCTACAAATGATTATTGTGGCAATCAAATTGTAGCTTCCACCTACAATTTTTTTGTGGCAATAATTCTTGTAGCTAAAATTGTAGATATTGCCACATATATTATATTGATGCAAAAAAAGAACTTAATTATATAGAAAATACATAATTTCAAATTAAATAGAAAAACTACAATGTTAACAAATAGTGGAATATTTACAATTACAAAAATTGTGGAAATTTTTCAAATTGTAAAAATTGTGGAGAATTTACACTACCAAAAATTGTAGGTTCACTACAAATTTTATAAATTGTAGATTATTAACAATATAATAAATTGTGGAAAAGAAACAATAAGATATGAAATTGTGGATGAACTAAAATTTAAAAACGACATTTTTAAAACTTAGAATTTCTTATAACCACAAAAACATTGTAGAAAAATTATGGAAAAGGGGCTCTTCTCCTCGTGGTATTTGCTTGATATGCATTGCATCATCAAAACAAGGAGGAAAAGCATCATGGTTTGCACCTCGTGGAAAACGGCATTGAGTTTCTCGATGTGTTAAAAAACACACTATATTTTTAAGAACTTTGAAAAAATAAACCTTTAACATCGTGGTAGTTACTTGATATGTATTACATCATCACAACGAGGAAAAGCATCGTGCTTTGCACCTCGTGGAAAACAACGTTGAGTTGAAAAATTTGATGTCCTGAAAAACACACTGTATTTTTAAGAACTTTTAAAACATCAACACTTCTCCTCTTGGTTGTTATTTGATATTCATTGCATCATCACAACAAGGAGGAAAAGCTACGTGGTTTATACCTTGTGGAAAATGGCGTTGATTTTTTTGATGTGTTGAAAACCATTGTGTGTTTTTCAAAGTGTCGAAAAACACACTATATTTTTAAGCACTTTGAAAAAAATCAAAAAATCTCCACTTGATAATTAATTTATGTGTATTTTATCCTTACAACAAGGAGGAAATGCATCGTGGTTTACACATTTTCCAGAACCAAATTGTGTTTTTCAAAGTATAGAAAAACAAAGTGTGTTTTTCAACGTGTCGAAAAACAAACTCTATTTTTCAGCACTTTGAAAAATTTTAACCCTTCTCCACCTTAAAATTATTTGATTTGGATTGCATCATTACAACAAGGAGGAAATGCATCGTGGTTTGCACCTTTTGCAGAACCGAATTACATTTTTCATAGTGCTGAAAGACACGGTGTTGTTTCAACGTGTTAAAAAATAAACTCTTTTTTTGAGCACTTTGAAAAACTTCATCCATTCTCCACTTGATAATTAATTTATGTCGATTACATCGTTACAAAAAGGATGAAAACACACTATGTTTTTTGGTACTTTGAAAAAATTATTTTGGTTTTGAACAATGTGTAAACCATGATGCATTTTCTCCTTGTTGAAACAATGCAATCCACATCAACTAATTATCATGTGGAGAAGGGTTGAAGTTTTTTAAAGTGCTGAAAAACATAGTGTATTTTTTGATACGTTGAAAAACACACTGTATTTTTTCAGCACTTTGAAAAACGTATTTCGGTTATGAAAATGATGAAAAAATAAACGGATTTTTTCATCATTTTCATAACCGAAATACGTTTTTCAAAGTGCTGAAAAAATACAGTGTGTTTTTCAACGTATCAAAAAATACACTATGTTTTTCAGCACTTTAAAAAACTTCAACCCTTCTCCACATGATAATTAGTTGATGTGGATTGCATTGTTTCAACAAGGAGGAAATGCATCATGGTTTACACATTGTTCAAAACCAAAATACGTTTTTAAAAGTACCAAAAAACATAGTTTGTTTTTTAACGAGTCGAAAAACAAAGTCTATTTTTCACCACTTTGAAAAAACCAACCCTTCTCCACCTGATAATTATTTTATGTGTTTTTCACCTTTTGCAAAACCAAATTACATTTTTCATAGTGCTGAAAAGCACAGTGTGTTTTTCAACATGTCGAAAAAAATCTATGTTTTTGAGAACTTTGAAAAAAATCAACTCTTCTCCACCTGATAATTAGTTGATTTGGATTGCATTGTTACAACACAGATGAAAATCATCATGGTTTGCACCTTGTTCATAATCGAATTGCATTTTCAACGTGTCAAAAAACACGCTCTATTTTTTAGCACTTTGAAAAAATTGAACCCTTATCCACCTAATAATTAGTTTATGTAGATTGCATCGTTACGACAAGGAGGAAATTCATCATTGTTTGCACCTTGGTTTAAACTGAATTATATTTTTTATAGTGCTAAAAAAGATGATGTGTTTTTCAATGTTTCGAAAAATAAACTCTTTTTTAGAGCACTTTGAAAAAAATCAACCCTTCTCCACCTTATAATTAGGTTATGTGGATTGAATCATTAAAACAAGATAGAAATTCATTTTGGTTTTCACCTTGTTAAGAACCGAATTGTGATTTTTAAAGTGTTGAAAAACACAGTGTGGTTTTGAACGTGCCGAAAAATAAAGTCTAATTTTCAGCACTTTGAAAAAATCAACCCTTCTCCAACTGATAATTAGTTTATGTGGATTGCATCTTTACAACAAGGAGGAAATACATTGTGTTGTTTACCTTGGTTTAAACCGAATTGTGTTTTTCATAGTGCTGAAAAACACGGTGTGTTTTTCAACGTGACGAAAAATAAATTTTATTTTTCAGAACTTTGAAAAACTTTGACCCTTCTCCACCTGATAATTATTTGATGTGGATTTAATCGTTACAACAAGGAGGAAATTCATTGTGGTTTGCACCTTGTTGAGAGCCAAATTACATTTTTTAAAGTGTCGAAAAAAAAGTATGTTTTTCAACGTGTCAAAAAACAAAGTCTATTTTTAGCACTTTTAAATAATCAACCCTTCTCCACCTGATAATTAGTTTATGTGGATTTCATTGTTACAATAAGGAGAAAATCCATCCTTGTTTGCACCTTTTGCAAAACCAAATTATGTTTTTCATATTGTTTAAAAGCATAGTCTGTTTTTCAACATGTCAAAAAATACACTCTATTTTTTAGCGCTTTGAAAAAAATCAACTTTTTTCCACCAGATAATTACTTGATGTGTATTGCATCATTACAAATAGGAGGAAAACCATCTTGTTTTTCACCTTATTCAAAACCGAATTGCTTTTTTCAAAGTGCTGAAAAATATTGTGTGTTTTTCAACATGTCAAAAAACACACTCTATTTTTAAGCACTTTAAAAAAATTCAACCCTTCTCCATCTAATAATTAGTTGATGTGGATTGCATCGTTACAACAAGGAGGAAATGCATCGTGGTTTTCATCTTTTGCAGAACCAAATTGTGTTTTTCATAGTGCTGAAAAACATGGTGTGTTTTTCAACGTGTCGATAAAAAAACTCTGTTTTTTAGTACTTTGAAAAAATCAACCCTTCTCCATCTAATAATAGTTTCGTGTGCATTGAATCCTTACAACAAAGAGGAAATTCATCGAGGTTTGCACATTGGTTTAAACTGAATTGTATTTTTCATAGTCCTGATCAACGTGTCGAAAAACAAACTCTAATTTTCAGCAATTTGAAAAAATTTGACCTTTCTCCACCTGATAATTAGTTGATGTGGATTTCATCATTACAACAAGGAGGAAATGTATTGTGGTTTGCACCTAGGTAAAAAACCGAATTACGTTTTTCATAGTGCTGAAAAACATGGTATGTTTTTCAACGTGTTGAAAAATAAAATCTATTTTTCATCACTTTGAAAAATTTCAACCCTTCTCCACCTGATAATTACTTGATATGGATTACATGATTACAAAAATGAGGAAATGCATCATGGTTTTCACATTTTTCATAACCAAATTTTGTTTTTCAAAGTGTCAAAAAACATAGTGTGTTTTTTAACATGTCGAAAAAAAAGACTATTTTTCATCACTTTGAAAAAATCAACCCTTCTCCACTTGATAATTAGTTGATGTGGATTTAATCATTACAAAAAGGAGAAAATGCATCGTGTTTTTCACCTTTTGCAGAACCGAAATCCATTTTTCATTGTGTTTAAAACACAGTGTTGTTTTCAACGTTTCAAAAAACAAACTCTATTTTTTAGCACTTTGAAATAATTCATCCCTTCTCCACCTGATAATTATTTTAAGTGGATTACATCGTTACAACAAGGAGGAAAATCATCGTGCTTGGCACCTCGTGGAAACCAGCATTGCGAAACACACTATACTTTTAGGAACATTGAAAAAATATACCCTTCTCCTCATGGTAGTTACTCGATATGCATTGCATCATCACCACAAGAAGGAAAAACAACGTGGTTTGCACCTCGAGGAAAACGATGTTCAGTTTTTTGTATTGCTGAAAAAACACTGTATTTTTACGCACTTTGAAAAAATCAACCCTTATCCTCATGGTAGTTACTTTATATGTATTGCATCATCACTACAAGGAGGAAAAGCAATGTGGTTTACACCTCATTGAAAACGGTGTATGAATTTTTTGTACTGCTAAAAAACATAGTGTGTTTTTCAACGTCATCGAAAAACACACTGTATTTTTACAGTTCTTTGAAAAAACTAAACCCTTCTGCACTCATGGTAATTACTAGATATGCATTGCATCATCACAATGAGGAAAAAAAATTTGGTTTGCACCTCATGGAAAACCAGTGTTGCATTTTTTCGTAGTGTACTAAAAAACACAGTGTGTTTTTCAATGCATGTTGAAAAAACACATCTATATTTTTAGGGCACTTTGAGAAAAATGAACCCTTCTACTACATGGTAATTACTTGATATGCATTGCATCATCACAAAAAGGAGGAAAAACAACATGGTTTTCACCTCATGGAAAATGAATTTGAGTTTTTTGTATTGGTGAAAAACACAGTGTGTTTTTCAACGTGTTCGAAAAACACACTCTGTATTTTTAAGAACTTTAAAAAATAAACCCTTATCCTCATGGTAGTTACTCGATATGCATTTCATCATCAATACATAAGGAGGAAATGCAACATACGCGGTTTGCACCTCATGTTTAAACGGCATTGACATTTTTCGTATTGCTGAATAAAGACATAGTGTGTTTTTTAACTGTGTCAAAAAACACACGTTGTAATTTTAAGAACTTTGAAAAAAATAAACACTTCACCTCCTCATAAATAGGTTACTCGATATGCATTGCATCAGTTACAACAATGGATGGAAAAATGCATCATGGTTTGCACCTCGTGGAAAATAGCGAATTGACGTTTTTCACATTGCTGTAAAAAACATAGCGTGTTTTTCAACATGTTGAAAAACACACTGTATTTTTAAGCACTTTGAAAAAATAAACCCTTATCCTCATGGTAGTTACTCAATATGCATTGCAATCATCACAAAAAAGAGGGAAAACGGCGTTGAGTTTTTTGTATTGCTGAATAACACAGTGTGTTTTTCAACGTGTTGGAAAACACACTATATTTTAAGCACTTTATAAAAATCAACTCTTATCCTCGTGGTAGTTACTTAATATGTATTACATCATCACAAAAAGGAGGAAAAGCAATGTGGTTTGTACCTCATGGAAAATGACGTTCAATTTTTTTGTATTGTTGAAAAACACATTATATTTTTAAGCACTTTGAAAAAATAAACCCTTCTCCACCTCATGATTAGTTAGTGTCGATATGCATTACAGCATCACAACAAGGAGGAAAAACAATCGTGGTTTGCACATCATGTTCAAAACAACGAAATGCAGTTTTCATATTGCTGAACAACACAGTGTGTCTTTCAACGTGTTGAAAAACACACTATATTTTTAAGCACTTTGAAAATATAAACCATTCTCCTCATGGTAGTTACTCAATATGCATTGCATCATCACAACAAAGAGATAACAATGCATCCTGGTTTGCACCTTGTGGAAAACGGTGTTGAGTTTTTTCATATTGCTGAAAAAACACACTGTATTTTTAAGCACTTTGAAAAAATAAACCCTTCTCCTCGTGGTCATTACTCGATATGCATTGTATCATCACTAAAAGGAGGAAAAAAAATGTGGTTTGCAATGTGTGGAAAATGGCGTTGAGTTTTTCATATTCCTAAAAAACACACTATATTTTTAAGAACTTTGAAAAAATAAACCCTTCTCCTCGTGGTAGTTACTCAATATGCATTGCATCATCACAACAAGGAGGAAAAACAATGTGGTTTGTACCTCGTGGAAAATAGCAGTGTCAGTTTTTCGTACGTGCTCGAAAAACACATTGTACTTTTAAGAACTTTGAAAAAATCAACCCTTATCCTCATGGTAGTTACTCAATATGCATTACATCATCACAATAAGGAGGAAAAGAAACGTGGTTTGTACCTCCTAGAAAATGGGGTTGAGTTTTTTGTATTGCGGAAAAACAGAGTGTGTTTTTCAATGTCTTGGAAAAAAAACCATATTTTTAAGCAATTTGAAAAAATAAAACCTTCTCCTTGTGGTAGTTACTCGATATGCATTGCTTCATCACAATAAGGAGGAAAGGCAACATGGTTTGCACCTCGTAGAAAATGCGGTTGAGATTTTTATATTGTTGAAAAGAATAGTGTGTTTTTCAACGTGTTAAAAAAGATAATATATTTTTAGGAACTTTGTAAAAATAAACCCTTCTCTTTGTCATGGTTACTTGATATGCATTGCATCATCACAATAAGTAGGAAAACAATGTGGTTTGCACTTTGTGGAAAATGGCGTTGAGTTTTTCGTATTGCTGAAAAACACACTTTAGTTTTAACTAGTTTCAATAAATCAACCCTTATCCTCGTGGTAACTACTCGATATACATTGCATCATCACAACAAGGAGTAAAAACAACATGGTTTGCACCTCGTGGAAAACAACATTGAGTTTTTCATATTGCTACAAAACATAGTGTCTTTTTTAATGTGTTGAAAAACACACTGTATTCTTAAGTACTTTGATAAAATCAACCCTTATCCTCATGGTAGTTACTTGATATTCATCACATAATCACAACAAGGAGGAAAAGAAATGTGGTTTGCACCTCATGGAAAACGGCGTTGATTTTTTCGTATTGCTGAAAAACACACTGTATTTTTAAGCACTTTGAAAAATTCAACCCTTATCCTCATGATAGTTACTGGATATGTATTACATCATCACAACATGGAGTAAAAACAATGTTGTTTGCACCTTGTTGAAAGTAGCGTTGAGTTTTTCGTATTGTTGAAAAACACAGTGTGTATTTCAACATTTTGAAAAACACACTATATTTTTAAACACTTTGAAAAACTCAAACCTTCTCCTCATAGCAATTACTCGATATGCATTACATCATCACAACAAGGATGAAAAATAACGTGGTTTACACCTCATGTCATAAATGGCAAATTGCATTTTTTGTAGTGTACTGAAAAACACAGTGTGTTTTTCAATGACTTGAAAAACATGTTGTATTTTTAAGCGCTTTGAAAAAATAAACCCTTCTCCTAGTGGTATTTACTCGATATGCATTGCATAATTACAACAAGGAATAAAAATAATGTGGTTTGCACCTCGTGGAAAACGGTGTTGAGTTTTTCGTATTGCTAAAAAACACAGTTTATTTTTCAACGTGTTGAAAAACACGATGTACTTGTAGGCACTTTGAAAAAATAAACACTTCTCCTTGTTGTAGTTATTCGATATGCATTGAATCATCACAAGGAGGAAAAACAACGTGGTTTTCACCTCGTGGAAAATGAAGTTGAGTTTTTCGTATTACTGAAAAACAAAATGTGTTTTTTAACATGTTGAAAAACACATTGTATTTTTAAGCACTTTGAAAAAATAAACCCTTATCCTCATGGTAGTTACTCAATATGCATTGCATCATCATAACAAGGAGGAAAAGAAATGTGGTATCCACCTCGTGGAAAATGGCGGTAAGTTTTTCGTATTGCTAAAAAAGACAGTGTGTTTTTCAACATCTTGAAAAACACATTGTATTTTTAATCACTTTGAAAATTTCAACCCTTATCCTCGTGGTAGTTACTTAATATGCATTACATCATCACAATAAGGAGGAAACGCAATGTGGTTTTCACCTCGTGTAAAACCGAATTGTGTTTTTCATAGTCCTAAAAAACACGGTGTGTTTTTCAACATATCGAAAAACAAACTCTGTTTTTCAAAACTTTGAAAAAATTCAATCCTTCTCCACCTGATATTCTAATTAATTTATGTGGATTTCATTGTTACAAAAAGGAATAAAATCATTTTTTTTACACCTTGTTTAGAATATAACTGCATTTTTCAAAGTGTTGAAAAACATAATGTGTTTTTCAACATGTCAAAAAATACACTATGTTTTTCAGCACTTTGAAAAAATTCAACCCTTATCCACCTGATAATTAGTTGATGTGGATTGCATCATTATAACAAGGAGGAAATGTATCATTTTTTGCACCTTGGTTTAAACTTAATTACGTTTTTCATAGTGCTGAAAAACACGTTGTGTTTTTCAACTTGTCGAAAAATAAACTATGTATTTCAGCACTGAAAAAATTCAACCCTTCTCTACCTGATACTTAGTTTATGTGGATTACATCTTTACAACAAGGAGTAAATGCATCATTTTTTACATCTTGCTCAAAACTAAGTTACATTTTTCAAAGTGTTGAAAAACACAGTGTGTTTTTCAATGTGTCGAAAATCAAAGTCTATTTTTTAGCACTTTGTAAAAATAAACCCTTCACCACATTATAATTATTTTATTTCTATTGCATCATTACAAAAAGGAGGAAATGCATCATGGTTTGCACCGTTTTTAAAATCGAATTTTGTTTTTCATAGTCCTTAAAAACACGGTGTCTTTTTCAACGTGTCGAAAAATAATTTTTTTTTTCAACTCTTTGAAAAAATTCAACCCTTATCCTCCTAATAATTAATTAATGTGGATTGTGTCATTATAAAAAGGAGGAAATGCATCATGGTTTGCACCTTGTTCAGAACTGATTTACGTTTTTTAAAGTGCCAAAAAATACAGTGTGTTTTTCAACATGTCGAAAAATAAAGTCCATTTTTCAGCACCTTGAAAAAATGAACCCTTCTCTACCATATAATTAGTTGATCGGTATTACATCGTTACAACAAGGAGGAAATGCATCATGGTTTACACCTTTTGTAGAACTGAATTACATTTTTCATATTGCTGAAAAACCCAGTGTGTTTTTAAATATGTCAAAAAAATACACTCTGTTTTTCAGCACTTTGAAAAAAATCAACTCTTCCCAACCTGATAATTAATTTTTTTAGATTTCATCATTACGAAAATGATGAAAATCATCATGTTTTTCACCTTGTTCAAAACCGAATTGCGTTTTTCAAAGTGTTGAAAAAGACATTGTGTTTTTCAACATGTCGAAAAAGACACTATCTTTTTGCACTTTAAAAAAATTCAACCCTTCTTCACCTAATAATTAGTTGATGTGGATTACATCATTAAAATAAGGACAAAATTCATTGTGGTTTGCACCTTTTGCAGAACTGAATTGCTTTTTTCATAGTACTAAAAAATACGGTGTGTTTTCCAAAGTGTCAAAAAACAAACTCTATTTTTCAGCACTTTGAAAAAATTCACCCTTCTCCACCTTATACTTAGTTTATGTTGATTTCATCATTACAAAAAGGAGGAAATGCATCATGGTTTGCACCTTGGTTTAAACTGAATTGTGTTTTTCATAGTGTTGAAAAACACAGTGTACACGGTGTGTTTTTCAACGTGTTGAAAAACAAACTCTATTTTTCAACACTTTGAAAAAATTCAACACTTCTCCACCTTATAATTAGTTGATGTGGATTTCATTGTTACAAAAAGGAGGAAATGTATCGTGGTTTGCATCTTTTTTAGAACCAAATTATGTTTTTTAAAGTACTGAAAAACAAAGTGTGTTTTTCAACATGTCAAAAAATAAAGTCTATTTTTTAGCACTTTGAAAAAATAAACCCTTCTTCACCTTATATTTAGTTTATGTGGATTACATCATTACAATAAGGAGTAAATGCGTCATCGTTTGCACCTTTTGCAGAGCTGAATTGCGTTTTTCATAGTGTTGAAAAATATGGTGTGTTTTTCAACGTGTCAAAAAACACACTCTATTTTTTAGCAGTTTGATAATTAGTTGATGTGGATTGCATCATTACAACAAGGAGGAAAACTATTGTGGTTTCCACCTTGTTATAAACCGAATTGCATTTTTCAAAGTGCCAAAAAACACAGTGTGTTTTTAAACGTGTCAAAAAATGAAATCAGGTTTGTAGCACTTTTAAAATAATCAACTCTTCTCCACCTTATAATTATTTTATGTGGATTGCATCATTACAACAAGCAATAAAACCATCATGGGTTGCACCTTGTTATAAACTAAATTACGTTTTTCAAAGTGTTTAAAAATACTGTGCATTTATCAACGTGTCGAAAAACAAACTCTGCTTTTCAAAACTTTGAAAAAATTCAACCCTTATCCACATGATAATTAGTTTGTTTGGATTGCATCATTACAACAAGGATAAAATTCATCGTGGTTTGCACCTTGTTCAGAACCAAATTACGTTTTTCAAAGTGCTGAAAAACATAGTGTGTTTTTCAACGTGTCGAAAAACACACTCTGTTTTTCAACATGTCGAAAAACACACTCTGTTTTTTAGAACTTTGAATAAATTCAACCCTTATCCACCTGATAATTATTTTATGTGGATTACATAATTACAAAAATGATTCAATTCATCATGGTTTTCACCTTAGTTTAAACCGAATTGGATTTTTCATAGTCCTGAAAAACACGGTGTGTTTTTCAACGTGTCGAAAAACAAACTCTGTTTTTCAGCACTTTGAAAAACTTCAACTCTTATCCACCTGATAATTAGTTTATTTAGATTTCATTATTACAAAAAGGAGGAAATGCATCATCATTTTATCCTTGTTCAAAACCAAATTGCATTTTTCATATTGTTGAAAAACTTAGTGTGTTTTTCAATGTGTTGAAAAACACACTCTGTTTTTTAGCACTTTGAAAAAATTCAACCCTTCTCCACCTGATAATTACTTGATTTACTTTACATAATTACATAATGGTGGAACAACATCATGTTTGGTACCTTGTTGAAAACATCGGTTAGTTTTTTATAGTGTTGAAAAACACACTGTGTTTTTCAACATGCTTAAAAAAAGTTTGTAATTCAGCACTTTGACAATAACAATAAAAATTTCACATCATAATTACATCATCTTTCTATATGAAAAAATATTTTATACTATCCATATATTACATGGGTAGTCCTACGTTGGCTAACACCAACAACACTATGTTTAAATACTCTAAAAATCATCAAAAAGTAGGTCAGTTGTCCACGTTCCATATTTATGTATATTAAATATAAACAATCTACAATCTCATATAGATGAATTTTAGATGTTTGCAATTCTAATATAGGCCAACTAAACATGTCATACATTTACTTTCCGAACGTCAGCTTCCTCATTCCGTAAGATACATCTCTCTACATATCCGTTGCATTTGTTACACAATGCATTTAATATTAGACAAGATATCAAAGGCTTTGTATGTTACATACAGTAAATGAATGTATTGAAATTAAGGAAATTTAATACACACCTTGCGTAGATGCTAAATTGCTGAAAGATAAGCGGCGACGTGGTTATGTTTTATCTACATTTAAACCACCTGCAAAATAAATGATCAATATGTTAGTCTTCACCTCCACAATTAAAATTTCTTGTGAATTCACAATCACACCAATAATTCAATGTTTTAACCTGTAGGTTCCATTTGTGTGGATTCTCTCCTCTTTGCATGATTTACGTCAGGAAATTGGAAGCATTCGTAGTCTTCAGCGTGATTTTTCAAATCTTTTACAATGACTGGCCTCTTAGTCACACTGTGGTGGCATTTTTTAATCACACTAAACCATAGATGTATGTGAGCACTGGTGGTTGTCTCATTGACATCTCCTTTGAAAGAAACATCCAACATATTTGATGCTTCTAGGTATCTCCTAAACCTTTGAACACATTCAAAGAATGTTTTTTTGTTCATATGTACTCAGTCGTGTATCCAAGACTGACTTCAAGAATTCTTTGGATGTGTGTTCCATAAAATTTAAATCACTTTCTATCATCAACCCACCATCCCCAATAGTGTCAGAAGTGCCTGTGACATATAAGACATTATAGAAAGTTATTTATTTAGACACTAGGTTTTTTAATATCATTGTACACATGAATACACATTGTCACATAATCATAAATATGTGTGTTGAACATTATCATTGGCATCAATTAATTGATTAAAGGAATTAACAAATAACCATCAAATGTTAGTGAATGTTGAGGTGGTGAGGAGGGTCCATCCCATAACATTTCATCATTTACCATGCTTATCTTGTCATAGGTATTGGCTCCTGCACAAGAAAGGAAAAAAAATCAACACGATGCTTTTTTCATTACAACTTATGCTTAACAATCTATATCACTACTTGCCACATATGATGACATTGAATTACCTTCCACTTCTGGTGTTGAATACAGTGAGGAGGGGCCATCTCGGAATGTGTCTTCATTTACCCTACTTGTCTCCGCATAAGTATTGGCTCATGCACATGAAATGAAAAAAAATTCAACACGATGCTTATTTCATTACGACTTATGCTTAGCAATCTACATCGGTAACATATGATGGCATTTAATTACATGTCACTTCTAGTACTTGATATGATGACATCCACACATATCACTTGCAAAAATCTAACACCTTCAACATGTTCTTACATATGTTTCCTTTGATATCCCAAGCACATTCACAGACCTCCAAGGCACTGCAATGCCTTACCAAATACCATGTGCTTCTATTTGTTTGGATCCTCACCCAAAATTTATTGCAATCAGGCATAATTACAAGGTAATCTGTATCAGGAATACTCTTTTTTATCTCAACCGTTGTTAATAGTTGTCTTTCTTTTGTGAAATTGGGCAAGAATCTAGATTGTTGCAACTTCCTCTTGTGTTTGTAAAATTGCTCCACCTTGTACACAAGTCTATATAACAAATAGTTCATCCAGTGAGTACATTTTTTTTCTATCACACAAGTATCTAGTCTTCAAAAAATAATGGTAGGACTCGATGGATGCATTTTTTTCTTGATTTACATGGGAGAAGTTTCTAAAAAAATTTGTCCACGTATCTATCAAGTGACACGGATAGAAAATTAGTGACATTATAAACCAATAATTATCTTTGATGGTAATTAATAAGGAAATGCACAAATGATCGTACTCACCAACACAGTATTCACTCTCACACCATGCATTCCTTAATTACTCGAGGAACTTAGTTTCCACTTTGAATTCATTAAAAAAGTCTTGAATGATTTGAAATGTGTGCTCATGATGCATTTTGGAACCATACATGATGGTACCTAGTCTCTAAAAAATCTTCTACCTAGACTCCTTTCTAAATACATGTGCACATTTTTCAACCATACCCTGCGCACGTGTCATAGGCATAGAAGTACACAAAAAACAAAAACACACCTAATGGTTTGGATTTCATCTGGCACATCATCTGTAATGAACACATTGAACTATCAATCGGCACAAAGGCCTTTTCCTCATTTATAGACTTTTGCCAACCACCCGTAAATGTCTTAAATTTTATTCCTCAAAGAAATGGCCCATGCTACGGGCACCCTAGCCTCTTGCTCATCAAAAAAAAGGAATGTGTATAATTGGTACTGCAATGAATATTACATCAAAGGGTAACATGGGGTTTAATATAACATAAAGGTAACATTATTAATGATACATAAATTACACATCATTTTGAAATTCATTCCAATTACTTACGCCATATGTTTTCGTAGAAAATGTCAATTTCATGGAGATTATGGAAATGTGCGAATGTTGAACCATTCTCTCACACATCCATAGTGTTTGCAACCCCATAATGAATGGAATGGTGGTTCCATTTGGGCATTGATAGTAGAAAAAATGTCTCTTTCCTTTGCATTCCATAAGTTCACACTCATGGCATCATCAACATGCTTTTGAGACCTTCTAGAGCAAACTCTTTTCTATGCGTTTGTCATGTCCTTTCTTGTCATGTATTCATCCCTCTTTCTCGATATACCCACGTTGGATGGATCCTCTATATATTTATCGTACACCATTTCCATGGTGACTCCCATCAACAAAAGACTCTAAATATAAGTTTTACATTCATTTGATAAGTACGGGGCAACATTTAGACGAGGATCGTTAATGGTATTTTTGTTCCTCTCATGATAACACCCACCATTTACATCACAATGAAACATATTATTGTATAATATTATGGCCACTGTCAGTATCCCATAAAAACCCTTCACATTGAAATGACATTGGCAACCCCTTTTAATTATACACCTGCTCACTTTTTCATTTGTTGTTAGCTTATTTATATTTTCGTCTTAACCATACGAACGCCAGTAGCTGCAATTAAAAATGGTAACATCAAATGCTATACAAATTTTTACGAAAATAACATACAAAAAAGAATTTTTAGAAAAGGTATGAACCTAGTATATGACTTAGTTGTATGCAGTTTAGGATTTTCTATATTTGTTGACTTGTGATTTATGCGGGTGAATTTAGTCTCAAAACTTTTGTTATAACCTTTCCTCTTTAGAAATTCATGTAATCTTGTGAGCGGAATGGTGGCACAAATGTCGGCATTCGGCTCATCCCAGATTGGTGTCTAATCTAGGTCATCATACGAAAACTAACTCTTTTCCTTTGTTATCTCCTGGACAGGAAGATCAATCATGCTCTACCATTTGGGCCTCCTTCCCATCCTAAAAATTATTACATGAAATTTTTCATCGTTAACAAAACAATTATTTCATACTTTCCGAAATAAATTTTGAGTTTTGATTGATCATCATCAACTTGAATACCATCTTAAAACATTGGAAGCATTTGAATTTTATCTAATTCAAAAGCCACATGTATAAAAGACAATATTGAAATGGAAGGAAAATAAAAATTTATAGGACTGCCTATTGCTTCCAATGCACAAGCATATCAAAATATGGTCATCTATAATGTGACAAAGAATGCAACATAATAAATATAGTGTGACAAAGACTGTTACAAAATTAATATTATTTCAAATACACTTATTAAATGTTGAGAGAAACTTCCATATAAAATATTATAATTAACCTTGTAAATATAATTCACATCGTATAATAATATATTTTATGGTGCTTACTTTATTTATTAAATAATATTTTTCAAAAATGATGTATATAAAATAGAAATTATTACATTTAGCTAAAAACAAACAAAACAAACAAAACAAGAACATGTTTATTTAAAACAGAAGTTACAAATAATAAAATTAAATATTAATAACATATTTAAAATATATATACATTTATGCATGCCAAAACACAATAATTAAACAACAATAAAATAATATTCTTCGCAAAACCCATATACCCTACTTTTTGAAAAAAATGAACTTACAAACTAAAATTGAGGAATATAGATATTTCAAAATTTTCACACTTTTATTTGAATTTTAGAAATGGTGCTAAAATTTTGAATCGTAATAAAAATTATTTTCTATACATTCTGAACAACTAGTATTCATTGGCATATTGAACTATCTATAATATACATATAATTTATAATTTTTTAATAAATTGAGGACTAGATTTAGGAACTCTTGCAGTTTTAAAAGTTTTTATGTAAACACCCTTCATCTTCAATTTACGTGGAAACTCATATTTTTGTATGTATTCATTTTACAAATAGGATCAAGAGAAATTAGGCTCCTGGTATTCATATTCACTACACAAAAGAGTAACTAGTACACAATAGAAATATATAATTAATGTTAGTATGATACATGAAAAATCTAATATACATCATCCAATATGATTAAAAAAATAAAAATTTCAGAAAACTAATATCCATGAAAAATTCAAGTATGAATAAATGCCAATGACTATCCTTCACTCAAAATGCACCCTCCCATAATATCAAAACTGTCCATTTAAAAAGGGACGGTTGTGATATTATGGGAGGGTGCATTTATGAGTGGAGGGTCGGCGGGTAACTTTAAAAACCTTTTCTCAGCATAGTATACCACCTAACTATCGATGTGGAATCCTAAGGGGCAAGCCCCTTCAACACGCAACAATAGTTGGGCGTATCGATGTGGCATCCTAAGGGGAAATCCTCTTCAGCACGCACTAATTCCTATCTTTGTAGAGGCACTTTCCCCCATATTCCAAATTGAGAGTGAGAGCATGATATCACATAATTTTTATAGCTTCAACTTACATTAGACATTCACAACATTGCAATTACCAATATTTAACAACTAATAAAAAATTTATATATACAAATGATCTACACATTCACAATATTTACAACTATAATGCATTCAAGAAATCAAACTTTTCCTAATGTATTTAATTTAACACAACTAAGAGCAATGAAATAAAAACTAAGACCTCAAAGATCACATGCATATTTAACCAATACTAACTTAATTAATAAACAAAAATTACATAAATTACCAAATCCTCTATCATTCATTAACAAATATGTGAATACGATAATACCATAATAATAAACTAGTTCACACTATTATTTAGTGTCTATATACTAAAAAAAATATTTGACCACGTCATTCATTTTTAAAAGATGCTTCCAAACAATTTTTTGATATATTTGTACTTAGGATAAAGTGTCATGTCATATTTATCCATGTGTATATCAAGAACATAAATTTGTTCCTATTTACAAAGTATTAGGTAATAGATATGACATCAAATTGCCGCCTTTTCTTAGAGTTTCAAATATATTAATTAATAATAATAATGAAAACTGTAATTATTTTCTAAAGTTTAGGGTTCAAGTTTTAGGGTTTAGGGCTTATGGTTTGGGGTTTGGGGTTTAGGGCTTAGGCCTCAAGGTTTAGGGTTCAAGGTTTAGGGCTTAGGGTTTAAGGATTAGAGTTTAGGGTTCGAGCTTTAGGGTTTAGGACTTAAGGTTGATGCTTTAGAATTTAGGGCTTATCCTAAATAACATAATTAGGAAAACTTAACACTAATATGACACCGTAAACAATCAAATGGTATCTTAAAAACTAATGTGATACCCTAAACACTAAAATATTGATATGACATAAAAAAACTAATGTGTCATCACCAATAATACATTTAGGACACACTATTCACTAATGTGACAATTGATATGACACCCTAAACATTATTACGAGACCCTAAACAAGTTATAGAGTCATGTAGAAACCCTAAAAATTCAAAAATCATACATATTTCTAGTCATACCTATCATGTGTAGATTGTGCCAAATCAGATCTAGAATACATTTTAAACCATTATCCTCCCACATTCTAGTAAAATTCTATATATTCCCCGTACTCCATTTTATACCATCATTTGAAGAAGAAAAGGGGTCTGATACACATATTGTTGAGGTAATGTATTTTGGAGATATCTCAGAAATATATTCCTTGTTATTAAGTATTCCCAATGTCAATAGTTTCTTTTTTCAATGTCAATCCTAGTGTTTTGTAGGTAGTTAGAAGACAATAATTTTAAGGGATTTCACTTGTGCATGTCACATGACACTATAGAGTTCAAGACATGTGGAGAGAAATATATCGACATCACATGTTGAGCTGATGTAACTTATTTAACTTTACTAACCATAGAACATGGCTTGTTAGGTTGTTTTGTGCCATCTTTCTAAATCATTATGTTATGTCATCCTCCACGTGTGCCCAAGTAACTATGTAAATACTTTCCGCAAGTGTTTTCTTAGGCCATCCATGTGTATATCAAGAACATAAATGTGTTCCTATTTTCACAGTATTAGGTAATACATATTTTTAATCGATCTCACTTATAAACATTTTTCGTGTAATTCCTACTTATTCTTGGAAAGATTAGATGATCAGTAGCTTCCTTTAGATAGTATTGTAGATTTTATTTTCATTCCTTCCACATAAAAAACCTTCAATTTTTTCGCATGATTGTCTATATAAAATGAACAATAAATTTATAAAAAATTTATAACATTAACATAACATTTCTACAAGTATTAGCTAAAGTTATTAGCTAAAATTATTATAATTCTAATGATGAATAAGAACATAGTATTATCTAAAATTATTCTAATTATATTACTATAAACAATAATAAGTAACCCACATTAAATTAATTCTGGACACTTTAGATACTTATACGACACCTTGAACACTAATTAGTCACCCCACATAAAATAATTGAGATACACTTAACATTAATTTAACACTTTAAACACGGATACAATACCCTAAATAATGTCATGATACTTTATACACTAATGATTCACCCTCAATTTCATAATTAGGATAACCTAAACACTAATGAAACATGAGGTCTCATACAAAACCATAATCATTACTGTAATACCCTATAAACTGATGTGATACCTTAAACACTAATACGCCACCCTAAAAACTCATATGACATCCTAAACACTCAAAACTTTATGCAAAACCTTGTACAATAATGGGTTACTCTAAATAACATAATTCAAAGACAAAAAAACATTAATGGTATACCCTAAAAAATTTATAAGACATGATAAACACTAATATGACACCCTATACACTATTAGAATACTATAAACATTAAGGGATCGCCGTAAATCATATAATTAGGACACCTTATAGAATAATTTGATATCATAATCACTCATATGAAACCCTAAACACTAATACACCACCCTAAACATTCAAATATTGATACAAAAACCTAAACACTAATGGGTCACCCTAAATAGCAAATTGACTTGATCGAGATACTTTAAACATTAACAAAACAACCAAAAACCTGATATGAAACCCTCAAAACTATAATGACACATTACAAACTAATGGGTCACTTTACAAAACACAATTGCAATGCCCTAAATATTAATGTGTCATCCTAAACAATCATATGATACCATAAACACTCAAACATGGATATGATACCCTAAACACTAACTTATCATCTTATATAACACAATTACAACACCTAAACTATGATACAACACCTAACATTAATTTAACATGGATTAGGGTTCGATTGGTATAAATGATTCCAAATCTAGCCCTAACACATGTTCAATTATCACATTAGGTGTATTAGGGTTCGATCGGTAGAAACGAGGGAAAACTAATACTCGATTATCAAATAGGCCACCCTTAAAATGTGGAAAACACACTCTGTTTTTCAACATGCTACATTTTTCAACATGTTGAAAAAGATAGTGCATTTTCTATCTTGATGAAAAACACACTATGTTTTCCATCTTAACGAAAAACACAATGTGTTTTCCATCTTAACAAAAAACACACTATGTTTTCCACATATTAATCACTAAATAGTAATCATAACAGTCAAAGCATGATTCAAAACGTAATATGAATTTCATCGTGTTGAAAAACACGATGTGTTTTTCATCTTGTTAAAAAACACTACAGGTTTTTCAACGTGTTGAAAAACAAATTGTGTATTTCAAAAAGATGAAAAACACAAAAAAAAATTCAACACGATGAAAATCACATTGTGTTTTATACCAATTTTGGAAAGGTGACAGTTTATGTTACTTACAAATATTAGTTCTAATTTATTATAATATGATGTATATTTAGCTTATTCATTCATTATTAATATTCATATCTACGATCATACATATACATAATTGGAGGATGGATCTATTAAAACATGTTATCAATAGAGTAAGACATAAGAAAATGAGAGAACTTAGATATTGGAGTAGTATCAAAGCTAATGATTTACAAATTTCAATATGTATCTCTTTATAAATCTATACGATAATTATTATTTGGAGGAAAATAATTAACAATGTGATATGTTCGAAAAAATATTCTAGAAGAAAAAATGTCTTCAAAATCCATTATATGGTCAATATATCTTAAAATAAAAAGAGAAAACCTCAAAGTGATAGTCAAAGTCAATGATGAAAACTTGTATTGATATTTCAAGTAAGTAACATTGATTTTTTTTAATCCATTTTGGTATTAAAAGTGACCTTAAATATTGTTTTAATAGAAATATATGATAGAGTTGTAATTAATTTACTCTAACATTACTAAGAATTATGAATAAAAAATAATTTAAAAAGCATTACATCTTCAAAAAAATTGTTATAAGTCAAAATCAATTGAAAAAGTATTGTCTCCAAATGTTTTATCAATAAAAAACTTGATGTTGAACAAGTTGCAAAGATGGATAAACCAAAAAGTGAATTGTATAAATGGATCGTATTATCATTACTCCCTTAACAAATGTTTAATAGAAACTTTTGAAACTAATTAGTGTTAAATGAGTTATTTTTTTGTCAAAATATATAAGATGTGATTAGTGATTAGAAAATTAAGATAATAATTAATTAAGAGAAAAGTGTCAAAAATATTCACAAAAAAATGACTAATATTAATGAAGAAAATTTTAAGACACTAAAAGAAACCAAATTTGATTAGGAACTATTGAATTATTGGGGCTTAGGAATTTCCACAAAGGAGTCTGAGGAGCGTGGACAGATAATTTCCCTTTCATTATGCAAATTTTAGAGAGTAAACTAAACTTGCTGAATAATTTTTTTTGTTTAAGAGTATTAACAACCAGACTACAAGGCAACAGTTATCACAAAAACGTTTCAAGGCCAATTAAAATTAATAGCTTATAAAATCCCCATTACAAAAATTATTAAAGTTCTCAAGGTATAAATATAGGGTTAGAGAGTCCAAATAGGTTGAGAGGGTAATCTCTCACCATACCCACTCAATAACTAGATTAAAAGATTTAATTTGGATTTTCTCAAAATTAACGCACTCAAAACTTTCCTAAATCATTCCTACTAGATAGGAAATTTCCTCACCTTTCCAATGATATGAATAATTCCTCCTAACTCCTCATATTTCTGAAGTTATGGGCTGGCGGAGTTTGGGAGGAAAATTTTCCCAAGGGCGAGCCTGCGGACCTAGGGAAGAAACTTATCCCATGTGTGGGCTGGCAGAGTGGGGAAGATTTTTGGTGCATTTTTATTTTTTGGGGAAAAATCACGATTTTCCTCCACGCACCCGCGAGCCTAAGAGGACATGTGTCGACTTGCAAAAGCTTTAGCGGGAAGTCGGGCCGCTGGAGTGATTTAAGACATTATGTCTTTTTGGTCACAAAGTGCTAAGGGATTAAATTGATCTGTACCTCCACCGATGCCCAAGATGCCACGTGTCAATCTTTGATTCGCGTGGGGGAAATAAACTTGTGGGGGAACTTACAAATTTAAGACTTTAGGGTTTAAAACGCAAAGGGTTCAAATCCACCCGCGCCTCCGCCGATCCCAGGTTCCGCTACATGTCATGATCTCATTTGCCGTGGGTCAATGAGTCGTCAGAGTGCTTTTAGAATTTAAGTTTTTAGAGAAAAAATATTGCAGTAAAAAAAACGTTTTGCGCCTCCACCGATGCCTAAGGCTGCCATGTGTCAGCCTACCATTGGTTGCAGGGGGCTCGACGGTGGCGGGGAAACTTTAGAATTTTCACCAAAGAAAGGTTTAAAGTTTCAAAGTCAATGAAAACTCCATTCCTCCATCATCACCTGGTAAAGCCATGTGCTAGCACCTAATTGGCTGCGGGCTGAAGGGGAGGGGGGGGAACTTAGAAAATTTTCCCAAAATTTTCTGAAAACGCAAAAGGCCAAAAAGAACCCGCTCCTTCACTGACGCCTCGTGATGCCACGTGGTAGCTCTGATTGGCTATGGGCTGACGGGGAGGTGGAGGAAACTTGGAAAATTTTCCAATTTTTTTAAAAAGGTTAAGTTTGAACGGGCCCACGAAGGACGACAAAAGGCAAAAGCAGGGCGGCGGGTCCGCGAGGGGAAATTTTCCCAAAATTTATTTTTTGGACTTAGGTGATTTTGACAAAAAATTAAGGTATGCGGGTTAGCGAGTGGCAGGGAAATTCATTCCTTTTGAGTTTTTTCCAAAAAGTGATAAGGGAAAATTCAGGCTTGCGGGTCCGCCAAGGAATTTTTTCCCAAAATTTTTTTTTGACACTTAGAAATTTTTTGAAGCCAAAATGAAGTAAAACTTTAGAAGGCCATAACTTTTGATAGAAAGCTCAATTTTTGGAAAACGAGGACTTTCTGGAAATCTCTTGAAGTCCTCTTTGCACAGAAATCATTAATTTTAGATTTTGATAAATTTTAAGGGTCAATTTCATGAAAATGTTCTTGAGGATTTTAAAGGCAAACTGGTAAATTTTAACTTATAAAATTTATTCAATTTGATCTTTTCCTTCACTCAACATGCCAAATAGACATGGATAATTGTTCTAAGAATAATTTAGGATGGATTTGGAAAGTAAATTTGTTTGATTGATTTCCAATTTCAAAAATTTACAAGTTTTTGACAGCAAAATGACTGTGAAAACGGTTTGCCTTTGCTGATTTGCAATGTTTTGAAAGATTTTCTTAAGTGTTTAGTCTTGGTTTAGGACATCATGTGATGTTCAATTTAAGCCCAATTTCATTTGTTTTTCTTTAGTTGCAGGTTGATTTGAGCATTTTGGATTAATTATTTGCCAGATTGAAATACAAAACAGGATCAACTTTTCAAGGATCTATTTATCATTTTTCATGAAATCCAAGTATGGAAATTCATTCCATTCTAGTCTAATACATTTAATTGATTCAATCAAACATTTAAAGCCAAAATGTAAAGTTTCTATTTCCAATTCATATACGTATTTCAACAAGGCAGAATAAGCGTTACATTTTCTTCACACACATTTCTTTTCAACTTTCAAACAGAGATTTCAAATCATGTTAGAATCAAATTTCAATACAATAAATGCAATTGAGAAAGGTAGTGCAATCCTTTATTATTTCAAAATACAACTTTACAAATTTTTTATTTTCATTCCTTGAATATAATTTCTTTCACACTATTTCGAAACAAAAAAAGAGTTTATCTCTTTTCATTTCACTTTACAAATTTCATAATCAACACAACATATTTCCATTACAAAACATTTACAAGTTCATCCACTTCAAGTGGGAAAGTTTACAATAAAATTTATCTCAACAAGGGACTGTCCAACTGTCTTTTTCCTTGCTCCAGAACAACAACATGTAGATTTCTCATTCTTCCAATTTGATCACAACAAGAGTAGGGGAAAGGAAACGCTCTCCACCCAACCAAGACATCCAATGAAAAGGGAGAATCCATCCTTCTTCATTGGCCCCCGAGCCCCAACCATAATGCAATAAAAGATGTGATTCAACTCATGGCAACAAAGGCTTCCACAACACACACAAGCAACATTTTGTTTCACATAAAAACACAGTCCAAAACAAAATGTAGTTTGCAACTACATTAAAACATGACAATCAAAACTAAGGCTTCATCAAGCAAGCCAAAGGAGCAAGAAACTATGGGGGATGCTACTTATGCCTCCCAAAGGGGAAATGGGTATCACCACCTGAATTACAAACCACCAAAATATAGTATATCAAAAGCCCTGACAAACCTTATGCCTCCCCAAAGTACCCCTTATTCCTCACATTTTCTTATACCTCCCCAACCTCTTATGGCACCCCATAACGAGTAAAGAAATGCAAGCTATTTCTTTGTAAGGTGGAACCCAAATCCCAACTCCCTCCACACTTATACCTCCCTAAAACACACTTGTGCCTCCCACAAAATAAACCCCATAGCCTTCTCCTACACCATTCCTAGGCCATCTACCCAACAGTCCACAAAACATGCCAAAACATTCACACAATAACATTTACATTCATAAAAGAAGAGCATTTCAAGAGCCAAGCTCTTACCTCTCCATGATGGAGTTGTTCCAATTCCAAAACAACAAGCTTTATCCCAATGCAAGCAATCCAAAACATCCAAGCACAAACATGTAACAATCTTCCCAAAAGCTCCTCCAATGCAAGAGCTCAAAACAGCAAAAGGATTTGCCCCAAAAGAAGTCTCCAAAATTTAACAACCCAAAACAAGGCAAGCAATTTGAATTTTATAGAAGAGGGAAGAGAAGAGGATGAGGTGGATCCATGTAGGATGCCACATCACACATCCTCAACTCCAACACAAGGTCAACTTCATTCTCCAATGCATAATAAATAAGAATGACATATTTACTTACACACTCCAAAACAAACCCACACCCCAAAAGGACTGAAATTAAAACATGTAAGAAAAGTGCAATTAAAACTTACAATTAGTCATTTCAAAATGCATAAATAAGGTCTAAATTTAACCCCCCAACCATAGGTAAGGTTGGTAATTAAATTTAAGAGGTATGGGACAAGTTTAACTTGTCCCACAAGCCTCCAAATTCAGCCTCCAAGGACAAATTCGAATTTCCAAGAAGGTGGAGTGTTTCACACTCAAGAAGTTAACTTACACATCACTTACAAAGTCACTTACACATTACTTACACATTCTTACAACACTTAATCCAAGAGCCAATAACTCTATTAATTACTTTCTTATGACATATTTGATTTATTTATTTTAACAACATGATTACTCACAATATTAACACAACATTTAATAAATAATTAAAGGGGTAAATGCACCACAAAATAAACACATGCAAACATTAATAAAAAGAAACCAAATTAATAAATACATATAACCCCTTGGTCACATTCAAAGGAAGTCCCCCCATGGGAATCCCTAACAAAATACAAACACACACAACAATACAAGTTGCCATGGTGACCTTGTTGAATTCATCTAGAATTCCAATGTGGTTGGTCTCCAATCCCCCGATGTTTGTTGTGATATTTTTAACCTACAAAACAAAAATACCTCCTTCGGCCTCGTGGCCATATCAGAACATCTAAAATAATATAAATATAATTCCACAATCATCTAGATATCTGAATCACAACAACATCAAGCAATCAACACATCAAGCAATCAACATTATCATTTTCAATTTAATTAACAACTATATCATCATCCAATAATTTCCATTTCTAGATCTACTCACAATATCCAATATCACATGTCCGAACAACATCCATAATATATCCATGTCAAACAGTATATCATCATCCACATATAAAATGTCTCTAATAATCATCATGCATCATAACTGAATCAAGATCAACAATAATCCATGGTCTAACATCTAACATCATACTAAATCAAAACCATAATAATGTCCATAATATAATCAGCAGTATCAAGATCAGTATCAAAAGGTGTCAAAGGGAAGTGGGCACTACATCCCCCTCCCCTTAGACTCGACTTCCTCCTGGAAGTCACTGGAATAAATGTGGAAACTGAACTCGTAATAATGTAGCATCCTCCCATGTAGCTGCAGTCTCATCATATCTGTCCCACTGCACCAGACCTGATCAATCTCTCTACCTCGAAGGCCCAAGGTCCTGTGATCTATAATGTGAATGGGCTCCACCATCACCTACCCCTGATCCTACACCTGCAATGAGGTCCAATCCAGCACATGAGAAGGATCTGTAATATATCTCCTAAGAACTGAAACATGAAACACATCATGTACGTGAGACAAGCTAGGTGGCAATGCTAGATGGTAGGCCAAAGGGCCGATACGCTCCAAGATCTCAAAAGGACCAACGAATCTAGGAGCCAACTTAGAACCTTTTCCATAACGGATAGGGCTCTTATGTGGCCTGACACGAAGGAACACCTTCATGCCCACATCAAAACTATGGTCAGTCCTATGCTGATCTACGTACTTCTTCTACCTATCCTGAGCCTCCTACAGTCTTTGTCTGATCATCACCCACCTGCTGATCCATGTCCTGTAATAAAGCTGGTCCAAGAGATACCCTGTCCTCTAACCTATCCCAGCTAAGAGGTGTCCTGAACTCTCTCCCATACAAATATTGAGAAGGAGCCATACCTATAGAACTCTGAAAACTATTATTTTAGGAAAACTCCACCAAGTACAGGTACTCCTCCCATCTAGCCTGATGATCAATCACATACATCCTGAGCATATCCTCTAAAATCTGATTCACCCTCTCGGTCTATCCATCTGTCTCTGGGTGATAAGATGTGTTGAAATTAATCCTCGTCCTGAGGGCATGCTGCATGGTAGTCCAAAAATGGGAAGTATACAAAGGATCACGGTCACAAATAATCTTCTACGGAATCCCATGCAACCTGACAATCTCATCCAAATATACCCGTGCCACTGCACTAGCTGTATAAGTGGTCTTCACCGGAGAAAAGTGAGCCACTTTTGTCAATTTATCAACCGTGACCATGATGGCATCGTGGTGATATCTCGACATTGGTAGCCCAACAATGAAGTCCATGGAAATGGTGTCCCACTTCCACTCTGGTATAGCATGAGGAAAGAGAAGGCCAGCTAGATGTTGATGCTCGGCCTTCACTTTCTGGCACTCTAAACATCGTGACACAAACTGAGCCATGTCTCTATGAAGTCCCCTCCAGTGGTACAACTGTCTCAAAGTAGCGTGCATCTTCTTCACCACAGGATGGGCTGAATAGGGTGCACGATGTGCCTCTGTCAAGATGTCCTGCCTCAAGCCTCCATCTCTGGGAACATAAATCTGACCTCTGTTCCTAAGAAGTCCATCTACCTCTAGTGAGAAACCATCAAACTTCCCCTCAAGGGGTCTCTGGGACTCGATCTCTGCTCGAACTACAATGTAGAAGTTGTCAAGAGGAAGCTGCTGAAGAATCCTGCTCCGTAAATCTGTGCCCACTGAAGTGGCCATACTCACATGTCTCCGTCTACTGAGAGCATCTGCAACCACATTCTCCTTCCCCTTCACATGCTCTATCTCCATGTCATACTCACAAAGCAACTCCATCCAACGCCGCTGATGAGTGTTTAGATTGGGATGCGTGAAGAGGTGGTGAAGACTCAAGTGATCTATCCTGAGTGTGAATCTCTGACCAAGAAGAAAGTGCCTCCATCGAACCAAGGCATGCACAACTACCGCAAGCTCAAGATCATGAGTCAGATAGTTAAGCTCATAATCTTTGAGTTTGTGAGACTCAAAAGCCACTACTCTTCCCTCCTGCATCAGCACACCTCCAAGGCCTGCCAAAGAAGCATCTGTGCATACAAAGAACTCACCATGTGGATCCGACACTGCAAGAATAGGTGTTGTAGTGAGACATTCCTTCAGTGTCCTGAAGGCCTGCTCACATCTATCTGACCAAACAAACTTCTTCCCTTTCCACTGAAGGGAAGTGATGGGGTGCGCAATCTGAGAGAAGTCCTGAACAAATCTCTGTAGTAACCTGCTAATCCCATGAAGCTGTGCACCTCTGTCACAGTAGTGGGTGCTGGCCAATCCATAATAGCTCTAATATTGGAAGGATCGACTATGATACCTTCCCCAGAAATGATATGACCCAAGTACTGTACCTCTGTCTGAAAGAAAGCACACTTCTCCAAGTTCCCGTAAAGCTGCTGCTCACGAAGACACTGAAGAACCTGGCGAAGGTGCCCCTCGTGCTCCTCATGCGTACATGAGTAAATCAAAATGTCATCAAGGAAGATGAGCATGAAGTGATCTAAGAAGGTCCTAAATACCCCATTCATCAAACTCATAAACACTGTGGGGGCATTAGTCAAACCAAAAGGCACCACTGTGAACTCATAGTGCCCATATCTCGTACGAAAGGTAGTCTTATGAATGTCTTCCTCCGTAATCCTCAACTGATGATAGCCTGACTTAAGATCAATCTTAGAGAAAATTGTGGCTCCCTTCATCTGATCAAACAAGTCATCTATGCATGGAAGGGGATAATGATTCTTGATCATTACCTTATTCAGCTGCGGTAATCAATACACAACCGCAAGGATCCATCCTTCTTCTTCACAAAAATCACCGGTGCACCCCAAGGGGATACACTAGGATGGATAAGGCCTTTCTCCAGAAGGCCCTCCAGCTGCAACTTGAGCTCACAGAGCTCTGGGGTGGTCATCTGATAAGGTGCTCGTGAGATAGGCTCTACTCCCGGAACCAGATCTATATGAAAATCAATCTCACGTGGGGGTGGCAACCCCGGTAGCTCCCCTGGAAAGACATCTGCAAACTCTCTCAAAATGGGATGATCATCTAGCGATGGTCCACTAGACCCATCCTCTGACCTGTCACTGACTGTAACAACATACATCTGACAACCCCATCGCACACACCGCTTAAGCTACATAGCGGAGATGGTGTGAATAGAAATGGGTCTCCTGACCCCAGAAATCACTGACTCAACTCCTAGATCATCTACACAAGATATAGTCTTGTGATAACAATCCATCCTGGCCCTATGTGTAGATAACCAATCCATACCCAAGATGACTCCATACGAACCCAATGGAAGGATACAAAGATCTGAGGTAGTGGTGAAAGGTCCCAAATCCACTACACACTCCTTAACTAAGGAGTCTACAGAGATCTTGGCTCCCAAAGCCATCTCAACGTCCCAACTATGACCCTGCCTAACTGCCACCAGCCTGCATCACTCTACTAAAGATGGTGCAATAAAAGAATCAGAAGAACCAGAATCAAATAATATGGAGGTAGGAATACCACCAATGCTACCTGTAGTCTCAATAACTGTGCTTTGGTGCTCAGCCTGGTGGTTCTCAACCGCTGCATAAATCCTGTGACTGCGCCCCATGTCACCAATAGTAGGCTCAGAGATCTGTGTCTTACCCTTGTTATTAGGGTTATGTGGGCAGTCTCTCCAAAAGTGTCCAGTAACACCACAACCAAAACAACCACCTGATCCTCTCCCCTGTGTAGTAGGTCTGGCTGGTACTCTCGAAGTCTGTGGTGTGGATCCTGATGATCTGGCTGTGGTCTGTAGTGGTCTCTGCTGGCGAGCTCTTGCTGACTGAGCTCTAGGTCCACCCTGTGTCCTGATGGGACCCCTAGGAGGAGGTCCCATACTCTGACCTCTCTGTGCATCAACTCTCTATGGAGGTCTATAAGGTGGGTGGGACTGCTACTATTGCTGCTGTTGTTGTGGTATAAATGATGACTGTGCTGAACCCTAGCCACCACAAGGAGGAGGTACTGACCCCCTCGATCTGTTATCCTGCATCTGTTGTATGCGGCTCCAGACTCGGTCTCTAGCCTGCTGGGTCTTTCCCCGAGTCTCCTCTACTATGTAGGCCTTCTCAATGGCCTTAACCAGTGTCTGTGGACAATGGATCCACACTGCACCTCCAATGTCTAGATTCAGGCCCTGGATGAACCTGTGGATCTGTACCTACTCATCCTGCATGTACTCAACATACTGGAGTAGATCCAAAAATCTACTCTCATACTCTGCTACTGTAAGAGGGATGCCTATCGGAGGTCATGAAACTCATCTATCCACTGCTGTATGAACCTCCGTGACAAATATCTACTCCTGAAACACTCCTCAAAGAGCTCCCAGGTAACTGTCTCAGAATCAACATGGAGCTTCTGCTCCTCTGTCCTCCACCATACTCCTGCTCCATCCCTTAGTAGATGGATCGTAACATGAGCTTTCATGTTGCTAGAACAAGGGCAGAGCTTGAAGCATCTGCTCAAGCTCACTAACCAGGCCTCTGCCTGAAATCCACCTGTGTCACCAGAGTAATGTGATGGCTGAAGCTTTAGGATCTCCCTGATGTGATCTGCAGCTGTGGTCTGACGGCCTCTAGGCCTCTCTGCATGCTCATCCCTAAGCCTAGGGCTCCGAGACCTCTCTCTGTGTCCTGAAACTCGGTCACCCTATCCCCTCTGTGTGACTCTACTCTGGCTGACTCTCCATGGAATTTCTCTCCTCCATGCTCCTCGCTGGGTGGAGGAGATGCATGACCCTCAATGGAAGTGACTGTATCATGTCTGGCTGCATGCCCTCCGACTGATCCTCCGCGTAATGTGGTATTAACCTCCTGAAGGTCTAAAAAATCTGTGGTAGGATGGTTGCTACAACATGCTCTGGAGGTGGTATGCCTAAGTCTATGTGAAAATGCTCCTCATCTTGTCTACGCCTCCTGCATAAACCAAGGTGAGAGTTAGTTCATTATTCTATGTTTTATTTAGTTTTCCATGTTTACTAAAATAACCAAACTTTCAAAAACAACTATTTTCTAGATTTAAAGTGTGCTAGGTTTAAAGTTCATGTCTCAAGTTTTCTAGTGTGCCCAATGGTCCAATATTTTGAACCACTGCTCTGATACCAAGTGTAATGCCCGCTTAAAACAACCCACTTGAGACCCAAGAACAACCTAGGATTAGTTAGGAAAATTATGGAATAATTTTTTTTTGTTTAAGAGTGTCAACAACCAGGTTACAAGGCAACAATTATCACAAACAAGTTTCAAGGCCAATTAAAATTAATAGCTTATATAATCCCCATTACAACAATTATTAAAGTTCTCAAGGTCAAAACATAGGATTAGAGAGTTCAAATAGGTTGAGAGGGTAATCTTTCACCACACCCACTCTCTAACTGGATTAAAAGATTTAATTTGATTTTTCTCAAAATTAACACACTCAAAACTTTCCTAAATCATTCCCATTAGATAGGAAATTTCCTCACCTTTCCAGTGATATAAAGAAGTCCTCCTAACTCCTCATATTTCTCAAGTTATGGGCTGACGGACTTTGGGAGGAAAATTTTCCCAAGGGCGAGCCTGCGGGCCTAGGGAAGAAAATTTTCCCATGCGCGGGCCGGAGGAGTACGGAAGATTTTTGGTGCATTTTCCTTTTTTGGGGAAAATTTAAATGATTTTCTTCCAAAGGCACCCGCGAGCCCGAAAGAGGACACGTGTCGGCTTGCAAAAGCTCTGGTGGGAAGTCGGGCCGCCGAAGCGATTTAAGACATTATGTCTTTTGGGTCGCAAAGCGCTAAGGGATTAAATTGATCCGTACCTCCTCCGATGCCCAAAATGCCACGTGTTGATCTTTGATTCACATGGGGGAAATGAACTTGTGGGGGAACTTACAAATTTTTGACTTTTGAGTTAAAAAGTGCAAAGGGTTAAAATTACGTGTGCCTCCACCGATCCCAAAAGATGCCACGTGTCATGACCTCATTGGGTTGCATGGGTCGATGGGCCATCAGAGTGCTTTTAGAATTTAAGATTTTAAAGGGAAAAAATATTAAAGTTACAAAAAATTCCGCACCTCCGCCGACGCCTAAGGCTGCCACGTGTCAGCCTACCATTGGTTGCGGGCGGCGGGGCGGCGGGGAAACTTTAGAATTTTTGCCAAAGAAAGGTTTAAAGTTTTAAAGTCAATAAAATCTCCACTCCTCCCATCGCCTGGTGAAGCCACGTGGCAGCACCTGATTGGTTGCGGGCCGGCGGGGAGGGGGAGAACTTTAGAAAATTTTCCCAAAATTTTCTGAAAACACTAAGTTTTCAAAAAGGAACCGCTCCTCCTGCCGATGCCTCGTGATGCCACGTGGCAGCTCCTTGATTGGCTTGGGAGGGTGGGGAGGTGGAGGAAACTTGGAAAATTTTCCCAATTTTTTAAAAAGGTTAAGTTTGATTTTGTGGGCCCGCAAAAGATGACAAAAGGCAAAAGTGGGGTAGCGGGTCCACGGGGGAAATTATTCCTAAATTTCTTTATCAGACTTAGGTGATTTTGACAAAAATTTAAGGCCTACAGGTTAGCGGAGAGTGGCGGGGAAATTCATTCCTTTTGATTTTTTGTCCAGAAAGCGATAAGGGAAAATTTAGGCCCTATGGGTCTGCCAAGGAAATTTTTTCCCAAAATTTTTTTTTGACAGTTAGATTTTTTTGATGCCAAAATGAAGTAAAACTTCAAAAGGCCATAAATTTTTATTAGGAGCTCGGTTTTGGGAAAACAAGGACTTTTTGGAAATATCTCGACCTTCTCTTTGCACAGGAATCATTAATTTTAATTTTGATAAAGTTTAAGGGGTCAATTTGTGAAAACGTTCTGCAGGATTTTAAGTGAAACTGGTAAATTTTAACTTATAAAATTTATTCAAATTTGATCTTTTCCTTCACTCAACATGCCAAACAGACATGGAGGATTGTTCTAAGAAGGTTTTAGGATGGATTTGCAAAGTAAATTTGTTGGATTGATTTGCATTTTGAAAATTTACAACTTCTGACACAAAATGACTGTGAAAGGTTTTGCTCGATTTGAATGTTTTGAAAGATATTTTCTTAAGTGTTTTAGTTTGGTTTGAATTCATTTTGGCATCATGTTATGTTCAATTTATTATTTCATTTGTTATTTCTTTGTTGCAGTTTGTTTTGAACATTTGGATTAAGGAATTTCCATATTGAAATGAAGTAAAGAAGTTTATCATTTTAGAAAGAGATTAAACTATCTTTTTGCCATCTTAAAGTATTGAATTCATTCCATTCTAGTCTTAATACATTTATTTCCTTCAATCAAACATTAAAACAAGAAACATTTCTATTCTTTCGACAATCATATATTTTAAACAAGGCAGAATAATACATTTTCTTCTCACGTGTTTCACTTTTTAACTTTCCAAACAAATATTTCATAGTGCATGTTAAACATCAAATTTTCAATACAACATATCATATTGAGACAAGGTAAAAATCACTTTATTAATTCAAAATGAAACTCTTACAACTTTTCCATTTCATTCCATACAAAATACAATTTCTTTCACATTCTTTCAAAAAACAAAACAGAGTATATCTCTTTTACATTTCACTTTACAAATTTCATAGTTAATACAAATATTTCCATTACAAAACATATAAAGTTCATCCACTTCAAAGTGGGAAAGGTTACAATAAAATTTATCTCAATAAGGGACTGTCAAACTGTCTCTTTTCCTTGCTCCAAAACAACAACATGCAGGTTTCTCATTCTTCCAATTTGATCACAACAAGAGTAGGGGAAAGGAAATGCTCTCCACCCAACCAAGACATCCAATGAAAAAGGAGAATCCATCCTTCTTCATTGGCCCCCGAGCCCCAACCATAATGCAATAAAAGATGTGATTCAACTCATGGCAACAAAGGCTTCCACAACACACACACAAGCAACATTTTGTTTCACATAAAAACATAGTCCAAAACAGAATGTAGTTTGCAACTACATTAAAACATGACAATCAAAACTAAGGCTTCATCAAGCAAGCCAAAGGAGCAAGAAACTATGGGGGATGCTACTTATGCCTCCCAAAGGGGAAATGGGTATCACCACCTGATTTCAAACTGCCACCAAAATATAGTATATCAAAATCCCTAACATAACCTTATGCCTCCCCCAAGTACCCCTTATTCCTCACATTTCCTTATGCCTCCCCAACCTCTTATGGCACCCCATAATGAGTAAAGAAATGCAAGCTATTTCTTTGTAAGGTGGAACCCAAATCCCAACTCCCTCCACACTTATACCTCCCAAAAACACTTGTGCCTCCCACAAAATAAACCCCATAGCCTTCTCCTACACCATTCCTAGGCCATCTACCCAAAAACCAACAAAACAAACCAAAACATTCACACAACAACATTTACATTCATAAAGGGAAGAGCATTTCAAGAGCCAAGCTCTTACCTCTCCATGATGGAGTTTGTTTCCAATTCCAAACAAAAAGCTTTATCCCAATGCCAGTCCAATCCAAAATCAACCAAGCACAACATGCAACAATCTTCCAAAAGCTCCTAAAAATGCAAGAGCTCCAAAACAACAAAATAATTCTCCCCAAAAGAAGTATCCCCAAAAGTTCAACAACCCAAAACAAGGCAAGCAATTCGAATTTTATAGAAGAGGGAAGAGAAGAGGATGAGGTGGATCCATGTAGGATGCCACATCACACATCCTCAACCCCAACACAAGGTCAACTTCATTCTCCAATGCATAATAAATAAGAATGACAGATTTACTTACACACTCCAAAACAAACCCACACCCCAAAAGGACTGAAATTAAAACATGTAAGAAAAGTGCAATTAAAACTTACTTCATTTCAAATGCATAAAGAAGTCTAATTTAACCCTCAAACCATAGGTATGGTTGGTAAATAAATTTAAGAGGTATGGGACAAGTTTAACTTGTCCCAAAGCCTCCAAATTCAGGTCTCCAAGGACAAATTCAAATTTCCAAGAAGGTGGAGTGTTTCACACTCAAAAGTTAACTTACACATCACTTACAAAGTCACTTACACATTACTTACACATTCTTACAACATTAAATTTAAGAGCCAACAACTTCAATAATTACTTTCTTATGACATATTTGATTTATTTATTTTAACAACATGATTACTCACAATATTAACACAACATTTAATAAATAATGAAAGGGGTAAATGCATCATAAAATAAACAAATGCAAACATTAACAAAAAGTAACCACATAAATAAATAAACATAACCCCATGGTCACATTCAAAGGAAATCCCACCCCCATGGGAATCCCTAACAAAATACAAACACACACAAACAATACAAGTTGCCATGGTGACCTTGTTGAATTCATCTAGAATTCCAATGTGGTTGGTCTCCAATCCCCCGATGTTTGTTGTGATATTTTTAACCTGCAAAACACAAATACCTCCTTCGGCCTCATGGCCATATTAGAACATCCAAAATAATATAAATATAATTCCAAAATCATCTATATATATGAATCACAACAACATCAAGCAATCAACAATGTCCTTTACAATTTTATCAACAACTATATCATCATCCAATAATTTCCATTTCTAGATCTACTCACAATATCCAATATCACATGTCTGAGCAACATCCATAATATAACGATGTCAATCAGTATATCATCATCAATATCTAAAAATTTCTCCAGTAATCATCATGCATCATAACTGAATCAAGATCAACAATAATCCATGGTCTAACATCTAACATCATACTAAATCAAAACCATAATAATGTCCATAATATAATCAGATAAGGACAATACATTATTGGTGAAGTATTAGTATTTAGCATGTGTGTTTATTTATTTATGATGAATATAATAGAGATATTAGGGTGAAATTGAAGGGAATAGTAAAAGTGTAGATAAAAAAAATATTGGAAGAATATTTTGATTCACAACTGCAGACAAACTTCGTGATGAATTAAAATAACCAAACTTAACAATTGATTGAGAAATTAATAAATAGGGTTTTAAATCAAATTAGTTCGAGATCCATATATGGTGCGACAACAGAAAGAAAATTAAGAATATTTTCCTTTTCCATGGTTGAATATAAAGAAAAATCATGAAAAAATAATAATAACCAAATTTGATATTTGTGATGGTCCTCTAGTTTTCGATGTCAAGTTACCTGTGTGTCACATTCCATTGTATGTTGTGGAGATAAAAAAACTAGCCTTCCTAACAAATGTGATTGCCTTCTCGGAGGAGTTTTATATATCTTTTGCATAGACTAGGGTGCCCCAAGCACCCCAACCCCTTTTCCATGTGCCCCAATCTAGCCATACAGCTTGGATCTAAATTTTTGTAGGCTCCTATGTGGTGATTTTCTTCTCCTATCCAGTTGGTCTCCAGTGTGACACAATCCCATAACCTCAATGAATCAGCTAAGGCCTTTCTAACCCTCTTTGCACATTAGGGTTTCAAATTTTATTTCTTATATTTATTGGGTGTATTTTCTATATTTTATTTCTCATTTATTTACTACTTCTATAGCATCATATTAGGCTAAATAATATATTCCATTTTAGTATGATCATTACCTTCTTTCACTCTCCACTTTATGCATTTATTCTGTGTAGTATTCTCCAACATGCCCGAAGTATTTTTGTGGGATCCTCTACATCTCCTTCTCTTCATGGATACTCTTCCATATTCTCCCCTTCTCTGGTATTCCCTCATCATCACACACCTTTCCTTTATATATGTGGGCCACATTTCTTCCCTTCCATTGGGAAACTTCATCTTGTAGTGCACATATTTCTTGGAGACATCCGCTTCACCTTCACCTTTTAAATCTAATTGAATCTCGTTCCCCCCTTCTTCTCCCCTTGTGCTCTACTCTTTGTGTGATCCTTCTAAAACTATTTCTTTTTGATGATTTTCCCTTATTGCCTTTATGGCAACCCTTGCATCCTTCTGCAGTGTTCCTACACTCCCATTGTACCATTCATGATTATTCATTCACGTATTCTTTCTCTTATGCACTCTTTTCATATTTCACCCATGTAGCCTCTTCCTCAGATGGATCCTCGTGAATTTCCTTCATGGAAAATCCTTCCCTATTCCACTCTCTATTGCACTCATTTTCTTCTATGTGCCTCTATTTATGTATTCTCTCTAGATCATCTTGGATCTCCTTACTCAGTACATCCTTTTTTATGCATACTCTAACAATATCCTATGTGGGTTGATCTACTTAAATTTTCTTTGGGGTAACCTATATCTTCTCTAATTCCTCTATAGTGGTGCTCCCATTTCCAAAAACGTCCTTATCTTCATTCTCCTCAAATCCTCTTCTTAGATTTTCTTCGTCTGTGTAATCTTCTGCTCCCTTTTCCTCTACTAGGGTCTCTTCCTTTCTGTACCCCATTTGTACTTCCTCTAGGACATCTTCTTTTATGTAATCATTTATGCACTCTTTTCCTCCTTCTGGGACTCTCTTGTCTGTGTTCTCTTCACCCTTCAATTATGCATCTCTCTAGTTCATTCCCTGGACTCCACACACTTTTTACAATTCTCTCTCAATGGTATCTAATTATGACATCATGTCACCTTCTCTATGTGCATGGTCTTTCAAAACCATTTATTCCTCTTGTCCCTTGACTAGGACACCCTTCTCTATACACCTATCTCCACTTAGCTACAAACTCTTTTCTCTTCTTTCCACCTCTCCATCTCACGGCTTTGTGCAACCTTATATGTATTCATGGTCTGTAGTTATCATCTTTTTTTTTTTACAGTTATCTCCTCTAGCAAATTACTCTTGGTCATTGCCATCTACTCCTAGGTGACTTATCTTTTCACCCTCTGCTCGTCTTGTGAGATTTACTCATGCACTTTGTCTTGTGCATCCTCTGGCATTACTCCCATACATGCTTCCACTCCAGTCTTATGCTATACTTGCACAATATTTGTTATGCCTTTGCGCACACCTTTTCTTCCCTCCAGCGCTCCACTGACACTCTCTTCATGAAATATTCTCTACACTCCAAACTCCTTACTAATTCTTTCACCTCCATCCTTTGGCTACTCTGCACTATAAGACCCCATCTCATTTGGTGGTCTTTTTATACATTCTACAATCTAGTCTTAATACCATTTATCACCTCCATTATTATCTCCAACATTTCACTAACTACTACATCTGAATAGTACCCTCCTCTTAGTGATATCATGCCTTCTCATGTAATATCTTTACATCCTCCAGACGCTTCACTCTAGGATATGTCCTAGTGTTATCTTCCCACCTTATCTTCATGATGGAGAACACAAATTCTGTGTTAGATTCCTCATGTTTGATGATCTATTAGTTGTTCTGCTTCCTCAAGAACTAACTTTGATACCACTTAAAGAATAATATGTCCTCACCATATTTTATAGAGTCACACAATGGAATGAAACCCTAAGGTTTATTTTTATTCTTTGGAAGGACTTTACGAAATCTACATGCAACCACTCTTCTAGGATATTGCAATCACTTACATGGAGATTTTAGAAACTTATATGATGTTCCCCTAAGACATATCCTAGACTAGAATGATTACTTATAAGAACTTCCGATGACCTTGGCTCTAATGGATCTTATATAGTTAGCTCTAACAATTCTTCGATATCTCAAATGTGGCTTTCTGCAACCACTTGAAAATGGTGAGCTCATCCTCCTTTTATAGTTGTGCACCCTATCCTTTTTCTACTTCTCTCTACTTGTTTGAATTCACCTTTAGGTGGGATACCTCCTTCTAGATGATTCCTATTTTCTTTCTTAGATTCAAATTTGAATTAATATTCTTTTATGCTCCGACCTACTGCGCCTATTATTGTGCCATTTCAATCTCATCATTAGATCTTTTGACCCTTAACCTAGTCATCATCCCTCATCAAGCATGTCTTCTAACACCTTTTGTAGTTTATGCCAACTCTCCATACTGTCGCACACTACTTGGCTCATGTTATTCGCCACATCTTGGTTTCATTTTTTTGTACATTTTTTTTCCTGAGTTCCAATTCAAAAGTTTCTTCCACACACTTTTCCTGGGATTCTAGCTCTTTTCAAAATATTTACACACCCTCTAGTCATCGAGGATGATCCAAAACTCCACCTCCCTACTAAAATCATATGCACACCACCGCACCTTATTCTTGGACACCTACTCCTTCCTCTTCATTCCTTACATGCCAAATTCTTGCTCACACCCGTACTTGGGAAAAATTGTGCAGGATTACTTTAAACCTTGGATGCTCCTGCATTAAAAAGGTATTTAAAAATATATTAGGGGTAGGGAAATTTGGGTAGTATGGAATAGGGAGGAGGGATATTGATGGGGTAGAGAAATTAGACCTAGATTTAGATCATTTAAATTTTGTGTTTTTCAAAGTAGCGGCATGGTTTATAGAGAAGTAACATGTTTTTCTACAGTAATAACACTACATAACTCTAAATTGTTAGGGAATCCTTCATAGTACCATATCTAAGGTATATTTCTTATCATTTGATTCAAAAAATATAGCAAAATAGATGACATAAATATTGATAAATTTAATTGAAAAAGAGTGGAACTACACATGAACCTTCGCACTAATAAACAATGTTTGATTAGTGTGAAATTTTTTGGTAGAAAAAATGGAAAGAGATATCAAATTAGACAAACTAAGGTTTTGTAATTCTTTATTCCAATATGAATTTGACATCAAAGATTTAAGTGAAAATATTATGAAATATTGTAAAAATGTAAGATAATGAATCTAATATCAAAGAGATGGGAGTAAAAAGCATATAAAAATTTCATAGGGAAAATGGGAAGTTGGGATATATGGGAAAATAACGGTTATTTATAATAGGGAAGTTGTATTGGGAGGGGGTGTTAATAATATAATATTGAGTAGTTTTGGAAATAGTGGTATTATTTATTATCATGTGAACACATTTTATATGACATAGGTTTACATGGTGAAACCCTTATGAGTGGTTGGTTACACATAATACCCATTCCTTGAATTATGACTCTAGCTTTCATTAAAGCTTGTATTTGTATTTTTCTTTATTTTTCAATTAAATGTTGGTATTATAATGATATGATTAAAGCATTGGAACATTAACTTGAATGTTTTCCATCTCAGTATAATGTTTATGAAAGAAATGGTTTTTTGTTAAAGTGTGCATTTTGGTTGATACTCTTAGTTTTTTTTATCTTTTTTAATAGGTTCTTTTTAAAAATATATCTTTTTGGTCTAGACAATTGAATTTTTTCTTCTTGTGAAAATTACTTTGTTCATTCCATTTTGGAGTTGCATACTAATTCTATTCATATGGTATCTTATACATAAATATGGAAAGTGGTTGTACACTGCCTTCCATATTGAAAATAGTTTATAATATAACCAATAATGAAACTTAGATAATGATATTAAACAATAAATCAGATATAAGGGTTTATATAGAGTATATAAAAATATAAAACTGATTTGGGGATGATAACTGAGACATGTTATCCCTCTATTCTTATCATTCCCTTCATGTTCTTAAAAAATAGAAAGGTAACAATTGGTGAATTGTATTCAATTCTCTAAATCCTCAATATGTATATAAAAAATAGTTATTTTTATAAAGTGTTTGCAATTTTCCCAACCTTTATCCTTCATAGCTTATGAAAAAACTAGGAATTTATGTTAAAATTATCTCTAAATTAACGACACTAGCTTTGTCGGTCAAAACCATGAACACTAGAACGAAGGATATGCATTGATTCCAGAGAACTCAACAAGATAACCATCAAGTATAGTTTTCTATTTCCATAGATAGATGATTTGATCGAACATTTTAGTGGTGTGAGATACGTTACCAAAATTGATGTAAAGAGTGGATATCACTAGGTAAGGATTAAAAAGCGAGATGCATAGAAAACTAATTTTAGAACACATAATAGGATTTATGAGTGCTTCACCATGGCATTTAGATTAACCAATGGTCCAAGTATGTTCATGTGGTTGATGAATGAAGTAATTCCAAAATCATGTCCATTTAAAACTAAAAAATAATGGTTGTATTTTAAATTTAGAAGTTATAAGAGACTATGCTTTTTAATATTTCAAAGTAATTTATGAATAAAAAATAAAACGTGTAAATTTTTTTATATTTATATTTTAAATTCATTTATTATATAAACCACTACTTAATCAACATTCATGTAAGCTTTTGATAAATGTAGTGTAATTCTATGCAAGAGTCACAACCCAAAATTTTAATGTAAATGGTAGGATACTAGTTATATTTGTGAATTCATATTCTCACATGTATATATTTTTGAAATATAATATATTTGATTTCATATCATTGATTTCAGCCCTATATTAAAGTAGGCACCCTCTTACTTATTATAGATGTCACTTTCCTATTTATAAATTGTTTGAGTGTAAAATAGAACCCTATTGTCATATAAGATGACACCAAAAGAAGGAGAAATCCAAAAACCTCAAGGAAATAATTATTAAGCATAAGAAAGGCCCAAAAAGGGGGTTGACTTAAAAAATTAATAAATGTGAAAATTTTGACTAGTGTCGTATTGTTTAGAACTAGTCACTACCTATAACTAATCAAAACAACAAGGTAGGATAGAGAAACCATGGGAGAGGAATAAAATAAGGAAAAAATCTCAAGAAAGTTTAGAACACAAATAAAAATGAGGATAAAATGATACGATTTATAATGAGTAAAACAGAAACAAGTCAAATATCTAACTACGTAAGGAACACATGGTGACGAGAATCTAATTCAAAATAATAATCAATAAACACATAGATACACTAGTGCCATAGAAATTAAGTATCCATGGAGAAAACATTGGTTTCTACAAGTACATGTGTATAAATTTTAATTATTGGTGTGAACTATACAATTTTAATGTCAAAATAAAAATTGAACATAAAATTTCTAATTAACGTCAAGCATTGAGGTTGAAAAAGCATTTGTGATACTTTTGAGTTGTAGTCCTACTAAATTACTTGTTCTAGTTATCAAATAATTAAAAACAAAATTTTTTTTTTTTATATTTAATTTTAGTCAAAATATTGAAATAAAATTAACTGCCATTTGATAGTTACTAGACCTAATTTTACAGTTAATGATATAACAAAAGTACAAATAGCATCAACTATTTCAATTCACATACTGCTATGTATTTAAAATTAAATAAGCTAAGGCAAAATATTATAACGTTATTGAAAATAATTATTGGTACTTTTCTTATATTATCACATGCTCTTTCACTTACCATCATTTTCACTACATCATAACAGTCAACACAACATCTAATGAGAAATGATAGGAAATATTACATATATAAGGGTTTAATATTTTATTTACATTTAAGGATTACATAAAATGCATATAAATCAAAATTTCAAAGATAATTTAAACTTTCACTAACTTCTAAGAATTCGAAATACAATAAAGGTTACTACACACTAGGTATAGAGCCAATTAGAGATAATATAGATGTTACCAAACTATATTAGAAATGGTGAATATCGTAAAAATATATTTCCTTCAACCACATACCTAGTGGTCTCTTACACAATTCCTCAATACAAAAGGAGTGGACCATTTCTTAAACAAAGAAGATAGATAAAGATCCGAAATGGAAAGAAGATATTCATATGTATAAAAGGTAAGATTTTTAGTACCATCTAGCGTCTTGTGACATCAAGGACCTTTAAATGTGGTAAATAATAATCCTAATATCAATACTATGTTTTGTTGTTGTTGCTATTGTATTTGTTGTAGTGAAATTGGACAGGGTGTGTTCTGCTACGAGGCTGTTTCTCCTTTGTTGAAGATCATAAATGTCTTTGGCGAAGTATTGTGTGATTGCATGCTTGTTATTACTTGTTGTACAATGAAAGCTTAGGTCATTTGTCGAAGATGGGAAACATCATTGGCGAAGCATTATGTGATCATGTGGTTGTTATTTGTTGCAAGGATAAATTGGAAAGGACAAGTGGCAAGTATGTTGGATTCAAATTTAGGGTACTACATCGATGTTGCACAAACATGTCTGAAAATGAGGGTCATTGAAGAGTACGAGGATTAATAAAAGATGTTGTTGATAAATGTTGGTTTTAGTTGTTATAAAGTGCGTAGTTAGAAGTAATATGTTGGGCGGGATTGGTTTTAGGATTTGCAAAAATAATATAGAGATAGCTTTGTTTACACAATTTTAAATGATTCAAGGGTTTTGAATAGAGATCTATTAAGTCTAAATATGGTATTTGTGATACATATTATTTTGGAAAGTAGCATCATATTTAGAAAACAACTAACATATAAAGGGAATGTATGTTAAATTTGGCAAAAATGAATTAGATGTGGATTTGACCATGTATAGTTCGTAGTTATATTTGTTTGAAAGTTACGTAAAAAGAAGATCACTATAGTTTTAATTGCATTATCAATTTTGGGTGATATTTTAGAAGGGTGCGTTTGTGTGATGCCGTCTATGAAATGGATTAGGTAGATATTAAGGCGGCAGTAATAGTCACATGCTTGTATTGTAATGGGATTTATTGTCATTTGCAGAAGGCGGAATGGTGATGACAGGTGTCTGGAAAAGGCTAGATACGTGTTATTCTGTACCATGTTTTTGGCTGTGCTTTGCAAAACTTGTTTTTTGATCTTATGGCGTGGCAATGGCAGAATTGTGGATTTGTGTTTGCAGGGGACGCACAGAGTATAATCGTAGAGATGAGTTTCTATTTGTCTTTGTGCTTTACGATTGTCTCAATTTAGAGTCAGTAAAATAGAAGACATTGAAATTATTTTGTTGTGCAGTTGTATTGTGTTTTCTGCGACTTAGATTGAGTTTGCAGAGAGCATTTAGTTGAAAACGAGGTTAGACTTAATTTCGTATCAATAGCTGTGCAAATTGAACAAGTTTTGTATTTGTAGTTTGGTTCCTGTTACATATAATTTGTCATGGGCGGTGCAGGTAGATGAAGAATACGGTGTTCTGGTTTAGAGACGGATGTGCGGTCAAAAAAGAGTAAGGTGTAAGTAACATAATCCAGTAGCTTAGATGAATAACATTGTTAGTTGATACAGAAATAAGCAATATCACAATTCGAATACCCATGCTATTGCTTTGAATAGAATGTACCATAGCATGTTGGTTTCTGTGAATTGGCAGTGCTATGTGAGGAAAATTGGTCTGTGGTAAGAAATACCTTCATAGTTCGTAAGGTACAAAATTTGTACAGTCGTTTTACTTTTTTTGGTTTGTGCATGTTTAATCCTATGCTTTTTTCAGAGAAAGCTTAAAATTTAATTTTTTTGAGTCGTTTTTACATGTCGTTGCAAGTGTTATCGTAAGGGAAAAGAGATTAGTAACTTTGTTGTGTTCGTAAGGCGTTGTTCTTTTTAGCCTTTACTATTTGCATTTAATTGTGAGCATGTAAAATTTTACTTGGCATTGTGGGAGATGGGAATGTTTGTAAACCAAGATGGCGATGCCAGTTTTAATGGCAATACATGATAGGTAATGAATCTTAATCAGATGCAGATTTAATACACTTAGAAAAGCTCTATCTGGTAGAAAGAAAGAAGTTTGAAAAATTACACACAAAAAAGGATTTTGGAAAGAAAAATTCTGAGTAGAATTTTTGATTTACAAAATATCCAGGTATCAAAAAATTGGCAATCAAATAATAGTACAGTCAATGTGTTGCAGATAGACAACAATGTGGATAACCGATGTCATTGAAAATGTTCCATCTGGACATTTGAGGCCCACTTAGATTGTGAGCCTGAGAAATACAAATAAAGTTGTGTTGGTTGCGAGCATGGTTGATCAAGACAAAAAAATCTTGTGGTTTTGGAAAGTTGCGTTAGGGGATTTGACGGTTCAGCTTCATTCAAACTCGAGAGCAAAGCCATAACGAAGATTGACTTTATTCTTACACATTTACAATATTTTGAGGTTCGATTGAAATGTGATGCATCTAATGGTTTGGCAGTATTTGCAATTAATTTATGTGGATTGTGTTTTCTTAGCTCCGTGACTGCATTTGGAGGTGCAGATATGTTTTGTTTAAAATGACAGACGGAGGAGGATGATTTTGGGGTTGCCATTTTAGGATTCGTCTCTATTAGATGAAGAGATTATTATCTAAGAATCTACTGAAATAATTAAAATGAAATTATATCCAAATACAGAAATTTGTGTATTGTTATTCAGGGTTGCAGGATATGGCACCAGGTGTGCTAATCTGTGTGTTGAATGCGGGGACGGTGTGGTTTGGACACTGCCCAGATACCGTATTTGTCCATAGTCACATTTGAACATGTAACTGGGCTGTATCAGATACAGCTGGATATGGTATGTGGGCCATCTGTAGCCGTATCTGTTTTAAAAGTTAAAATAAATAATTTGCAAAAATAACCCTTCAAAACGCTAAAAAGATATCAAAATAGCTGCAGCAATCTTCTAAAATCTGTTTTAGCAGCAACAACAGAAGGACATGGATGTGAATGAGTGTTGATTTACTCTTTTCCTTCAAAATTTGACATTGGCTTTGCTCAACCTGTTATGATTTCATCCGATTTGTTTCCTTTGTCCTTCTTTGTTTCTTTTCTTTCATTTCATCTATTTTCTTTTAGTGCCTGCACAATCTTCAATTTTTAAATCCATATACCTAGCTTCCTACCTCAGTTGTATCCATGCTAGAGATCAGAAGGGTTTTGAAAACCACTCTTTGTAGTGTGATTAAGAAGATAACTAGATTTCAAAGGAAAATCCATGCTGCAGAGGTTAGTAGGTGATCCACCTCAGCAGCCAACATGAAAATCCTTTGGTATGCCAACTCAGCCTCTTTGAGGTTCATGTCAGCAGATTCAACAAACTAATATTCAGCAAAGAGGCTGAATATGTGCAGGGCTTAGATCTTCAGTATGTAGTTTCAGTGTTGATTTTGTCTGTTTTGTTTTATTTCGAGTAGTTATTCTATTGATGAACAGTGTGAAAGTTCAGTGCAGAGAAAGAGTGAAAGAGACAAATGTTGCTCTGAGACATAAGTGGAGTAGCAGGAAAAGGAACTTTGACAGTGTTAATCAATACAATAAGTATTCAAAGTAAAAGATAAAGAGCAGGAAAAACAAAGTAGTGGCCATCATGTACAAAATCAACACTAAAACTGCACACTGAAAATGCGTTTTCCATGGTCTAGTTTCAAACAAGTCATTAATGGAGAGCATGGCAAGACAAAGATAGAGTGAGAAGGTTTATAATCAAATACAAGTAGGGCATTAGTGTGGCGAAGATTTTTTAGTTAGTCGCAAATGCAGCTACCAAGAGATGTGCGTTGAAACATATTTATGAAATTTTTGAACCATGCCTGAATGAATACGCTGTGTAACATGTTCTTCTTAATTAAATAAATTATCAGAGGGTTTGATGCAGAGAAAGAGTGAAAGAGACTAATTTTTTGTGAAAGGGACGAAGTATAGGCTCCTCAATTGCAAATGATTACAGCTTTAATGGTCTTTACGATGTGATTTTGATTATGACGGTTCCAAGACAAGGTGAAAGCGGGTTTGCTGAAGCAAGTCAAAACACATTTAAGGAAATGCAATTGAGAGGTTTAAAGCCAATATTATGACATATTTGAGCATTCCCACAGCCTGTGGAAAAATGGGAAGTTTGGAACAGTGTTCCGAGCATAGACGTTAAACCTGTGAATTGCATTTGCTTAAATGTGTTTGAAGTTGCTTTGGCAAATGCAGTTTGACCCAGGAACATTATCTTTTGCGTTTACATATTCAGCGGGCGGTTGAAATACTGTTGTTCGTAGTTTTGGCCGATGCTAAATAGCTCAGCTGCTCTAAACGTATGGTATTGCAAGGCCAAATAGTAGTGGCTGCACTAATGCGGTACTTGTATTTAATTATAAAGTTGGTGACTTTTTTTTCTTGTCTTACCATGCTTTCGATTAATGACTTTTTTGAAAGTAGAGCATGGAGAAGGCATCTGCAGTATGCAGTTTTAGTATTGATTTTGTCTATTCTGCTTCTGAGCAGTTGTGCTATGCACACTGCAATGTGTGCAACATCATTATTGCAGGAGACGGTAGCCAGTACTTTGTTTTTTTCCTGTTCTTTATGTTTTAGTTGGAGTCTCTGAGCAAGATTTGTTTCTTAGACTCTTTGTCTGTGTGGAACTTTCACAGTGTTAATTAATACAATAACTACTAAAAATAAAAGAGCAGGTAAAATAAAGTGGTAGGCATCGTGTAGTGCGAGAATAGTGCTACAAAGATTGCAGTGTACATAGCACAGGTGCTCTGAAAAAGAATAAACAAAATCAATACTAGAACTGGATACCGAACATTCCTTCTCCATGGTCTAGTTTGAAAGAATCTATTAATCGAAAGCATACTATAATTGACACCTACGAAGAGATGTGCCTCGAAACATATATATGAAGTTTGTGAAACACATTTAAGGAAATTCAATTGGCAGGTTTAAAGGCAAGCTGCATGAGATTTCTGAGCATCTTCGCAGCCTCTGGCAAAATGGGAACTTTGGAACAGAGCTTTGACCATAGTCGTTAATAAACAAAAGTCAGAAAAATAACATTTGTTACATGCTGTAAAACTGGTTTTTTAAAGACTATGTTGTAAATAGATAGACTATGCACGAATTTACTAGAGAGGTTCATCTCAGGCTTTTAAGGCTGAACACAGAAGGTGTTGCAGGATAGGAGGTTTGTTTCTGAGTTTGTGACTGTGAGAAGGTTTCAAATCAGTACGGGTATATTGTGTTTCAGTGACAAGAGAAAGTGAGATAAGAGACTGTAATAACCTTGAAATGTAACGGCATGAATTTGTGAAACTAAAGGTAAGGAACAATGAGATATCAAAAATGTTTTGTTGTTTTCCTTTGTGCATTATGAGGCTATGTTGGCTGTTCTGACATTGCAATTTAGCTGAGGAGTTTTGTGTAACAGTTGGCATGGAAAGTGATTGCATTCTTGTTTGGTTTTGTTTTTCAGACTATTCATATTTTTGTAGCATGACAAGGCATAGTCGTTGTAGCTGGTCACATAATCTATTTGAAAGAAAGGTAGTGAACAGTTTATATTAGACATACAACAAATCTGTAAGAAATAGCAAACAGCTGTAGGTGACATAGTAAAAAATAGGTGACAAGAATTAATGTCTTAATATAAAAAGAAGAAAGTCAGAGATATTAGATCCTTGTATTTAAATCTTGTGAAAAAGGTGGTATGCTACAGTGAAGTAATAGTTAGATATGTAAGCAAATGGCAGGAAAGTAAAGAGTAATGAAAATAGACAAAAAGAGTTGTATTAATTGTCTGATAGTAACATAATTACAAAAATGCTAAAACAAAAGCAAAGCCTATAATATGTAACAAGTAGGCTAGGCAACTGTTTGTTGATATTGTCAAAAGCATAGACAGTAATAGTCGATTGTTGCTGGCGATACGGGGAGCCTGTTATGAAATTTGTTCGTGTATGTGAATGGCTTGCAAAAATGTTCCAGAAATATGAAAGAAGAAAACGAGTATGTTACACTGGAAACAAAGAATTAAACTGATATGTAATGAATAGAAGTGGAAAATGCAGATGCTTACCAAAGAAAAGAGAAAGCTATGTTTCTTTGATTGTGGATATTGAGTTGTCAACTGTCAAGGTGAATGTACCTTTGATTTGGAATTGACGGAGAAGAAATACAGTCTTTGAGATGTCTTGTTGATATTCTTCATACTGTGTTTGACAAAGGAGAGGGAAGGCTTTTTGCAGTAATGGCTCTCGCAATGTGCAGTGCAAGGAGTCATCTATTGTTTGCAAGGAGCAATGGAGAAAGTGCTTATATTTGTATGGTTTTGATGTATTGCAAGTTGCACAAAGTGAAATTTGTTTCAGGTCATCTGGATCAGGTTCTGTGAGACGGTCACATTCTACACAGAATGCTTGGAAAGGAGGAAGGTATATGTTCTTTGTGTAAAGTATACCTGCAATCTGCACAAGGAAGATGAAGTTGACATAATTGATAGATTTGAATTTGTTGATGGAAGATAACTTAAAAAAGAGAAATTGCAGTGTACTTGCCTCTGTGTTTGTGTTTATGAGAGACTGTAAAAATGTTTTTGTAGATTCATCATTTAAAGGGTCAATGAAGGATGAATGGCCTGCACGTACAACACGTGAACCCTGTAATCCTTGTCTGATAAAGTTTTTGAAGAGCAATAGTGGTATGTTCCCTGCTGCAATGGCATCTCTTATTGTATGACACAACGGAATGTGAAAATTTCCCAAATGTACCTGCAATGACAAAGTATCATGTCTGGTTAAAATTGAAGGGAATAATGCAGTGCAATGTATATAAAAATGAAAGAAGGGAGTGTGTCAATACTGTTGCTTTTCCATTTTCAGTGTCAGATTCTTTAACATAGAGGGTGAAAAGTTCGTTGATGTGGTGGATTCTTGTTACAATTGTGGCAAATGACCCAACTGAGAATGTTGCATTTGAATGAAGAAGCTCTTCTATTGGCATGTCAGGTGTAAGTTTTCGTGTTTTGCAAACTATGGGTATGTTTTCCATGGTGGTTGTTGCATTTGCAGACAAAGAACAATTTGCATCTCCTCGTTCGTACTTTTTTTTTTCTTTGATGGTGAAACCAGTAACACGTAGGCTGCAGCCAGCGACCACAGTGGATGCGAATTTGTGCACGAAGGTGTTGCTCATGTTCAAAGTGATTGTCATTTGACCATTTTTGTCAACTAAATCAGCATGGAGAATTTCGGCTTTTGAGGGGGAGATGTTGGTTGCATGCACTGGTCCATAGATGACGAGGATATCACCTTCAAATACAGTTGCAACTTTGCCTGCACAAATGTCAAGTATGGAGGATGGCTGTTGTGTTGCTGGTTTTGGATTGCATTTTGAATGGTGTTAGGATGTTTTTATTGAAAGGATAAGTGTGATAATAAATGAATAATGACAAGAAAGTAAAGAAACATTAGAAAAAGATTACCGTTTAGAGGATTCTTGCAAAATATCATTACTGTCAATGTCCTTGTTCTTAGAGGTGTGTTCCATGTCTTTGTTGTTGTAACTATCTGCAAAGCATTCAAATATGTAAATGGTTGTTGTAGAGTGTCAAATGAAAAGGAAAGAAAAGAATCAAGAAACTAGATATTAGTTTTCCTTATTCAATAGAACAGTGTGTATGCACTTATAATTGTGTAGTGCTGTTGTTGGTGTTTTTCAAGAGAGCAAAAATTGCTGGGTGGTCAGTCCATTAAGCAAATATTTCAAATGTATTACAGGTTTGAAGGATTGTGTTTGACCATATATGGTCGATCATGTTTTTAGTGAAGACACTTGAATGTTGTATATGGAAACTGAAATTGTTTTTTTTACATAAATGCTAAAATCATTGTTGTTTTCCTATTTTTGTTTTGCATGTCGATGTTGAAGTCTCCAAAAATGTAGGCAGGAATGGTTAAATCAAGGGATCGGAACACATTGTCAAGAACAATGAAAATGTTTTCCAGATGTGCATTTGGCGCAACATAGACATTGACAATAGATATGCATTGATGTTGCAGTAATATCTTTTCCAGTAGTGACTCTACATGTGCATTGTGAAAGTAATGTTTTTCTAGGAAAGCTATATTGTTTGCAATAAAAATTGCTAGACCATGGACATGGTGTGCAGATAAGCATTGGTATCCGTCTAGGTAGTCAATTGCAATGGGGTAAGCAATGTGAGTTTCTTGTAAACAGAGAATGTGAGATTGCATTATGATCTGAAAACGCGTGTTGTATTTTTTTTCACTTTTAAAAGTTTCCAAAGATCGTGATTTTCTTAACCAATTTTAAGTATTCTAAACTCCAAAAAATTGATTAAATTCTGATTATTATGCATCCATATAACTGCGTAAAACTTTTGTAGCAATAAAATAATCAGAAAACTGAAAAACATTCAGATAACAAACAAGATTGTTTACGGGGTTCAGAAATTCCTACGTCCCCGGGTTCAGATTAAACCGATCCATTAATAATATTGAAATTCAAGAACAATAACTCTTTAAAACAACCAATAATGAATCACAACCTGAAAATGAGCTGATCAATGTCCCAAGAACTCTGAAAAATAGTAGAAACTGTCCCAAGAACGATCCGTGGCTCCTACAGTGTTTTCACAATGTGATCTCCCTGCAACTGTGTTAGAAAAAACACCTACAAATGGAGATTTAAAAACATTATATAAAAACAAATCATATATCTGATATCATCTCTGAATTCTGAACATTTTTCATGTTTACACCAAGTCACAATTCGGACCAGAAGTGCATTGAAATTCGTGTTTTCCAACTCGCTGTCTTGTAGATCCCTATTAAAATCTGCATTCAAAGCTTCCAAAAACAGGTTAAAACTCAAAAAAAAATATAAAATCTTACATCATTGGAATCGTCTCAGAATTTCCTTCATTTCAACTTTTTACTCCAAGTGCCCAATCTGAGTGCAAGGCCTTCAAAAATGGCGTTTTCTGAAACTGCCTCCTCTTGGCTTTTACACAGACATGTCCCCGTTGTATAAGTCGAAGCGACCCATTTTATAATGCGCCCAAGCCTCTAGGCGAGTTGGTTGGAGGATTGGTCTTGGAGCGGTGAGGTTGGGGGATCAAATCCCAGTGGCCATCATTTTTTGGCGGATTTACCTATTTTAATGGGATAAAATCCCAATTGGAGCGGCTTAGCATTTGATAAGGGATAAATTCCCATATTTGGCGGCATTTTTTAGTGGGTAAATCCCACATTTTGTGTGTGAAATTTTTTTTTAAGGCTTTAAATAGCATTCCTCCATGCCAACATAGTGGTCAAAGGACCACTTTGGAGCATAACCGCCCCCACCTTAATCTTCACGTGGATTTCCACGCATGACTTTGCACCCTAACAACCGCTTCACCACCTTCTTCCCTCCACGTGGAAACATAGCAATAGCATGGTTAATTTGGCAGTTAGGAGAACTATGTGGGCTTTGATACTAATGTATAAACATTAATGTATAGGGGTTTGGCATATATGTGTGGCATTTGGAAAATGGACTTACTAAGTAAATATAATTTCGACCCATGTAATGTGGTATGGAAATAATTAACTCGGTCATTAGTATATATTCCACTTGTCATCTCACGATAGGCAAATTGAGTGAATTCGACGAGTGGTGGCAAGCCACGTGTCACAGTGCAATTGGTCCAATATTGACCAGTTGACCATAGTTTGATTTTCTTGATGTCTGAACTTTGACCGAACATATCTAGAGCTCCCAATGTCTGTTTGTCACGTTCTCACAGTCGTTGGAAAGCTCTCGAGATGATCTTCTGCACTAACACAATTTACGGATGTTTAGGGAAATTTTTCAAAAATGATCCCCTGATCACATTAATTCATGGTCATGTAGAATGGCCTCTCTGTGAGCATGAAGACTTTGGGTATTTAGCGAAGCAATTATAGTAGACGAAGAAATATCAGCTGTGGACAATTCATGCTGAATATTCCATTTAGCTTCATTTCGGAGTCATTCCATTTCTGTGTTGATTGTCTGTTTGATGCTGAAATTTTTTTTCGTAAGTGGGGACAGCAAATAAAGGCTGGAAATGGTTCCGACTCATGATAGAGCAATATATGCCAACCCATGGGACGATACGCCAAGGGGACTGAAAGAAAGTCGTTCAAGTGTGAGGCCTTGTGCTCTGTGTATTGTGCGTGCTGAACAAAGTTGTACAGGGAATTGTTTTCTTATTGTAACCGGTGTCTTCAAGGATGTTCTATGCAAGGGTCTAGCAACTCGAACAATAGGAGTCCAATCTAGTTCTGTTGTCATTGTTGACAATTGCGGATGTTTTGATCTTTGTTGTTTTCCAATACAGGGATCATTGAATTTTATCCATACTGCATCGAAGTCATTTGTTGTTGTATATGTTTTGAAAACTCCGTCAAAACCATTGACCAATCCATCTTGGATGTCGTAGTTCCCTACGAAAAGTTCAATTAGCATGTTGACTTTGAGTTCTATATGTTGTGGCAATTCTATAGTTTTAGAGTAGCTTTCCATTTGTTCTAGTGTTGTATCTTGTTCATCGATAGAGTCGATGACAATTTTGTGGCCTGGAGCAAGTGCAAGCATTTTTTTATTGTGTTGAAGAACATCTATGTTTTTGTAGAAAAGGAATGGAAGTGTTGGATCAACTGGGATTGGCCGAATACAGGTATGACTGAGGTATGCAAGGTCAGATTCTGAATGTTTTCTAATGCGAAATATGTTCAGGACAGAGACAAAGGCAACATCTTTCTGACGCATTGTTTCAGTCAATTCATATATTTTGACATGTGTATTCCAGAAGTCATAGGTAATCAATTCTCTGGAAATTTTGGGGTTTTTAAACACAAGACAGTCATTGACTGGTTGTGCTTGGTAGAAGTCTCCGCAAAAGATCATGTCAATCCCTCCAAACCAAGTTGTGGGCATATGTTTTATTTGACGTAGTCGTTGGTCTGTGAAGTATAGAAGTTGACCTCTGACCAAGGATATTTCGTCTATTAGAGCAAGTTGTAATTGTTGGTAGTGCTTTGCCAAGGAATCCAATTGTTCATTGGTTAGTGGGTGTAGTTCAGATCGATTGAAAGGCAAGAGGAAAGCAGAATGGAGTGTTATTCCACCGGCATTGTAAGCAGCTTTTCCCGTGAATGCCAAGATCAAGCCTTTGATTTTCAAGGGGTCGCTATGCATGGAGCTATCGTAAATACGAGCCAATGTTTCAAATATCAATTTTGCAACAAATGTTTTACCTGTGCCAGCACCTCCTGTTAGGAAAAGGTAGATAGGAATTGATGGGTCTTTATTTTTCTTAAAGGAGATGTCTTTCAAAATGGCTTGTTGTTTCTTATTGAGAAGTTGCATTTGTTTGAAATATGTTCTGTTGTCTTGGATGCTAGGGTGTTTTGCTAGTTGGAATTGTTTCTTTGCAATGTCTGAATGTTGATGTCGATTGCGGAAAGGTAAATCATGTTATATGTCATAGTCTTCAAAGGGGATTTGTTCATGTGTAGTTATCATTGTCATTTTCTCAGAGGATTCGAGAGACAATTGCACATCGTGAATTGCTGTGTCCATGTCACCCCATTTGTTGTTAGTAGTGTAACGGTATTTGGATTCATTGGAATGGATAGTGTGTTTGTGAAATGCATATGCATCTTTCCAAGTTGCAAATTTGGTTTTTAGGCTGTGTTCATTTTCTGTAAAAGGGATGTAAAGCAAAAGCTTTTCACGGCAATAGTTGTCTATGTCAACATATTTGCTATAGTTGACAGATCTGATGATCAGCGGCTTGTTTCGAGGTTTTTTATTTTTGCTACCATTGTGAATGGAAACAAAGTCAGCTAAGCAAATGGAATGCAAAGAATGAGGTCGTGCTATGTAGTGGTCTATGATAGAGCGGCACATGATGTTTGTTGATTCATCTGGTTCTTGTTGAAGTAGACTTGGAGGTTTTAGAATGAATGTACGCTCTTCGGGATTTGAAGTGTTTATGAAAACACATTTTCGTGATGTATTGTTTAAAGGGATGGAAAGAACTATGTGGACTGCTTGTTGTGCAGACATTTGGTGGGTATTTAGCATTGCATTGCCTAGGCTTCGTATCATCTGAATAGCATCGAGGTGCATCTTTTGGTGCTCAGCGCGAATTCTAGCGAATGCTTTTGTCATTGTTCGATCAATCTTGGTCATGTAGGAGCAGCAATATGTTGCCGCTGCATAAGCATTTAGCACATATTGAGCATCAGTATTTGCTTGCCAAACCATGGGCATTTTCTTAGAGAAGCTATTATTCCATGCTTGAGCTGGTTTTCTTTTGAGGAGCAATGTTGGTTGTTTGAGTGTTGATTGTATTGCTTGTATGTATGTTATTTCGTCAAGACCTAGTTCACGGAGGAACATTTCATGTGTGATGCAAGTATCGTATCGTTTGCTCTCCAGAACAGAGAAAATGGAATGTGCAATTGCAATAGCAGATTCTGTTGGTTGTTCTACAGGTTCAAGTATTTTTGTACAAGTCATTGGAGGCTGGGGGAAATTGTATCTGCACTTGGATTGTTTTTTTCTGCAGCTTTGTGTGTGGTGATGGCATTGCAATTGAGCGATATGTTGAGGGAACGAACTAGTGTCACATGTAATGTATTGGTCAACGTACGACTCTATAATGTCATTGGCATCGTTTCCAAAGACCGGTGCATTTTTTGTCCAGATTAGCCAATGGCTATGAGCATTTCCCCTATTTTGGAATTTCGTGACCCAAAAGAAATCTTCTATATGGCCAAAGAAGGATTTGTCTTTGCAAAGTAATTGTCTCAATGCATAGAGTCTATGTTTATAGTAACGAGTGCATGTAACGGGATTGTTTTTAACAAAAAAATTAGAGTTGTTGCAATCTGAACGTGTTGGCTTTTGTAAAGGGACATTGTTCTGATATTGGGTGTATAAATTATTGAGGGCCTCGGTTAGTGGCTGCCAACAATGCTCTGCACTCGAGAATCTTGCAAAGAAAGTAGGTGGGCCAAGTTGTCGAATCATTGCAAAAAGGTTTTTCCTTGTTTGTTGCATATAGTCTGGGGAAATGCGTATTTTTTTGAAATCGATGTATCCGATATCAGATCTTAAGATGTTTTCTAGGTTCGGTTTGTATTTGACATCTTTGGAAAATAGTGTTCGACCTTTTAATTGGCCCTTTCTGATTCTAAGCCATATCGAACGACCCACTTGGTCAATTAGTATTTTTATTGCTTTGAAAAATATATTTGTTATGTGATAAGAAAATCTACGATCTGAGTGCATTAACTCCCATTGCGCTATTTTTTGATATGCGATTGTTTTTGTTGTTGTTTCATTTCGAGGTTGCCCAAAAAACAAAGTTGGGAAATTCATCTCTTCTGAGAATTTGTCTTGAAAAATACCCAATGGTGTAAAGCCTTCTGAAGGAGCGACATTTATGATCTTGTCTTTAAGGTAGTGGATAGTTGAGGAGTCAGTGAAACCATGAATTAGTGTGTCATGTGCATTGTCATTATCGATGTCATCATCAGATGAGCTGTTTTCAGAGGGGATATGTTCATGTTCTTCATTGTTAATTGTTTCAAAGTTGAGTGTTGCAGAGAGTGTTTGATCCCAGTCATGGTTTAGTTTGATTTCATGCATAAGATATAATGTTGTTGCACATAATTGTTTAAGAGCTGCCATAGTGATTATGGGGCACACATTTCCTGAATGATATGCTTTTGTGTATTCAAGGCGTCGTTTAAGCGCCACAGCAATTGTTTTTGTTTCTTCTGGGTATCTTGGCAATGCTTGTTGGATTATGTCAATATTTGTTGGAACATTTATTATTGCTCCCTTTAACGTGTATTGGGGACGTTTATGGCTCTGGCATCGTATCTGACCAAATGCAAGTCGAAGAGACACGAGTCTCTCTTCAAGGTCAGAAAGCATTGCTACTGTTGGAAGCATTGGAATTAGTTCAATTCGTTGAGGGCATGTCAATCTTGGCAACTTGGCATTTAACAAGCTTGTTGAGCATGGTCGACAAATTGTATTGGATTTCGGCATTGTTTTTGTTGATGTCAGTTGAGCATATGTTTTTTTTGTTGAATTTGTAAAATACGTCAGATTGTGCTTGAAGTGGAGTTGGTTACAAATTCCGCATGTATGGATTGGTGTGTCATTTGTTCGGGCATGAAAACGGGCAATGAATTGTGCAGAGTTGCTTGTTTGTTGTGTATGTTTACGCATAGTTGTTTTTAGCTTTCGCAGGGACAATTTTGGCATTGCCGAGTTGCATTGTTTTATGGCGGTTGGCATTTGCAGTTGCAAAGAGTCTTTTGCTTTTCGGTTGACTGTTTCAGTGGAGACAATGTCATCTGTTGCAGTCTTAAGCGATGTGGACATAAGAGCTGTTTTGGCATTGAAGAAATTGGCACATGAATGGCCTTTGAGTAGCAGGGAATGTATAACATTGGGATTTGTTACAGCTTTGTTATGTGTCTGTTTCCGTATATCTTTTTTTATCGAGCGAAGAGAAAATTTCGATGGTTCCTCATTCTGGTTGTGCATAGTGGTTTGTACATTTGTTTGCGAAGTTATGCTTTGAGTTTCTGTATGCATTTGGATAGCTGTATATTCCAATGTATAAATGGCACCGAGTATTGGAACATAGCGAGAGTTTGTAGCCAATAGTTCATAATGAAAATGTGGTTCGGGAAGTGAAAATCGGATGAGATTGTATGCTTTTCCAAGTCGTGCATTGCCAGAATAAATCTTAAAAACTTGGAAAGGATGTGAGTCCCACAATTGAATATTTATTTCAAAAAGTAGGCATAACCAATGGATAATGAAGTCGTCTGTGTGTATATTGTTGTGGTCATGGAAAGTGGCTATGTTTATCACAAGGCCTTGCCACGTGCCAATGTGCGGTATGTTTGTTATGGGGTTCTGGTGACCAGGTATGGAGAAAGTGAAGAGTTGTATGGTCTTGTCGAAGAATAGAACTACAAAAAGCCTGAGCAGCATACCTGCGCAGGCAGCGAGGGTCGAATTCATTGTTGCGAATGCGGCAAAAACAAGTGAAAAGGCTATCAGCATTGATACTGTCACTTGTTTCTAGCCTAACAAGGCATAGTTGTTGTAGTTGATTGGATAAACCCCTCCAAAGCATTTCTACAGAATTTTGAAGGGACAATAGATGAGCATTGTTTGTTGGTTCAGGGCAAGGTGCATATTTTTTCCAGAATAAGGGTTCATAATGGCCACTAAGAGGGTTGGAATCATGGAAGAGAATACAATATGGTAGTATCTGACTATCTGGAATGAATTGAAGATAATTTCTGCCTCTTGTTGCAGACCAAACCCATATTGGCAAGTTCAGCCATTTGGAAAGCCATTTTATGCAAAAGATGTCGCCCCATAGGCCTTGTTCGGTAGCTTCGGGTGAGTACACTGCAGATAGTTTCATGCAATGTAAATATGTTTCCCAGCTATGAACACCGTGCATAAGAAAAAGGATTTGAGGATCTAGTTCTAACTGTAGAGAAGCCAACGCTACAGGATTAGAGACAAAGAGCAAAGTCTGGAAGTGTTCAATGGCACCGCTTCTAAGTTCAAGTGATGTGTATCGAAAATGGAGCAGTACTGCAAAGAATTCAAACAAGCAGTCGCTGACTCCATACTTGAAAGCATAGTCTCGGAAAAGGTTGAACCTATGCAAGACATTGTCTATGCTTTCTACGACGCTGTTTGACAATGTATATTGCTCAACGTCAACAATCGTGGTAGCCATGGATGTTCTTTTGCATTTGGTTTGTTCTTTTTCTGTTTAAAAAAAAGCTTTTCTGAGCAGAATATAGAAAAGAAGAGTAATGTTTATACCTTTTGCAATGGAGCATGAGCAATTCAAACAAGTAGCAATGAAATGTCTTTGGTTCTCTGATTTTGCTTTTGTCACGAATCTGAAATGTACACAACACATGTTATGCATTTAGTCAGTGTTGCAAACCAAAGTACAGAGGAAAAGAATCTTTGTAGATACAATGAAGCAAGTTGCGCAATGAAATACACAAGAAAAAGTAGTCATTTATAGTAGGAGTCATGTAGAATCAACAAAATCTATATTGTGCTTCACGGAAATACATAAGCAATGCGGGGAAAACATGGATTTCAATAAACTCAGCTGAGCGTTGAAAATAGGAAGGAGAAATTACAATAGTTATAACAACATATTCAAATGCAGAAAGCAAAGGACTCAGAAGCTTTCATTTGAAAATGTTGTAAGGCATGTGCTTTGGAGCATACCATCAAATTAGTTAAGCAGAAACATTTTTTTGCAGATGCCCATTTTTGGAAAACTGATTTCAGAGGGCGAAACAGATCTGTCTATTCATTCAGTTAAGGCTAAATGCAAGAATGGCCTCAGCACAAGCTAAAAAAGTTGCACAGATGCTAAAATGTTCCAGAGCCATTTTGACAAGTGATTGGAGTCAGCCAGAAACATTCACGATGCGAATTAACTGATCATGCAATGCAGCAAGAATGTTTAAGCAAGTGTTCATTTGTTTGGTCAGTCTTATTTTAGATATTTATAAGAGACTTTTTGACTCTTAGAAGGTTTGAAATGAGTATGCGTAGATTGTATTTCGGTGAGGAGAGAAAGTGAAATAAGAAACTGTAATAACCTTGAAAAGTAACTTGTATCTTGCAACGAGGTAGAAGAAAATTGAATTTTATCGAGTATAGAGTGCATAAAGAGCAAAAAACAGTGTTGTAGTGGTGTCCAAATGAATAGAATGCAAATGTTAAGTGACAGAAGTTGGAAAAATTCATGGTTGTCTTCTATCATATAGATCCAATGTACAAGATGCTCATAAATGTTGCGTTGTTTGGCTTCAAACCTGCCAATTGCATCTCCTTAACTGTGTTTCGCAAATTCCTTAAATATGTTTGAAGGCGCATCTCTTGGTATGTGTCAGTCTTACCATGCTTTTGATTAATGACTTCTTTGAAACTAGACCATGGAGAAGACATCTTCACTATTCAGTTTCAGTATTGATTTTGTTTATTCTGATTCAGAGCACCTGCGCTATGTACACTGCAATGTTTGCAGCATCGTTCTTGCTGTAGACGATGGCTGTCACTTTGTTTTACCTGCTCTTTATCTTTTATTTTGAGTAGTTATTGTATTCATTAACATTGTGAAAGTTCCACACAGAGAAAGAGTGAAATAGACAAATCTTGCTCAGAGACAAAAGTGGAATACCAGGAAAAGCAATTTTGACATTGTTAATCAATACAAGAACTACTCAAAATAAAAGATAAAGAGCAGGAAAAACAAAGTGGTAGCCATGATGTACAAAATCAATACTAAAACTGGATACTGAAGATGGCTTCTTCATGGTCTAGTTTCAAAGAAGTCATCAATGGAAAGCATAGTAAGACAAAAATAAACTGACCAGGTGTACAATCAAATACAAGTAGCGCACTAGTGTGGCGAAGCTTGTCTAGGCAGCGTTTCTGAACCATGTGTGAATGAATACGCTGTATAAGATCACCTTCTTAATTAAATAATTTATCACAGGGTTTCATGCGTAGACAGAGTAAAAGAAACAAATTTTGTGCGAAAGAGACAAAATATAGCCTGCTCAAATGCAAATGATTGCAGGTTTAATGGTCTTTACGATGTCATTTTCATTAGCATGGCAAAAAGACAAGCCCGAAGCGGGTTTGCTGAAGCAACTCGGAAGACATCTAAGGAAATTGAGAATTCCATGGTTCACATGTGTGCCATATGTGGAAGCATAATCATTGTTAACTCGATGCACACAGTTTTTCCTTGCTTGTTGTTCTTGATTTGCTTCAGTATATATTTATTTATACTGCATTCACTATAAGCTTAAGATTGATTGAACAAATGAATATAAAACTGTTACGGCATCTCAGATACTTATAAGAGTCTTTGTGACTGTCGCAACGTTTGCAATGAGTATGCTGCTTGCCTAGAACAGGTTCGTGCTAATAGCCGATGACCGATAAATTATTTAAAACTGTATCCCTTGTTTCTCGAAGATACCATATGCCCAGTGCATATATTAAGCAACAGGTTACAAATCCTGCATCTATGGAAAACTGACCAAGCACAGTGTTGAGGAGAGCACTACGAAGCAAAAATCGATGGTAATTGCTGATACTTTATTTAATTGAAAAGGACATCTTAGACAACGTATTCATTCAGACATGGTTCAAATATTTCATAAATATGTTTGAAGCTACATCTTTTAGCACATGTCTTTGGTGCTGACTAAAGAGGCTTTGTCACAGTAGCGTCCTATTTGTATTTAATTATAAACCTGGTCAGTTTATTTTTTGTCTAACCATGCTTTCCATTAATGACTTTTTTGAAACTAGACCATGGAGAAGGCATTTTCAGTATCCAGTTTTAGTATTGATTTTGTCTATTCTGCCTCTAAGCATCTGTGCTATGCACACTGCAATGTGTGCAGCACCATTCTTGCAATAGATGGTGGCCACCACTTTGTTTTTTCCTGCTCTTTATCTTTTAGTCGGAGTAGTTATTGTCTCTGACCAAGTTTTGTCTCTTTGACTCTTTCTTTGTGTGGAACTTTCACAATGTTAATGAATACAATAACTAGTCGAAATAAAAGATAAAGAGCAGGTAAAACAAAGTGACAGCCATCGTCTACTACGAGAACGGTGCTGCAAACATTGCAGTGTACATAGCACAGGTGCTCTGCATCAGAATAAACAAAATCAATACTGAAACTGGATAGTGAAGATGTCTTTTTCATGGTCTAGTCTGAAAGAAGTCATTAATCAAAAGCATGGCAAGACTGACACATACCAAGAGATGCGCCTTCAAACATATTTATGAAATTTGTGAAACACATTTAAGGAGATGCAATTGGCAAGTTTAAAGCCAAACAACACAACATTTATGAGCATCTTGTGCATTGCATCTATATGATAGAAGACAACCATGAATTTTATCAATACTTGTTGGCTTAGCTGTTCAGTATCCAGATCCAGTCTTGATTTTGTTTGTTCTGTTTTATGTTGAGTAGTTATTCTATTGATCAACAGTGTCAAAGTTCGATGCAGAGAAAGAGTGAAATAGACAAATCTTGCTCAGAGACAAAAGTGGAACAGCAGGAAAAGTAGCTTTGACAGTGTTAATCAATACAAGAACTACTCAAAATAAAAGATAAAGAGCAGGAAAAACAAAGTGGTAGCCATGATGTACAAAATCGATACTGAAACTGGATACTGAAGATGCCTTCTTCATGGTCTACTTTCGTAGAAGTCATTAATGGAAAGCATGGTAAGACAAAAATAAAGTGACCAGGTTTACAATCAAATTCAAGCAGGGCACTAGTGTGGCGAAGCTTCTCTAGGCAGCATTTCTGAACCATGTCTGAATGACCATGGTTCGAAGGCAAGGTGAAAGCGGGCTTGTTGAAGCAACTCGGAACACATTTAAGCAAATTGAGAATTCTGTGGTTCATATGTGTGCCATATGTGCAAGCATAGTGAAGGTGCGTGAACTATTTGATAAAATGTCAATATATCCAGTGTCAACTGCAAATAACTTGCTGCTTAAAGCGATTCTTTAACAATATTGTTTGCACCTCATGTGCACAAGTTTTTGATAGAGAAAGCGAAGTATCTGAGGTGAAGAAATGTTTCTTTATAAGCTTAAGATTGATTGAAAGTAGCTCAAATATGATATGTTTTCAGAACTCATTTTGTTAAAGAATCACTTTAAGCAGCAAATCATTTTCAGTTCGCGATCAATATATTTACATTTTATGAAACAGGTCACGTACCTTCACTATGCTTCCTGACATCGTTAACATTGATGCGCAGAGTTTTTCCTTGCTTGTTGTTCTTCGTTAATTCAGTTTTTCCTTGCTTGTTGTTCTTCAGTATATATTTATTTATAGTGCATTCACTATAAGCTTAAGATTGATTGAACGAATGAATATAAAACTGTTACACATTTAAGGAGATGCAATTGGCAGGTTAAAAGCCAAACAACACAACATTTATGAGCATCTTGTGCATTGGATCTATATGATACAAGAGAACCATGAATTTTATCAATACTTGTTGGCTTAGCTCTTCAGTATCCAGATCCAGTCTTGATTTTGTTTGTTCTGTTTTATGTTGAGTAGTTATTCTATTGATCAACAATGTCAAAGTTCAATGCAAAGAAAGAGTGAAAAAGACAAATCTTGCTCAGAGACAAAAGTGGAACAGCAGCAAAAGCAACTTTGACAGTGTTAATCAATACAAGAACTACTCAAAATAAAAGATAAAGAGCAGGAAAAACAAAGTGGTAGCCATGATGTGCAAAATCAATACTAAAACTGCAAACTGAAGATGTCTTCTTCATGGTCTAGTTTCATAGAAGTCATCAATGGAAAGCATGGTAAGACAAAAATAAAGTGACCAGGTTTAGAATCAAATTCAAGCAGGGCACTACTGTGGCGAAGCTTCTCTATGCAGCATTTGTGAACGATGTCTGAATGAATACGCTGTCTAAGATGCCCTTCTTAATTAAATAAATTATCAGAGGGTTCCATGCACAGAAAGAGTGAAAGAAACAAATTTTGTGTGAAAGAGGCAGAATATAGGCTCCTCAAATGCAAATGATTGCAGGTTTAATGGTCTTTACGATTTCATTTGCATCACCATGGTTCGAAGGCAAGGCGAAAGCGGGTTTGCTGAAGCAACTCGGAACACATTTAAGCAAATTGAGATTTTCGTGGTTCATATGTGTGCCATATGTGGAAGCATAGTGAAGGTGCGTGAACTATTTGATAAAATGTAAATATATCCAGTGTCAAGTGCAAATAACTTGCTGCTTAAAGTGATTCTTTAACAATATTGTATGCACGTGATGTGCACAAGTTTTTGATAGAGAAAGCGAAGTATCTGAGGTGAAGAAATGTTTCTTTATAAGCTTAAGATTGATAGAATGTAGCTCAAATATGATATGTTTTCAGAACTCATTTTGTTAAAGAATCACTTTAAGCAGCAAATCATTTTCAGTTCGCGCTCGATATATTTACATTTTATCAAATAGGCGACGTACCTTCACTATGCTTCCATATGTGGTATACATAAGAAGCAGGGAATTCTCATACATGACATTCAAGAAATGTTATTTTTCCGCCTTTAAACCTGCCAATTGCATTTCCTTAAATGTGTTTGAAGTTGCTTGAGCAAATGCAGTTTGACCTTGTCTTGGAATTGTGGCAATCAAAATGACATCGTTAACTTGATGCGCACAGTTTTTCCTTGTTTGTTGTTCTTGATTCACTTCAGTATATATTTATTTATAGTGCATTCACTATAAGCTTAAGATCGATTGAACAAATGAATATAAAACTGTTACAACATTTTAGATACTTGTAAAAGTCTTTGTGACTGTGACAAGGTTTGTAATGAGTATGCTGCTTGCCCACAACGTATTCATTCAGACATGGTTCAAAAATTTCATAAATATGCTAGAAGGTACATCTCTTGGCATATGTCTCTGGTGCTGACTAAAGACGCTTCGTTACACTAGCGCCCTACTTGTATTTAATTATAAACCTGGCCAGTTTATTTTTTGTCCAACCATGCTTTCCATTAATGACTTTTTTGAAACTAGACCATGGAGAAGGCATCTTCAGTATGCAGTTATAGTATTGATTTTGTCTATTCTGCTTCTGAGCACCTCTGCTACGCACACTGCAACATGTGCAGCACCATTCTTGCAGTAGACGGTGGCCACCATTTCATTTTTTCCTGCTGTTTATCTTTTACTTGGAGTAGTTATTGTCTCTGAGCAAGATTTGTCTCTTTGACTGTTTCTTTGTGTGGAACTTGCACAGTGTTAATCAATACAATAACTACTCGAAATAAAAGATAAAGAGCAGGAAAAACAAAGTGGCAGCCATCGTCTACTGCGAGAACGGTGCTGCAAAGATTGCAGTGTACATAGCACAGGTGCTCTGAATCAGAATAAACAAAATCAATACTGAAACTGGATACTGAAAATGCCTTCTCCGTGGCCTACTTTCAAAGAAGTCATTAATGGAAAGCATGATGAGAGTGACACATACCAAGAAATGTGCCTTCAAACATATTTATGAAATTTGCAAAACACATTTAAGCAAATGCAATTGGCATGTTTAAAGCCAAACTGCACAACATTTATGACCATTTTCCAAGCCTCTGCCAAAATGGGAACTTTGGAACAGAGCACATAAAGGCATAAGGAAAAGAAAAATGGAACATGGACATGTCTCAAAATATTTAGTCTATAGGTTGACATCGAGAAGTACAGACTGGCGAGTTGATGTCAATTATTGCAAAGCAAGTGACTGAACCAGATGAATATAAAATATAAACTATAAAATACATGAAGGAAAGCAAGTGACTGAACCAGATGAATATAAAACATAAACTATAAAATACATGAAGGCTGGCAGAAACAGGCACATTCGTTTATTGGATGCACTCAGTAATTGTTGTTTTGATTGAATAACAGATCAGAATATCAGTTTAAATCAATTCACCCGTGTTGTATACAATCAGAAACAACAGTTTTTATGCTAGAGAATGAAATTACTGTGGGCCCGAGAGTAAAGCACATAAAAGATATTCAACTGATCTTTGTTTTGTAAGTAAAACACCATTTTCAGTTCGTTTGAGAAAATCACAAAGCCACGAAAAGAGAGCAATAAGCTCATGACATTGGACAGAAGCTTCGAAACGGGCAACAAATACAGAGCTCTAGTTTTCTGTATTTCCATTTCGTTCGGAGGGCTTTCATTGAATCTATTGGTTGCAAAAGATATTATGGATGTCATATGCTATTCTGGAGCTGTGTTTTGATGGAAAAACCATATATATATATCTACTTTATTTACATACACAATCGCTTTGAGCTCTTGCGCCCGCGACTTTATTTTGCTAAAGTCTGGGAACTCTTTTTTGTCTGATTCAAGATAAAATGACGAACATTAATACTAATTTTTGTCTGTTATATCTTAGTCAATCAATTCTGAACCTAACATTGGTTTTCATTTATGCTTTGACTATTGGCAAGGAACTGGAATAAAATTTTCTGCAGGGAAAGAGCACCGACGTTTGTGTTTTTTCCCATACGTTTGTGTGTAGACGTTTGTTCCAATCTGACAAGATCCCTGACTATAGATCGTTAGTAGATGATCTCAGAGATACCCAAGTATATATTTTTCCCTGATGTGGTGCTTACCAGTTATTGGCTGTTGTCAATTTTGATTTTGTTATTGTAATTATTTTCTTGTGTAGAACTCGACACTCGGATTGAGTACAGGGTCTGTATGAGTACAGAGAAAAATGCACTTGGCCATGGGATTAGACGCAGCTTCAAATCACAACAAACATAAACACAGAGAAACACAGGAAAATTAACATAAACAAAAACACAGAACTTAAATTGCATTGCCATGAAAATTTACCTTGCTCTTCAGAGTCCTTCACCTCCTGGCGGGCAGATGAAAATGAGAAATTAAACAGCGTGAAAGAAACAAACATGTTTTCCCTCGAGCCACTCAAAACTGTCAAACCCGACCTAATCTGTACATCACATTCAATGCATTAATGTTTCATAACTGCTACGTTTTTTCACTCAACAGTGCACATAAAGGCAACGACCAATAAAATGTTGCCAGAATAAAAAAATCAAAACCTAAAACTATAGTCCAGCCCCATTTAAATACACATGTCACAATCCGATTGAAAACAATGCAAATGTTTAATTGGTAAAGTGAAGACAATATCCATGCCTTCGGCAGGATAATAAAATTTATTTTATGGCTTGATTTGTAAATGGAAAAAATCATTAAGGAGGTGGGAGATTAAGACAATGAGTATTTGTGGAGTAGATAAATTAATTTTTTTAAAGGGACTAATCCTAGAATTAAAATAATTGTTTTATATAATACACACACATTAACGTAAGTGTTGGTTTAGGAAGATCAAATTATTATTATTATTATTGATAAGTGCATTCAATATATAGATTGTCGTCATCTTTTTTCATACTTCAGAGGAAATATATAGAAGAATTAGCTTACGCAGCTACGAGTAAGGAACATCCATGTCGTCAAAGTAACCTAAGGCACAATCCTAGCCTCAATCATTTTGACTCTCCGTGTCAGGTATCTAGGCCTTACACTCAGCAAGACTTGATCCCTGGTGGGCTTATTTCAATCTAATCAACTTTGCTAATAGACCAAGGACCCTTCGATGCTATTATTATTTTGATGATGATACAAACCATTAATTATTATTCATAATACGCACTTAATATTATCAAAACTTACTTAACATCTCATGGTTTAAACTTGCAATAAAATTTCTACCTCTAAAAATGTTTCTACTTTATGTACATGAATTATTATTTAAATTATAAACTATAAACTAGTTAAATTCATCATTATGTATACTAAGTGATATTTACACTCCTCAAAATTTTAGGTTTGCACTAGCCAAATATGACTTAATATTGAACATACTCAACCCTTACTATCAATCTCAAATGTGTAGAGGGGCACTTCCGCCTTCTTAATGACTCTGGTTGGTATGTTGGGTTTCATTTAACTGACAATCTATTGGCTCCTCTCATTATATAAATAAAATGATATATCTTATGGAAAGGATGTTGAGTACTACATTCTCCTTACATTGAACAATTTGTATTGAGTAGTACTTATGAATAAAATATTGGATTTTATCATATAATTTTTTGTTTTTATGTAACATGTATTTTTTATTTTGTGATTGATGTTCTTGGTAGTGTAATTTCTCTATAAATTTTATTTTAGATTAAAAATCACACTTCTATTTATTTAAAAAATAGTAGAATGTTAATTGTATGAAAAAATAGGTGGAAACATTAATATGATCAATCTTGGATGGTACATTCATCCCACGTGCATGCTAAAAGAGTGTTAGCATGGTAAAAGTTGATTGTAAGAAATCAAGCAGATTTGTTGTCAAGGTGGATATTGTTAGATATGTGCCAAAAAAGTTAAATTTTGGACCCCTTTACAGTGTGGTTTGTAACTCACTTCCCAAAAGGGTGTGTAGGGGGCTTGTTCCCCCACTCATGTTGCAAGGGGTCCATGGGGGTGGATCCCCCAAAACAAAAATTAAGGAGTCAATCCCTTGTTTCTAGAAAGACGAATTCAACTGAATTGTATTTTTAGGAAGGAAAATCCTAATGGTCTTTTTCTACTCTATTTTTAGGAGGAATCCTAATTGTATTTTTCTAAATATAATTTTGTGGAGATATAAAGTTTCTTATAACAAGTTTGCATGGACTCTGTTAATCTTGAGATGATAAAAGCTTGATATCTTGCACCGTGGATATTTCCCTAAGCACTTAGCTAGGGTTTTACCACGTAAATATAGTGTTCGTCTCTTACATGTTTGATATTTTATATATTTCATTTATCTCTATCTCTATAAAATGTTATTTTGTTTTTCAACTTATTCATTGGTGTAAAATCTTGGTTTCCTAACAATTATTAGGTGAAGACTATCAAAACTAATTCAAACAAATAAAACGATAAATATCTCCACTTTGACTATTAAAGTCACACTGATAAATAAAAAGATATATTAATCTATAATTATTGTCACCCTTTCCCTTATAAATACCATTAGTAAATAAATAAATAAACGAGTTTCTACAAATATAAATTATTTCCACGAAGGCAGGCCCACATCAATCAATTCATAAAAACAACAACATTTTTGTCGTGTCATAACTTTTTGAAATTGCTAACAAATTTTGAAATGACCAGATCTTCAAACACCTACACTTATTACACATAAATAGAGAGAGAGAGAGAGAGCCACACATCATTCAATCCAGAAAGAATACAATATTGCTGCCCTTTTATAGTTTTTTGAAAATAATTATCAATTGTCAAGGCTTAGTTAAAAAATAAAAAAGGAGCCCACCACATGTTTGTGCAACCTCACATACATACAAGATGGCCGGCGTGTTTATTTGTCTTTGTTCCATATTTCTTGCGACCCAGTAATATTGTTCAAAATATCAAGAATAAACATATAGCCTTGACTGTGGAAGATGGAGAAAGATTTCCAAATTCTTCTAACTGCTTGAAGTGAAAGAGATGCATTGGGATGGATGTAAAACAAATGCATTGGGATGGATGTAAATCAAATTGGGAAATTGATAATAATAGATGTGAATCACAAGAAAACTTCATAGGGGACATTAAAATTGTTGAAAACATGGTTTTTGAAGTTTGACAAACCACCGAATACACTATACACCTCTCCAGGTGGATCTGATTAAAGAATTCGTCACAAACCTTATAGGGACAAGTCACATGGACCATGCCGTTGTGTATTTGGATACTTGTTAAGAAAACTCTTATGCAAAACCTTTGGACTTTTATCGACCATTATTACTAGCAATCGTATGTGAAATGTACGATAGGAACACCAAAGGGATGCATCAAAGAAGTTAATGTGGATGGAGAGAAACATTGATATAGGAAGAGGGGTGATAAAGAAGGGGTTTAAGGGAGCAAAAGAGGAAGGGCGGGGAAAGAACAAAGGGAAACCAATGCAAAAGTCTACTATTGTACAGACACGTGTCATGTTTGGGTTCAATCATTTGAAGGAAAAATGTATATGGTGTGCAAGTCATTGAGGCATCACATTTTGAGGATAGCTTGGAAAGTAAGAAGTGGTTGATTAGTAGTGTCGATCTGTTAATAGTTTTTGTTTCTAAATTTAGCCTTTGGGTTTATTGGGTAGTTTGAACAAATGTAAATGTAAGGGGAAATTGCTTGCATGACTCATGGGAAACTTACGAGAGAGGAACATGTGGAATGGACCTAACATCCCAAGGTAGTGCTTCCATGGACATTTGCAATCAAGGTTTCTCTCTAGCTATTAGGGTGACAATTAGGGTCTCCCCATCTACAATTTTGATTGTGTAATTCGTTAATGACCATTGGCATCAAGGCTTTTGATTGGGTGACATTTAATATATTAGTTAAGATGAAGACATGAAATGAAAGTTACAAATCAAAGGTGGGAATTAATTACTTGCATTTCCCACACCTATTCCATAGCTTAGCTTGGTCCTACAAAAATAATATCTGCAATTTTTGCTCCATACTATCATTTGTTGCTCATTTTCACTATTCACTTGAGTGTAAAATCCAATAGGTTTGAGGCTTAAAACCCATATGTGATGATTCCTTCTTATAACACTTTGTGTCGCCCCTTTTTCAGTTTTAAGCTCGAGCAATTACAGGAAAGAAGGAGATGTGCAACCAACCATATTTGATCAAAACTTATGAAACATGTACCATGGGCTATCTGGTGGCAACAACACGGTGACTACTATAACATAGGCTTTGTTGTTTATTTTATTTTAAGGCATCAAGGTTTTCGAGTGGATAACATTTGATTTGTTAGATGAAGAGGACATGAACGAAAATTTGAAAACAAAATTTGTAGAATTAAATACCTACATGTACCACACGTATTCCATGTCTCGAATTGTTCCTACCCAAGAAATATTTTATATGTACATGCTCTACTTTGTCATTTCAATCTTGCTCACATTACCCACGTGATTGCAATTTATAACCACATCCAATAGGTTCCACATTCAAAACCCAACTGCAATACTTACTTCCTGGAGCATTTTTTAGCCCACTTTTCAATTTGAAGCTTAAGCAATTGCAAGAAATCAGGGGACGCACAAACAATCACTGAGGCATTTGATCATAAATGTCTAGCAAGCGATTGTTTTAGACAAAGACTCAATTATTCATGTGAGTGCAATTGAGCTTAAAGGGGTTAAAATAGAAAATAGGGAAAATCCAATAGGTTTCAGGGTTGGAACCCAATCACAAATAATTTTTTTCATATAGCATTTTGTAGCCCTATTTTAGTCTTAAGCTTGAGTTAATGTAGAAAAAAAGGCAATGCATAACAATCATTCATAACCAAGCCCCTCCATTAATTAATCATATGGGTGACGAATGTTTAATCTACTAGCTGAACTTTGCTATGTTTTTATTGAATGTCGTCAAAATTTTTAATCGGACGACATTTAATTTGTTAAATAGAATAAAACCATTTAGAATTACAAAAAAGAAAATTAAATACCTACATGCACCCCACCAATTCCACAACTCAAACAATAACACCCCAACCATGTGAGATCAATATATTCACTACTAAAATTACATAATCTCAAAAAAATAAAAAGGAAATAAACTTAAATAAAATTCAATATATTCACTACCAAAGTTACATTTTTAATAAAAAGAAAAGAAAAAAAGAGGAACGATAAATTGAGGGAATGAACTTAAATAAAATTAATGATAATTATTCTAGTGTCGCTTGTTCAATAATATTTTCATTTTTCCCAATGTGGCTTGGACATGAAAATAATATGTTGTAAATGAAAAAACAAGTCTGCCATCTAAAGATGTGAACGCATACCAGTCACAGGCCTGTCATAGTTATTTAAGAGGTAGTTTCGAATCTTGGATTAGAAAAAGAAAGAAATTCATGGAAGAGGCCATCCGGAAGATGGGTTCCAGAGATCAAAGACACCATGCAGAAGATCAGAATCTTCTCCACGCTTTTTAGGCTACGAAAGAAGCTGCACGGGCATGTGAGGAGGCCGTAGATTGAAAGGACAACAGGGAAGTTTAACTATTTTTAATGTGGATGGCCCTTCATATAACCATTCAACAATTGGGTAAGGTTGTTAATGAATAAAATTTCGAGGGTAATATGTACCAAATTAGATCTCAACTATAGCACTAGATTGATAAATATAAATAGTATTACTAAATATAGGTTGTATATGTTAAAACACGTGTCTCATTTGCCTTCATAATTTGTTATATTACTGAAATTACATTATTATGTGTTTTAATAACATGTGGGATGAATTAATACAATGAATTCAATCATTAAACATGAAAAAATAGATTTAATACTTAAGATTATGAGAAACACTAGTAGATAAAAATAATTTCCAGCACACACTCAACCTTTCAACGAATTTGGTATTGATGTTACAAAAAGAAAATGCCAGTGTATTGTTTACAAAATTCAATCTCTAGCATAGTAAAAATTCGATAGCTTGTTTTGATTGAAAAGCATAACCATATATTAATGATGACATGAGATGTACAATGCTAATCATACAAAATCAGGTGGAAAAGATCACACCCCATAAGCAGGATCAAAGTAGCCATTAAGAGGCTACGAGTTGAAAAATGTCACATAATCATATCGACAGTAGCTTTATCAATCAAAAATTTTTAAAGAAAAAGTGCAGAGAACCAGAGAAAACTCCAAACATGGAGCTAGGCAGCATCAACAAACATGGAAGATGGTGGCGGGTGTGGTGGGCTCTTTGGACGGTCACCCCAACCACCAAGAGTAGTGTCGGGGGTGTCATCAAGCGGCTCCCAACCATCTGTCTGTAGCTGCTCCTCCTCGTTTCCCCGCCAGGAGGGTGAGATAACCAAAGAGAGCCGAGGAAACTTTGATTGGTCAGGTGCTTGCCACCCGAAACCACCACTACCAAAGCCCAGCCGACCAAAAACCCCAGTAGTGGGTGGAGTCCAAGACGGAGGTGGAGAAGGGACCCACCGGTGAGGAGAAGCACTACGCCGCCCATGAGCCAGACCCCGGTCGAAGTTGCGCCGCCCACAAGAAAGTGAGCGGAAACTTTGTGAGTGGGAGTGGCGGCGAGGGGAATCTGGCGGAACACGACTAACTGCACAAGGGGCACTCCCCCAATGGTCCATAAGAGTTTGCAAGTGCTCGACTTCAATGCGGACTTTCTCCACCTACACCTGGATCTGAAGTGAAACATTGGAGATGACAGCAAGCTTGTTAGAAATAGTAAAAATTCTATCCACTGTTTCCTAAGCATGAGGGAAGAACCAAAAGAGATGAAGAAGAGTCTCAATGTGGTTTTAAAAAGGGCAGCGCAATGGGGGAGCTCCCAGAAGAACAAGGCGCTTGCCCACTGGAAGCCCTTGATGAAGAATACTCCAAAGAATGTGTGCAACTTTGGGCTCTATAGGAATGACCCAAACAACAGTGAAGCGTTGCTTCCACCCAAAATGAGTGGAATGCAAGCTCCAATGAGCATTTAACTTGTTGAGAGGAAGTTGCTTCTGGGTGAGAAGCTTGTAGTTCACCTGAGGTTTATAGTTTCTGAAGGGGGTGGCAGAGGTCCAATGCCAATCAAACCACCACGGGCGCTACGTAATGACACCAATTTTATGTAAACAATCACCAGGTATGAGATCTTGAATGATATAAATGGCTTGTTTATCATTGTCATTTAGAGCAAAATTAGCTTTTAGGCTATCCCATGGAAGCCAATCCTTGGAGATAGGACAAAAAAGGTCCTGAATATACTAAATCCCTTTTTTGGAAAAATGCAAACCCTTGAGCTGCAAGGAAAGAGCAAGGGGTTTGTCATGAAATTGAAACACCAAATCCCACCACAAACTAAGAGAGTTAAGAGAGAGCCCGTTCCGGAAACCATCACCATGCCAAAGCAGATGGGGTTTTATAAGTTCCCAAGCTTTCCATATCCTTTTGGCCACAAAAGAGCCACCAATTTTAACTGTAACAAGGCATAGAAGTAAGGAGTAGTAATTCAAACCATGCCATGCCTTTTGATTAAGCGGAGACCCTTGAGATATACAATTTCTGAGAATAATTTTTCAAGACTCCTCACCTTCAAGGCTACGAATAATCCATTTGGCAGTAAGAGCAAACCCTTGCATATGAATGTTGATGAGGCCAAGACCACCAATGTCCTTGGGCGTATAGCAGATGCCCCAAGCAACTCTATGAAAACCATGGTTCCCTTCGGAGTTGGCCCATAGGAAATCACGTAGAATCTTCTCCAGTCTGTAGTAAGCAGTTTTAGAAGGTTCCCAACATGAGGAGTAATAGATATGAGTGGCAGCCAGAACCTTGGAATAGAATTGGAATTTTCCAGCAAGAGACAAATGCTTGGTAATCCAAAAAGATATTTTTTGCTCAACTCGTTGAATCACATAGTTCCAAAGGTCAGCAGGGGATGTCATAAAGCAAAAGGAATGCCTAAAAATTTAAATTGAACACCAAGTTTAATACAATGCCATTGAAATCCCTCTAGCCAAGGAGGTTTGGGACCCATCATCTATCTGTAACATTGGGTTTTCTTCCATTGGATAGCAGAACCAGAAGCAAGACAAAAAATATCAAGACATTTCATGGCATTAGTGACAGAGGCCTCAATTTCAGCCAGAGTGAGAAAAGAGTCATCAGAAAAATGACCATTAATCAACTACTTAGGAGAGGAAGGCAGTTGAATACCTTTAACCAAACCAACATTAGCAACATTAGCGAGCAAGTAGCTTAGACCTTCAGAAACAATGACATAAAGAGAAGGAGCAAGAGGGAAACCTTGTCGGATGGAACGATGAAGAGAGAATCTCTCATACTATTGACCATTGATAGTAATACAGGCACCCACATTTTGAAAGATCATATTAACAGAGTGGATGAACTTGGGCCCAAAACCAATAGCCTGTAGCATGGCCAGAATGAAAGGCCACTCAACTCTGTCACAGGATTTTTCAAAATTAGATAACTTTAAATACTATTAATAAAATATTGACTCCACGTGTCGAAACTAGGGTACCTTTTCCCTCAACATGCTCTATCACCCCTGTGACCTACTATATCACCATTTTGAGAGTACATTCTTTCTTTTCTTTTTCTTCATCTTTTATTTCTAGTAGTTGTTGTATTATTTAAGACATATAAAATGCCTTTCCTGCAATTCCGCATATGTCTCTACAAGATTTGTCTCTTCCAATCTTCCTCTGCATGAAACCCTCTATTTGTCCTTTCCCAGTAGCCTCATTCCTGTGCCAAAATAATAGCTTTAGAACATATGTGTTGTCGTGGCAACAGGAGTTTTGACGAGACATGATCAAATAAATGGTCTTTTTGTTAGATTTTATTTTGTACCAGTGTAAACATGGTACACTAGCTATTGCAAGTTTACCTCAAACAAATGTGGTCTCACTGGATGCATTGAATTCAGGATAAGTTCAAAATGATGTTATTGATGAGGTTAAAATGGTTTACAAAGAAATACCTTGGCTGGATGCTATCTTATGGAGTGTCATGGTAGCAGGATATACATAAAATGGCCCTTGTTTAAATGCCATAGAAACTCCCAAGCCAATGTAATCAGTTGGGGGAAACCATTTTCCATGGTTGTTTCCAAATATCCTCCTTATTATGTGTTAAATGGGGGATTATGGAGTAACTCAAAGGACTACATAAGAATATGACCTGATGTTTGTTTATTTTTCTCATTATCTTGGGACCGCTTAAGCGCTTAAGTTGGCAAGTTGGGGCTAAGGTCACACCTTGAACGTGGTTATTAGCAAGGATAATAGCTTGTTAAGTGGTTGTGGCCATGTTGGCATTGTTTTATTAGCAAGGTGAATTGGAATTTGAATATGGAAAGTGCTATGCTAGAGGGGGATAATGTGTTGGAAGGGAAACATGTATTATTTGGAAAGCACATTGGTTTGAAGTATATAGCGAGTAGGTTGTTTTTATGGGAAGTTCCTTGTTTTTATGGAGTTCTTTGTGCTTGTTGGGATAGCGTATGTGTGGCCTTGGATGTTGTCTTAAATGGTACGAAATGGAGGGGTTGTGGATGTATGTGGACTGTCTAGAAAAATGCTAAAAGAGATTTGGAGCCTTATGGAATGCGGGTGACACTACAGACGTTATTATTTCCACGCATGGTCTCCTTTACCTTCATCCTTTATAATTTTCATATTTTTGGTTCTTCATTTAAAATTTTATAAAAATAGAAAACCATTGGATAATCCTACAATTGGATATTTAATCAAACTTATTGTAAAACAACAAAACTCCACCATGTGAATTACGTAACTGATTTACACCTTGACCATCAACCGTGATCGCTACCACAATCTTATACGTTATTAACCTAGAGTTTTAGAAATAAGTTCTTGTGTCTATGATTAATGGTGGGAGTTAGATGATTTGTCAACTAGAAACACAACCATTTTTGTTTACTTGCAAAGTTAGAAAAACACCACATTCAGAGACTTGCAAAACAACATTCTAAACCCCATAAAAGAGACTTCAATCATCTCTTGTGTTCCTTGTTATGTGGAGAGTCACATCAAGCATTAGATCGACCCCAATTGACCGTTTGTGATCTCTTCACCGCCCCTCTAGGAGCTATGTTACCCCATTTTGCAGTTTTAGGGAGTTGTTAAAATTGAAAAGTTGGTTTTCATTTCATCTCACCGTTTGGACCCTAAGCGAAGGAACACTTTTCCACCTTTATAAACCTCCAGTATTTCTACTAGAAAATTTCTTACAACATTCAGTTTGGGGAAAACACATTTGTAGCTAGTTTGGCAAAGGGGTTTTGTAGGCCTCGGGTCATAACTTGACCAATTACGACTGGTGACTCTAGAAAATATGTCGTTGTTTGTAACCCGTTTTCTATTTCTCATTTCCGTCGACTCTAGTGAATTATCCATATATAGGCGAACTTGTAAGAAATTCCCCATTGCGCATTCATCCATCAAAATGTTAGTTTTGGACGTGGTTTTCTAAGCCCCCGATCTAAAATTTTGGTCATTTGTAACTAGGCCAATTACAACCAATGGCCCCGGAAAACTAGCCGCAAATGGTATACCGTTCGCTAGTTCCAATTTCCGTCAGATCCTGTAAATTCTTGGTATATATAAGTACATGAAGGAACTTAACCATTATACATTTTCCCATCAGAATACATTTTTATATCGTGGTTCTTTAGTCTCCAAGCTAAAATTTGATGTTTTTGCAACTAGTATAAAAATGTAAAATAAGGCCACAAGGCCCTAGTCAAGACAATAAACCATCATGCAAACTTACTAACACTTAAAAATAACTATATGCAACTATCTCTTGTGACTTGTTGCGTGAAATCTAACTTTTGGAAAAATAATGTTTCTTTCTCTTCCCTATCTCTCTCTCTCTCCTCCCTTAGAAAATAAAATGAAATGAAATGATTATATGTACCTAACCCTCTATTATTGCGTGTGCATTATTATTATTATTATTATTATATAAATGGAAAACTAAAGATGATAATTATACTGGATTTAGGTGGATGTCATGCCAGTGATTTTCGCTGATTCATGCTCACACGATTTTGCAGGGTGGTTTTAATTCATTTGTGTATTTTTGTAATTTATATATGATAATGAAAAAAAATATGTGTTGCCACGTTTACAGTAAAGTGTCTTTTTCCTAATTGCCAGGGAAAATTTTAGTGGTGAATTTTCGTAAACTCATGAAAATCGAGGATTATGGAAATTTGAATTGGTGAATATTATGTTGTTCAGAGCCGACTTATTCGCCTAAAAATTAGGCCGACATGTCCCTTATACTATTCGTTTCACCTAGATTTTACACATATATAAGAGCTTATGAATGTAATTCGCCACCATTTCAAATCATATCGTGGAAATCATGCACATATTCACCGAAGTAAACACTGAAATCTGAGTCATCCAACTGTAAGACATCTAACTCTGAGGCTAAGTAGTCCAACTCTGAGGCATCCAACTCCATTCTGTCCAACCCCTAGCCGTCCAACCCCTAGCCATCCAAACCCTATCCATCCAACCCCTGGCCGCCCAACCCCTGACCATCCAACCCTTGTCCGTCCAACCTCTGGTCATCCAATTACCATTTGTCCAACCCCTGTTCATCAAACCTCTCATCGTCCAGCCCTGATCCATCCAACACTGATCTGTCCAACCCCGATCTATCCAACCTATAGCCATCCAACCTATAGTCATCCAACCCTGTGTCATCCAACCCCTATACCATCCAACTCCAAACTATATTTGTCCAAGGACTAAAGTAGAAAGCAGTCATGGATGCTAGAAATCAGGGCAAGAAGATTACAAATTCAACAAGTTCAAAAAAGGGTTCTAATACTTTGTTTAGCTATTTTGGAAAATCACAAAAATTGAAGTCAGTTTCTGCTTCAGCTGAAAATATTGGTATGTGGCAAGTGTTATTTACTGGTTATTTATTCTTACAGAATTTAATAATAAGGTTTATAATATTGTTCTTAGAACTATTTGACATTTGTATTCTGTAAAAATTTAATTATAGATAAGATGAATACTATATCAGTAACAATTTTATAATGATATTTGCAGACATTTCATAAATTCCTTCACAGAATAATCAATTTATAGATATTGATGAGGCAAACATTTCATCCCTTGATGAAATAGAAGTACAAGAAAATTCATCAAATTCTCTGGATACACCAGTAGAGGAAGCTTCTACTCTAAGGTATATTTCCAGAAAAAGGAGACATGAGATTCAAAATATTTGTGCTGACAGCCCAGATGCAAAAGTTGAATCCCAAGGAAAAAAAAGGAAATATGTTAGAAGAAAGATGGCAAACTCGACAATTGGAAGGAAATTCTAGTTCGAATGGGCTATAAAATATCCTTTTATTGAACCTGTGTACACTGAAAATTCTAATGATGTTCTAACACAATGTTGCTACAAAATATGTGGTTGGAAACAGGGTAAGGATCACACGATGCAGCCCAAACTGGAAACAATTGAAAAACACTATGGGAAAATATACATTTCCCAAAAGCTTAAGGATGGCAGGATAATCAGAACACATAAATGGAAAGATGCAAAAGATTGTCTAGATGTCAAATACGTAGAAGAGTATGAAAATTAACAAAAACGTGTCAAATATGTAAATGAAAAAGGTGGGACCATAGTAGCAAAATTGAGCAAAGCTATGGAGGTAGAAATGCAAGCAAAGGGTATTCAGTTTGCAACCGTATTTCATATAATGAAAAGGGGAAGACCAATGTCAGATTTTGATGAAAATAAAATGTTGTATCAACTAATTGGTTTAGATAATGTTCCTCAATCTCATTGGTCAAATACCAATGGCTGGGAGATTGCAAAATGTCTATCTTTGCTAGAGAAGGAGGATTTGAAATTATGTGTTCAAAATTCAAAGTATATTTCCCTTTCTTTAGATGAGGTTACTGAGTCGATAATACTTCATGGATATGTATTCATGTTTACACATTTTCTAATGACATAAGGACTCCACACCTCTTGGAAATTCATAAAATGATAGAGAATTGTAATTCTGAAAATATTTATAAATTAGTGGTGTCAAATATGAAAGATATCACCGGAATGGATGACCTTGCCATTGTAGCAAAATTAGTTTGTGTCGGAACTGATGGTGCAGTTGTAATGCAGGGAGCCAAAAATGGTCTTTGTGTTAGACTTCAAACAACTATTTCCATGTATATGGTTCCTGTCCATTACATGGCTCACAGAATGAATCTCGCCTAAAAAATTGTGAGCACATTTGAAAATGTAGCTAAAGTGGAGGAATTGATATGTGATCCGCATGCCTATTATTCTAGCAGTCCTAAAAGATTTTTAGAATTTCAAAAAAAATCTATTGGACTGACAGAGGGAAAAAAAACTACTCAAAGATGTAGATACCAGATGGATATCTATTTACAAACCTTCCTATAGAATATATTATGAATATCCTTCACTGACATGATTTATGTTTAAATACTGCAGGGATGTAGATAAATCTAAAGATCTATTGTGCCGTCTAACTGACTTAGAAACTTTATTGACACTCTACGGTATTTTTCCCATGTTGAGGCAACTTAATATTTTAACGAAGCATGCTCAAGATCGGTCTTTCTACATTACAGACTTTATAAGACTCAGAAAACGTGTTTGCTAGGCTCTAGAATGTTTATATATTTCTGATGGGAGTTTTCAGGGTTTTGCTTTTGAAAACTAGAATGCATTGACATATTTGAAAAATTCCAGGTGCTTCTTAAAGTACAATATAAATGATCATCTGTGTATAATAGCACATGGAAGAGAGATTCCACTTCATACGTACCAAAAAATAATTGATATCGCTAACTCAGAAATAGAAGAAGTAAAATTGACACAGAATTTATATGATGCAATATTAATGGAAACTAGGAATAAGTTGAGAAAGATCTATGAATCGTTAGCTAAAGAGATCCGTAAAAGATTCAAAAATGATAAAATACTTGAAGCAATAGGAGTTGAAAATCCGCAGTTTTGGAATTTGTCTAGCGGAAAACCTTATCAATCTATCAGTCCTATATTTGTGAAGAACATGGGTGATCTAACTAATCATTTATGTAAGACTGAAGAGATAAATGGAGTTATTGTAGAAGGAATTTTGGAGAGAAAACTACTTAGTTCACATTCAATGGATTTTGATAATACTATGATACGACAAGTTCAGCTTCTAGAAAACCCATAGGATTACAATGCCATGCAAAGGATTTGGAAGGATATTTGTTCTAGTAGTATTCTAAGTGAAGATTTGAGCGAGTATATTAAGCTGTATAAGCTCTATCAAATAATGATTCTGGGTTCTGTGGAAGATGAGAGGGTTTTCAGTGCACTTTCATTTTTAAAGTCAAAAGTTTGAAACAGATTGGATAGGAATCTAGAAAGTTTTCTCAGATTGTGTGTATCGAGTTACTCAGTGGATTCATTTCCTTATGATAGAGCACTAGCATTGTGGAATTCAATAGTAGAAAGAAGAGGAGTTAGTAATATTCTAGATGACCCAGTGGATCAAGACACATCCACAAATCCAGCTACAGATGATTTCCAAGAAACAAATGAAAATGTTGCTCCAGGAATGTTCAAATTCACATAGATTTCATTTCTTCTATACATTATTGAGACTACTTATGTATTTCATTTAGAGATTACAACTTTCAATAAATGGAATATTATATTTGTCAATATTTGATACTTTGCCATTGGAACAATGTCATTATATGTTTCAATTATGCCATTTGATTTTATATGTTTGTTTTTCAAATTAAAGATTGAAATAAGGACACATTCGTCTTTTATATATGTTAATTGATTATTTTACATTTGCAACAATTCAGAAATGTAAAGAAACAAAATGGTGTAAATTTAAGCATCATTTACGTAGACAATAAAAAGGAAACATAGTTTTTAATTTGTATTAACAACATATAGTAATATTGTACAATTCTAACTTTCAAAGTTCTTTAGACATATCAAAGCTTCCGGACAAGTTCTATCATATAAGGACACATTACGAGGTCATCCTCTTTTCTACATATGATTTGAAATCATAGTTGTCCTTATGTCTGCCACATGGAATAAACAATAAAAAAGGGTTGGCCACTATCTTTTAATTCCTACGCCAATGTCAGAATTGTGACAACACACCTGTCACATGGTAAACTTTACTAACTAATAACATTTTATGATGCAGGTGGATCTTTTTCTTTTTCCATCGTAAGAGATTGAGGAATCTACTGTGTCTGTACAGAGCTGGCTGCTATAACTCCTGATGCCTGAAGATCTCCTGTTCTTGTGTTGATATTTTCCAGTATATTCAGCTCCTCTCTCGCTACATATCCTGCAAACAAAAGTGTTGCATCTGCATCTATCTTTTCCTTCAGTAAGGCTTCTGGATCCATATTATGCTCCTTTATTATCCTTCTCAATGTATTATTTTGTTTATTGATAACAATGAGTTTTTCCTTCAACTGTATGCAAGAATTTAGGATTTTGCAGGCGTTCTTCAAATGTGCTTCAAAAATAGTTGCTTCTTTCTTTAAATTTTCATATTTTGCCTGCAAAACAGAAATAGTAAATTGTTAGTCAATTAGATTCAGATAGTATGAAAAATATTATAATATTAGATTTAGGTTTTTCATGTAAAACTTAAATCCCACTCACAACAACTTTCTCTTTTTCTGCATTTGTTATTAAAACATTAGTCTTGTCTTTAGACAATTTGTTGTAGTAAGCATGTGATTCATCATTGAGATTCTCCAACCTATTTAGCATTATGTCTATAATTTCATCATCGCAATCATTACTATATGAAATTGTCCCTGATTGAGATTTGTTTAGCAGAACATCATGCCATACTAGTTGGCTCTCTACATCAGTGAACAATGAATTCCTTTGAGCATGATTATGGTATCTTGTATTTATTTCTTTTATCAAAAATTTTGCTCTCTTCTCCCAAGACCACACCAAATCCACATCAGACATTACAACCTCTTGAATGGTTTCCCCCACACTATCTGATATCATATTTTTTAAATAAAATGCATCTTTTCATCATCTATTCATGGAGCAGCACTTGGGGGAGGAGGAGAGTCACTTCCCTATATAATATGCACATTTTTTTGTTGAGGCGGAGTATATTGAATCATTTCGTGGGTGTAAAAATAGTTACCCTTGTCTACATCACCACTATCAAATCCCAAATACTCCTCATCAAGGGAGATGTTGTTGAAAAGTTGTGTGGATGTCACACTTAAAACACCACCTAGTGACAGTCCAAGGAATTCGGTGGTAACAGGATGAACTGTTCCTGCTAACTCTACAGGCATCCTTATATTCTTTCCGGAAGTCCTCCTTTGTGTTTATACTTGATGTGTTGGAGGAATTGGTGGCCTCCTTGCAAGCAGAATATGCCCTGAAGCTATATTACCTACATGAAATAAACAAAAAATTGTTAGAATATAACGGTTGGGATTTGTAAATCCTAAAAAAATGTAAGGAAACAAAACATGCAATCAGAATACCATACAATATATTATAGACCTCACATAGAAGGAGACACAATCGTGACATTTCGATCTCCACTCCTCAAATGAGTTTGATCTTCGCCATCAAACTCAGTAGTTTCTGAATACAATTACAATACATGTAGAAAAGATCAGTATTCATATTAATTGTTTGAATTTCCAATTTATATAAAAAGATAGCTTCATTATTCATACATGTAGTTACATGTGATGGTAATCATGTTGTGCATATCGACCCCCGAGGTCACTTTTGACGAGGAGGTCTTCCTGGTGTTGATTCTGCTGAATCCATGTTAGAATCAGCATAGAACTCTGGAGGGGCTTTACCTCTAGCAATTGCGTCCTTATGCGATACTGCAGCTATAATTTTTCCTTGCAAAATAAAATCATACAATTATTATTTTGTTCAAAATATTGAAATTGAAATCGTTATAACAAGTAGACAGTAAACATAATTGTTACCTGTTGTTATTCGAGACTAAGACCAATCATCTTATCATTGATTGCAGTAGGAATCTTATCCTACATCAATTCATAGTACGCTTCATAATAGAAAGCAAGAATAAAATTACAACAACTGAATACAGTCCTGGGTTTATCATTTTGATTGGGTTTGCGGGCATGGGAGATATCTGATTTTATTCGGTTGGACAAATAACTGCACCAATTGAATTGTTGACCTACTAGTGTTCGTAATAAATATTGAATTACCTAATACGGAATGTCTACAGATCTGCCCTGTAATAAAATCCTGGCCTAAAAAAGTGAAGCAACTGCAATAAAGAATTTGTTTGTAATGCCTTATAGAAGAAGGCCTCTTGATGAACGATTAAGAGCAGCTGCAATTACAGAAAAGAAACATTATATCCTTTGTGTGAACGAGTAATGTTAAGATAAAAATATTTTAAAAATAATAAACTTACCATCAACCTGTACATTATAATGAGACTCCAAAAACTTTTTGTCTTCGTCTGTAAGGATAACCTTTGTAGTAACAAGTGGCTTATTTTCAAAAGGTAAACCTATTAAATGATGCATGTCCTGGGGTTCAATAGAAAAAAAAAATTGGCGATGTTTCGGATGCACAACAAGAATAGAAAATTGTCCATTAGTGTCGTTGTAAGAGGAAAGAAGGTAATCAAGGAATGATGTATCAGTCTCGAATTGGGGCATGTTCACAAGCCTAGAAAATCTAGATTGTTCTAGCCAATCCTTTTCAGTGTCTTTTGATTTTAGTAGAGCTAAAAATTTTGGCCACATGAGGTTTTTGTATGTAAATTTGGGTGTAGTAATAGATGTGGTGCTGGCCATTGCTGAAATTTGGGAGAAGTGAAATTTGGGTGTGAAATTGGAGAGCGCAGAGCCTCAGAGCACTGGAAATTTACATATAAAAGTGAAAAAATGAACCTTGAAAGGGTATGTATAGAACCTAGGGGTGTCATTAATGAACACTAAATTCATTGGTATCAACACCCAACACACGCATGCAACTACTCTAGGCTTAACCATCCAAAGACTGTAACCCCTAACCATCCAACCCACGCGTCCAACTATTGCCCGACCAGCCCCTCATTCATCCAACCCAACCGTCTAAACCTATCCGACCAACTATAATCCACCTAACTTACCACATCCAACCCTTTGACCGATCAACTCTTCACCCGTCCAATGCACCCGTCCAACCCACCTGTCCAACCCATCCGTCCAACCATCACCCGTCCAAAAATTGCTCATCTAACCCATCTGTCCAGCCATCACCCATCCAACAATTTCTCATCCAACCCATCTGACCAACCCATCCGTCTAACCCACCCATCCAACCCACCCATCTAACCCACACGTCGAACCCATTGACCATCCAATCCATTCATACAACCATTGACCATCCAACCATTGACCATCTAACCATTGATTGTCCAACCATTTCCCATCCAACCATTGACCATCCAACCATTGCCCGTCCAACCATTTCCCATCCAAATCACCTTTCCAACTCACTCGTCCAACCTGTCCGTCTAACCTACCCGGCCAAAATTGTGAAATGAGGGAAAAAAATGCTCTGTGAAATCACCTTTGCAACGAAACATTCTTTCAGAAATTCGCCAATGATTCAAAAGTCGATTTATGAGATTCGCCAACAATTCAAAAGTAATTTTTCAGAGTGGTCTTCTTAAAATGAACACTTCCCTAAACCCTAAACCTTAAACATTCAGCCCTTACCTGTGAGCCCTAAACCCTGAGCCTTAAGCCCTAAACCCTAAGCCCTAAACCCTAAACCATGAACCATGAGCCCTAAATGTTAAACCCTAAACCCTGAACCATAAAAACTAAATCCTAAACCCTAAACCCTGACCCCTAAACCCTAAACCTTAAACACTAAATCCTAAATCCTAAACCCTAAACCCTAAACCCTAAGCCTTGAACCCTACACCCTTATCCCTGAGCCCTAAAATCTAAACCCTAAACCCTAGACCATATACCCTAAGCCTTAAACCCTAAACCCTAAACCCCAAGCCCTAAACCATAAACCCTAAACCTTAAGCCCTAACATTAAATCCTAAACCCTAAACCATGAACCATAAACCATAAAACTTGAACTGTAACCCATAAACCCTTATCCCTAAACACTAAATTCTTAACCCTAAACCCTAAACCCTAAACACTAAACCATAAACCATAAACCCTAAACCCTTAATCCTTAACCTTGATCTGTAAACCCTAACCATAAACACTAAACCTAAACCCTAAATCCTAAACCATAACCCTGAACCTTGAACCCTAAACCCTAAACCCTAAACCATGAGCCCTAAACCCTAAACCCTAAACCCCAAACCATATTTCATCAATATTTCCTAGTCTCGTGCCTAGAACCATCATTAAGTCTGCTTATAGAACTACCTTATTTATGAGAGGTGGGAAAAGTAACTAAATGGATATGACATTTACCTTCTGCCTTGTAATGCATATATTTCACATCTCTTCCAAACTTGTTTCTCCCCACATATACTTGCGCTCTTGAATGTAAATGTATTCACACTCTAAAACAAATTTCACATTTCTCATATTTACATGTACGGTATTATGCAAGCCAGGATGACCCATCGGAAGCTAAAAAAAATAACCATCACAACACAAAAATTAATCTTAAAGGAAACAAAAGAAATATAGATAATATATCAATACAGAGGTGTAGGATCATAATTCAATTTCCTGCAGTATCCTCTCCTCTGAAGAAAGATAAAGTTCAAGTGTTCTACTGGAATGCATAGTAAATTTGACAAAAGTTCCTGAAGTGTTCAAAATAACCATAAAACAAGGGAATTGCTAAGAACACTAAGGGGTTATCAATCGCCTAGTAAATCTTTCTTGTTTAGTTCTAAATGGGAGTTACCTAGCCTACGACTTAGTGACCTTCCATTCATTGATAATTCCTTATATGATAAACCCATGGATGTTTTCAAAATCCCCTAAACAAAAAGATAGGGGTAGTCATCAATCTTAGTGAAGGGTGTGATGTGATTTCCAAATAACTTGAAATTCATATAGATTTAGAGGTCATAACACGAATTTACAAATATCTCGATCATTATAAATAGAAGTCAGGTAACAGTATCTCCCTGTACATCCAAGGATTGAGGACTACTGGGGTATTTGGAAGGATTAGACATTCAGGAATATGACATTTCCCTCCTTCAAAATATCAACAAATGAAAGACATCAAATTGTGATGACTCTCTTTGAATGTTTTGCCTATGAAGTTGATGAACCCTTTTCACTTGAATACTCTCTGTCAATTACTAATAAGAATGGGTAAGACACATAACATTACAATGAGTGAAATATTTCCCATGCGACAGGAAAAAGAAGATAGTTGTATTGGGTAATATTTCTTTACCCTGATCCATGAGCCCTAAACCCTACACCCTAAACCTTGAGCCCTAAACCCTAAACCCTAAAACCTAAACCCTAAATACTGAGCCCTAAAACCTAAACCTTAAACCCTAAACCTTAAATTCTAAACATTAAACCCTAAACCCTAAACTATGAAACTTAAACCCTGAACCCTGAGCCTGAAACCCTAGACCCTAAATCCTAAACCTTAAACACTGATCCCTAAACCTTGAGCCCTAAAACTTCAACCCTAAACCCTAAGCCCTAAGCCCCAAACCCTGAACCAAAAAACCTAAACCCTAAACCATACACACTAAACCCTAAACCCTAAACCCTTAGCCCTAAACCCTAAACCCTAAACCCTCAACCCTTAACCCTCAACCCTCAACCCTGAGCCCTAAGCCCTAAACCCTAAACCCTAAAACCCAAACCCTAAATACTAAGCCCTAAAACCTAAACCTTAAACCCTAAACACAAAATCCCTAAACCCTACACCTTAAATTTTAAACACTAAACCCTAAACCCTAAACTATGAAACATAAACCCTGAACTCTGAGCCTAAAACCCTAAACCCTAGAAATCCTAAACCCTAAACCCTAAACCCTAAACCCTAAACCCTTAACCCTAAGCCCTAAACCCTAAACCCTAAACCCTGAGTCCTAAACCCTAAACCATAATCTTTGAACCCTTAACCATAAACCATAAACCCTGAACCGTGAGCCAAAAAACATAAACCCTAAACCCTAAACACTAAATCCTAAACCCTGAGCCCTAAACCCTAAACCCTAAACCTTAAACCCTTAACCTTGAGCCGTAAACCCTATTCCCTAAACCCTGAGTCCTAAACCATAAGTTCCCTAAACCCTAAAACCCAAACCCTAAATATTTAGCCCTAAACCTTAAATTCTAAGCTCTAAACCCTACACGCTAAATATCATTTTAGTAAGGACCTCGTTTTAGTAAGAAGTAGACAAGCATCATAGAGCTGAGTCATGGTCACTAAAGTGAATTATGGACCAAATTTTAAAATTAGTACCAATTCAAGCAGTGGTAGGGCCAAAATCCAATCCAAAAGGTCAAAAAACCTACAAAAGAACTATAATTTTTCATGAAACAAAGACCGACTACAATATATATGGCTTGAAATTTTTAGGTCATTGCTGAAATTCTGAAAATGAGTAAGTACTGACTAGATTAGATTTTGAAAAACTATCTTCTAGATTATCACTGTCAGAACTACGGGACAACTACCATCAGGTGCAAAGTGACCCTAATTTCTTATATTTGTAAAATAAATTTAAAGTATAAGATTTATTTTATTATTTCTTTATACTTTTATAATTTCTTTATACTTTTATTATTTCTTATTTCTTTATACTTTTATTATTTCTTATACTTAACATTTGGTTTACTAAATATGGCTCCTTCCAGCCCCTACAAACTTCATATACAGCAAAACAAGTATGTGTTTTGTGTTTATAGAAACACGTACGCATTATAGCGCATACGCGTTATAACGCATACACGTTTTAGGTTCGTGAATTCCCGAGCCTAGGAAAATATAATGTGATCACGTGATTGCTAAACGCGATCACGTTTCATTCATTTTCAGGTTTTTGTCCACTTTTTTTCCCCTCAACTTCATACACTTACCCTGCAATTTTGTTAGGAATATTTCTCTAAAATCAATAAATTGACAAAAACAACATCTAGAAACCTTTTAAAAATGATAGCAATCCTAAAACACACTAGTTAAAATTTTGAATTTTGAAGGAATTTTACCTGAGTGCACAGGCGCGGCCCTGAGTGTATAGGTGAACCTCTGTCAAATTTGCATAGTTAAGTTATGCACAAGCACATCTAGAGAGGCACATGCGTGCTCCTTCCTGTAGGTTCTCAACCCATCTTCTGGAGGCCATAACGTTTTCTCTCGACCTCGAGTTGAATCCATTATTTTTGCGTTGGAAAGGTATTGAAGTGAACTATGCAATGGTAACATAAATTTTAAGCAAAAAGTTACGAAGGATTTATGGTATTCATTTTTATAAAACTAGTCCTTTTCTAACATATCTAAATGCTTTGATGAATGTTGTTTTGAGAAGATTTATTGAAGGTCCAATATTTGGCATTTTGAGGGAATTTTGACAGGGCTTCACCTCCCTATATCTTATAAGGAACATGAAAACACAACTTCTACCACTAATCTAGTTGATACAACTATCAAAATGGAAATTGATCTACAAAACTTTGAAAATTACTCTAAAAACTTGAAATTAATCTAAAAAGCTTGAGAAAATAATCTACAAAAGCTTGAAAGTAATCTAGAAAGCTTGAAAGTAATCCAAAAAAGCTTGAATTTAAACTAGAAAACTTTGAATTTAAACTATAAAACTTGAAACTAATCTAGAAAACTTGAAATGAAAAACTTTGAAACTAATCTTAAAAGCTTGGAAAATGAATGCAATGGGGTTTTGTCCCACCGAGTGTGCCAAATGATAACACCCCAAACTTTCAACACAAATTAACTAGTTTAAAGCAAGATCAACACCATAATGATCTCAAGTTAAATGAAAATCTAATGAATGAAACATCAATGATAAAATATTAATAGCACAACAATGGAGATTAAATGAAACTAGCATCTAACATCTAAGCATGCCTACTAGTATGTTTGATTAACTAACATAGACCGAAATAGATCTAGGAGCAATCAAATTAGGAATGGTTGTTACTCCACAAATGGTCAGGAGATCTCTATAACACAAGACTACAATGTCATGCTAGATATTCTCCTACTAAGCATAATTAAGGCTTTAGGAAAATATGAGCATGTGAATCCTTAAAGGAGTTTAGGTTCTTTAACATATGTATTATATGAGGCTATTAATAAAAGCATGGTGTAAAGCTGAAAGGTAGTATTTAGTCTTATTTATAGTTTTTCCTTTGAGGAAAACTTGCATCTTGGTGCATGTGGGACTAAAAGTACAAATAATATTAATAATTAATAATTATGATTAGGTTTTGATAATCATAATTAGTGAATTATGAAGTGATTAGGATGTCAAGAGCCTTAATCAACCGTTTAGGGTCAACTAGGAGGCTAAGGTAAGCTTTTGAAGATTGTTGAGACATGGAGAGAAGTGGGGTGATTTTGAGTGGTTGGAAGAGGGGTCTAAGCCAATAGTAGGGTATATTGACCAAAACAAGGGCAAAATAGGCTTAATTAGCTAATAACGCTAATTGTTTCCCGAAAGAGGATAACAACTTACAATTTGACGTCGATTGGCATCTTGAATGTGGAAAAGGGTGGATAATTAGTAAAGAAGTGTTAATTAACCAGAATAGAGGGAAAGTGTTAGTTAATTAGCGGAAATCACTAATTATAATGGAATTGGTAAGAATGAGGGTGATTTGTGCGTTTTTTGGCAATAAGATTACACAATTGGAATATAGGTGTCTACACATATAGGACAATTAGTAACGACCTGACTGAAAAACTAACTAATCTCTTTTATTATATTTGGATGTTACAATACTACCTTCTAAGACTAGTGACCGCTAGGGTGGATGTTTACTTTCTTTCTTTGTTGTTTCAAGACAACAAATATTCAAAGACAAGATTAATGTAAATGATTTTCTAGAATACACATATTCCAAAATGATTTTTTTTGCATTACAACCATTGAGTTCAATATGCTATTCGAAGTCTATCACATGATATTTGAAGCCTAGAGGCCACTAAGGACGTAGATTATTCCACTTCGTTGGTGTAACATAATAAATACTTAAGATTAACGGCCACTAGGATAATTCTTATCTTGCATTCAAGATATTGATTAATGACCTGACTAATAACTCAATGTCGAACTAAACTCCAACACCAATAGTTTATCCAGGTGTCCTCTGAGTACAACTTGCTATTCAAATTTTATTGCATGATATTCCTAGCATCTATTACAGTTGAAGATAATTACATAGCGCTCCAGGAAAATCACAAATACTTGAGGTTAGAGGCCGCTAGGATACTTGTTTCTTGCATTCAAGACAATTTGTAACCACTCGATTGAAAATCTAACTATGCTCCCCGTTACTATATTTAAATTTTAAAATACTATTTTCAATGACTGACGACTGCAAAGGTGGTTGCTCACTACATTTTTTCCTAAATATTGGTGATTCTAAATGAAACTTTAAGCCTAGAGGCTGCTGAGCTCAATAGTATATTTGAATTCTATCACATGAATTCCAAATGAAAATTCAATCCTAACGGTTGTTGGGTTCAACATTTTACTCAAATATACAACTAGACAAAAAAATAATCAAAGACAGGATGAACTCAATTTCTTGGGCTATTTGTGAGTTACAAATAGTTTTTAATCATCAACCCAAGTTCCACTCTCATTGAGTTCATTGGATGTTTTTAATAACTCGCCATGGGACACCTTGAGGTAGTGGTTGAACTTCTCCACATGGACTAAGCGGAACATAGCGGGGTGCTTCGAATGCAGATCACTTGACGTACATTAAGGACCCAAGCCCACATCCATGTCCCGCTTAGAGAAAGTGCTCCTCCACCACTCAAGTTCATAGATATGGTATAGTAAAAGTGTTTACCATCCAAAATTTTCAAGTAGTTTGTAATCATCAACCCAAGTTCCATTCCTATTGAATTCATTGCATGCTTTTAATAAGTGGCCATGGGGACACCTTGAGGTAGGCGTCAAACTTCTCCATATTGACCAAGCGGAACATAGCGAGGTGTTTTGAATGCAGATCACTCAACGGACATTAAGGACCAAAGCCCACCACCATGTACTTCTTATAGAAAGTGCTCCTACCATTATATTTAGATTTTTATATTAAATTATCAAAATCCTACCATGATATTCAAAGCCTAGAGGCCGCTAATGTCAAATATTATTAAATATCATTCATGTAACATAATAAAGACATGATATTAGTGGCTGCTAGGATATTTTTTGCCTTGCATACAAGAAAATTAGTAACGACCCGAATGAAAAACTAACTAAGCTCCTTTATTATATTTGGATGTTACAATACTACCTTATAAGACTAGTGACCTCTAGGGTGGATGTTTGCTTTCTTTCTTTGATGTTTCAAGACAACAAATATTCAAAGACAAGATTAATGTAAACGATTTTCCATGATACACATATTCCAAAATGAAATTTTTTGCATTGCAGCCACTGAGTTAATTATGTTATTTGAATTCTATCACGTGATATTCAAAGCCTAGTAGCCACTAAGGTCATAGATTATTCCACTTCGTTGGTGTAAGATAATAAATACTTAAGATTAGCGGCCACTAGGATAATTATTTTCTTGCATTCTAGATATTGATTAACGACCTGACAAACAACTCAATACTAAACTAAACTCCAACACTAATAGTTTAGCTAGGTGGCCTCTGAGTAGAACTTGTTATTCAAATTTTATTGCATGATATTCTGAGCGTCCACTACGGTTGAAGATAATTACATAGCACTCTCAGAAAATCACAAAGACTTGATGTTAGTGGCCTCTTGGATACTTGCTTCTTGCATTTGGGATAATTTGTAACCACTCGATTGAAAATCTAACTATACTCCCCGTTATTATATTTAAATTTTAAAAGACTATTTTCAATGACTGATGACCACAAGGTTGGTTTCTCACTACATTTGTTTCCTAAATACTAGTGATTCTAAACAAGAATTTAAGCCTAGCGGTCACTGAGCTCAATAGTATATTTGAATTCGATCGCATGAATTCCAAATGAAAATTTAATCCTAGCAGTCATTGGGTTCAACATGTTACTCAAATACATGACTAGACAATAAATATTCGAAGACAGGATGAAGTTAAGTTCATGGGCTATTGGTGATTTATCAATCCAAGTTCCATTCCCATTAAGTTCATTGGATGCTTTCAATAAGTGGCCATGGGGACACCTTGAGGTAGGTGTCAAACCTCTCCATATGGACCAAGCGGAACATAGTGGGGTGCTTTGAATGTGGGTCGCTCGGCGAACATTAAGGACCCAAGCCCACCTCTATGTCCTGCTTAGAGAAAGTGTTCCTACCATTAGATTTAGGATTTTGTATTAATTTATCACAATCCTACCATGATATTCGAAGCCTAGCGACCACTAATGTCAAACATTATTAAAAATCATTGGTGCAACATAAAAAATACTTGAGATTAGCGGCCACTAGAATATATGTTGCCTTGCATACAAGATAATTTGTACCGACCCAACTAAACAACTAACTAAGCTCCTTTATTATATTTGGATGTTACAATACTACCTTCTAAGACTGGCGACCACTAGGGTGGATGTTTACTTTATTTTTTTAATGTTCCAAGAAAACAAATATTCCAATACAAGATTAATTTAAATAATTTTCCAGAATACACATATTCCAAAACAAAATTTTCTGCATTGAGCCACCAAGTTCAATATGTTATTGGAATTCTATCACATGATATTCAAAGCCTAGTGGCCGCTAACATCGTCTATTATTCCACTGTGTTAGTGTAACATAATAAATACTTAAGATTAGTGACTGCTAAGATAAATCTTGTCTTGCATTCAAGATATTATGACCCGACTAAATACTTAAAACTGAACTAAGCTCCAACACCAAGATATTGATTAACGACCTTGAGGTAAGGGTCTAACTTCTCCATATGGACCCAAGAGGGGGTGGAAAAGACTATCACTAAGTTCAATATGTTATTAGAAGTCCATGACATGATATTTGAAGTTTAACGGGTGCTAAGGTCGTAGATTATTTCATGGCGTTGGTGTAACATAACACAGTCTTGAGATTAGCGACTACTAGGATAATTCTTGTCTTGCATTAAGGCCCCTCAAAACTGAAGCTATAAATATATTTTTTTACATTAACGAAAAGATATCCTAGAATATATAGACAATAGTGGCTGGTAGTCTTAAATTATACCAACAAATTGAAAACTTGAAATAAACCAAATGTAATAGCGATTATTTGTTTAAATTTCTTAGTGCAAGGCATAACATAAAATTCTATTAACGATTTCCTATGTATTTTATAATTAAAGGAGGGTTGAAAGGGTCCCTTTCCCTTTACATTACAAATATAATGAGAGGATCAGTCTACAAACATGAACGATCCAACAATACTTTGCTGAAAATATTCAAGGGCCTATGCCAAAAAAACAAGTGGTTGGGAAAATAAAAAACCCTAGACCAATAAGCTAGAAACATCATGATTTGATAACAATAGAACTGATCAATGCTATATAACAATCGAAACAAAGATATAGACATGACAAATTTTAGAATATACTTATTTATCTGAATTAGATGACACCTTCATAACATCCACCTTAACGAGGCTTTAACGGTATTTCCGTCGGTGGTTCTAGTAAAATATTCTCTTTTCCAACAATAGCATGTACTCTTTAACTAATCATATGCCTCACAACCATTCCTACAAAGAATATCCCAACTTGCTAAGTCCCAGTTACAACGTGGATCAAATATAGCATCCATAGTTAGGCAAGTTGAGTGAATCCAGTTCCCATTATCGATTTCTCGCCCTATTTGGATACACTTTATACACGAAATGAATTAGGATGTCAAACCATTTGAACAACTATACAAAAATAGTCTGCACGTCCACAAAACATTTATATTTATAATGAGCATCATAAAGTCAAGCACCATGACACAATCAAGTTTTTTTCTATTTCCGCTTCCATGCCAACCCTATAAGCTAGCTTGATCCAACGATGACCCATCTCCAAATCCCAATCCTTTGCCAGATGTATGATAAGAAGATGACAAACATTAAGGTTGAAGTGAACTTCCGCATTCACCCTCGAAAACCCCTCCAAAGAAAGATAATCAATCTCCTAGAACTCCCTCAATAATGCAACCATGTCTTGCTCTAGATTTAATCCAAAAAATGGATTTCAAATCGACGACATGATAATTTAGCTATGAAATTCATATTTCACGCTACTGATATGGAGATTTTCATGAAAGGAAACATTGTTTTGGCCATGAAAGACTATATGAAATCCCGTGAAAGAAACCCAAAAGGTGTGAGAAGATATGGGAGAGCTCGATTAGATAAATATATGGAGTGAATATGCCATCTCATGCTTGATAATTAATACAAGCTTTCTAGGGGCTTTTAATATCAAAATTTATTAGAAAAGGTGATGATTTCATCTAATCAACATATGTATTACCAATCTTATCACAATATTCGGTTGGCCAATCCCTCGATTTTCTCATAAAATCTTTCTATTTAGTACCTATCTTAGAGTAGATAAGATTTAAGGTCCAATATGAAGTTAATAAAATCATACAAAGGGAATTTTAATTCAAACAAGATTGATTTTCCCTGACAAGGTATACTTTTTAATGGCATGATGTTAATAATAATAAGGGATTCTCCTCCAATAATTAATTATTTTTCAACACTATTTGACCGTCAGCTTAGAACCGGGGGGTTACGGGACCAACAACATTCCAACACTTTAATTTACTTATTTATACGTTTATTACTTTACTACAATTTCTAGTGATTATCTCCACAGTTATGGAGCCCACTGAGAATAGGCCAAACTAGAAGAAGGTTGCACAAACCATTATTTTTTTGTGGCTAACTTTCCAATAGCATTCTTTGAGGATTGCAAGAGAGGGTGCAACCACCACCATTTAGCATGTAGACCCATTTTTTATTTTTTCGTAGTCAAATCACCTTGTTACTCCACATAATATTTAGCCCCTAAGCTGAAAGGTAGACTCCATGGCCAAGTACCATAGATAGTTCTGACAACCTAGCTACACTGGCCTTCATATGAAATATTTGGAACGGCTGTACCCTGGCATGATCAGTGGGAGAACATGGTCAGATGAATCTATGTTCAGGTTCAATAGGGATGCATGCATTGGTTAGTTTATCCCTATGCTGTTAGTATAAACATTTGGACTGTCCATATATTGTAATTCCTATCTTATGAAGATATCATGTAAATTGTCAGTCATGAAGAATAATTTCCCTGATACTTTCTCGCCAAGCCAGTGAATGGCCTTGCAAAGGTAAATCCAATTGGCCAATTCATGTCACAGGTTCCATGCAACTCAAAATATCAAGGATACGACACCTAGCCAAGTCCTCTCTCAAACCACCTAATTTTTACCGGACTAGATAAAATATTCAACAATAGGTATTTTATTCGTCTGCACAGTTAACTTTTCCAAAGAATCAGGTTAAAATTTTTTATTTATTTTATCAAACACTGCAATTGGGGATCCTCGGAATAGAAAACATGCCCTAAATGAAAATAAAATAATAACGTATCAGCTTAACATTAGATCAATAGCAATCAGAAGTCTTGTCATTTAATCCTGAGTGGAAAACCTATTCACCTTTGTGCCTGCGAGATATGGTCATATAGAATTGCATTTAGGTCCATTGTTCTCTGCTGAAGGACGATTTTAATGGAAATATGCAAGGACAACCATGTTGCGCATGATACTTCTTCGAAGTTCAGAATGATGTACTAAGTACTATTATCTAAACTTTCCTAACTATGTGGCTATGTTGGCCTACCGTAAATTTTTTATCTTAGCGAATAAGGCCAAAACTTCCCTTCAATGGGAAATAATTTTAAGGAACCCACGAAAAAAATACTTATAGATTAGTGTGGAATCAATGCATCATCTGAACCATCAATTGTTGCATTATCGATAAAATTGGTGGCATAATCTTACAAAAATGGCTTAATACATGATTAATGTTGCGAAAATGGAAAAATTATCAAGCCAAAAAAGAATGTTGTAGATGTAAAGGAAAATCTTACCTAATCAATAGATAGATGATCCATGAAAAATATTTTGGGGAATAACTTGTAATTTTCCTCTTCATGTAAAGATGGTCATAGCCATAAGAAACTGTCAAATTGATGCCCTCCAGAAGAGCTTGAGCTTCTGCGAGATTACATGTTCCATCGCTCAATGGAAACGATCCAGCCACAATCACCTCCCCTTTCTCATTTCGGAGATATTTTCCCGAATCCTACCCAAGATTAAACCTTGGGATACGTCTAGAGGCCCCATTTTCCACATGTCAAGTCATCTTCAATGATTAATTCATTAGTAAAACTGAGTCATTAGCGAGGGACTATAATAACCTTCCAGTGCTTAAATCCTATTGAAATTATATCACGTTTAATATGTTCTACTTACAATTTGTAGTCATTAGCCTCCTAGGTTATTATTGTTACAAAGTCTCTTACGCTTAGTACTTTCTTCTAATTTGATCTACTTGTGCTAGGGGAAAGGATCCTTTTACCATTAATGTGTCTTGTGAAATCTATTCTTCTCCAATATACTAAGAATTATTAATTTACATCATAGTATGCATCAATAAATTATTAAATTTGGAAATGTGGGTTAGTTCCCATAGGGAAAACCCATTATAAAGGCCTCATTTTATTGTCAAGGATCAGAATGAGTATTAGCTAAACCAATTCAAACCAAGTATGAAAAAATTACTTATTTTAAATGGATTAAAAATGTGGTCCCCATATAATTCCTTCATGTGTAAAAGAATATCTGCATAGAATATAATACATATTCTAATTTTAAGCTTACATAGTCGTCTAATTGATAAAAAAAATTAGGTTAACATGGGTGCATTAATATGATTTTATCATATTGATCACACAAAAACACTCACATAGTTGTTATAGTACTATGTAGTAGTTATTTATACATGACAAATAGATTATGTAGAGTGGTGAACTTCATCATAAAATTTCAGGAATTTTCACTCATGTAGATTGTATAAGAAATTCAATGATCCAAGTGCATTATCACCCATATTCATGTATTGGATTCAAACATGGTTATAGTGTAAATCAAATGCCCTGTCTTTTTAAGGGATTTTCACATCTAAATAAAAACATGTTGGTACCACTTATACTCATATGGTCTATGCAATGTATTTTTTTAAATAATAAAATTTATGATTATTATTTGGATCTAGCAACCTCTTACATTCGGAATTCACGATCACTGTCCAAATATCCTCTACTATGGGACTTTGAAAATCTCAAGAAATAGCGAAGTCTATCGAATATTAGCCAGCCTTTACTAATTTTCCCTGCTTCCCTTTCATTAACTAATGAGCGCTTATCAGTTATGCAAATAATTTTTGTTTATATGAAAGTATATGAACTACATTTTATGCACAATATATCAATTGATAAGTACATAAGTCGTCATCCTTCTTGAAGGTATGTATTAAAGGACTTGCCTCTTTAAAGGATAGTCTAGCGAATATAATATAATTACAAATAATGACAAAAAAACCTATTGATATTATTTTTTTGCATTGTTAAAATGGATTCATCTGATAGTATAGAGGCTAGCGGATCGCTAGCCTTCTCATCAATGAAAAAATTGGTAAATATAAAGCATGCATTTATCTTCATGTCAATCAAATCATTGATTCCTAATCAAGATTCATGTGTACATCTTCTGCCCTTGATTTTTAGTTAATTGTTTACGGACTATTTTGTTCAACAGTTCATTTTTGGAAATATGCAGGGCCAAGATGAGCATAGGATATTTCTTCAGGTTTAAAATATGTACTTCTAATTATTATTCTCTAACTCTTATATTTTTCGCTAAGGTAGACAATTAATTTTTCATTAGGTTAAATACTGAGTGGTGACTAAACTTTTTCATTAATACTTTATAGAGTCGCTAGTGAGAACCAACTCATTTCTTTGATGTTCCAAGATAAGTGATGACAACTAATATTCAAAGTCACTATAGATATTTAACACTTTCCTTGATACACATAATCAAAAAACATTGACCACTTTGCGTGATATACAAGAATATATCTTACGAGTAATACATGTTATTCCTAGGCTAACATCCTATCTTGATTGTTGGTTATCGTAAGTAAAAATGTTGTCTTTTATACGGGACAAGTAGCAATCACCAACGACTTCACTAAAAATTGACTATGCTCCATTATTGAATTTAAATTTTACAAGACTAGCAACCCCCAAGGATTATGCTGTGACTACATTTCATATGATATTCCATGAAAATACGTAAGGCTATGTCTACTCTCGAGTGAATGTAATGCCTTGTAACGACTTTTTTGAGATAGGAATCATTTACGCTAGTTTCAAAACGTATATTCAAGAGAATACAATACACGTAATCAAACATGTAATCTTAAGCCTAGCGCCCTTTACATAGATTAAACACAGCAAGGATCCTAGGAGGTGCCAAGGTTTTCCATGATTTGTTTGTTATTCGATCACTAATTTTAAAATAATAAACTATTAAGGATTGATTACCGGCATGACCATAACTTTCGATTACTAATCTAATACCTAGACAATTACTAGACCATTTTACTTCCATACAAGTCGATTTCAATGACCTGAAATGCACGAAACTGCATATTATGAGAACTATAAAAGAAACTTCAATTTATGAGGTGCAAACACATCACATAATTTGAAAATCCTCTTACAAAATGTAAGATTTGTTATTATTAAATAATCAATTCTCAACCCTTATCAGCCATGTTGGATTCCAGGTTTTCATTCAATCCCTTGTGAGATTTAACTCAGAGATGCTTAGTAGACAATGCGTGGATAACTACATAGCATGCTAGCGTCTTCTAGACAATTAGTCTTCCTTGTCATAATTAGACTATTACTATCTACACAAGCCTTGAATGACGTAAATTTAATAGTGACTAATATATTTAAATTCCTTAGTGCTATTCATATTCTATAACATTTGTATAAATTATGTCTAGTTGACTGCTAAGCTATAAGGAGGGTTGAAGTCCATGTCTGGTGGCCATTGACTTTTACTCTATGAAAATAATGACATCAAGATACGGTCATCTCCTTGCTATTGCACTATTGAGAATACAATATTTATCCTTCCCAATTACTTTTAAATTATTACTTTTTTTAATTCCTTTTTTCAGGTAATATGTATTCCATTTAGCTTTATCTCCATTTATGTAAATTCATTTGATTTAAGAAGAAGAGGATATGAAGAAAGAGAAATAATGAATGGTTTTTAGAAATACATTCCACGGAAAATTATCACGGTGATCTATGGTTAATATTTTGTTGATGAATATGTTTTCAATGAACTCAGGTGTGAGTACTAACTTCATAATTTATTGAACAGATAAACATTTCATATTGAGGTTGAATGCATTGACATTGAAATGAATAAGTGACTTATTCTTAACATGGAGTTAGAAGTTTCATTGTTCCAGAAACTAGAACTGAAGGCTTCTAGAGGAAGTAGGATGTGTTTTTTTCTTAAATATGGTTGGAATTTGGGTAATTCTCATACAGTCAGAATAGAAACACGCTATGGAAATTTCCCTTGAATTTTATACACAGTAAGATGAATTTGGTATTCAAAAAATTGTATAGAATCAATGAGGATACCTCTTCTATTTGTCATTATTTGATTAGAAAAAATTTTTTTTCTCCAAAAAAATATGTAAAGCTATTTACAATCCCTAAAGTGATCTTATTATTCTAAAATAGAGATAGATCCCTCTAAGTCAAATTTACAAGGGCTTAAAAAGAATAAAAAATCAGATGTGATTGTTGAAGAAAGCGACCAATATATTTGAGCAAACAGAATAATATTCAACCGTTGAACAATTAAAATTATTTTTGTTCAATGGTGATAGTTTTTCCAGTTGAAGTTTCTAGGTGTCATTTGGCACCTCTAAAATCTCAATATACGTCTTGTGCATGATGATAATGTTGACCTTCTTGACCATTAAATGTTGATTAAGTGTTATCCCTACACTAAGGGATGTAAAAATTCTTCCCTTTGTATCATTATACAAAGGAAATTGTGACAACTAGAGGATCTAGATGACCTAATAAGGGATGATGTGTAGTTCGACATTTTTGAAATGGCCAACATACAATTTGCGCACCCAAAAAAAATTAAGATGAAAGAAAATAGAAGTCATTACATATTAAGATGCAGTTTAGAAAGGATTGCATTATGTCTTCAAAAGTTCCTAGCAAAAGTCATTATTGATATTTACAAGAAGCAAAACATGAGGTGAACAAAAATTGGATTGAAACCAATTTTATTGATGTAATCTACAAGGCTTGAATGATTTTTAGAACCCTAGGATGTTCGCTTGGAGGCCCGGAGTGGGAAACGTCAAAGACTGGTGATTTGAGGGTAATGAAACTTAATTCAAAGGCATTTGTACTTAATATTTAATTTATGTAATATGCATGAATGTAAATATATTATTTCCTCTTTCAATGATAACATTTCGAGAAGAAATGTCTTGTTATTTTCAAAGTGGCTAAGACAGAGACTCTTTCATGACAAAATGAACATTTATATATGTTTCCTGAGGACATATGGACAAAATGGAAAACAAACGATTGAGTTGTTTAAATAAGGTGGGATTGGCTTGTTATTCTTTTAAGGATATCTAGCCTAAATTTCAAGCTAAATTCACTATGGCAAGGCTCATGGTGAATTCCTTCATGCCTGTAAGAGGAATGATTGATGAGGAGATGTCAATTATTAGCTAGATAACATTGAAATAAGGGAAAGTGTGGCAAATTGGATCTATTGAAGCAAGTGTCATAGCAGAGACTATTGAATACTTATTGCCAAAGAGTAAAAAGATGATAGAATAATGAGAGGAAAATTTTCTAAAATATTTGAAAAGTAAATATCTAGGTAATATGTATATTGGTAGAATGCACTGAAAAAAATAATATTGAAAAACTTTAGTCTGCATGAATTCTCACTGCCACCAGTTGTGTGTACTCTTAGGAGAAGATAATAAAAGAAAAATAAAATATGATTCTAGAGCAAGTGTAAAAGTTAAACAAAAAGAAAAATGGATGGTGAATTGGCGGAGGTTCTCCCAATGGTAACTTAAACAATTATAGACAAATACATGATTTGCAATGGAAGATCAATATTCTAGAAAGGATGAAAGATACCGAAGAGTTTACCTGTCAATGTGCATATCCCTTCTAAGATCTAGTCAACAATATCATCTATTATCGTCAAGTAATCCATTCAATGTAGAATGTGTGATCATAGATTTCTTTAATTTTTTTATTCTAATAACTTCTGATTCAATATTGGAATTACTTATAGTTTTCGGATCTAGTCTGCTAAATTATGATAATTATTGTGCTCCTAAATGTTGCTTCTTTAAAAAATGTTAAGAGAGACATTAACAAAATACAGGCAAAAATTAAAAAACAAGGGGGAATCAGTAGTGGAAGGATGTTACAGATTTTATGACAGCAATGGAAAATTAAATAGCTTGTGTCTTATGTACATAATAAGTGATGTGCATAATTGTGATGTTGATGATGGGGATAGAGAAGAAATCACCATGGATTGGATGGACCAACTTCAATAGCAAATTTTTGACTACAAGAAAAATTTTCCTACGAGGAAAGACACATCCTTTTAATTACAAGAGATATTATCCATTTTGGTCTCATATGTTTCACTCAACTTGCTTCCGAAAATTCTCTGATAATAGTGCTTGTACAATGGTAGTTTTGCATTGCATGATTTGGTTAACTCGAGGTCTATTTGTAATTTTTATTTTTGAAGCACATGATCAAAAAATGTTTATAAAACATTACTATTATCATTTGAAAAAAGGTACGTTGATTAAGATCACTTTAAACAATTCTATTAGTTTAATGCATTTGAACTGATACATACAATATTTATACATACAATATTGACTCAAGTTCTTGGTCTATTGGTGAGTTACAAGTAGTTTGTAATCATCATCCCAAGTTCCATTCCCATTGAGGCCATTGGACACTTTCAATAAGTATCCATGGAGACACCTTGAGGTAGGGGTCAAACTTCTCCATTTGAACCAAGCGGAATACAGCGGAGCACTCTGAATGCAGATCACTCGGTAGATATTAAGGACCCAAGCCCACCTCTATGTCCCACTTAGAGAAAGTGCTCCTCCATAACCACCACTCCAGTTCATAGCTATAAAAGTGTTTACCATCCAAAGTTTAGGACTCAAGGTATTGGTCTATTGGTGAGCTATAAGTATTTTGTAATCATCAATTCCCATTGAGGCCATTGGAGACTTTCAATAAGTAGCCATGGAGACACCTTGAGGTAGGGGTCGAACTTCTCCATGTGAACCAAGAAGAACACAGCGAGGCACTCTGAATGCAGATCACTCGGTGGATATTAAGGACCCAAGCCCACCTTTATGTCCCACTTAGAGAAAGTGCTCCTCCATAACCACCACTCCAGTTCATAGCTCTAGTATAATTAAATTGTTTACCATCCAAAGTTTTTTCACTTCTAGAAAGCTTGTAAAGAGCCTCCTTCCTCTAGGCCGACAGTGTGGAAAAAGAAACCTCTTAAGGCTATAATGGAGGTGAACTCCCCCTCTAATAATGAGCCTCCCTCTCCTCCCTGTACCACCATTGCCAATTTGCTCCCAATGGAAAATCCTTGTCTTTACCCCAACACCTTAAACCTCGTTAAAGAAACGGCCTCAGTGGTTAAAGACTCTATGTGTATCCTCTCCTTGTTTCAAGAGGGTATTTCCTTAGGTCTCAGCTCCAATTTCGCCTCTTTAGAAAACTAGGTGGGTCATAAAAAAGAGCTTCTCAATGTTCACAGAGTGTCGGAGGACGAAGATAATGCCATCCAGGCTAAAGAGGGTGAGCTTCTGTCTTCTAGCCGTGGTATCCTTCCTACTTCTCCTATTAAAAATTTAAATCTTGGTATGAGCCTTCTAGTTGGGTGTCCTCCTAAGTTGAGGTCATATCTTAAAGAGATTACCTCTGGAATTCAATCTCAAATTGGTTCATTTTTCTCAATCTCAAGTAGGAGAGGCGAGTCCTCTCTGAACAAAAGATGAACATCTTTTCCTAGAATGTTAGGGGCCTCAACGCTCCTAACAAGCAGCGCCTGCTTAGGCTGTATGTAATGGATTCAAACATCTCTATTTTTATGTTACAAGAAACCAAGATGTCAAGTTTGGCATGTTTAGATGGTTGGTTTCGTAGTTGGCATGGATGGGAAGGTTTCTTCGTGGATTCAAACGCTACTTTAGGTGGTTTGGGCTTTCTATGGAAATCCTCATCTTGAAAAGTGTCCTCCCTCTCCTCACATTCAAATTTTCAATGGTGCCAGGTGAGCATTAAACACTCTAAGGAATCCTTTTTTCTTTGTAATGTTTACAAACCAAACAATCCCATTCAAAAGAAGGAAATGTGGGGAAAAATATTGGATCCATGAAATCTTTTTCGGACCTTAAAAAAATTGTGGCTGGGGATTTTAACACCACTATTTCTGATAGAGATAAACGGGAGGACTCTCCTAGCACCCCCGTTCCCAAGAATATTTCACCTCCTTTGTCCATTCTTCCAAGCTGGTGGATCTAGAACCTCGCTCAGGTTGGTTCACGTGGAACAATCACCACCCTGGTTTTGGGAACATGGTCATTAGGCTCGATAGATTCCTGGTTTTAGAATCTTGGCTCCAGTAGAATTTCCTCCTCCAAAGTTGTGTCTCCCTGCTTTCTGGCTCAAATCACTTTCCTGTCTTGTTGTCTATTAGCTTCGATCTCCCTCCCTGGCGCTCGCCATTCAAGTTCAAAAGCATGTGGATGTAGGATCCCATCATTAAACAGCTGGTCAAATCTTAGTGGGACTCTTTCTCAGTTACAGGTACTAAAATGTTTATTCTTTCTAAAAAGCTCTCTTTACTCAAAGAAAAGCTTCTTGCCTGGAACTCTTCCTCCTTCAAAAATATCTTTCAAGAAAAACTAAGAGTGGAAAAAGCTATCCAGTCCCTTAATGAAATGGTTTTCAAGTTTGGTATGCATGGCGATGATTACCTTTTAGAAAAATCCCTTCTCTATGAATTAGGGGATTTATTATTAAAGGAGGAATCCTTCTAGCATCAGAAAACCAAGAAAACTTGGCTCAAAGATGGTGATAAAAATACCAAATTTTTCGACGCCTCAGTTAAAGCCAGGAGGAATTCTAATTACATCTCCACCATTAAGAAGTCTGATGATTCGTGGCTTTCCTCCCAACCTACTATAAAAGAGGGGGCAGTTTCATATTTTCAAATTTTTTTAACATGTGATACACACTCTTCCTTGGCTGCCCAATCCTCTCTTCTGGAGAAAATTCCTAAACTTGTCAATGAAGTGGACAACGCGATCTTGTTTTCTCATTTTTCCAAGGAGGAGATTCAGAAAATTGTTTTCTCCATGACCTAGGATAATGCCCTTGGTCCAGATGGCTTCTCGGTAGCCTTTTATCAAGATTTCTGGGAATTCATTGGTACTTCTGTGTGGCACACTGTTGAAGAATCCCGCTCCTCCACCAAAGTCCTAGGTTTTCTTAACCACACCCTCATTTGCATGTTCCCCAAAAAGTCCCCTACGGATAAATTTGATGATTTTCACCCTATTTCTCTCTGCAATACTTCTTACAAGATTATCTCGAAAGCCATTGCTTCCCGTATCTGCCCCTTCCTTTGCTCCTTCATTTCACAAGAACAGACTGGTTTTCTTCCTAGAAAATCCATTTTCAAAGGTATTATAATTTCCCATGAACTCATTCATTCCATTCATCATTCGCCGAGATCTGGGATGATGATTAAACTGGATTATAGCAAAGCCTATGATCAGATTAATTGGCATTTTCTTCTCAAATCCATGCAAGCTCTGGGTTTTAGCATTCCTTTATGTGATTGGATTTTCAGCTGCATTTCCTCTCCCAGCTACTCGGTACTTGTGAATGGCTCAGCAGAAGGTTTCTTTAAGAGTAGTAGTGGTCTTAGGCAAGGGGATCCCCTTTCTTCCTTCCTTTTTTTATTGGTGGCCGAAGCCTTGGGCCATTCCATTAAATCTGCAGTTGCAACTGAATCTCTTTCAAGATTGTTTCCTTCCTACAGCCTCCCTCCTCTTACTCATCAAAAATTCATAGATGACACTTTTCTTTATGGGCTGCTACCATCCCCGAACCATGGGCCTTGGCTAATATCCTTGACTCCTATTGTTCCGTGACGGGTCAAGTGATTAACTTTCTTAAATCGGTTTTCTTCTTCTTTAATGTTTCCCCAAGACTTCAAAGAAGGATCCTAGCGATTCTGGGTTGTGTCTCAGGAACTCTTCCACATAAATATCTAGGCATCCATCTATTCGCTGGTGAAGGAAAACTTTCTTTTTGGTCTGATCTCCTGCATTCTTTTTCGTTTAGGCTTCAATCCTGGAAGGGGAAATGGTTTTCCTTTTTGGGTCACCTACTTTTGATCAAGTTCATTCTGTACGCTCTTCCAGTGTACATGTTGTCCAATCTGGCTCTTCCACACTCAATTCTCCTAAAAATTGAAAAGCTTATTCACACTTTTCTCTGGCAAGGAAATAGTGAGGAGCGGAAATTTCACCTAGTCAAATGGGAGGTGGTCAAATCCCCCATCTCTTCAGGTGGCCTAGGCATTGCGGATCTGGCCTTACACAATATTGCTCTGGGAGCCAAACTTGTTTGGAACTTTCTCTCCTCCCCTCATAAATTGGCTCATCCAATTCTTTCCCATAAGTATTTGGTAGCCGGTCACCCGGACCTGATCCTCTCCAGTGAAGAACTGCCTAAAGGTTCCCATATTTGGAATTTCATGTGTAAGTGCAGAACACTTATTGTTGATTATGTCTCTTGGTTCGTCAACAATGGAGCTAGGGTGAAATTTTGGGAGGATTGTTGGAATGGGTGTCCTCTAATGAACTTGATTCCCTCTCTCAACAGCACTATGAATTTAACCAGAAACTCCTAGGGCCCCTTTGTTGCCAATTTCGGTTCCCAGCATCCTGATAGGTCTCCTTCTTGGTTGTGGAAAGATCCTTCTCCCTTAGGGGTCCAGCCCTTGGCTTGCTCTATCTAGGAGAAGGAAATTGCTCTAAGAAGAGCATCCTTTCAGGATAGTGAGGACCATCTCCTTTGGCTCGGTTGCACCTCTGGTAATTATTCATTCAAAGAAGGTTATCGATGTTTACTCGCCCATTCGGGTTCCGTCGATCTTCCAAAAATGAATTGTTGGCACCCCTCACTTCTCCCTAAAGTAGCGATTTTCAGATGGCTCATTCTTTAAAAAAAAGTGTTAACTCAACTTTGAAGAAGATCATGGGGCTATGTCGGCCCTTCTAAATGTGTTATGTGTGGAAAGGCGGAAGAAGATCTTGATCACCTTTTTCTTCATTGCTCCTTCATTGATTCGGCTTGGCAATGGTTGCTCAGAAAGTTAAACCTTTCATGGGTTCATTGTAACAATATAGATGATTCTCTTTGGTCCTAACATTCTTTGATGTCCAAGAGTTCCTTTGGGTCTATTTGGTAGGTAGCCCCTTTTTTTCTCCTTTGTCATATTTGGTGGGAGAGAAACCTTCGTCTCTTTCGCAATCAATAGTGTCTCTTCCCAGCCTTCCTGAACAAATTGGAAATTACAATTTCTGAAATCGTCTCCAAGAATAGCACGAACTCCCTTGAGTTCTCTTCAATAGACATTAGAATTTCCAAGGCTTTTCCCCTCATTAAAGCTCCGAATCCTAGAGCCTTTGTCAAGCGGGGCCTCTCCCAGGTGGAAAAATGCATTCATAGGAAACAGGCTAAGTGGAAACCCCCTCCCTTAGGCTCTTGGAAACTCAATTTCGACAGCACGTCTTGGGGTAATCTGGGATTATCTGGGGATGGCTACATCCTTCATGATGTGGATGGCACACTCATAGCAGCTGGCTCCTTTCCTCTGTCTGCTGGTACGTGTAATCTTACGGAAGCACAAGCTCTCCTCGAAGGAGTCAAACTAGCACTCAATTTCGGAGGGGACTCTTTGATTATCAAAGGTGACTCTCAAATCATCATTACTTCTGTTTCTAAAGGCTCCACCCTTTCTTGGCTCTTAAACCCATACATCCATAATATCCTTCACTGGTTTGGCAAATTAAAATCCTGGAGTATCCAACACACATACCGAGAATCCAATTCGGCAGTGGATCTTCTCACCAATCTTACGATCGACGTCTCACACACTCCTACTGTCTCCAGTGATGCTTCTACCTAGGCTAGGCTCACGTCAATCCTTTCCAAGGATTGTCCTCACCGATAAGTGTACGATTTAGTCCTTTATCTGCTGCTCGACTCTTCTTCCTTTCTGTCTTCCGTTAAGCTGGTCCTTCTGGTTCTCTACGATCTGTCTCCATGGCTTTTTTGGGTTTCCCTTTCATCACCCTATGTGGTTAATTCAGGGAAATTTCTAATTCCTCTTCCATCGACCGTCACCGCCTTCCCATCATCTTCAAGTATTCTTCGGAGGATGAAGTTGTAGCCATTGAAACAATCCTGGGCGACTCTTTCCGCTACCAAGCTCATCGCCCCCGAACGGACTCTGATATCACTTCGGCTTTATTTTCATTTTGCCTCCTCCTTCACCCCGACCCAGTTGTGGTCAAGTTCGTTGTTAAGGATTTTATCTATGTTGTTCACTTGGTCAGTCTTCACGATCAATTGGTAGATTTTTCTCTCCCAGATCCTCTTCTTTGGGTAGAGGAAGTCGACGAAATCGCTATTGGTCCTGGTCGGGGCATTCAATGGCTTTGCGGACAGTATAGGGATTTGGTTACCCACACATAGTACCTCCATCCTTCTATGGATCTTCGCTTTCTTCCAAAGTTTGACATAGATGCAGTGCTCTTCCCGATCCATTCAGCAGTCAACCACTACAACGAACTCAAAGACCATGTCGGAGCCACCTTCAATATTCTGGTCGCAGCAACTAATGGGCACGTAGGGACTTCCATTGGTTACCCTTCTCGTTCTATTGCGCTTCGATGTAATGGGTTCAGTTTCACTTTGTCTAAGCGTCTTTCGCCCAACTCGGTTCTCCCGTGTTTCTCTTCCCACTTCTTCCTTCCTGTTGTAAGCACTTTCTCTCTTCTTCTTCCTTCCCTTCTCCTTTTTCTTCTCATCATTCGTGTTGTAGGGTCAAGGTTCTCTCCCCGCCGGTTCATAGCTCTGGTCAAAAGCATTTATCAATCAAAAAATATATATTTATGCAGACAACCAAACAATAGAGGAAGACATTGTCTCTTCCTCTCCACATACAAACAGAGGAGACGATGTCGATCTTAGTATGTCAGAACCAATTCAACTTGTTGCCCCATATGTTGTTGACCATCCATCCAAGGAATCTATAAAAGGTGAGTGAGAAATACTCGTTTTATAAATTTACCGCTACAAGATGTTTTTGATTGTCATTGTTTACATATTTTTAATAAAACTTCACTTTTTTCAGATTTGATGCCAAATGGGGAGGTTGTTGGAACGTCACGCACGAACTCGCAGACAGAAAATGGTATGATAGTCATATATAATTATAAATAAAACCATTTATAAGACCCTTAGAATTGAAGGAACCTATAGCAAAGTAGTTTATTTGTAATATGTATTACCCTAGCGGTCACTAATATGCATCTTTTAATTAGATTTATTTTGAATTGAATAAATTTTTCATTTATTAGTTGATATTTATTTGCAGACAATCAAAAAAAACTTACTTCTGTACAATTGGCTATTAGTGGTCGCTAAGCCCATCATAGACTGTCAACCCAAACATAGTCCAGGAATTAATAGCTTACACCTACTGGTCGCTAATATACAACTACATCTATGCAATATTTTATAAAATTGAGTTATTTCACGTATTTTTTTACATCGACTTAAAATTTATTTTGAATTGATTACTATTTTTTTAAATAGAATGAACATCACAAGAACCTGCAAAGGGGGAGTGCGAGGGAATCCAAGACAAAGTCTCAATCAGTAAGTATTAACATTCTAAAACTTTGATTATTTGAATTAGTTAATATCAAATTGCAGACAATTGAGAAAAAATTACTTCTGTGTAGTTGGCCAAATAGATTATTTAATTATTTTAGATTTGGAGGGTTTTCTCTATGAGAAAAACCAATCCTACAAAGAGTTAACAATCAAGTTCGGTAAGGAGACTCTCAACTTGCGAGGTGGGCTCAAGGAATTTTTAAGATACTGATAGCAAAATGTGAAGTGGGATTTTGGTATAGCTATCTCTCTTGCGCTGAAGTTGAAAATTTGATTAAGACTATGAAAAAAAATAGTGCTTGAATTCAAACCATTTATTATTTTGGTTAAAGAACATTGTTATGTAGAAGACGAAATTGCAGAAAAATATTTCCAAAAGATTTGGAGTAGAAATGGTATTGTTTTCAGCCTTAGAAACACGTTGTGTATTACAATGGGCCCAAAGGGAAACCCTCCGAAAAATTTTATGGTGGGGAAGAAATCCAATGAATAAAATTGTTTCAAAGATAAGTAGTTGATAACCAATTTGTACATAAACATAACACATATATTGTGTCAGGGTTTGAGTGTTGCGGAGGGCATTCAAAATTTATAGCAAACATAAAATACATAACTATTAATTATTTCAAAATGTTTTTACAATGATATTCATTTTTAAAGTCATATGGTCACTCTTTATTTTATATGTTGAGATTACAAATTTACAAGTAGGCAGTTTTTATATCTTTACTGTGATTGAGATGATATTATAGTTTTATAAGTTGTTTTTGAGTTGTGATTAAATACTTTGATGCCTTGTTTTTAATCACTTTTGGAAGCTTAGATTGATTCTGAGTTGTTTTTATATATCCTATTGGGAAGCCTTGGAAATTACTAGTTTTGGGAGTTGAATTTTTGTTGTTTAGAATTTATGGTTTTGGCGACAAAATACCTCGTAATATGGTTCCATATTTTAGATCTGGGAATATTGAATACTTTGAATGAGATTTTAGTGATGACTTGATAATTACTACATAAAAATATTTTGACACTTACTTACGGTCTTCATTTATGGATTCAACAACGGTGAAATACATGTTCATCAAAAAATGTAGTTGGATGCAAGAAACTAACTTCAGGTTCATTTGGGGATGCCAAGAATGTAATCTCAAATAAAAAAAAGCCAGCAAATAGTAGACATTTATGGTAATGTCTATGGGGAAAACAATATACTTTTGATCGATGACGCAAGTTTCTTATCGCATGAGGTTAGAAAAGAAATTACTCTCAAAACCCCAACATACTAGAGATTTGATGGAAACCATAAGACTAATTCGAAAATCTATATTGAATTATGTACATGGTTGAAACATGCAGGAGAGCACAAAAACATGTGTAGATCATTGAAAATGTTCAAACGCACAATTGGCATTTGAATTATATACTTTTCTTCCAAATCCAACAATGTATTATGCATTTTTATGGAATAAAGTAACTACCCTAAGGTTCTTAAACTTTTTTTTTGCACATCGATGTTGGCTTCTCTGAAATAAAAAATTATTTTTTCCCTATTTATGCATGGTTTAATCTTAAAGACATTTTGAAATTGATATGAACCTTATTCGCAAGCAATAAATAATCCTAACGGCCGCTAGGCAGTATAACACAGAAACATGTTATGCTTATTGATTTGCAGATCTATGGAGGCTTCCCTGAAATCATAAAATGATTTTTTACCAAATCTTCATATGTTAATCTTAATGACAATTCAAAAATGATAAAACCTTATTCAAAAAAAAATCCTAGTGGTCGCTAGCATGGATAGAACTGAAACATTTTCTGTTTATTGTTTTGCATATCATTATTTTAAAGGTTTTTGTTTATTATTGTGTGGAAGATTGCATCGTGATCATACATGAAGATTGCATCGTGACCAAATGAACCATTTATCGATGATCCAGGAATGAAAATAGATTTCTCAAAAAAAATTAGCAAGGTTTGGAAGGACATTTTAAAATTATTAAAAACATTATTCCAAAGCAATAAATAAAGCCTAGCGGATGCTAGCCAGTATAAAATAGAAACCGTGATGGAATCCGGCAGAGTGTGATGGGGGAAATTAAATAGGAGGATAACGAAGACCTATATTTTCATCAGCCACCACTGAATATCGTTGGGCCAGAAGAAAATGGTGTGAAGAAGATTGTGGAATACAAGTTCAACAAGCACAGCAAAAAGGTGGTTCACACCACTACAATCTTTATAGGCATCTCCTTAGAAGAAATATTGTTGGAGCACCCCTACCCGCCGGGATCCAAGGCTAATGATTCAAAATCTAGTGGAGATGTGTTGTCTTTCTTAGCTGGCTCTAAGGGTAGTATGGTGCTCATGGTTTTTCGTATCTACTGTAAGAAGGGATATCACTAGACATCAAAATGGACTTACAAGGATCTCGCCCCTGTCAGTTCCATAGACAACTTTAAAATGGATAAGTTTCTCGATGACTTCACCGCAGTAAGAAGCAGCGTTGGTGGTACTACTACTTTTTCTATACTTGGGAGATCAACCTATGTACCTCCCAGTCTCAGGGGTGTCATGGACTACTCTGGATACACCATGCATCGTAAAAATGATGAAAATTTTGATCGAGTTACCAATTTGTTTGAGGACACGATGGACGTTGATCTACACGAGCTTTTTAATCTATTTGGACACATCACGCATGTCTATGTGCCCATAGATAAAAATACAGGGGTTAGCAGGGGGTTTGGTTTTGTTAATTTTGTCAACAGGGAGGATGCACAGAGAGCTATCAATAAGCTAAATGGTTATGGTTATGATAATCTTGTTCTCAGTTCAAATGGGCCACTCCTGACGCATTTTTCTAGATGATTTGTATTTTTCTTTTGTTACCCCTTAAGACAATGCAAGATGTTAAAGTTTTGTATTTTTTGATGTCTTCCACCGAATTTAACGTAAATGATGATACAAACAATTTGTTTGGGTTTCTTTGTTCTTCTAAGAAACATTTTCTCATAAGAGAGTGTCTTGTGTTATCAAGTGTTATTTTATGTTGTTCGGTATTTGACAATTTGGTAGATCTGTGGGGATCAAACCAAATTAAAAAAACATTTATTTTTTATTGGGAAAAAAAACCTTAAGCTTAAATCTGGTGGAGATGTGTTGTCCTCCCTTGAAAAGAAGTTTACGTGAGCATAAGTATTCTTATTTTTAGTTGTAGGGTTTTACTACGATAACCAGCAATTTGAGTGTTTGCAAACCAGCGATAACTCTGCTCCAGACGTGTGAGGATTTCACTAATTTTCCCTTTTCTTGAGCTAGGGACGATAGTGATTGTATCTGAAAAAGTTAGATGTGGGGAGCTTGAATAGGATAATAATGTTACAAACACATGCTCCACACACATGTTGGATTTAGATTAAGGAAAATTAGACGAGTGTTACATATTGCACTCTTTACAGGAATGGGTTATACATTTTAAAACATAATGTAAATGACATTTTAAAATTGTTAAAAACATTATTCCAAATCAACAAATAAAGCCTAGCGGCCGCTATCCAGTATAAAACAGAAACAGTGATGGCGTCCAGCAGAGTTTGATGGGGGGGCTTAAAGAGGAGGATAACGAAGACCTAAATTTTCATCAGCCACCGCCGAATATCATTGGGCCAAATGAAAACGGCGTGAAGAAGATCGTGGAATAAAAGTTCAACGAGCACGGCCAGAAGGTAGTTCACACTAGTACCAGGCACATCCATAAATTGGCCAAAGCGTGCCTTAAAAATTGTTCTCTATAGCGCCACGAGTGGAAAAAAAATTTCGTTGCTTCCAACCAAGAACCCTCAGCGAACTTTACATGCATCTCCTTATAATAAATCCTGCTAGAGCGCCCTCGCCCATCAGGATCCAAGATCAATGAGTCAAAATCTGGTGGAGATGTGTCGTCCGTCCTGGATGGCTCCAAGGGTGGTGCGGTAGATTTATTTGATAACACCTTTATGTATAATGTGTGTGACTGTCTCTAGTAATGCAATTTTGTATAATTTTTGTTTATCAATCAGGGGTAGCCTTTATTCATAATCTTTCCTTTATTTTTGGTGTTCCTCAAACCCCCTTATGGTTGTTGTTTTGTTGTTTTACTAGGCTTGACCTAGTGTGCTTGTAGCTTTGTGGTTTGCTCTCATACCGCCCACTTATTTTGTTGAGAGAATCTTATATCATGTTGCATTTAATATAATATAAGATCTTTTTCATCAAATAATCTAGCCAATGCATTGGAAAATGTTGATGATGCCATCCATTTTTATTGCGTCAACCTTCCTCACATGAGTCGAGGGACTATTTAATTGGGTTGTGCTTTCACATGTCCTCATTTGATTTCTCACATTTTTTCTGTTGTTTTCCCCTTCCCTCTCATGGCATCTACCTATGTCCCTTTCATCCACTTGCGCAGCAACAAATGGGAAACAGATTTCATCTTTGTCTTACAGTCGTCTTTGCAATGTCTTTCGCATAGACTCCGAAGATTTTATGACTAAGATTGTGAACGGAATGGGTGTGGATTATCTGTAGAGAACCGGGAGAGCTCGTGTAAACTTTGAGATTGCAGACGTCTTTATGTTCAATTACCTGGTGTTGTGTGCAGATAAAGTAGTGGTCATGACGATTGCGTCTAATTTCATTTACCCAGAACATCGTGTGGGTTTTGTTGAAGCTTTGGCAGAAGTATGCCTTCCTTGTCTCTTTGCAAAGTTGAATCCTTGTATGTTGCCTTTTTAGGTTGACAACAGGATTTGTGATACCTTAGAATTTAAAATTCAGGTCCTACTTCAATTTACCAACTCTATTCAAATCATTTGTCGATCCAATGGGCATCTATCTCCAGCGTGCAATCCCTATACCTAGTCGCGCTCACAAGACCTATCCCGCCCCTTCTTGATCACGTGGAGTACTTGAATTTTGTTGTTCGCACGTCCTTCTCCTTTCTCAAAATTATTACAATGTTTGGTTGGGTAGAACCCTAGGGTTTCTCTATCATTCCCACTCTTTTGTTCATATTCACGACTCTATGTTTTTTGCAGGCCTGATTATTCATGTTACATGTTGGCCTCGTTATCTTTCGTACTCGATTTTCATTTTTGTATGTATCCTTACATCGATCAAAATGTGGGATACTTGTATGTAATTTATCCCTAAATTTATTTGACAACAAGTTTCTATATAATGTGCCCGACTATCTTAATATTGTTTATATGTATAGTATGTGTGATTATCTTTAGGAAATTTATAATACAGTAAAGGATTTAAATGATAATAGATATCTTAATACATAAAAAAAGTGTACATACATTTTATTTCTGGTGAATTCTTATTCGATTAATGTTAATTTACCTCGATAAGCTACACTGGCATTACCTAGCGAGCATTAAGTATATACTCTCTTACTTTGATTTTATAAGGCCATATTATCCTCTTGACTTCAAACTGTCCGCTGAAAAAAATGTTCACATCAATTTAAGGTATATAAAGAATTGAAAAATTGTCAGGCACTTCAACAATCAGTGTGTTCATAGATATTGTGAAAACAGTTTTAATTTGCAATTAATTATTCTATGAATTTGGGATTCCAATGTGACGAATAGTATTACAACGAAATTCAAATTCTTCTTAAAATGATATACCATAATTCCACCTTTAGAAAAGGAGTTTTAATTTATTTCTCATCTATATTTAATTATGAAAAGATATCCTCCTAACAAGGGAAGTAGGAGAATTTAAAGTGTCAAGTGTGGGAGGAAAATGTCCACAGTGATTTCATGTCCCTTCTTTCGAGGTACGCAAGGATGGCGAAAGGTGACACAGGGGATTAATGATGAATGACGTGGGACATTTATAACTATTAAGGGGATGTTAATGTTCTTGTAATCCAGGTTTATTCCTCTATTGGAATCAGAGTTTATAACTATTTAGGAAATTACTTGTATAACTATTTAAGAATTATTGTAATGAAATTACTTGTATAATTCAGATTAAGAGAAACAATACACCAAATAACACAATATTTCAGAATAATGATCTCAATATGCAATTAGAATAGCTTCGCCACTTCGAGGGGGCAACCGCCAAACCATATAATAAGACTCAAATGCTCCAATGATGATGAAATACTACCTATAATCCCCTATATATACTATTCATATGCTATGGCCATCACCAAGGCCGACCTATTAAGCACGAGAAAGTATAAATGATATAATAAAACGATATGGTAAGCCACAAGTTGGTTACTCATATCCTAATACAAGCAATAGGTTAAGGGCGTAGCATGCCCTTCCCCTTCAAACCAATGTTCTCCTCAACATTGAATAATCCTAGATGTTGCTGCAGAAAACCTTCATCCTCCCAGGTGGCGTCTTCTATGCTCAGATTCTTCCACTTGATCATGTATTCCTTAATGTCTCTAGTTCTCAGCCTCTTAGTACGTGTTTGCAGAATCTTCTCTGGCTCAAAAATTATTCTTCCTTCCTCGTCAAGTTTTGATCACTCTGTCTGGGCTTCAAATTTCTATCCAATAACCTTCTTCAGGCATGAAACATGGAATACTTGGTGTATGTGTGAAGATGGAGGCAACTCTAGTTTATAAGCAACACTAACAATTTTTTGTAGAACCTGATAAGGGCCATAATATTTAGGAGCAAGTTTGTTTTCCTTTTTCTGTTGCTTTAGGGACATCTGTTTGTAAGGTTGAAGACGTACAAAAACCCAGTCACCAATTTCAAAATGTCTTTCACTACGGTGTTGATCTGCTTGTTGTTTCATCTTGTTTTGTGCTAATGCTAAATTCTCCTTCAAACTAGACAAAACTTGTTGTTGATGTTGAATGTGTTCCTCAACATCTATTACCTTAGTTTACACCCTCAAGGAGGAAGTGATAGAAGGTGGATGGTAACCCTATAATGCTAAAAATGGAGTCATTTGAGAAGAGGTATGAAAAGATGTGTTAAACCACCATTCTGCCAGTGGTAGCCATTTAATCCACCTTTCCTGCTTATCTGATACAAAACAACGTAAATACCACTCTAAGCATTTGTTGACCACTTTTGTTTTCCCATCAGTTTGAGGATGATAAGATGAACTCTGAGCTAGCTGTGTACCCAAACGTGAAAATAATTCCATCCAAAAATTACTTGTGAAAATAGGATCACGATCACTTACAATTATCTTTGGGGTTCCATGTAGCCTTTGAACTGTCTCCAAAAAAATAGTTGCGACTGTACTGGCTGCAAATGGATGTGATAGGGCACAAAAATGGGCATATTTTTTGAGCCTATCCATAATCATGAAAATAACATTCTTACCCTCTGAACAAGGCAATCCGGTGATGAAATCCATGGAGACCTCCTCCCATCTCTGGCTAGGAATTGGTAAGGGTTGCAACAGACCTGGTGTCTTAATTATTTCCCCTTTGTTCTGTTGGCAAACTAAACACTCTGATACAAAATTGCGTACATCCCTCTTGAGTCCTTCCCAAAATAATTCTCTTTTTATTCTATGATATGTCTTCAAAAACCTAGAGTTTCCTCCAACAAGTGAGGCATGTAGCTCTGCAAGAATCTTATGCTTCAACTCAGAATCTTTACTCAAGTATAACCTATCCTTGTACCATAGGGCATTACCATTCCACTCAAATTTGTTAGATGTCATAAATCCTTGTTTGATATTGTGTATCCTTATCTTGATTCCATTCTAATCTTGCTTCATCCACCCAATCGGCCGTCAACATGGACATTCCACATAATAAGGCATCTGCAGATGTATCCCTTCTGGACAACGCATCAGCTACTACATTTTCTTTACCCTTTTTGTATTTGATTTCAAAATCATAACCCAACATTTTTGTTACCCACTTTTGTTGTTCCTCATATGATAACCTTTGCTCCAAAAAGTATTTAAGACTATCATGATAAGTTTTTACCTTGAAGTGTCTACCCATGAGATAGGGCCTCCATTGCTTGACCGCATGAAGAATAGCAATCATTTCTTTCTCATAGACAGGTTTGAGCAGATATTTTCCTCTGAATTGGTGACTCTCAAATGCAATTGGTCTTCCTTCCTACATTAGAATTGATCCCAATCCTGATCCTGAAGTGTCACATTCAACAATGAAGGTTTTTGAGAACTTGGGAGTAGCCAAAACTGGGGTGTTGCACATGGCTTCCTTCAGCTGCTCAAAGGATTTAGTGGCTACGTTTGTCCAATGGAAGGCATTCTTCTTTAGCAATGCAATGAGTGGGGTTGTTATTCTACCATATCCCCGCACAAATCTTCTATAGTACCTTGTTAGTCCTAGGAACCCATGAAGTTTTTTGATATTTTTGGGCCTTGGCCATTCCACCATAGCTTTGATCTTCTGAGGATCAACTTTGACGCCTTCATAAGATACAATATGACCCAAGTACTCTACCTCTTCTACACCAAAATAACATTTGGATGGATTTACATACAGAGTATGTTTCTCCAAAACTTCCAACACGTTATTTGCATGTTGTAAGTGTTCTTCCCATGTCTTACTGTAAATCAATATGTCATCAAAGAAAACTAATACAAATTTCCTTAAAAAGGGCCTAAAAATAGTGTTCATCAAGCTTTGAAAGGTTGAGGGCGCATTTGTAAGACCAAAAAGCATTACCAAAGACTCATAATGGCCCTCATGAGTCCTGAAATCCGTTTTATGAACATCTTCCTCTTTTATCATAATTTGATGGTACCCCGAACAAAGATCTAATTTTGTGAAATAAATAGCACCATGCAATTCATCAAGTAAATCATCAATTACTGGAATAGGAAACTTATCTTTGATGGTGTACTTGTTGAGTTCTCGGTAATCTGGACACATCCTCCATGTTTCATCCTTCTTACGTACCATGACCAATGGTGAAGAATATGCACTCTGGCTATGCCTGATGATACCTGCCTTCAACATTTCCTCCACCATTTTCTCGATCTCACTTTTTTGGGAATATGGGTATCTGTATGGTCTGATGTTAGGTGTTTGGCTCCCTGGAATCAACTGAATGGGATGATCATGATCCCTAACTGGTGGTAGTCCCTTTAGAATTGCATCAAAAATAGATGAGTGAGCATCCACAATCTTCTGAAGATCGGGTGGCAATGAAGACTCTGTATTTTGTACTGCTATGGAAAATAGCTTTGCTATAAAGCCATCCACTCCTTTTCTGAGAACCTTCTGCATCTGATGAGAGCTAATAATCTGTGGAGACTTAGCTACCATCCCATTCAATTGTATTGTCCTTCCATCTGAATGATATCGCTATGAACAATTCTTGGAAATTCATCTCTATAGTACCTAAGGTTATGAGCCACTGCACCCCCAAAACAATATCTGCCCCTCCCATAGAAATAGAAAACATAGGCGAGTCTAACATGTAGTCCTCCCATAGAAAATCTTTATACTATGGCACTTTCCTGTGCACCTTGACTGTCCCACCATCCACAATCATAACTTGCATTTTTAGAGCTGGATAAATAAAACAATTGAGGGCGGGCAACTAACTTACTATTTATGAAGTTATGAGTACTCCCCGAGTCAATAAACACCGTCACCTTCTGTTTTTTTGAGATAGCCAATAATCTTGGAGTGTTTGAGGAGTACTAATACCTGACAATGCATGGCAAGAAATTTTAGGTTGGTGATCCTCTAAATTCATCTTCTACTGGTTCCTCAACACTCTCCTATAATTTCAGATTTCCTCATCATTCCTCATTACCTCCATCAATATAGAACGACTTCTTCTCAGCACATTTATGTCCCGGTCCATATTTGCTATCACAGTTAAAACATAATCCTTTTGCTCTCTTTTCTTCCATTTGTTGAGGAGTCAGTCTAATTGGCCTAGCAAATGAAGGGGAAGAGATACTACAGTCTCAAGTGTTAATGAAAGGTGGCCTCATACTACAAAGAAATTTTTCCTCTGCACGACGTGTCAATGATAATAGAATTAGAAAGCTTGATTGGATTAAACATACATACCTCATGCTTGATGTGGTCCTGAAGACCCCTAAGAAACAGGTCATTCAGATTCTCTTCTAGGATATTCTCCACCCTTAAGGATAGGTTTTGGAATTCACGCACATAATCTTTGACTGATCCTATTTTCCGTAACTTTGCTAATTGACTAAAGTAGTTCTCTGAAACACTGGAACTATAGTGCAATTGTAACTCCTCGGTAAAAAACTGTCCAAGTGACACCTAGACCATTCTTCTGCCTCTGAGCACATAACCAACGATACCAAACAAATTGGTCGGGTTCAAGATATCAGGGATTCCAATGTCCCCTTTTGTCTTGATGGTGTTTGATGTAACTCGAAGAATTTCTCCTTTTGATTTATCCAATTCAGGGGATCCTTACCATCAAATTTGGGGCATATCCACTTTCGGCATCATGTTTCGTGGTTGCGAATAAGTTTGATTCTGATGGGACTGGAAAAGTGATCCAATATGGTTAGTTTTTCCATGATTTTGAACTGAAGGTCCTCCTTGGTTGATATGGGCTGGATTTGGGCCATACTAGTTACCCTTTACATGTTGCATGATATCATCTAACCGATGATTGATTTGGGCTATGTCTCCTTTAGAGGCCATCTCAGATTGTACATTTCGCAACTCATACTCAAGTATGGCTCACCTTATGATCAACTGAGGTAAACCCTAGTGCTGAGGAATCTATATTTACCCCTACTGAATCCATCTCTTCAATCACTACCCCATCTTTATCTGGGGTTTTACCCGGAGTAATTGGATTCTTTTTTGCTCTTGTGGAAGGCCCCGCCATGATGTCAAACCTTAGGGTTTAGGGTTTTGATACAATTTCAGCCCAACAGGAAAAAACATAGAGAAGATACTAATACTATTTTTTTGAGATCTTTCCGAAAATATAAAGAACTTGAAAGTTTTCCACAATTTACAGCCTAGGGAGTGATTTTATGAAAAAACCATAAATTTGTAATAACGTTTGCAAAATAAATCAAAACGGTCTAAATTTTTTAGGGAACCTTACCTGAAAATACTTTGCAACTGCTGGTAAAAATATCTCCCACCAATTCGCTCTGGTTCACAATATGTGGTGGAAACAAAAAAATTAGGGTTTTTACCCTAATTTTGGCCCAGAACGCAGCTTTGATACCACTTGTAATGAAATTACTTGATATAATTATGATTATCAGAAGCAATAGAACACAAGATAACACAATATTGCAGATATAATTCTCTCAATATGAAAGTATAATAGCTTGGCCACTTCGAGGGGGGCAACCTCCAGAACCATATAATAAGACTCAAATACTCCAATGATCCTGAAATACTACCTATAATCCCCTATATATACTATTCATATGCTATGGGGCCATCACCAATGCCGACCTATTAAGCATGAGAAAGTATAAATGATATAATAATATGATATGGTAAGCCACAAGTCAACTACTCATATCCTAATACAAGCAATAGGTTAAGGGCGTAGCATTAAGTATTAATTCTCTTACTTTGATTTTAGAAGATAATGAGGATCCTCTTGAATTAAGACTGTCCATTTGGGGGGATAAGTGATTCACATTGGGTTAAGGTATGTTGGGATTTTGTGGATATGTGAATGAGGCACTTTAATGATCAGGTTTTTTAAATAGACTAGATGTGAAAGGAGTTGATATTTTGGATGGTGGTGGATTATTCTGTGCATTTGGGATGTCCAATGTGAAGGAATAGTATTACAACGAAATTCAATGATTGATTGATAGGGTGATTTACCATAATTCCAGGGTTTAGAAAAGGATGGTTGTGTGGTTTCGGGATAGCTCAGCTAGACTAGCAAGGACGATAAAGGATGTCCTCTTGGTCTAGGTCAAGGTTAGTAAGGTAGAATTCAAAGTCGATGAAATTGGATTGTGGAGGAAAATGTCCACAGTGATTTCATGTCCCTTGATTCAAGGTATGCACGGATGTGCGATTGAGATGATTCAGGTTCATTAAGGATGGATTAAATGGGGTGAGACATTTATAGACTATTAGGAAGGGGGAAATTAATGGTTGGGATTGGTAATACGAGATGATGGTCCTCTAGAAGGGGATCAGAGTTGATAATATGATTTAGGGGAAATTAGATATTCTTTTTATGCGAGCACCGCCGAGGTTTATATTTATTAAAGGGATGTTAGGATCACATTTGGATGGTTGATTTGGATGCCCGTGAGAAGGGTATTGTTGAGGTAGGCATGTGATAATTGGAGATGTTGATTATTAAGGTGTTGTGATAGTGAAAACCGATTTCATTATCAAAGTGACTATGGTTGATATTTTGAGTAGGGTGTGAGATGATGTGATAGCGTTCAGTCAATAGTTGATTTAGAAAAGTCATTTTTGTAAGGGTCTAGGATGTCTATGTTTAAAAATGAAATGGGTGGTTCAACTTTGATGATTAGATGCCATTTGGTCTTAAATAGAAAACCCTGCAGGGGCCGTAGATTTGGATTAGGGGTTGGTTGATTCAAGGGTGGTGATGGGATTGCTGATTTGATATTGTGTGAGCTTGTCATGTGTGTTGATTATGATGTTGTTTTATTGATTAAAACTTTTCCAAGGTGATAGGATCAAAATAAGTGGTGCTCTACAAGGAAGCAACTGGTTAATGCATCACACACCATCAACTAGTCAAGTAGGTTTATTGTTTAAACAAAGTTGTTTTTATAACATTCCGGCAAATTATTCAGAGTACCAAAAAATGTTCGGTGGTTGCTTTTCAATTATCTCTCCACCTATAATTCCAATGTGGGTTCAGCTAGCGAGTGATCTTGGGGAGTGTGGCACATTTCTTGCACCTGTAGTTGGATATGTGGCCAATAAGGTTACCTAAGCTAGTGATAGTGGAGTGAGCTCACTAGGGAAGTGGAGTGAGCAGAACCTTGGAGTTCATGAGATGCCCAATCTCCATATTGCAAGGATGTTGTCTAAGGTCTGGGGGTATTGGGACATGGTAAGCCCTCAGACTTAACATAATCACTCTTAAACCGACAAGTAAGCTATCTTAGCCATGTAGACTACAGTCTAATCCAAATAAACAATACTATGACCCCACCATGTTAAAAAACACTAAAGGTGTGTCTACGTGAGTGGAGATGAATCCCATTAGTCGATTTTACCCCTAGGAATACAAAAAGTGTGTTGGAGCTTTTCACTTCCATGTCACATTTCCCCTAGAATAGAATAAATGGGAAGGCATCAGATCCTTTTGATCCTCAAGATCGTCGTAGGACGCGAGAGGAGAGCATGTATAGTTTTGATTTTTCAGGATGAACACGCATAAAAAATGAAAAAAAAAAGGATTGATCAAATGCAAGATGTACCCACCGTCAATATGTAAATCTCACCAAAAAAATTATGTCGATGGGGTCTTCCATCAGAGGAGGCCCTATAATATACATAGGATTAGTCGTTTTGATGATAATCCCAAATGTATTTGACACAACTGTGCTGCAAAGACAAGAGGCATTAGTATGTTTTTAAGATCTAGTGACCTCACAAAAATGTTAGACCACAATGTTACCGAATGTACAGAAATTCCCCTTGCTTCTACAATAAACCTACAGAAAAGGAAAATGTTAGACTATCTGCAAAAAAATGCTAAAAACACTGGGCACTAACAAGGTTAAATCAGTTAGTTGTAAGAAAAAACTGTGATTCTGCAAGTGTACTAACTTGATAGGGAATATGCAAAAAATTATTGGAAAAGGCTCAAAAGTTACAACAAAGTGTTGTTACTTTAGTGTTTTTAATGTTGCCAGTTCTATTGCAGCATAGGTTGTTAGTTTTGATTCTGTATGGATCAAAATAGATTAAAATAGGGTCAAAACAGGCATTGAAAAACATGACTCTATTTGGGAGCTGCATTATGTATAGGGTAGGCTCCCCTCAAGTCTCAGCAAAAGCACTAAAGTTCGTGCATAGGCATAAATCTTACTCCCTGAGTGAAATGGTGCAATTCTACGGGCATAGGTGTTGATGTATGAAAAAATGGGCTGAAGCAAGGAAGACTCAAAAACAGGACAAAAAGCCTTCTTTCTATGGTGTCTAGAACAAAGGCTATGAAGTCTAACAGTAAAGATTTTATCTCAAAGTTTAGTGCAATAGGTGCTTCACTTTAGGGACCAAGGAAAAATTTTAGAGCTCTAACATGCTTCCCTATCAAATCATGTATAGGCAACTAAGTACTGTAAAGTCATTTATTATGTCATTGTCTCTCTATGATGAGCAGTCGCAAATTTGAGACCTATAAAATTCTTAAATTTGACTGTGGGGTGAAACGAGATTTACAAAAGTTCTTTAAGTTAAACTATGGTTCCCCAACCTATTCAAGGGATAAAATAATATTAGAACTAGTTATTAAAAATGGGGGGTAAGCCCCATGATGGGTGCCAAATATGTAGCATGAATAAAGAGCTATAAGTGAAAAATTCAAACTATGAAACCAAACTAAATCACATTCCTAATCTAACACTCTCTATCACTACCTCAGATTGACGCCCTAGATGCTAAATTCTTCATAATGAATGCAATCACCTTCTACTTCCAGTGAAGTTAAATCTCATCCTAGTTGATTAACCTTTATGTGTCTCACAAATCTTGGATTTCGTTAGCCTTGCGGTCGCTAGCCTGTATAAAAATGATAGAAGACATCTAAACGGATGTCAAATTTAACACCTCCTTTTGATTGTGCTTTGAATTACTTGATGAAGAATGATGATTGATAGATTGGATGATAGATGATGATAAAATGGATTGATTGGATGAATAAAAGAGCAGAGTTTTTGTGATGGATTGGATCACTTCGATCTCATGGAGGAGAGCTAAAGTTATAGCTGAGGAGTGGAGGATTCAATGGCTAGGATGAAGCCATGTTGGATTTGGATCAAGGGTGGAGAATGCATGAAAAGAATGGAGAGTTCTAGAATGGATAATTCTATAATTTAAGAGAAGTCTCCCATTGAATTAAAAATTCAATGGAGTGAGGGAGATATTTATGAATTTTTATATATGAAAGAAGGAAATTTAGAGAGGCTTCTAGAAATAGATGCCTCCAGATTTAGAGGTGGAGGATTTTGAAATCCAACATGTGCGATTTTGGAGTGCAAATAATTATGAAATTTAACATTTAGGAATCCAAAATAGCTATATTGAATTCCAATATTGGCTATATTTTATAGCTGCTAGGACTGGAATAAGTCTCAATTTAGTTAAATAAGTGTTATATGATATAATAATGGATTAATGAGATTAATGATAAAAATGGGATATTGAATGAAGTAAAATGATTAATGATGAAATGTTGAGATATTTGATAAATGATTAAAAGGGGAAATATGGTCAAATGGATTAATAATAATAATTAATCTTGTGATTAATTATTATATGGATTTAGATGATGTTGTGGGACAGATTAATTGTAATTTAATCATGTCCTGCAATATCATTAATTACGATTAATTTGTCCCACTACATCATCTAAATCCATATAATAATTAATCGCAAGATTAATTATTATTATTAATCCATTTTATCATATTTCCCCTTTTAATTATTTATCAAATATCCCAACATTTCATCATTAATCAGTTTAATTCATCCAATGTCTCATTTTTATCATTAATCTCATTAATCCATTATTATATCATATTATCTTATTTTAATCCCCATTAACATTTTATAGGAATTTAATATTCCTACATCTCACCTACCACCTACCTTACACATCCCCACACCTGGTCTTTCCATCAAATCTCATCCCTAATCATATTTATTTAACCTAATCTAATCACATCCTCACACCTCTAAATCTAGAGGCTTCTAAATCTAGAAGTCTCTCTAACCTTCTCCTTCCATTGAATTTAATTCGATGGAAGCTTCTTCCCTCCATAGAATTTGAATTCAAATTTTAGAATTCTCCATCCTAGAGAATTCCAATCCTCTCATGCATTTCCACCCTTGATCCCAATCCAACATGGCTTCATCTTAACCATTGAATCCTGCACCCACAAACTACAAATTTAGCTCTCCTCCTCCATGAGAGCCAAGTCACAACTTCATATCAAATTTTAGCCATTTTTATAATCCAATCAATCCACTCTATCATCACTTTATCATCCAATCTATCAATCATTACTCTTCATCAAGCAAATCTAAGCACAATCAAAGGGGAGGTGTTGCCCAAGTGCCTCCAAAATTTGAAGCATCCAACAAGAAATCCAAGAGCAAATCCACCACATAAAAGGAGGAGTTGTGCAATCTTGTAGGTAAGTGCAAGTATTATATTCTCCTTTCTTTCCATCTTGCTCTATCTAAGGTAGCAATTAGAAGTGTTAGTTTAGGAATTAGTTTGGTTAATTTCTTAGTTTGCATTTGCATACTAACACCTCTTTTTTGCTTACAGTTATACGTCATCATTAATTTTGAAGCCATCAAAACTAACCCCTTTTGAGATCTTTCTATGGTACTTTGCGGTCTCAATTTCTAATCAATGAGTAGGGAGATACGACCTCGAGAAGTGGACCTACTAGAATACTAATGTAATTCACCAAAATTTTGCTATTTGCCCACTTTTGTTTGTTCGTTTCTACTTCTAATGTGGATACATGCCATCTTCATTGGGGTAACCTTTCAATTCTCATTTTGAACCCTTCATTTATTATTTTCAGTAACTTTTGAGTTTTTTACATTCTAAAGCTATATAATAGGTCACTTAGTGTGAAGAAGAGAGCGTTCAAGGCATACTCCTCTTCTATAGAGTTTGTCCATTTTTAATGTGTCCCCTTTTTGCAATAATATATAGTTGGTTTTGTAATTCGTGTTCTTTTAATTTTTGTTTTACTTTCATAACACATTAAGTCTCATTGTTAGTATGTTGTCCCCAGACACATACTCAATTTGGATCGTCATATGTGATTTTCACACATTGCCTTGTGAGGGAATCCATTTTCACTCTTCTCAAGATACACATCTCGCTTCATTTTGTGTTCTCCAATTCTACCTTTAAGAGAATAATATACTATTATTATTACTCTTCTTACAATGAAAATGATCATCTCCCCTTATGAAAAACCCATTCTAAGTATTCAAATCAATATGGGATATAGGGTTCATTGTTTAACAACTTTAAAGTTTCAACTACAAATCCTAATACTCGATGAATTAGTGACTCGAATTCATTTTCACTTGTAGGTCAATCACTTGAAGACACATTATTTCAACTCTACTCAATATTTCTACCTCCTTTTCCTGTAAAACAAACTCATGGAACTTCCATTGCGTACTGACAAAAAATAAGTTACCTTCCTAACAATCAATTTCATAATTTTAATTTATTTTTTCCTACTCATCAATGTTAATATTGGAAAGTTTAGTGTCGTTATACATACTCCCGAATTGATCATCTCAATTTATACAAATTATTTTTGCATCAATGACACCATTCTAAGTTGGGCTTGTCAACACATATATCCATGATTGCATGCTTCCGCATACAACAAGATCAAGCTAGACCAATTTCCATAAATTCATGAGATGTATCATGGGATATCATTTTTGCTTAACATCAAAAGATCATCCTCATTACCCTCTTAAACCTTCTAAATTGTTTTCTATAATGCTTGCACATAATCATTGTCATTGACCCAACCAATGACATTAGTTAACACCCATGTTTTGGCCGATGTCATTGGTAGGGCTTAGACACAACCTAAACCTAATTTCAAATTTCAAATATCGAGACCATCTTTATCTAGGTTTCTATCCATCATTTCTTGATAGGAAACGATATTACTTCACTCTTTTGTGATCAAAATTCCTCTTATGAGAAGAAGAAAAGGATTTAGAGATGGAGAAATTTACATTAGCGATAAATGCTTGAAGATTTCACGAATTTAAGAGCTGCGCCATTGATCTATACCAAAGTCTTTGGAATCATCAACTTTGAAGTATGGAAAGTTTCTTATTTATTGATGGATATCCATTTTAGGGGCATGATTAATTCATATATACATATACATAACTGGGTGTTAATTTTCATGTGTAAAATCCATTTAATCATAACACAAATTCCAAGTTTTGTCTTATTTTATCAAAATATTAATGATTTTTTATCACTTCTATAAAAAAAAAGAAAAGCAATCATTCAAATTCAAAACACAAAAATATATTTAGGCTTTTTCGTACATATTATTAAGACTTAAAAAGGTTAAGATGTATCTAACTTGAGGCCCTGCCTCAAATTTATCACAATTTTGGTTATTGAAAGGTTCCACATAATTGATTACCAACCTTTTGTTCTTCTCTATAAATTTTCCATGTGAGAGATGGCCTCTATCTAGCTACAAACTTTTTGTGGGATAGAAGATCTCAATCTAATTGCACCATTACACCACAATCAGATACTTATTTCCAAAAATTAAAAACATATTCCAAACATCACTATTCACCTAAAATATTACATTTTTAAAATTAACTTTTCTAAACAAGAGAAAAAACTACCCCAGTAATAATTCCACACTATAAAAATTTAGATTGATTATTTTTATTCACATCCTCCACTATTATAGTCGCTACTCCCTCACCCCCTATTTATCATTGTAAACAAACCTCTCGTTGTAAAGAATAAGTACACTATCCAAATATAAATAAAATGCAGAGGCAGAGAATTTTCATGGCAATCTCAGATGAAATGTCCTTTGCAACCCCTGCAAGTGCATCCAAATATGTGTTAGATATTTTTACATAATAATTAATGTGCTTTTTAAATGATTTTTCCTTGCAAAACTGAGTACCTGAAGCATTGACGGAAGGTGGGGTTGAAGTACCTTTATTATTGTTAACCTGTGTAGGTGGAGGGGTTGTGCTTCCACCCCCTCCCAAGCCTATCCCAAGTTGTGTACAGTCTACACCAAATGAACCTGTCACATGTTGAAGAAATTGACATATATGTTAAGCTTTTAAATATCAACTCCTAATCAACCAATTAATTTGTTGATAACAAGTAGCAGCAAGGATAATTAGTTGTCTTAAACTTGATATTAGGGTATTGAAAGGTATCGATTACGTTAAATTTAGTAATCATCATTGAATTAATTGTGATTTTGATATATTCCTTATTTTTGTTTTTAGATTATAGACATGTGAATGTTAAGAATACAAAGTGTATCTTATATTTTTGATTGATTGAACAAGGATAGGATACGAATAAGAGTTTAATCTTGAACATATTGTTCTTATACTTTAGATAGTGGATATATTAGAGAGTCACTTTTTGTCACGATTTTTTGTGATAAAATACTGTATAGTTACAATTGTTTTTGAATACATACTTTTCTATCCTAAATTAGATATACCACTTCAATACATTTTAGAATTATTTCTATGACTCCAAAAAAAAAATTGTATCATAAAAATCATCCAATTTCAAGTTGAATTTGATATGAGATTGAGAACTTACATTGTGTAACACATGGACCTGACGAAAAATTGAGAAGATTTTCATACCCTTTCTCACAATTACAAACATAGGAAAAGTTAGACGTTGGTTTACAGGAGCCGCCTTCTCCACACAGGGTCGGTGCACAGGCTGCCAAATCATTTACAAATTTAAAATCAAAAAATTGGATTTTTTGCAGTCTATAAAATAGATTGAAGATTTTTGGAAAAACTGATATGTGATCTATCATTAGGGTGTATGACAATAAAAAAAGACAAGTCTAAGATTTCAGTGAAATAGAAATCCTTCAGTCTTTAGCATCTAAGCTTAAAAATTCTATACACCTAATAAATTTCTTAAAAAGACAAGGTGGAATCGAAATCTTTCAGTATTTAACATCTAAACTTCAGAATTTTGTACCCCTAATAAATTTCTATCAAAAAAATTGAATTCAATAAAAAAAACAATCTTTTCTAAAAATCCTGCAAACTGGTGGAAATTCTTACGGGGAAGATTGACAGGCGGAGGAACACCAAGTGGAGGAGGAGCCGCCGCGGAGCCTGTCTTACTGCAGCTGGTATCCAGTGTGCCTGAAAAAAATTCATCAATTCGTATTGGCACCTGGAACCTTAAAAATATTTGTCCCTAAATATGTGAGGAGATCCAGATCTTACAGTTTGGAATAACGCAGGGGAGAAAGGAGAGCGTAATATTTTCAATTGAGGGCTGCGACCAACCAGTATCGCATTGGCAGCGGGGAAGGATATCCAAGGGGTTAGCCATCGTGTCGTTACAACTTCCCTTCACACACTCTGTTATATTGCAAAGCCCTGCCAAATTCAGTGATGCAAATTACACATCAAAATCAAAACCAGAATCATAAATAAATAAACTAAAGATTTGAGGAAGCCTTTTAACTACCAAAAATACTTGCAGTCCAGAAAATTTGATTTTTTGGGGGGAAATAGTCCTTGACTAGGGTTTTTAAATGGAGGTCACGAGTTGAAATCCGATAGGATTTGGGCAAACTGGCCTTTTTTTTTGAAAGTCGAAGTTTTTAAAATTCAATGCTTTCAAAGAATTCTACACAGATATATCCATTTGAAACACAATTGAATGCTTTCCAAGATTCAAACCAGAGTGCCTCGTATACTAAACCTAAAAACCCTGTCTTTCCTTTTCTAATCATAAATATTTATACACAAATTGCTGTACCTGAATTAAAAGCGAGGGTTTTCTGTAAGATTAAGGAGCAAAGGAACAAGACGATGGCAAGAGGCAAGCACTTGCCTTTCCTTCCTCCCTCCATTAAAACCCTCTTTGCACTTCTCAGAGACTGGAGATGGCGTTCCTTCGCCTGTTCATATTCACTTTTATAACAAAATCCACGATTTTTCCCATGGAAATTTACAGATTCAAAATGGGTTCCTCGATTCTACCCATGTATTCAGATTTGGAATAGTATTTCCAAATCTTATTTGTTTTGTTCGCGGTAAAATTTCATTTTCGCTCACACGTGTGTCATGGAAACATAGCTCATGGTTTGCCTCCGTGTGTTTACCTTTGTGTTAGCCAGTCAGTTTCAACTCGTTTTCAAAATTTATGACTCCGTGTAGATACTTCAAATATAAGTTAGAAGGCATGTTGAAATTGTGACCTTCTATTGGGGATTAACCCATTATTCTAGTATCCTAAATGGTTATATGACTTTCATTTCATGTTGATTTCCCATGTTTGTATATTTATAGTTATTTTGGTCTAAATTAGACAATATTGGTATTTTTGTTGACTTTTGACGTTAACAATGTCACTATTATAGTCATATTCTTCGCTAAGTCAATAAGTACTCATGGTGGTTATCTTGAGATGACTTAAGCACACACGAGTAAAATTCTCATAAAAATTATTAATTTATCATCTATTTAATCTTTGTGTGTCTTATGTTTCCCATTTATATTATAGTTGGAGGATCATACTATAGATTACTACCAACATTTTGTCTCTCTTATATTAAATGGATGGGCCCATATACCCCTTTCTAGTTTTTTCAATTCTAGTAATTCGGTACAAGTACCAATATTATCAAATTTGCACTTAAAGTCACTTATGAGTAAACAAGTATTGTGAATCACTTATACTTACAAGCACTGTCAATCAAACATATAACTACATGGAGCATATTGTTATCTCATATGAGGCATATTATGTGATTATGAGATTCCCAACAATTTCGTTGTTCTATTACACAAGTTCTTACAATTAAAGGACAAGTCAATGGATACTAGCCCCCCAAATCGTAGTGTATTTTCTTTGAAAATCAAGGTTTGAGATTTAGTTGTTGCAAGTATACAATAGTCACAACACAAAAACTAAGTATATGGCAGTATGAACACATGAGAGTTCCCTCAAGTCTACTTCTCATTTAGGTACTCTTATTAGTTTTTAGCACATATAGATTATTTTGTGCCACATTTTATGCCAGCTAAATGGCTTGCCCTGAACCAAGAGATAAGTGTGAGTGTAATGTCATTCCACATAATGTAGTATTTGCATGATCCACAACATAAATATATGATTGACTAAAAATGTAATATAGGTACTAGTTAATCTAAGCTATAAACAGTTGAAAATAAAGTAAATAGATGTTGTAAATAAATGCAAAGATGACCCAAGCAACTATGAAAAAGGAAATGTTAAACCTAATGTGCAAGAGAGAAGAGGAAAGAACTCAGTTGAATAGAAGATGCTTGCGGGACTATGTCGCAGAGGTGACTAGAGAATCTAGAAGCAAGATCGACTGTGTAGGAGCCCCGAAAAGGATGGATCTAGGTTGATTCAGAGGACTGGGACACCTACAGGCGCTCTGGTCTGCAGAATGGGTGACCTGGTCTGTGCAAAAGCTCCAGAGTTGATCTTCACAGGTGCGGCAGGTGGTTTGAAACCCTTGTTGTGTGTCGCATCAACACCTTTGTATTGCACCAGATATCGCTACTAATCCGAGATGAAAGGAAGACCTACAAAACCCTAAACAAGCATCAATCCCTAAAAAAGAAAAATGCATATGATAGGGTTGGACTGGCCTCAGTTGCCACACTGGTGGTCTTACTACTGAGTGTTGCACTCCATTCCAAACCCAAATGTAGCTTTATGTGTTTGTGTATGAAACAAGCCCTAGGTTGCTCTCGTGTCAGTTACACTTTGTGATGTAGCAAGCTAACTATGTGTAGAAAAATGTAATAGATGGTGCATGGAATAGAATAGAATCCCCCTCTATGTTGTGTGTGATGCAAATGTCCTAACCTTGTGCCTTTTAATGGAGCTATGTGGATGTAAGTGATCTCCAATGCAATAAATGGATGCAACTTTAGGTGGATGATAGTAGTGACTAGTGTTTGGTCCCTCATTATGGTCTCATAACTTTATTTTTATAGGGTTCACTTGATCTAATTTTATAATTAACCCTGAAATGGCCGACCACCAAAAAGATAAAGACCTCAAACGGCTAGAAAGAGCCCAAAAAGCGGCAGGAAAGTTCAAGAAGGATCGGGGTTCCTATGGTGGGACCAGGGCGCCCATGGGCGCCCTAGTCGAGGCTAAAATGACAGAAGATGATGAAGCCTCCTCGGAGCCTGTCTCCATCGCAGAACTGGAGACATTGTGTACTTTGTGCTTTTTTTGTTTTGGTTCTTCCCCCTCTAGCTATTTATCTTCCTCGTGTTCTGGTTGTGAAGCCTCGGTGTCACCTTGTTGCGATGTACCCGCGCCCTCACTACTACTCTTGCACGTATAATACTTCCTCTTCCTTGAAGTGTCCAATTTATCCTCACTTCCTTCTTCTTCTCCTTCTCCTTCCTCTTCCTAGACCAATCTCATAGGCAAGATTGGCACCTCTCTTGGATTTGAAAAGGTGGAGTTTGTAAACTCCACTGCAACTCCTCCTTACATCTTGGGACACAAATTCACAAACACTTGATGGATGAATCCCTTAATGGTCACATTTATCTGTGGATTTAGATATAGGAAGTTCATCTCCAAGACTTTGACATAAATTGGCCTTGTATTATATTTATAGGTCATGCAAAGGGTGTGAATGTCAGCATCCACTTTATAAGCATCGAAGGTCATATTTTCTGCATCCTTTAATTGATTGATGACACAATTCATATATTTAATAGTGAATGAAAATGGAATCTTGCACCATGGCCCCATTTCTCCTTTGGCCATCATAATTTTTGCCAAGCTGAAGTGTTGTATAATTACAAACTTCACCTGGTCCCCTATAATTGTTGGTAATTCAGGTAGAATATGCCACTCATTCCAAAGGTCATGTGCAATATCTTGTAACACTTGTTCATCTTAGTCTTGTAAGTATTTGAAATGGGGGCATCACAAGTGAATTGAAAAAATTACACCGCAGGAGATGGGTACATCAGTGGGTAAACCCACATGTTCCCATCTGGTCCATTAGGGACACTGCTTTCCCTAAATATGGTCAATAGTAGAATGGACCCCCACATTATCTTCTCTCCAACTTCATTCTACTCTCGTGCCTCCTCAATGATGCTATTCACAATGAATTACAATTTTTTTTAGTGTGCCTAGATACCCTGTATACAGTGTATAGGAATCTATTATTTATATATTTTCACTGCTTTGACGTGCCTAATTTGTAGCTGATGAGTTGGGTTACGACCCTTAATGCTAGGTCACCAAGGTCTAAGATAACCTAGGCCATTCCCCCTTCTCATAGTTCAACTACTTCGCTAATTCATCCATTTTTGCATTGGCACATAGGTCGAGTGCCATATCTTCACCAGTGTTTTGTAGGCCTGTCACACTACTAATTAAATGGATTGTAATCCTCATTATCCTCCTTGAAAAATTAAAAAAAATCCTCATATACCCACAACATTAGCCATCAGAAAAGAGGAGAAGGTTTAATAAATAAGGGTAGCTCCTAAAGCTGTAAACATCCAGTCTTCTGCAACTCATATTACACTGAGTTGTTAACCCTAGGTTTTCTGAGATCATCTTACCCTGGAACACCCTTGACCAAGTCCTCCCACATCACCTTATCATGTTTTTCTATTCTATGGTGAAATTAACTAATCTGACACCTATAAATATTTGAACTCCACTTCTCCATTTTAGTCACACCCGAGGGTATTCCATTTCTGAGTATACCTCAATAGGTTCCTCCTTCTCCACCAATGGTTTCTTGGTTTGTGTCATCTTTTGTGCCATTTATCCATGCCCTAGGTGTTTCAACCTCTCCTTGTCTACCCGAGCTCGTCAACCACAATAGATTCACTTATATGCAACCCCATACTGCCTCACCTCTTCCATTTCCCCTTGCTACACAACAAGCTCTTGTTACAGTTTACACAATACCACTGGTTCATAAATATTACTTCGCTTCCTTATCACACCCTCATCACACTTCAATAGCTCAGGAGAAAAAAAATTCCAAAGGAAAGGTAGTTAAAATTATTACCTTACCCCCTATTTATAATTTTTCCAAGACCCCAATGTCCTTCTGACCCACTTGTCTTAACTTTACTTTTTAATAAAATACCTTCTTCACTTAAAGGAATTTATATGACTCCTCATTGCATGCTACAGTAATAACCTTCTAGAGTGCTATTATTACTTCACTTCCATAGACCTCCTCTACGTGCCTTGCTGCACCGAAATACTTAACCTCTATGTCATTTACCAAGTAATTTCCCATGCCGCCACCTACCTAATGTTATATTGTGCAATATTTTTTTCTTTCCAATGTGGTCTTTAATCCACTCACTCTTCACAAAACACCTCTACTACAGCACAAACCCAAAACACCTTATATACCACACAAAAATTTATTCTACCTTTGCAATCATCATTCCAAAATGATTCTTCCATCAATCCAGCCTCCTTTAGACACGTGCCAACCATTTTCTAAATTTATACGCCAATCCACCCCACACTAAATATATGCATGGTCCTCTACACATGGAATCACTTAAAATGTAATTAGCTACTGCCGCACAACCTTGTAACACAATAGAGGAAAAATACAAAACATAGCGATGATGAAAGGAAACACATATAAAGGAAAACGTATTAAGGTAAACCTTAAGCTAATTAGAAATATTGCCTTATTTGTAAAAACCAAGAAGGCTTATTTATAATGGGGCTTCAACCGACTCCTGTTAAAGAAACCATGCAACCATGTGCCATCCAAAGCTTCTAGCTGGAAAGTGCTTGAGTCAAGTATGTATGTCATGACATATAGTCCCAACCAATACACTTGGAACTTCATAGGGTGGTACAAGAACTTGGAATCATACAGAAGCCATCTATCCCACCTCCAACTTCTTATTTTTAATGTGTCGATCATGTCAGAGCTCTTGTCTTTCTTTCTCTATCTTCTGGATTCATTAGGATATGGCATGCTTCTCATCTAACTACATCATTTTGTCTATGTTCTCTTCAAGTGCCTTCTCACTAGCCAATCCTCTTACACACGCAATATGAAAGGATGGTAACATAAATTCAACTAGTAAAACAACTTCTGCACAAAACACAAATTGAAAGGGTGTGGATTTGTTCAACCTCTTGTAGGTTACTGTATATGATCAAAGTATGACAAAAAATTTATCATCCCAGTCTTTCCTTACAATGTAACTTATCTTTTTCAATGTGTGGCTCAAAATCTTGTTGAAGGCCTCAATAGTTCCCTTAGCTTGTGGGTGATAGGGTGTAGTCTTATGATGGGCTACCATAAACTCTGCCAACAATATCCTAATAGTCTCATTCAAGAAGTGAGTACCCCTATCACTTTTTAGACTCAATGGACATCCATATCTACTTATTATATTCTCCTAAAGGAATCTTAGTGCCGTGCAATCCTTTGTTGGTGCTGTCTCTACCCACCTGGTAAGATAATATGTACAAGTAATGATGTAGCCCAACCTTGTCTTATGCATCGGTGGGGGAATAGGTTCTACGAAGTCAATTTCCCATTTTTCAAATAGTTCCGTGTTTGTTATAGGAATTAATGGTATTTCATCTCTATGCCCAGGCTTCCCAAGGCACTAGAAATGATCACATCCCCTTGCATATTCTACACAATCCTTATATAATGTCTCTCACAACAAGCTAGCCATCATAATTTTATGCATGGTGGCTCATCCTGTATAATTTCCACCAAACATCCCTCCATGAGATTCCTCCATAATACCCATGCACACACCGGCGCAAAACCTCATCCCGACCAAGTTTGTATAGATCTACACCAATTAACATATAAGGCATGACATGAATGGAAATTTTCTTCCTCTCTATACTCTTTATTCCATCAGGTGCCACTCCTATTTGTAAAAGGATAATAATATCTTCCAAATTTGAGGGTGCACGTTATAATTTAAACAACTTTGCATATGATATTTTATCTTCAATGCTTTGCACGTACTCACCTAAATTAATTCTTGAAAGATGGTCAGGTCCTGAATTGTACTCTCCTAGTTTCACTACGACTGAAAATTCAAATCCCTAAAATAGCAAGACCCAACAACATATGTAACCCTATAACATAGGTTTGTTTACCAAATACTTAAGTTTCATGTGATCCGTGTAAAAGATAAATGGGGTATCCAATGGGTACTGGCTTAAACTTATACAACACATAAATCATAGACAACGCTTGCACTCCGTTGTGGTGTAATTCTTCTTATTCTGGAGTTAACTTTCTGCTTGCAAAACATTAAAGGTGATCAACAATCCCTTCTCCAGGTTGTGCTAGAACTGCTCCAATTTCCATACCTGACATGCATCCACATGCACGTGAAAGGGCTTGTCCCAAGAGGGAAAGCACAATAGTAAGTTTCTCCTTCAATGTGTCAAAAGCCATCTATTGTGCCTCACCCTAATAAAATTTACTCTTATGTTTCAACAACTCCTCTAATGGCGCGGAGATCCTGGCATAGCCTTTGATGAATTTTTTGTAGTAACCTTTATGCCCTAAGAATATGCACATTGCAATTTGATTGGTAGGCTCCTCCAATCCCAAGATAACGACAACTTTGGTAGGATCTACCAATAAGCCTTCCTTGTAAATAATATGACCTAGCAATGTATTGAAAGGAGTAGCAAAAACACATTTCTTAATATTCAGAGAGATACTTCACTACCTGCATCTCTCAAACATCAACCGCAAGTTGTCACAGTGGTCCTTGACCAATCCATACACTGTCCAATCATCCAGGTAAACTTGTAAAAACTTATGAATAAAGTCTTGAAATGTATGTACCACAATGAGAAAAAAATACAATAGGTGCATTCTTAAGTCCAAAAGGCATAACCGTATAAGAAAAAATTCCCCATTCAGTGGTGAAAGTAGTCTTTTCCTAGTCCTCCTTCACAATCCTTACCTGGTGATAGCCTAAGAATCCATACGTAAAAGAATAGATCTCATCATGTACACCTTCTGAATATCTCCTCAGTGAAACGAGTTGGAAAAGGATCTATGACACATGTAGCATTCAAATCTCTATAGTTTACACATATCTTATCCTCCCATCTTTCTTGATACTAATCACCATTGGGCCAACCTATTCAGAATCTTCAATTAGGCTCTAATGATTCCTAGATTCGAGCATCTTATCAATCTCCTCTTTAACCTTTACGCACAATTAGGATTCATCTGATATGGCGTCTTCCTTATCAAGGGCACACCTTCCTTTAAACTAATCCACATTTCTACCAATGAGTGATGTAATCCTTTCAGTTCATGGTACACATGTGGGAATAAATACCTGGAAGTCGCACAGTAGCTCAATTATCTTTGAGACCTCTTAGTTTGTCCAATAATCACCAATGATTTCTTCTTTTGGTCCCACCTCTGTACCAATGTTGACCTTTTTCATTTTCAAAGGCTCATGGTAAGTGCGCGCTTTCTCATCCACGTTATCCAAAACATCATGCGTACCTTCTGTATGATCAACATCTAGGTTCTCTATTTCTTCATCTTCTATCAGGTACACCATCTTTCCCTTTTTATTTCTTTAGGTAGGCACACTCAAACTGTACTTCATCTGCTTCTTCTTCCATAAAGCACGTCCCCAATTCAGGTTCTCCTAGTAAATAAAAAATGAGGTCCTCGGCCTTGGCACTATCTCCCAGAGTAAGGTGCTTGACTACCTGTAATGCCTCATTCATTGATGGTTTAGGATTAGATACTCAAAAGTTTAAATAATACTTGTCATCAGCTCCTGCCAATTCCATGTCTGACGATCGTAGCTCTGAATAGATATACCAGGCGCGTGCACAACCCTACAAGGTGGAATAGAACTTATACACCCATAGGGAAGGGAGGTAAGGCTTTCGGGCCTACCATCTTAGGCTCTCTCACATTCCTGGACAGTGGAATGAGGTTAATTCCTTCCCATCACAGTCACATATTTTAGAGAGTGCATTGCTCCAAAGAAACCTAACAAAGAAAGAAATTCTTACTTTGCACCACTCTAGAAGATTGTCTCGATGAGTCATCCACCAACACGTTGTTGTCCCGCAAGGTATAAACAATCATATTCCTCTGATCTACTTCACAAGTCCACTAGACTTCCATAGCGCACAAGAAGACATCAGGGTTACCTTATCCTGTGTAACTGGGTAATTGTCTTCCTCATAGCTTCCTAAATGAACTGCACCTTTACAACACGAGTCACAATGCCTCTTAATTTTCTTTCAGCCAACTCATAAGTTCCATGTGCCCAATTATCACATGCAACACTAGTTGTGTCACTCATGGACTGAGCATCATCCCATTGGATGGATCATTCTCTTGATGGCTCAATAACCACTGGGTCTCTGATGGTGTGCACATAAATTCTATTGATGTCTTCTTCCCCTAAAGGCTTGACATAATGCACAGACCTCCCATCTGTGAGTGGAATAATCATGTGCTCCTTCTTGTTCTCAAAGCTGATATACCCCATTGTTGAAGTGCAAAAATCCACATTATTCGCATAACACCAAGGGCACCCAAATAATGCGGGAAAACTATCTACCTCGGCAAGTGCCAAGACTTCAAAGTCCCCAATGAACTTGGCTCCTTGAATGGTTATGGAAGCATCCTTCAAGACTCCAATGGGTGTAGCCTTAGTCCTATTTGCCATGTCCAACACATTGGAGGATGGCTGCAATGGTGACCTTACCATCTTATTCCACGCATCGAGAATAAGAACATTTACATCCACATCTGTATCAATAAGTATGTTGCTCAAGAGCCATCCATCAACTCTCACATTCAACATGATCTCCTTGTCATAATCTAAGCTATGAGGGGGAAAATTAGCATGCAAGATCTAACTCTCGCGTTCAGTCCCAGTGTGCGGTACCTTTCCTCTCAACCATTGCCCTAGCAGAGGAATGATATTCTCCTGGCGCAGTATATTACATACTTCTTTAACATCATCCACATCCTTCTGAGGGATCTCAGCATCCTTCACCTATTTCAACTTTCATGACTTCTCTTTCAAGCACTGCATCTCCCCTTGCAACTTTCTAATCACCTCCATAGTCTCCTGGTAAACTTCCTTCTGATAATTTGGATCAGGGTACTTCCCATGTAATACCTCTTCTCTTATAATGAGAGGTTGATGTTTTGGTATTTCTCTGACGCATGTAGCTTAAGTGTGTGTAGTTACTAATACATGCTCCAACTCTCAATTAGATACTACCGTGGGCACGAATAGGGGTTCATCGCGCTTGACACTAACCATGTTCGCACCCTTTTCATGCTTTTGTTTTTGGCTCATGTGATTATACAAGTCAGGGAACTCCTCATACTTGTGTTTCTTTCCATATAATAAGCATTGTAGTAAATCTGGGCACTCGCACTTGTAGTGATTCGTAGATCCGCAATTGAAACAAGATCCACAAGGAAATTCACTTCTTCCTCTACCGCGACCACCATGGCCTTTGAATCCTTTGCAAAAGCTTCTTCCCCTACCTCCACCATCTTTACGGCCTTCATATTGACGCCCCTCATTCTTAGATCTATTCACAACACTGGTCTGGTGCACACCAATATCAATTGCATCATGGATATGGTCTATCAACTGACAGTCCTTTGTATCATGGGTTGTAGATGTACATATCTTACAATAGTAGGACACATTTTTATGGAGCGCGTATTGTAATAAAGGACATCTACTTGGATCATGGTCCCCATAATATATCTCATAGTCTGATCACATGGCATGCACCAAATTTTGAGGGAAACTTTCTACTGGTCATAATCCTTGCTACTTCAAATCCCGTTGCACCAAATCCCGTTGTGAGTCTCATGTGCCGAGTTCGCAGACAACATCTCAAGTTCCTTAACCATGGAAGCAATATGTGCCTCCAAAAAGGGACTTACCCTAGTATCAACACTTTCGATGGCCTTAGCATGCAAAGTAGCCTCTAAGGCTTCGCGTGGATCCATGAAAGTCTTATGCGAAAGTGCTCTCCTGAAGGGTGTTATCAAGCCACCCACGAACCACTGAGCATGCTGAGATGGATGGATATCATAAGACAACTTTGATAAGAGAGTCTTAAAGAATGCATCATACTCTCGCACACTCTCTGTCATACCATGTTGAATCTCCTTGAGTGTGCTAATGCTCTTTTTATAAACTCAAGAATATGGAATTCCACTAAGAAGGCATCACACAACGTAATATAATCCACTGTCATCTAATGGGGGTCATACTTCTAGTACCAGCTATGCATGCACCCCTGCAACATAGTTACAAACTGGCTTTCCTTCCACTCTGAGGTAGTGATCCCCTTAGTGCACCATAACAATTCACACTTATGTATATGCTCTGCAGCATCCTCAACACCTTTATAATCTAGAAAATGAAGAGACATCTCATAAAATACTTTTTTATGGGGTTATGGTCCTTGTCCACCAGATCCAGAACTTTGATTTCCTCATGTGTTTGCCTCCACCACCAGATCCACTAAGTTCCACTAACCCTTGACCCTCCAGATCCACAGGATCCTCCTCCTTAGTAACAAGTACAGGGCCTGAAGTAGTGCTACTCTGCATTCCCACCACTTATACTAAATTGATCTCCAACAGTCTATGAAGTTAAACTACTTCCAGACGTGATACCATCATTCTACGAGCCCACACCTTGTCTGAAATGTGTGCCTGACAGGATACCACCAAACACAATGAAATGTCTATGTGGCCATAGATGGGTGTAATGTAAAATGATATCTGATGTTGTTTGCTTACCAATGTCAACTAAACTAGAAATACTTGTTTCAAAAAATGGAAAAATAAGCGCCAAGGCTTGGTCGTCAGGTGGGTTTAAATGCACTCCTACGGTCCGTCTCCTTTTCCCATCCGACGAGCTCTCATCAGAAGTTGAGGGGGTTCTCCTCCCGCGTTTTCCAAGATGGGGTAAGCACAAACTACTCAAGTTCCACATCCTCGACGTGAACCTCAAATCCTTCCTGAAATGTCTGCCTCCATACATCCACGCTCTAAAAATCTCGCGTTGTCTCAAAAGTTCCCTCTCTCGAGCTTCATTATACTTGAGTCATCACTCCTCTCTTTCCACTTCTATCATAGGATTCGCCATTGCTCACCCTCTTTGCTTCCGCGCCCCATGCCTAATTGGTGTTTAGCTAGCCATAGGAAATGCTTCCAAACTCAGAGTGATGATCAGGATCTTAATGGCTAATGACACAACACACAAGAAAGATCCTCTTGGTTCTTGCAAGAACTCAAACTCAACAACCTCTAGCCAAGAATAAGTAGAAACCGCATACTCCAACGTATAGCTAGTTAACACACCACTCCACCAATAATCAACAGCAAGAGTCCAGATCATATCAGCATCATGAAGTCATTGATAATCTTCTTCGGGGCCAAACATGAGGTTGGTAATACCAACTCTTCCTTGAAGCATACACCGCCAACCATTCATACAACTCTACTGGAAAACAATAAAAGAACGTCTCATAGAGCTCATGATACAGATGCTCCTCTACCAATTTACATGCATCAAACTTAAGTCTAGTGTTGAATCATTGTGCAAACTCATCCTCCGTGTTCTTAATTCAATTTTCTACATTGTCCAAGGTCAAGCATTCCGCCATTACACACCATTCTTCCAACAGCTTCAGAAGAGGTCCCAACAATGGAACTAAGATGTATTCACTTTTCCCAACCCTTTAATTCCTAGGCATGCATCGGCATATCACCTAGTCTAAACTGGGCTCTCACCCGAGGTGAGTGAAGGCACTAGGCCCCTCTACTATGTGAGCTCTGTCAAGAATGTTGTCATAAACAACATGATATTGTGTAATGGCATATGCATACATCTTATAACAAAGATAAAGAAACTAAATCCATACACAGACAACCTATGTTATGGGTATGAATATCAGAAAGAACCCATAAGATTCAGAATTGTCCCACAAACATAATAATGAACATAGATGTTGAGATCCATCCACACAGATATTCATAATGACATCATTATATTAATTCATCAACATTACAGTAGCCAAATACATCAAGAAATCCATAAATGAACTGAATACATCATCAAAGTTTCAGTATTATCCTACAATGGCTCCATTACAGAAGTTACAATAGTGATCACATACATCACTCTTAACTCTATCTTATACATCATTTTCTTTTCACCCTACTCGCATTATCTCCTCTACACACACCACCTTCTCTCTCGCATTCTCCACACACCCTTATTGTCATGCAAATCAATACATATCAAGGGGTTCTTAGGAATCCTCTCTCCATTGCCTATCCATCATTCAGGTATGAACTGCATGCCAAATGTCATCATGCCCCGCCATACTCAAGTATCCCTAGCATGCAATCACCAGCTAATCCATAACTAACTCCACTTTATAGCCCTTCATCATGTCATGATAACCATATCCTAGAATATTCTTTCCTTGGGCTGCAAGTCTTCATGCTTCAACCTTATCCTCAAATAAGTCTGATTGCATCTCCGCGTGTCCCCTATCACAACTCCAACTGTGGTCCAAAATACGGCTAAGTCTCGAGCATGTTTTGCCTGGGTGCGAACCTCCGTGCTCTCCCCGAAGCTACTTTCACATGAGCCTTTGTGCCTTGTTGGCGCACAACAAAACCTTCCATGCCTTAGGTGCATAGTCTCCTTAGAGGCTCAACAATATCTCCTCCCAAGTAGCCCATTATGAATTTACAAAGCCATGTAGATTCAATGTCTTGATTTCACTAGGATTAACCTAATAGCATATTGCATAATTAGATGTCCCACATGGCTACCTAAATATCCTCTTTAATGTAGTCTGATTTTCCTTTCCAGAATTTGACATGAATTTACTAACTATTCCCACTATGTGAGAAATATTAGGTCTGGCACAAAACATTACATGTATGAAACTACCAACTATGTGTAAGAACATTAGAAATTTATAGAAAACCATGGATGTAATATTAAATCTCTCTACTCTAACTCAAAAGTAAACACTCATATTCAACTAAAAAGGAAGGAAAATATACCTGTAATTGACCAAGAAGAGGATCCTCCCTTTAATTGTTGGATTTTCTTGAGATGATGAATTGATGATGGTTTCCTCAAAGTAGACTCCATGCAACATTATTAGCTCACCTCTCCTTGAAATATTGATGATTGGTTGATGTAATGGCTTGATAAATTGACAAGATCTTGGCATGATTCTCCAGTGGTTGCCTTCCTAGCTTACATTGAGGATTATTGCTCGATTTATAGTTGAGTGGTGGAGGATTCAATGGATAGGATGATGCCATGTTGGATTGGGATCAATGGTTGAGGTTGAATGTGATGATGGAGGATTATAGAGGTGGAGGATACTATAGTTTTCCTCTATTCATGGAAAGTGGTAGAATATGAAGGTTCTAGTATTAGAGAATTCTAGAAAGGTGGTAGAGAGTTCTATGATTATTTATGGTTAATGGTGATTATATGAGATCTTATCTAGATGATTTGTAGGATAGTATAGATTATTAGGTATAGGTAGGTAGGTAGGAATATTAAATTCTTAAAATAAGAGATAATGTGATTATATACGATTAGAGAAATTGATCAAGATAAAGGGATATTGTGGGATATTATAAGGTTAGATGTGATGAAGATATAATTATTTTTTTGATGAAAATTGATCTTATATTATATTAATGCAATAAGATACAAGATAGCTTTCAACAAAAAAACGGGCGATATGAGAGCACGCCCCAAAACCATGAACAAGATAGGTTGAGCCTAGAACAACAAGAGTCAAACTAGGCTGAGCCTAGGAGAGTACAACAAAAAAGGCATCGGCTAAACACACTTAAAAAGGCATTATCAAGCAACAACAACAAACATGCCCGAGGCAAGTGGATCACGATCATCCAGCCACCCTAAACAAGGCAGGTCTTTGCCAACATTTGGAAGCTCCCAGCCATAAGCAATTTATTCCTCTGGGTCTATTTCCCCATGCGTAGGAATGGCGAGGTTGAGGTGAGGGAATTTTTTAGATGGTGGTGGAGGTGGCGGTGGGTGCTAAACGTCTTGTTCCTAAGCAACAACAAAAGGAGAGCCTCACCCATGTTGGTGAGGTGGCGAGCCCCAACCCTACTTACGAGCCGATAAATGCAGCAAAGAGCCCCATCCATGCTGGCGAGGTGGTGAGCCCCAGCCCTATTGGTGAGTCGAAGAATGCGGCAGAGAGCCCTGGCCACAATGGTAAACTAGCGAGTGAATGTGCCGATGTAATGGCCCCAGAGAGCGGTGGGTGTGACTAAAAGCACGACGCTGAGATCGGTTGCATAGCCACCAAGGGATGAAGGTGAGGAGTGCTTAGTGGGAGACAGAGGCACTCGGGTAACGTTGCATGGGGCTTCCCCCTAGTGGTGCAGCAGGATCTGGGGCTAATCCACCTCTAACACCACCTTGTTTTACTGAACTTGAATCTGCAGAAGCACATTGGAGATCACCATAGATTTATTATAAATCGAGAAAGATTGATCAAATGCAGAATTAGCAAAGAAAAAAACATTTCTTTCTTTCCATATCCAAAATAGAATATCCCCTCTGAAAACATGTCAAATCTGGGTGAACATAAGCAAAAGTTTGGGATTATCTCCCAAGAGGATATACTGCCAAGTGAAACAGTGGGGTCGGAAAGGAAAAAAAATGAATGGATCCAGTTCTAGGTAATTTGAGCTTTGGGACATAACTAGAAGACATGTAAAAGTGTTTCAAGATGTCTGTAGAAGGGGTAGTTGGGAGTCAGGATCCCAATTTTAATAAGAAGAGCTCTGATAGGAAGGCGTTGGTGTAGAATACACCAAAGAAAATGAGGAATTTTGGGCTCCACACATATAGTCCAAAAAGTCTCAAATCGTCTACCCCAAGTAGAAAGATGGCATGAATTCCCCAATGAGTATTAAGTTTTTCCACCATGGTCAAATGGGGCGATAACCAATGATAATATTTTATTGCTTTGTACTTATAGAAAGGAGTATCAGCTTACCACTTCCAGTCTGTCCACCACGGGAAAGAGGAATGCACAATAATCTTATGCAACATGTGATCAGGAACCAAATTGATCACAATAGTGAAAGTATCCTGATCTTGGTTGGAAAGCTGAAACAAAGCTTTAAAATCTGGCCAAGAGAACTAGGATTGAGCGTTCTTGCAGAAAAATTCCTCGATGGTGTGAATTCTGCGCTTGAAGAATTTGAGTGCGGAGATTCCTAGGACCTCTACTAAGTATTTACTTAGGATTGAAGAATCGGTGACCACTAGAGAGAATGTTGATTGAGAGAAAGCCTATTACGAAAGCCATCCCCCTTCCATAAAAGTCAAGGTTTGACACATTCCTACACTTTCCAAAAACTCTTAAGCACAAAGGTGTCAACAATATTGACAGGCACATGAGTGATGAGAAAATTGACAAACCCTAAGCCTTTCCACGTAGGGTGGCCATAAGGAGAACCTTCCGCAATGCCATGTCGTATGAGAACTTTACAATCTTCTTATCCAATAATGCTTTTGATAATCCACTTAGCACAAAGAGCTTGCCCTTGACGTTGAATGTGAATTAGCCCGAGGCCTCTAGAATTGCGAGGCAGACAACATATATCCCAGGTTACCCAATGAAAACCTTTGCCAGTGAAAGCATTAGCCCATAAGAAAGCTTTGAGCAGTTTTTCCAGCTTCTAAATGGAGGCTTTGTAAGGAACCCAACAAGATGAGTAGAAAACATGGGTGACAACAAGAACTTTATAAAAGATTTGGAATTTTCCAGCCATAGATAAAGGCCTAATGATCCAATATTCCAATTTTTTCACCACTTGTTGAATGACATAATGCCATAGTTCAATTGGGGAGGCTTGAAAAGGAAAAGGAATACCTAGAAAGGAAAAGGAATACCTAGAAATTTGAAAATCTCACCATGCTGCAGAAATTTTCAATCAAAGATGGCAAGCCAGTTAGGTGCGGGAAGGAAAGATTGTCGATAACATTGGGTTTTTCACCATTGAATGGATGAGCCAAAAGCTAGGCAGAAAGTATCCAAACATTGCATAACATTGTTAATGATGGTCTCATCTTCAATAAGCGTAAGGAAGGAATTGTCTGCAAAATGCCCATTGAGAAGATGTGAATTGGGCTCATCAAGTAGTGAGATTCCACAAACAAAACCTCGTGCTTTGGCATGAGCTAAGAGATAACCAAAGCCTTCAGTCGTTAGCACATACAGTGTAGGGGCAAGAGGACAACCTTGTCTGATAGACCAGAAAATCCCAAAATACTCTGAGTTGAGGCCATTAATAGAAATTTGAGCAAAGAAATTTGTAAGAAGCATATTGACGGATTGAATAAAAATGGGTCTAAAGCCAAGGGGGCCTGAAGCATGGCGAAAATGAATGGCCATTCAATCCGATCATAAGGCTTGTCAATAGCAGGAGCTATATTTCTTCTCTAATTTAGAGATAAAATCCCTAATGGGCTAAAATAAATAAATTAAATATACTGAAAATAATATGCTTCCAGGGAGCAAATCTTGATAAACATAATGACCTGATGAGATCTGCGAGCCCAGTCCATGACTTCCCACACTGCGATGATGTTATCTAGAATGAAATGTCCCTGTATGAAGCTTATTTGCTCTGGTTGAATGATAACAGGCAAAAGATTGTGTAATCATAGAGCTAATGCTTTGGCAATGATTTTGTAGGAGACATTCAACAACGTAATCGGCCACCAACAAGTGATTTTCTTGGGATCTCCTTGCTTAGGGATAAATTTGATGTTTCCCTTATTAATGTGTGGCCCTAGGGACTAGTTTTGAAATCCTTCAAGATAGACCTGAAAAAGGTCTTTATCGACAGAATCCCAAAGAGCTTTATAAAATTCACAAGGGAATCCATTACAGCCCAACGCTTTATCATTAGCCATTTGCAGATTGGCTTCATGGAGGTCTTCAATGGTGAGCATTCTTTCACTAAGCACCTTATGAGCCTCTGAAAGCTTGCGTGGCACAACACCCAAACAGTGGTCAAGAGTGGCTCGGCAAGTTAAAGAGGGTGGCTGAGCCTGAAAGACGAACTTGTAATGGTGCACAAAGACTTGCAACATAAGTTGTGGGTTAGTAATCTAAGCTCCATTGTCCATGATAGCTTGAATCTGTTGAGAAGGCTTTCTGGCTCGGAGAGAAAGAACTAATTCTTTCGAAACCCGATCTCCAATCTTGAGCCAATAGATCCGAGCCCAAATCTGCGTGTCGCTGGCATTATAGTTATCCGTAATTTGGATTTTCTGCCGAAGTGTTGTAATTTGCAGTTGCATAGCATCAAAGAAGGGGTTGCCTTGAAGCGCCACTATTGCCTGATTGAGAGCTGAGGTGTTAGCGATGTATGAGCTACGCCAAATTTTTGCTAGTTCTTGGTCGTAGATTCTAAGAAATATGTAGTCTGAGTCAACGCATCTTCCCACCATTGTATCTAGTTGGCTTGCATAGGTGGATGAAACCGCTAATAATGAATGGGTCATGAAGCTAAATTCGAAACTTGTTTGATATGATTGACAATGGAGCCATGTTGCATCAAGGCAGTATTAAGAAATAATTTTCCTTTATGACAAAAGGGGTGCGCATAATGCTAACATATATGAAATCATATAGGAGAGTGGTCTGAAAGGACAAAGTCAGACATGACCTCCACTGACATAGAATAAATGTTATCGAACTCAAAAAAAATTGACCTGACAGCATGGCCCTATCAAGCCATTTAAGAACGCGATATGTCCCTCCATGAAGATTGGTCCATGTGTACCAAGCTGAAGAGGTGGGAAAGCAAGATGCATTGGGATCAAAAAATCTGAATTTCTTTCGCATGAAGTACCACGCTTCCCTTTCACTAGGTGTCCACCTAATAGGCAAGTGGCCACATTTATCATTAGGGGATTCAACCATATTAAAGTCTCCATTTATTACCCAATAGGCATTAGGAATAGAGTTGGCCATCCACCGCCACAGTTTGGCTTTTTCAGCCACATCATTTGAGGCGTAAATATTTATGAGCCCAAAAGGGTGGCCATTAATATTAAAGAGGACCCATATGATACAGTTGGTGGGGTCGATTCCATGGTAAATTAATAAGCGCCACCATTTGGGAGCAAAAAATAAAATTAATCCCCCAAACCCTACTTTGTAATGAAATTACTAGTATAATTCAGATTATGAGCAGTAATAGAACACCAAATAACACAATATTTCAGAATAATGATCTCAATATGTAATTATAATAGCTTCGCCACTTTGAGGGGGCAACCTCCAAACCATATAATAAGACTCAAATGCTCAAATGATAATGAACTACTACCTACAATCCCCTATATATACTATTCATATGTTATGGCCATCACCCAGGCTGACCTATTAAGCATGAGAAAGTATAAATGATATAATAAAATGATATGGTAAGCCACAAGTTGGCTACTCATATCCTAATACAAGCAATAGGTTAAGGGCATAGCATGCCCTTCCCCTTCAAACCAATGTTCTCCTCAACATTGAATAATCCTAGATGTTGCTGCAGAAAACCTTCATCCTCCTAGGTTGCATCTTTTATGCTCAGATCCTTCCACTTGATCAGATATTCCTTAATGTCTCTGGTTCTTAGCCTCTTAGTACGTGTTTACAAAATCTTCTCTGGCTCCAAAATGATTCTTCCTTCCTCATCAAGTTCTGGTAACTCTATTTGGGCTTCAAATTTCTATCCAATAACCTTCTTCAGGCATGAAACATGGAATACTGGGTGTATGTGTGAAGATGGAGGCAACTCTAGTTTATAAGCAACACTGCCAATTTTCTGTAGAACCTGATAAGGGCCATAGTATTTAGGCACAAGTTTGTTGTCCTTTTTCTGTTGCTTTAGAGACATATGTTTGTAAGGCTGGAGACATACAAAAACCCAGTCACCAATTTCAAAATGTCTTTCACTACGATGTTGATCTGCTTGTTGTTTCATCCTGTTTTTTGCTAATGCTAAATTTTCCTTCAAACTAGCCAAAACCTGTTGTTGATGTTGAATGTGTTCCTCAACATCTCTGACCTTAGTTTGCACCCTCAAGGAGGAAGTGATAGAAGGTGGATGGTAACCCTATAATGCTAAAAATGGGGTCATTTGAGAAGAGCTATGAAAATATGTGTTATACCGCCATTCTGCAAGTGGTAGCCATTTAATCCATCTTTCCTACTTATTTGATACAAAACAACGTAGATACCCCTCTAAGCATTTGTTGACCACTTCCATTTGCCCATTAGTTTGAGGATGATAAGATGAATTGTGAGCTAGCTGAGTACCCAAACATGAAAATAATTCCGTCCAAAAATTGCTTGTGAAAATAGGATCATGATCACTTACAATTATCTTTGGGGTTCCATGTAGCCTTTGAACTGTCTCCAAAAAAATAGTTGTGACTGTACTAGCTACAAATGGATGTGATAGGGCACAAAAATGGGCATATTTTGTGAGCCTATCCACAATCACAAAAATAACATTCTTACCCTCTGAACAAGGTAATCCAGTGATGAAATCCATGGAGACCTCCTCCCATCTCTGTCTAGGAATTAGCAAGGGTTGCAACAGACCTGGTGTCTTAATTATTTCCCCTTTGTTCTGTTGGCACACTAAACACTCTAATACAAACTTTTGTACATCCCCCTTGAGTCCTTCCCAAAAGAATTATCTTTTTATTCTATGATATGTCTTCAAAAACCTAGAGTGTCTTCCAACAGGCGAGGCATGTAGTTCTGCAAGAATCTTATGCTTAAACTCAGAGTCTTTACTCAAGTATAACCTATCCTTGTACCATAGGGCATTACCTTTCCACTCAAATTTGTTAGATGTCATAGATACTTGCTTGATATTTTGTATTAGAGATTGTGTATCCTTATCTTAATCCCATTCCAATCTTGCTTCATCCACCCAATCGGCCGTCAACATAGACATTTCACATAGTAAGGCATCTGCAGATGTATCCCTTCTAGAAAACGCATTAGCGACTACATTTTCTTTACCCTTTTTGTATATGATTTCAAAATCATAACCCAACATTTTTGTTACCCACTTTTGTTGTTCCTTAGATGATAACCTTTGCTCCAAAAATTATTTGAGACTATCATGATCAGTTTTTACCTTGAAGTGTCTACCCATGAGATAGAGCCTCCATTGCTTGACCACATGAAGAATAGCCATCATTTATTTCTAATAGACAGGTTTGAGTAGATCTTTTCCTTTAAATTGGCGACTCTCAAATGCAATTGGTCTTCCTTCTTGCATTAGAACTGCTGCCAATCCTGATCCTGAAGTGTCACATTCAACAATGAAGGTTTTTGAGAAGTTGGGAGTAGCCAAAACTGGAGTGCTGCACAAGGCTTCCTTCAGTTGCTCAAAGGATTTAGTGGCTAAGTCTGTCCAATGGAAGGCATCCTTCTTTAGAAATGCAGTGAGTGGGGTTGTTATTCTACCATATCCCCGCACAAATCTTCTATAGTACCTTGTTAGTCCTAGGAACCCACGAAGATTTTTGAGAGTTTTGGGCCTTGGCCATTCCACCATAGCTTTGATCTTCTGAAGATCAACTTTGACGCCTTCATGGGATACAATGTGACCCAAGTACTCTATCTCTTGTACACCAAAATAACATTTAGATGGCTTTACATAGAGATTATGTTTCTCCAAAACTTCCAACACTTTATTTACATGTTGTAAGTGTTCTTCCCATGTCTTACTGTAAATCAATATGTCATCAAAGAAAACTAATACAAATTTCCTTTAAAATGGCCTAAAAACAGTGTTCATTAAGCTTTGAAAGGTTGAAGGCGCATTTGTAAGACCAAAAGGCATTACCAAAAACTCATAATGGCCCTCATGAGTCCTGAAAGCTGTTTTATTAACATCTTCCTCTTTTATTCTAATTTGATGGTACCCCGAACGAAGATCTAATTTTGTGAAATAAATAGCAACATGCAATTCATCAAGTAAATCATCAATTACTAGAATAGGAAACTTATCTTTGATGGTGTACTTTTTGAGTTCTCAGTAATCTGGACACATCCTCCATGTTTCATCCTTCTTACGTACCATGACCACTGGTGAAGAATATGCACTCTGGCTATGCCTAATGATACCTGCCTTCAACATTTCTTGAACCATTTTCTCGATCTCACTTTTCTGGGAATATGGGTATTTGTATGGTCTGATGTTAGGTGTTTGGCTCCCTGGAATAAACTGAATGGCATGATCATGATCCCTAACTGGGAGTTGTCCCTTTGGAATTGCATCAAAAACAGATGAGTGAGCATCACCAATCTTTTGAAGATCGGGTGGCATTGAAGACTCTATATTTTGTACTTCTATGGAAAATAACTTTGCTATAAATCCATCTACTCCTTTTCTAAGAACCTTCTGCATCTGATGAGAGCTAATAATCTGTGGAGACTTAGCTACCATCCCATTCAATTGTATTGTCCTTCTATCTGAATGAAATCACATGAACAATTCTTGGAAATTCATCTCTATAGTACCTAAGGTTGTGAGCCATTAGACACCCAAAACAATATCTGCCCCTCCCATAAAAATAGCGAACATAGGTGAGTCTAACATGTAGTCTCCCATGGAAAGCTTGATACTATGGCACTTTCCTGTGCACTTGACTGTCCCACCATCCGCAATCATAACTTGCATTTCTGAGCTAGGTAAATAAAACAATTGAGGCGAGCAGCTAACTTACTATTTATGAAGTTATGAGTACTCCCCGAGTCAATCAACACTGCCACCTTTTGTTTTTTGAGATAGCCAATAACCTTGAGTGTTTAAGGAGTACTAATACCTGAAAATGCATGGCAAGAAATTGTAGGTTGGTGATCCTCTACTTCCTCTTCTACTGGTTCCTCAGCCTCTCCTATAATTTTAGTGTCCTCATCATCCTCATTACCTCCGTCAATATAGAACAACTTCTTCTCAGCACATTTGTGTCCTGGTCCATATTTGCTATCACAATTAAAACATAATCCTTTTGCTCTCTTTTCTTCCATTTATTGAGGAGTCAGTCTAATTGGCCTATAAAATGAAGAGGAAGAGATACTACGGTCTCTGGTGTTAATGAAGGGTGGCCTCCTATTACAAAGAAATTTTTCCTCTGCATGATGTGCCATGATAATAGAATAAGAAAGCTTGAGTGGATTAAACATACGTACCTCATGCTCGATGTGGTCCTTAAGACCCCTAAGAAACAAGTCATTCAGATTCTCTTCTAGAATATTCTCTACCCTTAAGGATATGTTTTCAAATTGATGCACATAATATTTGACTGATCTTGTTTGTCATAACTTTGCTAATTGACTAAAGTAGTTCTCTAAAACACTGGAACTATAGTGAAATTGAAACTCCTCAGTAAAAATTGTCCAAGTGACACCTAGACCATTCTTCTGCCTCTGAGCATATAACCATCGATACCAAACAAATTGGTCGGGTTCGAGATATAGGGATGCCAATGTCACCTTTTGTCCTAATGGTGTTTGATGTAACTCAAAGTTCTCCATTTGATTTATCCAATTCAGGGGATCCTTACCATCAAATTTGTGCATATCTACTTTCGGCATCATGTTCCATGGTTGCGAATAAGTTGGATTTTGATTGGGCTAGAAAAGTGATCCAACATGGTTATTTTGTCCATGATTTTGAACTGAAGATCCTCCTTGGTTGATATGGGTTGGATTTGGGCCATACTGGTTACCCTTTACATGTTGCATGATATCATCCAACCGATGATTGATTTGAGCTATGTCTCCTTTAGAGGCCATCTCAGATTGTACATTTCGCAGCTCATACTCAAGTTGGCTCACCTTATGATCAACTAAGGTAAACCCTAGTGCTGAGGAATTTGTATTCACCCCTTCCGAATCCATCTATTCAATCACTATCCCATCTTTATCTGGGGTTTTACCCGGAGTAACCAGATTCGTTTTTGCTCTTGTGGAAGGGCCCGCCATGATGTCAAACCTTAGGGTTTAGGGTTTCGATACAATTTCGGCCAAAAAGGAAAAAACACAGAGAAGATACTAATACTATTTTCTTAAGAGATTTCCGAAAATGTAAAGAACTTGAAAATATTCCACAATTTTCACCCCAGGGAACGATTTTATGAAAAACCCTAAATTTGTAATAACTTTTACAAAATACATCAAAAAAGTCTGAAATTTTCAGGGAATCTTACTTGAAATGTTTCACAACTCTGGTAAAATATCTCCCACCAATTCGCTTTGGTTCGCAATATATGGCAGAAACAAAAACATTAGGTTTTTTGCCCTAATTTTGGCCCAGATCGCAACTTTGATACCACTTGTAATGAAATTACTAGTATAATTCAGATTATGAGCAGCAATAGAACACCAAATAACACAATATTTCAGAATAATGATCTCAATATGCAATTATAATAGCTTCGCCACTTCGAGGGGGCAACCTCCAAACCATATAATAAGACTCAAATGCTCAAATGATAATGAACTACTACCTACAATCTCCTATATATACTATTCATATGTTATGGCCATCACCCAGGCCAACCTACTAAGCATGAGAAAGTATAAATGATATAATAAAATGATATGGTAAGCCACAAGTCGGCTACTCATATCCTAATACAAGCAATAGGTTTTGGCCACATCATTTGAGGCGTAAATATTTATGAGCCCAAAAGGGCGGCCATTAATATTAAAGAGGACCCATACGATACAGTTGGTGGGGTCAATTCCATGGTAAATTAATAAGCACCACCATTTGGGAGAAAAAAAATAAATTAATCCCCCAAACCCTGCTTCATGATTGCTAAAGAAAGACAAGATATCATGCCAAATGGATTTGCATACCATCTGTAACTGAAAACCTATAATTATTCCTTCATGTAAAAACAAAGCGTCATGATTAGCACATCGTTGTCGAGTTTCACACACCACATATTTACAACAGGAGTCTGTAAGACCCCTAACATTCCAAGATAAACAATTCATGGGAAATGTTGGTCAAGAGCCATATCCCCATCCTCCAAGCCATCAAGGGAATCATATTAATTGTGTAAGAAACGAACAACATTGTGCTGCAAAAAATATTGCAGATCAATTTTTTTCCTGTTGGCGTACTCAATGTTGTATTCTGCTTTGGTGGAATCCACATTGCATGCTAGGCTATGGTCCCGAGAGATGCAGAAGGACTTCAGGGTCATTTGGAAGGCCCTTGTGAGTTGTTTGGCAGCAACAGTGGAACTGAATGTGGGATGGGGATGTGAGAAAGAGAATTTTTTTGTTCCATGAGAACCGATGCCACAAAGGGGCGTGCTAGAATACTTTGGCAATGGAGTAGCCCAGATGGCAACAACAGTTGGTTCTTTAGCAAAAGTTATAGGCTCCTTAGTCAGGATACTGAGAGATTTTACCTTAACCGTTGGTTCCCGATGGCCATGGGAGCCAAAGGCTTTGGATTGTTGGGATTTATTCTTGTTTCACCGGCCCCTAGAAACTTGCCAATCTTCCTCCTATTGGGGTTTGATTGGCTCGGGAGTTATTTTGGCCATAGGGAAGTTACGGGGTACATAAAGCAAATAATCATTGATCTTGTGATTAGACGCTTGGAAAAGGAAGCAAGTGTTGGGTAGATTGATATACATGATCCGCTAGGAATAACGTTTATCACCCATTTGAATATCCATAAATTCTTTGAGATCCTATGAGAGATCAATCTCAATGCATACTCGCTTCTGTAGATGAGCATGGTAAAACTTATCAGCTTCCAGGTAAACTACCCGCCCAAGCGAGGTGGTAATTTGTGCCAAAAAAGACACGGCAAAGGAAGATTGGGAAATTCAACCCAAACAGGCACTTTAAGGGTGGACATTCAGATACCACAAAGTCCTTGTGCTAGGGTGTTAACATAAGCAGTGAGTTGTAGACATACTAAGTGGCTTGCTTAGCCAGAATATTGGACGCATTAGCAGGGTCAGAGAAACGAAAAAGAAAGAAACCCTTGATCATGTTTTGAATGTTATCCAGGACGACTCCATGAGGAGTCTAGACTGTGTTAACCTAGGATTTGAGCATGCTTTCACAGGGGATTCGACCCAAAAAATACCCAATGAGGAAAAAATACTCTAACCATTGACAAACAACATTAAATTCAAGAATGGGTAGAACTACATCAGAAGGAGAAATATTACCTCGTGAAAAACCTTCGGGATGAATTTCCTAGGTCACTTTGCCAGCAGTGCCATTTCTCACTCCATTATCTCCTGCCATAGTTGAAACAACCGGGTTTGAAGATGGTGAGGACATTATATGGGGGATGCCCAGAGGGCGAGAAACCCTAAGAGAAACTATAACAAAAAAATCCCGCAGAGCCCGAAAAGGCTGCGGTATAGTGGTTAGAAAAGAAAAACCCTAGAAAAGCCAACTCCAGTTTTGCACCAAAGTTGTAGAGAAAAAACATTAGCTTCCCCCAAGATATAATTATATATTTCCCCCCTCTTTGAAGATTTATTATGATCATAGTGAGGAATGGTTTTTCAAATAATCTAAAATACAATGTTGGGCTAGTAAGAGCGATGCCCACTCGAGGGGTCATGCAGGGACGAATGAGACAGATGAGCACCCGAAAAGAGGATAACAGGTTGGAGATGTGATGAGAAGGGTATAATACGTGGTTAATGAGATAAGTTAGAGGTTTGGCCTACATTAAGAAATGATCAATCATTTGATAAGTGGAGATAATGATGATGCCCCAAACAAAGGTATATACGAGGGATTAATTTGATAATGTTATGACTTGAGCATGCCCCAGTTAATGATATATGAAAGGGGGAAGTCATAATCATTTGATTGGTTGATTAATAGATTCTTTTATTAATGTGTTGGTTTAACCGATCATGAGATTGCATTCACCCAACAAGATTGTGATTACTAATTGGCTTTGGAAGATGATTGGTGTGATGAGGAAGCGATTGAAAGATCATTGATTGAGGGATATAAATGATGAGAGATGATAGGATAATATGATGTTCCTTCTAGGTGGTGAGGAGGGAGAGATGGGTAGCGATGGGTAATGGAGGAAAATATGTAGTTAAGTTGAATGATTGATTTGTGATAGATAAATATGCTTATTTTAGATGAAGGTTGGTTGCTATATTGTTGATAAAGTGATTGGTTGATGATGGTAGGATATGATGGGAGAGGATCATGATGGTGAGGGGAATTTTTCGGTCATGTTACACAAATTGCCCATTTTTTCATCATTAGCAAACTTATTTCTATGACATAGAGTAGGATGCACCATGACATGGAAAAACCATGATGACATGATTTTTTGTATGCCTATGTCCTCATATCATTAGAAAAATTCAAAACTATGAAAAAAAGAAAAATGGTCCTCATATCATTGGAAATATACTAATGCAACCAAATGGAAAAACCAAATTAAACAAACAATCAAATAAAACACACAAAAATAAATGTGATGTTTTTGGATTATTTGTTTTTGTGGGTTTTTATGATTTTGTTGGTTTTTTTGAATTTTAGATAGTGGGTGAAGGGAAAACCACAAAGTGCAAAAATTGTTCTAGTGTCATGTATGGAAATGATAGTGGATGAAAGGGTATAGATAAGGTTCATGATGGAGTGGATGAAAATATTTAAGATAGGGTGGGATGGATAAGATAACATGGTTGAATAGATTCAAGATACGATAGTTGAGGGATGTTCAGGATGGAGTAAGATGGGATATGATATGATGTATTTGTAAGATATAATAGAATAGGATGGATGGAGGAAATATCTAAGAGGGATTTTCCAAGGACCATATTACATATGACCGCGTGCCCCTTTATTCTGGATATACCAAGATATTTCCCAAAATAGGTCCCAAGGTTGCCTCAACATCGTGAACAAGGCAAAAATGGGAAGTTGATCAAATATGAAAGGTATGAAGGTGGTGATAAGGATGTGTAGGATGGATGACAGGTATAGTTTAGGATAAATATGATATGTAAGTTATAAATAGTGAGTCTTCCATAAAGTGTAGGGTAGGATGATATGTACACCATGTTATGGATAAAGGGGTGTAATTGATGATGTAGGACTATTTAGGTGATAAGGGAATGGAAAAAGTGAAGCTTCCCTTGGTGCATGTTAGAGATAATGAGAGAAATTTTGTCCCTGGTTATGATAAAAGGATTGCAAGTTGGATTAGGTGAAAATTGGGGGTCATCAGCTTCCCACAAATGTTCAATCCGGGAAAAGTAAGATGTGGATGTCATGGATGTTTATAATGGAGAGTTTTAAAATAAGATTAACGATGAAAAAAACATGAGCCAAAAGGCACAAATTATAAGGAAAAAGTTGGACTATGTCGTGCCCATGATTTTCATGACCCAAAACAACCATCCAAATGACTGGTAAAAATTGGGATAATTTTCTAAGAGCATTAGTTATGTGTTAAATGATTAGGCCAATGTTAAGCTATTAAATTGGGCCAAAAAATGATTACGAGAGTAATTTCAGCTCCATTTGTGCAAGGTAATAAGATCCCTTATGTTCAAAATGACTTCAAGTCCTATAATCTTGGTTACGAACAATGATGATAAACGTAAACTTGTTCTTACAATACGGTTTTTAAGGACTAAAAACATTAATAATATTCAACCAAAACATGATAGGGAGGTATAATATGGTCCATACTATCTTATGCGTGAATCAGGATAATTAAGGATGACTATAATTAAACCAAGAGTTACTTACGCCAACTAAGGTGGTTTGAATTGAGTTTTGTTTATTTTAAAATGCTAAGATTAATCTAGGAGTGTGTGGTATACTCGTGCTACTATTTACACTAGTAAAGAGGATTAAGTTTGATAAAAAAAATAGTTATACTCATAAAAGGTGATAATAAAATCATCGTTGACTTGTTGTGTTGATTAGGATCACATAGGTTTAGAGTGGGTTGATAATCATTATATATAGTTGCATTTAGCTTAATTTAGGAGTATATATAAATAACTTCATTAGAACATAACACTACTTAATTTTAACAATATTTTTTTCCCATCAAGCGGAGCAATATCTAGTAATAAAGTAATGGTTAGCAAACGAAGGACAAGTTAAATGAAGTATCTAGTAATTCCCAGGCTTTATTACAACTATGGGTCTGATTAGATTATCAAGGTAATAATTTACTCAAAAGTTCAATAATGATCTAGATGACCGCTCACTAAAATACATTGCTCTATAACATCAAGATACAAAATCAATTCTATTTTGATTATTGTAGAAAAAAGTGGTATTAGTTATAAATGTAAACCAAGAACTAGTTCCTAATCTAACACACCTATTATCTACCTTAGATTGAGCAAGATAAAAGGGAGAAAGAGTATTACACTTGCACTTACCTACAACCTCCAATACTCTTCCCTTGTTGCTTTGGATGTGATCAAATAGATGAATATATCTTGCTTCATATTGTGGATTTAGTTAGACAACACCTCCCATTGTTGAATGATGATTTTGCTTGATGGAATGCTTGGTGATTGAGAGCTTTCTTGAAATGTTTTGGCAACGCTAGTTGCAATTTCAAAAGGTGGTTTCAATGAGGGTGGTGACAAAAATTTATAGGTTGTGGGAGGAAAAATGAAGGGTGGAGATTGATCCATGTACGATGTGGATCAATGGTGGAGCATTGGTGAGAAGGATGGAGAATTCTAGAATTATATAATTCTAGAAATTTAGAGAAGCCTCCATTGAATTTTGAATAAAAGGAGGGAAGTTTGGAGAGGCTTCTAGAAATATAAGCCTCTAGAGTTAGAGGTGGAACATTTGATTAGGATAGGATTAGGTGAGATTAATTGTGATTATGGAGGTGATTTGATGGAGAAACTAGGTGTAGAATAGGTGGCAGGTGAGTAGGAATTTTTAATTCCTAGAAAATAGATAATAAGGATTAATGATAGGATAATAAGATATTAATAATGGATTAAATGATTAAAGGATGAGATGGGATTATTGGGTGAGTAAATGGGAATAATTGAGGTATGATAATAAAGATAATAATAATTAATTTCACAATTAATTATTATATGGTTAGTGATGGGGGGATTAATATTGTATAATAAGTATGTTATTTGTTAAATGAGCATATTGACATTTTACATGTCTACATTTTTCCCCTCTTTGAAAGGTTATTGCATAACAATGACCATTCAAAGAAAACATGATGGTGATGGTGATATGATGCCCCCTTGAGGGGATAGGTGGGGAGAAATGTGGTGGGTAACCACTCGAAAAGAGGAGAGGCTCAAGTTGGTGGATGAGTGAAGATTAGAGGATGAGAAGATGGGACGATGTAGAGGAGTAGGAGTAGAGGGTAAAAATATTAGAGGAGTAAGAGGATTAGAAGATGTGAAGAATTGGATTAGAGGATTAAAATTTAAGGATTCATAGGAATAGAATTAAAGGATAAGAATATTGGAGGATTCAAAGGATTAGAAGATTTGAGGCATTAGGTTAGAGGATTGAGGATTTGGAGGATTATAAGATGTGAAGAATTGGATTAGAGGAGTCAGAGATTGAAGGATTAGGAGTTATTAGATTTTGGAATAAAGGATGCCCCAAACTAGGGTGAAGATATAGGATTAGAAGATGCCCCTACTAGTGGGTTAGGTTTTTGAGGAATTTTTAAATAAAGGATGCCCCAGTCAAGGGGTGTGGATTGATCATAGGATGTTGGTGATTAACTAAAATTGATAATTATGGGATACTTAACATAAATTAGGAGGACATAAACGTTGTAACTAAATGTGCTAAAGTAATGTAGATATTACTAAATGATTAAACTAATGAAATAAAACCCTAATGTGCAAGAAGAGGGTGAGGAAAGAACTCAGCTGATAACTAGTGATTATCGTCAGACTGTATAGCAAGTGATGAACAAAAAATTCGAAAAGCAGGAACGACTGCGTCAGGGGTCCCGCAGAGGATAGATCTGGATGATGTGGCTAAACTGGAGTGCCTGGGAGAGAATTGGGGCTCCCACAAGCTTCTAGTAAGCAAAACAGGTGCCCTGGTTTGGGAAAAAGGTCCGGACTTGGTCTTCACAGGTCCTTGAGATGATTGCTATCTTTCACTACTTGTTGTAGTAATTTTCTTGTACTGCAGTGAATGCTCAAAATATTCCAAGAGGAAGAAATAACCTGCAAAAAGACCAAAAGGAAGTATCAAAACCCTAAAAAAAGAAAGATGCAAATGAATGGGTCAGACTGACCTCAGCTGCTATAATAGTGGGCTTACTAATCTGAGCGTTGCACTACATTTCGGACCCAAATGTAGTTCTAGTGTGTGTATGTGTGTGTGTGTGCATGTCGTGCCCTAAGTTGCTCTTGTGCCAATCACATTTTGTGAAATAGCGATCAATAACTAAATGTAGAAAATGTAATAGAATGTGTGCATGTAATAGAATAAAATCCCCCCTATGAAGTATGATGTATATGTCCTAGCTTGTGCCTTGATGATGGAACATGTGGTTGCCAATGCAATAGATGGATGCAACTCTAGATGAGTGATAGTAGTAGATGATGTTAGGTCCCTCATTATGGTCTCATAAGTTTATATTTATAAGGTTCTCTTGCTCTAATTTCGTAATTAACCTCTGAAAAGGCCGACCAGGAAGAAAGATAAAGATGTAAAATGGCTAGAAGAGAGCCCCAAAAGTGGTGGGAAAGTGCAGAAAAAGGACCGGGGCGCCCCCAAGTGGGACCAAGGTGCCCATGGGCGCCTCAGTACTAATCTGGGAGCCCCAGCCGAGGATAAACTAACGTGGAATGTCAAAGAATGGTTGGGCATATAGGTGCAATAGGTTGCAAATTATGAAATAAACAAGATGGCCAAAATGACGGGGGTTAATTAGCTCTTCACTCAAGAACCTTCTAAATAGTAGTATGAGACCGATGATAAATAAATGTCTAAAGTGCATGATTTTGTGACTACATTAGGTATTAGCCCCCATCTTTAAGAAGGTTGAGTTAGATATTATTCTTTTCGGTAGACATAAAGTAGATAGAAGTGCGTCCTGATTTCCAAGAAAAGTGTAGTAGAAACATGCCAAAGGACTAGACAAAAGCATGGAATGAAAAAGAAAGATAGAGGAGCGTGGAACCTAAAGATGAAAAATGCACAAAAAAGTGATGAGAGTGAACCAAGGGCGGAATGCATGTGTAGTTGTTGCAGTGTGTAGTGTACCTACATGGTTAGTAAAGTATATGCTATCGCGGAATGTTGTTGTTGCTGTTATTTCCCCCAAGTTTCTCATACGACCAGACCTGCAAGGAGAAAACGATCAAGTAGTAAAATATGTATGTATGTAAAAACGTTATGTAAAATACACATGTATATGAAAGTGTGTAAAATACACAAATGTTAAATACGTGAAATGAAAAGTGTAAATGAAACATGTGCACCTGATCCATGTCAAGAGGAAGAGTGTAGAAGGATATCCTGTACTGCGAGTTTTTCAGGCGATCTCACGCCACCCTAGCTAAAGAAGTGTAGGGTGGAAATGCTATGTGTACTCCAAGCTATAGTTGCTTCTACTAAAATATGTGTGAAGATATCTATGTACTGTACTAATTTTTTGGGTGATCCGACGTCGCTGCCCGAAGTAGTGTAGAGAGGCACACCCATTGTAACCCCCAAGCCTGTAACTGCTTCCCAGAAATGCTAAGGACACCATGTCATGTAAACTTCACTGTGTATGGAGTTCGTAGAATGGTTTGAACCCACTCGTTGTATGTAAACCCACAATGCCAAGGGTGGAAAGTGCACTGTACTGAACCAGTGTAATTGTATTGTGTTAGTATGTAAACCCCAAATTATGTCCCCCTCTTTGGGGGCACATGCAAGGTCACTGATAGGAGAATGCGGCCCTAAAAGATGATCAACCGCATGTTCTTTGTAACTTTTCCCTATAGGGGGAAAAGAATGCGCTTGGTAGAAACTAAGGCATGCACAAACAAGGATGGCTAGCCAAAACAAGTGTTAGTATGAAAACACATGCATGTAAGAAGACAATCTGTAATTTACGCAGACAATGAAAAAAAACTACCAATCACAGTAATGTAAACACACAAGAAGACAAGTAAGTCGCACAAAGCGGGTTGTAAACACGGGAGATCACTCACGATGTCGCAAGACACGCAAGGCCATCATGACCGCAAACAACAAACAAGTGTGCACACCAAACATAGGGCAAAACTCGCATACAAGAAACAAACAATGATAGATAATTATAGACAAACAAAAGTAGTCATGGAAACATGTAATCCTGCAAAACAAGTGCTTCCCATGGAACACCCATTAGCATGTTAGAGAAATAACCAATATGTCAAAGCATGAATAACCAAGTAAGGTAAAGTGTTAAGGATAAAATGAAACAATATCACCTGTGAGAATGGAATGTAAATGCCCCCAGCGACCAATGTAGGAAGGGTAGAAGGCAAACATCCATGTTGCGTGTAAAATATTTTTATCTGTGATCACAACTAAACAAAGATGTGAACGCATATGTATCAATCGTATAGATAATGACATATACGAAATCAATCTAACATGTGTAGTAAAGTGATTATGTAAAACACTAGTAAACATGAGTAAATGCCCCAAAGACAATGCAATATGTTGTGGATGGATGGAATAGAATGCAAGATAGAATGATAGGATCTGTGTGCCCCCCGAGTGAATGGAAGCGTATGCAATGAGGCTCATTTTTTTCCCCCTCAACAGTCAAGAATGAACCATAAACAAGAGTGTATCATAGGGAAATGGTCGCGTAGTGTGTGTTGTATCTAACGTGTTGTGATGAATATGTAGGCATAGTGGTGAGGTGTGACCTAGACATGACATGTGCGTGAACCCTATAGTCAAAGCGTATATCACGACTAGATGAACGTATAAGTGATGATTTAGCCAAAGCGTATATCATTATAGGATGAAGGGATGAGTGATGATTTATCCCTAAGCGTATATCACTACAAGATGAAAGGAGGGATTGGTGATGTAACTTAAGGTGTAGACCACTACAAAATGATAGAATATGTGAGGATTTAGCCTAAAGTGTATGTCACTAGCTTAGGATTGTCTCATGGTGATGAGTGTAGGGTCCATTTGATTAGTAAACCCTCAGCAGTCGAGTACAGACCGAGGAACTAAAGTGCGTCATAAGGTGGTGAGTGCAATGCGTAGAAGAAAATGTAGTATAAGTGATGATTGTGTGATGAGTAGAATATGTGAATATGTGGTTTGTAGAATGCAATGCAATATGTAATGTATAAAGTTACATGTAATGTATGTAGATAGGTTAGTAGTGTAGTATATAGAATGATGTAATGTTAGAATCATATGCAATGAAGACTAGTGTAGTATATAGAAAATGTATGAAGACGTGCAATGTATGATGTATGGTATATGAATATGTAGAGGATGTGAGGCAACATGTATAAATAACCTAATAGTGTATGATGTAAAACACGTAAGGTGAGGACTAGTATAATGTATAATGTATAAATGTGGAAATGGCACACTGTTGTAGACAAACGTGGAGAATGGACTGTGTATGATGTGCGATGTGTGAGGAAATGCCATGTATAATGTCCATAGTGTAGTGTGTGAGGTTCAGTGTAATGGTAATCCCTCAACAGTCAAGTGTGAACTGAAGCACAAGAGTGTGTCATCGGGTAATGATTGCATTGTGATAATCTAAGTGTAGTATTTCTTAAGATGCATTATGTTCAGTGGGTTTTTAGCGGTTTCCCTAAAAGAGCAGTGAGGCGATATATACCACCACCATGTTTATCTGTGACAATGTCGGGACCAAGCCAATTGGGCTTAAATTTTCCTTTAAGAGGTGCCTTAGCATTTGTTTTTTTTCTTTCAAGACGAGGTCACTGATATTGAATTCTTGAGAGCGAGTCTTTCAATTGTATGCATGAGTGATGCAAGATTGATATGCGCGGAGATGTTCGAGCACTTGGACATGACGCGAGTCCAACATCTATAGTTCATGTAATCAGTTTTCCCGATATTCATTGTCTTTGACGATGTCTTTGAGAGAGACCTGTAATGATGCTATCTCAAGTTCCAATGGGATAACAACCTCATCACCATAAACAAAGGAAATAGGGGTAGCGTTAGTAGGTGTATGAAAACTAGTACGATAATCCCATAGCACATAGAAGAGTTGGTTATGCCAATCAATACCATTAGAGTCAACGGTCTTGCGTAAAATTTTGACAATAGTTTTGTTAGTGGCTTCAACTTGACCATTGCATTGTGGATAATAAGGTATAGAGAAGGATTGTTTGATTTTGAATTTAGCACAAAATTTCTTAACATCTTTATTTTTGAATGAAGTTCCATTATCAGTGATGATAACAGAAGGCACGCCATAACATGTGATAATAACTTTATCCTTTCTAAACACATATTGTAAGGCAAGTTGTGAGGTCCGAGAAAATAAACCAATCACATAAAGTAATTTATTTAAACATAACATTAAACATGAAAGCAAATAAAGTAAATGATGCTAGACACAAATGTAACGTGGAAAAACCCCTGAGGGGTAAAAAACTGCGGAAAATAGAAATTCCATTATGTGAGAAAAAAAATTACAAGGTCTAATAACTCCAACTTCTCACTTCTCTCCCATGGTAATTCACCATGTGAATACCAAATATAATGATTTGAATATCATTTGACCTCACGGGTCATATTTAAATAATATGATAGGGTGTCTTCTCACAAAGCACCCCAATTAATTAAATTGATTTAATTAAAAACTATTTAACCATAAACACGTAGTTTATATCAAATAATTAAGAATATAAATATTCTAAATTATTTAATTATAAACTATGGTTTATAATCTAACACTTAATATTATTTTCTAACACTCCCCCTTAATATTAAGTGGGGAACATATGACAACGCTACCTGTTTATACAAAAAGATTTATAAATTCATAAACCAAAGTTAAGGTTTAGGCTAGCATATCACTCTTGAAGGATTCATACACCTTCATCGTGCTCATCTTACCTTTTGGTACAAACGGATTTGGAATCCATAAATCAGAAGTTATGATTTAGGCTAAGGATAGTTTGTGGGACTACATCTTACAGTTTCTCATGGAAAATCTCTACCAACATCTCTAGGAACCTTTTATAACATAAGGACATCCTTTACAAAAGATGCAACAAATTAGATTGTACATCGTAAACTTAGAGTTATAAGTTTACAAATATCATAAACAAATATTTTATAATGGAGAAAAATTAGAGAGGAGAAGGAGAAAACACACGACCGCCCATTAGGAGGTGACATTGTCATGCCCACTTCCCCTCAATGAAAACTCTGAATGGTCAAGCATTGCATGAAACTTGCAAACTTTAAAACACATAATGACTGCAAACTTTAAAACACATAATGACTGCAAACTTTAAAACACATAATGACTGCAAACTTTAAAACACATAATGACTATGTAAACATGTCTGCAACTTGGTCTTCAGTCAGGTAATATTAGAGATCTATATCATCGCAGAGCACCTTCTCTTGGATGAAATGCATATGAATCTATATATGCTTTATTCTATGATGTTGAATTAGATTCTTAGCAAGATAAATGCAACTATGACAATCACATAGAAGAGGAGTACTTCCTTTAACTTCCATGTGTATCTCTTCTAACAACCACTTTAGCCACATGGCTTCTTTCGTTGTTTCCATCACACTTCTATACTCTGTTTTAGTAGAAGAGTGGAGACTGTCAGATGATTTTTACTACTCCAAATAATGACATATGTACCAAACTTGAACACATGTCCAATTGTAGATTTTCTATCTATCATATCACCAGCACGGTCAGAATCACAATATCCATATAAACATGCATTGTTAGAAGAAGCGTAATGTAAACCAAATTTAATTACTCATTTAATGTATCTAAATTTTTTTGAACTTCTAATGATCGTGATGTGGTTCCTGCATAAATATGGATGCAATACCTACTGCATATGCAATGTCAGGTCTAGCAATAGTGAGATAAATCAAACTACCTACAAGTTGCCTATAAAGAGCAGGATTAGTTTTTTCACATATAGGTTTATGATCAAGTTTACATTCAATTTCTATGCGAATAGAAATAGGTTTACAGTTTATCATATTAAACCTTTTAAGCAAGTTAGTAGCATATTGTGATTGAGATACAAAAAAATAATTTTTAGCTTGAAAAATAATCATGCATAAAAAATGATGCAATAGTCCTAAATTAGTCATATCAAAGTATTATTTCAATTTAGCTTTAATTTTGAAAATTAAACTGTTAGAATTGATATTAATGAGCAAATCATCAACATATAATAAAATTAGAAAAATATGATTTTCTTCAATTTTTACAGAAATATAATTATTAGAAGAACAATTAGTAAACCCAACATCATTAAAAAAACTAATAATTTTTGCATACCAAGCTCTAGGAGCTTGTTTTAGACCATATAGAGATTTTTTCAATTTACACACATATATTTCTTTTCTTTAGGTTCAATCATATAAATTTCCTCTTTTAAGTCACCATTCATGAATGCATTCTTAACATCCATCTGGTGGATTTCCCATCCATATTGAGATCCTCATTGGTCTCATTTTTTCAACTGGTGCAAAGGTTTCTACGTGGTCGATCCTAGATTTTTGAGTAAATCCTCGAGTTACCAACCTGGCTTTGAACTTATCAACACAACCATCGACCTTATATATGATTTTGTAAAGTCATCTAGAGCCAATTATACTTCATTTTTCAAGAGGAGGGACAAGATCCCGAGTCTAAATTTTTATTAGGGCAGTGTTTTCAAATTTCATAGCTTCTACCCAGCTTTTGTCATAAGAAGAATAAGATTGAGGTTTTGACTCATACATAGACATTAAGGAATGATATGTATGATGGTTTCTAGTCATTTTAAGAAAGTTTTCAAGATTAGAGTCTTAAGGAAGAGACTCATCCCATTTAGGTCTTTTAGTTATGAAGGAAACATGAACAAACTCTTTTTCAACTACCAATTTATTATTAACATCTACTTGATCATCACAATCATCATTATCAATATCGTTATTTTCCACTTCATTAGATTTATTTTGAACAATAGAAACAGAAGAAGATAAAGATGAAGAAAAAGGTTTTCTAAGATTTTAACATTGTTGTTCTCTATAACTTCACATTTTACAGGATCGTACATCCGAAGACCTTTAGTTTTGCCGCCATATCCTACAAAGATACACGAATATGAGGTTTGATCTAACTTCTTCCTTTTCAATTTAGGAATGAAGATAGAGGATGAGCTACCAAATATTCTCATATGAGACACACTAAGCTTTTTATTATTCCACTTTGTTGAGGTTAATCATACCAGTTGTACAGATATATTATTCAGATCTAAGCATACAAGCAATAAAAGTAAAAATAAACCAGAAGAACAATACACAAGATATAACAGAGTTCGCCAAGTGTGGGCTACGTTCACCAAGAAATAACCAATATATTATTCAAAGCTTCACAGATGATATACAATTGAAGATTTGCAATCTTCCACATCTCCTGAATGTACAATACTTTTTTCCTCACAAGCTTCTCTTTTTCTCTCTCCAAGAATTCCTTTTTACAATTCACCTAGTTATTAATGAGTTCTCTCCTTCTAACCCTAGCTTTCTAGCTTATATATGCATATACAAACTTATGGCACTTTAGCTATGTAATTACAACCATTAGATCAAATTTATAACGAAGGTTAGATCTAATTCTCGTTAGTTAAATAAAACAATCACGCACAGGCAACCGATGTCGGTTAGCCTTAACCGATGTTGGTTCCTTCTTGCCTTGACTGATACCGGTTGCCAAGTGACCGACGTTGGTTTGCCGACCGACGGCTGTTACTATGTACTCTAGCAAGTTAATAAAGCATGTTAATGTGAAGCAATTAAGCTCCACAACTCAATAATCTCCCACTTGGAGATAATTTGTTGTATTGTACTGTACAACTCCATTTTTGAATCCTTTCCTTGGTCTGTTTCTCCCTCTTCGAGTCTCAAACTCGAAGACCAACATAAGTGGAGTGTAGCTCCAACTTATCCTTTGCCAATGACTTCGTTAGCATATCCGCATGGTTCTTATTTGTATGAATTTTCTCTAGTTTCAGTTTCTCCTCCTTCAACACCTGGCATATGAAGTGATATCTCAATTGAATGTGTTTCATTCTTGAATGAAACGTTGAGTTCTTTGTCAGATGAATCACACTTTGACTATCACTATACAATCTGTAATCCTCTTGCTCTTTTCATAACTCTCCCATGAACCTGCTCATCCATATTATCTCTTTGCTAGCCTTTGTAGCTACAACATATTTGGCCTTTGTAGTAGACAAGGCCACAACCTTCTGCAATCTAGAAATCCAACTAACTGTCATCCCACCTACTGCGAAGACATATCTAGTGGTGTTTCTCCCACCATCCAAATCTCCAGCCATATTTGAATCAACGTAGCCGCATAAAGAAATATCTAACCCTCCATAACATAACTGCATGTTGGATGTCCCTCTCAAATACCTGAGAATCCATTGGACTGCTTTCCAATGCTCTTTACCTAGATTGACCATAAATTTGCTCACAACTCTCACTACCTGTGCAATGTCTGGTCTAGTACAAACCATAACATACATAAGACTTTCAATTGCTGAAGCATATGGAACTCGTGTCATGTACTCGACCTCCTCCTGTGATGTAGGACACTGATCTTTTCTCAATTTAAAGTGTTCAACCATAGGTGTACTTACAAGTTTTGAATTATGCATATTAAACATTTCCAACACCTTATTGATATAATGTTCCTGAGATAAATATAATTTTATGTTCTTCCTTTCTCTGTGAATTTGCATGCCAAGGTTTTTCTTTGCAGCTCTCTAATTCTTCATTGCAAATGTACGAGCTAAATTTTATTTAACTTCATCAATGTCATGCATACTAGATCCTGCAATAAGCATATCATCCACATACATTAACAAAATAATATAGCTTCCATTTTCAAGCTTTTTGAAATAAACACAATGGTCAAATTCACATCTCATATTACCATGCTCATGCATAAAACTATCAAACCTCATATACCATTACCTTGGGGCTTGTTTGAGCCATACAAGCTCTTTTTCAACATGCACACAAGTTTCTCCTTACCCTTGACTTCATAACCAAACGATTGTTGCACATAAATCTCTTCCTCCAAATTCTCGTGAAGAAAATTCATCTTGACATCAAGTTGCTCTAAATGCAAATCTTCTACTGCAACTAAACTCAATACAATATGTATGGAAGTCATTTTTACTACAAGAGAAAATATCTCACTAGAATTAATATTTGATTTCTATGCAAATCATTTTACCACAAGTCTTGTCTTGTATCTTTTATGTCCACCCTCTTATTCCTTGATCCTGTAAACCCATTTGTTCTGCAATGTTCTCTTACATGCTAACAACTTAACCAAATCTCAAGTCTGGTTCTGTTTCAAGTAGTTCATCTCCTCATCCATGTCATGCTCCCATTGCACGTGGGTCTCATCCTGCATTGCTTCTTCAAAACACTTTGGTTCACCACTATCAGTCAGTAATAAATAAGATAAAAAAGGTGTAAATCTTTCTGGAGGTCTACTTACCCTTTGTGACCTTCTCATTGAGATTTGGGGTGTCGGAGGCTCAATCTGCTCACTTTGCAAATTTTTATCAATCTTAGACAGCAATCAACGCCGATCACCTGTAGTTGACGTCAATCTGGATCTTCTATAACCGATGTCGGTTCAGGCAACCGACGTCGGTCAGGGGTCAACTGACACTGGTTACTGTGTAAACATGTAAGTGTCAATTTTAAATCCAAGAATGCATTTTTATCAATAAACTCTTATATCGGTTCATCTTTAGATACTAAAACTTGATCCATGTACATTCTCTTTTCATTCCTTTCAATGTCATGACTCCTAACAATCTTAAAATCTTCTAAATTCCAAAAACAAAATCTGAAATGACTAGAGTCATAACCAATGAAAGTACATCTCTTAGATTTAGCATCCAGCTTCTTTCTATTTTCTTTATCAACATGCACAAAAGCTTCTGAACCAAATACTCTAATAAAATAAATATCTACCTCTTTTCCATTCCAAGTTTCTTTTGGTATTCCACCATCTAGTGCACTTGAAGGCCCACGGTTAATTAAATAAACTGTCATGTCTACTGCTTTTGTCTAAAAATGCAAGGATAATCCAACATGTACTCCCATGCTTCTTGCACGTTCCAGGATTATCATGTTCATTCTTTTAGTAACATCAGTCTCTTGTGGTGTTCTAGGAACCGTTCTTTCTCTGTGTATTCCATTCATTGAACAATAATCATTGAAAGTTTTGTTGCAGTACTTACCACCATTGTCAAATCTAAAGAATTTAAACTTTGAATTTAATTCATTTTCCACAAAGGTTTTCCATCTTTTAAAAGTCTCAAAAACATCAGATTTATGTTTAATACAATAAACCCATACATTTCTTGTGGCGTCATCAATGAAAGTCACATAATATTGGGATCCTCCATGAGAAGCTACCTAGGCTGGTCCGCACACATCTGAGAGCACAATCTCTAATTTATTCTCCTTCTTTGTTAACCCAACTTTGAGAAATCTCACTCTCTTTTGCTTTCCAAATATACAATGCTCACATACATTAAGATCTACATCTTTCAAATTTGATAACTTATCCTTAGCCTTTAAGATTTGCATTCCTTTTTTACTCATGTGGCACAATTGATTATGCCACATGCTTGCATCTAAATCTCAAGTAGATAACACAAAAAAAGAATCAGTAATATAAGTAGACAAATACAATATTCCTACCTTCTTGCTTCTTACTACAACAAGATATCCCTTAGTAACCTTCTAAGAATCTGCTATGAATGTAACCATGCAACCAGATTCACCTAGTTGTCTTGCAGAAATTAAATTTCTCCCGAGGCTTGACACATGCCTCACATTTTTCAATATCCATGTATTTCTATTCTACAATTTTAGATGAACTTCTCATTTACCAATAATATTGCATGGTTCATCATCTCCTAAATAAACATGCCCAAAATTACCCTAGCCATAATTTCTGAAGTAACCCTTATTATGGGTAACATGGAAAGAAGTTCCTAAATCTAAAACCCATGATTCAATTTTATTATCCAAGGAGAGAATAAAGGCATTCTACATTACCTCAAAAGATGCAACATTTTCCTCTTTACCTTTATTTGGTACATTCTTTTTGTTTTCCTTGAACCAACTATCCTTCTTTGCATGTTCTTTCTTTCCACAATTCCAGTAGGTTATTCATTTACCTCTGGATTTAGGTCTGTCATTTTTAGACTTTGATTTCCTATTATTCTTACTCTTTGATCTCCCCTTTCTACCTTACCTTGCTTTCTACATTCAAAGCATTCCCAGATGATAATTCTCATGTATTTTTCCTCTGTATTTCTTCATTCAAGATTATACTAACCACATCATCAAACTTTAAAATATTAGTAGCAGACGTCGTATTACTAACAACCATTACCAAGTTATGTTAGTTATGTGGCAAAGAGCATAGAAATAAAAGTGTTTTCACTTCATCATCAAACAAAATATTCATTGATTTTAATTGATTTGCAATAGTCCAGAAATCATTCAAATGGCTTGATGTAGATTCACCTTCTTGCATCTTAGAATTAAATAATTTTTTCATCAAATAAACTTTATTTAAAGCACTAGATTTTTCATATAAATTAGTTAACAATTTCATCAACTCTACCGTGGTTGCTGCTTCGGTAATATTTGAAGCCACAGATGCTGTCAGGCTCAATTTTATAGATCCAAGAGTCTTTCTGTCAAGAATTTTTCTTTTTTCATCAGTCATCTTTATAGGTCTTAATTTTTCATCCAACGATAAGTATAGATATTTTCTATATAGATAATATTCCACCTGCATCTTCCATAATTGGTAATTACGACCATCAAATTTTTCAACTTTGTATTTTCCATCTTCTGTCATTATTATAACTCCCATTCAATCAGAAATCCCTCTGTGAGAAAATTTGACAACACACAAAACCCTCAAACAAAAAAAATCTGATACCCGTTGTCATGGTTAATCACACCAGTTATACAGATATATTATTCAGATGTAAGCATACAAGCAATAAAAGTGGAAATAAACCAGAAGAACAATGTACAAGATATAACGTGATTCACCTAATGTGGGCTACATTCACCAAGAAACAACCAATATATTATTCAAATTTTCACAGAGGATATACAATTGAAGATCTACAATCTTCCACACATCTCTTAGATGTACAATACTTTCTTCCTCACAAGCTTCTCTCTCTCTCTCTCCAAGAATTCTTTCTTACAATTCACCCAATTATTAAAGAGTTCTTTCCTTCTAACCCTAGCTTTATAGTTTATATATGCATATACAAACTTATGACACTTTAACTATGTAATTACAACTATTATATCAACTTTATAACAAATGTTAGATCTAATTCTTGTGAATTAAATAAAACAATCACGCATAGGCAACTGATGTCGATTAGCCTTAACCGATGTCGGTTCCTCCTTGCCTTGACCGATACAGGTTGTCAGGTAACCGATGTCGATTATTTTGTATTTCAACAAGTTGATAAAACATGCTAATGTGAAGCAATTAAGCTCCACAACTCAACACACTTTTCTAAAGGATTGGATTGAACCAAAGCTTTAATAGGTACTTTATTCAAAATGTGAACAATGGTATTCATTGCTTCAACCCATAGAAATTTAGGGACTTGAGATGAATGCAACATTGTTCTAGCCATTTCAAAAATGGTGTGGTTTTTCCTTTCCACAATTCCATTCTTCCGAGGAGAATAGGGAGTAGTTAGTTCCATTTGTATACCACATTTGATATAGAACAAATCAAATGCTTTACTGATATACTCTCCTCCATTATTTGTTTTAAGTCTCTTAATTTTATGCCTATAACTATTTTCAACTAAACATTTGAATTCTATGAATTTTGATAACATATCAAATTTACTTATGATAAAAAGGACCAAATCATATGAGAGTAATCATCAATAAAATTAACTTCATACAAGGATCCATTTAAGGACGAAACTTCTAAGGGTCCTCTGACATCATTGTGGACTAGTTCCAAAGGTTCCAAAGAGTTTGCACCATGATGACTGTGGAAGGGTTTGCAGATTACTTACCATGTAAGCACCCTTCACACGTTTCACGAGTATGATAAATAGGTGGCAAACCAAAAACTAGGATAAGTCGGGACACATCATACACGCTCCTAAAATTGACATGACCTAATATTTCATGCCATAATTGAGCATCACTTCTATTTTGGGTTGACTAATAAGAAGTAGAAGCAAAACCTTTAAAAACATATAAGTCATTCTTTTGTATGCCCTCAATTATAGTAATATCTAATTCATTCTTTATAAACCATTTATCTTTTAACAATATTACACTATAGTTATTATGAGTTAACTGAGAACAAAATAGAAAATTCATTTTTAATTTAGGAACGCATAAAACGTGTTAATAAAACCATTAAAAACTTTTTCTTTTCCTCGTCCTTAAGCATCGAGGATGGAATGATCACCTACATAGATATGATCATTACATTCTCTGAGATCAGTTAGAATATCAGACCTATATGGCATGTTCCTAGAGGCACCGCTATCTAATATCTAATCATTTCCTTTTGCAGTGACAAGAGCAGCATACAAAGCATCAACATTAGGTGTCTGATTGTTTTTCTAGTTCTTGCTTTGATTTTGATTTGGTTTATTCCCTTTTTTAATTTTGAAATTTGGTTTGTTTTTTTTTATTATACAATCTTCTTTCTTGTGACCAAATTTACCATAGTTATGAGATTTTTCATCAAAACTTACTCTTCAATTTTGAGGTTTCTTTTCTTTACTCGAAAGTTTAAGATTTGATTTTTTCTTCTTGTTAAATCTAGAAGGATTGTTCTTAGATTTCTTTGCGATAAGTGTCTGAGTGAAATTCTTTTTTGAATCAATATTAGACACGACCTTCTCTTCATGGATCATAAGAGCACTCAGAGTAGACAGATCAAGGATGTCTTTCTCAGTTTGGTATATAGAATTCATAATTGAAATGAAATTCCTAAATCTCTCGTGGATGTTCATTTGAATAATGAAATATAGTAATTTATCATGAAGCAAATTGTAATTACATCCATCTAGATGAGATTTAATATTTTTTATTTTTTCTAAAAATTAATTACCTTTTCATCTCCCTTTATGGGAGTCATCATCGGCTCAAGAATTAACTTTATACTTTTCCATTGATTCTAGCTATGTCCAAGCCTTACTCGGATTTTCCTGATTCCCAATGTGAAGAAGGAAACCATCTTGCACTCTCCAAAATATTATGAAAATTTCTTCCTATACCTTTTATTGATATATGCAAATACATTGTCTATTGTCTCTTGTCTGCCGGTCAGAGCCTTTTCCGTACCGTTAACAACTGTCACGAGTTTACGTGCCATGAATTTCACCTTCAATTTAATCTTCCATATGCTATATTTTTTCCATTCAACATTTATGATTTTTCAATAGTAAAATGATTAGACCCCATTGTTACGTAAATAATTCAAAATGAGAACAAATAAGGTTCTTCAAAATGTAGTTTTAGGAAGTCCCCCTGTCGTTTCTCAAGTGTGTTGGTCATTTTGTCTAGGTGTTGTTATTGATGTCAAAGCCATTAATGGAAAATGGTGTGTAGGTGTCATGTGATTCTCCATGAGTTGTTAGTCAATGTCAAACACGAAGGTTGATTGGTAGTGATTTGATTTGGTGAGTTGTCATGGTGCCTTAGAGCATGGTCTAGTGTGCATGATCATTGTATGAGTCCACCTAAGGTGGTATAAGGATTACATGAGGTCAAAAAATGTTGGAATGATGTGTCAAAGATGTATAAGTGTTTGTATGAGGTTTCCATGGTCAATTTATGGGTTGCATGGCTTGAGTCAGGTCATTCTAGGCCTATTCCTAGACATAAAGCATGTGGTTTAGCATGGAGGTATGAATTTTGGAGTAGGGAAATCCTATAAAATAATGGGAAAGGTTTTGTGACATGTTATAGTAGTTGTATGATGAGTTTCAAGTCAATTCTCAATGGTTTAATGATATTTCATGGTCCTTGGGAAGTAAGAAGGTGAATACAAGCTAAGTAAGCACATGTAAGTCACTGTGGCTGGAGAGTTTCAAACATATTTAAGCAAGGTGGTGAGTTGGCATGTATTGAGGATATTGTCATGATGCTTCATGAAAAGTTTCAGTTCAAAGTGAAGAATTTTATGCAAGTTATGTCATTTTTGGTAAAACTGAGTTCTAGAGAAGAAGAAATCAACTCGAATTGGCAACTTCAGATGCTCACCCACTCACACACACTTTGCATGGGATCCAAAGGTTTTGGGAATATTTTTACATCTAGCTAAGATCGTTTTTAAAAAATAATGGATTGATTTGATCTTCAAGTTCTTATGAACAAGCGTTAAGAAGTTAAGCTGGGCAAAACCCTAGCTAAAACCCTCATATCATAGTGACTGGAGAAAGATGAATTGTTTGGGCTCCAAATGGTTTGGGAAAGTTGTTTTAATGATTATGGGTGTAGATAATTTTTTTGAGATCACTTTGGCATAGGTTTCATGTTCCAGCTATTTCAGGAAGAGAGAGAAAACCCTAGTTTTGTGGGTTTTTGCAGTTTCGGGGCTGAAATGGAAGTTCTAGGATGAAAAGTGAATTGTTCCTAAATCCTTGGGAGGTTCTATAAATTATTATGAAAATATTTAGGCAATTACAGTGGAGAAAATGAAAGATACATGTGCTTAAAATTGATAAGAAACTATAACGAACAAATTTATGTATTTTAGACCAGAAAGCTTAATACAAAACCACAAGAGGGTCGAAGGAAATAAGTAAAAGAGAATCAAGTTAAACCATTAATAGAAAAGAACAAAGATAAAAATTTGTACAAGAAAAAAGAGTCATTAAATGTGGCAGAAAAATGCATAACATAGAATGCATAGGCCATTGAGTAATGACTCCACTCATTTAGTCATCGAAGCTTTGTGTGCAAGAACTAATGATCTTGAATTAAATACTAGAAAACATGGAAGCAAGGGAGAAACTAAAAGATGTTAAAATGGAGGAGATGATAAATGTCACTCAAATGAGCTACAAGAGGCTAAGACCTGGGCATAAGCGGTAAAAGAACCACTAAACAAGCATAAGGAGTTGATAGAGAGGCAAGTCAAGAGTCAAAGATAGAAAAGAGAGAATGGAAATATAAATTATCAAAGGGCTAAAATATAATGGAGAATTCAAGGCTATAAGTAACCTAAAAAGGGAATTCCTTGTATACTATTTACGATAGAAATGGAAAATCAAGCAAGCAAGTAGAATTGGTAGCATGAAAGACTAGGGAAGGGATATGCATATTTGGGTCATTATGGTAAACTGCGAGGATAAAACAAGAGTGCTAAGAAATAAAGGTACGTTGATAGGATCATGCTTTTATCTAGATGAAGAATTAACATTTTGATAGTTGGAAGAGAGAAACAAGGAGTGGGAAAAGGTGAAAGCAACAAGGAGTGAAGGGAAATGGGCATACATAAATAATGGGAAAACAAATATTACAACTAGACAAACCATAATCGAATAATGAATATGACCCGCTCGAGAACATCTGATGATGGTAAGATGGAATTGTAGAGGCTACCTTTGAAGAAGAGGACATGGGTTTGGGCCCATAATCAAATATAGAGATATAATTATTTTAATTGAAACACATGAACACGAGGGGCAAAAAATCCCAGTTTTTGAAGGATACATGAAGAAAACAATTTGGAATAAAGCCTCAAAGAATGACAATGGACATTGAGGTATGATGGTGTTAATAAAGGAAACTTGTGGGAGAAATATCATAATAGAAAAATAAGATGAAAATAAATAGTACATACTGGATAAGAATAATTGAAAATGACACTATTATTAGCATAGTTGCTTGTTATTTTATACCCAAGAACTCGAAATTTCATAGGAAGAATGATCTAGATTGTGAAGACTTGCACTCCTCACCAAAGAGGGATATTATAGTCTACATTATGATCAAGGAGATTTTATTAATAAGAGATGTTAATGTAAGGACAAAAACAAAAAGTAAGAAAACATTCTAGGAAATAATGAGAACCTAGATATGAATCCACTCCAGATAACATAGGAGAAAAATAAAAAATGGTCCAAGGTTTCAAACAATGAGTATGGGGTTATCTCACACTTTGGAGAAGAAAAAATTAGGCTTGTGCAACATTCAAAACTTGATTATATGTAATAGTATGATCAAATTGGAAACATCAAGAAAGTTTATATGCAAGAATTATAATGGGTAAACCATCATTGACTATGTTATCTGCCCTCAAAATTGTGTGGCGACAATAAAAGAATTAGAAGTAGAAGATTCTTTGGTCGAACTTAAATCAAACTACAACCTAAGTTTTATGAAACTCCAATGTCAACAATATAAACAACATGATGATCACACTAGGATCGACCAAAGTAAACCTCCTTTCAAAGGAAACATCCTCTTTATAGAGGAAAATCAACAAGCTTTTGGAGTGACATTAAATAACAAAATTCGAGAAAAGGGAAGTAAAGGAGCACTTGTCACTAGTATATATTACACTAAGAGTGAGAGGCTAATATACACCACTCAATAAGCCCTAAACACATGCGAGAGAGCTAAACTAAAAAAGAAGGAAAGAAACAACTTCCCAACAAACCCATGGTACGATGAAGAGTGTAAGGTAATGTGAAGACGACTAAAGGAGCTAGCATGTAGAACAAAGGCAAATAAAAAATGTACGAGTAACTAGTGAAGAAAAAAGAAGAGTATACTAGAACTAGAAGGAGGTGATTTACTTAAGAATAATGAACCAAAGAGGTTTTTGAGGGAGCTTCACATGGAGAAAAGACAAATACATAACAACACATAAGTGGATGAAATATTCAAGGCAGTTGCATGAGCATGAAAATGAACAAAAACTTCCTCCCACTATATTTGGTAATGAAGAACTTTTCACAATTGAGGACATGATACACAAGGTTAAATAACTAGCAATATGTAAAGCATGTGACATAGAAAACCTTTACGTGGAGTATCTAAAATGGAGAGCATACATCCTTGCATCTCAAATCAAAACAATTTTTAATAAGGTCACCTAAAAGAAATTCCCGATAGAATGGACAACTAGCTTAACCATACCTTTGTTTAAAAGTGAATATGTAAATGATCCCTCTAATTATAAAGCTATCATGGTCAATCCTAATTTTGCAAAGTTGTTTGGGATTATGATAGAGCACATAATTAGTAGTTGGATGGAGGAAAGAGGGGGCGAAGGGGCAAACAAAATTTAGAGCCAAACACTCAACCATCAATCACGGTGTCGTGTTCATACATCTAGTAAAAAAGGTTTGTGATAAAAAGAGAATGTATATTGTTGCTCTGTATTTTTCAAAAAGGCATTTGACACGGTGCCGACGAGCAAATTATGGACTAGAACGGAGGAACTAGGGGTTCCAACACAGTATAGGGTAAAAGTTCATAAATTATATGAGCAAGTCAAGGCTAAAATCAAAACGTAGTTAGGAATGTTCGAGTGTTTCAAGAGTGATATAGGAGTCAAATAAGGTTGCCCCCTTTCGCCAAATTTATTTTGGCTATATATTGACAAGCTAGAAGAGTGGATAAACAAATTTGGGGGAAAGGGGCCCACTTGGCCAAATATGTGGGGAAACTCCTTTATGTAGATGACTAAGTTCTAATGACAGGAAAATCCAAAATTTAAGAGATGGCTTTCATTCTTTAGAGATCTTTGTAAAGAAGTGTTGATGCATGTAAACATTGGTGAAAAACCAAATTTATGATTTTATTATTGAAAAGGAAGAAACATCTCAAATTTCAGTTTGTAGGAGAGTCTCTTGAAGTGGTGTTAGAATACAAGTATATTGGCTGTGATTTTCACAACAATCTCACCTGAGATACTCGTAGGATGAAGAGAGTAAAAGGAGGATATAAAGATCTTTATTCACTCCAAAACAAGTACAAGAATGTTGAGCTATGGGATTGGAAACCACCAAGGAGTGGTGTTGTATGGTTACGAGGTATGGGCTAGTGGAACAAGAAGTTTTAAATGGAGAGAATTAGAAAGGATCCAAAAGCGGATAATAAAAAACAATTTTAGACTCAAGACTATAGTTTCCCATGAAATCATCCTTGTCAAAACAAGTACTTTCCCTGTAGAGGCAATCACCATGACTAGGCTTACATGTTACTTAAAAAAAATAGAGAACATGAAGACTGACAGGTGGCCTAGGGCTACAAGAAATGAAGAGTTGCATAGATGAAAGAACACGTGGATGCCGCAAAACCACAACTAGATGAGAAAATAGGATATCAAACTAGATGAATGCCCAAATCTTAACAAAGACATAAAAAAATCTGTGACTGCAAAGTTTAGAACAACGATGTAGATGAAGAAAACAAGTAGGAAGCGCCAACACTAGATTACAAAGTTCAATCCGATGTATGAACATTGTGAAAAAACATACGTATGCGCTGAAATCAAATAGAGGGAAAAGATCGTCATTGCTCAATTAAGGATTAGCTCGTACATGCTTAGATTCAAGATGGACAACACCCAAGGAACTCTGGAAAGAGAGGGCTTGCGTTTTATGCACTGAAGAGATTGTCGAAATGGAGGAGCATTCATTCTTGAATGTCCAAAAGTACATCATAGCCAAATATACAGAAATTTTAAGAGTTAATTCCATGGCAAAATTATTAAAAAAAAGCCAAATAAAATATTTGAAAAAATATCAACTCAAATTAAGAAGAGGAGAAACAACCTACTAAAAATATTAGTAAACCCATAAATTTTTAAGCACTATTTCAATAATTCCATAGACCTTCTCATGAAGATAAGTAAAACCAAACCATTTCATTTCACTCATTTTCTTCATTCGCATTCTTACTAAGTAAGAAATAAGGTAGGTGTATGTTAGTTGTGACTTATGAGGTAGGCTAACTCTATTTAGCGATAATCATAGCCTATAGGTATCAACTGTTTATGTAGACTTTCAACGCCAAGTAAGTACACGAGTTCAAGTTTCAAAGCATTATTGACTTGAAGTACTAAATTTCAACCTACTTTGTATTACAAAAAGAAATGAAGTTGGAGACAACATAGAGATTAGTAATTGGGCGATTTGCCCGGAGCAGGAGGAGAAAACAACAAAATACAGCACCTAAAAATTCCCAGAATAAGACATAGGATCCTAAAATAAATGAAACATCTCTGCGCACAGCTAAATAAATCTTCTAAAACTATATGTAACAGCTAAATACATCTTCTAAAACTATATCTAAGAATCTCTGAGTCTGTAAATGCCTATGATGCCAAAATTTACCGAATTAGGATTTTCTAGAGAGGATTTGAACATCCTCGCCTAGTGAAAGGATATTGATAATCTGGGGGATGTTGAGAACACATATACCTGGATTTCTGTGCCCCGTGTCCTTCACCATTGACTCATTTGGTGCCTCTCCCTTTTTCACATTGGAATTCCCTTCCTCTGCAAGATACTCTATTTTCCTCCTTTTTGAGTTCTGACTCCCGAGTCCTGAGCATTAATAGCTGGAAAAATAGTACCCAGAATATCCAATGCCAATGTCAATGCCCCATTCAAGGCCCTATACTACTTTTCGGATTCATGGGTACTTGCTGACAGAGTTTTTAATGCTACCCAGATCCGCGTAGCCCAAACATAGATCTGGATTTTAATGGGTTCTGTTGACTTTATGAACTGGGTACAACATAAATGTATTGGATAGTACAGGGAAATGCCAAAAAAAGGAAAGAAACATTTGGATACGGCCATTTGTTTCTACAGGTATTGATGAAGAAGAGCTTAGTTGTGCATGTCTGTGACGGAGAAGATTGCAACTGTTGCTGCAATCCAACAGGGCATCGAATGCACCCAATGCTCATTTCCGGGGTAAGTAGTTGATCATCCCTGCCAATCCCATTTGAAACAGTAAAGAAAAACTAAGTTTGGTTTAGTACTCTGTTCACGTAAAAAAAATATAAAAATTATAAAAATTAGCGGAAGAAAAATATAGTTATGTATAAGATTAAAGAATAGGAAGCAATCTGACACTGCACAGAATACTCATTTTGGGGTAAGCAATTTTTCTTCTCTGTCACACCCTTCGGTAAGATTTCAGAAGAAAATGGACTTGGCTTCGTCATGTGCTGTCCTCGGCCATGCCTCATGTGACCCATCTTGAGAGAAGGCGTCTTCTCTGCTTTGAATTGGGACTTCTTTTCAGTTTGTTTGAAATTAGATTCTATTTATGTGTTTGCTTAAGTTTTGAGGCTCGATAATCTATCAGGTTCTACCTTTGAGAAACTATAAATATTTTTCTGTTTTTTATCAGGGCTTTTGCAATAGTTGTACCTTTTTGACTAAGGTGCCTGGCATTCCTCGACTTATTGGGCACTCGGATTTTTAATTGATTCATTCTGTCCACTATGATGCTATGCAATTGTTCAAGAGAACAATTCAAGTTTGAGGAGATGTCTCAGTCCGCAGAGTCCCTGGCCACACGAGATTACGCAGCTAGTGCAATTTCTTCTTCCAGAACTGGTGATGCCGACTCTAGGTTTGATGAGGCTGGCATTGAAGAGGCCGAGTCTTCCTTGAGAGAAGCTCTCTCTCTCAATTATGAGGTTTGTTTTTATGATGGCTTTGATCTCAACATTTTGCATATTGAACTGAATTAAAATGGCTGACACGTGGTAGAACAAGTAATGATTGTTTCGAAATTTGTAAGCTATGCCATCGCCAAGAGTTGCCTCCGAGGAGAATGTGACAGCAAATGCAATTGATGCCTTTAATGTTTGTTAATACCACAGTTAATGATAGTTCAATTTGTAGGAAGACATTTTTAATCCATTACCCACGTTTGATTTCAACATGCTAATTCTGATTGCACAAATATTTGTTCTGCTTTACCGAAGGTGTTCTCTACATCTTTTGTAATAACCATGTAACACGGTTATTACAATGTTTATAAATAATGCCTCAGTCCCCTAAGTTACATGTCTCGCAATGGTGTACATTTTTTAATAATAAATGCCTTGTGTTGCAATTCTGAATTACTTTATGAAGCATCGTGAGCTTGCTTCCTAGATGATCTTGGCTGTTCGTATTCTGTCACATGTTAGATCCCTTTCATGGGAAAGAGGCAGAGTGTATTGAGAGGCCAAGGAGGCTGAATGGAAATTTGGATGCAATCCAAGATGAATGAAGGTGAGATCCCCCACCCCAACCGTTATAAGACAACTATAAGAAATTTTCCCCATTGTTTTTCATAGCACAGTCCATGAAATTTACTAAATTGTGCAGACATTACTTCTCAGTTTGAAAACTTATTATTTGATCCTTGTAATTATGACAAGACTTTTTGAACTTTGGAAGACAACTCTGAAAATATCATTGTAGTCCTATGTTTGTTGTTAACTTCACGTGGTTGATGCAAGAAATCTTCTTATTTGAATTAATCTTGATCTTTAAGTTCAATCTTCTGTTCACTTATTCCGAAGATAATGTACTGGCATTAACACTGTATCTTTAATATCATTTTATGTTGTTAATTGTACGAGGTCTGTTAAGTATGACTGCTTTGTTTAACAAATTCCTTCTCCAACTCCTCATTTATGAGGAAAACCGATTGATAATTATTCTTTTGTTAAGTTTAAGATTGATTTCTTTTCATTGGGTTTAGAAAATACCAATCCTTACAAAATCTGGTTTTGTGTTAGAGAAGTCAGCAAGACAGTAGCATAGTAGCAACTATAAGCAAAGGGGAGATCCCAGAATTGTAAGCATTTATACCGGAATCATTTAGAACAGATGATTTTACTAGAGGTGGGCAAAACCAAAATCATTCATAACAATTTACAACCCTGTACTAGTTTTTAATAATAAGTGTGTATGTTTTGATGGATTCTCCTGCATATCACGTAAATATTTCTGTGCATTTAATCTTATTTGTATGACTAACTGCTATTAACAATATAGAAAAAGAAGTCGTGAAATGTTGGCCAAACTTTTTATCTGAGATGATATGTCATCAGCATATTTTACTGCTTTCCTAAAGACAAATGATATAGTTTGGATCCTCCAGACCTCATCAAGGAGAATGGGCGATTGCATTCTCCTCCAGCAATTTTTGTAGTGTCGCTCATATTCCATGTGATTGAGATTTCATTTGCTCAATTTAATAGGAGATTTAGGTATTGCAAACCTAAACATACTTCCGGAAACAATCCAATTTGACTGATGAACCAAATTTAGTTTGGAGAGAACTATATGCTGAAGGCCATGCAAAAATGATGTTCATTTATGGAGACGTGGTTTCTGATTTCAGATCTTACCTTTATGATATGATTATTTGAGAGCACTCCCTTGTTTTTATTTGTTGCATTTGAAGAATAATCGAATTTTGTTGAACTAATAAGAATGCAATCAGCAATGGGTTTAGTGAACACAAATGATGCACTAGATTGTTCTAATGGAGGAATGTTTTGAGATGGCAATGGTAAGGGCCCGACTGCTGAATATTTTGTGGACCAGCAAAACTTGGCTCACAATCTTCATATTCTTTTTTTCACCAACTTTTGGTATATCTCATTGTTACATGCACAAAGTCTCTCTATGATACCATGTCAAGACTCAAAAGTAAGTGGTGCACGTACATACTAAGCACAAGAATGAGGAAGAGAAGCAATTTATGCAACATAACATGCTTGCAATAAATGAAACTCTCTCAATTTACAATATATGTACGACGAATCTTGCAATACATGTAATTCATGTGATAGCTGGGATGAGATTGCTTCCTTCATTGTTAACTGACTTCTCCCATATAATTCAGGATGATGATTATCTCATTTATAAGCACAGAATATTACGATAGAGGAATGCTTCATATTGCATTCAATGGAATATTTGCAGAATTTTCATGTTGGAAGTGAAGAAAACTTTCCTTTTTATTTCATTATCTTGAACTCGGCATAGTGGTAGTCTGCATGTAATTATAGTTGAACTTGAAACCAAGTTTAGCTTAGTTGAAATTGAAGGAAATAACTATAAAAAATTGTAACTAATCTATATGCTAATTTGTGTTTCCCACGTCTATATTTTAAATTGGCATATAGATGGAAATTACAGAGTTGTGGTCAATCAAATATTAAGAAGTCCCGGTATTTATTACACTTGGGAACGAAAAACGTTAGGAAACATTATCTATCTCGGCACTATAATTTCAGATTTGGGAGGAAGATCAAAATTAGAGATCAATATAAGCAAACAAAGGAGACAAGCAAGTCATTACTAGCTATCAGCTATCAAAATCAACCCATTCACATTACCTGTGATGATTAGATTTATCATTTAGTCCAAATAATTGCAATGAGGAAAATTGGATATGATGAATCATAGATAATAGAAGTGAAGAGGAAGAAATATGTAAAAAATTCAAATTCAAAGGACTCACGAGTCATGGCATGTAAGAAAATGATACATTTTACATGTGGTTTGTTATATATATTCAGTTGTACTAACCGTAAAGTACCAAGTCGGCAAGAATGCCAGAGACCTAAAAAATGTCCATCTAAAACATAGTAACGTTGCAAAGGACTAAGTAGATACTTGAGATTTTGTGGTTATTGGAGTTGAGATGACAGAAAGTATAGATGGGAATAAAGCGTGTAGATATCATTGAAGAAACAAACAAAATAGTTTCTCTAGAGAATCTCATTTTCAAAGAAATAAGAGTTTAAAATTCTTAACAATAAAATTACAAACATCAGGTAATGCTGATTGATTATGTTGAACGTAATATCTTGGAGGGGAGAATCCATACAGGTACTTGTACCTTCTTAGATCTGCTCCATACCTTTTTAAGAACCTCGTAGTTATGGAGTTTCCAGTTGGCACATTGTTTTAGCTATTGGAAGAGCATTATAGTGGCTTGTTTTAGCTAGTGTTTATCACATTGTGAATTGAAAATATGGTATCAACTTCTATTTTCTATTTCAATTGGATTTTTATTTCAAATTCAGTTGTTAGTCTGTCAAAGCTTGTGACACAAGGTCAGTGTTGCTTGGAAACCTGATGTGGTTTGATGTGCATGTGAGTAATATATGTCTACTGGACTCATTATATTTATTAGATTGCCCTTACCTGAAACAAAATAATGATGTATCTTAGTATGTTGCTGTCTTTTATCCTTTTTTGACCCAACTATGGCAAGGAATCTCATAAATAGTTGTATGCTAATATGTAAAAATGCAGGAAGCCAGGGCATTATTGGGACGGATGGAGTACCAGCGGGGAAATGTAGAATCAGCACTTCAGGTGTTTGACGGAATAGATATGAACACAGTAACCTCAAAGATGAGACAGTCAATTTCTGAAAGGGCACAACGCCAAAAATCACGTTCTCGCAATGGAAGCAACCTTATCATGTCAATACATGCTGTCTGTTTACTCCTTGAATCCATTCTTCTAAAAGCAAAGTCTCTACAAGATCTTGGGCTTGCTAAAGGTAGCAATATTACATTCTATTGCCTGACTGAATACTCAAGTGCATATAAAAGAATATTTTGCAATTCAAGCTATGCAAGGTTGTAAGTTGTAACTCAGCAGTTGCTAGAGTCTAGTTTGTTTAGTGCCTCACACTTAATATGCATGGAGTAATTTTGTCTTTTTGATTTATACCTTTTAATCTAACAGCTAGGCTTCAGAAAGAACACATTGACTAAATGTTGAGTTGGTCCAATTATGAGAAAACATTGTATTTTTCGTAGACTAGTTTCTGGATATGACTGTATAAAAGTTTTTAGTTCCAACATTTTGAGTCCACTACTGGACACATACTCAGGGACAAGAAGCCTATGCTCAATGCCATTCATTTATTCTTGCTTCCCTCTACTATTAGTGTTCCACTCAGTCCTTATTTTGACAATACAAAGTGTGGCTTAGTTTTTCATCCATTTTCCCCTCCAATGCATATTTGTCTAGATCATTTTCTCCTTTTTGTCCTTTCCATGTCTGTATGTCTCCTTTCTTTCTGTCTATAATACATCTTTATTTTTCGTTTTATTTTTAATTTTATGCTTTGTGTACGTTTGTGATTGTGTCCTTTTCCTATGGTGTTTGTTGCAGATTTGAGCCGTACAAAAACCTGCTAGGACTGTGTTCTGTAAACTTGGTTTGTCTGGAGTTTTTATAAAATTATTGTTTCAGGCTACGTTTCTGTGTTTCATATTTTCATGGGTTAATTATGAAATCTTCAAGTGTGTATGTGAAACATATGAATATCTGTATCTATAGCTATATATATTTATGTTTAGCTATCTACCTATGCACTCACAATCACAACTGTTCTGGCAGTAAACTGTTAGCCGTAAACTGTTAATTAAAATATTGAAACCAAATTTTCTTACATAACCATGTGAACTGTGAAATCTCAAATGAGGAGCCCTAGCCCTTGTGATCTCAAAATCAGTTTGTATTCTTTATTAGCAACATGGTGAAGTTTTGAATCACTGGCACAATTTTCATAAAGAAAATAGCAGGAAAATCCAATAAGTGTCTTACTCAGAGAAGAATGTCTTCACACCGTGCTGAGTACAAGGGCTGCACATAATACACACGTCTTTGACAAGCCCATGGATCCTTGGGTGAATTGTTAACGTTACATAAATACCCGGACCCGAAGATAAAGTTGTAAATTTAGCTGTATTGGATTGAAAGTTCATCTTTACAACGACTGGGAACAGAAATAAATTTTTCAAATAAATTTTGAAATGAAGTAAGACTGACAGGGGAGCTTATGCGAGTCTGTTTCACGTGTGCTAAATAATTTTTGGTATCTGTTATGACATGTTTTGGTATGCAACTAATATTCTCTATTTGTATAGAAAACAAATTCAAGCATCGTCTTTCTGTGCTTCTGGAAATGAATGCTTACAGAAGTGCATTGTTCATGTGACAAACAAAATTTTGAGCATTTTCTTTTGGCTTTGGTTTTGATTAGTTGTTTTGTTCCTAACCAATCATTTCAAAAGGAAACTTGAAAATTTGGATTTTTCAGGTCTTTTCTTGAGCACATTTAACTAGTTTTTAGCAGGTTCAAACAAACAGTGACGCAAGTTTATCTCCTTTAGAAGGAATGATTGTTTTTGACTAATTTTATAAGAAGTCTCTTTCTAAGTTGAAATTCCTAAGAATTATGCTTGCAGTCAATCCTTCTCCCCATTTACAATATTGACAACTAGTCTGATACTTGAAAATATTTTACTAGAGATTTGTCTTTGGAAATATCCATGGAAACATCAAAGCTTAGTGAGTCATGAGCAACTTTGGTTTGTTTGGTTTGGCAGAAGCTGCACAAGAATGCAAAATTGTGTTGGAAACAGTTGAACCCGCACTACCTTATGGCCTGCCTGAAGCATCGGAAGTTGATTTTAAAGTGAAAGAGACTGTGAGCAAGGCAGCAGAATTACTTCCAGAACTTTGGAAACAGGCAGGTATGTTCCATGAAGCCATAGCTTCTTACAGACGGGCTTTAATCAATCCTTGGAACTTGGATTCCGAACGGTCAGCCCGGATACAGAAAGATTTTGCCATATTCCTGCTTTATGGTGGTATTGAAGCAAGTCCGCCCAGTTTGGGTTTGCAAACGGAGGGTGCATTTGTGCCTAGAAATAATATAGAGGAGGCTATACTCTTGTTCTTGATTCTCCTGAAAAACTTTTCCCTTAAAAAGATTGCCTGGGATCCCACGATCATGGATCACCTTACTTTTGCGTTGTCAATTTCCGGCCAATTTGAAACATTAGCGGATAAGATTGAAGAAGTACTACCTGGTATCTACAACAGATCTGATCGATGGTACACCCTTTCTCTCTGCTATAGTTCTGTAGGGCAGTATGAATCTGCTTTGAACATTTTGAGGAAGTCTTTAGGTCCTTCAGAAAAGCCACATTTTAATCCAGCAGTTCTATTGGCAGCAAAATTATGCGGGCAAAGTTCACAACATGCTCATGAAGGTGTGACTTTTGCACGTAAAGCATTAGAAAACACTGAATGTGAAAATGACCACCTGAAAGGTGTTGCGAATCATTTACTTGGGGTTGCCCTTGGTAAACAAGCAAGATCTGTTGTGTATGACTCTGAAAGGGCTCAGATGCAACGCAAGGCACTTATTGCTTTGGAAGAGGCTGCGGCCATAGAGACTAAAGATCCAGAGGTAATGTTTAGTCTTGGGTTGGAAAATGCCGAGCAACGGAATCTAAATGTAGCATTGAAATACACAAAGAAATACCTGGATATGATGGCAGGGGCTTCGGTAAAGGGTTGGAGGCTCTTGACTCTTATATTGTCAGCACAGAAGCGCCTTTCTGATGCGGTATTGATCATTGATGCTGCTCTGGATGAGACCGGAAAATGGGAACGGGGAGAGTTATTGCGTTCTAAAGCAAAATTACAGATTGCTAAAGGACAATCTATGCAAGCTATTGAGACGTACAGGCAGCTACTAGCACTTGTTCAAGCTCAAAGGAAGACTTTGCGAGCTGGGAACTGGAAGCATAAGGTATGGATCCATGCCTCCAATTTGTTTGTGACTAATTTTCTTTACATAGGACAGAAGTCCATTTGGGTTATTTTGTTCCTTTTACTGCTTCTTGATTTGATTGTGAAATTACTCATATTCCTGTCACATACTCTATAAATGCTACTGGATGAAACAAGATAACAAATATCAGCTTAGACATAACCATGATGTATCCTTACTGGATAGGGTGGAGACAATAGAGCTCTAGAGCTTGAGGCATGGCATGACTTAGCCTATGTTTATATAAGTCTTGGGCAATTGCAAGATGGAGATCTGTGTTTGGATAGAGCTAAGAGCATCAAGCTACATTCTTCCATAAGCTGGCATGCTAGAGGTGAACTATTCTGGAAAGGCTACTTATTTTATTTCGTATCATATTCTTGGAGAGAATAACATCCCTTTAGCGGGATGAATTTTTGTGAATTTTTCATACTGTTTTGTTTCATGTGATAGTAGTCTAAATTTATTCAAAGCGGTAAGGCGGCATTTTAGTTAAGCCTTTTATCTGCCTCAAATATGGATAATTTTTGATGAAATCTTGTGTGAGCAAGTGAAATTTGTTCAATATGCAATCAATATTATTCTATGCAGTTAGTCATTGATTGAATACAAACATGGTATTCATTGGGAGTAATGCAGGCTAGTAGGCACACAATTGTTTTGATCACTGGCACTTCCCCCACATTGAGACTGATATTGACTGGTGTAGAGTGAACAATATCAACATGGAATAAATACTTGAACTGCATCTTATTTTTGACGGGTTTCTCTTTGGGAGTGGTAAAATTGTTCGTCAATTTGCTGCAACTTCTGCACTTATATGCTTATTTACTGTAACAAATGAATTTGTTATTACATTAATAATGGCTGAGAATGAAGCTCATCTTGGCACAATCACTTTAAGTAACTAAAGATACTGCTTAATCCATGGATTCTGCCATTATTGATTATCGTGTTATTGTTACCACATCTAACTGGGACCTCAAACCTCATCATTTACTTCCATCTTGAGAGCATTGGGCCTAAATATCATAATATATCATAGTTCCACGGGATCTCGGGATGGGGGGACCAATGGCCTAGGTATGGGGATGGTGGGGGGACGATGGTGCAAATATATGTAGTAGTTAAAAAATTAGTTATGAAAAAATGTACAAGGAATAACAAATGAAACATTTGAAATGGTAAACAACAATCAAGCAAATACTAAACACTCTGATTACATGATACATCCATATTTCAAATACAATTGGCCAATGGCCCAATGCTTCTAACCATCCCCAAAATCTAGCCAAACTCCTCATCACTTGAACTATTAGACTCCTCGAGGTAAAGCTCCTCCAAACCAATACCAAACAACCTTGTCTTTGCCGCATTATCATTAACTTGTGCTGGCTCTACATCCTATTGGGCTGATGGATTCTCCATGTACGTATGTGTGTTGTAATCAATGAAATGCAAGGCACCATGTACAACTACAAGCTTATCTGCCCTCCTAAATGTAAGCCTATTCTTCTTAATAAAGTGAATGAAGCAATAAGTAGACCAATTCCTCTCAATAGCAGAGGAACTAGAAACTTGAGACAATAGATGAATGGCTAGTGTGGTTGACAAAGAAGTAGGCCCATGCATAGTCCACCATAGAATTGGGTGTTCCCATGCCATAATATCCCTATCTAGTTTGGCCTCTTTTGAATATCCCTTGAGCATGGAAAATTTTGACCACTCAGTACGAATGATGCCAACATTTGTAGAATTGTACATCTTCTTAATAGCTTTCACAAACCCTGTCTTCATCTCAAAATCTTTTATGGGGGTAACTTTGTCAGACCTTTGTATGTACCACTTTGGGTTCTATGCATAGGCAACCATGTGCAAGGGAGTGTTGAGCTTCTCCCATCTCTGGTGAATGATTTTTTGAATAAGTTCATTGTAGAACTGCAATGTGGAGTCTTTCTTTTGTACAACAACTTTCAATTGGCCAAACATACTATCAATGCACTCATACACCTCTCTAAGCGTAGGTGCATTAGTGTTTCCATATCTAATGACTTTGAACACTGGAGTAATGATAGAGACAATGTATTTTGCGTTAACCCAAAGACTGTCACTCTTCACGCCCTCCTTCACTCTCTTCCCTTGTACAAACATAGAATCAGGGCATGAATTCACTCTCTTGTCATGACCATTACTTGCAATGCCTCTTGCAACTCAAGCATCCTATCCAAGAAAATGAAGTACAATGCATATCTAGTCTCCAAAAGTTTCAAAATTTCCTTCTTGGAGAAGGTCTCGAAGAGTGCATGTGAAGTGTGGTGGTTGTAGATAAACATTTGCACATCTCTAGCATCATTAATGACCTCTTTGATCCAACCTATTTTTCCCATGCCCTTGAATGCTTTATTCATGGCACACACACAACAAGGAGTCCACCAAATATGTTTATAGGACGCCTCAATCAACTTCCTTGCATCTTTGCATACATGGGCCACATCTATCACTACTTGCACCACATTCTTTGGTCCAACCTCCTCAATAACATCTCTGAGAATTTGGAACTGAAAATTGGCATCCTTTCGGTGTCTTGAACAGTTAATAGCCTTACGGAAGTATGGGCCATATATACATATGACCATGATGTTGATGAGTGGATGATGTGTAATTTCCATTCATCCATCCATGACTATGTTGCATCCACTTAGGCAGCCTTCCCTTTTTCCATTAGAATATTAAGCTTGGAATAGTTCTTATCCAAGATTGTTGTCCTTGATTTTGTCTCCTCGAATGGCACATATGATGGTCATGCTCTAATAATCTTTGCCACAAGCTCCTTATAATAAGGTGAGCGAGCCACATGGAATAGAATGCCATTGATAAAGAAGAATTTGCCAATGGCATTGTTTGTTCCATTCTTATATTGCACGTTGAATAACTTTGCCATTGTGTTTGCAACATCACTACTACTTGCCATTCTACGTTTCCCCTTAAGCTCTGTTGCCCTTGAACTAGATGACCAAGCGGGAAGTCACACCTCTTGGAAAGTTCTAGTACTAGGAGTAGGGCTCCTCAACATAAGAGTATCAACTGCAAGTATTTCTTTTTCACGACAACCCTACAATGTATTTATTTCAGCCCGTTGTTTGAGTGACAATTTGCCACATATCTCCACACATTTGTCTCGGATGTGAAATAGGTGCATATTAACTTTTATAATGCTGCCTTGAGATTCAAGTTGACAAAAATTATGCTTATACAACCTAGTGCCCTGTGATGTCTTAGGTTTTACTGGAAGTTGTAGTTTGGTTGCAAATTGTTTTAAAGGAGCCTTCTTGTCGAAGGGACCCTTGGCAAAAGGTTCTAATAACTTGCAAGGGAAACTAAATGTGCAGTTGCAGTCCTAATGGAACTACTTACATCACCGTTGTCCCTGTCCTCATTCTCCCGTCCCCCTCTCCCCCCAACATCTATACTCGGAGTCACAGATTCAATGCCCATAAGCTCTTGTTGACCCTCTTCGTCTCTCATGTTGTGAGAACTGAGAACTCATAGTGACACTGCAAGAAATGAATTTTATGGATACATGTCATTAATAATTAGTTAATATATTAATAACACATTATGCAAGTGCTCAAGAGTCCAAGACATAATGATTTTCTTTTTTTTTTCTTACTTCAGTTCATACAAAGTGCAAAAGCAGCGGATACACAAAAATATGAATCCTTAATCTTGAATATTCAACTTTTGTCAAACAATGATTTTAAAATTTTAATGAGCTATATAGGGTTCTCTAACTATTGTTTAACAACCCTAAAACAATAAAAAAACTGAATTTTAAAATTTTATAAGGACATACAATTTTATGAACAATTTAATAATCTATTCAAATATTTTTAATGATTTATAAAATTAAAATTAAAAGAAATTAAAATGCAAAATTGAAAACAACTAAATGCCAAAAGATGAAGGGCGATAGGGGCCATGGCTTACCTTTAAGGCTTGAGAGCTTCTAACTTGATGGATGTGTTGAAATTTGAACAATTGATCAATGAAGACTTGGCACTTGCTCTTCAAACTTTTGTTGTTGCTCTCCCTCTTGCTAATGCTCTCAACCTCTCACTATTGCAGCATTGCTTGCTTTGATTCTTGCACTTGCAACCTTGCTCAATGTTTTGTGATTTGGAGTGAGGACATGAGGTTCATTTATAGTTTTTTTATTGCTTAAAGTGTTGGTGGGACCCATTAATTATTAGGGTTAGGTTGGTGGCATAAACATCTTAAAAAAGCATTTTTATTAAAAAATAGCTAGGTGCACTTTTTGCTTTGGGGAATGCTTGCTGGTCTCGGGGATGGTTGAGGGACTTTGCAAGGTCTCCAAGACATCTTGCGGATGTTCCAAGTCCCCTCACCATCCTCTATTGGACAAAGACATTTCCTTTTTTGGGGGATGTCCCTTGTTAGTAGGTGGTGATGGGGGGACAACAGGGGGAAGTCTCCCAAAAGTCTCCAAGTCTCGGGGATATCCTCATTCTTGGAAATGCTAGTTTTAGGGGGGGCACATCCCCGTGGAAAGAAAACAAATTTCAGAAAAGACCAGTGATCAATGTTCTAGAACCATCAACCATTTGGATCGTACTACAGTCCATCATCAAATTAATGCTCCTTGTATATAGATAACTCTCACACACATAAGATGCCAAGTGGCTACAACTAGAGATGATTATTAATTAATTTCATTAGTTGTAAACTATCCATTAAAACTAGCCATTCACTATTTAGTTACATCTATACTTTCTAGATCAATCAACCTTTTGGATCGCACTGCAATTTGTCATCAGATTAACGGTCCTTGTATATAGATAACTCTCACACACATAAGATGCCGGGTGGGTACAACTAGAGGTGATTATTAATTAATTTCATTAGTTGTAAACTATCCATTAGAACTAGTTGTTCACTATTTAGTTACATCTATACTTTCAATTAATTAAGAAAAATTCGTATCCTGTGGGTTTTTGGTACAATAATTAAGTAATTAATCAACCTTCATTGAATATTTTTTTTAATCAAGTGCTCCTCTCAGATGTGAAACCTCCTCAGAGTTTGAGTTGCTTATGCTTAGGGCCTCATCCTTGTATAACTTATCAAGACATTTACCCATCTCAATGGCCTCCCTCCGTTGTCACTTGTATAAATGCTCCTCCCTAGTAATGACCTCAACATTTTCAATGCAAATATGGTGTTTGTGCCATCAAAATGATCTGCCAATCTGAACTTTTCTACTTTGTTGAGTATAATGTCATGCTAGTGTTCTTTAATACTTGTCTTAATGGGTTTGTTGTATCCCTAGTAAATGGTAAATCACGAGCACTCCATAACATTATATTTGGGCTTCGTGAGTTTGCTATACTCGTAAAGTTATAAGTCGAGCTGGGAGTAGTGAGTTTCGTTGCCTTAGCTTGGCTGATTCATGAGTTTAGCAAAGACTTGTAGAGCCTCTACACTTTTTTGGGCTCGCTCGAGACTAGCTTAGTACCCAGTTGGGCCCACATTAAAAACCGAAAATGTTAAAAATGAACAAGTTAAAAACCCTAGTTGTTAAGTGGCTGCACATCACACTCCCATTTGGTGTTCATTTCCTTTTGTAGCTATTTCTCTCCTTATGCTATTTCCTTCAATGACAGTTCAACAATTTCTTTCAACCTCACATTTTATTCCAATTTTGAGGTTGATACTTGTGACTTAGATGATCATTGTGACTTAGACTTTAAAAATTTGTCATGGTACAAAATTCTTGAAAGAGCTTGTGGGTTTGCATGGAGGTCAATATCGTTGTATGATGTGAATTTGAAAGTTGAAAATTTCATGTCATAAACTTTCCTTTTAGCTTGTAGGTATTTCTTTTGTTTTCCATTATCGGGCAAAACACTTCTATTAGAAATCAGATTGTACATAATTATTTTTATTGGTCTTTGTGGGAGAATGTTGATTAGCTTACTCTCTACATCGATATAGTTCTAACTAGAAGTCAAAAAGTACTACTAGTAGTATGTGATTGGTTGAATGATTGAATTTTGAAATATATGTTAAAATGAGCAAATTTTAAAATTAACCGAGTCTTGCTAAGTCTTTGTTGAGTTTGAGTTTTAGTCCCACTTTAAGTCTCGAAACTATGCTATATATGATAGACCTCAATTTTAATAATTAGGTTACATCCTATTTTTGGTCGGCTTGATCTTGTTTACAAAATGAAAAGTGTGTTAATATCTTGACAAGTCAAAATTCTATCAATCTTATAGGAACCCCTTTAATATAAGGAATGCAAGCTTGTGGTGGGTTTGATGAATTGTCAAACATTCTCTCGATGCCCTTGTGAACTTTCTGGAATGCCCTAGGTATTTGCTTACTCTTGTATCCCCATCTTTTGGAACCCAAGGTCATATTTTTTTCCTTGCTCTAGATGCTCGTCATTGAGATCATGAAAGTTTTGGTTCCCAATGTCTAAGGCACCCCTTGCTTTTGGTCGGGTCATGATGAGATGAGGCTTGCAAGTAGAGAGCAGCGTGTGTGCCCTTCCCATAGACCTAACAAGCCAACAAACCATCTTCCTTACTTTCAACAAGAACATCTCAGGGGAAGAAACCGTCCCACCTCCACTTCCTTTGTTAGTTTAGTGTTGTCATTTTTCTATTTAGAGTCTTAGACGAGTATGTAACTCCTCTAGCATATCCTTGCCATGAGGCCAATTTAGATTGGTGTCATCTATGAATTTGCTTCCACCATTTAGGTTTGAAAGGGAATGAATTTATGCCCTTTCTTTGAAATGCTCCACAAAGTGGGTTGCCACCACTAGTGAGAGAGGGGAACCCAATGCTACACCTTTTGCTTTCTCTTAAACCCCCCACCCCTCCCCCCAAAAAATAAAAATAATAATAATAAAAATTGGAGGCACATCTCAAGGAGAGCTCCGTTATGACATCTCTCTCATCATTTGTGCGCTTTCTAACCACCAAAACAGCATCATCAATAGGTATCTTGTTTAAGAGAGACATCACATCAAAACTCACAAGAATGTTATCCTCTACTCCCTTAACAAAATCGACAAACTATGCCTGGTCCAAAACAAAAGAGAATGAATGACTCACCAAAAGTTTTAAGTTTCTTTGTTAGGAAAGTTGTTAACTTATAGGTTGGACTCTAGAGCAGTAGTTGTCTCCACAATCAGTCTTAAAGGAACACTCTGTGGATATTCGGCGCACTTTGTGGATTTTTGGTGCATCTTAAATCATCGGTGGTACCTCTTTATCTTGCAGTAACTTCTTAAATTCCTCTTCCATAGACAAATTTGATGGCTAAAGCTACCTTCATAAAGACTAAAGACAGAAGATTAAAATTTAATTTATTTTGATAGTGATCAAACATCCTAGTCAAATTTTCGGATTTATTCATCACAATTGTGGCATCTCCTTTATATTTTGTTGGTACTATAATCTCTAGATTCTCAAATTTAAATGAGGTCCCACAATTGGGAATTGATTGATTTTTTTAATTTAATTCAATTTCAATTGATTAATTGTAGCCACAACCTAGGGACAGGGTTGCTGGATATGCCATCCCTATTTCTAGGATGTGGGTATCCATGTTCCGGATATGGATATGGGTACGACGCGGCTTGGATACAATTCGAATACCGTATTCGGATATGAACTTGTAATTGCGCTGTATTAGATACAACCGGATATAGTATGCAAGGCAATTATAGCCGTATCTGATTCAAAAGTAAAAAATCCCTTCAAAACTAGACTGTTTCAGTACGAGTACGGGTACGAATACAGGTACTGGTATGAGTATGGTACGTTGAAATGGCAAATTTTTAAAAACTTTGGGTATGGTATGCTGTGGGTACGTTTTTATATATATATATATATATATATATATATATATGTATATAAAATTAAAGAAGCATTTGCATACTTATTGAAATTTAATACTCATAAAATCGTTCATGGAACATGAAAACAGATTTCAAATACGTTGATAATTAAGACTTGAGTTTGTATTGAATCATAAAATTCAAAACTTAATAGTTAATAACTTAATACATTCAGTTCTCAACTTGCTTCACTTTCAGTTTCCTAGGGCTAAAAGCCTAGCACATATCATCTAGATGATCCTCAAAATCATCTTCATGGATGGCACTTGTAAATCCACTCCCACTAGCTCCACTGTCAAACTTTAGGGGCTTTTATTTGATTTCTTTTTAATGATTTTAAGTTAGGGACTTTTTTTTTTTAATGATTTTAAGTTGAAAATGGTGGACTTTGCAGTGGGTACGTACCCGCAGCATACCCGAACCATACCCGTACCCGTACCAGGTATGTATCAGGCCTGGTATGGGGGGTACCAAGCGTTTCCAGGCAGTCTAGGTTCAAAAGGCTAAAAAGTTGCTAAAAACTGCAAATGATCTTCTATAATGCATTTTAGCAGCAACAATTGAGGACAAGGAGGTGAGGGTGTTGATTCGCTCTTTTAGTTCAAACTTTCACAGTGGCTCTGATCAACCTACAATTCTTTTGATTCGTTTCTTTTGGCCTAGTCTACTTCGTTATTTTCATTTCGTCTATTTTCCAGAGGGCTTCACAACGCGCATTTTTTTTAAATCCGCCGAATACCCAACTTTCTACCTTCTCGTGGATTGGGAGTGTGTAATTTGCATGTAATTTTAATCTGATGTATAAATTTGATAATAATTTAAAATTGATAATTATTATTATTATTTTTTAAATTTATAATCTAGATAATCATAATATTATATATGTGTGTGTATATATGTCTATATGTGTGTGTGTGTGTTGTATCCAACCATATCCATATCAGGCAGCATTAAAAACTAGCCATGTCCGTATCCATATTCGTATCTGTATCCATGCAACTCTGCCTAGGGGGTATGGTTTTTATTTAATTAATTGATTATATAGTGGTTACTAAATAGTTAACGGATAGCTTACAACTAATGAAATTAATTTGATAAATGAAAATAATTAATGCTCGTCTCTGCATGTACCCACTTGGCATCTTATACATATTAATGAGATGTATATAAGGAGCTCTAATCTGTAATCCGATGCACATTTCATCCTAACAATGGCTCTAAAATTTTGATAAGAGGGATATCGAAGAGTTGTTTTCTATTAATTATGGACTCTGGAAGCCTTAAAACTCCTCGTAAGTAATTTCTAGATTTTAATAAGCAGCTTGTAAATTCTTTTTCTCAAGATGGAATGGTTCAAAAAGAAAGCTTCTTGGTTATATCTAACAGAGGCTTGTGACTGTCAGATAAACATCCAACATTTTTTGTTTAATGCCTCTCACATCATTAGAGAAAATGTGCAGTTGTTATTGATTAGTTTTGTTATTTTGGAGTTTTCTATCCTTCAAAAGATCCTTTCCTAACGTTAGTGACTTAGAATCATGTCGTCTTTCTATTCTCAAATGTTATAGAAACCATTTCCCACGGCAAAAAGGCATACATGGATACAATGTTCTTCATTTGGTTTGTTTTGACATCAAAATGAAGCATTCCATGTGATGCTCTTTTTGATGGAAACCACATATTTTGTTGACAACACACAAAGGTTATATGCAGTCATACAATCATAATATATTGGCACGGGTCACATGAAGTTAGATGTTTCTAAATGTGACATTTGTGTATTAGCATACCAAAGAAGCAACCATGGTCACTTACATGCCAGGATGCGTAAAGATTTTGTGCTTACACTAGTAGGCTAGAAAACATATTTTTAACAATTATAACTATCTGGCCATCAGAATGTCCAATGACCGTACTACATTGCTATTAGTACAAAATGAAAAAACTTAAATTGACCAATGTCAATTAGTCTTAAAGTATTACGTGAGTGTGTATTAGGTATAGCATGTTCATTATAAAAAGCTACACTACCAAAAGAATACTTCTGCATAGTTGTAAACACATACCCTGAACATAACACGGGAACATGAGAGAATAACAATTTTATTGCATAAAATAGTGTACAGTACATGTACTCAGTAGAGGGAGGACCTGTCAGATCAGCGCCTTTACCCCTATACATTCAACCTGCTATTTATAAGATAAGAGAAACAACTGTTGTGAGTTAATCCACTATCCAAAGCTGAGAACACAAGAAGTAATAATATAACTAAGTTGGATCTTATAAAATAGTGTACAGTACATGTACTCAGTAGAGGGAGTACCTGCAAGATCAGTGCCTTTACCCCTATACATTCAACCTGCTATTTATAAGATAAGAGAAACAACGGTTGTCAGTTAATCCACTATCCAAAGCTGACAACACAAGAATTAACAATATAACTAAGCTGGATCTTAAACGTTTATTCTGTTATATGCTGATAAAAATGACAATATCAACATGAGGTCTATATTATCCCCCCTTAAATACGTTGGAGTCCCTTCTGACACCATCCAGATACGAAATGATAAAAAATGGATTGAAGAGGGAAGACATCACTAGAGGCTGTTTCTGAAGAAAAGGTTTCTGTGTAGCACCACTGCTGCTATTTTCTGAAAAAATAACTGAAACCCATTTGTGTTGAAAATGCCCTAAAAAAACTCAACTGTTCACAACAAAAAAATTATTTATAGACTACCCAAAGCCGACAATACAGGAATTAACAATATAACTAAGTTGGCTAATAAACGCTTATTTTATTATACACTTACAACAATGACAATATTAAGACGACGGGCTACATAACCCGTCAAAAGTTATTGAAATAATAGCATATCTTAGCACTAGTTTTGTATCTCACCAGGTGTAATCTCCACCCAACCTTCTTCCCTGCAACCCCACTCTTTCCTCGTCACCCACCAAGTTTGCTTTGTCACTGAGATAAGAGAGTACTTCTGTATGTAAGATGCATGATAAAGATTTATATATTCAGTATCGATTCACTTCCAATTAAAAGAACTCATGAAGACACTGCCATTTATCTCCACAAATTATCGGCCTATCAGTCCAATTCAGGAGCTCTACTGAGTTCTGGTATACTACCTATTATTCATACAGCATGGTAATTGACATTAGATCAATAGTCCCATTGGAGTGACAGACAATCAACCTGTAGAGGCACTTCCAATTGAAATAACTTTCTACTCACCCGACCAATTTAAAAACACCAGCTTCTCAAGAGGACAGCACAGAGGAAATTCCTGATGAGGCATTGAATGAATAAGCTTGACAAACACAACAATGCACAGCACATCAGTGGCCTCAACGGTGTACACATGAGGACCATTTTCAAAAGCACCAGAGCAACTTAATCCAGTCCAAGAAGCAAATAGCTATCAGCATACCATTAGGGTCTCTCATCAGGATCTTTATTTTTCAAATGATGCATTTAGGAGTTTTCAGTATAAACAATTTATGCAGACTATAGATGCTTCTAATGTGGCTCTTCTAGAGTCCTGGAAAACACCTAAAACCAAAATAAAGCCCTCCAGAGAGATAGAGGGTTTTCTAAGTCTGGATGAATCTTAGGAGTCCAACATGCTTCCAATGAAAAGGGAAAAGGAGCCAATAGGAAAGTAAAAAATATGAAACAAGCCTCTCAAAGCACAAGTGATGATATTGTGATCAAGAAGATGATCTCAAAGTTTCTATTCTCCAACAGAACTGGGGGGGCTAAATGCACCCTTTAAACAAGAATAGTCAGTTCCAGCAATCAAGAGAATGATCTCAAAGAAGATGCTCTCTGACAGAATCAGAGGGCTAATTGCACCGTCTAAACAAATAATAGTCAGTTCCAAGATATATCAGGAAAGATTATATTTAATAATGCTTCAAGAGACAAAACTAAGTAAAGATATGAGCGATATCACCATGTGACTTTGGTCTGTAGTTGATTATATTGCAATTGAGTTACAGCTTTAAAAAATCACCAGCTCATATCAATCATTTTTATTTTGTTGAAGGTAAGATTTTTTACCGGTCTTCTTAGGCTTAGTGATAAGGTTTGAGGGGTATCCATTCCACTGAATTCGCCTAGGGTATGATCCCGGTCTCATCTCTTTTCGGTGTCTTGGCATTTGTACGCACTAAGGATTGATCATCGGTGAAGATGTTTGGCACACAAAGAGCCCACCATATCAATCATTTCAGTTTCATATGCAAGTTTATTTCATATAATGTTTCGGCCAAATTTGGTTTTATCTGTTTCAGCCATGACTGTTTGAGGAGATTTTTGGTGGCTGTCCATGGTAACCAGGACACGTCTCCTGACCCTAGGGAACGTGTCTCAGGTGCCACAAATGCCTGTGAAGATGTCCCCAAGGAGCAGGATACTTGGACGAAGTTTCCTGGCATCTCCTGGAGATGTCTCCTATAAAAGACACAGAAGTGTCCTATTTACATTCAAAAATAAAAACTAAAAGCAATTAAACAAAGACAAAACAAATGCTAAAAGTCATTGAACTCACATTGACCCCCAATATGGACAATAAGTGAAACCATAGTAGCGTGAGAGAAAAATGAACATGTTAGTACTAGTGTGAGAGAACAATGAAAATCACCATTAAATCAGCAGCATGAGCATCAACAACATGAGTGTTCGAGGAAGGATGCAGTGTTAAATCAGCAACATTAGCCTGGGCTTCAAAAACAATGCTAGGTTACCCTAGGCTTGAGATTAGAGCCTCAACAACAACAGTATAAAGAAGCAGTGTGAAGACTACTGAAGAGGAAGCCACCATAGCTACACAGCAGATTGTGCACGCCCAACACAGCCCCCATAGAGAATTTGCAAAAAAATTGCAGACGTTTCAGCTAGAGCCTGGAGGTAGATATGCATTCTTAGTTTTTGCTTGTTTTGTAATTTGATATATATATATATATATATATATATATATATATATATATATATATATATATACTTTATTTTTTTTATTTTTCTGTCTCCATTTACCCCCGTACGCTATTTTAAAAAAAATGATGTCCCCGTACTTGTACCATCTCCTGGTGACCGTGGCTTTCCTACAAGAGAAAAAAAGATGTTGGTTTTCCAGACCATAAAAGCCGAGTTATTACCAAAATTTATTGAAGAAAACAAGAGTGTCGATGATGTCCCTAAAGAAGGCTGGTGCAGTCAAAGATTTATGGCCGAGAAACTTGATCACTTTTTCATTGTTGACATCTTCTCTAGGGAAAATTGCTATTGCTGGTGATTTCATATCCTGGATGTTTGTCCCTCAAGTGATAATCAATCATCCAGTGGGTTGTAGCCTCTTAATACAGTTTAGGCTGCTGGCATGTCATGATAATCAGAGCCCAATGCATCTCAACTGAAGGCAACCGTGGAAGTGGACAGTTTAACTAGAAAACATAATGACATGAAGTCATACACAAAGTAGATCCATCAGTTCAACAAAAATTGAGAGGTATTATATTATATATTGTAAGTAGATGTGATTAAAATTCTGATTTCACAAAGATATATGCGCAGAAAGCAAATCCATCAATTCAACAAAAAAATGAGAGCTTACAATTCTCATTGTTTCTAGCTGATGGCCTGAATGACTAATAGTATTTCTTGTGCTCTGCCATTGACACGTAGTCCCGATCCCAAAACCAACTAGTATATGCATCAAACAAAACCCAGATGGTTGCTTTCTCTATTGGATTGAAGGACACTGATATTTATGCATAGAGGTCAGACCAAGTCCATTGCAATCTATTACAAAACAGTTGTGTATAACTGATTACTGGCATCTGTACACGTGTTAGTACCAGATTTCGCAAGGAGAAATTTGACAAGGGAAAGGCATAGAGATCAAAGAAAAAGTTAGAGATCATACATTCGGACCTTTGTAGGCTTATTTTGACAGTCTCAATTGGAGGTATAAAGTAATATATTGCTTTTAATAGATGATTTCTCAAACAGAACTTGGATCCCTCTACTCATAAATGCGTCTCAAGCATTCAAAGAATTCTAACAATTGAAACATAAGACATGATGAAAGTGGGGGAAGGATAAAAATAATGAGATCCGACAATAGGGGAGAATATACCTCCATCAAGTTCGAGCAATTTTGCCAAGAATAAGAGATCAAAAGACATCTGAATAGTCACCATACATCCTGAACAATTAGTTGTAGCTGCGAAGACGTATCAAACTCTTGTACAAAAATCAACGTGGATGACGGTGATGGATCTTGCCCCATCTCTTTGTAGACAGACAGTAATAATTGCTACATATTTTACTAATAGGAGTTTTAATAAAGCTGTCAGGAGTGTCACATGAAGAGCCATGGACTTGTACAAAGCCAATAGCTAGCCGTTTTACGATTGAGGGATGCACATTCAAATGACAATAGAAGTGATGCAACCATGGTTAGGGGTCCTAATGAAAGGATACCTTGGACTGCAACATTACAAAATCACAGAGCGAAATATCAATTACAACACAATTGACTGTCAGCTACAACAATGTATTTATTCAACAGGTTACACATTCAAGACTGATTGCCAGCAATTCAGTCATACCACACACAAGGCTCAAAAGCAAAACACTCAACACCACAGCATCCTCTTTTGATCTCTCCCAAATCTGTGCACATATCTTATTGCAATACGCCATGCCACCATAAATAGGTCGTTGCTCTACGGGATTTCTGATCTAGAACCAAATTCCACAAACAGAACTCTATTGAATTAAATCCTCTCTAAACCCTTTGTGAATTGAACTCCCTTCTACAGATGTAGTGATGTGTTTATATAGACACAAACAACCACTCACAATGTAACCCCCAAGACATCCTACCCATAAGCAATTAAATGCGTTAGAAACATTAAATGGTAAAGAAAGCCCAAAGGACCCATCCATAGCTAAACTCAATGCAACACAAGTCAGCCCAACGAACATAATTTGAAAGTTGGTTATCCTTCACTGACCTTCACTTATGATTCCGATACCCTGCTTCAATGCTTCTGCTCCTTATGCCATCAAAGAACCTTGTGTGTCATAGCATGAGATCTTTCAAGAACTCTTCATGTGGAAGTCTAATGATTGCGGTTTCATATGTAGCCTCTTGGTATCAAGATGAGTCTTCCCTCATAGTGCGAGCTTCTGGAAATGCTTCCTGTAATTCCACACACATTCGAGAATCTTCTGGTTCCGCACCATAATTCCAAATGGTTGTGCCATCTCTAAAAGGGTTATCTGGGTTCAAATCAATACCTCATAGCTTCTTGAGATACTCTGACAATGCCGCACACACAAATATGTGCAATTACAACACCTACACTAACACATAACAGAGAAGCCCACAAGGACAACATATTATATGCATTCTTCACAAAATATGCAAAAACACTTCAAACAAATCACACACACTGGACACAGGTTATTCGTCTACTGTATCATATTTTTGGTTGATGCAAGATTGTGCGTGAAAGATGCTCTTGCATCAAGAAGTTTGATGACAAAAGCAGCAGTTATATCTTCCTCGGGTACAGTGGTAGTGGCAAGGCATACCGGCTGTTTGAATTGAAGACAAGGTACACTTGTTTTGATATGTTATCTTTGATAAAGGGACAAATGCAGTTGATATTAGTACTATTCAAATTTCAAAAGAACAACTAGAATCCAACAGTGATATGGAATGACAAGTTAGATCACAGGGTATAGAGATACATGGTAGCGATTAGTCAGATGATGTGGGGGTTGAGGTGTTTCAGTCATAGAAAATCTGCCCAAATGGTACCTGAAAGCTGTAGCGGAATCTTAACTAGCCAAGCTAGAAGTTAAGAGGGAGTCCAAGATAAGGACTCAATCAGTAGATTGTGACCTCAACGGACAGGTGTTTAATGCAGACAAATCTATCACTTTTGAGAGGGAAAATCAGGAGAAAAATGGAAAGCTGCAATGGCGAAGAAAAAAAAGCCATAAGATAAAATAAATCATGATACGTAATTTAATTACCAGAAGGTAACAAGGCCAATGAATGCAGACGAGTCTACAAACCAAGTTCGGATCTGAGAGATTTGTTGATAGATATGAGGTTCAATTAGCGGCCAAAGCTTACATTAGAAGGATGAAATTGATTACCAAGAAACATTTGCACCTGTGGGACAAATGATCTCCACCATATTTATCCTTGCTTTGGCCACAAGTTCAGATGGAAGGTCCATCAGTTGGATGTTAAAAATTCTTTCCCAATGGAGAGATGATTCAATAAATTTTACATGGACCAGCCACATGGTTATGCTGCAAAAAAAAAGAGCATTTGGTTTGTTGCCTGTAAAAGGAAAAGAGCATTTGGTGTGTTGCTTGGAAGAGGCAGAGAACAATTGGTGTGTCGCCTGAAAAAGGAAAATAGCATCTATCGTGTTTCCTGAAAAAGACACTGTATGGTTTAGAGGAAACCTGCAGAGCCTGGTACGCCAATATTGATGAGTACTTCTTGAGGTATGGATTTAAAATGTCCTCATCAGGTTTGAACCTATAATAAAGGTTTAAAATGGACTGATAAGTAACCATTGTTGCTTTGTATATTGATGACTTGGTCCTTAGTAGTAGTGATGGTGGGATGCTAGAGGATTTGAAAAATAATATTAAGTAATCTTGTGACTTGTCAGACCTTGGACTACTCCATTATTGCCTTGGGAGTAAAAATTTGCAGAATCCCCAAAAATCCTCCAATTTTCACCTAACCCCACTTGTGAAAAGCTTGAGCATTTTAGATATGTTCTTGAAGGGATCAATGAAACAAACATAAGCATAGGGTCTTAATGACCTTGTTGCACTTTATGTACTTGTAATTAACGAGGTCGCAATTTGATATTGTGAACCTCGTCACGACTTTAAGTGTCACTTTCTGTACTTGTAACTAATGAAATTACGGCTTAAGTGTCTCAAATCACTCTTGTTTGCATATCCGACAAGTGTCCAACATGAGGGGCTTTATGATTTGTATAAAATTATAAATGCTCGTAGTGGCTCATACATAGATAGCGGTTAAGGCAAATGAATGAAAGGTGCACCAATTCTGCCTCATTGTCTAATTTTTATGTGATTGATATGTGTACTTGGCTCAAGGCCAACACCAAATTTAGACATTACTTCTTTTTTAATGTTTATACCTAGGTTACCGGAAATGCCTTAGAAGGCCTTGGGAGCGGGTACGGGAGCGGCGTGGGAGCGGCAAGAGGCAATTTTTTCCGTTTTTGGATTTTCGGTGAAAAAAACGCAAGTATGGAAAAAGTTTGCCATTTTTGGAAAGGGTCCGGGAAGATGTAGCAACAAAAACTTGGATGAGCCATAACTTTCATTCTGTGTCTCCGTTTCAGGTGTCGTTTTCTCTAAAAGTGTATATTTTCTCGAGCTCTACGCATTGATGGCAATATTTTTCTTATTTTCATAAAATCCATTTTTGCACCTTTTTGGACCAAGCAACTTCTTGCAATCTTCTGAATTTAATTTTATTCGTTTCGTATATACTGTACATTATTATAAATTTATAGTTAATAGTATAACTTGTCTTTTATCTTGTTTTTCATATACATGATATGTGGTTTATAATTAAATTCCTATTTAGAAGGTTGAGATTTATATATTTTTTAATTTTTATATAGTTTTTGTACTGCCGTATCCTACGCCGTATCCGGGGTCAAAAAAATTTTTGCCGTTTCCGCGTATCGGATACCCCGCTCCCGCTCCCGTATCCAAAACATTTCGGTAACTTAGGTTTATACTAACCTCTCTAATACCATGGTCAAATCCATGTCTTCTCCATTTTCAGCATTTTACTGCAATCCATCTCTGCCACCAAGCAGCCAAGCAATCTACGTATTCAGGTTTGAAGTTTCTGGAGTCTAGCCATGGAATGATTCATGGTCTTGTGAATACTTGTCTGTAAAAGATCTTGCTTATATCTCATATCCTCGTCGAGCCAAGTGCCTCATCAAGATTACACCATCCAATTGTTTCCCTTGCTTCTCTAGGATCTGAGTTCTACTAAATCCTTGTCTTTAAGGAAACGGATCAATATGTAGGTGAGAAAATTGGAACACTACTTTTCAGAGTCCAGACTTCAGTACTACAGATACATGTCTTACTCTGGATTGCATACTCAAATAGTTGCAGAGAATAAGGGATAGACTCCCATAGGACCTATTCCTCAGTCATTTCATATGTCTATCTGGCCTGAGGATGGCACTCCATATCCCATTATTGAGGTCCTTCCACCAGATTTTAACACGGTATTGCAACTTCTGCATTGATGAGGAGATGGACATGTAGCTTCTAGATCTGATCACAGACTGCCTTTAGCAACAAATTTGATGCTATTGACCTCTGATTTTGTAGTTCATGTCTCATGTTGGTTTTCTTTTATTCTGCTATAAAGAGGAAGTCTGCTATTTTTCTTATAGATTTTCAGTTAGCTGACGTATGGGATTGGGTTTTCAATAACATATAATTTTGTTTATGTTTAATTATTATCATCCGTAATTGACATGGACATGGATTTACTTTCCTTAGATGTCGTTCCCAAGTTCTACACTATTGAAACAACATCAAATGCTCATACTTGATGCTTTCTACAGCTCTTTGACTGCCATCTACATCATTCATTCCTCTATGTAATCTTACACTGTTCTCTTACATGCCTCATACATTACATATCATGCTTCATACTCCAACCATGCTAATATCAAACATGTGTCTGTTTTCAAATCCACAAAACAGTAGTGCACAACGAGTATGTTGTTCTTAAACTTCATGAGATAATGATTTCAAGCACTATTTACCTTTATGACCAAGTGTTATACTTGTACCCATGCACTCAATTGCTCCTTGTGCTCTCTTAAGTGTTTGATATAAAGAATAAGTTGCAGGAATTAGAAGTATGCAAACATTGAATCAAACACAGTAGCAAAAGAGAGACATACACAAGGAATTACCTTGGAGAAACCCAATGTGGGAAAACTCCAGAAGAGCGAAGCCACACTTCCTCTTATCCACTATCTTCATGCAGTTCGACATGTTCACTGCTTGCTTGAGGCCTTTAAGGATACCAAATATCCATTAACATCTCACACCTCCAAATGTTCTTTGTAACCTTCTCTGGGTCAAACTTCTCCAACAAACATGATTACTGCACTCGACCCTCTCAGTTGTGTGGCCAATCTCACAATGGCACTAAATAGTGAAATAGTGATTGCATCCATTCTTCATAAATCAGATGAATTCCATTGATCCCCACTGACTTCCTTGAACCTACATATGTTCATTGACACAACACATCCATTAGGCTTGAACAAGAAGCCCAAAATTCAAGAATTCGAAGAGAAACACAAAATTCAGGAATCTGAAGAGAAACAGTCTCTCTGATGTTTACTCTTCCCGTGTGGTACACTGTGGCGAAACCACAACTTAAAACAGGGAAGATTGCGTTGGCAGTTGTGAAATCGCCACATAAGGTTGCAAAACTGCTGCATAAACCTGCGAAACCACTGCTTCCGGCAGACCAGTGGTTACGTTCTCGCCACCTGCTTTAATTGGCAGTTTCATAACCACAACATCCTACAACTTCTTGAGGCCATAACTTTTGGATATGGACTCAAAATCAGGTGCCTTTTTTTGGTTGTATTCTAAAACCATTTTGGATGTTTTAATCATGGTGTTTCTGCTTCTGCACCAAAACCTATCTTTATTAGGTTATACCTTGTAGCAACCACTACATAAATGTCATCAACAGTCGATTAACTTGACCACCTGATTTCAATGATGTACATGATCCATCACACAACATTGTGCAGATGTTCTAAAATGTTAAACACTCTGCAAAAACGTTTGAGCTTAGGCACCAAAATGTTATATAAATCTTTTATTTTTACCCATCAAAAAATGTTCTAAACTGTATAAGGCCACAACTTAGTCATAGAAAAGATAATGACAAGCACAATTTAGAGTTTAAAGAGACAGCAAGGATCAATGTTGTGCTCAAATTCTAATTCTATACAAGATTGTGCAGTTTTATGGCCACTATTTGCTTCTCATTACTTTACACCCAACCATTCATAGCCAATGTGATAGCACCCTATTTGTTTACATATTTGTAAATATAAGGACAGATCTATTTATCCTTATTTATGGATAAGGTGAAGTCATTCTATTATATCCTAGCCTTCATCCTATTAAGTGCAGTTAGCTTTGCCTTGTTTGACAAGATTACCACCCTACTGAAGGGAATTCAAATCTGTATTTCTGGTTTTTTATTGCAGTCACACAAGCCACTACGGGCCATGCCAGGAGCTTTAAAACTATAAAATGGCGTAGCTTCATCTATAAACCAATGCTTAAGTTTACTCTTGAAAGACTCATTGATTTGTTTATGTCGAAGATTATGGACAAACCGCCCCTACTTGATGCCATCTTATCCCGTTTTGTTAAAGGCCAGTTAAAAGTTCTTTTTAATGGCTTTTTCTGTGTTTGACCGGCACATGTTTACAACACCATCATAACTACAAGTATTATGTCACACAAAATCTGTAGCCATTGACTATGGTAGAATGACCCAATAAGAAAACCTACTCATTGATACTATCAAAGCATAGATATGAGGTTTGGAAACCACTTCTGCTTTTAAAGTAGATCCACCATCAGTGTATGTTCTGGCAAATTCTCGCAGACTAAACACTCTTGATAAAAGTGGAGCATGCAATAGTTTTAGAATAGCATGTCTAAATTATGGCTGGCCTCTTTTACTAGGGTATCATGCCACACTTGTTTTACAATAGTACATAATTGGGTGAATACCGCATCATTACGTAGGCAACCTCATAGTGGCCCGCATTCAATTCCCATTTTACCTAAACAAACCTTCCATGTTGTATTGTTTTCAAAGGGCTGAAAACATAGCAAGATAAGGGGATCATCTTGAACTTGGAAACAACTAAAATTTTGTCTTGACACGCGAAAGTCATTTAAATATAAGGGGAATAGCTTGAATGTTAAATGAATCTCTGATTAAAGGTTTATAAAGTCATATTCCATTTTTCTAATTAACTTTAAGCACCCGGGACTACATATATTTAACAAAAGTTACAACAAAGATAAATAAGACAGTTAGTCTGGTAATTACAGTAAGTAGTTGCACTGGAAATGCAAGATCAAATCTTGTATACAAGTTAACAAATTATAAGTTGCAGATACATTTTGTACATAGGAATTTCTGGATGATTTGGTAGGTATCTGACAGGAGATTTTGCACATGTTTGCAGGAAAATTGTATGAAGCCCAAGGCTCATACAAGGAAGCTATCATAGCCTTTTCAAAAGCTCTAGCAATTGAACCTGATCATGTGCCAAGTCTGATTTCAACAGCTGTAGTCCTAAGACATCTTGGAGAAAAGTCATTACCTGTTGCTAGAAGCTTTCTGGCAGATGCTCTACGGTTAGATCCAATTAATCACACTGCCTGGTTCAATCTGGGGATGGCACACAAGATGGAAGGTTCTATGCAGCAAGCGGCAGACTGCTTTCAGGCTGCATCATTACTAGAGCAATCGGCTCCTGTTGAGAAGTTCTGTTGAATTTCTAGACATCTGCAAAGCATCGTATTTCCTGGTATATATTATATTTTTGGAGCCTTGGATATTCATGCATGGTACTAAGATGCCTTGTCTGCAATTGATTGTGAATAAATCCATGGTTGGTCCCTTTCTTGGAGCCTGACAAGCATGATTTTGGCAATTTTTGCCAGTCTTTGGTGTAGTAGATGGGAGAAATCACCAGCGTTATTACGAGGATATAAAATTAATTTCTTCATCTGTCCTTCATGATGGTTTAATAGCAATCATTGGCACTGTACATTTACTTAGAGCTTGTACCAGTGCAAAATGATCCAAAACAACTTTTATCTTCAATCAATAAACTCAATGTAGTAATGATCATTTTTTTATTCATTGCCGCAGTGGCCATATATCAGTAAAGAATACTGAGAAAAGATAATGGCGGTTATCTTTGAGAGTTTTACTTGCTTTGGAATTTAAACATGAGACTTGAAAAGCTCACAAGTTGAGCAGTAGTGCACGCCATGATTATTTTGGTCGGTTTCTATTAGACTCTTTTGACTTAGTGTTTTTGAACCTTATATTTTGTCCGTCGGTACTTGTAGTGACTGCCTTACACAATCTCATTGACACTTACACTACATTATTGTCCAAAAAATGCCAATTTTTCCCATATGGTGCTTCTTTGTTTTACCGCTCACTATTATTTTGGATCGTGACTTAAGATTTCCTAGTCACTTTTGGAAGTTTTTGGGCTGTGTGTTTAGGTCCTCTACATCCTTTCATCCATAACACTACACCATCGGTGCTTGTAGTGACTGCCTTACACCATCTCATTGGCATTTACACTAACCCTTGTTGTACAAAAAATGCTGAGTTTTCCCATATGGTGCCTCCTTGGTTTACTGCTCACTGTAATTGCAGATTGTGACTTAAGATTTTCTGGTCACTTTTGGAAGATTTTGGGTTGTTTATTGAGGACCTCTACACCCTTCCATCCACAACCTGATGGGTAAGCCACTTTGGTTTACTGCTCGCTAGTTTTGCAGATTGCGACTAAAGATTTCCTTATCACTTTTGGAAAAAATTGGGCTGTGTTTAGGTCCTCGACATCTCGCATACTGGTATTACAAGGTAGTCCCATATGCTATAAGCCGCCTACAGAACCAAAAACAGGCTGCTTGACATTTGGACTATTAAACCAATTATTATTATTAAAATGATGATTAAACGATGGTAGCAAACTACTCCTTGGTCCGTGCTATACCTATTTATCACTAACAAAAAGTGGTGAGCTTTTTAATGCATTGTAGCATAGTTACAATAGAGTTAACCAAGTCTATACATGGCACTCTATTTTAGGTTTGCTATGGGCATCAACCCCTTGTTTCATACGAGGTTATGGTTAATATTCTTACAGCATTATCTCATCACCAAAGGACCAATCTAAGGCCCTATTTGGTCCAATTTAATTGATTTATTATGATTAACATCTAGTCCCTCTACATTTTAAGTTGGTGATAAAGTTTCAATCTACTCGGATAATTGTGAGTTCATAATAAGCCCACACATAATTGTTATGAGACATACTATTTTGCATCATATTGACAAAAATGTTTTTCTATTGAATCTTCAATGTTGGTTGAGTCAACTTAATCTATGATATTAATTGATAAGAGCACAATTGTAACAATAAAAAAAACATTTGAGATTGTTGAAGTATACATTATGAACATTCATTTGTATGGTGTATATACAAATCACAAATGATGTTCAAGTTGGTCAAGAGAGTTTTTTTTAAGTGGAAATCCATTTGCAAATCTATTAATCAAATAATAACAAATATAAAAGTATGAATTTACAATAGAAAGGTGGTTGGCAGGTATGCCCAAGCTATCATACATGACTAGCAAAATTTAAGTATCAAAGCCAATTTGTGGCATTGACAAAAAACTACCAAAGCTTAGACTAGTGTATGCAATGACATCAAAAGGGGGCATATCACCCTCAAGAGGGATAAGAGTTCTAGGTAGAGGGCTCCACCTATAGGGGATAAGGGGCCTCCCAATTGTCCTTTCCATCATGTCTATTAGAAGCCAACGGAACCAAAGGTTCAAAACACCTTGTCAAGGCAAAGCAGCCAAAAAGCTAGTGCTTGCCACCTTTGATGGCGAAGAAACCTGTTGAAAAGGAAAGAAAATATCTTTTGAAGGTCCACAATGTTGGGCGTCTTACTTTAGGTCTATAAGGTAGATTATAACATATGGAATCACCCCGTAATCCCAATATGTGGCAGGTACCTAGCTACGCTTCAAATATGAGGTGTGCATACCCTACCCCCTATAGCTTTTGAACTTGCAACGTCTCTTTCAAGGCACGTGTTCTTCACAATTGGACCAACTTAGGTGAAACAATAGTAGAATATTTACCATGAGGACTAGGCGGATTCTAACCTTTTTGCTTAGTGGGAGGAGTTGAGTAGCCAACAGAAATAGGTGGCTGTGAGAGCAGCTCCATTGTTTTTGGGGCATTAGAGGAGGAAAACATGTGGCATGATATCAAAGGGGAACTTGGCTTATTGTGCACAACACACTCCGCTAGTGGGTTGAGAAGGCTCTACAAACGTTGAAACTCAAGGACAAATTTCTCTTCTTGAGCTTAATTTTGAAGAACCATTGAGATGAACACATGAACTTTTACATTGAGAGAGAATAGATGAGATAATAAAAACTCATTGTTTATTATTGCAGAGGTCCTAGATCTCTAAAGTTTAAAGAGAATGGTAGGTCTAACTTTTTTCAAATAAAAGCAATATATCTTTGCTATTGCATGTAATCCCCAAGCAAAGCAATCCTCCAAGGGATGGGCTTAGGGTGAAAGGAAGAAAATGGACTATAAATATATTTCCAAGCACATTGTGGGCAAAGACACATCCAACAAAGATGCTTGAAGGTTTATGGCTTATCACAAGTAGGACATTTAAGGTAAGTTGTTTCCATATGGCCGAATTGTCCTTCCAAACACATACATTAATATGTTAAACACCACATAAACAGTGTCAGCATCCACTCGAGCTTTCCCTCCCAAGTACGATGCATACGAAAAAACCCAAGTCATAGGCGAAGAGTCCATATCCCACTGGTTGTTAAGCATGTCATGAGCCAATGAAAAAGGGCTAATAATTCTATATAACAAGCTAGGAGAATTTTCTGAGTGGGGCATCAAAATTTCTATGATAGTCCTCCAATCTAGCTTGTGTAACATGCCATCTGGGATGGGCCCTTGAATTCAATGGGTGGAAGGAAAATGAGGCAAGAAGCTTGAAGTTTTTTTGCAGAATGGGTCAAGGAGTTCAATCTTGAGAAGAAACAAAATCACAGACAATTTTAATACCCTTTTGAAAGAGCCTAAGAGCCTTGATTCCAAGAATTTCATGCCAATGGCTAGCTACTACTACAAATAATGGAGACTTCTATAATATATGGTTATCGAAAGGGTGACCATTTCTAAAACCACTCCCAACCCATTTGAGAAATGGTTTGACAGATTTGAAGGCTTTTCAAATGCTACAAGTAACAAAAGTACCTTTAACTTTAGCAAAAACATTAATGATGAACAAACTATGAAACCCCAACCCATTCTAAACCTTCTTACCATTGTACCTAGGGATACAATATTATGATGTACATGGGTTGATAGAGATGCTGACATGTGGCACACATCCCCCTTAGCTATATGTATTGGGTCGAATATATTGCGTCAAATTGATAATGTATAAAATTGGTTATGTTTGGTAATGAGTGAGCCTATATTGGGATTAGGAGTATCCCCATACATTATGAGTAATAAAAGTCTAAATAAAGGAGATGAATATCATTAATAAAGAATTAAGTACAAGGAAAATATTCTTGTTGGTAGTAGCATATTAGATGTTCTCCCTTGAAGCGACATTTCCATATTGGTTTTTGCTTTCTTTTGGAATCTAGAAATCTTAATATAAGAATCCTTGTTAAGATCTTGAACTGCAGAGACAAAGTACAAGCTGGAGGGCTAACAGGCATAATGGAAGAAGACCCTAAATTAGGGAAATAACTAGTAAAACTGGGGATAAGAGAACAACAAGCAGAGCTTAATGAGAACCAGTTTGAACCAACAGTAAATCCAACACGAAGGGCACTGCAAAACAGCATGAGGTCCCAACATTGCTGCACCCATGCTCGATCATCTAAGGGACCGCTGGAATATACAAGAATAAGGAGCTACCAGTTATATACCCGCAACAGGCTGAGCTCCTGCAAAATTTCAATATGCCAATGCCACCAGTGATGACCGTACAACCTATGTATGTTAAGGCCAAGCAGTACCAGGGTGCCGAAAAACACGATTGAGGGCAATGGAAAGGAAAAATTCCACCGCAAAACATGAAAGAATCAGACCCACAACGGTAAAGGAAACAAACAAAGAACCTCGCAAAAAAGACAAAAAGGATATAAAACTAAACAGAACATCACCTAATGCAAAAAGTATAGATCATCAAGAGGGCGAAGAAACGTACAGTCCCATAACGACCCCACTCACTTGGTCCTCGAAACTCTATGTGCAAGAGTTAATGAACCTGAAAGTAAGGATAGATAACATGGAGGCAAGAGAAACATGGCAAGTTAAGAAAATAGAAGAGCTGACAAACATCACACAAAGGTTGAGTGAAGAAAACAACTTAAAAACACAAATGGAAAAACTGCAGAATCTAGCAAAAGTTGGGCAACAGGAATGGCATGCTCTTAAACAAAACATCCACTCAACCCCTACCATAGTTGGAGGTGAAAAACAAATTGAAGAAGTAAAAGAAGCACTTCACAACATACAGTCCAGAGAAAATGAATTACGCAACAAGTTGGAAGAAGCTCAGTCATGGGCACAAGTGGTTAAAGAACCATTAAGTAAACATAAAGAGATGATAGAAAAGCAAGTCAAGAGTCAAATGATAGAAGAAAGAGAACGACATGATAAAATATTAAACATCATCATCAAAGGGGTAAAGGAATTTGGAGAAGATGAAAACACTTTCAGCCTAACAAGGAACTTTCTTTCAGATCAATTACAGTGGAAAGGGACAATCAAGCAAGCAAGCAGGATCGGTAAGTTCAGAGGAGGAGGAAAGGATAGGCATCTTCGTGTTACCTTGGCGAACCACAAGGATAAAACAAGACTGCTAAGAAATAAAGGCATGCTAAGAGGTTCAAAATTCTATTTAGATGAAGATCTCACCTTTGAGCAATTAAGAGAGAGAAATAGAGAATGGGAAAAAGTGAAAGCATCAAGGAATAGAGGGTGTTGGGCTTGCCTAAAAAATGGGAAAGCATGCATCACAACGACACAAACATACAACAAATAGGAAGTATGGCCCGCCCGGGAACATCTTATGTTGGTAAGTTGGAACTGTAGAGGTTACCCCTGGAGAAGAGGACCCGGGTTAGGGCCCATAGCCAGAGATAGAGATATAATCATTCTGACAGAAACACATGAACATGATGGATGCAATACACCAAATTTTGTGGGTTACAAGAAAGCAAAAATTTGGAATAAAGCAACAGAGAATGGAAAGGGTCATGGGGGTATAATGGTGTTAATAAAGGAAATATGGGACATAAATATCAACATAGAGAAGCAAGATGAAAACAAGCAGTACATATGGATAAGAATCATAGAAAATAACAATATTCTTCACATAACGACATGTTATTTTGCACCTAAGAATTCTACATTCTATAGGAAACATGATCTAGACCGAGAAGACCCATACTCATCCTTAAAAAGGACATCTTAGAATATAGCAAGAGTGGAAAAATTGTGCTAATAGGTGATTTCAATGCAAGGACAACAAACAAACAAGAAAACATTATGGGAAGGAATTATGATCTAGATTTCAATCCTATTTGGGAGGCAGAAGAAGAAAATCAACAATGGCTCAGAATCTCAAAAGACGAGTATGGAGTCATTACACAATACGGAGAGGAGCTCTTAGGCATGTGCAACATACACAACTTGATTGTATGTAATGGTATGAGAAAATGGAAAGGATCGGGGAAATACACCTGTGAGACTCACAATGGGAAGAGTGTAATTGACTATGCCATTTGCTCACAAAACTATATATCCAAAATAGAAGAACTAGAAGTAGAATATTTTCCAATGGAACTTAATTCAGACCACAAACCAATTTCTATGAAAATCCAATGTATAATGGACAAGCACAGTGAAAATTAGGTTATTCCTAGCCAAAGTAAACTGCAGTTTCAGAGAAGCATTCTTCTGACTAAGACAAATCAATTTTTTTTTAGAGCAGCATTACAAGACAAACTTCAAGAAAGAAAAAATCAGGGAGAACAAGTTACAAATTACACGAGGAGCGAGTGGCTCATGCATGCTATTCAAGAAGCCCTTAACAGGTGCAAGAGAGCAAAGCCCAAAAAGAAGACAACAAATAGCTTCCCAACAAACCCATGGTATGATGAAGAGTGCAAAGCAGCGCGAAAGGTGCTAAAGTCAACAGGTAGAACCAAGGAAAACATAAAAATATATGAACAACTAGTGAGAAAGAAAAAATAAGAGTATACTAAATCCAGAAGGAAGGAACTAATTTATTTAGGGAAATATGATCGAAAGAGGTTCTGGAGAGAACTCTGTAAGGAGAAAATGCAAACAGAAAACAACATAACAACATATCAGTGGTTAGAATACTCAAAGCAACTGTATGAACGAGAAAGTGAGCAAGTGCCTCCTCCCAATATCATGGTTAATGACATCCTTTTCACGGATGAAGACATCATGTTGGGGGATAAAAAAACTCACAACAGGTAAAGCGCGTGACATAGACAACCTTCAAGAAGAACACCTAAAGTGGGGGGCAGACATTCTGGCACTTGAAATTAAGAAAATCTTCAACAGGGTTATTCAGAATGGCTTCCCCAAAGAGTGGACAACTAGCCTAACCATACCGTTGTTCAAAAGTGGAGATGTAAATAACCCTTCAAATTACCGAACCATCATGGTCAATCCACTATTTGCAAAATTATTTGGGAGTATGATAGAGCACATGATCAACAGTTGGGCAGAGAGTGGAGGGAAAAGAGAAAAGGGACAAGCTGGTTTTAGACCCAAACACTCAACCATTGATCATTGTGTCACACTCAGACATCTAGTGGAAAATGGGTGGGATCGAAAGAAGGATGCTTACTGTTGTTTTGTGGACTTCAAAAAAGCTTTTGACATGGTTCCAAGGAACAAAATGTGGAACGAAATGGAGGAGTTAGGGGTTCCAGCACATTACAGGGTTGTCGTTCATAGACTGTATGAGCAAGTGAAAGCTAAAATCAAAACGCATGTAAGGTTATCTGAAGGGTTTGGGAGTGATATAGGGGTTAAGCAAGGCTGCCCTCTCTCTCCAACCTTATTTGGACTATACATAGACAAATTGGAAGAGTGGATAAACAAATTTGGAGGTAATGGAGTGCCCCTGGCTAAGTATGTGGTGAAACTCATGTTATATGCAGATGATCTAATTCTAATGGCAGAAACAATCCAAGACCTGAGGATCCACCTTCGCTCTTTAGAGCTTTTCTGCAAAGAAGTAGGAATGCAGGTAAACATTGGAAAAACCAAAATTGTGATTTTTCTGTAAAGAAGACAAACCAACAGCCCGAATTTCAGTTCGAAGGTGAGCCTTTGGAGATAGTGTCAGAGTACAAATATCTAGGCCTTGATTTTCATAGCAAGCTCAAGTGGGACATATGCAGGATGAAACGAATACAAGGAGGATGGAAAGCCCTCTTTGCGCTCCAAAACAGGTGCACAAAAAATGTTAAATTATAGGATTGGAAGACCACTAAGGTTCTATTTGGGTTGCTTGTCATTCCAATGTTGTTGTATGGCTGCGAGGTATGGGCTAGTGGAATGACAAATATAAATTGGAGACAACTAGAGAGAATCCAAAAAAGGCTTATAACACACCAGTTCAGAATCAAGGCTACAGTTCCCTATGAAATCATCTTGGCTGAAACAGGTTCTTTCCCCCTAGAGGCAACTGCCATGACCAGGCTCATAGGTTACCTGAAAAAAGTTGGAAACATGCAAGCAGGCAAATGGCCTAAGGCTGCAATGGATGAAGAGTTACATAGAAGAAAGAACACGTGGATGAAGCAGAACTACAAATGGATGAAAAAATGGGATATCAACTTAAATGAATGCCCAAAGCTTAACAAAGACATAAAAAACTATGTAAATGAAAAGTTCAGATTGATGATGTGGCAGAAGAAAACAAGCAGGAAGCGTCAACATTACATTACTGAGTTTAACCCAACCTGTGACCACGGGGAGAAAGCTTATATAGGGGCCGAAATAAAATGGCGAGAGAAGATCCTCATTGCTCAGCTAAGGACTAGCTCTCACAATCTTAGGTGTGAAACAGGGAGGTGGACAATACCCAAGGAGCAGTGGGAAGAGAGAACTTGTGTACTGTGCAATACAGGGGCAATTGAGACGGAAGCACACTTTATTCTCCAATGTCCTAAGTTCACTGGTATTCGATCCAAATACGAAGAAATCCTAGCCAGCGGGTCCATGGTGGAACTATTTGAGGAAAACAGAATAAAGAGCTTGGGGGAAATGTTGTCACAGATCAGTCAGCAGAGGAGCAACCTCCTAAAAGAGGTCAAAAAGCCCACTTTGGTCTAAGGTGGTTTGGTACTATTTTGTGGTCCCATAGACTTGTTGGTCTCGTGGATGTAATTAAAATCTTTCATTTCATGAAAATCATATTTTACCGATAACATTGGTTTTTACCCTATTGAATCTTCGAACCCAAAGCTTTGCAGAAAGTGTCAATTCAAGGAAGGGCTTCATGGAATGAAATTAACCTCATTCTCTGCAAGCATTAGAAATGAGTTATCAACAAAATTACCATTGAGAGTCTAATACTTCATATCGGGGAAAGACCTTCCAAAGTTATGCAAGCTAAAAAAATAACCAGAGGCCTTAGCAACAAGTACATACAAAGAAGGGGCAAGGGGTATCCCTATCTGATCGAGCGAAAAAAAGCCTAACCTCATAGAATTATGCCCATAGGCAAGCAAATGCATCGGCAAAAACAGTTTGGAAAATGGAGATTAAAAAAAATATAAACCTTAATAGGCTTTGTCCCCGAATCTAAGCCAATCCCGGAAAGAAAAGCTCCTTTCTTGTCATCTGTGTTGCGTCAATCCAAATGCACTTCATCGTAGTTTTCAGAAGAAAATAGAGAACTTTAACTTCGTGAAAACATAATGTCGAAGGCTTCTAGCCGTTGACAAGTAACCCTAACAGATAATTGTGTTGAAGCCTCTAGGCCACACATTTTATGATAGAAAATTCCACACATTTTATGATAGAAAATACATGTGGAGAAATCCTCCATGACTAGTTTTCCATGACCCTCTTCAAAGTAAGCTAATGAAATGAAATGAAAGAATTTAATGACTTCCACGAGACCAAACAGTGTATTGGACCAAATCCGCAGCCTTAAGATATTTTCAGATTTCTTTGCATATCAGACCTCACACAATGGATCTTGATCAAAAAACCCGTAGTCATGTTAAGTCTTGCTTCTTCAAATAACTAACTAAGGTTGTCCACTTTCAAGATGCTTTCGTACTGTACGAATATCTCCATAAGCCGTACATCCTAAGATGAAGTGTCATTCCATCTCCACCACCCCCTTAATGTAACAAATTGATTTCCTAAAAGAGAATGTTGGTTTGGATGCATAAAATCACCAAGTTAAATGGAGTGACACTTTTGGAAGTTTTTGGGTTATCTCTCGAGGAACTCTACATCCTTCCATCTACAAATTGATGGGTAAGCCACCTTGGTTTACTGCTCGTTATCTTTGCAATTTTCGACTAAAGATTTCCTTATCACTTTTGAAACAATTTGGGTTGTGTTTAGGTCCTCTACATCCTGCATACTGGGATTACAAGGTAGTCCCATATGCTATAAGCCGTCTGCAAAACCAAAAACAAGATGATTGACATTTGAACTATTAAACCAATTATTATTATTAAAATGATGATTAAACAATGGTAGCAAACTGCTCCTTGGTCCGTGCTATCCCTATTTATCACTAACAAAAAGTGGTGAGCTTTTTAATGCATTGTAGTGTAGTTACAATAGAGTTATCCTACTCTCTACATGGCACTCTATTTTAGGTTTGCTATGGGCACCAACCCCTTGTTTCTTACAAGGTTCTCTGGTTAATATTCTTACAACATTATCTCATCAACAAAGGAGCAATCTAAGGTCCTATTTGGTCCAATTTAATTGATTTATTATGATTAACATCTAGTCCCTCTACATTTTAGTTGGTGATAAAGTTTGAATCTACTTAAATAAATGTGCTTATTGTTGAGTTCATAATAACCCCACATATAATTGTTATGAGACATACTATTTGACAACATATTGATGAAAATGTTTTTCAATTGAATCTTTAGTGTTGGTTGAGTCAACTTAATCTCCGATACTAATTGAAAAGAGCACAATTGTAACCGTAAAAAAACATTTGAGATTGTTGAAGTATACATTATGAACATTCATTTGTATGGTGTATATACAAATTACAAATGATATTCAAGTTGGTCAAGATTTTTTTTTTTAAATTGGAAATCCATATGCAAATCTATTAATCAAATAATAATAAAGATAAAAGTATGAATTTACAATAGAAAGGCGGTTGGTAGATATGCACAAGCTATCACACATGAGTAGATAAAATTAAGTATCAAAGCCAATTTGTGGCATTGACAAAAATCTACCAAAGCTTAGAAAAGTGTATGCATTGACATCAAAAGGCGGCGTATCATTCTCAAGAGGGATAAGAGTTTTAGGTAGAGGTATCCACCTGTAGGGGATAAGGGGCCTAACGATTGTCCTCCCCATCATGTTATTAAAAGCCAAAGATTCCAAAGGTCCAAAACTCCATATCAAGGTGAAACAACCAAAAAGTTAGTGCCTACTACCACCTTTGATGACAAAGAAACTCACTGAAAAGGAACAGAAATATATTTTTAAGATTCACAATGTTAGGTGTTTTACTTTAGGCCTATAATGTAGATTATAACATATGGCATCACCCTGTGCTCTCAATACGTAGGAGGTACCTAGTTGCACTTCAAATATGAGGTGTGCATGCCCTATCCCATATAGGATTTGAACTTGTAGCCTCTCTTTCAAGGCACATGTTCTTTACAATTAGGCCAACTTAGGTGCAACAATAGTACAATCTTTACCATGAGGACTAGACGAATTCTAATTTCTTGCTTAGTGGAAGTAAGTGAGTAGCCAACAAAAATAGGTGGTTGTGAGAGTAGCTCCATTGTTGTTGGGGCATTAAAGGAGGGAAACATGTGGCATGATATCAATGGGAACTTGGATTATTGCGCACGACATGCTTCCCCAGTGGGTTGAGAAGGCTCTATAAACGTTGAAACTCAAGGACAAATTTCTCTTCTTGAGCCTAATTCGAAGAAACATTGAGATGAGCACATGAAATTTTACATTGAGAGAGAATCGCTGAGATAATAAAATCTCATTGTTTGATATTGTAGAGGTCCTAGATTTCTAGAGTTTAAAGAGAATGACAAGTCTAACTTTTTTCAAATAAAAACAATATATCTTTTTTATTGCGTGTAATCCCCAAGCAAATAAATCCTCCAAGGGATGGGTTTAGGATGAAAGGAATAAAATGGACTATGAATACATTTCCAAGCACATTGGGGGAAAAGGCACATCCAAAAAAGATGCTTAAAGGTCTATGGCTTATCACAAGTAGGATATTTAAGGTAAGTCATTTCCATATGGACGAATTGTCCTTCCAAACACATACCTTAATATGTTAAACACCACATACACCATGTCAACATCCACTCGAGATTTCCCTCCCAAGTATGCTTCATATGAAAAAGCCAAGTCATAGGTGAAGAGTCTATATCCCACTAGTTGTTAAGCATGCCATGAGCTACTGAAAAAGGGCTAATAATTCTATATAACAAGCTAAGAGAAAACTTTTTGAATAGTGCATCAAAATTTCTATGATAGTCCTCCCATCTAGCTTGTGTAACATACCATCTAAAATGGGCCCTTGAATTTAATGGGTGGAATGAAATTTTGTGGCAAGAATCTTGAAGTTCTTTTGTAGAATGGGCCAAGGAGTTCAATCTTGAGAAGAAAAAAAATCATAGACAATTTTAATACCCTTTTGAAAGAGCCTACGAACCTTGATTCCAAGAATTTCATGTCGATGGCTAGTTACTACTACAAATAATGGGAGACCTCCATAATATATGATCATTGAAAGGGTGTCCATTTCTAAAACCACTCCCGACCCATTTGAGAAATGGATTGACATATTTGAAGGATTTTCAAATGCTATAAGTAACAAAGTACCTTTAACTTTAACGTAAACATTAATGATGAGCAAACTATGAAACCCCAACCCATACCAAACCTTCTTACCACTGTACCTAGGGATACAATATTATGATTATATGGGTTAATAGAGATGTTGGCATGTGACACACATCCCCCTTAGCTACATGTGTTGGGTCGAATATATTTAATCAAATTGATAATGTATAAAACTAGTTATGATAGGTAATGAGTCAAGCTATATTGGGATCAAGAGTATACCCATACATTATGAGTAATAAATGTCTACATAAAGGAGATGAATATCATTAATAAGGAATTAAGTACAAGGAAAATATTATAGTTGGTATAAGCATATTAGAGGTTGTCTCCCTTGAAGCGATATTTCCATATTGGAATATCTTGTGGGCTTGTTCCTTCCATTATATTTCCGAGCGTATTGCATATTGGGGAATCTTGGCCCACAAAATCTCATGTTGTGTTATTTCTATTATATTGTGCATATCATTGTGATTATTCGAAACATTATATTATTATGTGTTTGGATTTTACCATTTTCCAAGCCTTAGACCCATCACTAGGCCAAATAACCCACTAAACACATAAGACAATAATTTATCTATGATCACTGATGATACCAAATCTTCCTTTTTGTTGAGGAAGGTAAAACATTTCCCAAGAAACTCTATGGAACCTTAGTCATGTTTAACATTTTCCCAAAAGAATCACATGGGATTTTGGTGAGCATATCATAAGTTTCTTTCAACAAGCCCAACATGAGGTATAATGAGTTCATGCATGGGTTATTCTACTCTTAAATGATAAAGTGTGTACTTTGTGTTTCAAAGCACCAATAGAATACATTAGGGTAATGATATTTTTTGAGTGTATGGTAGGAATGTGTAGAGGTGAATTGAGAGGTTGTATCATACCATTTATTTTTACCATTGGCACACTATTCCGCATAAAGGAATATGGTGCAATTTTTTCAAGATTAGGTGATAGGGATGAGAAATCGACACTAGTAGTCCCAACAATCAGTTCACATTTAGTGGAGATAGTGTTATGGATTTAATATTCAAAACATAATGGCCTATCGTCACATGTAATTTTTAGAGAAATATTTTCATCTTGCTTCATAGAAATCGTGTGCATCAATAAAAGGGTTGGAAGAAGTATCGCAATCATTTGCATAATTTCCCAATTTGAAAGAATAAAGAGCAGCATTACAATCACTTGTATGGTTTTTAATAGAGAGAGGACGAGTAAGATCATTTACCTTTTTAGGAGTAGTCCAAAGAATCGGTTCACCTTTAGTGGGGATAGTGTTATGGACTTGATATTCAAAACATGATGGCCTATCATCACATGTAATTTTTAGAGAAATATTTTCATCTTACATCATAAAAATCAAGTGCATCAATAAAAGGGTTGGAATAAGTATCACAATCATTTGCATAATTTCCTAATTTGAAAGAATAAAGAGCAACATTACAATCACTTGTATGGTTTTTAATAGAGAGAAGAGGAGTAAGATCATTTACTTGTTCAAAAGTAGAAATAGGAATATCATTGAAAATACAATAACTTAAATCATTTTCCATTTCAAGAGAAGAGAGAGGGAAATGACAATTGTTTGTTATTTCAAAATAAGAAAGAGGCATATCACCATCATTTGTATCATTCACATCAGTATTGGGTTCTATACAATATGTGCTACTATTCTTGATTTCATTGTACAATCAAGAGAACGGATAAATATACATATGTCACTCCCCTATCATTATAATTATCACTATAATGGTCATAATAACAAGCATTGTCATCACAATATTCCTCATAAACATGTGTCTCATTGTCAATAGTTATGCATGTGTGTGATCCTCAGTAAATTTATGACCATAACTAAAGGGTACAACATGGAATCAATATGTCCTCTTCATTAGAAACAATATTACTAGGTAGACTTAGTTGGTCTTCTATTACTTGATAACCATAACAATAGGGTTTGGCATGGGTTAAAGAAGGGATAGGTAGTTACTCTTCTTTAGAATTGTTATCATACTCATCTTGATGATCATAATCATAATCATTTCCATCATTATTTTCTTCATACATGTAGATTCTATTGTCATTGATCATGTTTTATTCTTCATTGTTATTATAATTACAATAAAATGACACAACATGAGTTGAGAAAGGGGTTTTAGATAATGGAGCCATAAAAGAGGGATTAAACCCTCATGAGATAAGTTGTCAATGGGGTGTGTAGAGATGGGAGTGTCTATGGAAAACACATCATTTGGTCCTTAGGATTTTGGATCCATACCAAGTAATATAATCCCACCAAAGGCTAGGAATGTTACAAAAAGATTTAGGCCAAGAATAAAAAAACATGGAGGGATAAAACCCTAGGATATAAGGGAGTGTAAGGTCAATAAATGGGTTCACAAAATATTTACTCCCTAAAATTATAAAAGGGGTCTAAAAACTTAATTGTCTAATTGTAGGATAGGAACCTAGAAAGGATGTATATTCATATTATTAACTTTAGATTCAATATACATATTTGAACATACCATAAATAAGTAAGATGTTTGAATTATTATAGCATACGTTAAATATAGTAAAAATCTCAAGAGGATACTATACTTATTTTTTCATGTTTCTATGGGATGATATGGACTTGAAACTAGAAGGAACAAACTGAAATGTGGATGTAGATGCTTCATAGTTGAAACTAGATATATGTCTGCTCCTAGATAAAATCGATCAAATTAGCATGTCCACATTGCATGGACTTGTCCATATACTCTAGGTTCCTCTATTTTATTTCTTACATCTTTGTCATAACTTGCTCTACCCTTTTTCACTTTTAATCACTTTGATGTGTGTGTTTGTTCCTATAATAGAAAATTGTATGTTTCTTATATAAGTACTCATATTGGCATTATATGGGGGTAATAAGGTTAAGGTATTTTTTAGTTGAAGCACCCTTGTGTTGCCTACATTTATCTGTGTGAAGGTAAAATTCAATGTACATCTCCCACTTAAAATGGAAGTGTAAGTGTGCTCCTTTCAAATATATGTATGCAATTATAATTCTAGATCTTTGATACTTGGTAATGATTACTTTGACTTGGCTTTAGATTCCATTAACTTGGTTTGAAGTTTTTTAGAATTATTTACGGGATTATTCCATTGTATGATCCTACAATAGGGAAGAATAGGGAAACCTTGCTTGATTTTTGCTAATTATATGTCAATTTTCTAAGTGATATCCAAGAAATGACCAAGTGAGTTAATGAGTGGAATTAAATTTTATTTATGTGACTCCATGGGAAATATTTCACATTAAAGATAATATAAAGGGAAAATACTTTCTTATCAAAAGATTCCCATGTTGGAAGCACAATGGACTGAGAGGGGGGGGGGGGTGAATCAATCCTTCAAAACCTTTAACCAATTCAATTTAACTTGCATACAACATTTATCATTCAACCATGTATTAATGTGAGCTCAACAATATATAACAATCATTCATATGAGCACAACCATGAGAGAGTACACAATAACATGATATTTATGTGGGAAAACCTTAAAGGGAAGAAAAATGACTGAAACTTTTGATTATATTGCAAAAACCAAAAGACTTGCATGAATATGACTCATCACAAAAGATTTGTTTAGCGAGGCACCAACCCCACAAGGAACACCAAACCCTATCTATTAAGGCACCAACCTTGAAAGGAGGATATATTCTACAAACCCCTAAGGTGGTCAAGCACCCACTCAACCACCTAAAGATGATTTCCATTGATGTATGTTGCTCCTAGAACAAATTGTGATCCACAATTCAGCTCACACAACTCAAAAACCTTCTTCATAAGCACACCTTCCTTCTTCACTCAAACTATCTTCTTTATGGGTTGGTTGGATAAATTTTCCTTGCTTATTTTCTTATCAATTATCTTCAGAAATTTACACAATCTTTTAGATATTTCTTGATTCCCTCAAACCACTTTGACACTCCCTCCTTCTTTGCACTTTTCCCTCTCTCACCACTAACTCACAATGAACAAATACAATGACCTTATATACATGTCAAACATCCAAAACACACCTAGGTTGGTCATGACCATTAAGTTTGGTCATAACAACAACAAAAAAATACACATACTCATATAAATCAACAAGGACCCATAAGGTTCGGCAATGCACCAAGACAACCAACAAGCCCAACTAGGCCTAAAACAAACAATTCTCCTTCACCAAGCACCTCAAGGACTCCAAGGGATTCATTCAGCTTTGTCAAGCCTGCAAAGAATCTATAAATGTCAAGAATATCATATCAGAATCATCAAAAATCTTACAATCCTTTGCATCATCCATTCTTCTCACAACTCCATCAAGTATGATTGTTTCTTATTCATTCCAAGAACCTCCAACTAACCGGTCTTCAAAGATAGACCTAGCATCCAAAAAGAACCTCAAATATGGCATGTAACCACTTAATGGAAATACAATGACATTCATAACATCACCAAACATGCTAGAACTCGTGAATCAACCTGTAAATCAAATAGAGCACCTTCTCCCTTCAAGCATATTGAACTGCCCAAAAACCAATTTTGCAAACTCAACCTTCTTGCACCCTTGATGACACATTAAATCTCTATAAATGCATGGGAAAATTAAAAAAATCATCCCTCTTCACTCTCCAATGGATAAGCATCATCAACTAAGCCAAACTTTTGGTCTTTCAGACCAATCTTTATATGAAAACAATGTTGTCTTGAACCAATCAAACTAGGTCAACTTGTGACCTCAACCATGCCACCTCAACACAATTTTAGATCTCAACCAAAACATGAAACATGTCATATAGGATGTATAAAACACCCTCACTCCCATTAGCCTCATCAACTTAGGCCACAAGTTCCCAATAACCTCTTTTCTCCAAGATTGATAAAATTGCCTTTTCGCCCTAAGAATCAATCTTCATGTTTTGACCTATGAAGATCATAAAATCACTTCACCATGATCTGAAATCACTCAAAAAATGTATCATTTCTCTAAAAAAAATCATAACACCAATTTATACATAGAGTCTAATGGTAAACATGAGAGAAAACTAAATTTTCCTAGAAAAAATAATATTTGAGTGGGCTCCACTAACTATCATGATCTCTAATTACCACCTTATGAAAGTTGGGAGATTCCTCTACATCCTCAAATAATCAAATTTTACGATCCAATCCATTATGGGATCAAACAAAGAAGTTTTCCTCCATCGCTAGCAAACAAGGGTTTGAAGCTCATATAAAGCAACTTACCTTCTTAATGATTATTCATAAAATTTATACCCTCTTTTGATCTCATTCCAACTCTAATATCTTCTTAAATCCATGCCTTAACATTCTTTAAAGGATTAGGGTCCCATTCAGACTTCACACATGCCAACCAATATGATCTCTCTCCTATCAAGCTAAGAAACATGCATTTGTGAGCTCGGTTTTTTCTCAAAACCTCATAACTTGAAAAATTATCATCATGTACCCCTGAAATATTTCCCATAGAACTAGGAAATCCTATAATCACTTCCCAAATGCTTACCTTCTCATAAATAGCTATGAATATTGTCAACCACTAGGGCTTGCACAACTAGGTATTAGGGTTTTACATGGCTTAAACCAAAACATAGTAGAAGTATCTCATTCCTCAGCATGAAACCTTTTCAAAATGACCTAACACCTTTAAGACAACATGTCTCACTCACCTGCATGCCCGCATGGGCTCACATAGTTCTAAAACTCGTCTTTATGCCTCATTAGGCCTCTAAGCACCTAGATTAGGTCTAGATGAAGACCTACAAACCCTGCTTACACTTATACCTACACTTTGAGACTCATACGAGTGTATAAAAATACTCCACTCATGTTATCCATACTTCTAACATACTCTTAAATCCATCATACAAATCAAACCATCATGCTCTGTTACCCATGCAAACTAGATCACCTGATTAGGCCTACTAAGCTAAGAAAATCTCACTGTATCCAATCTTACAACCATGACATTCCTTTTTTTCTCATGAAAACACCACTACATAATTCCTATATCACTCTTTACATCATCCTTTGTCATTAATGTGCCTTTTACATCAATGAAAACATAATAATCACTCACGTGCCAACAATATCCCCCTTTGTCATTGATGGAAAGCAACCTAGTTCTTCTCCCCCTTTTTACATTAGTGACAAAACATACCTATAGAACATGATCTTCAATTTTTTCATAATAATAGGACCCGTTCTTGGTTGGAAACATCAACCCATTCATCATCCAAGCACACAAACATGTTTTCATTATCTGATGTTAGTTTTTGACTTCATGATATCACTAGAGCATTGTAGATCCCCTTGGATAGAGGCATTCGGAACACATACACATTCCAAAAAAATTGGTTTTGAGTATGAAACATAATATTGAATCCTTCTATACTTGTCTTAATTGAAAACACTCTCTCACGGACTTGGATTTTACATTAACATACTGTAAGCAACAATTAGGACATAGAGCCCTGAAGCTCACCTTCAGACCTAAAATGCTAATCTTCACCTTACTTTAGGAGCACATTTTTCACATGAAACAACTTATTGTTGCTCCCCCTGTGATCAGACCAAAAAATCCTTACTCCCTATGCAAAAAAAAAGCACATAACTTGCTTCACCTGCCATGAAGATGAATCAAATTCTCTAGCTTTTTCCACGCTATCACAACTAATTGAGCTTATGAAAAGCTCCCCCTCCGAGTATACCTGCAACACTTCAATAGATATGCCATACTATTTTCTAGAAACCTTATGCACTTGAATGAAGATCATGGAAAACTCCCCCTACTTTAAGAAGTATTATCATACCTGTAACACACCATTATAGTGCACAACATCCTACAGTACCCTGATATAGTGCAACATCCACTCATAAAGCATGAGATCAACCATACACATCCTGCAACATACTGTTGTTGCAAATCAGCAGCATCCCTTGGATGTTGATCAGATTTCTAGTTTGATCATACTAGCATCTAGTGTGATTGCACAACATTGAATCCTTTCCCCAAGTGTGGGACTTGCAAAATGAGAAAGGAATCTCCAGTTTAGAGGCTGGTTCCTCAATTCTTCTGGTCAGATTTATCACTTACAAGTTGCAAAGGCCTATATTCCTAACCCTACCCTAAATTCCAAAGGAGACAGAGATAGCGAATGCAAAAAAGCTAAAATTAATGCTAATAGGTGATGCACCAAAGGAGTGGTGAGCATTTTTTACTTCTGCAGATTGACACAGTCCATAAAAATGTAGCAAAGAACCTCATGCACAAACTGATAATTGTAATGAAGGATCATAAATTAACCAAACAACACAGGCAGAGGATGAAAACTAATCACAGAGGCTGTATTGTTATTTTAATCATCAAAATCACTTACATTACAACACCTGAGAGGTAAAATAAAGTTGCATCTCTTAGAAAAGGTCTGATATTCCACCAAAATCACTTCCAAGGTGAGAAAGGGGACTTGCAATACACAAAAAATGTTCAACCCTTTGAAAATGAGCCAAAACTGGCTTTTACAGTGCAAGGGACGAGCCCAGGAGAGAGAAACGAGGGAAAACATAGAAGGGATTCAACCATTGACCAAAATGCATTCAAAACAACATGGGCATCCTTACAGACCCATCCCCTGACATTTTTAGCCATGCTGGGAGAGAATGCGAGCCGTTCTTCATTAAAAACGGTGGTTGAAACGTCATTTCTGCTCATCACCACGTGCCAGAGATGTTTTTAGATTTTATCTCTTTAAAATCCATCAAAATGCAAAATTGACCCTAGAATCTTGTAGATAATTTCACCAGCTTTCCATTGATATAAAGAACGTGAAAAACCGAGCTCTGGATCGAAAGTTATGGCCATTTGAAATTTTAGGGCAAAACAGGGCCAAATCGGGTCGGCGGGAATTTTTTTTGAATTTTTACCCTTTTTTGGCATTTGGGAAAATTTTCCAAAATTTCCCCATGCTCTACCACTCTAGGTGCCACATGGCAGCATCTCATTGGCCGCGGGCCTTTCAAGGGAAAATTTTCCCAAAAAACTCCGCCGAGCCATAACTTCAAAAATACATGGAGTTAGGAGGAAAACTTTACCTTTCTGGAAAGCTGAGAAAGAGCTCTATCCAATGGTGCCACTTCCAGAAGGTTTTGAGTGCTTAAAAAGCAAAATATTATGACTGAGGCACAAGAGAGGGGAGAATGGAAGGAGTTAGCCACAAAAAATGAGCAGGGGCACATTTTGGATAACACATACCTAGCCTCTCATTTCAAGGGTGAGGAGCACTTCAATATCCCCCTTAATTCATGCCATCAGGTGAAACATCATGATACCTTCATGTATAAATTGAGATAGTATATACTAGCCCTTGCAACCTTGTAATCACTTCAAGTAATAAAACTCATAACCATGTCTTAGCATGAAGATTCTGCACAATATCCATGGACCTGTATCAAGATGAACAACCTCATTTTAGGATTGTATAGCCTTACAAACCATATGGGCTTCACATATCCTTTTTGGAGACACCATTGTAGACCTCAAGTATTTACATACAAGCCTATAACCATGCCTTAAAACACTCATTATTTTGTCTCACACAAATTTACTCTTACTTTATGTTACTCCATACTTCTCCAAGATGCATAAACACACAAAGGACATTTCAACCATGATTTAAGGACTAATAACCCAAAATATGAACCCAATCAACTCACTCATAGACTTGCAACAGTGTTACATCTTCAATAATGAACACAAAGGGTATACCTTAGTTCATGAATACATCTGCTCAGTTTTCAAAAACCTTCATCAAGTATCAAATCACTGTTCCATATCATTATAGTCTTGAAAACCATCTAACATACCACATTTTTTTCTGAGACAACAATACAAACCTCCAAGAAACCATACACAAGAATAAAACATTGTTAAAGCACTAAGAAGGTCACCTTTTATCTTCACAAACAGGGAAAATTTTAGCGGTGAATATTCATAGTTTGGTGAGTATTAGAATTCTAGGAATTTGATTTTGGTGAATATTACAGCAATGACAGTACCCAAGTTTCACCCAAAAATCCCATAAACAATAATCTGTTCCATCTGAATTGCCAAGAAATTTCCAATTCCAATGTATATTTTTATATTAAATCGTCACGTGATCGTCGCGCCGGGATTTGAAAACATTAATGTTTCGCCAAGTAATCAACACACAGGGATTTGAAAACATTAATTTTTCACCAAGAAATCAACGCGTCGGGATTTGAAAACATTAATGTTTCACCAAGAAATCAACGCGTCGGGATTTGAAAACATTAATGTTTCACCAAGAAATCTACAGAACCTTATTTGGCCAAGAAAACATTCCCAAAATTTTCCCTATATATACACAAAGGTGATGTTCTCCCGCGATTTTCCAATTTACATATTTGTAAAGTAGTAGAAAAGGATTTAGCGAATCAACATATTGCAATTTGCTTACAAAATTTCAATAAATCTAGGTCTTGCCAGCGCCTGGCTAGTGCGTTGCAATTTACATCCTAGAAGCACTTACTGCAGGTGAGTCCTCAGTCTATTTGAGACCTTTTTTCTTTTATGTCGCATTACTTTATCTACAATTTCACCTCTATAAGTTATTACAAATCCTGAACATCCTCATCCTCATAACCACTATGATTTTTTATGTCACCTAGAATAGTCCTTCGCTTGCAGAGAATCATAACTAGTTTTCCTATCTTAGATACATCTAGATTCTACGTAATATATATATTCTTATTTAAAATAACTTCATACATCTCCACGAGCTGCTACTCTATATATTCCTTGCTTTATCAGTGTATCTTCTTTGAATCTTTTTGTTAATGTTCTCTCTTATGCAATATATATACATATACATACATACTACGGTTTCACTATCCATTTATTCCATGACCAATATCATGACCGTTTATCACTGTCTGCTAACACTTCCTTATCCCAAAGTGGACCCAAAGGATATATAAAATGTGGTACATTTCGTAGGTTTCATGTTCGCTAGGAGAATTTCCCTGGGAAACTGACAGAATGGCGACACGTGGCATAGACCTCGTGGGATCCGGGACCCGCTCTAGACCTAAAAACATATCAACTGCGGTTCATTTTGCGGGGTTCACGTTTGCTGGGAGGATTTGGTCAGGAATGGGAGGTTAACTGAATGCTAACAAACAAAAATGTATGAAATAGAGACCATACAAAGATGTCTAAAATGAAAAATTCAAAAAAATGCAAAACGGAGAAAAGTTACAACAATGAACCAAAATCCAGATAATTAGCATTTAAAAAAAAAGACAGAAAATAGTAGTTGTGGGAAAAGTACAAACATCTTGTCACAAGCATGCTTCTTGTTACCACCATTTTCATCACTGTAATGTACTTCAAACTTTTTAAACCATGGAAACACAATGTATTGAATGTATATTTTTTTCTTTCAATTCTACATGATTGACTAATTCAACAAAATGACACCTAAAAAGGGAAGCTCAGCCTCAAGTAAAGATGTTATTCCAACCCCTCTTGGTAGTGGTACTGACATTAAAAAAATAACATCTTATTTTGAGAAACCATCTAAGGAAACCCATCCTTCTCCAACAAGACCATCACAATCAAGGGATAATGATTACATTCAAAATGAAACTCAAAATGAGAATGTGTTCATTTTTTATTTGCCTGATGTTGTCAATGAAAACAATGAAATGCCTCCCCTTAAAGACATTCCATTGAATGATGTTGAGTTTGACATTGTACCACATGTCCAATTAATTGAAGATGACACTACATCACCTGTCAGTGCCCAAGTGAATGTTAGAGATTAAAATCATGGTAGTGGTAGTAAACAAAATTTAAATTCCACCAAGGCAAATACTCAGCGGACACCTATTTTTGGAAGAAAGAGAAAGGAAAGAAAATGGGACTTGGGAAGGAGTTTCAGGTTAGAGTGGGTTTCTAAGTTTCCATTTATTGAACTTATTGAAAATTAGAATAAAGTTGAACCTCCCAAAGAATGCAAATGTACAATCTATAGCTAGAAATTGGGCAAGGACAAGACAATGCAACTTAAGTTGGATACTATTGAGAAGCATGTAGGAAAGATATATGAAAAGATAATTATAGATGGCGTTGAGAAGAATGTTGCCATATTGAAAACTCTAGATGCTTATTTACATATTAGGTATGCAAAATAATTTTAAGAGCACAAGAGAAATGAAAGAATAGTTGCAGCGAATGGAGGGACAATTACCTCTCAATTCAACAAGATCATTCAAAATAGTCTTTTGGGTAAAACAATTTAGGTAGCTACTATTTTTCACATTTTGAAAAGAGGTCATCCTATAACAGATTTTCCTAAACAAAATAAGATGTTGTATTTCTTTGGTGTCCCACACTTTCCTCATTCTCACTGGTTCAGAAGTAGTGGTTGGGATTGGGGAAAATGCATAGCTATGGTTTAGAAAGAAGACTTGAAAGAGAAACTGAAGTTTGCATGATACATATCTTTGTTTATTGATGAGATTACAGCAATAGATAATACTACTTGGGTCTGTATGCATGTGTATACTATTGAGAATTATGTGATACAACCTCACTTACTTGCCATTCACAAGATGAGAGAGAACTCCAAAGCTAAAAAACCTTTGTGAGTTGGTGATAATTTTTTTGAAGGAGATCAGTGACATGGATGATGTTGCAATTGCATCAAAGTTGGTATGTGTCAGGGAATATGGGGCATCTGTAATGCAAGGTCATCGTAATGGCATGTGTGTAAGACTTTAAACATCTCATTGACCTTATACTATTTCCATTCATTGTATGGCTCATAGAATGAACCTATCTTACATAATAGTTTGGAGTTTTAAACTTGTAGCAAAATTTGAAGACCTTTTTCGAGAGGTGCATGATTATTTCTACTGTAGACCTAAAAGGTTCATGGAATTCCAAATATTTTCAAAAGGACTAAAAAAGGGCATAAACTGTTAAAATATGTCGACACTAAGTTGATCTCAATGTACCAACCGGTTTCAAACAAGGATTAGCACTCACCCCAAACTTACATGTGCCTAAAGGTAATCATATTGATTCCATTTCCATTTTGATTGCAGAAACATTACAAAGTCATGTTTTAATGAGCATTTAATATATTTCACATACAATGTTGTTGATCTCTTTTATAGAAAGCATACGACGCAGTTGGTTGGCTATTTGATCAAAATGCATTTACATTATTATATACTTTAGGCATATAAGAGTTATGGTGCTTGATTCTGAGATATAATAAGTGGCTTTTCTTGAATCATTATTGAAATGAAAATTTAAAAATAACAATATTCCTCATTCAACTTGCTTGAGACATGCCTTGTATGAAAAAATTAAAGATTGTCATTGCAAAAAATGGAACAATTTTCAAAATGGATCTAAATACACTAAAGAGTAAATCCATGCACATATGTATTTAACTTTTGCACCTCTTTGTAAAAGTTTTCTTCAACCACAAGCAACCTAAATATCACATGTTTATTAATATAATAAACATAAAGATAACTCTAGTCTATTAATAAGATAATTTACTATTTTTATCTATGATCATGATTTCCTCCCAAATAATAGAAACGACAAAACCAAACTGCCACTTCAACTTGGAATCAGGATCCACAACTTTAACAAATTATATCATCTTCTATACCATGCTCCACTCTTCATATGTTGGAATTGTAATTCATTGTAAATCAAAGTGACTGACATGTAACTTTGTTATCAATTCATAACTGATAGTGGAGCTTTCCTCTACTATTGTATGCAAACTTACTAACAAGGTTATCAATGGTTTAACAGACTCAATTTTTTTCTCATCTAGCTTCTCAAGAATTCGGTCCTTCTCTTGAGTCATTTTTTCTTTCATCTTCTTTTGGAATGCATCCTTCTTAATGAATTAGTGTGTATTGTCAAAAGGCATTAGCAAACCAAGATTTTTGAACTCCTCTACATTTCCATGCAACTCCTGTAACATTCTTTGACACTTATTCAACACTTCTTGTGCTTCACCCAACATCACACACTTTTGAATTATAGATGATACCTTTATTGAGGCATCAAACTGGTTCTAAATTCCTCTGGATGCCAATTATGTGTCACTGAATTTGTAGATAGCTTCCAAAATTTTCTTTGTTGTATCCTCTCTTAAATCCATCACTTTTCTACTACCTGTTATGTATTTGCGGAGCTTATTACAAAATCTCTGTGGATCAGTCATGAATTAAAACAATCTAATCAAATCATTAATTTTTTTGGTTTATTTTCCCCCAAACATTATCTGTCATATTAATCAATGCCTTTTTATGAAATCCAGATAGTTTGAGGTTGGAAGATTGTATTTCCTTTTTTTCTTTCGCCAATTCATGTTGCAATATTTCATTTTTTTTTCTCATCATCTAGGCTTTGTTCCCATTTTTTGACCTTTTCTTTTTCTTCCTTCATAGCCTCTCTTAATTCTCCCAATGATTTTTCCTAATCTATCATTCTTACTCGTTGTTTCTTATAAATTTTTCTTCGCCTCCTTTTAGTTCTATGTGTGCCTGTTCATTCATAACAACTGTAGTCATAGGGGCAGATGATTTTATCTTCCTCTCCAACTCACCTGTCCTATTAACTGCTACTTTTCCTTTTTCTTTCTCATTTGTCAAGTCTGCCTCTAACTTTTGAATATTATTATTCAACTTATATTTCTCCCTCTCTGCCTTCAGTAATGTTGTGTAAACCACATAATTGTTCCTTTTCGATACATTGATTTTTTCAAAATGTTTCATTTCCTTTAGATCCATTTGAAGGGAGGTAATCTCATAGTCACTGTAAACCATTTCATTATCTAGTTTTACAACTTTGGGCACAACATACATGTATTCCATGGTATATGTGTGTGGGTTATATGTAGGCAATACCTTGATTATGGATGGTTTCTGAAGTTCCAATAGCTTGTAGAATTTGCTTCTTGTTTCTTTAATCTCTTTTTGATTTATTTTCAAACTTGGCTAGGTAATCAATACCTGAGGTGTTTGTAGGAATGAAATATTCCACATTGAATGGAGGAGTAATTGAAGTTTGGGGAGAATTTCCCTGTGGAATGGTAGTTTGTTTAGGGGTGGCAGTGCCACCACCGCCTTCTATAAATAGTTTCTTTGAGCCAAGAGTAATTATACCTATGTCTGCCTCTGTCTTTTACCTCTTCTCGTTTCCTTGTTGGATAATAACCCTAACAACTTCAATCGTCTATATTGTCTTCTTTATGTTTCCAATACTTTGTTGACTACTACCATCATCACTAGAACCACAAACATTAGCAATAGTAATAGATTCATGACCAACTTCTCCTCTAGGATTTTTAACGTGTGGCTAAACTGTTTGTTGAGGATTTGACTTCGGAGTAAATTGCACTAGATTAGCACTTATAGATGTTGAAGTATGCAATGGTCCTTTCTCCGAAGTTGAAGCTCCAAGGCATGAACTTTCGAAAAAAAAAATTAGGTTGTGCCTCTGGTGGAACCCTAATGCCTTGTCCTGTTGAACCCAAACCACCACCACTAAAACCCAAATTTTCAACAATAACTACTCCTGTAGATTATCTTTTGTTTCAAGCCTTAATCGAGACTTGGTTTATATGTTCCAGGTGGATTGTGTAATTTCCTCAGAGTTAGTGTCATCATCACTACTATTTCTCTCCAGGATGCACTTCATTCCACTTCTTGTTGAACGTTTCATCTTCTGGAATAGAATCGTACTCTGAAAACAAATTTTGGATGGCCTAGGTCCTGCCTCATAGACCAAAAAGCAACAATTTTTTGACCTTGTCCAATTATTTTCTCAAAATTGATTTTGTAATTCCTTTGGCATTCTTTTAGAGGATTTTTTATCAGATTTTGGATATATATTGGCAAATTGAAAAATCCTTTGCTTTTTTTTGTGGAGGCAGAGGCAATCCAAAAAATTTGTGTTGATAACTCTTGAAAAACTAATTCCTTTCTCAACAACAATTTCATCCATTGATATTTTTACTTCATCCCAAGAGTTCTTATTTTTCAATTTTTCTAGCAGGGGTTTGTTTTTATATTGAACTTTCTTGTTCACCACTACCCTTGGTTTAATCACTTCATTTGGGTCATACAACCGGTGAGAGTCAACATCAAACTTAAAAATATATAATATTTTATGTGCCACATAGAATTCTTTTATTTCAAATGTGAACCTTCCACATGAGAACTATAAGTAAGGAAATATGCTCTTCTTTTGCTAAGAAATAAAATATAGATTATCTGTGCTTTCCATCTGTCATATATATTCCAAGGCAAAAACTCTCTCTGTCACATGTATTGGCAATTTGTAAGGTTGTACTCTTGATCCATAAAACCTTAGTACAGTATAATCCTCCGTGAAGTAACAGTTTGTTAACTCTATTTTCTGATCCCATTTTAATGCAATCTCTACATTTCACATGCAATCTAGGTAGTGTACTTTATGTAATTACTTCATAAAATGGAGCCCAAAAATAATCCACAAATCGATTGTAGTCGGTCCACTCAGTTAATGGACGCACGACTTGTGGCTTGACCTTAGTGAAATAGGGCTCAATTGCAAGTTTGTTTTTTTCAAACCATCCAACAAAACCATCATAGAATCAAATAACACAAGTAGGTAGTGAACCTAAACATATTAGTGTCGGAGCCTTCTTTGATTGTTAATAATTGTTTATGCATAGATTCTGCAATGTACCCAACAAATTTGTATTGACAAGGTGGATTAACGTAATGCATATTGTATACCATTTCCACGAGGGTTTCATCCACTGTCTCATCGCTATCGAAGCCAAGGAAAAATTACTAGTATAGAAATGGTATCCCCTGACCCGCGGTTTAAATATGTGAATTACATATGGAGCCTTCCCTTTTGGTACCCCCTGCATCAAATGTTAATTTTCGTAAAAAACTCATCTCTGTCTTTTTATTTGTGGCATGATAATCACTAGCAAATTTTTCTAGGTTCATGTGGACGGTTCCTAAATCTTTGTTTTCAAACCCCAATGCATTGTCAAGATTTGCCTCCGTAATGTACGAAAGTTCTTGTCTGTTTCCCTTTGCAAACAATTACTTTTTTGTATCATTGTAATTTTGGGCACACATATTGACAAATTCAGGGCATGGGAAAACCTCGTGGAACATCATGCGTCTCAATCCAAACCCCCATGTTATCCAACCTAAACCTTTAGGTCTAGCTGATAGCTCCGAAAGTCTACTTTCCCTCATCTTCATCTCAGACGTGTATCTAAGTTGTGAAGCTCTTGTGCTAATTACTGGATCATAAATATCATGATATTCATCAGTAAAACCAGGGGTTTTACTTTTAAGTAGTTTGGCATATGGGATTTGGGTTTTACTATTACTTTGGGATCCTGTGGAAGTAGACATGCTTGGAATTTTGGATTCTGTAAACCCTCAACCCTAATTTCTTGACCCTTATATTGAAATATTTGAAAGTGAAGGCTTATACAATGCTACTTAATCAAAAAGATAATATTTAAAGAATCAAGAATGAAATGCAGGATGACACTTACACGGTCTATAACTTCTATGAATATATTCTGCCTTCTGTTGTAACATGCCTTCTAGAAACATAATTTCAAATGTTAACATCACTATAATGATTAGGTATTTCACTGTACTTTGTAGACGTCAAATTTTAGTTTTTAATCAAATTCCATTCGGTGGATGACACTTGTCACTTAAGGGAGAGGAGCCACTGGTTGTGCACCCTAAGTTGAGGGTTGTACAACACCCACATAAATATCATAAAATTTGAAAAAAATCCTTTGATAGATTTTTATTATTTTTAATGTACATATTTTTTTTTAGCATTTATATTAAATGGAAAGTGGGTTTTTAAGGTATTTAAATCAAGTAATTTTTTCTTACAAATTTTTTTAAGGTGGACCATTTATTGGGCATTATGTCATGCATATTATTTCTCATATATGGCATAATTTTAGTGGGTGATTGTTTTGATGTGATTTGATGTGACTCATTTCATTGGCTACTTTTTTTTTTTTCAAATTTTGAGTGGGAAATGTACATGTACTAGTCCTTGACTTTAAATCTACCCTCACCATTATTGGTCCATTTCTCCACTATTAGCTCCTCTCCCTTAGCTAGGCCTATTCCGAGAACTTCCATTCAAAATGTGAGTGTGTCAGGCCTTCCTCCCATAATAGAGCCTGTGCCATTGATCTTAATATATCAAATGATGCATATTATTTATCAAATGGCCACGTGGTATGATTCCTGGGGCCTCCTCGAGGAAAAAGGCATTCCATGAAATCCAAGCCCGCGGAATGAACTGATTCAAATAATAAAGTTTCAGGTCCGCTGGTGACAGGTGTGGGCATTTACTGACTTGGTCATTGAAATTTTTTGGGGGGCCATTGAAACATTTAAAAAAAATATACCCCCGCTTTTTTCCCATGCCACGTGGAAGAATTCCATGGATTTCTTTTTTGTTGTGCCCCCATGGACGTGAATCTCCTGGATTTAGGTGGGATGAATTATAATTTCGGGTTCGGACTCCAGGATTGATTGTTCATTGTTGGTCGTGGACATTGGAATTGGAATATATGATGGGCCCCAACATATTATATATTTATATATATTATTATATAAATATGTATTTATACTATTTACATTATATAAATTTTTGTCAAGCTTGTTATCATTATCCAATTTTCCAAATTATTTGGAAAATTGTTTGAGAATTTATACATCAGGGTACGAAGTGGATAACTTTCCCTACGAAAGGGATTTGGCAGTATGGAAGTCGATTGCTGAAAGGAGAGGGTTTGAAAACAATGACACAAATACAATAGATGACCCTATTGCATTAGTTGTCTGTCAAGAAAGAGATAGTCAGTCTCAGATATATGGTGAATCAAATGATAGAGATGATCCAGGTCCATCAAGTTGGAAGCTTCCATTGGTGGATATCCCATGCTATAGATGTTCATTTAATAATTAACATATTCAAATATTCAGTACATTGTTCTGAATCTCAAACAAGGATTAGCACTCACCCCAAACTTACATGTGCCTAAAGGTAATCATATTGATTCCATTTCCATTTTGATTGCAGAAACATTACAAAGTCATGTTTTAATGAGCATTTAATATATTTCACATACAATGTTGTTGATCTCTTTTATAGAAAGCATACGACGCAGTTGGTTGGCTATTTGATCAAAATGCATTTACATTATTATATACTTTAGGCATATAAGAGTTATGGTGCTTGATTCTGAGATATAATAAGTGGCTTTTCTTGAATCATTATTGAAATGAAAATTTAAAAATAACAATATTCCTCATTCAACTTGCTTGAGACATGCCTTGTATGAAAAAATTAAAGATTGTCATTGCAAAAAATGGAACAATTTTCAAAATGGATCTAAATACACTAAAGAGTAAATCCATGCACATATGTATTTAACTTTTGCACCTCTTTGTAAAAGTTTTCTTCAACCACAAGCAACCTAAATATCACATGTTTATTAATATAATAAACATAAAGATAACTCTAGTCTATTAATAAGATAATTTACTATTTTTATCTATGATCATGATTTCCTCCCAAATAATAGAAACGACAAAACCAAACTGCCACTTCAACTTGGAATCAGGATCCACAACTTTAACAAATTATATCATCTTCTATACCATGCTCCACTCTTCATATGTTGGAATTGTAATTCATTGTAAATCAAAGTGACTGACATGTAACTTTGTTATCAATTCATAACTGATAGTGGAGCTTTCCTCTACTATTGTATGCAAACTTACTAACAAGGTTATCAATGGTTTAACAGACTCAATTTTTTTCTCATCTAGCTTCTCAAGAATTCGGTCCTTCTCTTGAGTCATTTTTTCTTTCATCTTCTTTTGGAATGCATCCTTCTTAATGAATTAGTGTGTATTGTCAAAAGGCATTAGCAAACCAAGATTTTTGAACTCCTCTACATTTCCATGCAACTCCTGTAACATTCTTTGACACTTATTCAACACTTCTTGTGCTTCACCCAACATCACACACTTTTGAATTATAGATGATACCTTTATTGAGGCATCAAACTGGTTCTAAATTCCTCTGGATGCCAATTATGTGTCACTGAATTTGTAGATAGCTTCCAAAATTTTCTTTGTTGTATCCTCTCTTAAATCCATCACTTTTCTACTACCTGTTATGTATTTGCGGAGCTTATTACAAAATCTCTGTGGATCAGTCATGAATTAAAACAATCTAATCAAATCATTAATTTTTTTGGTTTATTTTCCCCCAAACATTATCTGTCATATTAATCAATGCCTTTTTATGAAATCCAGATAGTTTGAGGTTGGAAGATTGTATTTCCTTTTTTTCTTTCGCCAATTCATGTTGCAATATTTCATTTTTTTTCTCATCATCTAGGCTTTGTTCCCATTTTTTGACCTTTTCTTTTTCTTCCTTCATAGCCTCTCTTAATTCTCCCAATGATTTTTCCTAATCTATCATTCTTACTCGTTGTTTCTTATAAATTTTTCTTCGCCTCTTTTAGTTCTATGTGTGCCTGTTCATTCACAACAACTGTAGTCATAGGGGCAGATGATTTTATCTTCCTCTCCAACTCACCTGTCCTATTAACTGCTACTTTTCCTTTTTCTTTCTCATTTGTCAAGTCTGCCTCTAACTTTTGAATATTATTATTCAACTTATATTTCTCCCTCTCTGCCTTCAGTAATGTTGTGTAAACCACATAATTGTTCCTTTTCGATACATTGATTTTTTCAAAATGTTTCATTTCCTTTAGATCCATTTGAAGGGAGGTAATCTCATAGTCACTGTAAACCATTTCATTATCTAGTTTTACAACTTTGGGCACAACATACATGTATTCCATGGTATATGTGTGTGGGTTATATGTAGGCAATACCTTGATTATGGATGGTTCTGAAGTTCCAATAGCTTGTAGAATTTGCTTCTTGTTTCTTTAATCTCTTTTTGATTTATTTTCAAACTTGGCTAGGTAATCAATACCTGAGGTGTTTGTAGGAATGAAATATTCCACATTGAATGGAGGAGTAATTGAAGTTTGGGGAGAATTTCCCTGTGGAATGGTAGTTTGTTTAGGGGTGGCAGTGCCACCACCGCCTTCTATAAATAGTTTCTTTGAGCCAAGAGTAATTATACCTATGTCTGCCTCTGTCTTTTACCTCTTCTCGTTTCCTTGTTGGATAATAACCCTAACAACTTCAATCGTCTATATTGTCTTCTTTATGTTTCCAATACTTTGTTGACTACTACCATCATCACTAGAACCACTAACATTAGCAATAGTAATAGATTCATGACCAACTTCTCCTCTAGGATTTTTAACGTGTGGCTAAACTGTTTGTTGAGGATTTGACTTCGGAGTAAATTGCACTAGATTAGCACTTATAGATGTTGAAGTATGCAATGGTCCTTTCTCCGAAGTTGAAGCTCCAAGGCATGAACTTTCGAAAAAAAAATTAGGTTGTGCCTCTGGTGGAACCCTAATGCCTTGTCCTGTTGAACCCAAACCACCACCACTAAAACCCAAATTTTCAACAATAACTACTCCTGTAGATTATCTTTGTTTCAAGCCTTAATCGAGACTTGGTTTATATGTTCCAGGTGGATTGTGTAATTCCTCAGAGTTAGTGTCATCATCACTACTATTCTCTCCAGGATGCACTTCATTCCACTTCTTGTTGAACGTTTCATCTTCTGGAATAGAATCGTACTCTGAAACAAATTTTGGATGGCCTAGGTCCTGCCTCATAGACCAAAAAGCAACAATTTTTGACCTTGTCCAATTATTTTCTCAAAATTGATTTTGTAATTCCTTTGGCATTCTTTTAGAGGATTTTTTATCAGATTTTGGGTATATATTGGCAGATTGAAAATCCTTTGCTTTTTTTTGTGGAGGCAGAGGCAATCCAAAAATTTGTGTTGATAACTCTTGAAAACTAATTCCTTTCTCAACAACAATTTCATCCATTGATATTTTTACTTCATCCCAAGAGTTCTTATTTTTCAATTTTTCTAGCAGGGGTTTGTTTTTATATTGAACTTTCTTGTTCACCACTACCCTTGGTTTAATCACTTCATTTGGGTCATACAACCGGTGAGAGTCAACATCAAACTTAAAAATATATAATATTTTATGTGCCACATAGAATTCTTTTATTTCAAATGTGAACCTTCCACATGAGAACTATAAGTAAGGAAATATGCTCTTCTTTTGCTAAGAAATAAAATATAGATTATCTGTGCTTTCCATCTGTCATATATATTCCAAGGCAAAAACTCTCTCTGTCACATGTATTGGCAATTTGTAAGGTTGTACTCTTGATCCATAAAACCTTAGTACAGTATAATCCTCCGTGAAGTAACAGTTTGTTAACTCTATTTCTGATCCCATTTTAATGCAATCTCTACATTTCACATGCAATCTAGGTAGTGTACTTTATGTAATTACTTCATAAAATGGAGCCCAAAAATAATCCACAAATCGATTGTAGTCGGTCCACTCAGTTAATGGACGCACGACTTGTGGCTTGACCTTAGCGAAATAGGGCTCAATTGCAAGTTTGTTTTTTTCAAACCATCCAACAAACCATCATAGAATCAAATAACACAAGTAGGTAGTGAACCTAAACATATTAGTGTCGGAGCCTTCTTTGATTGTTAATAATTGTTTATGCATAGATTCTGCAATGTACCCAACAAATTTGTATTGACAAGGTGGATTAACGTAATGCATATTGTATACCATTTCCACGAGGGTTTCATCCACTGTCTCATCGCTATCGAAGCCAAGGAAAAATACTAGTATAGAAATGGTATCCCTGACCCGCGGTTTAAATATGTGAATTACATATGGAGCCTTCCCTTTTGGTACCCCTGCATCAAATGTTAATTTTCGTAAAAACTCATCTCTGTCTTTTTATTTGTGGCATGATAATCACTAGCAAATTTTTCTAGGTTCATGTGGACGGTTCCTAAATCTTTGTTTTCAAACCCCAATGCATTGTCAAGATTTGCCTCCGTAATGTACGAAAGTTCTTGTCTGTTTCCCTTTGCAACAATTACTTTTTTGTATCATTGTAATTTTGGGCACACATATTGACAAATTCAGGGCATGGGAAAACCTCGTGGAACATCATGCGTCTCAATCCAAACCCCCATGTTATCCAACCTAAACCTTTAGGTCTAGCTGATAGCTCCGAAAGTCTACTTTCCCTCATCTTCATCTCAGACGTGTATCTAAGTTGTGAAGCTCTTGTGCTAATTACTGGATCATAAATATCATGATATTCATCAGTAAAACCAGGGGTTTTACTTTTAAGTAGTTTGGCATATGGGATTTGGGTTTTACTATTACTTTGGGATCCTGTGGAAGTAGACATGCTTGGAATTTTGGATTCTGTAAACCCTCAACCCTAATTTCTTGACCCTTATATTGAAATATTTGAAAGTGAAGGCTTATACAATGCTACTTAATCAAAAAGATAATATTTAAAGAATCAAGAATGAAATGCAGGATGACACTTACACGGTCTATAACTTCTATGAATATATTCTGCCTTCTGTTGTAACATGCCTTCTAGAAACATAATTTCAAATGTTAACATCACTATAATGATTAGGTATTTCACTGTACTTTGTAGACGTCAAATTTAGTTTTTAATCAAATTCCATTCGATGGATGACAATTGTCACTTAAGGGAGAGGAGCCATTGGTTGTGCACCCTAAGTTGAGGGATGTACAACACCCACATAAATATCATAAAATTTGAAAAAAAAACCCTTTGATAGATTTTTTTATTTTTAATGTACATATTTTTTTTAGCATTTATATTAAATGGAAAGTGGGTTTTTAAGGTATTTAAATCAAGTAATTTTTCTTACAAATTTTTTTAATGTGGACCATTTGTTGGGCATTATGTCATGCATATTTTTCACTTATGTGGCATCATTTGATTGGGTGATTGTTTGATGTGATTTGATGTGACTCATTTCATTGGCTACTTTTTTTTTTCAAATTTTGAGTGGGAAATGTACATGTACTAGTCCTTGACTTTAAATCTACCCTCACCATTATTGGTCCATTCTCCACTATTAGCTCCTCTCCCTTAGCTAGGCCTATTCCGAGAACTTCCATTCAAAATGTGAGTGTGTCAGGCCTTCCTCCCATAATAGAGCCTGTGCCATTGATCTTAATATATCAAATGATGCATATTATTTATCAAATGGCCACGTGGTATGATTCTGGGCCTCCTCGAGGAAAAGGCATTCCATGAAATCCAAGCCCGCGGAATGAACTGATTCAATAATAAAGTTTCAGGTCCGCGGTGACAGGTGTGGGCATTTACTGACTTGGTCATTGAAATTTTTGGGGGCCATTGAAACATTTAAAAAAATATACCCCCGCTTTTTCCCATGCCACGTGGAAGAATTCCATGGATTTCTTTTTGTTGTGCCCCCATGGACGTGAATCTCCTGGATTTAGGTGGGATGAATTATAATTTCGGGTTCGGACTCCAGGATTGATTGTTCATTGTTGGTCGTGGACATTGGAATTGGAATATATGATGGGCCCCAACATATTATATATTTATATATATTATTATATAAATATGTATTTATACTATTTACATTATTGATTTCTTAAATAAGATTCTTTCTTTCTTAAATTAATTTAATGTTTTGATTCACAAGTAATTGTTCACACGATTACTAAGGGCTCTGCCATTTCTTGGAACCTTAATTTCTAAATCTCCAATGTCCTTTTCTGGCTTGGAAAATTACATAGCTAGAGTATTAATCATGTCTATAGGGAGGCTAAGCATCTTGCCGATCACCTAACTAACGTGGCAATTGATGACACGGCTTGGAAGATATTATCATTTATGATGGGTGGCACACACAAAGCTTGAAGAATTAATGGTGGCACGCGCCACACTTTGGGTCTTTATTATTGTTGGTCATTCGCATTCCTCTCTCCCTACCTTTATTTTTTTGTGTTTTTGGGCTGGCGACAGAATGGTTTTTTTGGGGTTTCCTTTTATTTCTCTGCGCGGGGAGAGAAGGGAAATGGCCTTTACTTTAGCCATTTCCCATTGGTGGCTTCAAGAGGTGTTTCACTACGATTCTGTGCTCGAGGCCAAGGCCATTGAACGTGTGATAGGATATTCCTATATGCAGGACACTCATAATGCTAGAGTCAACTCTGAACTCGTTGCGGAATTCATTTCTAATTGCCTCTTGCTCCATTTGTTCAAGGAGGATGTCGTGGAGTTATTTATTTACCCTATCCATCAAGTTGGTTTGTGCGAAGAAATGGACAAGTGCCGCATCTCAGACCCTCTACTCTGGGTGGAGGAGGTAGACACTTAGGTGAACGACACCGAGCGCGGGGAATATTGGCTTAGCAAGAGGTATAGGGAGATTCTACTCTATGCAGAGGCTATTCACATTTTGTTCTAGCATGGTGGTCTGGACCCTAGTAGACTCCCTCCTCTAGATCTCACTGATGTTTGCTCACCTATCGAATCAGCTATTTACCACCTCAATGCGTTTTGGGATAATGTCAGGGAGGCATTTCTTCTTTTGCTAGGTAAGGCCAAGTAGCTGGAAGGCGACGTTTCTAGCGGCAACGGCTAGGGCGAGGTGGGAGGCAGGGGAGATGTGATGGATGTGATGCTCGGTGCTGTAGAGGGGGTAGAAAGCGGGTCTCCAATTTAAAAATTCAAGGGTGGTGGTTATTTCAGATGAGGATTAATTCTCTTTTCTAGCTTATTTTTTGGTTATGTAGCCATGTGTATTCGTTGTCTTGAAGCCACTTATGTTTGTTCAAATGGTGTTTCCTTCTTCTCTGTGCGGGCCATTCAGTGGGGCCTTTTGTTGTTGGTTTATGTTCGGTTTTTGTTCGGAGTATAGTTGTAAGGGTGGGGTCCCTTAATCCTCCAGTTCATAGCTCCGGTAAAAAAGCGTTTAAACATTATATATATATATATATATTAGGTTTATGTCCAGTTTTTGTTCAGAGTATTATTATATTATTTTTCTATATTATTATACTATATATATATATATATATATAATATATATTATTTATATATATGTTAATTTAAAGTTTTCAATAAATTAAAAAGATATCACAAGTTCAATTTTCAAAATACAAAACCAAATATCCATATATGAGAATAGATCAAAGGAAGTCTTTCTAAAGAAAATGAATATGAATAAAATCAAACGTTATTTAATATTATTTACTATTTGAATTGAAATAACTAATGAAAATATTGTTTTTAAATAGAATTCAAAATTGTTGATGTCATTACTGATGAAATATAGTGTTTTCACGTTTATATAGTGTTTACATAATTGATTTCTTAAATTAGATTATTTCTTTCTTAAATTAATTTTAAGTTTTCAATAAATTAAAAATATGTTACCCATGCTTTCTTCCATGCCACATGGATGAATTAATATAATTTAAATACATTATATATATATATATATATATATATATATATATATATATATTACTATTTTCTTGTTGTTAAAGCGGGTTGAAGGGTCATGTTCCCTTTAAAAAAGAGAGAGGTCGAACCTTAGATACACCATGAAGATGCAAAAAATTTGTCAATCATGACTACATGGTATATCGAGAAAAAGCCATTCAGAAGGAAGGAATACTATAGCTACACTATACTATAGACATCAAAACATATATTTAGATCAAGGATTAATCCTATGAATCAAAAGACACAGACAAAATTACAACTGGAGATCCCAACCTCTCAACCACACCCTCCTCACAATCCTAAGCAATAATTTCAATGGCCGAACCGCGTAAAATATGATTATAAGCTTCCCCTACAGTTTTATGGATCTCCATCCACCTAAGTGGCACTGGCTCGATGGGAGAATTGAGGGCATCCACATTAGGTAGTTTGAAGCATGTCCTTTTAACATTTTTGTCACAACTGAACACTTCCAGCTTTTCTGTGAAGGCCATCAACTCCCCATGGCAATGTTCAAGTTCCCTAAAGACACTCAAATCCATGCCACCCCAGAGCTTCGCCTCCTCCCCCACTGCCCAGAAAGCAACATTACACTTTACACTTCTGTAGTCAAATTTCCACAGAAAGACGACCGAACCCAGCGGAGAGCAAGGTTGGCCGCATTAGGCTTCAATGGCTCAATTATCAGAATATTTTCCACAAAAACTAAGGCCTCAATGCTATTAACCCTACACCATCCATCCTCAAACAAGTATTTTTCCCCCAAAACCAATTTAATTGCCTCCAGATCGTTACCCTTACCAATTTTAAAGATCCGTCGCAAATGATTATCAGATATAGACGACCTGAAAGCCATTTCCCTTTTATTGTAAAATAAAGATAGCATGGGAGCTCAAGGGGAATCCAATGGTGCTCATTCACAAAAAAGATGAAAATGAAAAAAACCGACCCACAATAAATAGGCAAAAAACAAGGCCCTTCACACACTCGAAAAGATTGGCGACAACATATATTTAAGGCCCTTTCGTATTTAATTCAAAATTGTTAATGTCATTATTGATGAAATATAGTGTTTTCAAAATTATTATTAGATGTTATATATTTCATAATTTTGACCTTTTTCATATTTATTTTATTGAAATTAATCAGATATATATTGAAAGAAAATTAACTTTTTCAAAAAAAATTTGTTGAAGGGTAATGTGTTTTCTAATAGCTCACTTACAATGGGTAAAGATTAACCTAGTCAGTCAAATTAAAGTATGGGGAGCCCTTCAAATTTGATCATTGAATGTAATGATGGTTGTTTCAATATATTTTTTAGGCAAGTGCCCTTTTCATAAAGCTTAGTAACTTTTGAATATACATATTTATTAAATATGTTACTTTTATGAAATAAGTCTTTTCCATATTTATTAAATGTGTCACTTTTATGAAATAAGTCTTTTCCATATTTATTAAATATCTCATTTCCTGGACCTTCATGCTAGAAAATATAACATCACCAAGGATTAAAATTGATAAGACATTTATTAACTGTGAGGGTACGGATTAAATCTTTGGCAACACACTTTACATGTGTCATGAATAGGTAAATTGTAATTAATTTCAATTAAAACTCAGGTTGAGGGTCGAGGGCCATGGTTGAGGCTATCGATAATTGTTCACCAGCGTCGCTATCATGATAAAAAGACATTTAAAATGTAGGCAGATGCATGTGGGATAATGATGCCTGTTTAATGCAAATTTTTCACCATGTTTTTCATTTAATATTAACAGTCAATTCATACCCGGGTTTGGTTGACATGTGTAAAGGTCTAGTCAAAGAACTCACTCAGAAATTATAAATTCAAGGCCCATGGTCATTTTCTGAAACTTGCTTTCTTTTGCAAAATTATGGGGGACCAAATTGAGGGCATCAAACGAGTATCAAACCATAAATACATCGTAGTTTCTTCTAGTTTTGATACAGAATCAAACGAGGTTACTGTTGGGAAATCCTTTGCCCTCTCTACTTCTAGTTCTCCTCTTGTTGGTATTTCCACCCCCCCTCTCCTAGCCAGTCGACTACTAACATTGTTCCCCTTCATTCTCTTGGAACTTCTTCTACAGAGCTCCAATCAGATTCCTTGTTTGAGAAACTAATTCCCGAAGTATTACTGGAACTCTCTGTTGTTTATCTAGAATCCCCAGGCCCGAAACCTATGGATTCTCCACATGCTACTATAAATGATATGGATACGGAAATTGATGACAATCAATCCCCGATGGTGACCCCTCGGATGGATAGTCAAGTCAAAATGGTGTCTTCCATCCTTGCAAGTCTGCAACCATCTTTTGAGGTGATTAAAACCTGGCAAGACTTAACAGACACATGCAGAGATATTATTAATAAATAATGTGTCTTGATACTAACCCTAGTCAACACTTTGGCGGAGAAGATCGATACTGATGTAGTTAGGAAAGTGGCACAAGAACTGAGAAATATATTATGATATGTAATATTTATGTTATAATATAGTTATAGGATAAGGACTTATAGTTGTTTTGGTATGCCTATGTTATGATATGTAATGTTTATGTGATGATATGTAATGTTTATGTTTCAACAAATATATGTTTCCTTGTCAGCACATATTTTTGTGGATACTCTTGCATTGCTATAATGTCGTACCTTTTGATTTGTCTACTGCTTGAAACACCAATTTTTTTCTTGATTCTAGGTTATTTCCATAAGTGTTGATACCCTTCCTAGCCATTTAACCTACAACCCTTGAACCCCCTGCTCATATCATGTGCTTGTTGCGTGCTACCCTTTAACATCATCAATCGCCGCTAAATTTTCTTTGCCTTTTCTTTTCAGCTATCATCGTGAAAAGAAAAAAGAGAAATCCTAAAAATGGACGATGATTTAATGTCAAAGAATGAGGAGCATTATGGAAATCGTGTTTTGTCGGATCATTCACAGCCTCAAAATGTTTGTGAAAAATGTATTGCTTTGGCTTATGTTAGAATCCATATGTAGGCTCTCTCTAATTTCTAAGGAATGAAAAAAACTCATGCATTCCACCAGATTCTTCAGGCCTTACAATGAAACAAGGAAAAAACATCCATTGATACTTGTAAATCATAATAATGGTCATCATTGGTTGAGATATGACTATTACAATAGGACATGGAAAATTCTCAAGTTTATGTGGTTATCATGATTTGATGGGGTATAGTTTGAAGATTCACATCGTCGGATAATCTTTTTTTTTTTTAGTAAATCGAGTCACGTTTCAAGGGTATGTAATCCACTGAAGGCTGGAACCTCCTTCAAGCTTCCTTGAATGTTATCAGCTAATTAATGGCACTTTTATATTTATGTGCGGGGCATTCTGGTTGCGTATGAAAACAAGGGCTATAAAGTGGTTCAAGCAGGTGCTAATAGATCTGGAGTTAATGCAGGTAATGGTACTTTAGAAATTTATGATTCTTCTACGGGGACAATTGAGAGATAAAGTTAATCTGACACAATTGAGAGATTGTTTCTTCTATGGACCCATTTTCTTCGACAACAATTTCTTCTTCTTAAAGTCATATGAACCTATGTTGGGTGTGAGAATAAATAACACTCAAGATTATGCTACTGTACATTTTGTGTTGTTACCTGTAAGATATGCCAAAGACCATTTCCCTCACTACAGACACCAATTATAGATGAGGACCATTTGAAGGACATACTTTTGTTTGAGGTCGAGCTTGATTTTGGAAGGAGAAGAGGCAATGTTTGGTCTTGGAAATAAATTGCAAGGATACCCCACACATTATGCCAGTGTATTTCTTCGAGGAAAAGGATATTCTTATTTAGTTGCACTGCGGTGGGAGAGTTCTCGTGTTTCAGAAAGGTGTTTTCCAGAAATATCCTCATCCTTTGTTTTCATTTAAATCAAGGGTCTTTGTCACGGCTTCCAATATATATAAACACAACTGGAATATGTTATAACCATGGCATTGCCTTTGAGCCCAAGCTAATTTAAGACAACTACAGATTTGTAGCATCTTTTCTTAATTTTACTGTTATGGTGTATCTTCTAAAATCCAAGCATCCAAAAAATGAAAAGTTTTATATTTAAGGCACGGTTATTCTCTATTGGAAACTAATTTTTCTCTTTTAATGGCATGTTTTTTGGTTCGTGTGTTTTTGGCATGTTTTTTAAATTTCTAAATTCTATTACTTTCCATAGTTACATGCAAAGGCATACCTGGCACTCATTTTTATCCCTATTCCCATGCATGTGGCGCTAATTGTGCATTTGAATATGACCATTTGGCATCTTTATTCGATTCGATCATCGATTATTGAATGATTTTTTGTTATTGTTGTGATTAACGATGAGAATTGGACCAAGACCCCGTAAATACATGTGATTTTTAATTTTATACATAGTAATTAGGCCCCCATACTATTTTCCATTATTTATCAAAATACAATAGCTTTGGCAGGATTTGTCATATCGTGGCCTTGTCAAAAAAGAAAATTCTTACTGTTGCACATACCTAACATAAAAACATTAATAGCAACCAACGGTGTATCCTTGATTATTAAGTATAAGCTATTTGTGCCTTATTATTAAAGTTATTAATCCTTCCCTGCCCATTAGACAGACACATGGCAGGATTCTGGGCCTCTACAAGTCAAAGGCGTTCCCCGAACTCCAAGCTCGCAAAATGAATTGATTCAATAAAGTTTCAAGTCCGCGGTGTTAGCGAGGCAAGGCAGAGTGGTAGTGAGTAATCATAAGATACCACATGTCATTTTCCTATTCCTCCGAGTGGCCAAGTGTCACACATTCCAGGAACTTGAGTGTAAAGGTAAGGCATGCAAAAGAAATGAAAATTTTTGGGCCTCATTACAGTCAGATTCGACAGAGGGTACTCGCTAAACAAGTTACATGAAATTCGCCATTCAATTTCCAACTATTTTAAATATTTGTACCATTTTCACCAAAAGAACGAAACAGGCTAAAGGGATATTTGCCAAAACCACGAAACAAGTTACAAGTATATTCGCCACGATTTCTATAAGTATTTTTCAGCGGGGGTCCTTAAAATTTTCCCTAATGTTGATATTCTTCAATGATTTGAATCCAATTATAACTTGAAAAACCATCCATTAAAGATAGCATTTCATGTCTCGCTATAAAATCAATGATCATATCAATGTTGGGCAATGGAAATTCGTCCTTTGGACAAGCCTTATTTATGTCACAGAAGTCGGTGCAGATTATTATCCCTATTGTCTTCTTTGTATAACATGTACCGTATAAGATATCCATTCTGAATAATTGATTGATCTAATGAAGTTTCTAACAGTTTCTTGTTAGAGTAGGTATTTACCTTAGCTCAGGTTCACCTAGGTACTTTATTTACCTTTATTGTATTTATCCTCAGCCACTTATGTGTGTGGATATTTCTTTTTATTTATTTAGATATTAGGGGGATATTATCTAGTTATTAGGTATAATTCTTGCCTTGATCTATGGTATTGACTAGATCCATTATATAAGCAAGGTTCATTCTCATTGTATTCCCAGTAAAACGTTTAACACCCATTGAAATCCTTAGACCTTGGTCATATGGTATGGTCGTATGAGGGCTTAAAGCTTGTGATTCCTACTAGTAGGTGCTTAACTCTAACCCCCTTTCATTTTATTTTTGTGGTGAAGGTAAGATTATTTTATTTTGTTTTAGTGGCAACTAAAATCAATAGCAGATCATAAACTTGTAAAGCTTGTATCTTTTGATCGGCAACTCGGATTTGAGTGTCGTTTTTTGAAAAAGTGCTTGTTTTTTTGTGCTCTTTCCCTTGGAAATATTTATTTTGAGAATCACACTTTAATTATAAATTTTCATGTTGTAACACACACTCAATTATAAAGTGTCAAATTTGGGGGGGTGTTGTAATCACTTGTGGACGCAATTTCGGGTGTTGCATTCTTGTATCTATCATGGATTATGAGAATGATATGATTTTCTCCCAAGTGTGTGAACTTTAAGAGGATATTGTAAAAAATTTGGAAGAAAATAGATCGCTCAAGAAGTGAAATTATCTTCTACAAGCACTCATTCATGATAAGGATACAATAATACACTCCCTGCATCAAAAACTTGCTAGCCTGCAACATTGCCATCATATTGTGGATAGTCATATCCAGGATCCTAGTCCACTTACAACTATTACTTGTGTACCCACTGACCTTGATTTGTCAGTTTTTGAGCCTGCTCCTGCTCTTGATGCTCCTAAGCCTATTAGGTTTGTTACTGCATGTTCTTTTGGGTTTGTGCCTATTGCAGTTACACATGTTGTGTATCCTACTTCTTCTCACATGCATGGATCTTTTGAGAAGCATACCACTGGATTCAGTTATCACATGCTCCATTTTATGGGTTTCATTGGTGGAGGTATTGGCCAATATTCACAGGGTATTGTTTCCCCTATTCCACATGTTAAGTGGAATTCTCACCTTGGCATTGGTTTTCAAGCAGGTACTTCATTGGGATCACACATTGACAGAGCTCCTATTTTTGTTCACTCGACTCTTTTCGAGGATCATGAGCGACACATGAGTTTTGCACCTTCACTTAGGCTTGAGAAACATGAGATTTCAGTTGTTAGACATTATCAACCTGACACACATTTTGATGTTCCTTTACATGCACCCATTGTGAATTTTGCACCAAGTCATATGCAGACATCTTCTTCATCCATCTGTGTTGATTTGGGGTGGATATCTGATCACTCATGGCGGAGACATAGACATTCTTTGAGAGGAATCTATAGGCATGGCTCCTCCACCATTCGAACTCCTGCTCCACTTTCTATACCTTCTGCATTGTAATTCTCCTTGTTTTGAGCATTTTTCTTTAGCAGGTGTAGTGTATCTCTCTTGTTTGTTAAGAGATTTTGTATATGTATTTTCGACACTTTTGGCATGTTGACAGTCTCTCTTGTGGGGGAGCTATTATGGTGAAGTCCACTATTAGTTTTTTAGTGTTCGAGTAGTTTTTTTGACAACTCATACAAATTTGTAGCGTCACTCCACCCATTCCACAGTATGGGAGGGTGTGGTGTTGATCCTGCTTCTTTTTGTTTTGTGTCCTTTCCTTGTTACCTTGTTTGTTCTTAGATCATGACACTTTATATATTGTGTCCTTGCCTTGTTGCTTTGGTTATTATTCTTGGATCATGGCACACCTATTTGCAGCAGTTGATTCAATTATGTTTATTTTTCGGGTTTTGTGTCCTTGCCTTGTTACCTTGGCTTTTCTTAGATCATGACACTCTGGATTTTGTGTCCTTGCCTTGTTGCTTTGGTTATTGTTCTTGGATCGTGGCACACCTATTTGCAGTAATTGATCGAATTATGTTTGGTGTTTTTTTTGCACTTTCGACATCACTCCATTGACAATCTCCTTGTATGGAGCTATTCTGGTGAAACCCAGTGTCAGTTGTTTTTGAGTTTTAATGATCAAATAGTAGATTCAAACCACAGTGCACACTAAACTTCTTCAGCATTGTACAATTTTTTTGAGCCGAGCTTCTTGGGATGCCTTGGAGCGGGTTCTTTACTCTCTTTACTTTGTTGTTACTAGTTTTGGGTACCTTGTGCAGTGTCCCTTTTTCCTGAGTTATTGTACATGAGTACCTCATTAGGCCTAGTTGTTGAGACTCATACTATGGATATGCCACTTCTATTTTGGCCCCTAGCTTCACTTAAGGGGGGGTGTTAGAGTAGGTATTTACCTTAGCTCATGTTCACCTAGGTACTTTATTTACCTTTATTGTATTTATCCGCACCCACTTATGTGTGTGGATATTTCCTTTTATCTTATTTAGATATTAGGGAGATATTATCTAGTTGTTAGGTATAGTTATTTCCTTGATCTATGGTATTGACTAGATCCTTGATGTCGTAGTTCTCTCCTAAATCTATGGTCTTGACTAGTTCTTTGATGAATAGTTTATTTCCTTGATTTATGGTTTGATCTACGACCTTGACTGGTTCTTAGATTGTTATTTCCTTGCCTATTTAAGCAAGGCCCATTCTCATTGTATTGCATTGAGTTCTATAATAATTTATGATATTGCTGCTTATTTGTTTGTAAAGGTTTTATGTAAAGTTATTCTGGCGAATTACTTTCATCTTATTAATCGTGGCGTTTGATTAGCATCTGATTTCTTGGCTTGGTATGATCTGGTTATCGTTCCTTTTATTTCTGAAGTTTTTGTTCAACCAACAATGCCACTTTAAGGTGCATTTTCCTAAGTTTTTATTCCTCTCTCAATTTGACCATAGTCATCCATGACACCACATGGTTGTGCACGTCTAATGCGTATGATTTGCTCTTGGCATGTGAATGTATGACCATGCAAAACAACAATGTTAGATCTTATTTCGTCAAAAAAATTTGGTGACTTCTAATTTTATTTATACATCTTCCTAAACTATGCAACAAGCTGCACCTACAGTCTACGCTAGCACACATATGCTAGCAGGTACGACTTGTATGCTAGCGCATATACCTGCATGCTAGTGCATTTCCACGCTAATATCATATAACTTGTATGCTAGCGCATATACCTCTACACTGATGTAGCATCTACACTAACATGTTTATCTATGATTACACACATGTCTGTTACTTGCTAGCGCCTCAGAAACGTTAAACATGCTAGAGATGCATCTTTTTGCTTAACGCTTTTCTTAGTTTTTACATGCACACTAATAGCATACATTAATATGTTAGCGCATTTCACGAGCTATGCTAGTGCGCTTGAGTGCATTTGCGCTATTTGTCATTATTCTAATTATTTTACTTTAGCTCAACTAAAGTAATAAATGCACTGACCAAAGTAAGTTTATTTTTCAAGCTAGAATACCACATCGCCTTCTTATCATTCAATAGGGCTATACCGTACCGAATTCCAAGACACGATACGTGTGAGGTGTCATCGTTAATGACAATGTCCATGGATATCTGATCCAAACTCAGAGAAAAAATATCACTCAAGGGGATAGAATGGACGATCTCTAATTCAAAAATGGTTTTTGTGATATGTTACCACCCCACCCAGGTCCATCTTTGTATGACCCTCCCACTAACCCTAGATTCCTTCATGTTTAGAACTTCGTGACCACATTAACTAATCAGTATTCTCGATCACTAGCCGTTTCATTTCTTTTCTGTGACTTCTATTTTCTCTCCTACCAAGAAAATGTCAAATCGCTTCAGTCGCATCACCCACCCACTCAAGCAAGCACTCCCTCGTGTATTAATCCAGACTCACTGGGGCATAGAAAACTGCTGTCACCAAGGTAAATCAAGAAGCCCCTACCACTTCCGTTACATATTCATCCACCATCTTGTACGCGCTTGTATTATATTTAAAGTGTTATTACTCTTAAATAAGACTTTAAAGAGGGGAAAATGTAGACACCCCCAAATTACCACTATGTCATTGTAGATCCATGATATATAATTAATCCTCTAGCATATAACAAAATTTTTCAAAAACATCACTTCCATAGATCAAGTCTAGCATCGGATCTAATTAAATACAAGACAAACATAGATAGAAGTATATACAACAATGAACTATACACCAGACAATGGTGTATTCATAGAATGCACATTGAGAGGCAATTTCAAAAACATACTACACCAACTATAATATATGTGAAATAAGTATAAAAACAGGTTAATATATATCATCGAAGAAGGTTGATATTGGAAGAGTGTGTTATGATCAATATGATTTTCATCTTTGACGGGTATGACACAAGGAGCTCTATACATGTCTGCAGAAGGACAATAATTCGTATGATTATATCTAACCTCCAAGAGCTTACAATATTCAAACGGTTTGGCATCTCCAAGCAAGGTGAATTTTTTCATTGTGAGGGAACTTTATACAATGATGAAAAGTGGAAGGAATGTTCTGCATGACATGTATCCATGAGAAACCTAAAAGGATTTTGTATGAGGTTTCAACATCTACAACATAACAAGGGGTGTCTAGCATCCACGGTCTAACTTGTATAGATAAGGTGATTGTGTCGGAAGAGTGTCGCTCATTATTATCATAACCATGAATGGTTATAACATTAGTTCCCAAACTCTCTTTGGTATGCCCAAGGCATCTTAGTAACTTCATAGAGCATATATTTAAAGCAATTCCATTGTCAATGAGAACTCTTTTGATTTTTTCATTGGAATGACAATATAGGATTACTAGGTGAAATATTGGAAATGATTCCTCGAAACTATTGTTGTTGATATCCTAACACGTGCCTTATAAAGAGTGTGATTAAGGATTTCTTGAAGTGTAGATGATGTTTTGAGTAACTCCACGAGGGAGATTTTTACATTCGTAATCTCTAACTGTTTGAAAATATCATGGGCACTAGAGGAATTAGCATTGGATGGTGGTTTTGGATCAAAATCAGTTGTAGGATTTAACGCTTGAGGTTTGGTTGACATGGATGGTTACTTAGCCATAAGCACCCAAACCTTTTTTTCATGTTGCTATTGCGTAGTTAGGAGCATGAAACTTAATGGTAGCGACGGAGTTAGGTATATATTATTTAACAAATGAACTAATGGAATTAAACTCAACTTGGTTTGAGGATTGACCTTTATCTACATCTTTATCATTTATACCATATTTTGGAAAGGGGTTTTGAAACACCTTTAATTTCTCATTTTTCATTTTGGTAGTTGATGGGTTTTTAACTTTAATGTCTCCACCGTCAATTAGATCTTGGATGTAATGGTAGAGTCTCATACATCGATTTGTACTATGGCCATTAATGCAATGATAATCACAATATTCATTTGCATTATACCATGATGATTTTGGATTCCTTTCTTCTAAGTGTATTGTGATTGAATAAGTAACCATGTTGGCACTTTCTAGTTAAAGTGTAAAACTCGAAATAATTTCTCCTAATTGTGTGAATTTTCATCGTTTATAGTCACGAGGAGTAGTTTCTTTGCTTGGGATAATAATTTCTTGTTTTGATTTAGTTTTTTTTGTTTGATTATTTTGAACATTGTGCACATTGCGATTATTGGTGATCCTATCATTGGCAACATTACGGTTTCGATTGATATACTTTTCTTTATCCTGATAATTGTTAATGTTGTTTTTTTATCCTTGGAAGGAATTTTTATTAGCCCGTTTGCGATGAGAGAATTTTCAATTTGTGTCCCCTTCTCAATTACTTCTTCAAAATTGGTAAGACAATGCATTTGCATATGAAATGATAGCTTGTTATTGAGGTTAGGAATGAAAATGTTGAATAGTTGTTTCTCTAGTATATAACATGGGAATTGGCTTGTAATTCCTCGCCATCATTTAAGGAAATGAGTGAAGTTTTCATTGGTCCTTTGTTTGGTGTCGCAAAGGTCCATCATCATAATCTCAGTTTAAATTGAAAGAGAAGTGTTTAACAAATTTCTTCGGAAGGTCTGCGAAGTTTGTAACTGATCCTTTTGGAAGATAAAGAAACCAGTCCATGACTTTCCCACTCAAACTCTTCGTAAATATTCACAAAATATATACATCGTTATAAGTGACCTCTTTACATGCCATAAAGAATTATTTAACATGTTCCCTTGGATATTTTTTTCTTTATATTTATCAAATATGGGAACTTCAAATTTTTTTGGAAAAGGTAAGCGTAGTATGTCCTTGTCAAATGGATAAGGGCATAATTCCTCAAAATTGAATTGTTTACATTGTTTTTACATCCCAAGGATGGTTTCTTTCATACTTTTACATTTTTACGTGAATGGGGAATTTTTTGTGGGGTATTCATGACATCGTCAATTTTTTTTATCAGTTTTCTCTTTTTCTACTTCATTTGGAATCATTGGTGAATTTTGAATCCATTTGAGCTAGTTGTTTAGTGATGTCGTTGATTTTGGCTATCAAAGCTTTATGTGACTTATTTCCAGAAGCACTAGATTTCTCTTCTTTTTTTGTCACTCAATTTGGATTGGTCTATAAGATGTTCCAAAAATTATATTTCCAAAATCCAAAGGTAATTTGGATCCCATCTCTAAGAGGCATAGAAGACATTGATGTTTGTTCTATCATAGAAGTGTGTCAAGTTGTGTTTTTTCTTGTTCTGAAACTTCAGGTTGTTTATTTTCTTCCTCTTCCTTAGAATTATTGATATAAAATGGATTCTTGTCTTTTTACCAAAGAGGTAATAATTTCAAATTCATGTTTCCACCATCTTGTATAAATAATGGATAGTGTGGATGTTGTTTGAGAATGTGGTGGGATGTGCTTACAGTTTGGATAAAGTGATTATCTAATTATCTAAGACTTCAGATAGAAATTTTATTGCACTTAAACTTTGACAAAGTGAATGTCAAAATATAAGGTGTAGGGTAGAAATTGATGTTGAAAATTATTGTGCTCAAACATAATAATTGTAATATCCAAGTATAAGACTTAGGTGGGTGTTCGACTTGCTTAAACTTGATAATTGGAATATCAAAATACAAGACTTAGATGAAAAGAGTGATTGTGCTCAAAATTGAAAAAGTGAATATCAAAGTATAAGACATAGACATGAATAGTGAGTGTGCTTAAATTTTGACAAAGTGAATGTCGAAGGATAAGACTTTAGATGAGGAGAGTGATTGTGCTTAAACTTGATAATTGAAATATCCAAGATAAGACTTAGAGACAACATTGATAGCGCTTAAACTTTCAGAAAATGGAATATCAAAATGTAAAGATTAAAGATGAGAAGCTAGATTTGCTAAACTTGACAAAGTGAAATGGAAAAGTATAAGACTTAGACATGAATAGTGAGTGTGCTTTAACTTTGACAAAGTGAATTTCAAATTATAAGACTTTAGATGATAAGAGTGATTGCGCTCAAACTTGACAAAGTGAAGGTCGCAAGTATAAGAATTAGAGATGGAGAATGATTTCAATTATAATTTGACAAAGTGAATGTCAAAATATAAGATGCAGTAGATCTAATGATAGTGCTTAAACATTGACAAAGTTAATCTAAAAATATAATACTCAGAAGATGAAAGTGATTTCCTAAATGATGATAAAGTGAATTGTCAAAATATAAGACCTAGAGATTGAGGGAGAATGCTTAAATTTTGACAAAGTGAGTGTCAAAATATAAGCCTTGGGAATGGAAAGGGATTCCTTAAATTCTAAGAAAGTGAGTGTTAAGAGATAAGACTTGGAAATGGAAAGGGAATTTTTCATTTTTGACAAAGTGAATGTTAAAATATAAGACTTATATATTAAGGAGATTACAAATTTACTTATCTATGATAAATTAGGTACCCAAAGAAAAGACTTGTGATTGAATTTTTATTGTTCTTAACCTTTATAAAATGAACACCAAAGGATGAGACTTGGATTTATATGGAATTCTTTTATTAGGATATTGATATTCAAATATTAAGAATTAGACTTTGATTTAGATTGAATGATGTTCTTTATCTTTGCAAAGTGAATATGAAGATTAAGGCTTAGACCTGATAAATTCAATTTGGATAGTGCTTCCAAAAAGAAAGAGTTTTATTTGGAGAAGAAGATGATGTTGATGGGAATAAAGCATGATGTAATTAAAGAGAAGAATGTGGGACAAAAACAAATCTAATTTAGTAACTTAGATGAAAATTCTAGTGGTAGGGAGAAATTTCAAAGAGCCATGTTTGATTAGTCAAGATTCCTATATATTGCATCTCTCACTAAATACCAAGTTTTTTTTTAATCAATGCGGTACACTAGAAAATTTCTATTTGCAAGATTTACTTTACCCTTTATAAATAGAGTTATATTCTACTTCGTTTAATCAATCAAACTAGGGTCATCACTAACGATAACATTGACTGTAAATATCATGGGTGTATTAGTCAAGTAGGTAAGGGTTCTCGTTTCATTGGCTAGTTCCCTTAAGGTGCTAAATAATTTGGGGTTCATGTGGGAATCCTCAAAATAAGTTTTAGGATCATGTCCAAACACTTTCCAAAGTTAAATAGGATGGGGAATAAACCCTTATACGAAAATTTTAATGCAGAATTTTATCAAATTTAACTAAGATTTATTAATATTTTTTATTATTTTCTTTGAACATGGAAACCTACATATAATGATAGAAATTTGATTGAATTTTTAAGGTAATCTTTGTATAATATGGTCTTGCATAAAATAAATTAGTAGTTTATCTTTCAACAAAAACACAATATAAAATAAACATACTATATGCATTTGATTTGACTAGACTAGAATATATGAAGATTAAAGTAAAGTAACTGCATGAAAAAAGGTTAGAAATAGTGTTAAGGAAATAGTAGAAATTATTTAACATGTTGGAAAAGGAAAAAATTAGTAAAAACATGACAAATAATTATAGTGCATGCAATAGTGTGTGCTAGTGTAACTGTTAATGGTAACACACTCAAGTAGGTGTACTAGTGTGACTAATCATGGTAGCATGTTCAAGTAGATGTGATAGCATCATAACTTATGATAACATGCTTAATTAAACTTCTTTATGTATATAATTTTCCATCTAACACACTGGTTATGGTAGCGCACATATAGATACATAAACGCGTTCAAGAAACATTAAACAAAAATTAGTGTTATACTAGTGCGTACAATAATACACTTGCGCATGTAGTTTGACACGAGTGTGTGTAGTGGTATGCTAGCATAAATCACGTGTAACACTAGAGCATGCAACATGTAGATGGATAGAAGTGAATAAAAATAGTAATAAGACTGTTAGTTTTTTATTCTCTCTATTTGTTACACCAAAAACCCTAAAATTTTAATATTAATCCTTGAACAAGAAAAACAACAAAAAAGAAAGATTTATAGTAGTAAGAAACAATCTAAAAAAGATAAAATATGTGTGGGAGTCCCAACTAGCATGCCAAAATGTAAACCATGAAAATAACAATAAAAGAGTAAAATCAATACAAAGCAAATAAAAACATTCTGTTGTAACTCCCAAGTAACCTATGATTGGATCTTATTGAAAGAGAAGGGTTTACTGATGTTATTTATTATCTCTGTTTTATTTATGAGATTTTTTTTATTTGTGGATGATCCAAGCTACTCTGAGTGGAAGATAGATTAAGCTATGGACATGATGATGATTGACTAGACATGAATTTGATAGAATAATAATATGATTAATTGATTTGATTAACCAAGTAATTTTATAGAATAATAGTATGAACTCTTAAGTTTGTTGGAGGATGATTTGTAAAGGAAATACCATTAGATTTCTAGCTCAGGAAAATGAATCACCAAGATAATCTTAGATTGAGTTGATCTAGAGATAACTAAACATGAAACTATACTTATTTAGTTGAGTTTTTAGATTGATTAAAGAGTCTAAATTATTGTTCTAGATTCGCAAGGATGAGTCATTATTGACTTGGTAAGGGGTTGCACATGTTTTTGGATCAATAATTTAATATCTCTTTGTTTTATTCACCCAAACATTGTCGTGAATTGCTGGATTTTTTGAAGATATGTGAAGCAATTTTGGATTTTTGTGACTTGGGACATATCCTGAAGTTAATTGAAATACATGATTTGAGTCCATTTGAACACATCTTCTTGATTATAATAATGATTTTTAGCTTTGTCATGACTTTAGTCAACTTGAGTTAAGGAGGTGGATAGGATTTGAAGATATTTAATTTATTTAAATATGGAAGTGGATATGTGTGGATTTATTTACTTAATTTTATATTAAATTAGCCAATAAAATTAGTTAAGGGGGGTGATTTGGTGCAATAGAATTAATTAAATTAATTCTAGACAGGGACAATGAGTTTAACGATATTTTGCACTATTACAATGTGTAGTGGTTATTTTGGGGTGTCTACAATGATACCTTTCTTACCAAGCTCTTCCCATTTATTCTTCAAGATTATAAACTTGACTAGTTTTATACACTTACTTTGTGATTAATACAGACATTCCAATCTCTAGCTAATGGGTTCCTTACACATTTCTCAATCAATATTGGCCAAGAATTATCCTTTGCACAAATCATTCAAATCAAGTAATAATCGTATGAAATTTGGCATATTATGTATTATGTTATAGAACCTTACTTTCACATGGACCTAAGCAAATCATCAAAAAATAATTAATTGAAGTATTTGCTACTAGTATAATTCCCGAGCTTCAAAAACAACTCATGTTTCTTAATTTACATATTTTCAAGATCTCTATCAAACAGTTAAAGTATATGAGACGAAACTCGTGACAACCAACATGTTGACTTATGAAACCAAATCATTGTCTAATGAAAACAAGTTTTAATAAAATCCCTCAGACAAGGGTAAGCCAACCAAGACTAGGAAAGTGGAAACTATTAATGTTACAAAACCTTTTCCTACAGCCACTCTTATGACTACTTCTACAAAACGCTACAATCATTTCTTGTAACCTCATCAAATCATATTACAAAAAATACTTGAGTGTAATCTTATTCAATTACCATCACCTACTGTCATTGATAAGAGTAAGCCATAAGGTCTTGAGTTTGATGATCGTTATGCTTGCAATTATCACCAATGCCACAAACACTCTAAAAATTATTGTTTTAGACTACCAAATAAAATTTAAGAACTTCTTAACAATAACACTATTTCTATAGCATATCTTGAACCACCTACTAATACAATGGTTACTCAGCCTGATTCACACATACACTTATATATCGATCAATTACCTAATCATGTTAAAGCAAATAAAGCAGATGAATGTCACATGGGCTATTATGTAGTACCTCCTCCGCTAAATTATGCAACTGATTCCCATAAATTTTTTGAACATAACATACTTGGCAATGAAAAAATTCCATTTATCTGAGCATAATCCCAATTACACATTAATTAACTTAGTTCAAAAGAAATATTACTCAATTCTTATATTTTGAGTCCACTATGTTAACACTTTTCACTTGGTTTTGTGCTTCTAGAACAAAAGCACCTACACATAACACACCTACAAACTCCTAGCTATTCATCTCATGTCTTTGATTAGGTACCAAGCTAAACCTAAATAGAATCACTTAACAAAGGTAAAAAAATGATTGATGTTTCTATTTGAGGAAGATATTTTTTCCCTTTACAATTGCAATATTCAAATTTTCAAATGCACAAGTTACTCCAATGTTCTTATGGTCAATTGAATAGGAAATTATTTGCATAAATCACAAATATAAACATGTATACCCTAACCATAAGATGAAAAAAATTCTCAGGTCATCGTGGATCACCTAGGGGAACACACTCTAAGAAGAATGTTTGGACCTTATCATTGAAGTATCAAATCCCTAGAGCATTATATTAAGCTACAAGTTTGAACACATTTGTATTTGCTACCTTATATCACTCTCATGTGCTATAATTGAAGTCAAATATCATTTCCAAGTGTTGGAGGCCTTGTTAAGGTCTTACCAAAAACCATTATTTATGCACATCCACACACATCCATTGGGAGGGAGAATTGTATAGGCGTGACACCATTTCAAGGTAGTGTTATGTAGGAAACACTTAGTAGTTGGAGAATCAATAAGATTATTCTCTTCAAATCAAACTAACCCCTTTTTAAGGCTATAAGGCGAGAAGAAAGGGTTCTAAAAAAGGAGAAGCCATTTGCAGATGGAAAAGTGTGATCACAAAATTTTGTTCACATGTTCAAGATTTGGGGCGCAGAGGAACACCATGTGCAAGAATTGAGTTGTGAATCAGAACATGGGAGGAAAAAATCATCCATAGGAGGAAAAAAATGTTGAGCATTTCTATTTGGCTCAAGCCTTCATGGCATGTACTTATTTGTAGATTTCAATATTTTACAAGCATACTAATGACACTTTGCACAATGCATTTCCATAATTTCATATCTCTATCACACTTCCAAACCTTACATAACGATGTTACCTTTCTAACCCTAACCCTTTTTCACTTTATATTACTTTCAAGAGAAATGTTTGGTTGTATTTTATCATCACATGGTTTATATTTTTTGACTTTACTATATTTATAATTTTGAAAGCATCATTTACATTGAAGTAATTATCTTAATTAGATTAGCCCTTATTTTGGTATTACAAAGGTTTATTTAGGGAAGCATTTATATTGCAAACATTTTGATCACATATTCAAGATCTAAGGGCGTAGGAACACTATGTGCAAGAATTGAGTTGTGAATCAAAACATGAGAGGAAAAAATCATCCATAGGAGGAAAAAAATGTTGAGCATTTCTATTTGGCTCAAACCTTCATGTCTTGTACTTATTTTTAGATTTCAATATTTTACAAGCATACTAGTGACACTATGCATAATGCATTTCCATAATTTCACATCTCTATCACACTTCCAAACCTTACATAACATTGTTATTTTTCTAACCCTAACCCTTTTTCACTTTATACTGCTTTCAAGAGAAATGTTTGATTGTATTTTATCATCACATGGTTTATATTTTTTGATGTTACTATAGTTATAATTTTGAAAGCATCATTTACATTGAAGTAATTATATTGATTACATTAGCCTTAATTTTGGTATTGCAAAGGTTTATTTAGGGAAGCATTTCTATTGTAAAAATTTATGGGCATATATTTTAGTTTGGAGGTTTTTTTCAAAAATAATAAAATACATTATAAGACCTCTTATGTGATTTTTTCATAGCATTAGTGGGTATTTTCTGTTTTTAGGGGCTTGTAGAATTTTTGAGGGGAGAGAAGATATTTTTAGAGTGTACCTTATATTTTAACATTTTATTTAAAAAAATAATCATTGGATTTTGGGATTTTACATTAATTCTAACCAATATTAGAAGTTTGTGATTTAAGAGGGCTTCATAAGGGATTTAGGTGATTTTTGGGAATTTTCAGCCATCTTTTGTATTAAAAAAAAATTAATTTCATTAATTTTTCATTTTCTATATGGTTTTAAGAAATTTAGGAAAAGAAAAAATAATTTCTTCAAAATATATGTTTTTAATAGCAATTTGGTGAGGTTTCTTGACATCCCAACCTTGTATAAAGTCAAGACCCATTTGACTGGTGAGTTCCCTCAAGCTTTTTATCCCCTACAGAAATTGCACCTACTTTCTACCCATTGTTAAGTTGAACACCTATCGTTGCTCAATACGATACTTAGGAAGAGACATCCTTTACTGATGTGCTTCATTGCTTAGTTACAAGTTCACAACATCAACAACTCATAACTCATGATCCATTTATCCATTCTAGGTATTGTTATTTTGTATTTCAGTAGATTTTGTAAACTTTTGAAATTTGTAAATCATATTTTATTCAAGCCATAAGGTATCCTATTTTTTAGCTATTGAAAATTCCATAGCTACACTCAAAATTCTTCAAAGTATTAAAATATATATTTCTTTAGTTTTTCATTTTAAAGAATGTTTTGTAATCAACACATTGTACTCACATTATGTAGTTATAATCAATGAGGTGAATTTTTTTTTTTTATGTATACTCACTATTTTATAAAATTTAGCTATTATAGGGGTTTGCTTTATTCTAGGATTTTTGAGTCATATTTTTTGTGTGCACTTTTTTACACACTTGAATATTTTGTTCTTTTCTTGTTCCTTTCAATTTATTTTTCTATAAACAAAAAGGATTAAATATAAAATGTATTTTTTTTGGAAAAACTAGGCATGTTGAAGATCATTGTTACAGTAAGATGGAAATCTTGATAGAAAAATTTAAGAAATGTCACTTTATTCTTCCCTCTTTATTTTATTTTTTAGACAATGGAAAATCTAGATCCCTTTCTTCCATTGTTCCTCCTTCACTCTGAAATGTTTGTCTATTCGACCATCTATTTATAGTGACCTTGCTTACAATTAAGCACTCAAATGGTTATTTAGTTCTTATTTTTCATACATGTTTATCCTCTTAGGTGCATTTATTTTGGAGCCCATGTGAGAATATTTTGTATGCACTCTTCTTTAACAATGTTTAGTTCATTTGTGCAATTTTTTTGAGTTTTTTTCCTTTGGTTCATTAAATATTTCTACCAATTTCTATGAGTAATCATGCTTGATTATTTTTCTATCTCACCTTCTTCACCATCATCCTAGAGTCCTTTAGGCATCGCTAAATTTTTACATTACAAGCAATGAAAAGGAGGGAGGGTATAATGTGTAGAGTACTTCTTCTTTAGTGTTTCTTACTTCTCACAATTTTTCGTGAAGAATCAACCCAACTTTCTCGGAACCTTCAATGATGCCTTTAGTCATTATTTATGTTATTCCACTTGAAAACTTCAATGACAGTTTTACCACATCCTTATGTAATTCCATTTTGTAGCTTCAGTGACAGTTTTAGCCCATCCTTTTATACTACCCCTTGAACACTTTTAGTGATGGTTTGAGCCTTTCCATGTGTAGTTTTCAGTGATGGATCAATCCACCCTTTTCAATATCAATGACATAAAAAGAGTAAATATGAGATGTAATTTGTGTGGGAAAAATGGGCACATTGAAGACCATTATTACCTAAGCTAGTAGTTACAACAAAAAAATAAAGAAGCATCACTTTGGTCTTCCCTCTTCCTTTTACTCTTTACACAAAAAAAAATTCAAAGTTCTTTTCCCTTGTTCCTCCTTCACTCTGAAAGGGTTTTCTATTCATAGACTATTTATTTGTAGTAACCTTGTTTAGAATTAAGTACTCAAATGGTTGTTTAATTCCTCTTTTCTTCATGGTTATCTTCTTAATGACATTTTTTTGGAACTCATATGAGGATATTTGGATGCAATGTTCAGTGAGCGTGTTTAATACATTCGTGCAAAATTTTCTGATTATTTTTGCCTTGGTTCATTGAATATTTCTAAGTGGTTTCTATGAACGGTGTGTTTTCCCACCCATGCATGATTATCTCTCTATCTCATTGTCTTCACCATCATATTATACCCCTTAGGCACCACTCTAGTCAACACTACAAGTGGAAAGGGGAAGGAGGGAGGGTATAATGTATAGAGTACTGCTTCTTTAAATATTGTTTTTCCTTTTTCACGATTTTTTAGTTAAAGATCAACCCAACCTTGTTGGTACTTCAATGATGGTTTTATACCATCTTTATGTAATGGTATTTTATTGCTGCAATGATGATTTCAACCCATCATTTTTTACTACTTCTTGACAACTTTTAGTTATGGTTTTAACCCATCCATGTGTAGTTTGAAATGATAGAGCAACATATACATTGTGCTTGTTTAGTGATGGATCATTTTATCCTTCTCAATAGTGAATATTTGGTGGCCCCATCATTTGTCATATTGATTAAGGAGTGGATTTATCCCACTTATGCATATTCTTTTTTTCACTTCTTCGTGTTGATTGCTTCCTTTTTCAAGCATTACTAGTAGCACCAATACTTATTTTTTAAAGTAATCTCTATATACAACACTATCTTTATCAAATAGGTGGTTACACTGATGGTTCACCCTATTTTTTAGCATGTTGGGCTGGATTCCATAGGGACACTAATGTTTTCTCCACAACAAGCTTTTTATTGTTGATGGATACCTAATCAAACTAGATATCAAGATCCATATTGATACAGATGAGGTGTGGGAGTCCAATGAAGGACGAAATCAAATCTCACAACTCTTAAAATGTACATGAAATAATACTTTACTAAATAAATTAAAAATTAAAAAAATGATGAAAAGAACACATATAAACAAACACAAATATTTAGAGAAATGGCAACATCAAACCAACCACCAATGATTCATCCTTCACTCTTTGTAAGAGTTCTTTTTACACCCTTACTATCATGATAATTTACTGAGAAAACATATATTCTCATGCCATATCTTCTTTATTGCTTCTATTCACATTGATCCTTAACCTAGCATCTCTACTCTTCCCTTAAGTATACTCTAAGTTCTTGCTTAAACTTAAACTACTAATCCAAGGAAATTGATTCTAATTATATAGTCATTTGTGCCACCTCCTAAGACTCCTAATCCTACGAAATTCAAATCAATAGATCGAAGGACCCAACAATAGACCTAAACATAACCATATGGCTTTTACCATAAATTATTCCTAAATAATCAATAAATTATTCCAAGTTCATGACTCAAACAAGATTGATTGTATGAAAAATTTTGTGCATCAGATGATTACGTAATAGACTAGACATTGTGCAGTATAAATATGCATGATATAAACATTGTGCAAATTACTTTTGCACTCCATAGAATGCAACACAAGACTCCACAACTCCTCGGAAATGTATTTGTTTACTATGTGACCCAAGAAACATAACAAAATGCTCTACAAAATGTAAGAATTGACTGACTCCACTATGTGATAGTTTTTGGTTGACACAAGATTGTTTATGATCTCAAATTCTCATGTGTCACATTTTCATAGGTATCAACCTTATCATTTTTGTACTCACTCAGGGTAGTATGATAACTTATAGTTATTATCTCTTTTCATATTAGCAAAAAATTAGAACATCGGTCAATGACATAGGTGGACCAACTACAAAAGAGATTATTTTCATCGATGAGATTCCTTCATGATGTTGTTAAGCCAATAATATTTTTTAGGTTTATCCTTAAGAATCTATAAATTGACATATCTTCTTCACATGACATTACTATAAATGTTGTAAATAACTCTCATACTTTGTTAAAGGAGATAAGCAAGAGTTTTTCAAGGAATAGATTCAATCGATCTATCATAATTATATTATTGTTGATTTCTCGTTCATCCTTTATACCTGAATGCAAATTTCAAATTGACATATCTTTTGTGTTGAGTATTCTTCTTTTGTAGTAGTATAGAGTTTGACATTCTTTTTACACATGTTATGGAATTTTTAAAGTCTTTCATTCATTTCTACACTTAGTTGATCGGATGTCTTCTCTTAAAATAAATTCTCCTACCCAAGCCTTGTATAGTTTAGTGATGTTTTTGCATTTACTCCTTGTAATTTATGAATCATATCCTTGTTTCCTTCATTTGTTTAGTTGGCTTCAAATATGTTTTTAGATTCTTTCTGTTAGAACAATAATATTAAGTAGGGTTTAATCCCCTCTCAATTGTTCTTATATTATAAAGTTATAAAATTTAGTTTAAAATTAAATAAATAAAAATATGAAATAAATTTTTTTTTTAATATAAACTATCGGCTATGGTTTAAATTGATTATTGAAATCAATTAATAAGTGGAGGGGTGCTTCACGGGAAGTCACATCCAGTAAAACCACTTAAATATGGCTTTGATACCATGTCAAGGTCTAAATAATTTATTAAATATTTATAAATTTGATTTAATATTGTAAAGTAAATAACATTATAAAAAACAACATAAATAACACATTACAAAGTTGAACACATGTTTACATAGAAAACCTCGTAAGAGGTAAAAACCATGGTGAAACATAGATTTGCATTATCTCGAGAAAATTTACATGGTCTAGTAAACCTTCTTCACCCTACTCCTATCCACATTCCATTTCAATATTTCTAGTTGATTTTTACCGGACCCCGAAAGCCCTATTTAAGTGGTTTTACTAGAGGAGGGACAAGATACCAAGTCTGATTTTTAATTAAGATGGAATATTTGGCTTTCATGGCTTCCACCCATCTTTCGTCATGAGATGCCTCTTCAAAAGATTGAGGTTCCGACTCATACATACTCATTAAGGCATGGTAGGTATGGTGGCTTCTAGTCATCTTACTCAGGTTTTTAGGATTATAATTTTGAAGTAAAAATTAAGCCCATTTAGGTCATTTAGTTATAGAAGGCATAGGAAAATACTCTTTTTCAATTACATAATCATTATTACAATCTATTTTCTATTCATTACATTCATCAAGATCATTTTTTTCTAACACATTAGATTCATTATAAATAGAAGAAACAGAAGACAAACTACAAAAAGATTTTGAGGAGCCTAGAAAAGAACTTTTTGTTTATAAATTGAAAAAATCTCTATATGACTTAAAACAAGCTCCTAGATCTTGGTATGCAAAAATAAACATTTTTTCAAAGATATCAGTTTCACTAATTGCTTATCTAATAATGATCTTTTTGTTAAAGTTAAAAATAGTCAGATTATTCTTATTTTATTATATGTTGATGATTTGCTTATTACTAGCAATTCAAATAGTTTAATTTTTAAAATTAAATCTAAATTTAAAAAGTACTTTGAAATGACTATTTTAGGGTTATTACATCATTCGTTATGCATGACAATTTTTTAAGATAAACATTCTATTGTTGAATCAAAATCACAATATGTTGTTAAATTGCTTAAAAGGTTTAATATGGTAGATTGTAAACCATTTTTTATTCCTATTGAAGTTGGTCGTAAACTTGATCTTAAACGTGTATGTGAAAAAGATAATTGTACTCTCTACAGAGAGCTTGCAAGTAGTTTAATTCATCTTACAATCATTAGACCTGACATTGCATATGCAGTAAGTATTGCATCCAAATTCATGCAGGAACCATATCATGATCATTAAAAGTTAGCAAAAAGAATATTAAGATATATTAAATGAATAATTAATTTTGGTTTACATTATACTTCTTCTGATAATGCATGTTTATATGGTGATGTAATAGATAAAAAACCTACGATTGGATATGTGTTCAAGTTTGGTACAAGCTCCATTACTTGGAGTAGCAAGAAGCAACTGACAGTCTTTATCTCTTCTATTGAGGCAGGATATAGAAGCGCAATGGAAGCAGCGAAAGAAGCCATGTGGCTAAAGTGGTTGTTGGAAGAAATTCACATGGAAATTAAAGTAAGTACTCATCTTTTGTGTGATAGTTAGAGTTGTATTTCTCTAGCTAATATTTCATTCAGCACCAGAGAAAAAATCATATAGAGATTCATATGCATTTCATCTGAGAGAAGGTACTATGCGGTGATATAGATCTGCAGTTCTGTTCTGTTGAAGATCTTTAGTTTTGTCCTCCTGAAGATCAAGTTACAGATATATTTACAAAGTCATTGTGTGTTGTGAAGTTCTACAAGTTTTGAGAAATTATTGGCCTTTCAAAGTTGTCATTGAGGGGGAGTGTGCATGACAATGCCACCTTCTAACGGTCGACTATGTGTTTTCTTTTTCACATCTATACTTCTGCTCCAATTAAAGCATTGTAAAAGATTTTTTTATGGTCTAAGTAAACTTATCACTCTAAGTTTACCATGTATAAGTGAGGTCCTTACTTTATAAAAGACTCATAAGATGCTTATAGAGATTTTCCATGAGAAATTGTGAGATGTAGTCTCACAAATCATGCTTAGCCTAAATCATCACTTCTGATTTACGGATTCCAAATCCTTTTGTACCAAAAGGTAAGTTTAACATGATGAAGGTGTATAAATCCTTCAAAATTGATATGCTAGCCTAAACCCTCATTGTGGTTTAAGGATTGTAAATCTTGTTGTATAAATAGGTAATGTTGGCATATAAACCCCAGTTAATATTAAGGGAGAGTATTAAAAAAATAATATTAAGAAGTGTTTAATCCCCTCTTAATGGTTCTTATATTATAAAGTTATAAACTTTATTTTATAATTAAATAAAAAAAATATCAAATATTTTATTTATTTAATATAAACTATTGGTTATGGTTTAAATTGATTATTAAAATCAATTAATAAGTGGAGGGGTGTTTCACAAGAAGTCGCACCCGGTAAAAGCACTTATTTATTTTTTAATATAAACTATTGGTTATGGTTTAAATTGATTATTAATATCAATTAATAAGTGGAGGGGTGTTTCACAAGAAGTCGCGCCAGGTAAAACCACTTAAATAGGGCTCTCGGGTCCCGGTAAAAATCAATTGGAAATATTGAAATGGAATGCGAAGAGGAGTGGGGTGAAGAAGATTTATTAGACTATAAAGTTTCTCGAGATAATGGAAATCTATGTTTCGCCATGGTTTTTTACCTCGTGCGAGGTTTTCCATGTAAATTTGTGTTCAATTGGAAATATTTTGGATTAATTTTTTATGTATTATATATAAGTAAGAAATTTAAAATATGTATACTTATATATAATACATAAAAAGTTAATTGGAAATATTGAAATGGAATGTGAAGAGGAGTGGGGTGAAGAAGATTTACTAGATTGTAAAGTTTTTCAAGATAATCGAAATCTATGTTTCACCGTGGTTTTTTACCGCTTGCAAGGTTTTCCATGTAAATTTGTGTTCAACTTTATAATGTGTTATTTATGTTATTTATTATAATGTTGTTTATTTTACAATATTAAATCAAATTTACAATATTTAATTAATTACTCAGACTGTGACACTTTCTTCCTTATTTTGTTTTAAATTTGTATCTCAAAATAGTTCATAAATTTAAAATATGTATACTTATATATAATACAGAAAAAATTAATCCAAAACATTTATGTACATCTTGAAAAAAATAAAAAACTTAAAAGGAGTGTATATATCCACTATCAACAAAGTCCCCACTCTCTATCATTGTGGTGTAGAATGTGCTTCCCAATATATGTTGGTAGTCTAATATCCCCTTTAATTCGCTAGTAGACGTCCACCTTTGAAGTTGCCTTTTCTAAAAAGTGTTAAAATTGGGCAATGTTTTCCGAGCATATTTTTGCCGGCAATATTATTTTTTCCTATGCCAAAATAAATATATAAATATTTAGATTCTCTCCGACGTAATTTGTAACTCCTATACAATTGCTAGTACACTACTATATTAGCCTTATTTCTTTGACAAAAAAATAACAATTCTACAAGGTTAGGTTTAAAAGGTCATATCTCCTTCGATATATATCGTGACAACTTTCTCGAAAGTTTTGTAATCGTGTAGTGCCCTCATTTTACACACACAATTACAACAGTAAAATACCAGGATATTTTTTTTTTACTTACATTGCTCACTACACACAACACAGAATGGGATTCAAGTACAGAAACTCGACTCGCATACGACAAACACATAAGTCATCGACTCACATAGACACATGAAAACATCATAGGCATGTCGATACCACACTTTTCCCAATGACTGGTTACTAGCAATGACCCAGCCACAAGAACACGACTTCAGGAAAGGACCAAGGTGTTATGTTGAGAGAATACCAAGGTAACACATTTAGCTGCATGGAACGAAGGAATTCATTAACAAGAGTTTAAGGCCTAGAACAACTAAGTCACAACCACCATCCATGTCGTCTGGATCCAACGAGGTTTTCACTCGATGAGGAACTTTGATCTTAAATCTATCCTCAGATGACAAGGTAGTCTCCTAGACCAGGAAGGAGGAGTTAGCTCTACACACTCCAAGAAAATTTTGACTATGTCACTCCTATCAAACGGGCTTAAGTCAATGCCACTAAACATATTGACTAAGACGATAGGCCCATTCTCGAGTTTTTGTTTACTCAAACTAGGAGGTTCCATCGAGTGCAGAGATTAAATTCATCCTACGGTTTTCAATGTCGTCTATGGTATGGAGTATCACACATGAAAACATGTTATACTCCGATATTGGACAAGGGTAGGGTGTTTCGATTTAATTCTCTTTATTACATTTACCAAGTATGAAAGCACAAGATGACTCATTGATTATTTATTGAATATTGAATATGCACTACAAGATATTACTCCAAATTCATTTACTTTATATAAATATCAAACCTTTTTTACCATGTGTTCTATAAATCAAAATTGAACCTAAGGTTAAATGCACATTTCCTAGATGTCCTTAAAACTAACATCTTATACATAACAACAAATTATCAAATATAACCTTTTGTAACATGATATTAAATTATACATTTATCCATTTAACAATGAACTATATAAATTACAATGATAATAATGAAATTACACATCGCCTTTTTCGTCGTCATTCTTCCATCCTACAAAACCACGTGAGCATGATATCAGCGAAAATTCGTTGGCATGGCATCCACCCTAACCTAACATAAGTATCATTTTTCACTTTCCCATTTACATATGATAATAATTACAATTTGCAATCAAAATAAAAAGGCCTAGAGACATGTATTCATTACATTTCATTTTACTTCATTTTGTAACCCAGGAGAGAGAAAGAGAAGGGAAGAGAGAGAAAACACTGTTTTGTCAAAAGTTTCTAATGCACACAACAAGTTCAACTATAGAGTTTTAAATAGTTATTTGTATGTGTTAAGAGTTTACAGGGTGGTTTGGAAACCCTACGAGGGTCCGCAACTTTCTATTTTTACATTTTCTTACTAGCTACAAAAAACGTACAAACGGGCTCGGTGGCTAAGAAACCGCTTCCAACAGTTATCTTCCGATGAGAACGCACACCACGATCAAATTTCTACGTGTCCCCAAATATACAAAGAGTTCATAGCAACTGACGGAATTGGGAAAAAGTGAACGGTTTGCGTTTGGCGGCTAGTTCTCCGGGGCCACTGGTCATAGTTGACCTAGTTGCAAATGAACAAAATTTAGCTCAAGGGCCCATAAAACCGCATCCATAACTGACATTCGATGGATGAGCATGAATGAGACACTTCCTATAAACTCCCCTATATGAGGAGAATTCATCAAAGTCGACGGGACTGAGAACTAGAAAACCATTTTCAAATGGCGACAAGTTTTTTGGAACGACAAGTCGAAATTGGTCCAGTTTGACCTCATTCAACTGCGGCCGGAGGCCTACAAAATGGCTTTGCCAAACTATCTAGAAGAGTGCTTCTCCCTAAGATGAATGTTCCATGCAATTGTCTAGTATAAACACTAGAGGTTTGCGAAGACGGGAATAATTTCTATATCCATGTTTCAAATGGCGGTTCAAAATGAAAGCCAACTTTCTAGATTTGACAGCTTTCTACTGCTGTAAACCAGTGTAACAGGGCTCCTACAAGGGTGTCAAAAATATCACATATGTTCGTTCGGGGTCAATCCAACAGTCCAGGTGATTCCTCACATAACAAGGTACACGAATGAATCCTAACATCTCATTTTCAAAGTTTTGAAGGGTACTTAATGAGTCTTCGAAAAATGCAAAAATTAACTATTTAAACCGGGAGAAGGTCAACATTATTACTGGAAAGTCAATTTCGTCTGGTCGATAAGACAATGTTGTAGCAATCCAATTGGGTAGGAAGTTTTCTACATCACCTCAGAATGAGGGTGGGAGTTTGTGGTTTAATGCAGAAGAGTTATTTTGATTTTGTGAGTTACAACATGACCTTTCATTGTTTTTGCAACAAGTTGATGTAAACATTTAACTGTATTAAAAATCTAATATTTTAAGATTCTATTAATTTGCAAAAGAGAACTAAAACATGAGAATTATGAGAGGTAAGGGAATATGAACCATGCCTGGGAACGATGAGCGAAACGGGGATAAGATGCTCCAAGTGGTTTACACTCGCGATCCGTTGAGACCACCATTTATGTCACAAGATGCTAGATAATCATGTGCAAACCAAACCATTCATTTTTCCCTCATGTCTCATAAAAAAAAAACCATTTTGTGCTTTCAAGTAGTCATCCCGATCCATGAGACTGCATTTTCTATGTCAAATAGATCACACGCCTTTTCAACAAGTCCATTTTGTGCATATCCCAATTTAAAACGCTTATTTTGGCGCAGCTGAGAGGGTGTTCAAAAAAAATGTTAAGTACTATTTTACCACTTCCAAATACATTTCCTTCAAAGTTTCAAAGGCCTTTACAACAAGCTCGTCTATGAATACCCTGAAACCATTGCATTCCATGAGACTGAAATATCTGAAGCATTTTTTCGATCAAATCACATGCCTTGAATACACTTCCACATTTTTGATACATCTCAGCTGTGACACTACAAGAACAAAATCTTACAGACAAACTAGATTCTATTGCTCAAACGCTGCTCCAAAGCTTCCACGTTTTGCAGAGACTTGAGATACGCTGGCAAAGGTTGTTAAATTTGGCTTTACACCTGTTATTTGCATTTGGTTGAAAGATTCTAAAGCCTTTTCAACAAATCCATTTTGTGCAGATCCTGCAACCATGACACTCCATAAGACCATATTTCTAAGAGGCATTCTAACAAACAGCTCCCACGCCTTTTCCCCAAATCCATTTTGGCACAGGCTAGAGGTACGCTGGCAATGTAAACCGATTGGGCTGGAGACCTGTTTGTTGCATGGTGAAACAATGTGACTGCCTTGAGAGGAAAATCCCCCCATGTTTTATGTACACGGCCGTGACCACATCCATGAGAAGTTGTCTCGTTCTTTCATTAGATCAAACACTGAAAATACGTCCAAGTTGTGAGATGCCACGCAGGTTTTGGAGCTCATTTTTGACATCGGCTGGGAGGTTTTTTAATTTAAAAATTTTATTTTATTTATTTATTTTTTTGTTTTTTGCAACCATATTCTTTTCACATTCACAGCACTTCGACTGATTGATAATATGCATGTTCCTTTAAATATATATATTAGACTATCTGTCATGTTGGGGAAGTTGCGTTGTAAGCTGCAAGTTTTGAACTTCTACACTAAAAATCACGGTCGACCCAATATACCAGCTTAGTCAATCATCCTCTTATAAGATGGCTATACAGGTAACATTGACGAGTGTTCAACACCATGTACAACAGTGTAGGAAAATGGATTTGATCCACTAAAGATTAAATATGGTGTATATGCATTATATATTAACTGCAATAAGTAGTGGAGTTACGAGGTTAATACCGAAATAGTCCCTGGATACTATGTAACACTTTAAACACGCTATAAGTAAGCCTAATTGCTTATATTCAAAACGAAAATAGAGTATGATTTCCCATAAAGATGCATATCTTCCTCAAATAGAATGAAAAACATTGGAAAGCACTAGTTCTTTGGATTCCAAGTATTTTAAAAGCTTTCCTAAATTAATGCAAGTGAAGATTAAAAATGCTAGGATATGATCCAACCTCTTGCCTTCACCCTTTAACTGGAAAGACTTGAGAAATTTTCCATTATTAGCGTGAATCTCCAAGCTCTCTCACTTCCTGCGCCTAGCTCGACCACGGCAAACAAATACATTTTCAAATCCTGGCCTCCCTAAGCACGTAACAAAACATACAGATTTCAAATAACGCCATGGAGCTTCCATCCCTAAGCACACAACTGGCCACCTATCGAATTCGAGAAAGATACTTTTCATTAACATGGTAATTGAAAATGCAAAGCCAGCAAGGATCAGCAGGAGCACAACAACGTTAAATGCTTGGCAACACGGTCGTCGAAGAAGAAAAAGGAGAACGAGGGACGGGGCATTACATTCTCCTCCCCTTAAGAAATCATCGTCCTCGATGCGATATACAATGAAGAAGGAGAAATGATAAGCAACAAGGAACGAATATGGGCAAAGGTACGCTCTACGGTTAAGATTTCAGACACAAAATCATGGCCATGGGGTGGCCCTAGGAACATCAAGTAGAAATTTTAACTTTCAAGCTTTTGTGAAGATTGGTAGTTCCATTTTACCTTATTACTTAGTTAGCATTTTCCTTTACAATATTTCTTATCTCAAGATTATAATATTCATTGTTTAGAATTTCTTCATTTGTCTCAAGTTCGTGGGTGCCCAACAATAACTAACATCAAGAAATCACACAATACATAACACAACACAAACAACCCACGAGACATCTTGCTACCTACTTTCATGACTGTATAACACAAGGTATTTTTAATTCCTCCATGGAATGACAACCAGTAGACCACTTAGCAAGGAATTTATGACAATTATGTCACAGACAAAGATCCCGCACACACATGACTGACAAACTGGGTCAACACGCTGATACATATACAACGGGTATCACATGACCCAAAACAATCCATGATTGTAACAACATAGTTCCAATCCAATATCCAGCAGCCAATACAAATGGAAATGCCAATCCTCAACCATAACAAGGTGTCAAAAAGACTCACACGGGTACACATAACTCACTATACCAATCTCCACACATCTAAAAATATTAAGAAATAACTCCATATATCTCCTGAAGTATCATAAAACAACTCCATATACTCCCCAAAGCATCACTAGATAATCTCCATATACCTCCCAAAGAGAAAGAAACATAGTGTCAAAACCAAGCCAGGTCACTCAACCATAGAGTGCCATAAAGAATAACAGGTCACTCAATCATACAGGCTCGTCTCCTTTCTCCTTTTAATGAGGTCGGGTCACCCTATTGCCCTAGGTACATAGATCCCTGTCACCCCCAACCCAAGTGACATAATAACTCATGGTTCAACAACCCGCTAGTTATCTGTAACTCCTTGGGGCGTACCCCCATACAACGAAGCGGTTCCATAGGTTCCACCACTCCATGGTGAATCCCATGACCCTATTCCAACACATTACGACATTAGAACCAACATAACAATCCATTCAAATGCCAAGTGGCAAAATTAAAAGCCTTGGGCTAGGCTACAAAACTTTTAAATATGAAAAGAAAGTTTTAAAACTAAGAAAAACAAATGGCTAATTAGCCATGTTTAGTGTAAAATCCAATTGTTAATGCAACAATCAAATAAATGCCCAAAATATAAGAACATGTCAATCAAGAAAATGACTAGTTCTAGCTAAAAGAGATAATGATCAATTTACGAATAAAATACGTATAGAGGAATAATACATTACAATCACTATGTGGCCTAATATCACCACCAAAGGGGTACCCATCGAGTTGCTAGCACTCGAACATCGAGCCTCAGCTCATAAAAATATACATGTAACCAGAATAAGTATATCAAATAATGTAACTGTCATCATCTATGCCTGAATCATTACTCCATACTCCCACAAGGATCAACATAGTCAAAATCACATAGGATTATTCAATGAATAATCCAATAGGAAAGAGTAGGGAACTCCAGTTGCATAAGTTGAGCCTAAGGTGGTGCGCACCCATAATATACTGAGCAAGCTTGAAGTATACTAAACATATAGAAGTGGGGTTTCAGTCTATATAAGACTCCACTTCCTCCCTCATACTCGGCTCAAGATTAAGAAAACCTGGTCCACGCCTCCTCTCTCCACACATACACTCTTGGCAGTTTATACCCTTAGGTTCGTTTAGTGTAAGGTTCACAACATACACATAACTACATCACTAACACAATGGTGATTCATGCACATTAACCGTAACATCTTACGCATGGTATTTATATACAGGGTATAACACAATCACTACTTTCACGGGTTACGATACATCACATTACCACATTCTGCAACTGAAGTGCAATCAATATACCATAGGGATCATATGGACACCATATGCCCCTAAATCATGACGTAAATCATTACATATTACACAAATCATAAGTATGACAAACACAATGTCTAACATTACCACATATAGTCAATTGCAATACAACATGATGATGCACACAACTTAGTACATTACGGTGATGACATCACAATAAAATTACTTTCACTTTACATAAATTTTGTCATGCAATACATTAATACACCTTCATATCACATAACGCCAAAATTTTCTAACCCTCAGCAATCCACAATAACATTCCATTCACAAACAACAAGGCGGTGCATCACACACAAATTCCTCATTGAATCAACAACATAGAGAGTGAATACTCTCATCACAAGCACATCAATATGATAACAAATACGCACTAAGTGACATGCACCACATGTGCTTCCATAAGGTCACAATTACAACATTGTTCACAGTACAACATATATCACATTACTCTTCCAGTATCCACCACCATCCTACAACACAATCACAAATCCAATCTGCCCCAGAGGTTCGAGAGCATGAACCTCCGCTCTGATACCATATGTAGTGCCCTCATTTTACGCACACAATTACAACAGTAAAATACCAAGATACTTTTTTTGACTTACATTGCTCACTACACACAACACAACATGGGCTTTAAGTACAGAAACTTGACTCGCATACGACAAACACATAAGTAATTGACTCACATAGACACATGAAAACATCATAGGCATGTCGATACCACACTTTTCCCAATGACTAGTTACTAGCAATGACTCAACCACAAGAACACAACTTCAGGAAAGGACCAAGTTGTTATGTTGAGAGAATACCAAGGTAACACATTTAGCTGCGCGGAACTAAGGAATTCATTAACAAGAGTTTAAGGCCTAGAACAAGTAAGTCACAACCTCCATCCATGTCATCTGGATCCAACAGGGTTTTCACTGGATGAGAAACTTTGATCTTAAATCTATCCTCGTATGACAAGGTAGTCCGCTAGACTACGAAGGAGGAGTTAGCTCTACACACTCCAAGAAAAGTTTGACTGTGTCACTCCTATCAGACGGGCTTAAGTCAATGCCACTAAACATACTGACTAAGACGATAGGCCCATTCTCAGGTTCTTGTTTACTCAAACTAGGAGGTTCCATCGAGTGTAGAGATTAAATTCATCCTACGGTTTTCAATGTCGTCTATGGTATGGAGTATCACACATGAAAACATGTTATACTCCGATATTGGACAAGGGTAGGGTGTTTTGATTTAATTCCCTTTATTACATTTACCAAGTATGAATGCTCAAGATGACTCGTTAATCATTTATTGAATATTAAATATGCACTACAAAATATTACTTCAAATTCATTTACTTTATATAAATATCAAACATTTTTACCAGGTGTACTATAAATCAAAATTGAACTATGATTAAATGCACATTTCCTAGGTGTCACCGAAAACTAGTATTTCATACATGTCAACAAATTATCAATTGTAACCTTCTACAACATGAGAATACATTTATTAATTTAACAACAAACTATCTAAATTACAATGATAATTAATGAATTACACATCACATTTTTCATCGTCATACTTTCATCCTGTAAAACCACATGAGCATGATATCAGTGATAATTCATTGGCATGTCATCCACCCTAACTTAACATAATTGTCATTTTTCAGTTTCCCATATACATATGATAATAATTACAATTTGCAATCGAAATAAAAAAGGTTTAGAGACATGTATTCATTACATTTCATTTTATTTCATTTTGTAACCCAGGAGAGAGAAAGAGAAGGGAAGAGAGAGAAAACACCATTTATCAAAAGTTCTATATCACACAACACGTTCCACTATAGAGTTTTAAAAAATTATTTACATGAGCCCAAAGTTTCCATGGTGATTTGACAACCTGACGAGGGTCCCACAACTTTCTATTTTCTACATTTTCTTACTAGCTACAAAAACATTCAAAACAGGCTCGGAGGCTAAGAAACCACTTCCAAAAGTTATCTTCTAATGAGAATGCACACCTTGATTAACTTTCTACGTGTCCCTAGATATACCAAGAGTTCATAGCAACTGACGAAACTGGGAAAAAGTGAACGGTTTGCGTTTGGCAGATAGTTTTCTAGGGCTACTGGTCGTAGCTAACCCAGTTGTAAATGAACAAAAGTTAGCTTGAGGGCCCAAAAAACCACATCCATAAATAATGTTCAATGGATGAGCATGTGATGAGACACTTCCTACAAGTTCCCCTATATAAGGATAATTCATCAGAGTCGACGGGAATGAGAACTAGAAAACCATTTTCAAACGATGACAAGTTTTCTGGAGTGACAAGTCAAAATTGGTCCAGTTTGACCTCATCAAACTGCGACCAAAGGCCTACAAAATGGCTTTGCCAAACTATCCAAAAATGTGTTTTTTCCTAAACTGAATGTTTGATGCATTTGTCTAGTATAAACACTAGAGGTTTGCAAAGATGGGAAATAATTTCTCTATCCAGGTTTCAAATGGTAGTTCAAAACGAAAGCTAACTTTCTAGAATTAACAACTTCCTACTATTGTAAACCAATATAACAGGGTTCCTATAAAAGCGTCAAAAGGATCACATATGTCCATTCGAGGTTGATCAAAAGGTTAAGGTGACTCCTCACATACCTAGGTACACAAATGAAGCTTCACATCTCATTTTCAAAGTTACAAAGGGTACTTAATGAGTCTTCAAAAAATGTAAAAAATAACTATTTACACAGGGAGAAGATCAATTTTATTAAAGGGGAAGTCAATTTCATCTTACCGATAAAACAATATTAAAGTAATCTAGACGGGTAGGAAGTTTTCTAAATCACCACAGAATGAGGTTGGAAGTTCATGTTTTAACGCAGAAGAGTTATTTTGATTTTGTGAGTTATGACACGACATTTCATTTTTTTTGCAATGAGTTGAAATAACATTTAACTGTATTAAAATCCTAATGTTTTGAAATTATATTAAGTTGTAAAAGAGAACTAAAACATGATAATTATGAGAGGCAAGGAAATATGGACCATGCCTAGGAATGATGAGTGAAACTAGGATAAGGTGCTCCAAGTGGTTTACACTCGTGATCTGTTAAGACCACCATTGGTGCCACATGATGCCAGATAATCACGTGCAAACAAAACCATTCATTGTGCCCCCACATCTCATAAAAAAAACATTTTCTACTTTCAAGTAGTCATCCCAATCCATGAGACTACATTTTCTATGTCAAACAGATCACACGGCTTTTCAACAAGTCCATTTTGTGCATATCCCAATTTAAAACGCTTATTTTGGCGTAGCTGAGAGGGTGTTGAATTTTTTTTGTTAAGTGTTGCTTTACCACTACCAAATACATTTCCTTCAAAGTTTCAAAGGCCTTTACAACAAGCTCATATACGAATACCCTAAAACCATTACATTCCATGAGATGAAATATCTGAGGCATTTTGTCAAATAAATCACATGCCTTGAATACACTTCCACATTTTTCATACATACCAACTATAGCACACTTCCACATTTTTCAGGCATCTCAGTTGTGACATTGCAAGCACAAAATCTTACAAACAAACTAGATTCTAATCTTTAAACTCTGCTCCAAAGCTTCCATGTTTTTCATAGGTTGGAGATACATTGGTAATGTAAATTGATTACGCTGGAGACCTGTTTGTTGCATGTGAAATGGTGTGATTGCTTTATGAGGGGAAACCCCCCCCCTCCATGTTTTATGTATATTGTAGTCCCCAAAATCCATGAGAAGCTATCTAGTTATTTCATTTGGTCAAACCATACAACAACATCCCTAATGCATTGCAACTTCAAATCCATTTTGGTACAAAATGCCTCTCCATTTTTTTTTTGACAGTTGTAAAACCGATGTGGGTCCCAGAGACTCACTGTTTGTTTTATACAGTGAAAGGGAGTGACTGCCTTATGAGCACAGGTCGCAACACATTTTATGTACATAGTGGTGACCACATCCATGAGATGACTGTCTGGTGAGGCATTTCATTTGAAAACAACATTGAAGGAACCCTGTAACAAAATGGATATGTGCAGAGGTTGCGACACATTGTATTACAAGAAACTCATGTTTCCTTCAACAACGGCTGGTGAGGATGTTGCTAGAGACTAGTTTTCACGAAGCTTCCACCCCCCCCCCCGGTGGATGCCTGTCTTCCTTCAGAAAAAGACAGCAAAAAAATGGCCATAAGGAGCTTCCTCCCTCCCTCCATGGTGGCTACCCTAATCACTCAAAACTCAGAAAGTAAACTTTACCAGAACCCTAGCTTTTATAACTACAGTTATTTTAAATAAATCCTTAACTAATGCCCTAAATTCGTCGCACAGTATGTCATGGAGTTTTTTAATTTAAAACTTTTATTATTATTTATTTATTAATAATAAAAGGAGGCATTACCATAATATATTAACATTGGACAATCAGACTTTGCGATTTTATCTGATTAATATGCATGTTCCTTTTTGTATCACATAGTAGACTATCTGTCATGTAGACTAGAAGTTGTGAAATGTAATCTCCATAGTTTAGAAGGTGAAAAATGATAAATAACATCGGCTTTACCCAATTGATACTCTGTTTTGTCATTTCATCCTCTGATAAGATGGCTATTTATCTAACAATGAACGAGTGTTTAGCACCATGTACAACAGTGTCAAGAAAATAAAAATGAAACATTAAAGATTGAACATGCTATGATGTAAACGAATTCATATATTGACTGCAAAACACTTAAGTGAAGTTACGATTTTAAAACTTAGCAAATAGTCCCAGGCTACTATGTAACACGTTTAAACAGTCGTTTTCTGTCAAGTAAACGGAAATGTTTAAATTACAAATCATTTAGACAAATTGAACCTATGAATCCTCCCTTAAATCCATTTAGGAACATATCATCCATGTCTATTTGACATGTTGGGAGAGGATTGGAAAGCACTAAAATTGAATAGATCTAACAAGTATTTTAAAAGCTTTACTAGCTCACTGCTAGTGATAGATCTAAAAATGCTAGGCTGTTTTCTTAAAATCTGGCCCCTTCAAAATTTAACTCAAAGATCTGAGAACTTAATGATCTCTATGTATTAGAGTGAATGTCCAGAGATTTCTAGAAATTCCTGCGCATAGCTCTACCACGGCAATACAAATACATCTCTATCAAAATTTATGGCCTCCCTAAGTTTTCATTCAACTTGGCGTTACAATTTTGGGAAATAATTTCCTTGGTGCTTCCATCCCAGCACGCAAATTTTTCACCTATGGGACTTCGAGAAGAGACTTTTTGGGAACAGGGTAATTCCAATTTTTCAAAGCCAGCTTCGCCATCCCACAGGAATCACAATCAGAAGCTACCACATGGCCTTGCAAACACGGTCAACGAAGAAGAAGAAGTGCAGAATCCATTTTGACCTTAGCATTTTAGAATTCTCCCTCCCCTTGGAAGAATTTTTCTAATTTTCCTCGATGCCACCCACAATGCAATGGTAGGTTAGACACATGGTAAGCAACTTAGGCATCGACGGAGGCGTGGAACATTTTGCAACTTTGAAAATTTAAGATTTTTTCTTTGGTGAAAATCCCAAAGTCATCCCCACCGGGGTGGCCCTAGGAACCAATGGAAGGATAGACACATGTCAGCCTTCAAGGTTTTGTCAGAAGATTGGCACAAAACATATTTGTACCTTATGAACTTAGTCTACCCTTAAAATCCTTTACAAGTCAAAAATCTCTCCGATTGATCGCTCTGACTATCCCACCAGAGCTAACCTCCAGGCTGACACGTGTCCGCAACTTCAGATCCAAAAGATGGTGTGTGGAGGAAAATTGAATGCTTTGTTCCCTGAAAAGGGAAAAAACGAGTTCAAAACTAATTCCCCACTCTGCCGACCCATGCAAGGGAAAATCTTTATCCCCTAGGCCCGCAGTCTTGCCCTTCCATAGAAGAATTATTGTCAAAATTCCCAGAGGTCCGTCAGTCCCATTGAACTTGCAGGTTTTATGAGGACTAAAAAGGATGACGACTTCATTTATATCATCCTGGAACTAGACTGAGGAAATTTCCTATCTAATGGAAGTGATTTACGAGAACCTTCTTTTCTACTATGAATGCATTAAACACTCAGAAAAAAATGCCTTCAGTTGAAATTGTTTTGTGAATGTCTGTTACGAGAGTGGGTATAGTGATAATTTATCCCTCTAAACCCTATTGAACCTTCTAACCTCTAATCATGCTCTTGTGGACCTTATGATCTCCTAATAATTATTAATTGAAAGGAAACTATACTCTAGTAGAGTTATGATAAGCATGTGCCCTTCTCATAACCTGGTTGGCGACAATTGTTATCTTGTAACATGGTCTGTAGATTCTTCTAAACCACAGAATAATGGCAATTATTCCATACCCATTTTCCTAGAGCTAATCCTAGGTTGATTCTTGGGTCCTCAAGTGGGTTGAAAAATCATTTAAAGGGCAGATATTACATGGAGTTCAGAAGCACTAGAAAAGGCTTTGAAAAACACGAGATCAATGTTCCATGATCTCCATATGCTAAAAATGCTAACAAGAGTGAGGCTCTCTTGGATAGATGCTTCTTCTCCTTTGCATGACTCGGTGGATTCTTTATAGGGGCTTCTCATCTTGGGACATACTGTAGGGATTTGTTGACTTCTATTTTGGTTAGCAGCACATCATATCATCTTGGTGGGCAATCCTATGATTCAATAGGTGCATTGGGTCATGTTACTGTAAGCATGCTAGATGGGCATCTAAATGATGTTACTTTATGTTCCCCATATGTCAATGGGATTTAGGTTGACTCCCTAATATTAAATCTGTAATTCTGGTGCTTGTAGAACTGTTGAATTCATCACCAGATAAGGTAGTATTATCAGGGAACTTCATGAGCCTGATGATATTATCCCTATAGGATGCTGTGGATTCATGTTCATGTTGTGTATGTCCCCTTCTCATTGCTTTGATAACTCTGTAGGATCTTCACTAATTGTTCATGTTGATTCTCTAAGCAATTTACAGCACGAGAGGTTTGTGTACAATGGAAAAGTGACATGCAAGTATGGGAATCTACAAATAACTCTTCCTCGTACCTGACCTCCCGAGGTCGTGCCGAGACGGCCAGTAAATGATGGAATATACGTGGGGTATAGACAAACTAATTAAGAAATCTTATGTCTTCGACGCACACTAATGGAATCTACAAATCTAAGGCAAAGAAGGATCTCTTAACCTAAACTAGCTGTGATAGATCAGTTCAGTGATATAATGACTATTCGAGAGGCTCCAATCAATTATCATGCTCTGGCAAGATCCTGATCTATTGGTTTGTGGGATACATGGGAAGATAACCTTTGGGTGCTTCGTATATGTCTCCCGAAAAGGTCATGGAAATATGATGATGGGAATTATAGTGGATTCTCCAGAGTTCTATGGGTGATTCTCTGGTCTAGTAAAAAAATCCTTAGCTTGATTGGCTACTACATCTAGTGAGGATAGTTATGCGATGATGATCTGGTGGAAGTGGAGTGGATCTTAAATACTAATGTGTCGTAAACCAACATCAATGTCTGATTGACCTTAGTAGCCTCGTTGGGTTGTGGGACCTGTGGATCACAACCGTATAGATTCATGGTTGTTGTCAAACCTCCTATGGTCATGTGAAGAATCAATCCCTAATCCCTAGTATCCAGTAGTTGTATGCCTTTTCGGCCTCTATGTTTAGAGCTAAAAGATGTGCAATCTTTTTCAGAATACCTTACAGGTGTTCTGACAACTTGAATGTGTAAGCTAGTATCTATGTCAACGAGGAGGTCTCCTACATTAGGTTTTGGAACTAAAGGATCGCAACCAAATACTTGTTCTCTTTTGAGTCCTTGTACAGTCATATGGATATCCTATCAAGGTAGTATATAGTTAGAATGATTTGACCAAAATGTGTATGCCTTGTCGTCTTCAATATTTAACTCTCTCAGTTGTTCACTAATTACACGTAGGTTTACTGTTGCTCGAAAGACCTGTATCCTAAGGTCTTGATCTATATCAGCTAGTGTTGTGGGGAGATTTGGTTGAGGCACTATTGGTTCAAATATGTATTCTTTGTGCTCTCTAGGTCCCGTGATTGTCATACAAAATGATTTAACTTTTAATTAAAACTAATAAACTAATTATGAAACATGTATCTACACTATGCATGCATTCTTTTTTTTTTGTATTTTCAATGGAGTATTTTAAAGTAATTTAAAAGAGCATCTAATATATTTAGAAAATGGGCAACTAATCTAGTAACAAAATTAAAACAAACAAAGTAGCCCGGTGTAGCTATTTCCCTGTGCAGTTGTGAATTTATCCTAAATATCTAAGCAACTAATTGATTTAAATTGAAAGACTTTCGATCGTACCTCAAAAGTGAAGAATGAATCATCGTTTCTCAGAAACTATCAATCCCCACAACTTCCCTAGCGATATCGAGAGTGAGCTTTGACTGAAATAAAATAATTTACTACTCTATTTGATACGTTGTAACTAGAACTTTGATAGCTCAATTATGGAGTTTACAGAACAATGGTAAATCCAGTTGTGTGTGACTTCTTCCCCTCAGTGTGATCTCCTCATTCCTTTATGTTCTCTTGAATCCAGAAAAGTGTGTATATGATAATATCAGTATAATAAGGCACTCGAACAATGGTAGCTTTGGATATAGACCGAATACAATGCGAGTAAGAGAGAGATAGTGCAATTGAACAGAGCTTAACTATGCAATTCCTAGCGGGATTTATTGTAGGAATATAACACAAATGCGCCGAGAATTTTAGAAACTATCCTTTTGATTAAACAAAACATGCTACTCTAAATGGATTCCAATCTAAGAATGAAACTATCTTATTTTAAACTGACTTGCATGGAACAACAATGAAGCAAGAATGAAACAAGAAGATTGAATGACCTCTAAACAGCAAAGGAAGACCAACAATGGATGCAAAATATGAAACTATTGGAATTCTAAGCAAGAAACTCAAAAGACTGAATGATTAAATAGAGAAGGAGAGGGACCCTTTGTTTGAAAACAAGCTGGCTATTTATAGCAAATGCATTCACTAGAAAGTAACTTGGAATGGAACTCTTTTACCATTAAAAAAAGTGAAACACTATTCACAAGGCAGCTAAAACATAAATGCAAAGCAAAGTAGCTGAAAAATGTGGATAGAAATTGAAATTTTACGTTTGACGCGATCGTTGGAACTTTCTGGAAAACGCGCACAGGACCGCCGCCCTATGCAAGGCAGAGGTTACAAGACCTTTGCCCTGTCCTGGGTGGCGGTCATGGGACCGCCACCTAGGCAGGGCGGCAGTCTCGTCACTAAAGACCAAAATGCAAGAAAAAAGGGGGGCAGAGGGTAGAACAAAGCACGCGGAGGCCGGGTGATGTATATGGGATACAAATGTATACTTGGCGAGCTTTTTTGGATCCCGAACACCTTGCAAGGAGACATGTATCATCATTGGGGCATGTGTAACATATTTTCGGCAATGCATTACCCTACAATTTTGGGTATGTACAGTTTGGACACCTCAATTACAAATATCTGCAGCAGCTCTCTTCACAGAATATGGTCACATGACTTCCGAAGGTAAAATCACATGATGGTGTCTGCCCCGATTGTATGTTGGGTAAGAAAAACTTAGATACTTTTCCAAAAGGACAAGCAAAAAGAGCGCAGGCTCGTCTTGAATTGGTACATAGTGATCTTACTTCTTTCCCTCATAGATCATTTTCTGGTGCTAAGTATGTACTCACATTCATAGATGATTTTACTAGGAAAATTTGGGTGTACTTTCTAAAATACAAAAGTGATGTCCTAGAACATTTCAAAGTTTTTAAAGCTATTGGAGAGTGTAAAGCCCTCTTCAAACTACCACTTGAGACCAAGAAACAAACTAGGAATTAGCTAGGAAAATTATGGAATAATTTTCTTTTTTTATTAGAAGAGTCTACAACCAAGTTGCAAGGCATCGGTTTGAACTAACAGGTTCCGAAATAGATTCTAATTACTCAACACGAGATTTCTATTTTCAACTTATAACAAGCTCATAAATTTCAAATTTTAGGGTTACATGTTTTGCTTAGGTTCAGGGAGTAATTTACCCCCATGTCTGCTCTCTAACAGGCTCAGAACTTCAACCAGATTTTTCTCACATTTAGAATCATCAAAACTTTCCTAAATTATACTCATTGGATAGGAAATTTTCTCACCTTTCCAACCATATAAAGAATTCCTCCTAACTCCCAATCAAACTCAAGTTATGGCTCGACGGAGTTTTAGGGGGAAATTTTCCCTTGGGAAGTTTGCGGGCTTAGGGGGAAATTTTTTCCCTTGAGCATGATTGGGGAGGAAGGAAACGTGTCGCTTCCCAATTGTTGCGGGGAGAAGCGGACCGACGGAACAAAGGGGAAATTTAAGATTTTATGAGTTAAAATCTCAAAGAAGAGAAAATCTCCGCACTCCCACCGATGCCCAATTTGCCACATGTCAGCATGTGATTGGATGGGGGTTAGCGGGTTGCGGGGAAAATTTTTACAATTTTTCCCAAGGTTCAAAAACAAACCAAATTTTCTGAAGGAAAATTTACCTCCGACTTTGCATGAAAGGCCACGTGGCGTCTTCTGATTGGACGCGGGCCTACGAAGTGGCGGAGTGATTTAAGATTTTGTGCCAAAAGTGTTTAAAGGTCAAAAAGACTTGCGTGGGCACGTGCGTCTGTTAGGACACGTGTCAGCATCTGTTTCGCTATGGGGGTGCGGGTCCGCAGGGAAAACTATAATTTTTTTCCAAAAGTGCAAATGTTAAGTTTTCAATTTTAATTCTGCGGGTCCTCCCTACCACGTGTCAGCACGTGATTGGTGCGGGGCTGCGGAGTTGCAAGGAAAATTAGGAAAATTTTCCCGAGGCCAAATTTTCAAAATGTTAAGTTTTAATAAGGGTCCGCCCCTCCAAGGAGCCACGTGGCGACTTCTTATAGGATGAATGAGTGGCAGGGCCGCAGAAATTTTTAGGAAGTTTTTCTAACGTTCAAAATTTAAATTTTTCTAAGGTTGAATTATTTCATTTTTGGTTTGGGATGGCCATTTTGAAGTAAAACTTCAAATGGCCATAACTTTTGATAGGAAGCTTCATTTTAGGCAAACGAGAACTTTTCGGAAAGCTCTCGAAGTCCTCTTTGCATAGGAATCATAAATTTTAATTTTTGATAAATTTTTCAAGGTCAATTTTGAATAAACGATCTGCAAGGTTTTTAATTACAAAACTGGCAGTTTTTTCTAACTTTTAAGTTTGATTCAATTTGATTTCTTTCCTCCTCAACATGCAAACTGAACATAGAGGGGTGATCATTAATAAGTTTAGGTATATTTTGAAAGTCCAATTTAGAGATTGAGTTGAAATTGATATAACTTTACAACTTTTGACAGGGAGTTGGGTTGTGAAATTACAATTGAATTCGATAAAGTTTTAGAGATGTTTTCTTAAATGTGGAGTTCAATGTAGGTTCAATAGGACCTATTACATCTAAAATTCTTTGTCTCCTTTATTAATTTTATTCATAAATTTGAACTGTACATTAATTACATTATTTTCAAATGCCAAAATTATACAAATAACAGAATTTTCCCTTCCACAGGTTTGCAAAATTAATGTGTAACGTCCAAACATGGAAAACATGCCAAATTCCTTTCTCAAACATTCCATTGATTCAACAACACATATATATAGTATGCAATATTAATTTCTAATCTTTAACAATTCTTTTCAAAAGATCAAATTTCTGTCATTTCCTTTAAACGGGTTCCCTTTCCAAAACAGAATTCCTAAGATATAACAATCATTAAATTTATAATACAACAATGCAATTGAGAAAAGAACATAATTCTTTCATTGATCTCCAATAACAATATACAACATAACTCTTTCTTTACAATCCAATTTGAATATTACAAACTGTATGATGTTCTTTTTCCAAAACAGAGAAAGGAAAGTAACTCTTCACATTTCAAAATACAAATTTAGGATATCATTTACATTTCTCAATTCATATACAACTTCCAATTTCAATATAAACACTTCATATTTCAATATCAATACACGCATCCACTAAAAGTTGGAAAAGGTTACAATGACATTTGTTCAAGAAAGGAAGACTGCCAAAATTGATTTCTCCAAGCTCCAAACAGCGACATGTTGATTTCTTCATCTTTTATCTTTTAATCACAACAAGGAAGGGGGAAAGGCAACGCTCTCCACCCAACCAAGATACCCAATGGGAAGAGAGAAGCCATCTTTCCCCATTGGCCCTTGAGCCCCAACCATATTGAAATGGAGCATGATGAAACAACAAATGGCAACAAGGCTTCCTTCACATACAAGAAACACTCATATTTCACAAAGAAACACAAAGCAATAAGATGTAGCTCTCAACTACAACAAACAATTTCAATCAAAACAAAGGCTTCTTCCAAGCAAGCCAAACAAGAGTAAGATCTATGGAGGTCTCCTTATGCCTCCCATGTTGGATTTGGGCATCCACCTAAAACCACCAAAAAAAAACATCCCATAAACCTTATCCCTCCTCAACCTCTCCTTATCCCTCCTCTAAATTTATCCCTTATGCCCCCCCCCCCCCAAAAGTAAGAAATGCCAGCATATTATTTTCCTAGGTGGATCCCAACCAACCTTCCCTCCACAAGAAACAAGTGCCAATGGCAAATCCCTTATCGCTCCTCTAATTAAACCTCATAGTCTCATCTCTACACCATGCCCTAAGCATTCTACACATCCATCTAAGATTGCTAACACAAAACCATTCAATATTTTGCATGCAAGAAGGAGGGAAAAACAACAATTAAAAAGGCAAGAGCCTACCTCTCCATTATGGAGATTTGTTTCCAAAACAGCAGATTCTTTGTTGCACAAAAACCAATCCCAAATCAGCAAGAGGAATGCATACACAAGTAAATCCACTTCTTCCACCAAGCAAGCTCCAAAAATGCAAGAGAAATTCGACCCAAGAGTGAAATCTCCAACTTTCAACAACCTCAAAATGAGGAGGAATTCAAATTTTAAAGGAGAGGGTGGAAGAGGATGATGTGGATTCCAAGTGGGATGCCACATCATTTTTCCTCCACCCCCAAGAAAGGATCAACATCAACAAATAAATCCCCATAAAAGTGAATGACAAACCACTTACATACTTCAATCTAGCCCATACTCCAAAAGGAATTGCATTAAAAATTTGTAAGACAAGTGCAATCAATTCTTACACAAAATCATATCAAAATGCAATAAGAAGGATTGATTTTGACTCGAAAACTATAATCATGGTTGGTGGAGGTTTTTGATAGTTGTGGGACAAGTTTAACTTGTCCCACAAGCCTCCAAATTTGTCCTTCAAGGCCAAATTCAAATTTCAAGAAAGATGGAGTGTTTGACCTTCTTAAATCTTCCTTACAACCTCTAACAAAATCCTACACATCCTTACATGGTAACTTACACACTCTATCAAAATGTATTAATATCTATGACATTCATTTATTACAATCTTTTGACATAAGGTTTATTTATTTATCACATGGTTATACTATATATAAATCAAATTTAATTATTACTCAAGACAATAACATTAATTCCTTACATCCCTCATCCCAATTATTTTAATTAAAATTTAACTTTATGACTCCCACATTAAACTATCACATTTAAAATAATTAAAATAAGGAACACATTACAAATAAAATACATACGAACAATAAATAAAAAGGGAACACATAATTAAAACACATATATGCCCCATGGTCACAAAAATGGAAATCCCCCCATGGAAATCCTAACATAACTCAACACACAAAACAAACACAGTTGCCATGGTGACCTTGTTGATCTCACATTTAATTTCAATATGGTTAGTCTTCAATCCCCCAACATCGTTGTGATTTTCAACCTGCAAAATAACAATACCTCCTTTGGCCACATGGCCACATCAGAACATCCAAATGATATAAGCAACATATAAAGATTAAATCCAAATCACGACAATATCAAGAATTTAACATCATCATTTGAATTCCATTTGTAACTATATCATTATCCAATGAATCTCTATACTAGAGCTATTCATAACATCAAATGTCACATGTGTAAATTCAACATCAATAACCTGTCCATGTCAACCAGTATATCATCATCCACATAATAATAGTAATGTCTCAATGATCATCAAGCATATTAACTAAATCCAAATCAATATTAATCCATAGTCTAACATCTAACTGGCATACTAAGTAAAACATAATAATGTCCATAATAATCCATGATCTAGCATATACACATCATACTACATCAAAACATAATAATGTCCAAAATATGATCAATAGTGTCAAAATCAGTATCTAAATAGTGTCAAAGGGAAGTGGGCACTATAGAGAGAAACAATTTGGACAATGTATTAAAATACTCTACACGGATAATGGGGTGGAATATGAAAGTAATGCATTTACTATTTTTTGTGTTAATCATGGAATTGTGCACCAGTATATTGTTCCTCACACCCCTCAGCAAAATGGAGTTGTTGAATGAAAGAACCAAACACTCAAGGAAATGGAAAATTGCATGGTTCAGTCCAAGAACATGGCACCTAAATTCTGGGCGGAAGCAGTCAACTGTGCAAACCATATTCAAAATAGAATGCCACATAAAGCAGTGCAAGGGGTTACTCCTGAGGAGGCATGGTTGGGTGACAAACCTGACGTATCAAAATTTCAGGTTTTCGGATGCAAGGCTTGGGCCTTTGTTCCTGATGACACTCGGACAAAAATGGAGAAGAAAATCAATGAACTTATCTTTGTTGGTCATTGTGAGCATGTGAAGGCATATCGCCTCTTCGATCCCGATACCAAAGATGTTGTGTTTCGGCGAGATGTTCGAGTTGATGAGACCGAGGCTCCTTTGGATCATATAGTAGTTCTTCCTTCTCCTTTATTTTCTCCTACTCGTGCCACTAATGACGATTTTGATGGGCCCCTTGATGTTGCTCCTGCTCCTGTTGCTCCTACTCCTAAATGGTTGAGATTTACATTGGCTACAACAAGTGATTTGGCGGGTGATTCACGAGATCTACGACGCACTAGAGCTGAGACTTCTGGTGTTTTCGATCATCGGCCCTATTCTAGTATGGCTCTTATGAGCCAAGCTATTTCTAATGATGCTGTTCTTTTTTCACGGGCATCTAGACAACCAGAATTGGATTCAGCAATGCAGGATGAGTATTCTTCACTTGTGAAGAATAATACTTGGGAGTTGGTTCCTCTTCCTAAGGGAAAAAAGCTTGTACGATGTAAATGGGTCTATAAGACCAAATATGAAGCTGATGGATTAGTTGAAAAATACAAGGTACGTCTTGTCGCCAAGGGGTATTCTCAAGTTGAAGGAGTAGATTACTCTGAAAATTTTGCTCCTGTCACAAAGATGGATTATGTTCGCCTTATTCTCTCTCTTGCTGCTTCTCTTCGTTGGTCAGTACATCAGATGGACGTGAAGAGTGCATTTTTGCATGGTGATCTCCATGAGGAGATTTATATGGAGCAACCTCAGGGGTTCATGCATGACTCGTCACTGGTTTGTAGACTCCGGCGTTCACTCTATGGTTTCAAACAAGCCCCTCGGGCTTGGTATGAGAGGATGGATGCTTTCCTATTGTCTATTGGCTTTCATCGTTGTAAAATTGATCATACATTTTATGTCCTGAAGACTGATGATGAATTGTTGCTATTGGTATTGTATGTTGATGATCTCCTCATTACTAGTACTTCAAATTCTCTAACACAAGACATTAAACGCAAATTGAAAGCAGAATTTGATATGACGGATATGGTATTGTTGCACTACTTTCTTGGCCTACATGTTCACCAGTCTGTTGAGGGCATCTCTATTCGTTAGAAAAAGTATGCTACAGATCTGCTTCAGAGATTTCATATGGCTGATTGCAAGCCATCTCCCACACCGTACCAGTCAGATATTGAATTGACTGCTGCATGTAAGTATAAACTAGACAATCCCACTTTGTAGAGATAGTTGGTTGGGATCCTTTTATATCTCACTCATACTCGTCCCGATATCACCTTTGTTGTTAATCTTGTCTCTCGGTTTTCACATGAGAGTCATTGGGAAGCATCCAAGCAGATTTTGAGATATCTTCGGGGGACTTTGAGTTTTGGTATTCATTAGACACCTCAGACTGTTCCCAGTATTGAGGGTTTTACAGATTTCTATTGGGGTGGATGTCGCGATACTCGCAAATCCACATCTGGTTATTTTTTTCATCTTGGTTCTGGTCCAGTTGCTTGGTCTTGTAAAAAGTAGAATATCATTGCATTATCATCCACTGAGTTTGAGTATCAAGGTGCTGTGACAACAGGGCAGGGGGTTCTTTGGCTTCGTCAGATTCTTGGTGAGTTTGGTTTTTCACTGGAGTCTCCTTCCATTCTTTGGTGTGATAAACAAAGTACTATTCAAATTGCATGTAATCCTTTTGAGCATCAGTGCACAAAGCATATAGAGATCCACATGCACTTCATTCAACAATTGATTCAGGATGGGGTCGTTCAGATGGAGTTTGTTCCTACGGTTGATCAGCTCGCAGATATCTTCACTAAACCCTTGGCTTCCCCTTGCTATTTGGAGTTGTGAGACAAGCTTGGGGTGAAGGAAGTTGTCCTTGGGGGGAGCTTGTATAGTCCTTCCTTCCTTCTTTTCTAGTATTGTATCGGGTACCTTATCAGGCCTAGTAATCGGGACCCTTCTTTCTTTTGCTCCCTAGCATTCACTTATGGGAGGGTGTTAGTGTAAATAATTTACAGCTAATAAGCTCATATTGAGCAAATAGTTGTTATTTGTTTTATTATTATGAGTTTGTTTCAAACTCCCGAAGCTAGTTGAGATCCTCTCCACTCCTCTTTTGGTGGATTTGTTATCTCCTAGTTAAACATTCCTATTATATAGGGATGTTAACTACTAGTAAACTCCTATTTAATAGATCTCCCAAATGGTGAGAACAATCAGAGTAAATCATTATTTCTCTGTGTCTCTTTTATTTGTGCTCCTTATTCTCTAATATATTTTATGATCTATTTCATGTATGTGCTCAATCCTTCTTGCACTAGATATGTTTATTAAATTTTTCACTTCTTTCATAAACTGTGCAAAAATATTCAACTTCCACAATTTTTCCTCCTCTTGCTAAGTCTTGCGACACCTCTTGGAAGTGTCCTATAGACAACCTAGAGAGGATACTTCCCAATGCTCCTAATCATAGATTTGTTAAAAGTAAACTTCGTGTGTGCAAGGACTGAATCTCATGTCCCTAGCTTCTCTCCAACCAAACATTGTAATTTTTTTACAAAGGATTCTTTGATAATTTTTGTTTTGCTATCTATATGTAGGTGATACACAGAACTAAACTATATATTTTTGTTCAGTTTCTGGCACAATGTGCACCAAAAATGACCAGAAACTTAGTATCTCTGACAAATACAATATTGTGCAACAATTCATAAAGTCTCCCAACTTCTCTAAAAAAAATTAGTTATAACTGTAGCATTGTTAGTCTTATTACAAACAATGAAATAAGCCATTTTTGAGAATCTATCAAAAACAATAAATATAGAATCATGACCCTTTTACGTTTTGGGAAAACTAAAAACAAAATTCATACTCATATGCTCCCAAGGTTTCTCACATATTGGCAATGGTTGATATAACCATGTATTCTAACTCTTCCCCTTTGCTAACTAGCATATTCCCCATCGTTACTCATATTTGGGCACATATGTATCCATCCACGACCCAAAGTATATAACACTTATTTTTGCTAAGGTCTTATCTATTCCAAAGTGATAAACTAATCCTCTGCAATGTTTCTCTTAGATCAAATTCTCCCTCATTGAGCCTCATAGCACACACAATTGAGTGCCTTTGAACAACCACCCTTCTTACAATAAGTGGTCTAACCAATGCATGTGGTCAACGCTCATTGGTTCTACAAATGCTCTCCATTCTTCTCCAAAAAAATTATCTTCTACATAGAGTTCATTCATAGCCTTGAACCCTACTACTTCCACTCGCATCTCACTCACTATGATGCATCTTCTATTCAACACATCTATAACTTTGACTTCCCGCTTCTATGCTTGAAAACAAATGAGTAACCTACAAGAATGTAACCCATTTCATGTCTCTTTGATTCATCTTTCATTGGCTAATTATGAATTGTAATACATAGTGGTATGTGTACAATACAAACTCCTTGGCTAAAAAGTAGTGCCTCAATTTCTTTAGAACTTGCGTTATGGCATAAAACTCTTGACAATATACTATATATCTTGCCCTCGAGTCATTTAGTTTTTCAGGAAAATATGTGATGGGCCTTCTTTCTTAACTCGTCACGGATCCAATAGCTACTCCACTCACATTGCAATCAACTTGAAACATGTTATTGAAATCAAAAAATGCCAACACTTGTTTTTTTATTAACTTCTTCAACTTTTGAAATCCATGTTCTACGCTTGCGATCCACGTAGAAAAATTATCATCTCTTGCTATCACTTTTAAGATTGGTGTGCAAACCTCATTGAATCATGTAATTAACTTCTTGTAGAAGTTTTCCAATCCATAGAAGATTTATGCCTCTATAATATGCTTGGGTGACGACTATTCAAGTATAGGTCTCACCTTCTCAGGATCCATCCTAAACCCCTCTTGAGATACTACAAATCCCAAGTACACCTCGACATGAGAATACACTTCCTAAAATTTACCATTAGCTTCTTTTCATTCAAATGCAAACTTTCTACAAATGGGTCAAGTGTTCTTATGTTTTGCTAAAAATTAGAATGTCGTCTAGATATACAATGAAAAACTTGCCCAAAAACGAGTTCAACACTTTATTCATCTGTCACATGAACATGCTCGGTGTGTTGGTTAACCTAAATGGCATGACCACCACTGATACAATATATCCTATGTTTTGAAAGTAGTTTTACACTAATCACCTTCCCTAATCACAATCTTACGTTATCCACTCTTCATATCAATCTTTGTGAAGTATTTCACTCCACTCAGACATTTTAATTTATTCATGCACAGATATGGAAATCTATACTTGATGGCTCTCGAACCAACGCACAACCTCTAGTCACCTCCTTTCTTTGGTGTGAATATTGCAAGTATTGTGCATGAACTACTCTCTAATTAACCCCTTCTCGTACACTTCTTACACGTGTTTTTCATCTCTTCATTCTCAATACGTGTCAACTTATATGCAACCTTGTTTGATAAACTAGACCTTGGAATGATATCCATCTCATGACTTATATCACATGTTGGTGGTAAACCATCTGGAATATCTTACAACCTGACATTCACGAAATCACCTAACATATCCTTCACTTCACACGAAAGTTCTTCTTTCTACACTGATGTGTCTTCCCCTATTTTCTATGCAAGCTTCATAATGAATGTGAAGCATTCACTATCCCCTTTCACTTCATTTAGTACCTCCTTCCTTGAAATTAACAATATGTGTGGACTCTTCACCTCTACACTTGCAACCTTCAAAGGATTTAATGTGTACTTGCATTTGTCCTTCACTGAAGTGTAAGTATTTGTGTGGCCATCATTTATTGCCTTCTTGTCATGTTGCCAAGGTCATCCAAGTAATAGATGGTATTTGTCCATGGGCATAACATTGCACGGGACTTCATCTTCATACGTGTCAATCATGATGCATACATTACCCTACTCATTCACAAGCAATTGATTTCCTTCCAATAACTAGGGCATCTTATATGGGTTCAGATGTGTAATTCTCTTTAGACCAAGCTTGTCAACCATTTCATTAGAAATGAGATTGTTTGTGCTACACTAAAAATAATAAATTTGTAACATTTACCATCTAATTTGCATGTAGTTTTGGACTAGTTCTTTCTTTGTGTAGGTGGGTTCTCCACCTTCAGTGGCTTTAACAATGCACTCTTCATCATGAGAGCTTCTTCGCACTCCAACTTTTTTGCACAACTATTTGACGCATTACTTTCCACATTTGCATGATGTGCAACATGATTGCTAGCATCATTTCTCCTGCCACCACAACTTTGAGTGGATAGCCGACATTCAAACACACAATGTCCAACTCCTCCGCAACATAAGCATGTTCTACAAAATCTCATGCCTCCTCTGTCCTCTTCCTCTAAAATATTTTCCTCTTCCTTTCTATATGCAAGACTTTGTGTATCTTTACGCAAACTTCAACCTCTACACAGGAATGCCCCTTTGCCTCTTGCATTGCCTTGTGTCTGTCTGACAACTTATCTTCCACCCTCAGCACAAATTGATGGGCCTCCTCCATAGATCTGGATCTAGTCATACTAAACTCACCTTGAAAAAAATGCATAATCCATTGATATACATTGGATATTTTATCCATCGCCCTTCATGTGACCCACTCAAATAGTGAGCCTATGAACTCTTTCATGTATTTTTTCATGCTTACTTCTTTTTGACACAATTTTTGCAACTCCTTGAACAAATAAGACTGATAATCCATAGGCATGAACTTAGCCTTTAACTTTATCACCAATCTATCCCAACTCTTGATCGTGTCTTTGCCTCTACATACTCTTTCAGTCTGTGCCTGTTCCTACCACAAAGATGCATGCCTCTTAGTACAAAAAAATCGTAATTCTTAGGATCGTCTACACCTTCATACTCAAAGTACTACTCCATTTTTGCGATCGAGTTGATGAGTTCTTCCTAATCTAAGCTTCCAAAGTAACTTGGAACATCCACTTTTGGCTTATACAACCAATTCTTGTTATTGCACATAAGAATTGATCCTCCTACTCATCAACATGTCATGTTTCGACATCCAAGTCCTTGGGTGCTCTTTCTATGGGCCCATCATCACTTGTGTCATCTACCAATACTCTTTTGTGTTGCGCAATTTCCATAGCCTTGAAATGGGCATGTACTTCTCTCATCCACTCTAGTTGATCTTGTTGCCACTCTGTGCCGTCACTATCTTTTACTCACAATCACTGTCTTACAATTCCTCATGATTTATAGCCACCATAAAATATAGGGACTGTTATTAGAGTTTTAATTGCTACGAGTAACTAAACAAGACCACATGCTCCAAGTCCAAATCAGTTTTTCATCCTCAACCAAAAACTGCAAATTTGTCAAAATAGATTTCATCGGACTGTACATGCATGCAACTTTATAGACAACATATTACAAATTGCAGCACTGCGAAGTTATAATAGTTACCATCATTTTGGAAACAAAAAGGCTGTCCATACAATAACATATAGCAAAATAAGTAAATGACCAATGCAATTTAAAGCAAATAATGGAGGGCTGCAGAAGGTTTAAGAAGTATAGATTTATTTACGGTCGATTAGCCTTAGTTAATAGTAACTGAAACAAACTGATCAGATTAAAAGACAATTACGGGAAAAATCTTTAACTGTACTGCATAAAATATCTGCTGCAAGTGAAGCTTCACAAGTTAGTGTGGCTGTTTAGATTACGAAACCACAAATTTTCAAGTCTAAAACAGATTTTTTGGGATTTCACAATTATGATCAAATCTACTATTTTATAAAATTAAATAGCTGGTAAACATACCTACTGAAAATTGTGCTTAAAAGGTTCATATAACAGTTTAAATTGCATAATCACAAATTTCGAAGTCCACAAAAGAATCCTTACGATTTTACATGATCAAAAACATAATAACACCCATCTTTTAATCTGAATTGCTCAGAACTCCTTTCTAAGTAATTGTGAATCGAATAAACTTGTAAAACTATCCATGGATATATTTTCTTGAGCCTCCAATACACCCTTTAGGATGCCATCAAACTCCTGACAGAGTGTAATGAAACCAAGCAATTTGGGGACATGAAATAAATGTAACTGCAGAACATCTCATTGATATATAAGCAACAAACAAAATATGTCTACACAAAATTTAGTTCACTAATTATTGCATATCTCAGGAAATATCGTACAAGGATCCCAAACATGCCATCAGGTCATGCAATTCCTCATGATTTATAGACACCATATGATGTTCAAAACATGGAGCAAATGTATTTCCAATAATATCTATCCTTGCTAGATGGATAGCTAAAAAGGAAACTGTAAAATGTGTGAATATGGCACCGTAATTCACTCATCAGGAGGAAAAGAACACAGGTGCATATAGTAAAACTAATCAGTTGTGACTAAAAACTCTGTGTTTCCTTCTTTATAAGAAGATTAGGGCATATAATAATTGCAGGCTCAACAAGAGGATTCACATGCATCACACATGCAGTGCACTGATAAAAGTCGTCTGTAAGGAATCATCTAGTGCATTTCCAGTATTTGCCAGGTTCATTTCACTGTATCTATGCCTTTTACTTGCTTTGACTAAAAGCATATACCATGCTTGAAATCAATCACTGGATTGCTTGCAACCAAGCAATTGAAGCTAATACCTCATAATAAATCATATTTGACATTTCCAATCAATATGCCAAAAGAAGAAACCCAAAGAAACAATGAAGATAAACTGGCTAAACAACGTTGAAGGTCTTAGCTGCCCCTTAGAAAATCTAAAAATGGGAAGCTTCTGCAGATTTAATCCATTTAAGAACTCGAAATTTATAAAATTTGGCACTATTCTTAATCTCAAAATATTATCACAACATAACCCGAAATAAATGGTGGCAATGATGATGTGAAATCATGGTATATTACTACATTGTAATAACTAGTTACATCTGCCATATCTATGACATCTATGGGATTGTTCCTTGTGATACAAGTAGCAAGACCTTCCTCCAAATAATTTGTCAATCGATTGATACAAGAGATTTCTGGCAGCTAACAATTATCATTTGTGCATGGATAAAACCACAAGTAAGGGTTTGTAAAAAATGAATACAGGAGGCATCTGCAACAATAAACCAGAGTACAATGTGAAGAAAACCACTAAACCGGGTCAGAGGGGGATTGGTTTAAGTGGTGTCACTGCCTATGGTGGCACAAGGAATGGAATTAATTGAAGGAGCTGCAAGAAGAAGATTCGAAATTTGACAAAGTATCACATCCGATCAAAAATGCCTATCCATGTGTCTATCAGTGCCCCTTCCCATACCTGCATGTCGCTGATCCCTAAAATGTCGAAGAAGAGCTTGAGCCTACATGAAAACATTAGACAATATATAGTGTTTAGAAATAGATAGCAATGCAGTTTCACTATGATACAGTTTTTCTGAAAATCAGAGAGAGCTCAAATGTCACCTTTTCCTTTGCTCGTGGAGTGCCAGACTGAGACAATGCAACCAGAGGTGGAATGGCACCTTCCTGTAAAACCATAGCACGGAACTTATTGCTGTTCGTGCAAAGTTGGAGAAGAGCTGCTGCTGCATTCTCCTTTCCCCTCTGAGACCCTATTTCAACAACTTCCACCAAAGCAGAAATGCCATGCTCCTCACCAATTGCAGCCCGACCTTCTTGAATGGTTGAAAGATTGGCCAAAACAGCAACGGCCTTATCTACCATTCCAGCTGCAGGGTCCATAAGTTCAATAAGATGCTTAACAGCCCCAGCTCTGACAATGCGAGCTTTGTTCTCATGTAAAATGGACAAGTTAAATAAAGCAGTGGCAGCGTCCTTCTTCCCTCGAGGAGTGCCATTCATAAGGAGGTCCACTAAAGGTGGTATAGCGCCTGATTGCCCAATGGCAATTTTATTTTCTTCCATGACTGATAAACTGAATAAAGTTGCAGCAGCATTCTCTTTTGCTTCAGGGTTCCCTACCCTAAGGACATTTATGAGAGGATCAATCGCTCCAGCTGCAGCAATCTCATTCTTATTGTTGTCATTAATGGATAAGTTTAGCAAAGCAGTAACAGCATTTTCTTGGGTCTTCAAGTCCAGAGAACTAAGCATCCCAACCAAATGCCTGGTAGCTCCACAGTTGGCTATCGTGATCCTGTTTTCCATATTGTACTTAGCAAGAAGCCGTAACTCTCCTGCAGCTGCCCTTTGAATTTCAGCAGAGTCACTTTGTAGATCTTCTACCAACCTTTCAACTTGTAGACGGATACTTGACACATCAACATCTGTATCGGCTGATGAAGAAGAGATAATTGAAGGCATCGCATTCCGGTCCTCAGTTCGTCGACCCCATAAATTGGGGATGCGCCCACCATGGAATACTCTTTCAGATAATCTGGAGGTTCCTATATCACTACGATGTGAACGTGTAGTGGATAATGGGGTACCTAATTCTCCAGAAACATCACTGCTGTATGGAGAGCAGTCACTTAAAGCTGTATTCCCCTCTGAAACAGGGGCATCTCCACCCACTGATGTTTGCCCATCATCTAAACTTGAAGCAGTGCTTGAAAGAGAGACATTTCGACTGTGCCCTTGTGTCTGATCAGAAACATGGTTGGTAATTTCTTCTGCCACTTGTATCTGATGCTCACCATTATTTAAAGGAGATCTGTGTGTGCTTGGCTCTCCGTGTTCTGGAGTAGATCTAGGAAAAAACCCCAACTTTTCCTTCTCGAGGCCAAGCTCTTCTGGGGAAACTTCCTTTTGACACAAAGCTTCTGAAGCGGAGTTTTTTACCACGCTGTTATTTGAAGTCGGCAGCAAGCCAGAATCTGAATCAAAGATCTGCATTTGATTTCGTGGAGATGTATTGAGCAAAAGTTTTGCTGGCTCGGGCAAGGGGACATTATTAGACTCGCACCAGTTTGCTATCAGTGCCTTTACAGTGTAGTTTGGAATGAGATTTTTGTGGCTAAGGGTCTGATGTGTTTTGGGACATGTCGTCATACCCTGATCCAGCCACTGTTGGATGTAAGCTCTCTCATACGTTTGCCCAGAAGCTACAATCACTGGGTCTGACATCAATTCCAAGGAAAGAGGGCATCGAAAATCTCCAGGGATTGGCACTCCTGCTTCAGTTTGGGTTTGCTTTAACTTAATCATGTAATCACACAGTTGTTTGACTAAATCAATAATTTGATTGATGTAATCTTCCTCCTGCTTGTCCTTGTCAATGCGTGCATATTCTTTCTCCTTTTCCAGACAAGAGGCTTCTTTCAAAACATCTTGATTTGATATTAATTCAAGCTTTTCTACAATCACTTTAAGTTTCTCATAGTCAACTTCAAGGCCTTCTCTCTGATCCCTCAAAATATTCTCTATCTCTGCTGCTATCTGTTCATCACAAGACTCGCATGTGTATTTTACTCTTTTTAGTTCCTGTACACAGTGCTCAACCTATACACAACATAAGAAAAATAGTAATGAATCTCAGAAGCACATTTACATGAAATTGGTTCTACCTACAAACTAAATGATTAAATTTTGAGCATTGTATACTCCTATACAAATCACTATTTTTAAGCATAGTTACCAAATCCGGCTGGATCCGGATTTTTCAGCCAACCTGGATAAGGTGAGTCTGGGTCAGCCCTGATTTTTTTCAAAAAATATTTTTAATTATATATATATATATATATATGTGGTCTTTTTTTACCAAAAAATAACACCCAAAAGCCTTATATATTATTTATTAATTTACATTAAATATATTAACATGTTATACTAAGTCATTAATTCTTCGCAATGTATTTGGTAATTTTGCATATTTTTAAAATTATGCTGACATAAAACATGTATATATTTCAGACCGGATTTTCCCGAACTTTTTAAAGAATTCTGGATTTTCGGATTTTTTTGCCTTCCCAAAGGCATCCGGATTTCTGGACTTGGCAACTATGTTTTTAAGAGAGAATCAACAACATATACCTGTGATTTTGTGTCATCCGAAAGATGTAAAGAAGCAAATGGCAATGTGCTCAAAATATGGCTGATTTTTAACGAAATACCCTCAAACTTTGGCTGGAACTGCCCACTAAGCAAGACCTGAACAACCAATCAACAAAGTAATTAACCAGCTGCAAACTGTAGTCAGTGAAAGAGTATGTGCAAATATTAATGTGAACAAAACTGCACCCCTTCAGACCATAAGAACTAATGCAAAATATTCATGTATTCATATACCAAAGATTTACTTCCCACGGTAGGAAGATGCTGTCTGGTAAGATATCACCCAACCCAAGAAGATGACAGTTCTGAGGCCTTTATAAATAATACATCTTAAAACATACAACTTCAAAAGTTAACTTATACCTATCAGAACCATGCCGATAGGAAACTTCAATGGACTTGCATTTAACTGATTCAAGTACTTATTATGAAATGTAGTGTACATGATAGAATCAAAGTGTTAAATGAGATCTACATACATGCAATTGTGTAACCTGTTTCGTTGAATCTTAGAGTCAGAACAGATAACATGAATAACGAAAATATTTTTTCATTCAACTGCAAATTGATAAGAATACAAATTGACAAGTACATTTAATACAATGAGACACAATTTCTATCATGTCAACATACATTCTTAAACCATGACTGTTATGCCACAGTTCATTACATTATTTGCATGTGTACATACTACAAAACAATTCACAGTTGTAATTTCAACGTGATAATCCTAAATGCCAACATCATTAAATGTTGTAACACCTAGCCCTATCGCCCAGTATCTTTGGGCTAATATAATGATGGAATTAAACTTTACAGTGTAAACTGACATCTAAATACATACAATTGTGTAATTTTATTTCGGTTGAATCTTGAAGGCAGAACACATAACACGTGTCATGAACAATATATAGATTTTTCATTTAACTGTAAGTTGTTAAGAATTCAATATTGAAGAGTACATTTAATGCAATGAGACAACTTCTATCTGGTCAACATTCACAAACTATGACCTTAATGCCTTAGTTCATTACATTATTTGCATGTATACATACTAAACAACAATTTGTAGTCCTAAGTCCTAACTATGATGTCATAATCGTAAATCATAGCAATATTTAATGTTGTAACTTCTAACATCTAGCATTAACACCTAGTATACGTGTGCTAATATGATGAAAAGAATATGAATGAATATGATGAATGATACTTCTAGCCTCTTCTAGATCTATGTTACTGAATTCTCCTTGCTAACTCTGCAGTACCTATATCCAGAAAATTTAAACAAAGATACAAAAGGCACATATATCAGATACTCTGAAAAATATGTTTCATATCTGGTCATGGCTTGAGTGTGGCACCACCATATGCAGGCCATATCTGGTTATAAGCACTAACATATGTGGGCCATATCCAAGCTTGATCCTGTCATCAAAATTAATTTGTGCATCTTACGATGATTCATTGGTGTCAAATTCAATATCATGTGAACTGTGAGACTTATCCTCCACAGCGAAGCTGTTGTTCTTGGTGATAGTACGGCACTGTTTTTATACTTTTAGGCCAGCAGTTGAGTGTTTATTGAGCAACAGAGGGCATATGCTACATATGGCAGGTACTATATCTCCTAAACAAAATTATTAAGGATTAAATAAAAACAAATAGGTAATCACAGTGTAGAGACAATAGCAACATGTACTTGTCAAAGAACTCACTTCGGTGTATACTTTGATCTTGTGGTTTCTCCTCATCTCTTAAGCTAGGCCAAGGTTTTGATCTGACATCATTGAACATCACCAAAGCTCTTAGAAGTGCTACTGGTTTCCCCAATTTCAGTTTCCAGTTCTAAAATTTCTTCCACATCACTGTCAAGTACTTCCCCTTTCTTTGTAATCACTTTTCTTTTCCAACCAATTGACAATACATCAATCTGCCATGAATATGATCCTTCATCAAACATGGTGTTTCTATCAACTTAAACCTTATTACCAGAAGTATCAAACAATTTGTAGGCCTTTGATACATTATGATAAACAACAACATTTCTTGGCCCTATCATCTCACGTGTCCCTTTTAAGGAATGTAGGACTAATCTAAACCACCGAAAACTCTTCAATATTTAACTGAGGTCTTTTTTTGTACATGTTATACCAAGGGAAGAAGACGATGATGAAGAAGATGAAGATATCATTCACATTCATACACCTTCTCCCATTCCATCTTTGGTGCCCCATAAACTTAATACCACTATAGGTGATATACATGGGTTTTTCATACCCCATAATAATCCTCAATCCAAGTTTTAGAGAGTACAAACTGGAGAAAAGATATCTGTGCACACACTAGGATAGCCATAGGTAATTTTTGGTTTTATTTAAACATATGTTTCAAATTTTAATGATATACCCAATCCTTTTTTTGGGCCCGCCATGGTTGATGCTATTGCCATTGCTGGCCCTGACTTCAAAGCTTTCGTATCTGAACCCTTCGGATTGAAACTCACAAGATGCAATTAAAGATGTTACAAGCATCCTTACTAAATATCATGCTCATTTGGAAAAATCTGGTTTTGCTATTATGTACCACAAGATAGACGAAGGAAACCGAACTTCGCTCAATTTTCTTGTCTCCTGCCCTAGGAGAAAATTGTTTTTTGAATCCACTAAAGCATGCGACAAAATAAACGGTGCCCAAAAACACTTTGTGAGATGTTGAAGATTTTGTTGTGGCAACGGTGGGAGGATAATGTTGTGCAAATTTGTGTAGATTCATGTTATTCTCATTAACAATGTTACGGATTATATGGTTGCCACTAAACTTGTGATGTAGAGGCACCCCACTAGTTTTGGACCTTTTGTGCTACCCATTGCATAGACCTAACTGGATAATAGTAATGTAGACAATTGTAATAAACAATTTACCCCAGGGACGCATCCCCTATAGGGGACATTTTGAGGATGCAAAGACGGGTAGGAAATGCCCCCTAGATGTCCCCAATTTTGTTTTTTAAAGAAACGTTTCAGGGACGTTAGTTTCCTAGTAGGGGACGGCTGCATTTCGGGGACACACGGACGGGTAGGAAACATCCCCTAGAAGTTCTCATTTTGCTTTTTAAGGAAACGTTTTGTGGGTATTTGTTTTCCAGTAGGGGATAGCTAGTCATCCCTGGGACGGCCAAGGGAAGTCTAAAAGTCCTCTGGCCGTACCAAGGACGGCTAGAAGACCCCTATGTCCCAACACACAAAAAAACACATTTAAAAAATGAAGTTTCCTGAGTTTTAACTCCTCTAAATCTGCACAATCTGCCATCAATGTGATGAATGGATTACAACTAAGTGAAAAGAAGTTGAAGGTCCAACTTAAGTGAGATAACAAGTAGAGTAAGCCTTATTGAATAGACATGCACAGGGGAGGTTGAATGGATGGTGCTCTTATTTACAAATTGAGACTGTTCTATTCAGCATGTAGCGGTTAAATGACATTTTTCTTGATCCTTTATGGATCAAACTACAATTGTGATTCTGCTCAAAATTATCCATCAACTAAAAAATCTGTCTGATTCTGGAAAATCACCTTCACTACTGTTTTGTACCTAACATTTTACAGTGAGGTTGATCTCAAATTCTTGGTGTAATAGGACAAAAAAGCCAAAATGTAAAGGAGAGGAGCCATAACTCCCACACCCTACTTTGGCATCCATGTGGCACCTAAATGGTGCTACATCAACAATTGAAATTTATCCCACAGTTGAGTTAGCATGCCACATTCTGAAATGAGCAGTGTACCCCGGTCCCCAAAGATGCGGGATGGGTAGAAAATGTCCCCTAGACGTCCCCAATTTTTTTTAGGAAATGTTTCGGGGACCGTTGATTTCTGGCAGGGGACAGCTAGCCGTCCTCAGGATGGCCAGGGGATGTCTAGAAGTCCCCTATGCCCCAACACACAAAAAATACATTAAAAAAACGAAGTTTTCCGAGTTTTAACTCCCCTAAATCTGCACAATCTGCCATCAATGTGATGAATGGATTACAACTAAGTGAAAAGAAGTTGAAGGTCCAACTTAAGTGAGATAACAAGTAGAGTAAGCCTTATTGAATAGACATGCACAGGGGAGGTTGAATGGATGGTGCTCTTATTTACAAATTGAGACTGTTCTATTCAGCATGTAGCAGTTAAATGACATTTTTCTTGATCCTTTATGGATCAAACTACAATTGTGATGCTTCTCAAAATTATCCATCAACTAAAAAATCTGTCTGATTCTGGAAAATCACCTTCACTACTGTTTTGTACCTAACATTTTACAGTGAGGTTGATCTCAAGTTCTTGGTGTACTAGGACAAAAAAGCCAAAATGTAAAGGAGAGGAGCCATTACTCCCACACCCTACTTTGGCATCCATGTGGCACATAAATGGTGCCACATCAGCAATTTTAATTTATCCCACAGTTGAGTTAGTATGTGACATTCTGAAATGAGCAGTGTATCCCCCGGTCCCCAAAGACGCGGGATGGGTAGAAAACGTCCCCTAGACGTCCCCAATTTTTTTTAGGAAATGTTTCGGGGACCGTTGATTTCTGGCAGGGGACAGCAGGCCGTCCTCAGTATGGCCAGGGGATGTCTAGAAGTCCCCTATGTCCCAACACACAAAAAGTACATTAAAAAAACGAAGTTTCCCGAGTTTTAACTCCCCTAAATCTGTACAATCAGCCATCAATGCGATGAATGGATTACAATTAAGTGGAAAGAAGTTGAAGGTCCAACTTAAGTGAGATAACAAGTAGAGTAAGCCTTATTGAATAGACATGCACAGGGGAGGTTGAATGGATGGTGGTCTTCTTTACAAATTGAGACTGTTCTATTCAGCATGTAGCGGTTAAATGCCCCATTATTTGTGGGTTAAAAAATGGCATGCTGTATGATATTAAAGGGAGCAATTGAAGGGTGTGGATGCTTATATATGCAGCTCCAATGCTATCATATGAAAAAGGTGGGAAGCAATAACTAAGAGCTCCTTTTGGTGAAGATTGAAGGCTTGAAAATTCATGTCATTTATGTGCATATTGCACAATAGAACATTGCTGCCCTTGTTCCTAATGTTTTTTTTTGGAATAAAGTTATAAACCGATACATCATATATGTTTTCGACCACTAAATTAACGTAAGATTATTATCGTTATGCATTGCTTCTATTTCTATATTACAATGTTTTATGCAACAATGAATTTGAATGTGTTATGGATACGCAATCATTTACGGCAAATTTTGTAGACCATTATGTTTTGTACATGTAATTATGTAAATTACTTGTCTTGAACTCTCTCCTTCATAAACGACAGTGTAATTATTATATATATCCACATTGAATATTATGTTAAATCTTGATTCAGCTCTAATGTTATGTAATAAGGTTCTATAACATATATGATGAATGCCTTATCAATATTATCATATGAATATTTGAAAGTTCCTCTATTTTTAAATTTCTCCCTATTTTTAATGCTCGTCTCCTGTCGTAACCTAAAAAATGGCCTCCGAAGAATCCGTCCTGGAAATGCATCCCCCGTCCCCGTCCCAAAAACTTTGTGGAACGATAATAAATGAAAGAATTGTTCTGTAGCCAACCTTGTTATGATTATTCTCGACAGCTTTAGGTGGTTATAAATACAACTCTCTTTAGTTATGTTTGGTGCTTGGTGTTTGTGTTTTAACCAACCACCGTTTTTATCATCCAAATAGAATACTACATGTCTGGGAAAGGGCAGTGTATAACAGATCCTCCCCATACCGAACACTTGTATTGTGAACCACCTGCAATATAAACTTATAGTTATTCTCTACGTTCTTCTATGCTATGTTGTGGTATGTATCTACTGTTCTGAAATTGATGTTCCTTTGGTAGTGTAACACATAGCAAAGATTTATGGGGTTGTTTTCTTTGCAAAGTCTGGTCAAATTGTCCGGTCAAATTGTCCGGTCAAAAGTGAACATCAATTGACAATGCTTATTGATGATGAGACATCATATGATGGAAATGTAACAGACTGAATGAGTCGCCCTGTAAATGGAAGAATCTAAATATATGTGAGAGGCTCCGGAAAGGGGCAAAGGATTCTCTGCAGCCTAAAGCAATTAAGACCAATTTGTCGGGTTGTGTAAACTAAATGATGTGATTAAACAACTAGTCTATTTTAACAATTTAAAGCTGGATTAAAGAGGGATTTAAATGCATAAAACTGACTGACTACTAAGCTAGGTTGCACTTTGTAATGATAAACAATTAGAAGTCAGCAGCATATAAAATGAAGCTCTCTTTGCAGAACAAAGAACCCTCATATCTGGCTCCAAATGAGATGTGCAGAGATCTACCAACCTGATTTCAAGCACTCCTAGATGAGACTGAAGAGTGAAAGATCCACACTCTAAACTTAACAGCAGATGTGTATTGGTTCCTTGGCTGTCCTTCCTAACCAGCATGCAAAATGACCTTGAGAAAGCTCAGAATGGTAGCAAAAGAGGGATAGGCTGCTGTAAATCTGAAGAACTCCACAGGTGTCGCAAGGGGCAACAAAGAGTATGAAGATTGAGCAGCAAAAGCATGATAGAATGAGGGCATGTGATCACAATGAGAGTATGAACGAACATCCAAATGATCAAGAGTGTAAGGAACTGTCAAGAGTGTCAGTAATCAAGTGAGTGTGTGCATGTATGAGGATGATAAAGGCTTGAATAGAACCCCCAAAGATTATTCTCTTTTTTGCATAGTTACTCAAGCCTTGGGGACAGAGGGGATGGGACGAGACACCAAAAAAAAACCTGAAATTCAGGAACGGCAGAGAGATGGCTATTAAAATAATATATAAAAACTAATATTTGAATATTTCAACAATATTCAAAGAAATTTAGGGGTTTAAAATCTATTTAATGTTATTTTTGAAAAACTTTCAGGATTAAGGTTCAATGTTTTTGGTAAAAACAACAGCTTTTTAGGGAGAATTCTATTTTAAAGTAAAAGTGTCTGGAAATTTTTAAAAAGTTAAAACAAATTGGGGACATCCCCTCCAAGTCCTTGAAATGTCTGGGACATCACCAAAATCTAGAGGCCACATACCCACATAACATTTGATTTCTGTAGGAGGGCCTTTGGAATCCCAAGGTAAAAAGAGAAGTTTATGACTGTTTTCGAGCCCAAACGATCTGAAAATAAAAGTTGGTGGTGGCGATGAGGCTTTTTGATAAAACATGTGGTGTCCCCAAGAGAGGCCGTAGATTTTCCCAAAAAGCTGTGGCACTGCCACAAAGACTCTCAAAAGGGGTCATTATGAGGGTGAATGTCCTCAATGGGTGCAGTAACTCTGCATTGGAGCTGAAACTGTTGAATTTTCAAAAGGGAAAAAACATGCATTACACAATCAATTCAAGTAGTAGTTGAAATTATAAAAGAGAAGATGACCTCACTAGAGATTTCAAGTACATGAGGCATCTCTCCGTACGTGAGCACATCACAGGTCAATTCGAGAGGGCCTAATTGCCTGAGAATTCTATCTAGGGCAACTTGGCAGTGACAGAAGAAGTGAATTGTTAGGTTGATCATTTACCCTAACTCCTTTGTAGACACTATATTGTTTTGAAATATCTTCATGTCAAAAGTGACTATGAAGTACAACATTACGAGGAGAGGTGTCGTTGTGAAGAGAAAGAAAGATCCAAAGATTGACACCAAATCAAAAGGGATTAATGCCATTGAGCCTGAATAGAATCCAAAAGTAACAATGCATCCAAAGACCGATGCAGAACTAGAAGGGATTAATGGTATTGAGCATGAAAAAAGGTTGAAGAAAGAGACAACACATATGAAGATCAATGTTGAACCAAAAGTAATTAATGGCATTGAGCTCGAACATAGGTGGAAGGAGACAGCAAGGTAGGAGAGGAGACCAAGAAATTCAATGATCTATTAGACTCCTGGAGCAACAAGAACCAAGACAAAGGCTGCGATGGTAAAACGCCTCGAGAAACCTCTTAAGGATAGTACAAGACATTAGCAAAAGTCGAATCCAAAGACACAGCTAGAGCAGAAACCAAGTAAGGGTTTAGTCAGTACCGGAATACCCTACACCACTCACAAGTACGTAGTGGGTGGAGATTGCGACAAAAGTGTCTCTTCTAGAGGAAGGAAGTGTTGACCTTGTTGACTGGAAATATTTGGTAAATCCTATAAAGAACTCCATAGATTCTAGTGAGGATTCAACTAAGCCCCCTCCTTCTGAGGGAAGACTTTATTCCAAGACAAAGTTCAATAACAACTTCATGGAACTCCATAGATTCTAGTGAGGATTCGACAAAGCCCCCTCCTTCTGAGGGAAGACTTTATTCCAAGACAAAGTTCAATAACAACTTCATGGAACAAGAAAAATCCAAGTACAAGACAAATATCCTCAGAATTGAAGATACAAAGCCAAAAACATCAAGGCAGCCTAAACAAAAAGTCGGAGTGAATCACACAAAAAGGGAACCTAACAGTGAGCAAAGTAGCCGACAAACTATTTTTAAAGAAAGGTTTGAGGGTAGGGATGTGTTTGACAGTGCTACAAGAAAAGGAATGGCTGACAAAACCCTTTTTAAGGAGAAGGATCATATTCAAAGAGCCGCATCAGAAGCACCCAGCCCCACAACCATCGATACCCCACCAGCTTCATCTCTAAAAAAGTAGAACCCAACATTCATAAGTAAAGAATCTGAATATGCGGTACAAAATTGCAAGACATGCATCACAATCTAGACGTCCAATGGGCAAACCAATGAGTGTCACTGTTCGCGGTGTTTTCCAACCACACTTCGAGGAGTGGCTATTGATTTGTACACAAAAGCACCAACCACTATAAGACAACATGGAGAGACAACAGAAAGCATTCAAAAAAGAAATTAAGCTCTTGAGAGACCACAACAAGATTACCACAAAAAATTATAATACCCCATAGGGTGAACATGAAAATGTATGAGCCTACAATAGAAGGCTCAAAGAATTGTTGGGAAAAATTGAAAAAGAACCAGTCAATGGTTTGAAGAAGTGATGGTTCATTGAAAGGCCAATACCTCAAGATAGAGGAAGACAAATGCTTCCTCCATCTTATGAAGATGCATACAACAGAGTAATGGATATTGAAAGTGAGAATAAGACATCCTCAGTGCTCAAGAGGAGTGAAGGCGATGACTCTAGTCAAAGTGAACCAGGATTAGTGCAGGCTCTTCAAAGGGACATGCTCTCAATGAAGAAGGAACTAAAAGAAGACAAAGAAGGAAAGGAGCTTTATTGCACACATTGCGAAACAAAAGGTCATACAGGGCCAATTGTCTGAAGAAGATGGTTGTAAAAGCTACCAAGTTACAGGCCATGTAGTCAAAAGATTGTCTGTACAACTTAAAAAAAAATGTGCTCAAATACTCTTTGCATAACGAGAGCCATTGACACCATCAACCACCTCAATCAAGCCTCAAAGGAATAATGTGTCTCTTGATGCATCCACTGACAAGTGTCATGACCTAGGAAGTAATAATAGAAACTGAAACAATATGGGCAAAAATGGCAGTCAGATCTAGTACGACATCCAAGGTCATTTGATTGTACAATGTCGAAAGTGTAATGGGTGGGGCCATTTCACAAGAGATTGCCCTACTGATTACAATAACACTAGACTTCTTTCTAGATTGTGTGAGCCCGAGGACCATAACAATGGAAATTGTCCAACGCAAGCAAACATCAACACGATTGACGTGACCAAGGACAAGGAGGTTATGGCAATCACCAAGGCACAGGCAACAAAAGCTAATTACCCCAACCTATGAACAAAAGAAGAAAAGACTATCCAAAGCAAGGGTGCACGTTGAGAGGGGAATGAATGAAGAAGAACATCAATCCCATGAACATACAAATATAGTGATAAGGAGAGTTAAGTCGCGCAAAGCTATTGCAAGACAAGTCTTACAAACCACTGTACAGGGGAAGGTAATTGATCTATTGCAAAGCATTTAGGGACTCAAGAATGATATAGCTACTACCGTACAATGTGTTGGCCTTGACATGGAGCTTACAACAAAACACTGAGTATCAAATTATGTAGCGTTGGGTGATCAGGAGAGCAAAAAGCATAATAATGAACACATTGTCGAACCCCCATTGTCAAGTGATCAAGTGAATCACCCTATGCTTCTACAAATGAATCTGTATTGGCGATCGGCAGCCATGCATATGAAAACCCAAGGGAGGAATTTGACAAATACTATTTTCGATGGCAAATCTGGAGTGAGTGTTCTTGCAAAGGAGACTTGGCAGTGTCATGGGAAGCCCACTACTTGGCCGTTGACCTTCTAATTGGTGGGAGGTGATCAAGATGATATAAAGGTGTTGGGAGTATTTATGGCTCAAAAGTAATTATTGGCACCCAACTCTTTATGCTAAATTGTGTAGTCATCTTACTAATAAAGAAGGCTTGTAAAGCATTATTGGGTTGGGATTGGTTGATACCAACCAAAGCTGACCATGAATCGAAGATGAATGTACTCTCTGATGAAAATAAAGGTTAGAAGTATATAATAGACTTGGAAAATCAATCAATTAATGAGAAAGCAGTTACATCAGAATCATCACACTCAGACTCTAAATAATGATCAATAAATGGAAGTCGAGGTACAATTGATGCAAATAATAAAGGGGTCTTGGAGTTGAAATTATGCTTCGAGGATGTGACAAACTTCCTCAAAGGTCTCTTCCATTCACAAATGGAAGACTATGAGGTGTTTGAGCCTAGTCGTAATTTTGTTGAGATCATGGTCATTGAAGAAAGAAAAGACTTGAAGCGAGATGATCATAAATTGAAGTCATAAATGCCAAATTGTTCCGAACCAAGATGGGTATTGTGTGATGACAAAAAATTAAATTTGGTGATGTCAAGTTGTGTAGAACCATCAACCTCACACCTGGCTTAACCTCCAAAGTTTACTAAATATAAAGTGGGTGATTGAAAGTTAGATGAGAAGCCTAACCACAAATTTGGGAGCGTCAACGACATGAAATAGAGAGCCTACCACCATGAAGGTGAATCTGGGCTCAAAAGATCCCCAAATGATCATGATCAATTATGTTTGGGATCTTATGATTAATGTTGTAACATTTGGAATATTCATGGATTACAATAACATGTTTGCCTGGATGTACAAAATTGGAAGCAAGTGCCACTTGAATTGCGTGTACATAGAATTCCTCTAAAGCATTGTTGGTGCAGGAAATGACATATAGAATGAATCAGAATCATGTTGCCAAAGTGCTAGAAGAGATTGACGAAATGCTTTAAGTAAGAATAATCTTTAAAGTGGAAACAAGTGAATTTATGTCCCCAATAGGGATCAGTCTAAAGAATGAGTGAGGACAAATAAAATAATCCTTGACATCAAAAGTCTGAACACAATTACTATCAAGGACCAATTCTTGTTCCATTTACAAACTCTATACTTGTAGTCAGAAAAAAAAATTATTCTTTCATGGATAGTTTTTCAAGATATATTTAGATTGGCATAGTTGAAGAAGATAATATGAAGACTACTTCCATAGTGGAAGACGGAGTCCATGCTTATAATTGGATGCCATTTAAACTTTGCAATGCTTGGCTACCTTCTAGGGGATTAATCTACACATTATTGAAAAAAGGTTACAAGCAACTCTAAAGCTTCATGGATGATTGGTCCATACACAGTAGTCAAGAGTCCCATCTATGAGCCCTATCAGAGTGCATGCAACATTGGCAATGAGAAAATTTTGCTTTAAATCCAAACAAGGGCATATTCATGATTCCACAGGGTAAATGTATTGGTCGTATTGTGTGTAAAGCCGTATTAAAGACTGGCCTTGAGAAGATATAGGTCGTGGTGGAAATGGACGCACCTAAAGATATCATAGGGATAAAGTCATTTCTGGACCATATTGGATATTACTGATCTTTTATCAAGAATTTTGGTCGAGTTTCTTACCCACTGGACACATTGACAAGGAAAGGAGCTTGGTTCATATGGCACAACGAGTATGAGTAAGCATTCAAAAACCAAAGGTATGTCTGATTAGTTCACTTATCCTTGCATAACCAAATTGGGACAAAGAATTACATGTACATATTGATGCTTCCAACTATGCTATTGGTGCTACTTTGGCACAAGTGGAAACTCAAGGATTGGACAACCCTATATTCTCTGCGAAACGGTTGTTGTCTAATGCCAAGAAGAATTACAACACGAGGCTCTTGGCATCGTCTATGTCAATTAGAAGTTTCGGCAGTACTTGTTAGAAACTCCTTGTACTTGATCAACAAGCTCATCATCCAAGGTCATATAATTGACATTGTTGCAAGATTTTACATTTAGGATCATTGACATGCCTGACAAAAGACATGGTATAGCTGATCAGCTTTCCAAGATAAACTCAGGTGAACCACCCCATGGTGTGAATGAAGATTTCCCAGATGTGCACTTATTCCAGATTGTTATTGTGTCATCCTGGTATAAAAATATTGGTGATTATCTATCTATTGTGTCCTTTCCAAAGGACATGCAACCTGCCAAGCAAAGGAGATTGACATTAGAGGTTTAAACATTCCAATTGGTAAATGCCTTTATGCATAAGATGGGCCTCGACCATGTGTTGTGGCAATGTGTAATGAAGGAAGAGATCCATGATGTACTTGAAAAAACGCATGAAGGTCCGGCCTATAGACACTAAAATTTGGCAATTCACTCTTTGACACTACTAGTTTTGACAATGTATTCTTGCTAAGATAAATGCAACCTTCCCATTCCCACTTAGCACATTTTGAGGTATATTGTTTAGCTTGTTTATCCTTGCACACTGACATGTTGTCAAATGCTAATAACACAATGCATAAAGTCCATAGACAAACATCAAGTAACATGTTCCAAACTTCAAATTGCATGCTTTTCTTCCCTGGTCAAGGCCGTACAGTTTGGTCAGGATAGTATATCCGGTCCTGGCCGACTTGTACGATCTTGGACCGACAAGTCCTCCAACTTTGCTTTCAATTTCATATTCTTTGTTGGGTCTTATAATCTCCTTGGGTCGGCCTTTCTTCGATAAATCATCTACAGAACCTTATATAAGCAAGTAAACACTACCTCATTTGCTAACCTAGAAATCCTATGGCACTACATTGATACACTCACTTCCAACACTTGCAAAAGGCACCCAAGGCTTCCTAAATCTCGCAATAGCACACCTACAGTCATTAAGGCAGCAATCTCTACAGGTCTGAAGCTTCTTACCAAGTCAAGACATCAACTGTCTCTTCTACAAGCACTCAAACATCCCTTCCCCAAGTATTTTAGCAAGAGCCAACTCAACTCAAACATTATCAAAGAGGGTTGTCAAATCTAGTTGCATTCATTCAAATATCACATGCTAGGTGGAGAATGACATGTGGTTTGAGGCCTCTTCAAAGTAGTGCCAACGTCAGCGATGCACAAGGGTGCCCACAACCCAACTAATGTTTGTTTTGCAAGACTTTTCATCCATAGCTAGGGTTTGAGATCATGTTCAAAATATTCAAAGAGCTTCACAACATGACCGAAAACTAGGGTTTGACAGTGACAGATAGTTCCAGGAAACCGACAGTGTCGAGAAGTTACAGAGACTAGAAACCAAGCAAGTCCAAGACCATACAGTAAGGGTCAAAGACCATACAGTACGGTCCTAACAGAGTTGTACAGTCCTACCCCAAGTCAGTTCCCAGTCACAGTCTCAAAAACAAAGCATCATCAAGTTCAAATCTCCTTGTTCCAGCAATACATTCTCCTAGAACTTTCCAGAATCATCTATAATCAGCTAAGTGCACTCATTCATTTTTGTTTTCAAGTTGTATCTTGTTTAACATATCAATTACAAGTATAAAAATGTTATTCTGATTTTGATAATTAATGTTGGAAGTTAATTAATCAGAATAATCACCTATTGCTAACCCTTACATCCTTTAGTGTACTAATTCACTAAAACCATTAAGTTTCACGTTAAATCTAATTAGGGTGTAAACATTTTGGTGAACCTGACTCGTGAGCAAACCCTAGTTGCCTTTGGGCTTCTCCTTCCTACTTGGTTTCAGATATCTCAATTTTCTAGGGTTTGTATTCAGATTTCATCCTCTTTCCTAACCTCAAACTTATTTTCAAATTTTTCCCTAGGGTCTCATGGTCGGTTCTACCCTTTGGGTCTCTTTTTAGGGCTCCTAATTGCCAAATCACCTTTCGTTGCATATCTCAAGCATAACGACTCTATTTTCAAATTCCTTTGAGGTTATTATTAATTTTTATATATTTAATGAAAACCTCTTTTTGTTTGCCCTAATTTTTAGCACACTTTTTGGAAATTCAAAATTACTATTTTTAGTAATTAGGGCATAATCGGAAAAATATACACTTTTGGCAAAATCCCTTGGAGGTTTTTCTTCCATATAATCAAATTTAAAAATACCTCTTTTTGTTTCATAAATTCAATTTCTATTTACATATATGGTCGTTTTATTAATTTGATGAATTAGCTTTTTTTCTCAACATCATTTTTGGGTCTCATCTCTTATGATCTCTTCATTGTCAACCCTTCATTTTTTGATTCTTATTTATTACCTCCTTGGAATTTCTTCTATCATTTTTCTACCATCATGGCCCATGCTACAATTTCTCAAGTCTCCTTGTATAATTTACTTCAACTTCACCAAGCATGTAGAGCTACCCTCAAAAAATTAGTGCATGAAAAAATGCTCCCTGATAATACCAAACCTTCCCATGTCAATTCAATTTTGAGTATTATTTCAGCTCCTTCTATTAGTAATGATGACACCTTTCATAAGGATATCTTAGAATATATTCAAGCTTTACACCATGCTTTTCAAGATCAATTTCAAGCTATGAATACTAAGATCACATCTCTCAAACGTGAGATAGCACATCTAACAAATTCTTCCAATACCCACATTCATGATATCTCTACACCTTATGATCAATCTAGTTCTAAACCCATTGAGAAGCCATGTGATACACACAGCATGCATAATACATGTGCCCATACAAGTGAAGTCAAAGTCATACAACAGAAAACACATCTTCAGTTTGAAAAGCATGCTCAACAACATGATATTCTATCTGAGCTACTCAATAATTGGTTAATCACTTTGTTACCTACTCATTACTACCCCCACTATCGGCTTACAAAACTCAAAGGTCAACCATTTTGCAATTATCATAAATTAATGGACATCGTGACAATGATTTTTATGCTCTATAATGATGAATCCAATAAATTGACTGTAAGGGCTTTATATCCTTTTATATACAACATTCTCCTATGCAATCATCTCAAGTTCCAAAATCTCAATGGAAACCAAAAGTTATATTACCTATATCCAATGAGCATCCTACGATACTAAATGATACACCTTTGGACATACAACAAGAATCATCTAATCACAAAGCACATAAGAATGCAATACCTCCTTTGCTAGAGCCACCGCCCATTACCAAATTACATCATTCTATTGTGCAAATAACAATGGCAAAAATACCAGTTGAGCATGAAAAATTACACACCACCTCAAAACACTTAGAGCATACACAAGCCCAATTAGTGGCTAACACGATAATGGATTCTACACTATCTCTATTTCCACAAAAGGTAGATAGATTCTGATTCAGATGATGATATCGACTACGATGCTAGGTACAAGAAACATATGAATCATCCCTTAGATCGTGACCAATTTTATATTGATGAACACTTAACGTTGAATTTCAAACCCATTGGGCGAGATGAATTTGAATTTGAAGCCAATAATGATGAACATATTGATGCACCAAGTGAGATTCTCCGAATATCTCCATCTCAACACGAGATAGGCTAGATCCCAATGTTGAACTCTATATACATAATATTGATGATTCTTTACTTATCCCCGATGGCCCTTGGGGCTTTTCACATGATCACTCTAAAATTCCTACTTGTCAACCAACATTTTTCCAATCTCACCAGATCCATAGTCTGAATCGGGATTTTTCCTTATGAGTTCTACATCCTATATATGCCATAACACTTACTTCTTACACATTGTATGATGCCTTCTTTACCTGGGGGCATATGATCTACTTCTCCAAGAATAGGTTTCCTCGCACTATACATGCCCCTATGTACTTCATTGTAACAATTTCCAATATGTTTGTATAATCCTCATGTCGTATCTCTTCTATCACAATGCATTCAAACATCAACCAATTGCAATACAAGACATTGTATCCTAATCACAAATTTATTGAGGTCTTCTACTTCACACACTTACATCTTCATCCTATGGACCCTCTTTTGCTAACCATTACCACTATTGTATCTCTTCTATCACAATGCGTTTCAAACATCCTCAATATTGACTAATTGCAATTGCTTCAAGACACAATATCCTGATCACAAATTTAAATTCAAGATCTTACTTCACACATTCCTCATGCATCTTCATCCCATGGACCCTCTTTTGCAACCATACCACTATTGTATCTCTTCTATCATAACGCATTTCAAATATCAACCAATTGCAACCTCTTCAAGACACATATCCTAATCACAAATTTCAATTCAAGGTCTTCTACTTCACACACTCCTCGTACATCTTCATCGCATGGACCCTCTTTTGCAACCATTACCACTATTGCACCTCTTGCATTTGAGTCATCTCACTCTGCACAATGAAGGTCTACGCCTCAATCCCCTTCGCTAGTCACTCCACCTCATTTGGCAGTTCTCATTGGATAGCTCAATGTTACTCCTCTTTCTTGTACATAGCTAAGCACTTCAAAAATACAAAAACATTAACATAATTTCAAAATACAAAAACATTCATATATTTGCAAAAATACAAAATCAGGACCTATACACTTCGCTTGAGTTGTTAGCACTTTACATTATACATGTTGTTTGTCACTTTGGTTTGATAGATAACATGCTTCTTTACTCATTACACACATGCGTTCACAAGTTATTTTGAGCATGATGCAGGACATACACGGAGCAGTACACAATAATAGGTGTTGTCCAGCCCTTTATCCAAACTTCCTATACATCTGGGGGCATCTATTTTACACTACATCCAAGTGTTATTGTTCTATTATAGTTCCTTTCTACTTCCTCGTTATGTTTGATTACATATATTGTGTACATGTTATCTTTTGAGCTAACAGAACTAACATGTGTATTGTGCAACATTGACATCTCTTGTTGTCACATATTATATTGGCGACTATATCATATTATCATGTTTTGACACTCTTATTTCATGCATAGTTGTTTGTGTGTACGTATTACTTTTTGTTTGTTTTCATTTCCTATGGCATGTGTGCCTTGATTGTCTCGCAACACCATGGATGTCCCATGTTTGTGGCATTATGTCTATTTTGTTTGCTCTTGTTTGCAGGCTTGCGGGCCTTGATTGTCTTGTGACACCATGGATGTCCCATCTTTGCGTCTTTATGCCTTTTGTGTGACATTGTTTGCATACTTGTTACATCTGATTTCACGATTGTTGTACTTGTCTTCTCCTACATGCATTCATACTATTGTTGTTATGGACTATATGGTTTCTATCTATTGCTATCATTACTTTTATTGTGCGCCATGGTTGCCACCATGCACAAACACCTTCTCTTTTTGCATGTACAAGTTCTTCAAGGTGGCCACCTCTTCAACGTTCTACACCCTCCTACAATTTCTCAGACATCTAGTGCATGGGCACACATCTTTTCTTTTGAGCCAAGAACTCAACATGGTTTTCACAAATGCCTCAAAAGAAGGGGCATTCATCTGGATATATTCTACACTTACAACAAACACAGGTAGAATTATGGGGTAAAATACATGTACAAACAGGGTATAGGTACTCAGAAATCCAGTCAAACACAAAAATTCAGACAAAAATGTGCATGTTCAAAACTGTAAAGTTTGGTCAAGACCGTATGTATGTTCCTAAACCTACCACACGTTTTTGCCTAGGGGGCAGTTACATAAATTTTCTCAGCAGTTTCAGATTTCCAGCTACAGTTTCAAGTTTTTGGCACAGTTTCAAACCCATTTCAGACCAATACATGGGGCTTGAAGTATTTCGCTCCTTCGCCATGGCATTCAATTTCTACTACATTTTCAAGAAACTTGGGGGCATGAGTCTCCTTTCTCCATCAACATTTCAGTACATTATAGTTTCTATTCAGTTGTGCGGCACATGGGAAGGGTATAAAGGCACCCATTCTCTTTTCAATTGTGTCCTTATTTATAGAATCAAGCCTAGATCCATCTGCAATGGTGTGGTCTGTGGCGTTATGGAAGGTATCGAAGTAGCAAAGTTCTTCGTAGGCAATATTTCCTTTCCTCTTATACTCAAAGGGGAAAATATCATAAATGTTGAACTTTGATACCCCATATTCTTCCTTCGCAGGGTGTTTGGCACTTCATTTCTTCTTCTTCTCTCCTAGGCATTTTGTGTTGGATTGCATCTACCTAACACTCCGGTTTTTCCTCGACATTATTGGGGATTGATCACCCCTAATTCTTCGGCAAAGTTCAGCGAAATCAGCAATGCAAAATCTTCAAGCACAAGCAAAGCAAGGGAGTTTCTCCCTCCGCAAACAAAAAAGTGTATTCCCTTCTTGTTTACGTATCTTTTATTTCATTCTTATGCAAATGCAAATCTTCCAAGTTACACTTTACATTTGAGTTAAAGTTCAACTTTTTATCGTAGACATTGACTACACTGTGTTACAAGTTTCATCGTGGAGCATGCCAACACCAAGCACAACAGAATTTTGCAAAACAAACTTCGTGCAAAGACAAAGTGTGTTTACACACTCAGGTATCTTTTCCTTTAAGCATATAATTTCATCTCATATTTAAAAGGGGGCAAATGTAGACACTCAAATTTGGTAATTCCCATCTTGACATTGTTAGTTTTGACAATTTACTCTTGCTAAGATAAATGCAACCTTCCCATACCCGCTTAGCACACTCTGAGATCTCTTGTTTAGCTTGTTTATCCTTGCACACTGACATGTTGTAATGAAATTACTTGTATGATTCAGATCATGAGCAGAAATATAACTCCAAATAACACAATATTCCAGAATAATGATTTCAATATGCAATTAGAATAGCTTCGCCACTTCGAGGGGGCAACCTCCAAACCATACAATATGACTCAAATGCTCCAATGATGATAAACTACTACCTACTAACCCCTATATATACTATTCCTATGCTATGGCCAACACCAAGGCCGACCCACTAATGAAAATATAACATATATGAAAGAGATACATAATGATAAGAAGTTATGATAGCCACAAGTCGGCTATATACATCCAATATAAGATATATGATTAAGGGCGTAGCATGCCCCTCTCCTTCGAAGCAACATTGTCCCCAATGTTGAGAAGATTTGGATGCTACTGCAGGAAATTTGCATCCTCCCAAGTTGCGTCTTCATTGTCTAGATTTTTCCACTTGATCAAATACTCAGTGATGACCCTTGTCCTCAATCGCTTAGTGCGTGTCTGAAGGATGCATTCTGGTTCCAGGATGATTCTGCCCTCTTCATCAAGCTCGGGTAACACTGTCCGGGTTGATATTGTCTGTCCAATTACCTTCTTTAGGCAAGATACATGGAAGACTGGATGAATTCGAGTAGCCGGAGGAAGTTCCAGTTTGTATGCTACATTGCCAATCTTCTGTAACACTTGATAAGGACCATAATACTTAGGTTAAAGCTTGTTATCCTTTTTGTGTTGTTTTAAGGACATTTGCTTATATGGTTGTAAACGCACAAAAACCCAATCACCGACTTCAAAATGTCTTTCACTGCAATGTTGGTCTACCTGCTGCTTCATGCGGTTTTGTGACATGGCCAAATTCTCCCTGAGACTAGAAAGCACCTCTTGTTGGTGTTGAATATGTTCTTCAACTGCTCGAACCTTTGGCTGGACTCTCAAAGATGAAGTGATAGATGGTGGATGGTACCCATATAATGCCAAGAAAGGAGACATTTTAGATGAAGTATGAAAGGAGGTGTTATACCACCATTCTGCCAGCGGTAACCATTGGACCCATCTCGCTTGCTTATCTGATGTAAAACAACGAAGATATCCCTCCAAACACTTGTTTACCACCTCTGTTTGCCCATCAGACTGGGGATGATAAGAGGAACTACGAGCTAGTTGTGTGCCCAAGCATGAGAACAAGTCAGTCCAAAAATTACTAGTAAAGATAGGGTCTCGATCACTTACTATAATCTTTGGTGTCCCATGTAGCTTCTGAATTGTATCCCTGAAGGCCGTTGCTACTGTACTTGCAACAAATGGATGTGATAAAGCACAAAAATGGGCATATTTGGTGAGTCTATCCACCACCACCATGATTACATTTTTACCTTCTGATTTAGGCAATCCTGTGATGAAGTCCATAGACACCTCTTCCCACCTCTGGCTAGGAATAGATAGAGGTTGTAAAAGACCTAGGGACTTAATTGTTTTGCCCTTATTTTGCTGACAAACCATGCATTCTGCCACAAACTTTTGGACATCTCCTTTTAGCCCTTCCCAGAAAAAATCATGCTTGATTCGATGATAAGTCTTTAAGAAGCCAGAATGACCCCCTACTGGAGAAGCATGGAGCTCAGATAGAACCCTATTTTTAAGGATTGAATTCTTACATAGATATAATCTATCTTTATACCATAAAACATCTCCTTTCCATACAAATTTTTCTGACATGTTTGGATCTTGTTGGAGATTCTGAATGAGATTTTGTGTACCTGGGTCATTTTTCCATTCAGACCTTGCATCCTCTATCCAATCCTCCTGTAATACAGATATGGCACACAACAATGCCTGGGCAGATTCATCCTTCCGAGATAAAGCATCAGCAACTACATTCTCTTTCCCTTTCTTGTATATTATCTCAAAATCATACCCCAACATTTTTTAGACCCATTTCTGTTGTTCTTCTGATGATAAACGTTGCTCTAAGAAGTATTTCAAACTATCATGATCTGTCTTTACTTTGAAATGTCGTCCCATTAGATATGGTCTCCATTGCTTCACTGCATGAAGTATTGCTAACATTTCTTTCTCATAAACTGGTTTAGAGATATTCTTACCTTTGAATTGGCGGCTCTCGAAGGCAATGGGTCGCCCTTCTTGCATGAGTACTACCCCCATACCATACCCTGAAGCATCACATTCAACAATGAATGTTTTTGAAAAATCTGGGGTGGCTAGAACTGGAGTGGTGCACATGGCCTCCTTCAACTTCTCAAAGGCCATAGTAGCTTGCTCGTTCCAATGGAAAGAGCCCTTCAATAAAGTTGTGAGTGGTGATGCGATGCTGCCATAATTCCCTACAAATCTACGATAATAACCTGTAAGCCCCAAAAATCCTCAGAGATTTTTTAGGGTTTTGGGAACCTTCCATTCAAGCATGGCTTTTATCTTGTTAGGATCCACTTTAACACCTTCATAAGAGACAATATGACCCAGATATTCAACCTCCTTGACACCAAAAGAACACTTAGAAGGCTTTGCATAAAGTTGATGTTGTTCAAGAGTTTCCAACACCTTATTTACATGATGCAGGTGTTCCTCCCATGTTTTACTATAGATTAATATATCATCAAAGAACACTAAAACAAACTTTCGAAGAAATGGCTTAAAGATGGAATTCATCAAGCTTTGAAATGTAGAGGGTGCATTTGTTAGTCCAAAAGGCATTACCAAGAACTCATAGTGTCCTTCATGTGTCCTGAAGGTTGTTTTATGAATATCTTCATCCCTGATTCTAATATGATGATATCCAGAATGAAGATCAAGTTTTGTAAAGTAAACAACACCATGTAACTCATCTAGCAAATCATCAATTACAGGAATAGGAAACTTATCTTTAACTGTGTACTTATTAAGTTCCCTGTAATCTGGACACATGCGCCAATTGTCATCTTTTTTCCATACCATCACTACAGGAGAAGAGTAAGCACTTTGACTATGACGAATAAGTCCTGCTTCTAACATCTCTTGAACTATCTTCTCAATCTCACTCTTTTGCATATAGGGGTACCTATAAGGTCTGATGTTGGGTGGTTGACTCCCTGGTACTAGCTGGATGGCATGGTCATGGTCTCTTTTCGGAGGCAGACCCTTGGGCATTTCTCCAAACACCCCTGAGTGCTCATCTATAACTGCTTGCATATCTGCGGGTATAAATGTATTGGAATGATGTGCTTCCAATGAAAATAGTTGTGCTACAAACCCTTCTACACCCTTTCTAAGCAATTTTTGCATCTGATGAGAACTTACCATCTGTGGGGACTTTGCTCTTAGTCCTTTTAGTTTAAAATTCCTCCCTTCTGACTGAAATTGCATGAACAACTCTTGGAAATTCATTTCAATGGTTCCCAAGGTGGTAAGCCACTGAACTCCTAACACAATGTCTGCTCCTCCCATGGCAATGGCATACATATTGCTAGTTAGCAAGTAATCTCCAATGGCGAGATTAATGTTATGGCATTTTCCTGAACAACTAACAGTTTTCCCATCAGCGATCATGACTTGACATTCTGGAGCTGGATAAACAAAGCAGTTCAAGCGTACCACTAACTTATGATTGATGAAATTGTGGGTACTTCCCGAATCAATCAACACTGTTACCCTCTGTTTTTTTAAGAATCCAACTACTTTGAGAGTTTGGGGAGTGCTAATACCAGAAATTGCATGGCATGATATTGTTGGTTGGGGATCTCCTAATTCCTCCTCTGGCTCTACCTCTTCATCTTCTTCATTTTCTTCTTCTTCAGTAGGTCCCTCAATGTAGAACAACTTCTTTTCCGCACACTTATGTCCTGGTCCAAATTTGTTGTCACAATTAAAACATAACCCTTTGGCTCTCTTTTCTTCAATTTGTTGAGGTGTCAGTCTCACTGGCCGAGGGAATGATGGTGGAAGGGTGCTACGATCTCTGATATTACTGACAGTTTGTTTCCTACTTGAAAGAAATTTTTCCTCTGCCCTACGTGCCATGATCATAGAGTCTGAAACCTTATGAGGATTAAACATATGCACCTCAGTCTCAATTTGTTCTTTAAGACCCCCAAGAAATAAGTCATTCAAATTATCTTCAGGAATATTTTCCACCCATAAGGAAAGGTTTTGGAATTGATGGATGTAATCTTTGACTGTTCCTGTTTGTCTGAGCTTTGCTAATTGGCTGAAATAATTCTCTGACACACTAGAACTATAGTGCAATTGCAACTCTTCGGTGAATATTGTTCCATGTAACATTGAGGCCACTCTTTTTCCTTTGAGCACATAACCATCGATACCAAATGAATTGGTCAGGTTCAAGATACAACGATGCCATGGTAACCTTTTGTCCCGATGGAATCTGATGAAGATCAAAGAAATTCTCCATCTGGTTAATCCAATTGAGTGGATCCTTTCCATCAAACTTACGCATTTCCACTTTTGGAAGCATGTTACGGGCTTGCAGAGTGTTTGTATTTGGATTGGTCATGTTTGCAGATCCACCCTGGCTAGTTTGTTTATTACTTTGACCTAAAGATCCACCATGGTTAATATGAGTATGATTGAGTTGTGGCTGATTAGGAATGATATGATGACCCATGATATTGTAACTAAATTGGTGAATGAAATCCTCCAATCGTTGTCCAATCTTTTCTACATCTTCTTTGCTGGCCACTCTACCTTCGAGGTTTCGCAACTCTAACTCAAGATAGCTGACCTTATGGTCAGTTGAAGTAAACCCTAACCCTGAGGACTCTGTAGATACCCCTTCTGACTCTAACTCCTCAACTATTATCTCATCCTTATCAGGGGTTTTACCCGGAGTGATGGGATTCTTTTTTCCTCTTGTCGAAGGCCCAACCATGATGCCCCAAAATGGTAAGATTTAAGGATCAAGGTCAAAATTTAGGGTTTGGGATTTCAATAGGAATTCGGCCAAATTTTATAAAACTCAAAGAATGAACTCAAACTAATTTTTAATCTTCTTTCTGGAAATGTAAATAACTTTGAAAAATTTCACAAATTGCACCCTATGTAGCCGAATTATGAAAAAACATAAAACCACTATAACTTTTGCAAAACAAGTCAAAAATTCTTAAAATTTTGAGGGAAGCTTACTTGACTGATTTCGCCACACCACCAAAAATTTTGCAGAAAAATTCGCTACCTATTTTGAGATATGGACGAACCTTCACAATTAGGGTTTGACGCAGTGTTGGCCGAGTTCAAGCTCTGATACCACTTGTAATGAAATTACTTGTATGATTCAGATCATGAGCAGAAATATAACACCAAATAACACAATATTCCAGAATAATGATCTCAATATGCAATTATAATAGCTTAGCCACTTCGAGGGGGCAACCTCCAAACCATAAAATAAGACTCAAATGCTCCATATGATGATAAACTACTACCTACTAACCCCTATATATACTATTCCTATGCTATGGCCAACACCAAGGCCGACCCACTAATGAAAATATAACATATATGAAAGAGATACATAATGATAAGAAGTTATGATAGCCACAAGTCGGCTATATACATCCAATATAAGATATATTATTAAGGGCGAACTTTGATTTTAGTTTAATATTCTTTGTCCGGTCTTATAATCTCTTTGGGTCGGTCTTTTTTCGATAAATCATCTATGGAACCTTGTATAAGCAAGTAAACACTACCTCATTTGCTAACCTGGAAATCCTATGGCACTACATTAATACACTCAATTCCAACACTTACAAAAAGCACCCAAGGCTCTCTAAATCTCACAATAGCACGCCTACAGTCATTAGGGAAGCAATCTCTCAGGTCTAAAGCTTCTTACTAGGTCAAGACACCATTCTCTCTCATTTACAAGCACTCAAACATCCCTTCCCCAAGTATTTTAGCAAGAACCAACTCAACTCGAGCATTGTCAAGAGGGTTGTCAAATCTAGTTGCATCCATTCAGATATTACATGCTAGGAAAACAATGTGCGGTTTGAGGCCTCTTTGGAGTAGTGACAACATTGGCAATGCATAGTGGTGCCCACAACACAACTAATGTTTGTTTAGCACGACTTCCCATCTGCAGCTAGGGTTTGAGATCATGTTCAAAATATTCAAAGAGCTTCGCAACATGACTGACAACTAGGGTTTGATAGCGACAAATAGTTCCAAATAACCAACAATGTTGAGGAGTTACAACACCAGAAACCAAACAGGTCCAAGATCGTATTGTGGGGTCAAGACCGTACAGACGGTCCTAGTACAGTTGTACAGTCTTGCCCCAGGTCAGTTCCCAGTTACAATCTCCAAAACAAAGCATCAAGTTCAGATCTCCTTGTTCCAGCAATACATTCTCCTAGAACTTTCCACAATCATCTGTAATCAGCTAAGTGCACTCATTCATTTGTGTTTTCAAAGTTTGTATCTTGTTTAGCATATCAATAACAAATATAAAAGTGTTATTATGATTTTGATAATTAATGTTGGAAGTTATTTAATCAGAATAATCACATGTTTCTAACCCTTACACCCTTTAGTGTACTAATTCATTAAAACCATTAGGTTTCATGTTAAATCTAATTAGGGTGTAAACACAACCAAAGGCCACATGGACCTTGATCCTACGGTAAGAACGCAATTCTACAAGGAATATGGCGGTTGACACTACATTGTGATGCCAAATAATGGGTGTTGGGATGTGACACTTGTAAGAGAGCTAAACCACTAAAAAAGGGACGTTATACCCCTTTTGCATATCAACCTCTAGAATTTTGTGAACACTCTGGGCTAGAATTCATTGGACCATTTAAAGTCAACAAGGTCCTTCGGTGGCCGATGGGGGTTGGGTGGGTTGGTTAAATCGGACGGTTGAATCTAACACCACCCAGGTTCAATTACCTCTATGGCACGAGCCCCATTGGAGGGTGGTTTGTTTACCGATTATGGCTGATTGTTCTTGGTTACAGCTCTCGTGGTGGCCGTCATGTCGTGACTGGTTTGGATCGTGTCGATTGTGGCGGATGGATTAGGTGTGCAACGCTCGTGGTGGTTGTTCCTCTGTTGTGCCATTGGTGGTAGGTTTCGTGGTGGTCATTTTTCTTGAATATTGTGTTGATGGTGGCAGGTTGTCATTGTGGTTGAATGTTTTCGATTGTATTGTTGGTCGTGGCAGGTTATTATTGTATACCCAGTTCACAACTCTGATCAAAAGCGTTTACGAGAAAGGGTCCTGTCAACCCTTGTTTAACTATAAAAAAACAAGGTCCATCGATGCAGGTATAAGTATTTAACAGATTGGGCAAAGGTCAAAGCATTACCTTAAAACAATGCACAAAGTATGGGTACCTAACAACAATGCACAAAGTAAGGGTGAATTTATCTATGACCAATTAAGCACTTAATTTGCAATTTGGAGATAAGTTACAAGAGATAGAGATGGGAACTTTAACAACCATGTGATTTGGTTGATGACTTTGATGACTTCAACGTTTCACATCTTCCACTCACTCTCCATTCTTTACCACCTACGAAAAAATGGCCAAGAGAAGGCCATTTATAAAGTATTAATATTAGTGGTCCAAAAGCTGTGCAGTATTGAGGGTGCAGATTGGGAGGAACACCTACCGTGTGTCCATCATACAACCTTCAAAATGACATACTGTCAACCGATGTACAGCCGGGAGGTTGTCGCCCCTGTTTAATATCTAGTGTCAAGCCTAGGGATAATAGTTGAGAGTTGACTTACCAAAGAGTAATGTCTCAAAGAATGACTTGTTTTGTGGAATAAACTGGATGAACATTGGATAATAGCACAATGGCCAACAAAGGTCATGCAAAGAAGACATATTGGCATGACAAAAACCTTAAGAGGAGTTTTTAGGCTAGTACCTTAGTTTTAATAGCGTAAGATGATAAATTGAGCCTAGAAAATTCAAATTATGTGTCTTGTTCTTTTTAAAATCCAACAAAGCTTGGAAAATAGTGGAGTCTAGGTTAAGAGCTTGAACATGATGACAAATAAGGATATTGTGACTAGTTCCAATTTAATATTATATTAGTTGAAGACGGAGAATATTAATATGGTTGATATCGATTTCTAATGTATGAATAAAGTACTTAAGGAACCCACCAAGCAAAAACATAAAAGTACGAAAAGGATTATTGGTGTTAAAGGCAAAATACAAAATAATATAAGTGATAATTATACAAATCAAGATGGGTTGTTTGCCCAAATAGACGGGTGTATTTCATTGTGCAACAACACATGCAATTGAATGCCTTTGTCTACCGAAGGCTTCCAAGACTCAATTGTACAATAGGGAAATAATGTATGCCCTAGCAGAGCATTCCTTGATGTATGCCCAAGTAGAGCGTTCCTCGACATATGCCAACCAAAGCATTCCTTGAAGTACAACCAAGCAACTACTTCCATTGAATGTCTAGCCCATAACACCCTTCTTGTACAATGCACTTGAGAGATATGTGCTTCCCCTCAATGTAGTTGTATACCCCTGCTACCATTATACATCTTCATCAAAACCCTAATCTAGTGAATGTTTATACTGGAGCATATGTCCAGACATCCAGCCCATACAATGCTTCCTCTACAACATATGTGCCCCTCTACAATCGTATGCCCTTCCCTCTATTGAATGACCATACATCATTGTTGGTTCTTCTCGTCGATCATAAAATGCTCCAATGCAGCCCTAGCATTGTCATATGCCCTTTGAGTTTTGCAACACTGTAAAGTTAACTAAATATTGGTTTTTAACCTTTGTCCCCTTCATTGTCTATTTTGCACAATATTTTGCCTTCAATGTCTGAGAACGGCTCGTAAAAAAAATTCAGATTTTCTTTCCTAGAGCAAATAAAGACAAGTTTAAGAAAAAATCATTCATTCACAAAGTTGGCATCAAAAGACAACTTGAGTGAACAGAAGCCCTTTATGTAGAGTTTTGGGGGAACTTCTAACATTCAAGGACCAAGCCCCATTCTATGAAGGTATTTATAGCTGACAATCCCAGTTTTGCCACAACAATAACGGCAAAAAATCTCCAAGTGGCATTCACTTTTGCATTGCTTGAGAATGTCATATAATTCCCATGCCAGACTCTACCACAAACCTAAGATGATTTAGACTTAATTGCTGCTGGGTACTAGTTCTAGACAATCGGAAGCAAAGGGTACTAAAAAGCCAAAAGTCGGTAAAGCCTCGTAGCTGAAAAACAAATCTAAAGAGCTACCCACACCCAAGATGTCGAGTTGTCAAACCCGTCCGACTATAAAAAACCACACACGGTGGGCCAATTAACCCGAGGATCATGAATTGAAGGTGGTGTTGTAGAGAGTTGGGGTGAACAAAATTTCATAGATGCCTTAATTTAGTGCCAAAGAATTTCAGTCTTATTTAAATGCCAAAGAATTTGAGCCTTATTTGGTTAAGAGGGTCTTGTGCTCCAATGGGGACAACACGTGTTCATTCGTCTGATACATGGACAACAAGGTTAAAATCACATAAATTGTCAAGGATTTTATCAAGGTGTTTTTCGTGCTCTCACATGGACAATCAGTTAGTAAATCGACATGTAACACCCATATTGCTCAAGCTCAAAAGGACTATGTTGTCCAAAATTTATGTAGACCAGATTTTATTGCCAAAGAATAGGCTCACATGTGGGCCAAGGGCATCACAATTTCTTGCTTTAGAGGAGTGGCATTGTCTCTTGGATGTGATATGATGTCGCCTAGTTGGTATCACTCGAGCCTACGACATTACTTAGATGACCAATCACGTGCTCACTTATATTGAGTGAGATCTATAATTGGGGGGTGATTTTTTTTGCTTACATTCATGAGTTCCTCTCCTTGACATACAAAGGATCTTATATCAATTATTCTTTGATGTAGTGTATTCCCAGTCAACCTTGGAGGGGGGACTTCACTTCAAACAATTCATATGATCCTAGTTGGCCATCGGTATTTCAATAGACACATCTAGATATCCCCTTATCAAATGCTAATGAGGATAATTCCTGACATAATTCAATGGCCATAAAGAGGAAACAGATAGTACAGCTGCCCACTTCAGAGGAGGATGAGGTAGAAAGTCATGACACAAACAATGGTAATGAGAGTGATGGTAAATGCACGCCTGGGCTACTAAAGCCTCCAACTTCGTTTTGTCTCTCTCCTTGCTTCCAAGAGCCTGTGGGATTTTCCGAGCCACTAGCCCCATCTACTACACCTCCAAGTCTATCAAATAGTCACGTCCTTGCTTTCAGGGGATGAGGGGTAGCAAATAGAGGATTGGTTGAACCAATTCAATGAACTGGTTAATTGAGGTTTGGAAGTCCCTCCAATCAGCCCATTATAACCCCATGAGAAAACAGTGCCATGGTCAGAGGAAAAACATGTTTTAGTGGGGGATGACACAATTACATTTAGAGACATGCCCTTCTTAGACTAGACCCACTAATTCTCACACTATTAACAATGAGCTCATTCTATTGCTCCTTACCTTGTCCAAACGGTGCCAACCCCTATGAGACTATCTCAATTTTTGCGAACTATGGTACCCATGACACAAGCAAAAGACATGAGACAGAAAGCACTACGATATACATGGTGAAGTAATATGTCAAATATGTGAAGATAAATGAATGGGTCAAATATGTCGTGCAGAACACAAAAAGTATTACAAAATACTTTGTGAAGAAATTCACAAATGGCAAGGAGCTTGTTCAACAATCAAATCATTTCCATATAGTGCCTTTCTTCACAAAAATAACTTTGAAAGGAAGTGTCCAATGAATGAACACAATCGAAAAAGTCCAAAGTCATTAATGGCAAAGGCGTCAAACCTCGTTTTTCAAGAGCAGTTTTGACAAATGCTTAGAAGTTTGTCCAAATTTTAGAGCCACTACAAGGCAATGATGATGGTGGACGGAAGAGGAAGGACATTATTATTGTGGAAATGCCACTGCAGTTAACAGCTTGTAAATTACAAACAAAACATAGATAACAACCCCAGGCTAGGAAGGACCCGACGGACATAAAACTGAAACCGTTTAAAATGTTACTACCAAAGAGAGGGAGGATGCTAACACATCAACCTAGGGACATGCACCACAAAACCTGCTTCCAAATAGGAAAAGCTTTTGGTGCAGCTAACACCTCACAAACTACCTCTCTCATAGTTGTCCACGTGGAATTATTCACAACAAACAAAATTAAGAGCATATTAACGTGGAGTGAAATCCCATCACAGGAATGTGCCAATGTAAACAACTCATAAATTACAAAAATCACATAAATAACAAACCACAAAGCTAGAGAGGACCCACAAGGCATGACACTGAAACAGCCAACAATGTTAGTACTGGAGAGGAAGAGGATCCTAACACATAAATCCAAGATCTTGCACCAAAGCCTAGTTCTAGAATGGAAAAAAAATTGGTGTGGGGAACGCATCATAAACCGCCACTTTTTCACAATTGTTGTCTTTGTGGGATAATTCGCAACATGCACAGAATACGCATGTATATTTAGAAGATTATTAATGTGGAACAAAATCCCGTCATAGGGATATGCCACTATAGCAAACAGCTTGTAAATTATGGACATCACACAGATAACAACCACAAGCTAGACAAGTCCCATGAGGCATGGCATTGAAACCAAAAGCAATGTTGGTAACAGAGAGAGGGGATGCTAACACATCAACCCATGGACTTGCACCCCAAAGCATGCTTCTTAATCGGAAAAGATTTTGGGGCAGATAATGCTTCATCAAGCACCTCCTCAAAATGTGGGATTATTCACAACACTCCTAACAAACACAGAATTAGGAGAGTATTGGTGTGGAATGAAGTAGCAACACAAGGATATGATACTAAAGTAAATTGTTGGATATGTGTTGTATAATTTACATGATTTGCACTCTTCACGATTTACACTTGTCTAGACTATATGAGTGGAATGTGGGAACCATTATGGGTAATCTTCTTGGCCCATAGTTTTGTACCCATTGCATTTTAATACTGCTATGACAGTTTCCTATTTATGTGCTTACAAATACTCATACATGTAATTAAGTGAAGAAGATTGTTGAGCTAGATTTTTCCTAAAAGGGTTTTCCGGGGTGAAAAATCTTGTGCCTGTGTAATTTTTCTTTTCTCGTATAGTTTAAGATTTTGTTAGCATTGTTTCTACTTCATAATATAATTGCTATTATCTCTTTATAAACAATGTGTAAATTACACCATCACATAGATAACAACCAGAAGCTCGAAGGGGCTCACAAGACATGACATCGAAACCATCAACAAATTAGTATTGGAGATAGGGAGGAAGCTAACACATAAACCCAAGAACTTGCACTCCCAAAGCCTACTTCCGGATTGGCAAAGCTTTTGGTGAGGATAATATCTCATAAGCCAACTCTTACTAACATGAAACCTGCCATGGTTTGCTCATGTGAGATGTCGGATAGGACCAAGGAAATAATTAAATAGCCAAATAGGGATGTAAAAGCTAGCTAGATGACTTCTGGAAAATCATTGATGAAGATGGGACAGTCAACTACATAGTCCTTCGCATTCTCTACAAGATGACAGGCTGCAGGATAACCCAACTTTCTTTTATGGTTCATTATTTCTTGCTAATTCAGAAGTGAATCAAGATTTTCTTAATTGCATTTAGAGGCTCTACCATGATCCACTAATTTGCAGATTAGTTGTTAAGACATTGTAAATGTACAAGGGTCCAACAAGATTATTAACATATAATATAGCAACTGACCAAAGGAAGATGATGTTGACGAGTACTGTAAGTTAAATTCTAGGAGATATCTCTAAAATCTCAAGCTTTGAGTTGACTATTAAAATTTAAATCTTCAAGTTTAATGTATTTTCCTGTTGCGAAAGTTACTAATTGATAGAATATCTTATTCATATTCTGAGTACTTGGTAGGATTCCAAAACCAATGCTATTTAGCTTCAAATTTTAACTATCTACATATTGAACCAAACCTATAGTGGTTTTGGTTGTGACTGCAGTTGGAGTATGTTTCAACACGTATAATCCAAAATATGTGACAGGTTGACATAAAACCATATGACTGATCTTTTCGTTGTGCATTACAGCCTAGGCCTCAACATTGAACAATCGGAAGGTTTAAAGTAGAACTTGACATATTTTGTACCTAAATTTTTTATATCATTTGAAGTATTTTGTTTATATGTTATCCAATTAGTACCTGATTATCATCAACCTGCAGTGTTCGATATCAATCGATCGATCTTGTCGAGGTGAACCCAACTTCAAAGTGGAACTCAAGGATGGAGGAACCAATATTTACGCTCAAGGATATTTTTTGGTTAGATGAGGTAAGAGAGTAAGCACACAACCCAGAGTCAAGGCCTACAACTTCTTGAACCCATCCAAATCAGTGATGACCATTGGACTCTAGAAATAGCATGTAGCTTGGAAATCCACTTGTTGAACCCATCCCAACCAGTGATGACCTCTAGATTCTAGAAATAGATGGGGCTTGGACTCTAAACTTCTATCCATTTTTGTTGCATAATTTGTACTTGGTATTAGATGGTGCAAATTCTAGACTCTGATCATGATACGGAGACCAAATTCTACACTTTGTATTCAATGATATCTATTATGACCATATATCATCCGCCTCTTTAATACATGAAACATATTTATTTTGATGTCTACTAGATAATTTAGCATTGGATGAAAAAACAAATCCTCTAAAAAAAAAAATATTGTCGATTTTCCCTTTGATTTTTTGTCAAGTAATATCCCATGTTAGACTCGTTGGCCGTGCTAAGTCAATGCTGCATAAGATTTAGGTTGACTTTGATTGAACTACACCTCTAACGTGATAAGAAGTTTGGAATCGATATTGGCCACCAAAACCTTATAACTTGCTCGTGAAGCAATAAATCTATACAAACTATTTTCTGTGATGGTTATAGGAGCCACTTTGTTATTGTACTTGTCCTCTCTCAGACATTTAGTAGCATGAAACCCTAGATTTAAAAAAATTAAGCACTTTTACCAACTAGAAGCTAATTTCGATTCGAACCAAACATGCAGACGACATTCCAAATGCTTCACCCTTAACATATAGTAGCTACATAGAAATATCCCCCATTTTCTGTGATACCTATACCAGCCACTTTGTTATTGTACTTGTCTCTCTCTGAGACATTTAGTAGCATGAAACCCAAGATTTTTTTTTTTAAAAAGCACTTTTACCAACTGAAAGCTAATTTTGATTCAAACCCAACATGCAGATGACATTCCAAATGCTACATACTTTTCCATATGGTAACTACGTAGAAATATCCCCATCGCTTCATTTCCTATCCCCATAGTTTCAAATATGTGAGAAATGTTTAATTGTCTGCTTTTAGTAAGCATAAATTTTCCATTTTACTTGCTTATCCATGATAATATTTTTTAAGCGGGCCATTATTTCTCCCCACAAAAAGATAACCACCTAATTTAAAAGCAGACAATTAAACACTCTGGTTCCAAACCTTACAAATGGAAATTGAAGCCTTATTGGCTATACCACCTTTTCAGATTACACACAAATAAAAAACTAACCTGTAAAAAAAACTTGAGGAAAAACTTACATGCACTCATGTGCCCTTTACAAATTAACTTTAAACACATTTTTCTAGATCCCAAATTCATTCTTTGCTAAAAATGTTGCCAAATATATAAGAAATAATGATTTATAATAACAAAAAAAATCTTTTCTATACCCCAAAAAAATTTAGAGCATGCTTTAACTAGTTAATAAAACTTGGTCCCAAAAAGACCCTTGTGATCATCCCAAGGGATACTCATAGACAATGGCATCGGCACGTGAACAACCCAAGTTAGTAATCAAACACAAGTCTAGGCTACGAGAAGAACACAACTAAACCAAGTTTGAATACAACCCCACGATCAATATCAAGAGCATGAGAAAGCTTGACTAAACATTGCCAAACAATCATTGGGGAGCACAAGTAACCTCAATCGAAGCCTGTCAACAAAGTATTAAGGACTCAAGGAGCATGAACAACCTCAACAGAAACCCACTATTCTTTGTAGGGTATATGAGCAATCTCAACTAAACTTGTAGACCTCATAATCCAAAGTTAATCGGCATTTATGGCATAGAAAATCAACAGTAAATATTTTTAGGGATTTTTATGTGCGTGTTAAAATTAATGGTTTCCTCAGAAATGTGCATTATTTTTCCCTTGGGACAGTACGAGTTCCAGTTTATTGTTTATATTCCCGTTTATTGTCTCTATCTTGCTTGAATTGTTCCAATTGCGTAACTATTGCGCAATAGCGTTTAAGCTCTGCTATATCTTTAGTGCACTGTCTAGTGTCTAATTAGAAGTATATGAACTTATCCTAGACTACAACCTGTTGCATGTCCTAATGCCGTGATCCAGGGACCTCTGCTAACAAGAATGCACTGTAATGGTCTGTCATTCTCCCTAAAACATTTTTTCAAGCCTGTCATCTCTTTTCTCTATGGTTGACAGTTGCTAAATAAATAAATTTAAAGAAAAGAAACAGTTTATCTTCCTGGTAAGTTAAAAAATTATCAACCTAATTTTAGAAAAATTGAAAAACAAAACATCAAACTATTATACAGATAAATCAACAAATATCCACTTAAAAGCAAAAGTCCAATTTATAGAGGCAGGGAATATAAATCCGGCAAAACCTTGAAAGTTTGACACCTTGCTTGAGACTCATAGACAAGCTACCAAAGAGAGCAAATCATATGATGACAATCTTTACACCAACTTTTTACCCAGATAGAGGAATAAGTTGGAAAAGTACAATTGCTGTAACCAAAATAAGAACAAGTTCAGAGAATCTGTACAGCAAAATTGGAGCATCTACCAGCCCTGCATCACCCTAGAAAGATCTATTGTGTTCTTAAATTCTAGAATGTACAAAATACAAGTTGTAGTTTCGATTTTTCTCAGGATCACTTTCATAACTTCTATCCAATCTGCAATTGATTACTGATCTGCAAAATGTAAAGCAAACTGCCTCCTGATACCTGTCTTCTTCTAATTGATACATGAGATGCATGTGTTGTGCCTCACAAGTTGTTAAGATTTTTTTTTTTTTAAATCACTTTAATGATAACCTGGACATCCAGTTTACAATTTCACATCAATTAAATCAAGCAACCAGCTGCCTCTTATTCTCCTTTTGTCTCTATATTTTGCAAGTTATGGAATTTATTTTTTAAGATTTCCTTTTTAGACTTCTACAAGTATGCGTTCTATGTTCCAATCAGCATAAGAAACACAGCCCAGAGTGCAATACTTTTCTTCACTGCTAACAAAGCTTATGATGCCTGGCACAATTCTGTGGTCCTGGAATCCTTAACTAAACCCCCCAAAAAATATAAAAGAAAGATTAAGGAAGCAGAACTTGTTATATAGTTTATTATGTTTACTGGCTTGAAAATATCCCTATCCATACTTTCATGGTAGTGGTCCCAGAAATCCTAACCTAACAAAAAATATAAAGGAGAGATTAAGGAAGCATAACTTGGAATATAGTTTTCTATGTTTACTGGCTTGAAAATATCCCTATCCATACTTTCATGGTAAAGAAGAGAATCAACACCGAGATTGATGCTTGGGCCTGTTCCTATAGCTCATGACTTCATATATTTATGCTTCAATCCTCCAAGCAAACAAATCACGAAATAAGTTGTACTTCCAAATAGAAAATTTGAAAAGCCATAATAAAGGTAAGGGATCTTCAGAAAAGCTATAAGAATGAATAGAACAAATGACTATTGTAACATACTGTATAAATCTTGCTACTTTTTGCCCCACATCTCTCCGCGAGATCCTTTGCTTTACTCAAGGCTGCATCCAGTGCTTCGAGTGCTCTTGAAACTGGTCCTGTCATTGCTATATTTGATTTCCCCAAATCATCACACAGAGGTTTTAAGAGCTTCAACAGACTAGCCAGGTTGTGACAATTTGACCGATTGGACCTTGCCTTCTCAGCCAGTGAGCTAAGTAATTGAACTGAAAGAGACATATTACTTAGCAGCTGTTGCAGCGTTTCCATAGGCATTACTGAAGGAGCTAAGCAGTTGGAATAAAAATTATGCTTGTCTGCTCCTATCTGTTGTTTACTCTTTTGTTTTGCTGCCTGATTAAACACAATATAAAGAAACCATTTAGTTGCTGTTTTTTATGGGCGTCAAAAATAGTTTGAACTTCAAAGAATGCCACACACCTTTCTTCAGAGATAATGACAATTATATTTGTAAAATGAAAACAATACATGATCTTAAAGGTAAAAAATGTACTACAATAAATAGAAATAAATAAAGCTCCCAACACTTTTAATGTCCTCAGTTCACAAGTAGAGTAGTCCACTAGCACATACAATGATTTATGTGAGGTGCACAGAAAACTATAGCTGAATATCAATATAATGGTTGCAGTCCAGTCGATAGCTTGTTACAGTACTAGTTAAGGATTATAGCATGCAAAAGATGCATTTTTTTTGCCTTCTAAGCACCCAAATAAAGGAGAGGAGAGGCGATATTGCATTAGTGCTCCACGATGATGAAATTCGCAATAGGCTATAGTTCTAACTCAAGAATTAACAAGTGTCGAGAACATGATATTGATCAAGAACTTAAGGACCAATACATAACTGACAATAGCAGCTGCAATGATATCCAACCAAATAGAGAATATAATCTTATAAATCATCAAAAGGCACAACAGCACAGATTCCACAAGCTATAAGAAATGTTAAAAGAATTAATTAGGAAATCATTTTTCTTCAAAATCTCATAAGCAGTATTTGCCCAGCCCAAGAAAAATAAATCCTCTCATCTATTGATTGTTCGAAATTAATAGAGACAAAAATGTACCACAGCAAAAATAGTGTTTAGCCGCTGGCTAACAAAATGGGCACTTTAACCATATAACTGAATGCCACAGACACCTGCTGAAGAGATGTAGGTTGACTGATTAAATGGGTGGGTTGTTTCCCGACACACCCAGAATCAATTCTCGTGGGTATCATGTTGAATGGATACGTAGATATGGGGTTGATGTGGTTAATTATATTACCGCCTTACCGATTCATATATATGGTCGGAAGCATTTACCTTTAGGAAAAAAATGCAACAAACACATGAATTTAGCAGTAGGGAACCTAAGACTTTACTATCACAATAAGCTTGGTTTTTCAATTGTTGCCAATCCTACAAGAGAATCATTCCTACCAAAACAACAGTCGGGAGGGTCTTGACTACACTGATTAGATGGCAGTCTTATCTGTTACCCATGTAAAATTTATTAAGCCTTAGTGATGACCTAACAGTGGATTCATTACGCCTGCCACGACTTTTGCCCAGCTTTATTAATTAATAATTATTGTATTCAAAGGACAGTGTGGGTTAGGCTTGATACTGGCTGCCAATTAAAATGATGACTTTGAAACTGCAGCGGGTCAGTGCACTAGATGAAGCAAATGATGACAAAAGGAAATGTCTTTGACAGGGGGCTTTTAAAACCTCAGGGATCCAGACCTTTATGGGGTTCCATCGCCTATAGGAGAAACAGTGAGAATGTAACTAAAATTTATGCATGCTTTACATATAAGTCGAAGTGTGTTTAAGATAGAGCAAATTCAAGTTTTGTAATTACCACACAAGTTCAGCAATGACGGGAAATGATCAGGATTGCATGGACAAGTATCATAAATTCCTGTGCTGCTGAATACAAACAAATCTATGCATTCCTATTACTGAAGGAAGGAGCAGAATGCTTTCAAAGATGACCATGCACTTATGGTAAGGATTTTGGATGGTAAGGATTTTGGTAATGATGATCATGGTAAGTATTGCGGTATGGATAAATCATAGTTTCCTTGGGATATGCAGTGCATGAGTGAATGTAAAACGTATATGCAACCTGTAATGCCCTACACCACCTCATCTTGGATGGTGGTCAATGTGGGCTTACCCTCACAAGTTGTTTGATCCAAGTCGGTGTCCCCATTAGTGATGGCATGCTATGCCGAGCTTACTTGAACTCCGATTCAGCAAGCTCCCCTCATGTTGAAATTGTAAGTGTCTTGTCGAGCACCCTGGTAGGTGTCAAGGGTATGGACATATGGTTGCAAGTCAGTCGATTCATGATCGAGTTCAGTTTGAAAGAGGCATGTCTGTGTGGAGTGTACATAAATCTCCATTAAGCAGGGTTGCTTTAGATTGGAAGCCTTTTAGATTGGAAGCCTTCAAGTACCTTGCCAGGCTATTTCCAACCTATGTTTGAATGACTCTACAAGAGGTAAAAGGTTTTCAATGCCTTGATAACCACCTTCGTTGCAGTGTATTTGTGCTAAACTGCATATGTGAGTTAATAAACTCAAACTGGATGTCCTTAGATAGTCCTTGGAAACCTTTGCTTCCTTCTCATGGGGAACTAAATCGGAAAGTCATATATGCTGGTCATACAGAAAGGTTTGGATTGCTTCGGCATTAGACACCTTCCGTCAGAGTTGTGTGAAGGTTGGCAACTGGTTGTTAATCATTGAGGTATACAAGAATCCAAGTTGGCCATTTCGATATCGATACATCTCTCTCGGCTTCGTTGTGCAAAAGGGTGTATTTTAAGACATGTGCATCAACTTATTTAACATTATTTAATCATAAGTTCAAGAATAATAAGATCTACATTCGTAATAGTAAAATAGCGGTTATGATAATTGATAAATATATTCGAACTTTACCTTCATCCAACTTGAAGTTGAGCTTGGTGTTTCAGCATGATAGTGTGTCTCACCATTGCATTCTGAGTCCCCTTTAGCAAGTTACTCGGGCATTCAGATACAAATAAAATTACATTTTAATATGTATATTAAATAGCTAAATTCATGCACGAGTGTTTATTTTAATAATAGCAATCGAAATTGTAATACCTCTCTAAGCTTTGGTTGAATGTTTCAATGTGAGCTTCCGTTACAGATTATATATCGTGATCGCGTTTTTAGTATGCAGAAATAATAATAGTACTAATAATAATAATAATGGTAGCACCAATGGCTGAACTCTGAAGGCATTAGTTATGAGCCTTATGTTTTGGTGAGCTTGAACATGAACCTTAACCTCCTCAACCTTGGTGACTTACCTTAACGAGATTTGAGTAATTCATGTTCTTAGAAATTGAATATAATAAAGTAAATATGTTATTTAAAAATAACAAAAAATAAATACATATAATAAGTAATACAGGCATGAGATTTTAAGGAATTAAATAGGTTTATTTGTATTTTATTTTATCCGTAGGAGTTATCCCTAGTTGCACTTGAGAGGTTTACCCGACTTTCAAATATTGCATATATACATGTCCTTTTAAAAAATTGTAAATAAAATAAACAAAATAGAATAAAATAAAAAACAAATTAAAAGTGAATGAGTCGAACTCAGGTTTCTTTTGGGTTTTTTGTTTTTGTGTGTTTCTGTGTCTGAGAGGGGAGGCTGCAATAGTAGCCTGCAAGGAGCTGGGCACGGAGGAGCTTGCTCCTTGTAGAATGGATGGGATTTACAGCCCTTGCAAACTTTTGCATCCACCTAACCGGATGCCATTATGGGAGCTTTGAAAACAAGGTATGGAATCCATCAAAATATAATGAAAAACAAAGTTTTGTCAAATGGAAAAGTTGCAGCCGCGTGGGAGGTGTTTGTGGAGTGCATATGGACATCCTTCAGAGCCTAATGGAAGCAGTTTTAAGCCTGAGGTAGCTGCAGACATCACTGGTAGTGTTCTGGGCAAAATGGAGGCACCTGAGAGACATCTGAAAAGGGTGGAGTGAGCAGAAGAGCTGCTGAGAGTCTGGCACTTTGGCTGGGTATGGATAGTGGCATGGGGGAGGGGCACCAGATTTGCAAAATACATAATGGGTTTGTTAAAAATGCCTTGGCTGCAGCAATCAACCCAAACACTCTGTCTGATGTAAATGCAAGTGTTCTGGGTGGATATGTATGCAAAACGGGAAGCCTACACAAACCATGTGAATTGTTTGAGAAAATGCCTCAAAGAAATTTGACATATGCAATAATTCGAATTTGCAGTCAGCATGGGGGGATATTTAGTTTAAAAGTTGAATTTTTTTGGTGAAAATAAGAGTATTTTTCAAAGAGGGAGACATTTTATCAAAGTTGAAAATCTGCATTTAGTCACCTACAGAAAAATTTTGTGAGATTAAATTTGACAGTCAAATGGCCATCACCATAGCTTTCTAAGAGTGCAATATGACAGCCATTAGGACACCAAATTTAAGATAGCCAAAAGTGTTCCAAAATGGGAGTTTCAGAGCAGAACACGGACATTAGTCAAAGCATAATGAATGGTAGATTCTTGATATATAATTGCAAGTGCCGCTCCCATACAGTATGCCTATATTTTTTGGTTTATGTCTCCGGGATGGCATTTTTGGCTGAGTTGGCTTGCTTGAGCATTGGGTGCTTTTAAAGTACATGGATCATTTGGGTAGGATGCTACGAGGAGATGGTATTATGACATGTACGGATCACTGGACATGTGCAAGTGGAGTCGAGGACAAGCCTTATGCCTTTCGCCTCTTCGTTGTCAGGTATGGATATTTCCTTCCCCTTCTAGTTTGTTGTCATACATTTATTTTACCTTTCATTTTGCTTTGTAGACGTGGTTAAATTCAGTGTATATATAAATGTTAACTGGATGGAGGTTAATTGATATAGCAACTGTAAATAATTTATAAAACCAGCTTTTTCTTGTGAAGACCGACAGCTTGAGTAACCCCCTTTTCATCATTTTGTGAACCACCTAAATGTATGCTTAACCTATAAGAAATGAAATGGTTCACTAACATGGGAGTTGGGCTTTAGAATCATAATCGTGTGAGCAAGTTCCAATTTTAACCACCTTAAATGAGCCCTTTAAAGTTGTAAATTCACTTTGAAATTGATGTGTATCAAGTGTCGCCAACCTCCATTCTTGTAGTTTATCTATTCTATTGTGTTCCTTGGTGTAAAGGGATAACCGTACAACTACTAAATAGCATCCGCATATTTAATTGGCATTTATTTGGGGCAGGTCTTGGAGCCTCCTTCCAGAACGGCGTCTCTAAAATGAGTGTCACTTATTGAAATTTGGATCCATTAATTACTAGGTATTCTCACTATATGGGGGAAGAGGTTATAAGTGACCATTTCCTTGTATGCTTAATTGTCGATCCTTTTCAGATGTCACTTTGTGGCTAGTTTAGCTATGTTAAGCCGTATTGTGGTTTTTTCCTTGGCCCAATTCTTGACTCTACCAAATAGACCTTACAAAGTAGGATAATATGTTGTGTTGGAAACATTTGTTACACTTTATTATCTCCCTTAAAACTCTATTAGAACTTGATAAATGTGTGCACATGACAAATGCTCGATTACTCTCTCTCCCTATTCTCTCTCTTGAACTGAAATATAATGGAAATGTGACATTGCATAAAGATGATGTTTTCTCTCTCTCTCCCTATTCTCTCTTTAGAACTTGAAAGATAATGGAAATGTGTGACATTGTAGAAAATTTCTCTTCCTATTCTCTCTCTAGAGCACTGGAATATAATGGAAATGTAACATAGTGTGATGATAATAGTTCTTTCTCTCTCTATAATGCGAAGATAAAGGAAACAAAAAAATTCTGTGAAAATAATAAAACATTTGTTTCTCTCTCTAAATCCTCTCTATCTGAATGAGTAAAATGACTGTGAACGGTTGCGGATGGAAAATTTTACAATGTATGATTTCATAACTAGTAGGGAGAGGAGAATCCACACCAGCTTTGTGCTGACCTATGTTGTTGATAGGGTGTAGGTACTATGATTGAATTGAATATGATTGAGGCCATTCAAATCTTGTCTTCCGATTCAATTGTAAATTTGCCTTTCATTCTGAAGGATAAATTGTAATGTTATTATTATAAATTGAGTAATGGTACCCTTAGTACTTTTGATAAGAAAATGAGTTGATGATATCATGCATTTGCTAGAGTGTGTCGAATCTAGTTAATTTAGCTGCTTTCGGAGTTCTTTGTAAGTGTAACTAGTAAATGGCAAAGATGCTTATTTAATTTTATGATAGGTGCCATAACTTGACTAACAATGGCTATAGTCCAAGTTCTAAACCTTCCTTGAGGTAAATTACTCTTGACTCGTGCAAAGGTTAGTTTAACATTAGCACAAGACGATACTAAAGGAGGAACCCATCTGATTTGAGCTTAATATTCTACTTAGCTTTAATAACTAATGAGTAAGTCACACTTCTAATGTTGAGTACATTTCTATGAGGTGGGCCACCTATATGTGACCCACTAGTGGTGTCCTCCTTACGAGCCCCTACTTGGGTAGTATTCCTCTAAGGACTCTTTGGTAGTTTACTTTAATCCAATGTTTTTGTCAAACCCAAAAACTTGGTTATTATTACTATGGTAACCCTAATATGGGGAGCACTCATGTCATGTAATGAATGGAACACCAAACTTGTTGGAACTTGATTTTTCTCTCAATTCGTAATGTCATGTTACTCCTTATGATGTACTCAGTATTGTAATAGATTAGTGGAACCTCGAATCGCAAGAAGTGTTTAATTTTTGTTCTACACGTTGTCTACTATATTATTTGTGCATAATGGAGCTTGTACTCGGTGTAACAGATCCTTCAACCTAAATTAGCTTGTCTTCACGTTATAATACCACTTTTCCCCCTTGAGTGACCATGTGAAAGGGCCGTATCGAGGCGGCCCTTCAATATTATCTAGACCATCAAACCTCGACCTAGGGAATCGTATCTATTATAAACTACTTGTAACCGAGTTCGAACTCGTACCCTAAACCCAGTTTGGAAAGGCCTCCTCAGGAGGAGTGTGTGTGCGAAATCATCAAAGTTACCTTAAGTGAAAAAGTAATCAAGTACTAAAATGTTCCCTAGTATGTAAGTTAGTCTTATCTTGGTGCGGCTAGTGTGGAATGATTGTTAAAAGGGAAATGTTGTAAAAGAAAATTAAATCTGGATTATAAAGTCAGCAAATCAAAAGTTGTGTGTTATGAGTTAATAACATTTAATAATGGAAACCAAAAAAAAATACCATGGTTTTAGTGGTGTTTTTATTTTGGGTTATAAAAATTGGGCATGACACAACCTGGAAAGGAACATATATAAATTGCCTTGGGAAGTTAATGTTGTCATGCCTCTCTTATAATGTCCCCTTTTTAGAATTGATTAATTTTGGATACCCGAAGCCTATTCTTTTTATTTCCCACAGGCTAAGAGGAATTAATGAGGGAAAGAAATTAAATTTATGTGATCCAAGGGTATTTTTGTATTTTAATTGGGAAAAGGACACTTAAATTATATTTGTGGGGCCACAAAGCAAATGTGGAATAAAATATTATATTTCCAATATGGGGCACCAAAAGGAGAAGTGAGTGCATGAGGAATAAAATAATAATAAAATAAGGAATTTCCATTATGGGGCACCAAAGATAGAAGTGTTGCTTGAACATCAAGTTTTTATTTTTAAATGGAGTGCCAACCTTGGAGATGCCAAATAAATAATTTTTAGTTGTTTCTGAAGCGTGCATGAAGCTCCAAAGGTAGCACCACCCTTTGGGGGAAGACATGAAAGATTATAGAAGCAGATTTTGGGGTTTATTATTACATTATCTTGGAAGTTTAACAACTACTTCATTGATTGCTAGTAGCTTCTGCTTCTGCTTCTGCATTAGTAATAGTGGATAAAAACCCTCATTTACACAGATATGAGGACGGAAACCCTCATATCTAAGGTTGGCAATTCCATCCAGGGATTGCAGTGATCATTCAGAGTACAAATATTCATTTAGTTCAGCTAGGGCATTTCAGGGTTGTTTTAACATCCAGAATAGTGAAGTATAGCCAAGGATTTCTTCAAACAAACATTTGCTAGGCATACTGGACACATCTATGGTTGGACACCACCCTTGGGAGATTGATTCTATGTTGGGTGCCACATCTGGAGAGTTTTTGCAAGGGTTTCAATGTGCATGTTTATTTCTTGCAGCCTTCTACGTATTTGGATCATCAAAATTGAGCCAGTAATTGTATACCGATATTCTGGTATTTTCTCTTAAGATGATTTGAAAATAAATAAATAAATTCTATTTTGTTTGCAATTGGGGTTTGTTGTTTTTATTAAAAAAATCAGTTTATTGTTGTTGTCATAAAAGTTTAAATTTTTATATTGCTGCCCTAGGGTTTGATAAAATATCCAGATTTGTTAGAATTTATCAGGGATATTACAATGGTATCAGAGTGAGATTTCCTCCCATTTTATGGATAAAAAAATTGCAGTTTTGAACTTCATGCAAGGTGGTGACAGCGAAGTCGGGTACTACCAAAGGGAGAATATAGAACTGGAAGAAGTCATGGGTAACAAGGATCCAAATAAGGCACACTTTGACAAGCTTGTTCAAAGACAGGGCAATTTAGCTGATATGATGGTTCAGTTAATCCAAGTTATGCAGGGCACAAATGTGCAAAGGGCTCCAAACGGCGAGGGAAGCTCTTCTAGTGTGAATCATAACCAGCCCTATCAGAGGACAGCCATTAGTTATACTGTTAGGCCCTTCCAATCTAACTTCCTACATAGACATGAAGCGATTCGAGAGGCAGAAATTCAGCCTACCATAACAGAGGATATTGTTGCTATCTATGAGGAGTACAGGGTACTTCCCGGTGAGATTAGAGATGCTATATCCCTCACCAATTTTATTAATCTGAAGGAAAGCAAGGGTGGACCAAGAGTTGAATCTAGGCCACAAACTAATCAGAGAGACCTGCAACAAGCTTTAAGGAAGTTATCACTCCCTACTTTTGATGGATCTAATAAGAGTTCTCCCTTAGTGATAAGGAGAGAGAAAGAAATCATGGAGCATGAACTGAAGAAAGAAAACTCAGATCAACAAGAAAGTTATGGGGTGGAGTTCCAAGAGGACTATGTTGAGGGGCATGAACATGAAAAAAGGGTTTTACCAGTTGCTAATGTTGATTTTCAGTTTGCTGGAATTTTCAAAACAACAACCTACAAGAAGCAAATTGACTGTGTTCATGACTTTAGCAAGAATCATGAAGATGTTTTATTGACTTATAATATTTGCATGCATCAACAAGATTCACTTGTTGAATGTGAAGAGTTCAAGGTGAAGAAGAATGTTGATCATAACCCAGAAGTTCCGAGTCACAAGGTTGGGGATGTTGAAAATATCTCAACCAAGCTTCACTCGGCAAAGTAAGGTGAACAAGTTGGGGAGAGCCAAAGGCATGAAAGTGTTGTGGATTTGTTACTTCGTACTAAGCCATTTCAAATGTGTGGTCATCATGGAGGGCATAGTGGAAATGGTGATAAAGTGAGGAACACTTTGAGTGGCAAAGGGCACATATATCCATTCATACAAGTTCCAAATTGGGTGAACATGAGAGTTTGGGATCTTCGTATTTGCGGAAAGGACTTGCAATTGCTTGAGGGCAAGCAATTCTGGGAAGGGCGGACTGTAATTTCCCCTTTTCAGAATTAATTAATTCTAGATACCCAAAGCATATTCTTTTTATTTCCCGTAGGCTAAGGGAAATTAATGAGGGAAATAAATTAAATTTAAGTGATCCAAGGGTACTTTTAAATTTTAATTGGAAAAGGACACTTAAATTATATTTTAATAAGTGGGGCCAAAAAGTAGAAGTAGAATAAAATATTATATTTCTAATATGTGGCGCAAAAAGGAGAAGTGAGTGCATGAGGATTAAAATAAGGAATTTTCATTATGGGACGTCAAAGATAGAAGTGTTGCTTGAACATCAAGTTTTTATTTTTAGATGGATCACCAACCTTGGAGATGCTAATTAAATAATTTTTAATTGTTTATTTAGCATGCATGAAGCTCTAAAGGTGGCGCCACCCTTTGGGGGAAGACATGAAAAATTATAAAAGCAGATTTTGGGGTTTATAATTACATCATCTTGGAAATTTATCAAAATACTTCATTGTCTACAAATAGCTTTTGCTTCTGCATCAGTAATAGAGGATGAAAAACCTCATTTACACGCAGATCTGAGGACAGAAACCGTCATATCTAAGTTTGGCAATTTCATCCAGGGGTTGCAATGATCATTCAGAGTACAAACATTCATCCAGTTCAGCTAGGGCATCATATTCAGGGCTGTTTTAGCATCCAGAACAGCAAAGTACAGCCAAGGATTTCTTCGGACAAACATCTACAAGGCATACTGGACACTTCCATAGTTATTGAATAGGCTTTGGGTATCCAGAATTAATTAATTCTGAAATGGGGACATTACAAATTAATAACCAAAACAAAAAACAAAAAGTCAACAGGCTGTTGGTCCTTTCAAAGCTTAGTTGAGCATACAAAAGATAGGCTCCTATTAGTAATTTTGAATGTAAAGTTCTGAAAAATTGTGTTAAAGATATGGAAATTTTATGGTTCATGTTGCCTGGTTACCTGCGAAGAGCTCCAAGACTTTCTCAGCGGCAGCTGCTGTGAAAATTTTTGGTAGGCTCCCTCCATGAAGCCATTGACTTAATTTGTAGGGTTGCCAGCCAGGGTTAGCAATTTCAAATCTTAGTTGAATATACAGACACAACCCGCCTCTAAAAACCGAGGCCTCTTCCAACATCTAACCAAAGCTCCATCTCTTTCCCATAGGAAACCAAATAATCCTCTGAAATGGTGAGAATTAATTGTTTAGAATCAAGGAATTCTACCCAGCTGGTTTTGATTTGATGGCGAGGCTTGGGGTTCAAACTCTAATCCACATTCATTCAGACACCAGACTTCAAAATTCAGCTGCAGAGGAATTCTCCAGCAGAGAATATACACCAGCTAGTTGCCAAAAGCCAGATGATCGAACAGATTTTTCCCTTAGACAACGTGTGTGTGGTCAAGAGATTAAATTGAACATTTTCTCAAAAAAGATGCCTTAGCTTGTTATATGAAGTTATGAATTCCATTCTACCCGATTCTAGGTGTCTTTACACCATAGCAAGTCTATCACAAGGGTGTGGGTGTGAGTGTCAGTGTGGGTGTGGGTGCACGTGTGAATAAATAGCAAAGAAAGGGAGTGCCTAGCTGAAGAACCCAGTTCAGTCTTTCAGTTAAGAACCCATACTTACAAGTTGAAAGTTATGACTTCCAATCTGTAGATTTGAGTGGTAACTTAAAATCCTATCAAATCATTCTCTAGCTATGCCCTAGCCCCAATAGACAGATGCAACCAACCTCCAAAAGCCTAGGCACCTCGCAGAGATTAATCTTACCAAAGCTCCCATCACTAGAAACTCAAGTAAGAATTCACTGATCAAAATCAAGTAACTCTACCCAACTCTGATCTCAAGCCTAAGCATACACGGACCCACATATAACATATATGACACCTAGACATTGGAGAGATTTCACATAATGTGTTAGAATTATTAAATTGCCTGTATAATGCCAAAATAAGCGGGATTAACCCCTGATGGTGACCGATCAGGCACAGTCATCCACCCAAAAGTAATACATGCCTTCTTACAATTGAATTCCCATACTGATTCCTGATCCTATTCAAAACCCATGTCTCTAACGTGATAATAATAACAAATCCTTGTACTTTCTTTATCCATACAATAGTATTCACATAGCCCAAATGGGGAAAAACAGTGAAATTTCTGGGCACATGCTGTGACTAATCAAGGATGGATCAAAGAGGGTGTTAAGATTATGGGTAAATGAGTGGAAGGACAGACCTGAGCTTAAAGTTTCTCAACTAAATATTTATCAAAGCCCCACATAATGAAAGTCTGGGAAATGAGATAAATGTTTGACGAGGACAAACAGGATTATCGTAAGAATCTGGATTTGGACCAAGTAGTTTTTAGGGAGTTGTTTTGCCAAATGGCATAATTTGTGTCCAGCTTTTGTTTCCTACGAAATTTTCTATTGGTAATTTTAAATGTAAAGTTCTGAAAAAATGTGTTAAAGAGCTGGAAATTTTATGGTTCGTGTCGCTTGGTTAGCTACGAATCGTTCCAATACTTTTGCAGCAGTAGCTGCTGAGAAAATTTTGGTAGCCAGCCTCCATGAAACCACTGACGTAATTTGAAGGGTTGTCAGATAAGATTAGCAATTTCAAGTCTTAGTTAAGTATGCGAAAGATAGACACTAACTCCAATATACGGCTGCAACTCACCTCTGAAAACCGAAGCCCCTTTCAGCATCCAGCCAAAGCTGTGTCTTTTTCTCATAGGAAACCAAATAATCATCTGAAATGGTGAGAATTAATTGTTCAGAATCAAGGAATTCTACCCAGCTGGTTTTGATTTGATGGTGAGGCTCGGGGCTCAAGCACTGATCCGCACTCATTAGAAGGCCAGGGTTCAAAACTCGGCTACAGAAGAATTTTTCGGCCGAGAACATGAACCGGCTCACTGCCAAAAGCCAGATGATCAAGCAGATTTTCCCTTAGACAATGTGTGTATAGTTTAGATATGGTGCCTTAGCTTGTTATATGAAGTTATAAGTTCCATTCTCCCCAATTCTAGGTGTCTTTACACCATAGCACATCTATCACTAGGGTGCGGGTGCGGGTGCGGGTGCGGGTGCGGGTGGAGGTGCGGGTGCAGGTGCAGGTGAAAGTGGGTACCTAGCTGAAGACCCCTCGGTTCAGTTTTTTAGGTAGGGACTAATATTTACAAGTAGAAAGCTATGCGTTCCATTCTATAGATTTGGGCGGCAACTTAAAATCCTATTGAGTCGTTCTCTAGTTGAGCCCTAAACCCGATAGACCGATGTACCCAACCTCTAAAACCCAGGCCCCTTCAAGAGATTAATCTTGCCAAAATCCCCATCGCTAGAAACCGAAGCAAGAATTCGCTGATCAGAATAAAGTAATTCTACCCAACTCTGATATCAAGCCTAAGCATACACAGACCCACATATAACATATCTGACACCTAGACATTGAAGAGATTTCACAGGCAATACACACACAAATTCCAGCATAAAGTGTTAGAAATGTTACATTACCTGGATAATGCCAAAACAAGCTGGATTAACCCCTGATGATGAACCGATCAGGCGCAGTCATCCACCCAAAAGCAATACATGCCTCCTTGCAATCGAATTCCCATACTGATTCCTGATCCTATTCAAAACCCATTTCTCTAACATGGTAATAATCGCAGATCCCTGTACTTAAATTCTTCATACAATAGTATTCACATAGCCCAAACGGGGACAAAGAGCCCGAAATTTCTGGGCATACGCTGTGACTAATCAAGGATGGATCAAATGGGGTGTTAAGATTCCGGATAAACGAGTGGAAGAAGAAGCCTGAGCTCAGAGATACTCAAACTAAAAATTTATCAAAGACCCACAAAATCCAAGTCTGGGATATGAGATTAAATGTTTGAGGACAAACGAGATTGTCTTAAGAATCTGGATTTTGACCGAGTCGAGTACGAATGAAAAAGTCAAGCAGAGAGATGGATGGTTGCAGGTCATAGTCAATAATAGTTATTGAATGGAAGCCATTGACCATGGAAACGGACTTCTAATTGCATTTCTGTTTTTTTTCCTTCGGTATTAGAATGAATGGGATTCTTTGATACAATGGCGGATTGTGTTCGTATGATTGTTGTCTTCCAGCCAAAGGGCGAAGTGCTCGGCACTAAGGAAGGAGCTGGATTTTTTTTTTTTAAAATAGGAGTTGCAATAATTTATGTAGGTAATGGGTCAAGGAAAAAGACATTTAAGGGATGACAAAAGTAAGGGGCTTTCCATTAAATTGGAGGAGATCCATTGGTTAGTCCATGTATTGATAATGTTTTCTTATTAAAGGTATTTATTAATTTTTCTAATTTTTAAAAATATATATATATTATTAAAAAAATAAATGATTCGAAGTCGTGTGTATTGTATGGTTTTATAAATAGTATAAATATCTTAAATATATTTATCATAATAATATTGAGAGATATCAATCTTGAAGCACTTACCTTGCATTTGTCGCATACTACATTGATTAATAACTATATAACCATTTTTATGAATTTCCTATTGACTTGTGACAAATAATATAAATCTAGTTATGTCGTAATGTCGGGCTCAAAATATAATCAATCATTATGTAACTTTAGAGACATTCCAGAAGAGATTTATAGTTCAGCTTACAGGATATAGTTGTCCTACTATTTGTAACTAAAGGTGACTCCACAAATCTATTGATTTTTCTAGAATGTTCTAATTCCCAACTTTCACTATACATTACTACTAATACTATTTACTCGTTGCAATTACATACGTGGATTATAATCTCTTAACAATAATTTGCGTGCTCGCATTACAATATCATTAGTAAGCCCACCCTCCTCTTTGAAGAACAAGAGCACCAACTATAACATGTTGAGGTTTCATGTGGTGCATCTACAAATCCAAACAAGAATGCCATATCCACAAAATTGCCTCCTTGAAGATCATTGTTTGGGATACATACAACTCTACATAGGAAAGAACTTAGATCTATTGTCAATCTTATTAGAATTTTGAATCCATTCCAGACAAGGTGAATGTTAAAAGGGCATGTAACTATGAAGAAAGAAATGCATCAATTAAACACCAAAAAAACTATGGAAAAGGGTTTAGCTTTGATATTATAGATATCAGACATGTTGAGATACACATTGCTTTCTTCAATGAAGTCGTTTATCTTCATTACAAAAATATTTGTGTTGTATATGTGTATACATTATCTAATGGAACCATTTAGACTATCAATAGGTTGTAACAACAAGGTGAATAACGAAAAGAAAATTTCTTCACTTGACGAATCATATATTTGTCTCTCGAAAAATGACCTCTCAAATCCAAAACATCAATTCTCTTTCATACCTATGAGGAAGCTTGTGTACAAGAACAAAAATTGTCTTGTTGATATTATTGGAATTGTCATATGTGTGGATCTGAGCTTTACACTTTGAAGGCAAAATGGAATAAAGCTTCTTAGAAGAAGCATTAAGTTATTAGATATGTCTACCTCCACTATGAGTATGACTTTACGGAGAGCGGCCACTCATATTGAAGGTGCACAAGTCCAAGAGATGTACCACGTGTATAGTTCTATTGTGTTTGCATTTAAAATTGGATGTGTTAGTGCGTATAATGGAAAGGTTATAAGAACCCACTTGTTTATAAACCCTAATATAGAGGAAGCACAACAACTAAATTATTTTGTTTGAACATAATGGGAATTTTGTTCTATCATCATTCATGTATATAATATATGTGCCTTTTCTATTTATAAGAAAGTCGATCAGCAATATACACAAAGATTTTGTATACAATTGATTTAATTTAAATTGAATTAAACCTTAATTTCAGAGTAACTATTGTAAGTAATGATGTACAAGTGATAAAATACAGTAAGACACAAGCAATAAACATGCAACAATATGAGACCCTGAGCAATAGAGAGAGAAGGTGACTTAGCTAATTTTCAAGTGATCTGGAAGTGATATAAGCTGAGAAATTGTTGGAACAGGTTGGGAAGAGTTTCATCAATGCTCACTGAGGGTTCTGGAACTCAGAACTACACAAGACAGAAGCGCCCACAGAAGGACATGAGTACCTGGGTGCTAGTGACTGATTTGGGCACTAGTGTCCACCCAGATGCTCAGGTTATGATCTTTTCTGGTTAGAAAGAGCTTCGTTGTTGATCCTCTTTTGTTGTTATGGTTTCACTCTAATGTTGTCAATCATACCCATAACCTGCAAAAAAGATACTTAACTACACATGCATACAAACCACATCAAAGCTAATAAATAAGATGCATAATGGGGAGTCATACTAACCTCAGAGGTCACCTGAAGAGTGAACTTAATACCAAGTGTTACACTACATCTTAGACTCTGTGTAGTTTTGTGTGTATGTGTGTGTAATTATGCCCTAGGTTGCCCTTGTACAAGTTGCACTATGATAGCAGGCTAGATCTAGATTTCTCCAAGTATGCAAATGTGTGAGATGGAATAAAATGAATTTCCCCTCCTATGATGTGTATGTAGAGTGATGCAACCCTTGTCCCTTATATGAGTGTGTTAGATGAACACTTTGTAATGCTCTTTGTGTCTTTGATGCAATCTTAGGTGGTAGTAGATGATGCTCAGTGGTTAGCCCCTTATTTGAGAACAATAACTAAGTGTGTGAGTTGTGAGTGTGTGTGTATGTGTATGATTCCCTTGTTTTAATTTCGTAATTGACAACTAAAAGGCCAACCCAAAGTTTTAAAAGGTGACCAAGTAGTAAAAGAGACCCAAAAGAGTAGGAAGAAGATAAAGAAGGACACGAGTGCCCAAGAGGGACAGGAGTATCTAAGCGTTTCTGTCCTAACTGGGCACTAGTGTTTGAGGCCATAAAAGATAAATCAATCAAGTGTCGGAAGAGTTGTAAGATATGTAAGGCCAATAAAAGTGTAAGAGATAAAGAAAAAGTCCTAAAAGGAGTTTGTCAATCACTAGCTTTCTTGCTTAGGAATCACGTATACATTATTATGTTTTAGGACCTAGAAATGCATCCAATTGCATAGATTTTTTGTCAACAACAACATGCAACCCATCTAATGCATTATAAAGGCAACAATACAACTCATAAAGTCTTATTCATTTCATTATTTAGTTTGTCCCATTAAATTAGACGAAAGATAATGTAAAAAAAGAGTTTTACATAACGAGGATGGACATGTGCTATTATTCAAAGTACAATGCTACATTTGTAATTTACAATTACGTGTATATGTACTTCATATTGAGCTAGAAGATCATAAAAGTTCAATGTGTTGTTATTTTTGACAAGGCAGCAAGAACCCCCAAAATCCTTGTATATGTCACAATTGAATCAAAAAGTAAAATGGAATAATGAGGATGTCATCAAAGATATTATTTTTCAAAAAATCTTCTTCACCCTATTGTGTACAAATGAGACATACAATAACCAAACATACTTGAAATCAGAAATCGCCGAGATTGAGAAGATAAAATTCAATATAGAGAGCACCTTCTTGTTATATAAAATCAAGGATTTGTGCAATGACAACACCAACTAGATCTACATACATTGTCTATCGTTGACATTGTACATATTTGTCAATTGACATACTTTCAATTTTAATCGTTCATGTTAGAATCTATAAGGGATAACTCTCTTGTGCCTACATATGTATAGTATATTGACAAACTATCATGTGAAAATAATCATATAGCTTGGTAATGTGTAGGATAGTTCTCGATTTAAGGCAATTACACACATTATTTCGTACCATTGAAATTTACATATCTTTTCTTTAATTATACACTTTTATGGCTATCAGTATTAGTAATGCAACTTACCATTTTTTTTATGGATGGGGAACTTCACCCTAAAAATTCTCAAATTGGACTTGTTATCCAAATAAATCTCCTAGTTATCTGGATAACTTATATTTTTCATTCTGACTCTGATGTTTCACATTTCAGGTTGTGCGCACTCAAGCTTGCTCCCTTGACACAATTTGTGTGGCTGTAGTTCTTCCACGCGCCTCGCGCGCCTTGCTTCCTTACTTTTGTTCCCCTTCTCTCTACATTTTGCTATCTCCTTCCATTTCCCCTTTCTGCCTTCCTCCTACACACCCAATTTCTTTTCTATCATGTCATGCACCTCTGTAGACTTGCCTTCTAAAATGGCTAAGTCCCTTGCATGTCTTCGCGCTTGCACACCTTACACTTCCTCTTTTCCTTACACTCCTTCATGCCGTCCCTTTTCTTTCTTCTATCATGCGCCCTTTCGCAGTTGAATGCTCGTGCCCTACTTCCATACTTGCCTTCTATAAGTATGCCTTCTTTCCTGCCGCGTGTATTGCATTCACGTGCCTATCTCTCCCACATGCTTGCCTCTTGCTTTTGTGCCTTGTGCCTTCTTCGGCACCAGTCACTGAGCCACGTCATTTGTCAAACTTGAGTGTGATGCACGTAACCTATCAAATAACACTAACAGGGCATCGAATACGGATAACCAACTAGTGCACGACACATGGTAGAAAAGACAAAACAAATGAACAGTTGGTTGACTCCTTCAGTTAATCAGTACACGCCACGTGTCTTACGTGCCCACACGGCTCTGACATCTTCTGACAGTTGTATCTTCTGCTACAGAGCCTTGATCAATGTGCACCTGGACTTGTTAGAGAGTTGCTGACATCAGCTACACGTTGGAGTTCTCAAAATCATATTTAGGTAGGATTTGGTAGGCAGAAAATAGGGAAATATATTTTTGATCATCAATACACACATCTAATCGACCTCAACCACCAGATTTCAATCAGATCTTGCTTTCTTCCTCCTTCCACATACCAAACAGATATGGGGAAGCGCATCCGACAACCCTGCAGGCAGTTTTGTAGGCATTAATCACTTGTTGGTGGTGGTTGAAGATTTGAACCCAAGTTTCCATCCTTTTCTCCTTCTCTTTTCTCCTTCTTCTACAAATAACAGAGTGTTACTTTGTAAAAAGGATCTCTCTATTGTAACGACACCATGTCAAAATGTTGGTCGACTTTCCATGGGTCCTAGACCTCGGCATGGTCTATGTAATGTATTCTTGCCTCCTACCATGAGTGTAAATGATTGTGCATCCCTTAAGAAAAAAATTGTGTTTTTTGGAACTCTTGTCTTCTCTCTCTTGTTTTCATTGCATCTCGCCTCTCTATTTGTGTTTTCTAGCATGTTGTGTGTATTCCCACTTACAGTCCCTGTGTTCATGTGTTGTGCATGTTGGAAGGCCAAGACTGAGTGTAGATTTGTGGTGCGCACCGTTCATCCTCTTCTCTCGCACCCTCTCTATTTCCTTCGCCGCTCATGGAGAGAGATCAACCCTTTCCTCGGCGCTATCACATTCCTTATCTTAGGATTTCCCCTTTATGTACATCCTTCTATCCCTGGTCCCTTGGCTTGTTTAGTCTAGGATTTGCTTTTAGCATTAGGAGTAGCAATAGCGTTAGAGGTAGGTAGAGGAACCGACCTTCTCCAGAGATCTGTCCCAAGCGTGCAAGGTCCCACAACTTGGAGATGGTTCCATTGTTGTCTCAAATAGTTCGACTCTTCTGGATCCGAGACGCGGGTGCATGTTTGAACGACCAACAAGACCCTCCTAAATGGAACTCCAAAATATACAATGTTGCAAAAGAAATCAAGCATATTATGCTCTCCGTAAAGAGGAAATAAGTGTTTGTCATCATATGCAATACATAGAGCGCCAACTAGTGTAGATAATAAATCCATCACTGACTAGTGAACCAATAGTTGGTCCTTCAAACTATAATTCATGTCTTATACTTGATAATAGCGAATAAAATGAACTTGTTCCATCAATATGCAAAATTAGTAATTTTATCTTCTACATAGCTTAAAAAGATCAAATTATGCACCATCGTCACACTCAAAACACAACATATCAAACTCCAACAATGACTTTATGATAGGATCTAAAAAAGTTGACATAAAATAAATGCACTATCAAAGTTGCAAACATGCACTATATGTACAAAATGCTACCCAAACATGTGTTTCCATTCACCAAACAACGGTCCCATCTGTAAAAGATACTTCGGTGAGAACAACATACATAGATTTATCCATGTCAAATAATATGAACCTAAGAAAACAACCAAACAAGTTAAAAAACTTACTTAGGTAGAAAATATGCTCATAAAATGAGTAAATCCAATATTGTAAGTAACTTACACCCCATAGACACTCAAATTTGGTATATTATCCTTTAGCAATGTCAATTTTGATTTGGTTCATATATTAAGACAAATTATTCCATTCTAAGCCCAATTAGTGTGTGTGTGTACACACGCGTGCGCGTACATGCACACACACACACACATGTACATATATGTGCATATACACATGTGCACATACACACATATGTCTAGGGAACATCAAATAACTAAGGCATTAATTCACCCCAAACATCATTCCTAAACTTTAGTTTTTTCATTACTAATTGTTTATGCAAAATAGTACACCTCAAGGGCATAGTGGAGTACAATCATGGCTTACTTGTATGGTTTAGGAACATCCCATCTAACGCCTCTTTTTAAATTTGAATATCTTGTGTGTGTCATTTCATCTTCCTAGCTCAGCCTTAATACAATTTTTTAATGTACGGAATCCTATATAAGCAAGTCCATTGCACTTCATAACTCACCTAACATTCTCATGAGATCCAATTACAAATATCAACATTAAATCGCTCAATTTTCTCCAAAATCTCTCTAAAGTAGTTTCACATCAATTAAAACAACCACCACAGAGATCAGAATCACTCAAATCTAGTTCAAGAGTCTAAATTCCTCCATTTCTAAGCACTCAAAGGTCCTAGAGCTATGTCTTAGCACAAACAAGTCACTCCGAGCAAGTCCTCCATTTCAAAGGTCTTTGAGGGAACAAATGTATAATCTAAGAATCTGAGGCACACTACTACCACGTTGATTACATTATTTACTCTATAGCTAGCTCATTATCTCTGTTTCAAGAGACACAAGGGCACTAATATGGGGTTGGCTTGGATATGCATGCACACTTACACCTACACTAGGAAAACTACACGAGGCTTGTTCCCACTTAAGGGGGTGTATTATAACACTTAAATTGGTTCAACAAGGGTTCACCACATAGGGTAGTCTAGCCACACTTGCACATCGATTTCTTAATTTGGTTATATAATAGTTTTGTCAATTTTGCTACAGGGGTTTAGGGTTTCTACATGTTATAGGTTCTTATAGGCGGTACCAAATTTGTTTAAGCCCTAACAAAAAACACCAACCCTCATTTCCAAGAAAGTGAATGGAAAGGTGAGTTACAAAACCCCATTGTGCATAAGTCTAATATTGTACAAAAGAAGTCAATATCGTAAAGAATCACAAGAACAAACAAAAGTTGTACAGTCCCAAATAAAAGCATTTTGTTGCTTCTAGAACTAGAGAAGAAACACTTTCATATTCAGAAAACCTCTCTCTCTCTCTTAGTCTACGCTCCTAGATCAACTTTGTTTCATTATGTGTAGCTAAGTTTTAATCCCTTTGTATGTTTTAAGCAATATTCATATCGTTAAGGCATATTTGCAAATATCAATGCTTTATGATGAATATGTATAATTAATGTTTATTTAATAGTTTAGTATAATCATTGTGTATCATTCTTTAAATTGTTCCTAATTCATTACTTTACACACACCACTAATTAGGAAACAATTAAAACATGCCCATGGGGGGAAATATAAATACATTGGCCACACTTGAGATATTGAAGCGATAGAAAAAGCCTTTCCACATAGAATTATAGACTTGGATGTCTTAGTGGTTAGTAGATACCATACACAAGGGAAACATCATGACTAAAGTACAAGTTGTGTTCGAGGTGCATTATAATACAAGATCAAATATGACCCATATTGTAAGGAATGTGGAAAAAAAGTTAAGTCTCTGATATAACTCCCTAATTCATGTACACATATTTCACACATTTTTCTAACCGTTGAAACTAAAAATGAATAAATAGTGATCCAAACATCAAATATAGCACTCATAAAAAAATCATTTGAAATTGAATCACCATAATCATAATTGTTTATTGTTAAATTATGAAATAAATTTTGTGAGCTATAAATCATTAAAAAAATATTACATGTTGAAGATGAAAATGATACGGTTAATTATTGGCCCCAAGTGGCCCCAAGTGGGCTTGTCTCAAATATTTATGAATATAATACTGAGGAACTCTTATATATGGCATTTCCCACACTCTTTCCAAATATCAATGCACTACACATGTAACCTTGAAGGGAAATCTGAATGCATGAACATGCCTTGTAATTAATTAGACTTCATGACAATAGATTCAAAAGGCATCCAAGGTTCCAATAATTTATCTTGAATATCACGATGCACCATCATAACCAAGGACACACTTTGATGTTTATCAAGAAAAATGCAGAAGATAACATACCAAACACTATTGAAAACCTACATCCCTACATGTGCCATTTTATTCACACACAATTGGCTAAGCAACTTATGCATTTTGACACTTCCTTGTGAGGGACAAGATCATATTCGAATAATTCTCGTGGTGATCTAGATCAAACAAGATCAACCAAGTAGGAACTCACACTTCACTCTTTACATTAATTGTTGTAGATACAAAACAACCTAATTTACAACAACTATTTAAAATCGACATAACATCTACAACACAAACTAACAAGGAATGCATGAAATACATAATTAATAACCCACACATCACATCCATATATATGCAATAACAGTTCATAATCTTCCATGAAGAGTTCGTAGAGAAATCATAATCACAATCTTAATCGTAGAGGTATACAGTGCACAAGAACTATCATTAACATAATTATAAAACACCATAAATGTCATTCCTTAAAGAAACCATTACATATGATCATTCAGGGAATAATGTGCACTAGAAAATACTACCTGGTTCATTACATATAAACGGCACCTCAAAGTTTATTATCGCACAAAAAAAACTTATTCCTTGTTGTCACCCTTACAATAATTGCTACATTTAACATACATGCTTCAACTAAAAATTCATCTCTTTATATTCTAATAAAATAAATACAACCATTAAAGGGAAAGTCACTAACAATATTTCAGGAAGACGTGAAACACAATAAGTACCTCCTCGTCGATGAGATGAGTTTTTTAGGGCTAAAATCATTACTAAAGATAGATAATATATTAAGTCATACATTTCTCTACCAGCAACACCTCTTCTTTGATGGCAAAATATTTTAATTCTCATAGGTGACGTAGCCTAACTGCCACCTATTACAGATAAATCTATCTATACATCACACTCAAATGCTAAAATCCTAAGGCAAAAATTTACTACAATTATTACATTAGAAATGGTCTTTGGTCAACAAGGTGATACTTTAACTTGAGTCCACTTTCATCAAACATTATGAAACATACGCAATACAGAAATACCACAACATGATTGGAAACTATCAATGTATAACAAAGACAAATTTTGACCAAAACTTAACAATAATATTTTGACAAATCGATGCACCTATTTGTTACAAATATCTAAAGATACTAAACAACATAAAAATACTACAATTGCTAAATCTACCAAATACACTTAACATTATAGTGAAAACACAATGAAAATCATACATTGATAATGATGATGATCAACTTCCCCTAGAACTCCTACTATGCACATGCCAATGAATCGTGCTAATAACGAACTTATGGATTCAAGAGGGCGTTATTATTTCAAACCTAAGTTAAATAGGTTTATTTAATATAAATAAATAAGAATGAAGAATGCTTCAAGATATAAGTAATTCAGACCAAATATATTTCATTTACATAATTAGAACTAGGGTTTTACAAGTATAATCATGTGATAAGCAAGTAAAAGTGCAATTAGGGTTATAATGATCACTTAGCTAATGATCACTTGTTAACTCATAAGATGATCTAGGTGTGTCGTAAGTAGATATAGGTAGGGAATTCCTTGTAAGTGCTTCACTTTTAAATTTAGAACTGAAATATGATTTGGGAAAAGATCGTACAAAAGGAGAAGATTATAGTTCATTATGGACTTGAGTTAATGGGTTCCTTCATGGAGGATTTTGGCACTTTATATATTCTAGCGATCATTAGAGGTCTAGAAATGGTTAGATCGTTACCTTTTTCTAGGACCCACACAAGTTCGATGCCAATTTTAATGACTTGTGACTAATAGAAAACTTAGATAATTACAAAAAAAATTCATTAAATGATTAGATAAAAGAAGGATAAATTTGTGTTTGTGTGAGGTTGGACTGATCCTAGTAGTCAATCCCCACTAAAGCAATATTTGCACCATGTTATATCCCATTTAGCAAGAGTAAACTTCATGTAGCACTTCTAGTTTTGGTACAATTAGTATATGTAATCTAACCCAATGCTCGATGTCTTCTCTCATGTATCTTAACACAAAGATAGTGAGGGTAATTACAAATAGAATACAAATTTACCCAATGTGGTAACATTAAGGTGTGGTGTGATTCAAATGCCAAGAATGACCCCCTTTGTCCTTTAAGACCTTTGATAATGTTTGAAGTGTTTTTCTCTTACTTAGATACAACTCTAGGACATTTGCATGCTTGGTAATAGAGGAAGTTAGACTATTGAACCTAGTTTGAGTGCTTCATACCTATGTACTGACTAATCTAAAGGATGTAAAACTACTTTAGGGAGATTTATGAGAGCCTCGAGTGCATTGGTGTTGATTTTTTTGCAGTAGGAGTACTTGAGAATACCAAGGTGAGTTATGAATTACATTTGACTTGCTTATATAGGCTTTCAAAGGTTAGATATTTGTTTTATGGATGAATTAGGGAAGATGAAATTATGCACATAATATTTTCAAATTAAGAAAATATTTATTATAAGATAGGTTATATGACCATACAGGTCATCCTAGATACTAGTACAATGTGGTCATGTTTTATATATCCCCATTCAAGGATTTAGTGAGAAAGATTATCATGGATGGATTGTTGCTTTGGATAATTAATATTACACAAAATAATTACATATAAGTGTGTGTGTGTGTGTGTGTATTAACAATTCATGAAAGAGAGAGAGGCATCAATGTAATAATGAATGTGAGCATTTGTCTTAGATTAGGAAGAAAACTAAACTTGTCATTACCAAAAAGATATGTTACCAAATTTTAGTGTCTACATTCCCCCCCTTTAAGCGCGGAATTGAAATTTGAAAACTTAAAGGAAAAAATACTTGATTTTACACACACACACTTTGACTTTTCTCGATAGTTGTTTGACATGTTCCATGATGAAACATGTTGATTTTACAGAGGGAGGAGCTCCCATTCTTGTTGTACTTGTGAAGTATGATTTGTATGGAAATGTCAAAGGGTTATAGGTGATTGATTAAGCTAAAATGTGGATTTATGATCCTAATCTCATGTTATTGTAGTAGTAAAATAAATATGCAATTAAGTACAGAAAATACACCCAAGAAAACTAAGAAATAAATTATGAAACCATAGTTGCAAAGGAGGAGAAAGAGGTACTTAGTTGATTCACAATAAAATATGGAGTGTACCAAAGTGCTGACTAGGTGAACAGAGCAGCAGGAGTGTCACACAGAGACCCAAAAAAATGCAGATCTAGAGAGATATGCTAGACTGGGGCACCTGGAGAGGGAAAAGGGTGCCCACAGGTGACCTAGGCCTATTTCTAGGTGACTAGGTCTGCAGAAAAGGTCAAAAACCTCCTTTGAGTGGTCGTAAGTTTGTTTTTGTTCACCTTTGGTCACTCTGAGGTTACACAATGATCTTCGAGGACGCTGGAAACCTGCAATGAAATATGAACATGTAAAACCCTCAAATAGACATCAAATCCTAAAAAAGAAAGATGCAGAATGAGGGGTCAAACTATCCTCAACTATCACAATGGTGAACTTACAACTAATCACTGCACTACATCTCAGACCCAATTAGTTTTATGTGTGTGCATGGGGAATCATGCTTTAGGTGGCTCTTGTGCGTGTCACACTTGATAGCGAGCAAGTAAGTTAAATGTAAAGAAATGTAATAGATGTGTGCATGGAATAGAATGAACTTCCCTCATATGAAGTGTATGTAGAATAAAAATTCTTGTGTCCCTTATGATGGTGCTAGATGGATGCAACCTTAGGTGGTGATAGCTAATGCTTAGTTCTTGTTCCTTTATTATGATCACATAAATTTATATTTATATAATTCCTTTACTTAAATTTCGTAATTAACCCCAAAAAAGTCAACTACCAAAAATATAAGATGCTCAAATGACTAGAAAGGACCCCAAAAGTGTGAGTAAAGTAAAAAGGGGTTAGGGGTTCCAAGAGGGGATGAGGGCACCTAACACTGGCTTTTTGGCTGGGCACTGGTGTCCAAGATGATAAAAGCCAAAGTATAAAAATCCAAACTAAGAAAGTAAGGGTGTAAGACCAAAAGTGACAGTAGAAAGAAAAGAAAGGTGGCCAAAGACATGGGTTAATTAGTACTTCTCTTACTTAGGAATCATATGAATAGTAGTATGTAATCAGGACTAGATAATTACCCAAAGTGTGTGATTCTATGTCTACATTTTCCCCTCCCTTTATGTTGGTGAGTAGAAAGCTCGGTAACATAAAGTAGATAGAGATGTGTACCTGATAACCATGTAGATCGATGATGAAAGCATGTTGAGGGAGTAGACAATGTGTGGAGTGATAAAAAATATGAAGTATGGATGCTAAGGAGGAGAAAGTGCAAAAAGTAGTGATGAAAATGAACATAGGATGGAAATATATGTGTAGATGTCATGCAATGTACATGTTATTGATTGATGATGATGTTATTGTTGTTGTAGAATGATGTTGATGATGTTGACTACCTACTTCCCATACAGATGGACCTCTAAAATAGAATAATGAACAAGTAGTCAAATACGCATGTATATGTGTAGAAAGTATGTAAAAACATGTAAAAATGCTAAAAAATCTGAAAAAGGAACATGTGCACCTAATCCGTGAAGAGAAAAAAGAGTGTAGAAAGGATACTGAAGATGTTGTATGAAGGGCTGAGTTTTGGGGCAATCTGCCACGACACAACTTGTAAGGAGAAAGGGAGTCACCTCCAACCTTTGACTACTTCCCTGTAAAAAGAGCATGGAATGTTGGCCTTTTTTGGGCGATCCTACGCCATGGAGAATAAGTCTAGGGAGAAAAGGTGTTATCCTCCAACCTTTAACCGCTTCCTGCAATGTAGAACACCACTACAAATGGTGTGTATAAACGTAAGTGATAAGGACTGTATGCCTTGTAAAATATGTTGTGTGGAGTTATGTAGACTATTTTGAACTACCAATTGCTATGTATCTTCCCCCTGGTTATAGGCATCTAGGAAGGACATCGTTGTGCTAAGGACCCAAGTCTTGATTTTGAGCCCTGTTTGAAACTGAAAATTGTGTTGTACCAGTACTGTGTTGTGTTTTGTACCAGTATGCTTATGGGGTGAATTATTCACCCAAATTATGTCACCCTTCATTTGGGGTGCATGCGATGTCGTTGAAGGAGTATGTAGCCCAACAGAGCACTGACTACTATGATGAAATTGTGCCCTACAAGGGGGAAGGGAATGTGCTTGGTAGAAACCAAGGCACACACAAACAAAGTGGAAATGAGAAAAGTGTTAGTAAAAGAAAATAAAAACATCCATGTAGAAGACAAAATGTATACCAAACAATGTGTAAGCTAGGACGCAAGAAGATAATGTAAAAACATAAGAAAATGATTTATACCTTGAAAAGTGGGTTCCAAACATGCGACACAACTCACAATATCACAAGATAATCAAGGCCATAGTGGTTGCAAACATACAATTATGCCCACAAGACAAAGGGAAAATCCCACAAACAAGAACATACAAAGAGTAAGCAATGAAAACCAATGTAACAGAAAACCATGGAAAAAAATAGCTCTGCATAACAAATGTTGCACATGAATCACCCATTAGCATGTTAGAAAGATAAAAATTTATGTTAAAGTGTTTATAATCATAGAAAGTAGTGTGTTATGAAACAAAATGAAACAATAACACCTGTAATGTATAAAAGTGGATGCCCCTAGGAGCCTCTGTAGGAATGATAAAAGGTGTTGCGCTAAGCATACATGCTACGTATAATAGATCTATATAATATGTGATCAAAAATAGAAAGGAAATTGAATGCGCATGTGTGTATGATAAAGATAATGACATACAAGATATCTATCTAGCATGTGTAATAAAGTGAACATGTAAACAAAAATAAGCAAGAGTAAATGCAACCAAGATATGCAGTATGTTGTGGATGGTAGAGAATGAAATGCAGTGTGAATGATAGGAGGTGTGTGCCCCCCTAGTGGGTGTGTATGTATGCATTGAGTTTCATTTATGTATGCCCTCTCAACAGTCAAGAATGAATCATAAACAAGAGTATGTCATCAGGAAATGGTTTCAATTTGTTTTCTAAAGAGATGTGATTGTCAAAGTGTAAAGTGTAGAGTGTGTAAGTGAATGAGTGAGTGATTGAACATGTGAGTGTGATGAGGTCCATTTGAGATGTATACCCTCAACAGTCGAGTATGGACCATGGAACTAGAGCACATCATAGGGTAATGAATGCAACATGTGAAAGTAAATGTCAAAAAGATATATTGTGAATATGTAGAGTAGGTGCTGCGAGAGAAAGATGTTGTGTGTGTATAACATGTGTTGTGTGAGGTGTGTAATGTGTAATGTATAGTGTGACTAAGAAATTCTAGAAATATATGCATTGAATGTGTCGAGTGTGATGATGTGTAATGTGCAGTGCAAGATTTATATAGTGTGTAAGTATGGGAGGCACAAAGCGCGTATTCTGGCTAGTTATGTCAAAAGATGATGTTGAAGATCTATATAGTGTGTAGCTCAAAGTATGTATGATGTGTAGAAGAAGATATGAATAGTAGATGTAGAAATCACACAATATGTATGATGTGTAGGAAGAAGAAGATGTTGTAAAGGCATAAGATGTGTAATGGGTAGAAAGCGCAAAATGCTTAAGATGTATAATAGATGTAAGAAGAAGATATTGAAGATTTGTAAGATGGGAAATGTGTGTTACAGATATGAAGTGTGAAATGTGTGATAGGTAATGTTTAGTGTAGTGTGTTGTGTGTGAGGTTCATGTGTATAGGATTCCCTCGACAGTCAAGTGTGAACCAAAGCACAAGAGTGCATAATCATGAAATGAGGTGAGAAAATGATCAATGTACCAGAGATTGAAGTGTGTCATGGAGTGGTGGAAGATGAACATTAGGACTAAGTACGATGGTCCCAAGCAGTTTGAAATGTGTATTTGACATGATATTTCAATATGAGAGGAGTATTTGCTTTGAAAAAATGCATATATGATTGGTTGTCTAGATAGATATGGTGATTGGGGAGGGATCCTTCAACATGATGGTGGCATGAGTGTGTCATTTGATAATGCATGTTGTGGAAGACTTGAAGGTGGAGGCATAGGTTAAGTGTGAGGATCTTTAAAGGAGGTGGGGGGCATAGATTGCCCCCCAACTTGGATAATATTGTAGATGACTTAGTAGGAGGAGGTGATAAGAGAATGAACACTTGAGAGTAGGTGATTTCTTAGTTTGACTTGGTAATAGAAGGAGTCACAAATAACTTGAGTGGGAGGAAGGAATCTTGAAAGGTGGGAACTTATGTGTAATTTATGATACAAAGGACTTTTAGAGGAAGGTTGATTAGTGAGAGGTGGATTGCATAGGACTTGGGACGTAGATGACTTGAGAGGAGGACTGTTATATTGATTTTGAGAAGAAGGTTCTTGAACTCTTAGAAGTGAATCAAAAACGATGATGCTCATTAGATATAGAAGAATTAGATTTAGGAACCCATTGGATGTAACAATTTTAGATGGGCATGCAACAAAATGTTGTGCAGTGAATGAGATAAATCCTTGATGCTCAAGATGCTTGATTCTTCATTGTAAAGCATAAAAATCATTTTCATTATGTCCATTGATTTGATGATAATTGCAATATGGACGAACCTGATATTTTGCAAGATGATAAGGAGGATAGCCATGAGTAGATGGTAAAGTGATCAATTGATGACTAAGGAGCTCAATAAGAATATCATTTTGCTTAGCATTATGATTAAACGTGAGAGGCTTTGGTAATGGAAATACTTGAGGCTCACTGATATAAGCACATGTAAAAGACATAGAATGAAGATGGGATGTAGAAGGAGAACAAACATGAGCCTGAGAAGCATCCTTAAGATGTTGGATTTCAGATTTAAGAGATGTAATCATGGATTCCATAGCTTGAAATTTGTCTTGAAATAAAGAATGTAAAGCTTGAATTGATTTCCAACATGGATTGATTAGATGGAGGATCATGAAGACTAGGGTCATTCAAATAGACGATAGAAAATAACACTTACTTGATGTGGTGGCATATCGCTAGGAAGATACATGGTGTCTAAGGTTTTTTGGAACAACTTTACAAATTAGGATGCATTTGAAGTAAATCAGACAAAGAAATTTGAGGAATTTTAGGAGCCATGATAGAAGAAGATGATATGCCAAAGCAAGATCTAAAAGTATTTGAATGTGGGTTCACCAAAATTATTATGCTAAAATGTGGATTTATGAGCCTAATATGATGTTATTGTAGCAATAAAATAAATATGCAATTAAGTACAAAAATTACACCCAAGCAACTAAGCAATAAATTATGAAACCCTAATTACAATGAGGAGAAAGAGGTACTTAGCTGATTTACAATAAAATATGGAGTGTACCAAAGTGATGACCAGGTGAACAAAACATCAGGAGCATCGTACAGAGACCCAAAAAAATGCAGATCTAGAGAAATGGGATGGATAAGGGTGCCTGAAGAGGAACATGGGTTCCCGTGGGCACCCTAGGCCTATTTTTAGGCATCTAGGTTTGCGGAAAAGCTCATAAAACCTCCTATGAGTGGTTGCAATATGTTTTATTTTTTCCACCTTTGGTCACTCTGAGGTCACACCAAGGATCATCGAGGTCACTAGAAACCTGCAATGAAATATGCACCTGTAAAACCCTCAAATAGACATCAAATCCTAAAAAAGAAAGATGCAAAATGAGGGGTTGACTGTCCTCAACTATCACAATGGTGAACTTATGACTGAGCGCTACACTACATATCAGACCGAATGTAGTTCTATGTGTGTGTTTGCGGAATCGTGCCCTAGGCAGCTCTTATGCATGTCACACTTGATAACGAGCTAGTAAGCTAGATGTAAAGAAATATAATAGATGTGTGCATGGAATATAATGAACTTCCCTCCTATGAAGTGTATGTAGAATAACCAGCCCTTGTGTCCCTTGGATGGTGCTAGATGGATGCAATAGAGCTCTTAGATGCTTGATGGATGCAACCTTAGGTGGTGATAGTTAATTCTTAGTGTTTGGTCCTTTATTATGATCACATAACTTTATATTTATATGATTCCTTTGCTTGAATTTCATAATTAACCATGAAAACGATGACTACTAAAAATATAAGATGATCAAATATAAAGAGGTCAGGGGCACCCAGAGTGGACAAGGGCACCTGTTGTTGGCATCCTAAATGGGCGTTGGTGTCCAAGATGATAAATTCTGAAGTATAAAAAGGTAGACTAGGCAATTAAGGGTGTAAGGACCAGAATTGGTAACAGAAAGCAAAGAAAGGTGGCCAAATACATTGGTTAATTAGTACTTTTCTTACTTAGGAATCATACGAATAGTAGTAGGTAACCAGGACTAGATAATTACCCAAAGTGCATGATTTTGTGTCTACAATGGATCACCCTTCTTGCTTAGAAGGATAAGTTGAAAATGAGAGGCGTTGCACAAAACCCAACATTTAGGAGTAGCTGGTAGATAAGACAGAAGGTTTTCTTACCCTGAAAAAGAGAAAATATATAGACTATCAAGACACCTTGATATATATATTACCACATAAAGAGAGAGGAATGAAGATATATTTCTGAAGTACTCAATCAATTGAAACTTCTAACCCCACAAACCACACCACCATAGATGAATCTAGGCTCAATTTTTTTAGATTTTGTAGATGATAACATAAAGTGGAAAGGGAATAAATGACCCATGCTCTCACCATGTATTGTAATAATTAAGTGTGATTATGAAAATATTAAATGATGTAAAGGAGAATAAGGCCCATGCCCCCAAACCCTATATATGTAACTAGATATGAGTAATGTAGTGAAGTAGGAATGAAGCTTTCATGTCCCCTATATTTTTCTTTGAAATGTGTCATTTGTGTTTGATTATAAACTGAAAGTATATAAATATAAGGAAGTATATGAGAATGTTGTAATTTTATGTGAATTTTCCCTCGGGATGGAAATATCCAATCTAGGTCATAGTGTACTATAGTTTTGGTTCTTATTAAATGGATGGTTATGTGCCATATTGAATTTTATCCATTCTTTTGTATTTATTCCTATTTAAGGAGTACCCTTGAAAACTTGTATGTGTCATTATCCTTTTAATATATGGTGGATGTAAATATATATATACCCTAATGAATTCCCCCCTCTTTTGAGGCAATGAGATATGACTGATCATTGAGTTAAACTCAAAATAAATGGTGTGTATCCATGTTGGATAAATATGATAATTTATGTTGGTTCACATGGAAACCTAACATGGTGGCCATCATTAAGATCTTATTCCTACAAAAAGGCTTGTGCATGGTGGAGACCATTGGATTTGAACATTTAGAAGTAATACACAATTGTAGTAATTCAGATATAATTATACATGTTAGATAAGAAAATTACTTTATTCAAAGTATAAGTAAGTCCAATAGGTCTTATATAAGGTTCATATCAAGTGCATAGAGTAATATCATTGACAGTCAAAATGTCTCAAGATAATTGCTTGTGAAGTGTACAAAGTTTGGATTAGAAGGCTTGCATATATACAGGTCAATGTTAGATGTAATAGAGGCATAGAGTCACAAACTCGGATTTTGGATGTCATCACAAGACAAACAATTGTTATATCAACAATAGTCAAATAAGAACCTATTTACATAAGGAAGTAAATACACAAGTAATATCACATAGATAAGAGACATAGAGCCAAAAGCACGGAACACCAAAGTGTTGGAAGACAATTTCAACAGTATCAAGGCACATAGTAATGATTAATACTACAACATAATAATAAGATCCAATAAAAAGTAAGTGAAAATATAACAAACAATAAACAGGAGTAAAAGTGTAGAATAAAATGAGTTAGAGATGTATAAGATGCATGTGTTAGTCTTGTTATTCTATTAGATAACAGATACGCAATATAAGTAATTATGCATTGTATTGCAAGAAAAGACTATCTTGTGAATGCAAGAAAAATAAACAAATTGTTCTCCTAGTCTAATCTTCTCAAACAAAACCTCATATAGAGTAATGGATGGAAAGAAATGAGAGATTCATTACCTACACTTACCTATAAGTTACACAGCTCCTTCTTTGATGTGTTGGATTTGATCTTGATTGATTGTTGATTACTCTTGCTTTGCTTCAGATTTGTGTGGACAAACTTGGGCAATACCTCCCCTTGTTTTGCCTTGGATTGCTTGATGAAGGATGATGAATGATTGATGATGATAGATTGTAGATGGATAATGGATTGATTAAGTGATAAAAAGATGAGAAAATGACAGACTTTTTGTTAGCTTGATAATGCTCATTAGCTCTCATGGAGGATGAGAGTTCAATTTATGGTTTGTGGGTGGAGGATGCAATGGCTAAGATGAAGCCAAGTTGGAGGGTGGAGAATGCATGTGAGGATTGGAGGATTCTAGAGTGGAAGACTCTAGAATTTTAGATAATATATAAATTCATTGACGGAATGAACTTCTATTTAATTAAAAATTCAATAGAAGGACAAGGTTAGAGAGGCTTCTAGAAATAGAAGCCTCTAGATTTAGAGGTGAAGCATGTGATTAGGATTAGAGTTAGATTAGGTTAATAAAGATGATTAGTGATGTGATTACATGGAAAGGCTAGGTATAGGCATGTGTAGAGTAGGTGGGTAAGTGGGTGTAGGAATATTAACTTCCTACAAAATATTAATAAAGGATTAGAATAGGATAATAAGATATAAAATTAATGATAAAAGGATATGATAAATGATGGGATGGGATATAATAATGGATTTAAAAGGATAAATGATATGGAAATGATAAATGATGATAAATTTTAAAAAGGGATAATGATGAAATTAATAATAATTAATCTTGTGATTAATTATTATATGGATTTAGATATGTTATGGGACAAATTAATTGTAATTAATCATGTCGACATTTTAGATGTCTACATTTTGCCCCTCTTTGAAGTGTTATTGTGTAGCAATGACAATTCAAAGAAAAGAAGAGAAGATGTTAGGATGGTGATATGATGCCCCTCAAGGGGTTAGGTGGGGAGGAACGAGGCAGGTAACCACTTGAATAGAGGAGAGGCCCAAGTTAGATGAGAGAGGATTGGAGGATGAGAAGACTTTGAGGATACATGAGGAGAAGGAGAGAGGATGAGAGGATTAGAAGATGATTAGAAGGGATTTAGGATTTAGAGGATTAGAATATAGGAGGTTGGAGAATACGGATAGAGGATTAGAGGAATATTAGATTTAGAAGATTCAACGAGGATTTTGGATTTTAGAGGATGCCCCAGAAAATGATGGATGAGAGGATTAGGAGAGTAGGATATTTGGATTAGGAGATATTGGATTTGGAGTAGAGGATGCCCTAGTCAATGATGTGTGACAAGGGTGAAGATTTAGGATTGGATTAGATGATGCCATAGTCAAGGGGTTAGGTTTTGAGGATTTTAGATTATAGGATGCCCCAGTCAAGGGGCAAGGATTGAAGATTTGGGATTTAGATTTGATGATGATGGATTGGAAGATGTTAGATTTGAGAATTTATTGGATATGAAGATAAGGTATTAGTTTATAGGATGTTTGATTTAGAGGATTAGAAAATTGAGGATGTTTGGATGAGAGAATGAGGATCAAGTTTGGATGATTAGGGATGATATGATGATGATTGGGAGTGATTACCATAAAGTGATGCACTATTATCATCATTCAAGTATTATTGATGAGTGTGGGATTAGAAGATACCCTAGCTAAGGGGTGAGGATGTTGGGTTTTGGATGCAAGAGAATAAGGTTTGGATGTGGATATTTATTGATTGGATAAGAGGATGAGGAGGTTAGATAGTTAGTTAGATGATGATGAGGATTAGGTATGGATGATTATAAGACTAAAAGACGATGACAGAAGGGGGTGTGTTACCATAAAGTGTCCACTATTATCATCATTAACAATTGTGATGGATGTGGCATAGAGAAAAATGCATCAAGGTATGAAGACCATGATGATTGAGTTTCCAATTTTTGCCTGAGTCCTGGATGTATCATTGGATGTTGAAAGTTGGATGTTTCATATCATTGGACCGATTAAGTCTGATAAAAATGGTCCTCATGGCATTGGACCATGATAAAGAAAAAGAAACAAAAGGAGGCCTCATATCATCAACCAAAATGTAAATGCAGACAAGTAAACAAACATCTATAAACAAAAACACACATATTGTATTTTTGTATATTTTTGTGATTTTTAGATTTGGATGATTTTTTGGATGGTTAGGGGATTATTTGTGACTTAAGGATAGGTAAGATCCAAAATGTGATTCAAGATGGGATGAAACTCACGGGGATTTAGGGACATTGGATAGGTTGGGTAGGATAGGAATTGGTTTATAGTCCTAGGATTAGATGTAGATGTGGGATAGGATGAAAGGGATAAGATGAGGGAGATTGGATAGGTTGGATAGGTTAGGTTGGATGATAGGTTATGTGATTAGATATGGATGTGGTTGATATGGGCCAGGATAAGGATTGTGTGACATAAATTGGATAAGTTAGAGAGGATGGGGATTGGTTAATAGGTTAATATTACATGAGATGTGGAATGGGAGACAAAGAGGATGAGGGATGCGGTATATGGTAAGATGAGGGATATGGAAGATGATAAGATATGCCCTCAGAATAGAGGGGAGATGGATTGAGGGATAGATGTGGTGTGCCCCAAGTGTAAAGTAGGGTGGCCTGGATGGATAGATGATTTCAATTTTCCCCTAGATGTATGGTAGGATGGGAAGTGAGGGGTATCTAAAATGGATGATACCCCTAACAGATGGTGGTAAGGCTACCCTCAATCATGATGATGATAATGTGAAAGGGACATGAGGAGGATTGGATGAAAAGGAAAATATTTTCACCTTCTAATAGATGTTCGATCTTGGGAAAAAGGATGTGAATGTGATGGATGGAGGGAAAATAACATCAATGATGAACAAGATATGAGCTTAAAGACACATGTTGTAAGGAAATATTTTAGCTAAAAAAAGTGTAACTAAGTTCTAAACAATAACTGGCAACATGCGAGCCCTATGTTTTTGCGAGATCAAGGTGTGTGCGATTATGATGGTTAATTACCGAATGAGGTGAAAACTTAATGGGCAGTATATAAATACAAACTATCCAATTTATAGGGAGTGATTAAGTCAAATAGGTGGATGGAGGTTGAACGGAAGGCTAAGTCGTGCATTGCTCTGATTCCCAGCTAAAGTCCATAGCCCCGATGAAGATGCATCTGATTCTTATCACAACATTTCTCTACTTCTCTATTCTTGTCACAACATTTCCACTACTAGGCATCCATAGCCCCGGTAGAGATGCTAGAAACACCCCCATAGAAGGTCTTGAGGTGGATTTTATTTGATTTTGATTTTGATTTTTTTTAATCTTTTACTTTTTTATATTTGGATTTTTTTGCATACAGATGTTCCACTCTCTTGAAAACTCTCAAGGGGTTAAGAATCACTAGTGGCTTGATGGGGGGATGGAAATGAGTGTGGAGATGACATTGGATAGAGTGTTAAAAGAAACACCCAAGGGTATTAACCACAAGTTGATTAAGTGTTTTAAAGTGCATGGGTCTGCTAGGAGGAAAATTGTTCTTAAATGTTGGAGGTAATGATAGACCAAGGTCACATGGTTGTAGTAGGTACTGTTGGCTTACAACATGTGTGATCAAGCTGATCAAGTGTTCAAATGAATGGATTGGAAGATGATATGAATGGATGTGATGATAAGACATGGATTAGATGCAAAGGGATTTAGATTTTGGATGGAAGGAGGATGGGTGGAAGGAAATAAAATCCATGTGCAGACGAATGATTTATGTCCTCAATCCATATTTAGGTGTTTGGTATTCATAGGGGAATTAAAGAATTTTTATTGGGTTGAGTGGTTGGGATGGTAGGGATCAACAAGAGAGAGTGGTAGAAATGGATTTTCATGTAGTAGGGAAGGGGGGTTGTTAGTGTTAGGTTTATAACCTAAGCCTAAACAACTTGGGTTTTGACGAAGGGAGATGGGTTCGTAGATGCATTGTTCATGGATGCCTAAGCCTTTGCCTCGATGTTTCATATTAGTGAACATATTTTTGGCTATAGGATATGAAGTGGATGGGGAAGATGATGTCATGTGGTCATCATGAGATTGGGGAATTGTAATTTTATCATCTGCTAAAAGGCTATACTTAACAAAGGATGGGAGTGTGATATTAGATTTGGTTTTTTTATTAGTGAGGGGTGTTTGGATACACAATGATATTTGGATGGTTGAAAATGTGTGGATGTTGAGTGTAATTTGGATGATAGATGATGGTTAGGGATAGGATTGGGATGAAAAGGTGGTGGATAGAAATATACAAGGATAATAATTCTTTGATTAATGAGGTTTTGGACATAAGACCTAAATTGCTTGCAACGATTAGTCGAATGTCCATGGGTGCGATGAAAGTCGCAATAGTAGTATTCCCCATACCAAGGTGGTTTGGGAATATTTTGATCACGTGATATGTTTGGGGTATGAATGGTAATGTTGAAGGATTTTAGACAATGGAAGATGGTGGTCAAGGATTCACTTAAAGGATTGAAGTGGATTGGGTTAAATGATTTTCAGGGAGTAGGAAGTAAAGGTGTGGGATTCGATGGATAATGAGATGCATTGGCTGATTTGAATTTATGAGTTGGATTAGATTGTCTTGTCTTAGAAGATGAAGGGGATTGATTAGGCATGGGGTCCAAAGTGGATGGTTTAGGATTGGAGGCCAAAGTAGATTTGGTAGATTTTTAACTGCTTTGAGAATGTGGTTTTGAGGTAGATGGTGTTGGATTAGGATTAGTTTTTTTTGGTATTAGTAGATTTAGATGAAGGGGAATTTTGTGATATGGGGGTCACATTAAATTTGAGGGATGGGTGTGGTGTAGGAACTACATTAGATTTGGTCGATTTAGGGGATGAAAATATCTCTGATGTCGTGAGGGTAGCTCTACTGAACTCTTTCTCAAAACAAAAATCAATGGATGATATACATTTTAAGCATTGTGTAGAAAATATATTGAATTAGAGTGAAGAGATTTCATTAAAACTATGTGAGAAATTATTAAGGTCAACCTTTTGGATCATGTTCCATGATCCATCATTAGGTTGAGAACTACATGTATGTTTCTTTCTCATCAGTTTTGTTCAGATCTTGATAATGAACCATGGAGCACAATCTGAAATATTAATCTTAAAAATTTCTCACACGGTCTTAACCAGAAATACTTGGCAAGAATAACACCCTTGGAAGTATGAAAACTATTAATCAGTGTGGTTGTGGCAATGTCACTTGGATACCTAAGCTTGCATATGATAATTATGATCTATAAAGAAGATTATCTCTTCTTTTCAAGTTCTAAAACATAAGAAACAAACAACTTGTTTGAAATCAAATAGGAGAATCAAAAAACAAAATCATCAAAGTACCTTTCTAAGAGGAACCGACACAAAGATTCCCTGGAAGCTGATAGCGAATAGGAGAAAATATCTAACCTAGTGTTGGATTTTTGACATCTTCAACCCTATTCGAAGGATACCCTCTCCCAACCACTCTATAAGTGTTCTCATCCATTGCAGTCAAGTAAATCCCATATCATCCTTTAGCAAACAAGGAGGATAAGTTGAGGATGAAAGGCTAAAGGCATGCATTGTTGTAGAGTTCCATTATCCGTGTACAAGAAAAATAAGGCAAAGATTACTTACCATTGAAGGTAATACTAGCACATTACACCACACATGTATGTGTAAAATGTTTTCATATCTAGTGAATGGCTTGATCTAAACTCCAAGTTTGGATGTGAGGGATTTCCAAATCTTGATGAAGCAATATCCCAATAAACTAGCTGATATATTTAGGATTGGGATCAACACTAATGTGAACATCAACTTTTGGATTGTTACAACAAATACCATACCAATTATAGAACTCATAATAAACCCACGAAGGGTGAGCTGATGAGTCCATTTAGGCATAAGAGTGGATGGATTCTACTCCCGCTCCTGCTCCTCTTTCTCTATGTCATCCTCCTCCTCCATGTCAAATCCTTTGGTTTTCAAACGTTCAATTTCTATAGTTGCTTGGGTGGGGTATCCATTTCACCCCTCACCTCCTATGTAAGTGAATGAATGAAATATTTTAATGTCCACGAGACTGAAGTGTCTATGGACCAAAAGTTGAGCAAATGTTGTTATCTATTATCTAACAAAATGCACTTATGCCCATGATGTATACATATCATGCCATTTGACTGCATTAAATTTTTTTAGAGATTTGTCCTAAGTGAAGTGAGCCTTCAACCAAACCCATTTTATTTATTTTTCCAGGTTTGGCCATTCATTTAAATTAATATCTCATCCCCTTACTCATTTTTTGTTTTGTTTTATCTATGTGTTCTTTCTATTCATCCATAGGTTACTTACGTCATTACGACTTGTAAAGAGTCTCTTTTTAAGTTTAATTTTTTTTGCAATTAGAATTAGATCTTCAACATATACGAAGAATCTCTAAACTTCCACTTGGTAGTGAATTGAGAACCATAGTTCATCCATTTTGTTCTAGAAATTTCTCCTTAAAACTCTATCAAATACTTTATTAAAATCTATGAAAGTGCAATAGACTTCATGTTTTTTAATTTGAAACCATTTCAAATATGTTTTACTACACAATGATATTTTTTTAATTGGTAAAAGAGGGTTGGTGGGTCCCTTGCATGTTTATTAATATCGTATATAAGAATTACATATATGTCACTTATTGAATTTATTAGTGAATGTTTGGTCTAAAATCTTATTTGACATTTTTCTCTCTTTCCTTTTTTTCAGCCTAATTATTCTACTTTTGACCATGCTCCCAAAAATTTTTGCAAAGAGGAAATTAACCATAATGGTATGGTTGTTTGAAGGGTTATTAACATCCCCATCGTTGATCATATGTATGGTTAGGTTGTTTGTCCACTTTGACAGGTAGCCATTTTGAATGACCTCATTAAATATTTCTCTGATGTGAGGTGTTAAAATCTCTACCCCTCATTTTGGATATTCCACTTATAGGCCATCTATGTCTTAATCCTTATCCATTCCTATCTTCTTGTTTTTATGCAAATGTGCAATAGGAAAATTGATAATTTTCAAGCATGACAACGATGCCCTTGTGTCAAAAATTCCAAGTTTTACTCTTCTGAGGCACCTCAGGTCTACCCAGTCAGTCCCATGACCTCATAGATGATGTTAACCTAGTCCCTTAGGTGATTTAGGAAAGTCAATATAACCCCCCTAGGTGGTTTTAGGAGTTCTTGAAAAATGTAAATTTTGGGCAGTATTAGTTTTATGTGTTGCAATAATGATGAAAATTTCACCTTTCACACACAAGTCTAAGTCTGATATGTGTGATTAAATAAAAATGGTATCTAATACTATGGAAGTATAACCACTAGTTAATCTAAATAGGAGGACTAAAACGTTTTATAAATGCACTAAAACAATATGGAATAGTTGTAAATAATTATACTAAATGAAATAAAAATCTAAATATGCAAGGAAGTAAGAAAGAATGGATTAGATGATTAAAGAATACTGTTGTAGGTTGTCGTTGGTCTAACTATAAATTCCAGGTGCAAGAATGATCACTCAGAAGTCTCGAAAAGACCAAATCTAGAATATTTGAGTAGACTGAGGTGCCTGGAAAGGTAATAAGGCACCCCAGGGCACCCTGGTCTATAGATTAGGCACCCAAGTTTCTGTAAAATATCAAAGTATAATTTTTACAAGGTCGTAAGGTATCCTGAAGTGTTTTATGTCTGTCACATTAGATCTGTCAAGCTACACCAAATGTGTTGAATAATGGAGTGATGAGCTGCAAGAAATAAGGAATTATCAAAACCCTAAAAATAAATATGAAAAATGAATGAGTCAGATTGACCTCAGCTGCCACAAACATGGGAGTACTAAACTGAGCACTGCACTACATTTCAGATCCAAATGTAATTCTGGTGTGTGTGTATGTGCATGTTGTGCCATAGGTGCTCTTGTGCCAGTCACACTTTTTGAGGTAGTGAGTAATAATAACTAAAGAAAATGTAATAGCATGTGTGCATAGATTATAATTGAATCCTCCCCCTATGATGTGTGTGTTGATGAAGATATCCTAGCCTTGATGCATGGTACTATGTGGATGCAAGTGATGCAATGGATGCAACACTAGATGGAGTGATAGTATTATGTGATGTTAGGACCCTCATTATGGTCTTATAACTTTGTATTTATAGAGTTATCTTGTTATAATTTAGTAATTAACCCTGACATGGCTGACTAGGAAAATGAAAAGGATGAAAAATGGCTAGAAAGACCCCAAAAAGAAGTGGGAAAGTGGAACATGGATCAGGGTGCCCTAGGGCATCCCAGTACAGGATTGGGCACCCAAGTTTAGGCTAAAATGACAAGAAAATTTCGAAATAGTTGGATATATATACGAAAATATGCAGGAATGACGAAATAAAATATAAAAAATAAGATGACAAAAGGTGGGATCAATTAGTCTTCACTTGATAACCCTCTAAATAGTAGTATAAGATCGGGCTAAATAATGCCTAAAGTGCATGATTTTATGTTTACATTTTGCCCCCACTTTATGTTGGTGAGAGAAACACTCACTAATATAAAGTAGATAGAGATGCATACTTGATATCCATGTAGAGTATAAAAGAAGATGTGCCGATGGACTAGAATCAAGCGTGGAATGACAAAAAGAAAAAGTGGATGAGCATGGATTCTAAAGATGAAAAATGTACATAAAAAGTGATGAGAGTGAACCTAGGGAGGAACACGTGTGTAGTTTCTATGATGTGTAGTGTACCTAGATAGTTAGTAAAGGAAAGTGCCATCGTAGTGTTTTGTCGTTTTCACTGTCTCTGTTGCTATCGTTTTCACTGTCACTGTCACTTTCATTGTCGCTATTGTTGTCGTTGTCCCTATCGATGTCGCTGTTGCTATCGCTGTCACTGTCACTATCATTTTCATTGTCACTATCACTATCGTTGTTGCCAATTTGAATGCTTGTTTTTCATATGGTCGGACCTGTAAGGAGAAAATTATCAAGTCATCAAATATGTATGTAAAAATGTTGTGTAGATTATGTATATGTATAGAAATGTGTAAAGTACACAAAAATAAAAGTGTAAATGGAACATGTGCCCCTAATCCATGTCGAGAAAAAATGGTGTAGAAGGATATCCTGTACTGTCACGAGTTTTTTGGGCGATCTCACGCCACCCCGACTGAAGAAGTATAGGGAGGAAATGATCTGTGTCCTCCAACCTTCAACCACTTCTCTTGAAATGCGTGAAGAGATCTCTGTAATGTCCTAGTTTTTTGGGGGATTCGATGCCACCTAACAAAGTAGTGTAGTGAGGCACACCCACTGTAACCTCCAAGCTTCTAACTGCTCTGCAGAAATTCTGAAGGAAAACATGTCCTACAGAGGCTGTTGGGTATGGAATTCATAGACTGGTCTAAACTCACTCGTTGTATGTAAACCCACAATGTCAAGGACGGAAAGTGCATTGTATTAAAAGAGTGTAAATAAGTTGAGTTAGTATGTAAACAATCAATGATTCCCCCCTCTTTGGGGGCAGATGCGACGTCGCTGAAGGGAGAATACGACCCCAAAAGAGGACCCACTACACTTTGACATGTAGAAATTTACCCTCCAGGGGAAAGGGAAAGCTCTTGGTAGATACCAAGGTGCACATAAAAGGGGATGGATAGCCAAAAAAAGTGTTTGTTTGAAAACACATGCATGTAGTAAGATAAGTGTAAAATATGCATAAAATGTTGTAACTACAAAAAAAAGTAGTGTAAACATGAAATAAAGAAAGTAGACCCCACAAAGCGGGTTGTAAACATGGAAAATCACTCATGATGTCGCAAGACACACAAGGTTGTCATGGCAAAAAATAGTAGACAAATGTGTACACAACTAAAGGGAAAAGCCTGAAGACAATGGAAAACAATGAAATAAAAGTATAGAAAGGAACAAACAAGTAGTCATGGAAATATGTAATCGTGCAAAACAAGTGATGCACGTGGAACAATCATTAGCATGTTACAGCGATAACCAATATGTCAAAGTGTGTATGAGAAAGTAATATAAGATGTTAAGTACAAAATCAAAAAATAACACCTAGATAAAATGAATGTGGATGTCCTCAATGACTGGTATAGGAAGGGTAGAAAATGAGAATCCATGCTACATGTAGAGTCCTATATCTATGATCACACTAAATGAAGGAATGAACACACATGTGTGTATGATAATGACATATAAGAAATTAGTCTAACATATGTCCTAAAGTGATCATGCAAAACATTAGTAAGCAAGAGTAAATTCCCCCAAGATAATGTAGTATGTTGTGGATAGAAGGAATGGATTGCAATATGGAATGATAGGAACAACGTGACCCCTGAGTAGATGGAAGTGTATGTAGTGAGGTTCATTTTTTACCCCCTCAGCAGTCAAGAATAAACCATCAACAAGAGTGCATCATCGGGAAATGGTCCAGTAGTGTTGGTTGTTTCTAGCGCACTGTGCTGAGTGTGTATATGTAGTGGTGATGAAATATAACATGTGGAGAGATGCACGTGAACCCTATAGCCTAAGCCTATATCACGACTTGTTGAATAGGTGAGTGATGATTTATCCCTAAACATATATCACTATATGATGAAAGTATGAAGATGGGTGATGATTTAGCCTAAAGTGTCTGTCACTACAAGATGAAAGGAGGGAGTGGTGATGTAACCTAAGGTGTATATCACTACAAAATGATTTAATGGGTGACAATGTAACCTAAGCTATATGTCACTAATGTTGGAAATGTCACATGAGGAAATGTTGCCTGGTAAATGTAAGGTCCATTTGATTGGTAAACCGTCGGCGGTTGAGTATGGACCGAGGAACTAAATTTCATCATAGAGTGGTGAAAAAAATGTGTAGAAACCAACATAGTATAAATGACCAAGTGATGAATATGGTATGTAAATATGTGGTGTGGGAAATGATGTGTAATATGTGAAATGTAATAATAGGTGTATATCAAAATGGAACATGTAATGATGATAGGTAGAACTAGAGCCATATGTAATGCAATCTAGTGTAGTATGTAGAATATGTATGATGTATAAATGTACCATGTGGAAACTGCAATCTAGGGTGTGTAGGGTATAAAGGATATGTAATATGTAAGATGTGGTGATAGGTGTAGATAGGATATAGAATGTGTAGTGGTAAAATTTGAAGTGAGACCCACATATATGGTGTAGTCTAGCGTAAATGTAGAAGGCATGGATGAAATATAAAAATAGACTCATATGTAATGACGACTAGTGTAGTATATGGAAAATGTACAATATGAAAATGTGTAGCATATAATGACTAGATGTGTAGATGAATATAACGCATATATGAGGATTAGTATTATGTAGAAATCAGTGTAGGATAAACAGTGTATAACGCGCAATGTAGGATGAAAATGGAATATGTAGTTCCTATGGTACAATGTGTGGGGTTTAGTGTAGTGGTAATCCCTCAAATTTAAAGTGTGAACCGAAGCACAATAGTGCATCATCGGGTAATGAGGGTATGATGATCCATGATATGATATGCCTATAGGAAGTGACAATAAATGATAAATACAAAGTGTATGATGTAAGACTATGTAACTATGCTAAAAGAGGAGGGGGAGATGTGTGATGGATATGGTACCCTAAGCGTGTATGAAGGAGAAATCAATTTATAAGGTTGAAGGATGAAGATCCATCAACTGATGCCTAGGATGATGAAAATGGAGGGCCACGATCTACTAGTGGGGATATAATAGATAAAGTTGGTGCTGACGAATGGAATCTACATGTGCATGAAGGATAAGTAAGTTAGGAATATTTAGATAGGAGTACATGCTGTAGTGATAACTCTTTTGAGGGAGATGGTGAATCACTTACAAAAGGTTTCTACTGATTTACCATGCGGGTAGCGGCGGTGTGACACTTACAAGCTAAACGAGGCCGATGGGGTGAATGTAGAATGGGAGGGGGTACTGTAGCAAATGAAAGGAGGCCTAGTTGTTGGAGATATCTAATAATATGTGATAAAGGGTGGAAAGAATCAATATGATGTCCTTGAATTCAATGATAGTGGAAAAATGGATGATCGTGATATTGCATTAGTTATGAAGGAGGATAGTGACAAGTAGATGGCAGAGAAATCAATTGATGATTAAGAAGATGAAAAAAAATGTCCTGCAGAATAAAATTAGAGGGGAAGATAAGGGGTGGAGGTAATGGTATATCAAGAGCGTCAGTGAAATGGCAGGTAGGGGACATAGATGATGCATGAGGTGTAAAATGAGGAAAAAAATTTGATGTAGAGGCATCCTTAAGTTGTTCTATATTAGCAAGGAGAGACACAATTGTTTCTTCCATGGAATGACATTGGTTTTGTAACGTGTGTATAGAATCCAATAGGTTTGCATTAGATGAAGGACGGTGAAGGTAAAGGTCATCAACTAGATGGGTGGATGCAGGACATGTTTGAGGTAATGATGGATCAAGGTTAATGCAAGAAGGTAGGGGAGGAATAAGATCACCTAAAGGATCGTCAACATTAGTGTCAAAATAGTATTGAACGACGTGATAAAATTGATATGTAGTGGTATTTGGTTGGTCATCCAGATAACCATGAATGCGTAATATGTACATGGACATGGTGTATTATTCATTTGTAAAGGGAGGTAACAGATAACTCTAAGCATACTAAATAGTGAGGTTGGGTGAATAGAAAAGAAAGGAGCTACTACAAATGTGCATAATTCCAAATGGCAAGGGAAATGTGATATCCATGTGATTAGGATCAAGTGTTACTCTAATATAATCTAACCAAGACTAGCCTAGAGTGAGTGGAGAAGTAATATGATAACACACGAGATGAAAAAAAGGATGGAAAAAATGCATGCCATACACAACAGTGAGAATAACAGTGCCATGATAAAAATGTGGATCACATAAAGGAGAATTAAGGTTGTCGAAAGAAAAACCAAGTCTAAAGAGACCATCATGTGAGAATACAATGGCCATACATGATTTATCAAATGGTATGTGTTCCCAATAATAATTATTCATGAAGAGGGTGCAGGTAAATGACAGATGCACTAAAAATTATTATGTTGGAGAATATGCTAGAACAACATTTATGTGTTGCAAAGGTACCAGATAAGGAATAATGGCATTAATATTGGTAGGTGTAGAGGAAGATATGACGTTGATCACCTGAATAGAACCCTCAAGGGGAAGCTTGAGTATAAGGGGATATGTTGGAGAGAGTGGTAAAGAGATGGAGTAGCATAGAGTAGGTTATTTGTATAGTATCATCAGGGGTAAGTGATAAGTCAGGAGGTACCTGATCAATCATAAAAATAGTAGTAAGTAGGTCATGGGAAAGTGCGAGAAATGGAGATGCATTCCTAGAAGATGGATAAGTAGGGTCTACTATGGCATCGATGGAGTCCTCTATAAACAATACTGGAGAAGGAAAAAGAGAGTGGGAAGATTTGAGTGGTTCATGAATAGTAGTAGGTGTGGTGATGAGACTAGGAGGGAGGTCTTGTACTTCCGCTACAAGTTGTGATAAAATAGCATGATCAATAGTGTGTAGATAAGAGAAAACAACATCATCAATAACTTGAGGATCCATACAAAATGATGGAAGCTCAATGACTGAAGGGAAAGGTTTATAGCCAGAAGGAGAAGTAGGAGTATCTACAAAAGCATGGCCATGAATATCAAATTGTAAACTAATTGGAGACTTAGGAGAAGTAGCTTTACTATTACGCTTACCCATAATGGCTAAATGGAAATGTAAAACCCTATAAGGTGCTATGAAGAGTTGGGTTCACCAAAATGATTAACTAAAAATGGGATCTAATACTATGGAAGTATAGCCATTAGTTAATCTAAATAGGAGGACTAAAAAATTGTATGAATGCACTAAAATAGTATGGAATAATTGTAAATAATTATACTAAATGAAATAAAACTCTAAATATGTAAGGAAGTAAGGAAGAATGGCTTAGCTGATTAAAGCATACTATCATAGGTTGTTACAGATCTAACTATAAATTCCATGTGCAAGAATGATGAGTCATAAGTCAAGAAAAGGTCAGATCTGTAGGATCCGAGTAGACTGAAGCACCTGGGATGGTACTAGGGCTCCCTAGGGAAGCTTGGTCTGTAGATTAGGTGCCTTGGTTTTTGTAAAATATCTGAATCTGATTTTTAAAGGGTCACAAGGTATCCTGAAGTGTTCTTTGTCTGTCGTATTAGATTTATTGAGCTTTGCCAAATGTGTTGAATAATTAATTGATGACCTGCAAGAAAGAAAGAAGTATAAAAACCCTAAAAATAAATATGTGAAATGAATGGGTTAGACTAGACTTAGATGCCACAATTTTGAGCTTACTAAAATGAGCGATGCAATACATTTAAGACCCAAATGTAATTATGGTGTGTGTATGTGTGTGTGTGTGTGTGTGTGTGTGTGTGTGTGTGTGTGTGTGTGTGTGTGTGTGTGTGTGTGTGTGTGTGTGTGTGTGTGTGTGTGTGTGTGTATGCATGCACGCATGCGCATACGTGCATGCATGTCATTCCCTAAGTTCTCTTATGTTAGCCACACTTTGTGAAGTAGCAGGAAATAATAACTATAGAAAATGTAATAACATGTGTGCATGGAATAGAATAGAATCTTACCCCTATGTTGTATGTGTTGATGCAGATCTCCTAGCCTTGATGCATGACACTATGTGGATGTAAGTGATGCAACTCTAGACAGATTCATAGTAGTATGTGATGCTAGGACCCTCATTATGGTCTTATAACTTTGTATTTATAGAGGTCTCTTACTCTAATTTCGTATTTAACCCCGACATTGTCGACTAGGAAAAAGATAAGGATGAAAAATAGATAGAAATACCCCAAATATAGGTGGGAAAGTGGAACATGGATCGAGGTGTCTTAGATGAGACCAGGGTGCCTCACAGTGCCCCAGTATAGGCCTTGATGCCCCAGTTTAGGCTAAAATGACCGGACAATTACGGAATAGGTGGATATGTGTAGGAAAATATGCAGGAATGATGAAATAAAATATAAAAAAGATGGCCAAAAGGTGGGATTAATTAGTACTTTATTCACTTGATAACCCTCTAAATATTAGTATAAGACCGGGTTAAATAATGCCTAAAGTGCATGATTTTGTGTTTACAACATGTGTGAATGGTTGCAAAGTCATAAAACATGCTTTGTGATTCTTATCTTATTGTAGATCCAAACGAGAATGTGGGTTTGTGCAATTTTCTTAATTATTCCATGGAGATCTCAAAGATGACCCCTTTGGAAATAAGTTCAAAGCATTAGTGAAAGTAAGTGATAATTTCAAAACTTGTGAATTAGTTAGGCATGTTTCTAAACATGTTTTGATTTTTGAATATATGCATATTATACGGAAATGAGTGAATGGAAATTAGAGCTTTGATTGGAAGAAATGGGTTGTATGCAGTACCACCTATGATCAATGAATATCACAAACAAGGACATGAAACCCATGGACAAGGTGGAGTAGTCCACTTATAGATTAATTCTCCATGAAAATATGTTGATCCTATATATGCCGTCAATACTGTCCTAAATGATGTCGCCTTGAATAGGTGATAAAAACCACGTGAAGGGTAAAGAATTTGGAGAATGTTAATAGGAACTCAAACTAACTTAAAAGGAACTCCATGTAATAATTATACTCCTCCTTCATTGGCTAGAGTGATAGACTCACTATCCTCTCTACTGTTTATAGTGGTTGTATTCCATGTGGGGTATGTATCGATGAAACATGCAGGTTTTTTTATGGATATGGCATGAATATAAAAATATAAATTAACATGTCAGTTCTTGTAAATTTCAATGACTTTGCAGGTAAAGAAATTGTATTAGAAAATGCAAATTTAATGAATTGATAAATATTTGTATATGTTTTTAGTTTGCCTATGAATAGGTAAACAATTTTCTCGAAGCATTTTAATTGATTTGTTGATGAATGAAATCAGCGCGAGGATGATATTACATGTACAAACAAATGATATTTTTCTTAATAAAATGTAAAGTATAAACATGACCGGGGACATAATGAATATATCCATCTTGGTCAGAACCATATGCCCATATGTGGTGATTCATAAGATGATTACAAAATGTTGGGTCATAAACTCCTATATTATCTAAAAAACATTATTTGGAGTGCGCATGCACTATCATAGAAGTAGATTACAAGTTTTTATTTTTTATTTTCTTTTTCTCTAGTAGTTATAATTTGTGTGAAGGTCTAGAACACCTTTAAGATGTTGAGCATAAAGTAATCTTCAATACATAATGTAAAATTAGTGTTTGGAATAGTGATAAGAAATCAAGTTTCTTTTGCAATACATGATACTATTTGTCGGTTTAACATTGGCTCCCTAAAGAATGAAGATATTACAAACAATGTCCAAGGATGTGTATTGACTGTAATAGACTATACTTTAAGCATGTTGATTTCAGTAAAAGTATTTACATGTCATTTTTGAAGGTAAATGACTATGTAATAAAAAATGTAAGTGTATGTTATTATTACCTTCACTGTGGTGTCTGATAGTAGTTGTAGGCGATCCATCGATCTCTTTGCATTTACATTAGTGATAAAAGTGGATTGCATAGACCAAAATGTTCTTTTTGTTCCTTCACTTCGCTTTACCATGTTTTTGAAGAGGCATATGGCAAGTTCCTTTCTTCTGATTTTGTTTTCAATCATGTTGTATTCTGCTACAAGTGTTTGCAACAAATATACCTATTTTTATAAAGCAAACAACAATTACTTTATTTTCAATTGGAAATGAAACGAATCTTGTTTATCTATAATTGTAAGAAAAGATGTGATGCTTACCCACACTTTGTCATTAACTAAATTACTGTATGTAATATCTACAATGAATTGGTTGCCTATTTTTTGAGCCGATGTACAAATTTCCGCTAAAGTGGCAGTTGCATAATGCTCCGTGGTGGCCAAAAGTTGATGGATAGTTGAATTCGGTATGAACATGTGCTAGGTGCAAATAGAATCAATAGATTATATGATTGTGTTTTCATTTGTTAATAATATAAAATCATAATCACAACAGTCGTACTCACTTTCGGGAGCAATAATGAAATTCGTGATATGAATTCCCCTTTTGGGAGTGATCTTATGTTCATGAGTTCTAATAAAAGGATCCAATCAGGTTGAGATTTATTTTGAGTTCACCTTTCTTTTCTGTTAGCTCAAATTGCAAAATTTATTTTAGTTGTTGTTTGTCAAGAATGGTTCTATATATGGAAACAATGTCACCTTCAAAAATATTACCAAAATTTTAAATGTTAATGTCGTCAATATATATTAATAGGGGATGTGCATTTTTTCTCTACACTTTGGAAAGAGCGGAATCAATTAGTAATGTATGTGCAAATTGAAATGACAGAAATAAATTGCCAATGCATTTACCTCTTATGTTGTTGTTCTACTGGAAGATCACTCTATTTATTTGAAGCAGTGTCTTCCATGTGTATCTACAACAATATGAATCAAACAATAAGCATTGCTTATCAAGGAAAAATGTATCGAGTTTGCCTTGGTTTTATATGTAAATGTTATTGGTACTATAAATGGAAAACAAAGAGGTGCGTACCTTTTGCAATGCCAGTTGCTTAGGTGTTTTTGCTTGTTTTGTATTTGCAAGCTTGTTTTCAATATGCAATTGCATTTTTTTATTGTTTTTTGTGACCAACTTATGAAATTAAGAGTGAACAACTTTTATTTGAATCTGCATGAGTTTTTTAGCTATTACAAAATAGGAAATGAAATAAAAAGTGTATTGTGATTAGTCTAGTATATATGAATGCGTTCAAGATGCATGTTGTCTATATTCACATTCATCCAACAATGGTATATTTTTGTATTAGCATTTGTTGTGCCTATGCTCAGTACAAGGAATATATTATGTTCATGAATATGTTTGCAAAGTTCTATTTCTCTTCTTTTCATTTATAGCATGTCAATGTTAAAGTCTCCAACTATAACCAGTTGCATATCAGTTACCAAAGAAGACGTAACAATTTTTAGAAACTTTGAAATATTTATTAGTGAACCAAATGGATTCAAATATGTATTTGACATCTATATATACGTATGTAGATATAGTATATTAATTATAATAATTTCAATTTTCTTTATACTGAATGCTTTTATGTTGTGTATGATGACATCTTGTTTGCAACATATGAGAAGTCCATGGATGTTCATTACAGAAATATAATTGATTTTTTGTAATAAAATTGTATTATTTAGAATTTTTTAGGTTCATGTTTCTTGTAAACATAGGACATTTTATTCCATTATTGCATAATAGCGGGTTATATTTTCAATATGTAATTATAAACTTCTCGTATTCAAATAACATATATGAAAGTTGTCGTGGGCCTTGTCTCTTAAATTGTATAATGATTTGAACCATTTTGTAGAGTTTAAAAGTATTTGCATTTCAATATGCATGCCATTAGACAATTTGACTTTTGTCTAGTCTATTTATAAGGTACAATGAGTCAATGTTCTATACTCGTGAAAGGGTAGTGTATATGAGGCCATGAAAATGTACTTTATTAGGATAAAAAGCCAATGCATCCATTGTCAAGCCTCGTGCTCTATGTATTGTTCTTGTGCAAGCTTTTTGCACAAGGACTTGATGGCGAAGAATTATTTTCTTGAAAGTCATGTTTTTTCATAGTTTTTGTTATAGGGGTCCAATGTTTATTAGTAGTTACAGTGTATATGGATTTCATTTTCTCGCATTGGCATTTTCCAATGTTTGGATTGCTAAACTCTATACAAACTATGTAAATTGTTTAATTTGTGTAAGATTTGAATATTATACACAATCGAATAAGCCATCAGATATGTTATAGTTACCACCAATCAATTCTATGAGAATATTTTTTCAAAGTTATTGTTTTCGACTTGACACATGTTTTTTTCTAGTCAATAAATTGTTGTCAATGACATTGGTTTTTGTGTAATCAATTGTATTTAGTATATATGTTTCTCCATGCAAAATGGTAAGAATTATCTTGTTATGTGCATCCACGTCAACATTTTTGTGGAATAGATATGGGAATGTTGAGTCTAGTGACATTGGTTTATAACAATGTTGATTCAAATATTCAATATCAATATGTGTTTGATTACAAGTTCTGATACAATTAATAATCAATATGAAAATGAAATTTTCTTGTCACATAACATGTTGCAATTCAAAGAACTTGACATTGTCTATCTAGAATCTGTATTGTATTGTTTCGTTGTGCATAACTAGTTTTTTGAATATCCATGAGTCTATAATTGGTTGCACGTGATAGAAATCTCCACAAAAATAATGTTGACATTTCCAAATGGATTTGTAGGTGTATGCATTATTTTACATAGTCTTTTGTCTATGTTCAAAAGCATTCAGATTCCTATTAATGATGCCTCATAAATCAATAGTACTTGGAGTTCACTACAGTGTTTTCTCATGATATCTAAAACTCGTTTGAATCTAATGGTAGTATCTTTGACATTTGGTATGGTAGCCTGGAAAACAGAGTGGGTAGCTGCACCATTGATAATGACATCATATGTTTATTTTCTATTGTATGTTATGACAATGCCTTTTTCTTTGAGCAGGTCACTATTTAATTGTTTATTGTAAAAATAAAATAATGTTTAGTAAATCACTTTCATTGTATATGTTTTCCCTGTCGCTACACTTCCTATTTAGAATAAATGAAATGGGTCATTTGGAGCAAAAATTTTATTCATAGTAATATCATTTACTATGAGTTATTGTTCATTGTTTAGTTGCTTCTACAAAGTAAGTACTCTTCAGTATCCATAGAAAATATTTTTTTGGGTTTTCTTTCAATTGATACTTTTGTTTTAGCATATTGATTGTCATTTATAATGCCATATTTCTCAAAATGCGCAATGCAACCATCGGTTTCATTTACATTTAGTCAAATGTTAAACTGGGATTGTTTTCAATGTTGAAAGTGGTTTTATCTAAGTTTCCCCATTGGGAATATATTTTTGTAATGAATTAGTTTTCATTGGCATTTACAAATGTCTTGTGAGCAATAAATGTTGAGTACCACATATCAAATCCCTCTTTCAATGACTCTTCATGTTCATGGTATGCCATATATAACATCATTTTTTCCATGTAATAGTTTTTAGGATCAATATGTTTATTGTATCTAACGTATCATATAATTTTTTATTTTCAGTACCATTTTATATTTGTTGATGTTACTGTGTAGTATGTTGCATATTTTCTAGATAAATATTTTCTAATGATGCATCCCTTGCATTGTACTTGTCAGTAATAAAAGTGAACATAATATTTTCAGAGTCATCGTGCTCTTGTGTAAGAATTTTAGGACTTTTCAAAATTAATGTCCTCTTTGAAATCGAAGATGTATTTATGAATATGTTTTTTCTTGACCCATAGTGCAAGGGAAAAGAAAGGACAATGTGCACTGCTTGATGACTAGACAATTGTTGATAGTTAAGAAGGGTATTTCTTAGCTATCATATCAATTTGATTTCATTTTCATTATTGTGTGTTAAATCATCATGTATCTTGCAAAAAGTAATTTTCCAGTTTGTGATTTACTTTAGTCATGTATGATGTGTAATATGTAGATGAATAAGCATCTAAAACTAATTATGCATCTATATTTGCATTCCAAAGCTTGGGTACTTTATAGAAAAATAATTCATCCACATATCATGTGGGTGTCTTTGTAATATTATTATAGGACGTGTGATGGGAGATTAAAAAAGTGTAAGATACCTTTCCCTAGTCAAGTTTTCTTTTTCTAAAAAAGATGTCAAATGTTACACATGCATCAAATTTTTTGTTTTCCTTACCTTGGAATAAGTGTTTTGTTGTGTTTTTAGTTACGTCATCATTTTTTCTAAAGGTTATAATATCAATGTTGTGTCCACAGGAATAAATGGAAAATTAAATCTACAATGTGACTTTTTGTATTTTCTACATGTTTCAATATGATGGTGTGTTTGCATTTTTGCCAAATTCTTATCAAGTAGTAATGAATTTGTCCATAAATGTTTCTATTTCTATATTTGAACGCTTTCTGTATATAGGAGCATCATGTACCCAAAACATAAAATGAATATATTCATTTCCTCAATTTTGAAATTCAGAACTACAAAAAATTACTTCAAAACTTTTCCAAATAGGTCATTGTTATGCAACATCAATTTCTTATATGCATTTATTCTATGATTAAAGTAACGCCTAAAAATTATTGGATTTTTCCTAATAATTTAATCGGTATTATCTTTGTTAATTTTTTCACTATGTATTTTTTTTCTTGTAGATAAAATTTGTAATGCATTGCATAATGGCATCCACACGTGTTTTGCACTCGTTAATGTGATAAAAAAAGTTGGTGCACCTAGTTACCTTATCATTGCAAATGTATTCTTCCTTTTATTTTTTAAATAGTCAAGTGACATTTGGATTTTTATTAAACTTATAAATCCTATTGATGCAGAGAAAATCACAATGAACTTGGCGAATACAATAAGTTAGGATCAAATCTAAGAAACCATATAAACACTTTTAAGCTTCACAATGCAATTTTAAATACTAGGATACTCTTCAAGGTTTTTATTATTTCTTACACACTTTTTTACTTCTATTTTATCACTAGTCAATATTATTGTGCTCATTCAACATAAATAAATTCAAGAAACTCTTGTTTTTCCTCCTTACCCGACTTTTCTTCCTGCTAGCCCTGATTTCATGCAAATATTATTGTTCAAAGAGACTCCCTGGGTTTTGAGAATAAATGTTTATCTTTTTTACTACCCATTATGGATTTACTACTTCATGTTAAATTTTATACTCTATAACTCAATACAACCCCTTCAAATCACTAGTCAACATTCACAATTAGGCCTTTTTCTAGTAGCCCTAATTTCTCACAAAGATTATTATTCTGGACAACTTACATAGGATTATGAGAAACTAATCATAATTTTAGCTACCCTTTATTGGGTTTCAACTCTCCACAAAATTTCAAACTCAAACTCACAATGTAATTCCTTCAAATAGACCGCCACATGTCTCAATTAGGTCAAATTACATCTTAAAACTAATAATATTCACTTTGGTCTTCCTAAAATACCTAAAGTACTCCACACAACTCTAATCTTCTTCATATGATTTTTAGTCAATTTATATCCTATTCTTAACTAAGAAAACTTCATGATAGTGAGTCATACCTTCTACTTCCCTCACTCATTTTGTATTCCTCACATCCTACCCCAACTTGTCCTTACTCTTGATTAGGCTAAAATGTGAATTTATATGCCTAATCTGAATGTTATTGTAGTAGTAAATAAATAATAATGAAGTACAGAAATAAACCCAAGCAAGACTAAGCAATAAAGTATGAAACCCTAGTTACAAGGAGGAGAAGAAGGTACTTAGTTGATTCACAATTAATTCTAAACTATACCTAAGTGATGAATAGGTGGACAAAATGATAGGAGCGTCACACAGAGGCCCAGAAAAATAAAGAACTGGAGGAACAAGCTGGACAGGGGCACCCACGGGCACTACAAACTAGAAATATGCGCATGAGTTTGCAAAAATGATCAGAATCCCAATTTTTCAGGGTCGCAAGTGGTTCGTTGTTGTTTTCCTTTGGTTGCTATGGAATCACACCAAGATCACCGATCTTGTTGGAAACCTGTAATGAAACATGAACATTCAAAACCCTCAAATAGACATCAAATCCCAAAAAAGAAAGATGCATAATGAGGGTTCAGACTGTCCTCAACTATCACAATGGTGAACTTAGGATTGAGGGTTGCACTACATCTCATACCCAATGTAGTTCTATGTGTGTGTGTGTGTGTGGAATTGTGCCCTAGGTGGCTCTTGTGTGTGTCACACTAGATAGTGAGAAAATAGCTAGATGTAAAGAAATGTATTAGATGTGTGCATGGAATAAAATGAACTCCCCTCTTATGAAGTGTATGCAGAAAACCAGCTCTTGTCCCTTGTGATGGATAGTAGAATGGATGCTTTGATGCCCTTAAATAGCCTTTGGATGCAACCTTAGGTGGTGATATATAATGCTTAGTGCCTTGGTCCATTATCATGGTCACATAACTTTATATTTATATGATTCCCTTGCTTGAATTTCGTAATTAACCCCAAAAAATCCAACTACCAAAAAGATAAGATGCTCAAACAGATAGAAAGGACCCAAAAAGTGTGAACAAAGTACAAAAGGGTTAGGGCGCCCAAAGAGGACAAGGGTGCCTAATGTTTGCATCCGAGTTGGGCACCAGTGTCTAGGATGATAAATACCAAAGAGTAAAAAAATAGACTGAGCAAGTCAGGGTGCAAGACTAAAAGTAACTACAAAAATCGAAGAAAGGTGTCCAAATACATGGTTTAACCAATACTTTTCTTACTTAGGAATCACATGAATAGTAGTATGTAACTAGGACTAGATAATTACCCAAAGTGTATGATTTTATGTCTACATTTGGCCCCTCTTTATGTTGGTGAGTGGAAAGCTCACCTGATATAAAGTAGATAGCGATGTGTACTTGATAACCATGTAGATAGATGTAGAAAGAGCGTGCTGAGGGAAAAGACAAAGTGTGGAGTGATAAAAGTGTGAAGCGTGGATGCTAAGGAGGAGAAATTACAAAAAGTGGTGCTAAGAATGAACATAGGGTGGAAACACATATTGTAGATGTCATGAATGTGTCTATTGTTGATGTCAATGTTGTGAATGATGTTGACTACTACTTCCCATACGAATGGACCTGCAAAAGAGAAGATGCAAAAGTAGCCAAATACACATGTATATGATCGTAATATGTAAAAAGTGTGTAAGGAAAGTATGTAAAATATGAAAATGTGAAAAAAGGAACATGTGCACCCGATCCATGATGAGGAAAGAGTGTACAAAGGATCCCGAAGATGTAGCAAGTGAACGAGTTTTTCAAGCGATCTCATGCCAATGATATGGAAGAATTGTAGGGAGAAACGTTTGGTGTTATCCTCCAACTTTTAACCGCTTCCCACAATGTAGAAAATCACTACAAATGGTGTGAATAAATGCAAATGCTAAGGAAATTATGCCCTATATAAGCCACTGTGTTGAGTTCTGTAGACCATGTTGAACTACCAATCGATGTGTAATTTCCCCCTGGTTACATGCATCTAGGAAGGGCCACTCTATGCTAGGGACCCAAATTTTATTTTGAGCCCTAAAACTTAAAATTGTGTTGTACTGGTACTGTGTTGTGTTGTGTAGCGACTGTATAACATTTTATGGGGTGACTGATTCACCCAAATGATGCCACCCCTCATTTAGGGTGCATGCAAAATTGCTGAAGGACTATGCAGCTCAAAGGAGGACCGATCGCCGTGCTGAAATTGTGCCCTGCAAGGGAAGGGAAATGTTCTTAGTAGAAACCAAGGCACACACAAAAAAAGTGGATAGGAAATGAGTGTTAGTACAAGTGAAGAAAAACACGCATGTAAAAGACAAGATGTAAGATAAGAAGACAATATGTAAACTAAGATGCAAGAAGATAATGTAAACATGCAAGAAGACAATATAGACCACAATAAGTAGGTTGCAAACATGAGACATCACTCACAATGTCGCAAGACAATCAAGGCCGACTAGGCCTAAAAGTAAACAAGTGTGCACACAAGATAAAGGGCAAAGCCCGCAAACAGTGGTAAATAATGACAAGTAAGAACAAGCAATGTAATATACAACCATGGAAGTAAATATACATGCATAACAAATGATGCACATGAAGCACCCATTAGTATGTTAAAAAGATAAAAAGTATGTCAAAGCATGTATAGTAAGATAAAGTAGTGTGTTATGAAATAAAATGAAACAATAACACCTGTAGTGTATGAAAATGGATGCCCCCAGGAGCCTTTGTGGGACTGGTAATAGGTACTGTGCCAAACATCCATGTTGCATGTAATGGATCTATAGACTATGCAATCAGAACTAGAAAGCAAGTGAACATGCATGTGTGCATGGAAATATAATGACATACAAGATATCGATCTAGAATGTGTAATAGGATGTGCGTGTAATAATTAAATGTAAGAAATAGTAAATGTGACCAAAATATGTAGTATATTGTGGATGAAACGGAATGAAATGTAGTGCGAATGATAGTAACAACATGCCCCCTGAGTGGATGTATACATATGCAAATAAGGTTTATTTATTTATGCCCCTTTAGCAGTGAAGAATGAACTGTAAACAAGAGTGCGTCATTTGGAAATGGTTTGAATTATGTGTATTAAAAAGATATGATTGTCAAGGTGCATAGGATAGAGTGTAAATGCATGAGTTTGTGAGTGATTGATTGAACATGTGAGTGTGATGAGGTCCATTTGAGAAGTAGACCCTCAACAGTCAAGTATGGACCATGAAACTAGAGTGTGTCATAGGGTAGTGTGTCACATAGGTTGTGTGAAAGATGTGTTGTATTGCTTGATCATTGGTGAAAGAGATTGATTGTTGAGTGTTGAATGCTATGTGTCAGAAGATGCACGTCAAGTGTGTAGTAGGCTATGTAAGATGTTTGCGTTGAAAGAGACTGATTGTTAACACGTTGAGTGTGTGATGTGTACCATTGAGTATGTAATGTGTTATGTTGATTCTATAGGAGAAATATGTGTCGTGTAAGTGTTGGATTTGTGGTATGTTGTGTTGATTGCACGTAAGAGATATAGGTGTCATGGATGTGTCAATCATAAAGTAGGTTATGTGAGACAAATATGTTGTGAGATGTAGTCTTTTATTTTGCCAAGAACAACCCAAGGCATACTGACACATCACTCAAACATATCTAAGCACTCACCCGAAGCACGCAAGGGTACCAGGTCCTTTTTTTATGGTAGCTTTGTCAAGGAGTTAGCATGAAAAGACATATAATCTAGATCCATAACAACCATGCAAAGATAAACCACAACTAGAGCTAGAACAAAACCATATGATAGAATAAGCTAAACAAGAATTAAGATCAAGTTTACTATGCAAGATCGAGTTACAGATAAGTCAATAACCAATATCCATCCACAAAGATCCATTACATTAACTACTGTAAAACACAAAAGTTGAATACATACATAAGAGTATCACCATAAGTCATACACTTTCATAAACCAACAACATAACTCTACTAGAAAGCGGAATTAATAAAACCATGCAAATTAATACATATATATAGGGGTGGGGACTTGTCCTTCACCACATAAGCATCCTCAAAATAGGATGCATGCTAAGAATAGAAATGCGCCACTTACAAAGATAATAAGGGAGCATGCAAGCTCTTCTATCAATAGTTCATCTATAGTTAACTTCAGTTCTAATCTTATCTTTCACCCAAAACTTTGCATGTCGCTTGACCTTCCACCCATCCCAAAATAGCCTTGCGTAGCCTCCAAGTATTTATGCTCTAGTTTGAAATACTAGTTCCTTACTTAAAAAATAGACTTTTCTTGCATGGAATCTCCCTTGTGTGTCGCTCACTCTACGTCTATATTTAACATATTTTTCCAAAATTATCTAAGTCCTCCATCCTTCTAGAAGCAATCCTTGAGCACCCTTTTCGGTCTCTCACTTGCAAACACTAACATCCATGTGTGCACTCACCATTTTCTCTCCTACGCTTGTTTCCTCTGTAGATCTTACGTATGCACTCTCTTCAATACCTAGTCACATTTCCAAGGCCTAAATTTACCCCACACTAGGTATATTATCCATCTCTGGAAACACTCTATCTGATCTCATGTCTAGAGATAAAGAATCCTTCAATTAAATAAAGATTAAAGAATGTCCTTATTTCTTACACCAAAGAATGAAATAATTTGAATATCACTGGGCAAAGAGAAGGGGGTATTCCTTATTCACTAATGCCTCTAATGATTTCCATGCTTCTAGTTCACTACGTGCTTGAGTAAAGGCATCCCCTATCATAGCAGTGACTTCTTCCAATGTCAGTTCCTCACCCTTAGCCTTAAGTGTGTCCACGAGAATCTCCAATTGTTTTCCCATGTCTGTTAGCACATCCATGTTGTGCATGACCTGTGGGTAGAGTTATTTCAACTTATTTTTAATTAAAGCCCTTAATGAATCAATTGCTTACCTCTTTTTTTTCAAATTCGGCCAATATTTTCTTTCGTTCTGCCATGTTACCCTTGTTCTTGTCCTAGAAATCCTTGAGATCTACTTCATATTTTACAACAAATAGTTCCACCACATGGTCCCTATCCTCACAATTGTCATATGTGACCTCTGTTATGTGAGCATAGGCCTTCACTAATTCCATCAAGTCATTGTATTATGTTATTGTGGCTTCAATCTATTCTTTTTCCTGTTGCTTCTATCGCGCCATAACTTCTTCTACATATTCTAAGGCAAGGGTTATCGGTTGGGAAGTAATTATACTTGTTAGATCCTCAAGACAATGAAAGGAGGACTCATACATTGTCTTATCCGAGGGATCCATGTCCAAGCACGTAATTAAAATTTCATCAGCTATGCATTCTGCCTTTTTGTATAGTGCATGTTTCTGTTCTTTCTCATCCCTTAACTCATGCCTTAGCTGCACAATAATTTCATCCTTCTCCTTTATCTCTTTATATCTTTCAATTATTTCTTTATTATTCTCTTCCACCTACTTTTTCATAAACCTTATACTATTGTTATTATCAAAAATTCTGGAACCCACATCCACCAATAGCTTGTTAAGTGCTTATTCATTGGTTAGTTGCTAAGAATCAACTATCGGGTACATTTCTCTTGACACTGTTGATTCACAGGTATCCAGTAATGAATGGGCACTTACTTCAAATTTTGGCTCCTCAAGTTTGGACTCAAAATCCTAGGACAACATCTTTCTTATGCAAGATAGTGCACTCTTATTACCAAACAATGACCAACAAAATAGTTGATCTATTGCTTTAGTACCTTGTACGTAGAACCTTATTGGGATCCTCTATATACTACATGATAGGTCCTTAGGGGATATATGTTCATCTCTTTCTGCGAGTGCCCTTGGGGAAACCTACAGTAAGGATCGATTCTCCACCCATGATCCCTTCCTCTTCTTCATTTTTTTCTTCTTCTGTGTTGCACGCATCCTCATGCTCTACCAGATACTCTATAATCTCAGCGACCTCTTTCTCTACTATGTGTTCTAGCTCGGGTCAGGAGTGTGCCTATCCTCATGCTCTTCAGTTGGGTCTGAGTTCTCCTTTATAACTTGTGCACTGGTTGTGCTGACACCCTCTTCATCCACATCCATTATATGTGCATCCTTAAAGCGCTCATCCTGGCCCTCTTCATCTTATTTTTCGACAATATGCACTTGTGGACCCAACTTCTTAACTAACACTTCCCCACTTCCAAATTATTCCTCTTCATGTTGGCTCTCCATCTCTTTATAGTTTGAGATATGGAATATCTTCTACTTATTCTACGCCAGGGAACTTCTTTTAACAGGTTACCTCCTGATATAGGTGGTTGTCCCTATCTCCTTCCGCTTTGAAGTTTTTCCTGCGGGTGTGCTTGAAACTAGAGTTTTATCTTTACTTACTCCTTCAGTTCTACTGACAGAAGGAGTCTCTTCGCGCCCTCACTTATTTGGTTTGACCTTATTCTACATGGAGGTCTCCTCAGGAATATTCAAATCGTCCTCTACAAATGCTCCATCAACAAAGCGAGGCCTAAGGTAGATGTATATTATATCTGCATCAACTAAAGCTATAGGCAATGTAACTAGCTTCAAAAAATGTGTGATTTTTGAAACATATTTATCCTCATACGCATGCTTCTTGGGGTATACAAGTGTTTGAAGCATCTTATGGTGCTCCTTATCCACTTCGCTCAAATCATACCTTAGTTTCTACACCTCCTTGAACCTATTCACAACACTCTAAAAGTACTATGCTATGAAAGAAAATAGAAGTTTACACCATGGGCTGTTAGTGCCATTGGTCAACATAAATGTTGATCAAAGAATACTTGTCAAAGATCACACAAGGAGTCTGCGTGGGATAGAAGGCCCGGAACCAAGGGCACGGAAGGACAGGAAGGACCCACGCATGGAAGGCAAGTTCAGATTTTAGGACTTAGCCAATTTTGAGCATGAAGACCTATTTTTAGAAGATGGCATGTGGAACACATCAACGATGTAGAGACATGCGCGCCATGCATTGTCTATCTTTGGAGAAGCGGTTCAAAGCGTTTATGCATGGAGACAAGCTGAGAATAGAATTGACACTTTAGTTAACTACAAGAGGACTATAGATAATGCACTTGCATGTGTGGCTATGCTTGTAAATGGCGTGTGGCTATCAATAGCATGCGGCCTATTTATGGAATAGATAAGTGGTGAAGGGAAAGTCCCCACCCTATATATATATGATGTTAGGTACATAGTAGAGAGAGATAAATGTATGAATGTGACTAAGAGATGTATGTATGTGTAACAGAGAATATACACATATGACTGAATCACTGTATCAGTTCCATACACGCATTGGTATAGATTGACAATACTATAAGGAGCTTCTGTATTTACTAATAGATGGAAGATATTGGCTGAATCTAAGTGTCATTCTGTGTGTAGTTGAATAGTGCATGTTATTAATTCAATCATGATTACTGTTTAAGCTTGTTCTTTCATAGATCTGAGGGTAGCATGCATTATAGAATGATGGATTAGTTATGAATCTATATGTTTCTTCCTTCATCATGTTAACATCCTGTTACAGCAACCCTAAAGAGGGACCTGGTACCTTTGCGTGCTTCGGGTGAGTGCTCAGTCTAGGCTGAGTGATGTGCCAACATGACTAGGGTGTTATCTGGTAAATTCTAGGTTGCATCATTGGTTCCATTGTCGGGACCTCTTTTTTAGTTGTTTTCAGGATGGTTCGCAATGAAGACGTACCAGTTAACTCTAGCAAGTATTGAGGAATGGATACACGATCTGGAGGAAGAATATGCATGATGGTTCAACAGTGGATCTGAGTTTAACACATGCACTTGGGTAGAACAAAACCTATATGACAACTTATATGAGAGCTTTTTCACTATCTTTCCAGTAGAACTATATGAGTGGCTTACTGCTTATGCATCTCAGTGGAATTGGAGGTATCACACACTTGTCTGGACACAGGAAGAATTTTAGGCCCTCTATGATGCTGATCTGATCTGGACTCGCGATGGTGGATACGTGGTTTCATGGTGTTCTAAATAGTTATATTATGGAATATTCAATTTCAACGTACTCTTGCCCAGAGGTAGCTGAATTCTAGTTTTTGTGGTATCCAAGAGGAACATATTTGCAAGGTATTCCACTGGCGATCAAGATCTTAATGGTAACTTTGAACCTAGAGAGTAAACCGATGGCTAACTAAACTTCACCACACATGAGGGAAGGAACAGGTTTGGTTTAAGATGGCAGACCTAGCGGATAGAAAACAGAGAGAGGAAAGGTGGCTTAAGTATAATGAGGTATGCGAGAGGGAGATAGAGAAGTAACATTCCATTGTAGAGAGTATGGCATGGAGGAGAGAGATGGATCGTGAAGGATTTATAGCTCACGTAGAAGACGTGGAGCCAGAGCATCAGGAACTCCCCCATATTAGAAAGCATGATAGAGATCCCCCTTGGCCTCACACAGAAGTGCCAGTAGAGACTACCTGGACCATGGGTGCGCATCTTAATCCACCTGGTGACCTAGCCCTTGTGCTTGGTTTTTCAGTATCTAGTATGACAAGTAACCAACAAACTAACTTGGGAAGTAGGAGAGCAGGAGTAAGTCAGGGATCAAGTACATCAATGGCAGGATAGATGACTTCAATGTCATTTGGAGGAGCATTCTTAGGTGCATCATCTACACAGAATGTGAGCACATAGAATGTTGGATTCACCTCTGGAAGTGGAACTACCTCACAGACTGTAGGGGTTCAGTATAGTACTACTATCGGAGCATAGGGGAGTACATCTACAGGCCCTATTCCAACTATAGGTGGTGGATCAAGAGGTATAGGTGGTTCTAGTTCTGGTGGATCTGGTGGTTCTGGAGGTAGAGGGAACACAGGAGGTTTTGGATCAGGTGGTCAAGGTCTGCAGCAACCACATAATATCTATATGGAGATGTCTCTTCATCTCCTAGAGTATAGAGGTATAGAGGATGCTTCCGAACATGTGCATATGTGTGAAATCTTGTGGCACGCTAAAGGGATCATGGCTACTGAGTGAAAGGCAAGTCAATTCACCACTACATTACAGGGGGTGCGCACACAGCTGGTATAGGAAGTTTGAACCTGATCAAACTTGCGTGGATTATGTAGCATTGAGAGATGCTTTCTTAAAAGAGTTCCATATCCCTGAGTTTGAGCAGAAGAGTATAAGTGCACTCAAGGATATCAAGCAAGGCACTACTGAGAGTGTACATGAGTATGATGCTCATTTTAAGACACTTCTATCTAAGCTATCTTATGATATTCACGCTAGCCAGCATGCACAGTGGTTTGTTGGAGGATTGATTACACCTTTTAGAAGGGCATTGTCACATAAGACATACACTAATCCCGCATGAAGCACTGGAAGCAACTTTACATGTTGAGGTAGTTGGGAGCATTGACACTAGAGTTAGTCCATTCCTAGAGGCACAAATTGCAGCTATGGCAAAGCAGTTAGAGAAGCTATCAGCAAATTCATCCCATGAAATGCTCAGGAATTTGGTGTATAGATTGTGAAGTGGAAGGTCACACCAAGGATAGTTGCCCTCGCAGATCTGTACGCTCATTACTGTTGGACTATGAGATCTGTCATTTGAATCATGATGCTAGCCACTATCCTTTGTTACAGTGCATGATAAGGAAGAATGTATCTTTCTTTTACAAAATTTATAGGTCCACGACCCATGATACTAAGGATTGTTGGCTGATTGGTCAAATCCAGGATGCTATAGACCTTGGGGTATGATAGACAAGTATAACAGATAATTCTAAGGGTAAGAATGAGCACCAGGATCAGGATCATAATCAAACGTGCTATGACAGGAATGAGGGGCATTTTGAAGGAGGTCGTGGAAGGGGACGTGGATATCATGGTGGATATGGAGGACGAGGCCATGGTGGAGGAAGAGGTGAGTTCCCTCATGGAACATGTTATACATGTGGATCTCCTGACCACTATAGGCATGAATGTCCTCAGAATATTGCATGTTCTTTTATGTGGAAAGAACCATAGCTATGAAGAGTGCCCAGACTTATATGAGCATCTGAGTAAGTAGCATAAGCAAGAAAACAAAGGCACTGGGATGGTTAGAATCCAGCGCATGGTAGAAGATCAGTGGATGCCCAAGATAATAGAAGGACCTGAGGCATTGACAGTGAAGATTACTACACACGCTGAAGTAGCACGTGTGAGAGAGGCATTGCACCAGAAGCCTATGATCACCAAGGAGGAGGTTTTGCATGCAAGGTACCCAGATCCTGCTCATCAGAAGGAAGTTTACCAGGATACCATGGAAGTGCTAAGGAATCTTCAGGGTGAGATACAATACCTAAAGGAGAAAAAGAAAGCATCAGAGACAGTCCAAACTGATATCGATGATCTATGAGAGGTGTGTAAGATGTTGCGCTAGGAGAACATTATTCCACTATTAGGAAGTTGGTTAAAAGGGAACACTCACATGCACAAGTATTGAGACAGGATGATAGATTCTGCATGCAAATCTTCCCCCTGATAGCATTGACTATGAAAAATAAATTACTCTGAATGCTGTTGTGGATGGGTGGTTGTTGAGCAACATATTGATTGATACAAGTGCAGAGGTAAATGTGCTTACATTAGATGCATGGGTACAAATGGGGAGGCCTCCATTACAACCATCATCTAATGTGTTATTTATGGCAAACCGGACTAAGGCCACTCCCATAGGAGTTTTGAAAGATGCATCTATAACTATACAAGGGGCCAAGTTCACTGGGGATTTTGAGGTATTAGCACTTGTAGAAGAAGACAATTTTCCAACCCTGCTTGGATGCCCTTGGTGTTATGTGAATAATGCTGACTTGAGATTCAATAAGGGGTATATCAGCTTTGAAAACAAGGAGGAAAGGGTTGTGATACCTTTGACAGATGGGAAGTCTACACCATATGTTGAGCCTCTAAGTGAGGAGGATTTAAACAGAGTCTATGTATGCACTATTCAGGACCCAGAGGTCAATGAGCCATCAAAAGAAGGCATCCTACAGTGGGAGGATTCTCATTCTATTAGTGATACTATGAGTATTACTTGTGACAATTGGGCTCATGGTACATATGAATTAGTAGGGCATGAGGTGAAAAGTGTGGTTGCACGCAAGAATGGACTTCGTTCAATTCGACGGATAGGTAGCACAGTACCTTGGTATACAGGGACAAAAGATCTTCCTTCCTTTCTGAAGGCCATGGAAACACAGTGGACAGATCAAATTAAAGGAGAGATATGTTAGTATATACACTACGCGGGACAGCAGCACGCTGGTGGGTAGTCCACAAAGATAATCTTATAAACTGGGAAGATATTGGAATAGACTTTGTCTACTAGGTTTATAAGGAACAATGCACCTACGCAAATCTGCACTTATCATGGTAATCAACCTGTTCAGCATCACATTCAGCACTGTGAGAGACTCTGGATAGTAGGATAGGAAGCATTACCACCTTCACTCTGGGTGCATAGATTGTATTCTACACTACAAGGATGCACACGTGCTTGGTATGTATATGCAGAACTACATCAGAGAAACTAGAAACTGACAAGATTTGACTGCAGGTATGATCCAGACTTTTGACTACTTCTCAACTAAACCTCCTGTAGCAGAGGCATTAAAATTTTTCAAGTGCTTAACTATGGGAGATAGTGCAAAAGCAGAAGAGCATATTCATGAATTATTTAGTGAGGTAGAGTTCAGAGCATGTTTTGAAAAGGAAGAAGAAATGGACTCCTTACTACTTGAATGTGCTTGCCTTGAGAAAGAGAAAGGAAAGATGGTTTACATCGTGGATGACGAGGAAGTTGAGAACCTGGATATTGAACATTCACATGGGGTGTGCGTGAGGTCTTAGACAGTGCAGACAAGGATACGTGTGCCTACCATGAACCCATGAAGACAAAGAAGGTGAATATAGGTTCAGAGGCTGAGCCTAAGGAGGCCATAATTGGAGATTACTGGTCAGACTCGGAGGTAGCAAAGATCATCGAGTTACTCAAGGATTATCAAGACTTATTCCCTCGAGGATATCATGAAATTAAAGGCATGCATGAATCACTTGGGGAAATGAAGATCAAACTTAAGGATGGTGCATGGAAAGTTAGAAAGAGACCTTACAGAATGAATCCTAATTTGCACGAAAAGGTAAAAGAAGAAATTGATAAAATGTTGAAATCTGGAATTATCAAGCCCCTTGATGAGTCACAATGGGTTAGCCCAATGGTGATCAAGTATCAAGAAGGATGGATGGATTAGGATATGTGTGGACTATAGGGAGCTAAATGCTGCATGCATCACAAATCCATTCCCTACACCATTCACTGAGGAAATACTAGAAGGAGTTGCAGGGCACGAAATATATTCCTTCACAGAATGGATTTTCTAGGTATCATCAGGTTAGGATTGCTCAGGAGGATCAAGAAAAGAAAATATTTACTACTGAATGGGGAAATTTTTCCTATACTGTGATGTCCTTTGGATTGAAAAATGTGCACCTGTTGTATTCTCACACATAGTTGTTCAGGCATTCAAGGATTTTATTCACAACTTCTTACAGGTCTACCTAGATGATTGGATAATATATGGGCTTGTGAAAGATCATTGTGACAATCTACGCTTAATGTTTGAACGTTGCAGATAATTGAGTATCTCTTTGAAAATCAAGAAGTACATATTTGCTATGCCATTTTAGATACTGTTAGGACATATAATCTGTAAGGAAGGTTTGCTAGTTGATCCAGCCAAGGTTGTAGTCATTTTAGGCCTGGAAGTGCCTAATTGTCAAAGTGAGGTGCGTAGATTTTTAGGTCATACAAGATATTATAGAAAATTAATAAAAGGGTATGCCAAAATTACTGCACCCTTGGAAGAATTGTTGAAGGGGAAAGGTAAATTTTATTGCAGAGAACCGCTACACCACAAGTTTGGGATATTAAAAGAGAAACTTACTACCATGCCCATTCTGTGTTTTCCCTTATGGGATAAACCATTTCATGTGTATGTGGATGCTTTTGTTATGGCCATTGGCATTGTGTTATCTCAACATGGTGAAGGTATTATAGATCATCCATTTTTTTTATCTAGTAGGAAGCTGACTCCCGTGGAACAAAATTATACAACTATAGAGCACGAAGCTTTGTCAATGATCTATGCATTGTACAAGTTTCGACAGCACTTGTTAGCAACACCATTTTTGTTTTATATAGATCACATGGAATTGAAGTACTTGGTAAACAAGCCCGTCTTATAGGGGTTCATATACAGATGGGTGATCATATTTCAAGAGTTTGACTTCACAGTTGTGGTGAAGCCAGGGAAAAGCAATTATGGACCAAATCATTTATCTAGAATCAATTCAGGAGAGAATGCACAGAAAATTGAAGAGACAATTCTCAGATCCATAGTTATATAGGTTACAACACGTGCCCATGGAATTAAAAGAAATTGTTGTATTTCTATGAATAGGTATGACACCAGAAGGAATGAAGCATTAGAAAAGAAGCAACTTTCTATACGCGCAACACCATTTATGTTGATCAATGGTGACCTCTACAAGCTAGGCAGAGATGAAGTATTATGTTGTTTTGTATTAGAGCATGAGTGTAAGGATATCATGGAAGAAGCTCATGGTGGTATTGCAAGAGGCCATTATGCAGGTGATGCAACTTCCCAAAAGATCCTACTAGCTGGATTATGGTGGGAGACATTGTATAAGGACTGTAAAGAATATTGTAAGGTGTGTGATCATTGTCAATGCCTAGAAAAACCAGGGCAAAGAGATGAGAGTCCTTTGAGACTAATTACTAGTGCCAAACCGTTTGAGAAATGGGCCATCGATTTTGTAGGACCTATTTTACCAACCACACGTAGGACTGGATCATGTTATAACATTACTTGCACAGATTATCTCATGTGGTGGGTAGAAGCAACACCTACCAAGGACTGTACAACAACTACAACAACTAGGTTTATGTGGGATAATGTTATTACAAGATATGGATGTCCCTTAAGCTTGACAAGTGATAGAGGTACACACTTTTTGAATGAGACAATCAGGATCCTATTAGATGAATTTATGGTTGCACACCATAAAACTACACCTTATCATCCACAGGAAAACAGAACTGCTGAGGCCTTCAACAAGATTTTGAGCCAAACTTTGACAAAAATTTGTGATGTTGGAAGAAAGGATTGGGATGACAAAGTATCAACTTTTCTTTGGGCATATAGAACAACTTACAAGAGATTGAACAAAGCCACACCATTTCAGTTGGTGTTTGGCGTGGAAGCTATTCTCCCTATAGAATTTATGTTACCTTATTTGTGCATTGCGTGTGCTGGAGGTCTAGCTGATGAACATGCTTTAGAAGAGCATATCGAAAAGATTATTCAACTGGATGAGCGCTGAGCCATAGCACGATGGAGTCAGAAGTAGGAAAAGGTCAGGTAGAAGGCATGGCATGATAGAAACATAAGGGATAAGAAGTTTGATATTGGACAAATGGTACTTCTTTATAACTCAAAGTTCTTGCGCCATCCAGGCAAGCTCAAATTACATTGGTTGGGGTTGTATGTTATCACTTCTATACTTGAATCAGGTTCTTGCCAGTTAGAAGCACTTGATGGAACACAGCTACCCGGTTACTTTAATGGGAGTAGGCTGAAGCCCTACTATAAATAAGTCTTATTGGAGTTTTTAATAAAGTAGTCTTGCCATTTAGTTTAGGTTTTCAATTATGTATTTTCTTAAAGTATTTCCTTTATCGTCATTATGCTTTGTCAAATTAGTTGTTTTTTTGTTTGTTTGTGTAATAAGTGCGCTTGCGCGCATAAAGCTCATTACTATATGAAGAATGTTTATGCGTAGAGGAATGCACATACTTTCCATGTGGGGTGGTTGTAGTTGTCCAAGAAAAAGACTGTGGGATTTGAAAGGTGAAAGGAATAAGTTGCTACAGGTGTGCTTTAAGTAAAGAGAAGAGTGCTTCTAAAAAGTGACCAAGGATGGAGATGACTGAAAGAACAATATAACACAAGGTAAGCAGAGGCCATGTTAGCTACCAGGAGAAGGTACAGTGATGAGGTACTCAGGTGCAGGAGCGCGCGCTGAAGAGAAGTCTGTGACCAGAGGGTAGGAAGGCGCACTAGAAGGTTATAGCTGGGTGCAAAGATATACCGCACATAATGAATGGATTTTGTCAATGAATGAGGGGATATTTGGTAGGTGAAGGAGCAATAAATGCATCAAAATTTGTAAAATTTATATAAGGATGGGATGCGGATTCATTTTTATCATTGCAACTAAGAGTATTTGAGAGAAGAGCCAAATGTGGAGAGCCGAGTGATCAAGTTAAGGTGTGAAGGGTGTGAAACCAAGTGTGACAACCAAATCTGTGTGACAAGAAGCTTACGTCCCCGATGGTGAAGGGTTTGAGCAAAGCAAGGAGACATAAAAGAGTTAGGTTACAAAGTTTCAACCTAGGGCATAATTGAATCGATCTAGGGTTTGATTCACAAAGTTACAGAGTTGAAGAGGAGACATTTGCAATGTAAAAATGGCACCAAAGAAGGCATCTACAACAATAGTAAAAGGAAAGAAGAAGGTGGTCTTCGAGGAGGAAGAGATGGCACCCGAAATCCATTTTTTAGAGATGCAATATCCAGAAGGAGTCATCGTCGGCCAAGAATGGGATTCACCCATCAGAAAGAGAAAAGTGGGTGAATACAATCACAGGACTTCGAAGAACAAGAAGGAGCTCGATTCCTTGCTCACTACTAGAATGAACAAGCACACAATGGAGGACATTCCAGTATATGACAATGCAAGTGAGAAGCTTTCGAAGAGAATTGGGGTCTACTAGTTGTATGAGCTTCCATATTTCAGGAAGTATGAGCCCTTGTATTAGTGGCTCATGAGCAGGTTGCATGAAGACTTCTTCTACTTTGTAGGACATAGAGTTAGAATTTCATCTACGCTTGTCTCATTAGTTACAGGTCTGAAGGCCATAAGAGAAGACATAAAAGGTGATCTTGCAGATAAAGCCACGATTGTAAAGACCAAACAGGAGTTGGGATACCTGAAGGGTCCACGTGGAATGGACACAGAAAAATTAAAGAACTGTCCAGTTGTACAAGCTACAACACACCTTATTACCAAGCTGAATGATCAGGAGTGGCAGTCGATGGTAAATATTATGTGGATACATGTGGCACGTAAGATGTCAGAAGGGACAATCTACAACATTGTAGGCTATATTACAGAGCAAATAGTCGAAGAAGCACACACAGGAGGGAAGATCAACTTTGGGTCTATTCTACTATCACTGGTATTCATGGAGATCGGAGTACCAGATGGACCGAAGGAGAAAGTATGGGAATACCCCATCGAGAACAAGTCCCCAGCTGAAAGATTCAGTAAGTACCTATGTAAGGGGGCCATGATAGATGATGTAAAGAAAATGGCGGAGAAGTGGTATGACAGGCTCTGCGCGGCATTTGGGGAATAGTGGTGCATCCTAAAGGACCTACCAGTAGTGGTAGGAAAACAAGTTCAGTTTTTTGTATATCAAAATTTCTGCATCGTGCACTTCCGAATGAAAGATGGAGTCTAGAGCCCTTGGTGTAAATTTCCCTACGCATTCACTGCAAGGTATTTTCAAGCATCTATTCATAGATTTACAGACACGTGCCAAATGGTCTTCAATGTAGATAAGGTAGACTACGACTACCATACGTTGAGGAAGAAGTATGTGTACCCTGGCAGAAGCGCATATATAGAGAGAATCAATTTAGAAGTACTAAATATCAAACCAATAAGTTTTCTTGTAGCAGATGTGGGGGAAGCATTGGTGTATCTCCAGTTGAAGCCAAAGATGGAGAATAACTAATATGTGGAAGGTGAGCTTGCACTTCCAGCACCACCAAAGGGAAAGCATACAGTGGAGAACATCCCAACGCCTAAGCCCACAGAGCCAATTGAAGTGCAGGATGAGGAGGAGGAGCGCAAAGATAGTGGTGGTTTGGAGCATAGGGGTAGGAGACATCCTATAAATAAGGGTGAAGATGAGCATGCCATCACCCCACCTCAGCCACAAGAGGGGGATGATTAGGACTTGAATGCAGTCTAAGGGGAGCACAAGTTTAAAAGGGTATTTAGGAGAACAAGGGCCCAAGGTGCTACTCTAACCACTGTGCGTAAGTCACCCAGACTCTCCCCACAGAAGGAGGCGAATGCATAAAGAAGGAGGAAACTGAAGTTGAATGAGGAGGTGGAAGAGTTAGAGGAAAGCGCACCTAATTCTCCTACTCTTCCAAAGGACATAGAAGAACAGGGCAAGGCATCAAAGGAAAAAGAAGAGGAAGAGAAAAGACCAGAGGAGACAACTGTAGAGGATGTTTAGGACATGGAAACACAAGTCCCAAATTTGGAGGCTAAAGTTCCTAAGTAGCAAAGGTCTAGAAGAACAAGTGGAGTGCACATTCCATGAGCCATGTGGTATGCAGAGGATGTAGGAAAAATTATCCATGTCCGCTTCTAGAGCACGATAGCGTAAAAGGATTTATTCGACTGGGAGTTAATGGATGAGGATATGGTGATGGTGCGCACTCAAAATCAACTATCATGGTCAATGCACACCCACATGGATGAGCCTGACTTTGATGTGTGCGAAAAGTCATGCATTTAGAGGTGGATGAAGAAGGAACCTCAAGCTAGACACATGAAAGTAAAGACTACTGTCATGTCAGATGAGCAGGTCAACAATGCATTGGTGAAAGTTTCTGCTGAGGTGGCTAGAAGAAACATGGATAAAGCTGCCACGATTAGAGCACTACCTGAGGATTTGAAAATAAAGGACACAGAGATAACGTGCATAACATAGGAGAGGGAATTAACACGGAAGAAGAATGAGGTGTTTATAAGCATCGCAAAGTGTTGTCACCCTCAAATTCCCCTCTTATGAAGTCAGGTTTTGAAAATTTTGAGTCGGTGTTGTTATCTATATTTTTGTCCCCCGGGGTAAAAATATGGTAAGGCACGACTCTACACAGAAGAAAACAAAGGAATCACATTCAAATCCTACAAATTAGGCAATAAAGGGACTCTACAACGGAGTGGCCAGGCCTGCGAATGATCAACCGACCCCGTGTAGGAAGAAATTCAAATAAATGGCTCCGTCGAACGAACCCATGCTTCAAATCCAGTAAACAGGTTGTAGGCAGATTGTAAAGTGGAATAGTAGGGTTGGGGAAGGAGAAAACAGTGTCAAAGAACTAGAGGCTCGAAGGAGAAGAAAAAACAAAGGCTCAAAGTCGTCGGACTCTGAAACAATTCAGAATGAGCCCCAAAAATTAGCTAAGTATTGAGGTTCAGCAGACACTGCCAAGTGTCCAAACGACGCTCCTTTAAAGATTAAATCCCAAGCCAGAGACCTAAACAAGCCAAGGTGGGGACTCAAACTTGCGCCAGCCCTCCACGTGTCCTAGGTCTAAAAGGAGGAAGAGCTGATCATTGAAAATGACTAAGTATGAGCAGATCCGTGGAAGCTTCCACATGTCTCCACGGTGTGATTTTAAGAAGTGTTTCCAAAGCAGAAGTTCAAATGAGCACTAGCTCTCCATGTGTCTATGGGGTCAACATAAGTCAAGTGGGTGGTAGTCCCGAATCGAGTGAACAAGAACTGAGCGCTAAATTTCCACGTGTCAACTTGACGCTCCTTCAAAGATAAAATCCTGAGTGGGTTTTCAAATAAGCGTGGACCTTCCACATGTCCCAGGTCTGAAAAAGGGAACATGGTCAGTGTTTAATAGTCTAAGCAGAGACAGACCCACAGAGGAAGCCAAGTGTCAGCACAGTGCTACTTCAAGAGTAAAATTTGGAGAAGGTTCCCAGACAAGCGTCAGCCCTCCACGTGTCCAGGGTCATATTTTTGGCCCGCCAAGCAAAGAGACTCAAGTAAAAATACAAAGGAACCCAAGGAGCTCATGGAAGCCGCCACGTGTATGTGCGATGCTATTTCAAGAACATGGGGAAGAATCCAAATCTTTGAGGTGCGTAAGGCAGCCACGTAGATTCGGTACGGACAGACTCTTCCAAATGTTACGTGCCTGTGACCCTAATATTCAAATGGGCACATATTTTGATCTAGTGCTTGGAATTCGACAAATTTGGTACCATTGGAAAGAACTCGACCCCCCCCCCCCCCCCCCCACACACCATAGAAACATACAATATTATCTTTAGAAGTTTTTGATGGGAGAAAATCTAAAAAACGTCTTCCACTCCGTTAGTGTGGGATCTGACTGCTTCCACTACCGGTATGGCTATGGATTTTGGTTGACCATCTTCTCTAGCACATCAAACAAGTATGGGAAACCAAATATGGAAGATTATGGGTGAATTTGTAGGAGCATTGATGGTTAGCATTTGAAATTCCAATCTGTTTCCCGCCTCTTCTTCTTCTTCTCTTGGGGATTGATCTATAAAAGGTGAGATTGGCTCATTGTAAAGGGGGGTCATGAGACTCTGTAAAGGTCATAGATTTGAAGTAATCGATACAAAAGTTTTCCCCTTTTTCTTCCTCTACTTTTCTTCTTTTCATGTCTGAAACTTAAGAATCATCCATATTTTATAATAGGAAACTTTGTGTTCTTATTTACATGATTTCAGGAACTTTACGTCTGTGGAATTATATTGGTTATGAAAGTAAATGATTCTATTCTGCAACTCCTTGGTCCAATATGTCTAAGGTTATACTCTGCCATCTATATTACCTGAAAGTATTGTTGTGTTCTTCCTTCCTCATCTCCTTTTTCTTCCATCCTTTCTTATTGATGATCTTTGGGCCTAAAACGTTTCAAAGTATCAGGACTCCACACTTTGAAAGTTGTACATTTGTATATAAGTTTTGTGGCTTGCTTTCAATAAGGGAACCTCTCCCATTAAAGAGGAAGGACATGTTATCCTTTGACCGTGGTTTCATTCCAAGTGCAAATCTGAAACCCAACAGTTATTGGCGACTCTACTGGGGAAATTTCATTTTAAGCGTATCCCTTTCTAAAAGAACAACTTCAGGATCGGTTTTGATCTGACAACTCTACAGTATACACATAAGAAGAGAGCTCTTGGGGTAAAAGATTCTCATTTTCAACTTCTGGAGCAACAAAGCTTCCCTCTTCCAGCAAGAAGGAATGGAGGAACTCATTCTACAAGCACACCTCCTGTCAAAGACAAAGATTCAAAGAATAACATTCCTCAAGAACAACTTAGTCTTACTCTTCATGCTTTGATACTTGTTGGTGTATCAGTTCCTCTTAAGCTTTTTCTTCCAAAGATGGCAGCCCCTCTACCTTGGAAATAATGGATTGGACCTCTTGCTCTTCCTCAACCATTACACGAGCTACTTAGGAGTAGTAGGAAAGGTTTCCTAAATTCAAAGGTGATGGGAAGGTACATCCAGATGAACACATTGCAGCCTTCAACGTTGCATGTGGGATTCTTGGGATTGAGTATGAAGACATTTCTGTTAGACTCTTTGTAGAGACATTGCAGGATAATGCTACTGATTGGTTCTATCATCTCCCTGCTGGGTCAATTATTGATTGGGCCACCCTGATGACTTAGTTTGAACAAAATTTCAAACCAGTTGAAGATGTGCATGCTCTGTTAGCTCAAATCTCTCATATCAAGAAAGAATCGTTCGAGCCCATGAGAGAATTTGTGTCCAAATTCAACAATCTCATTCACAAAAACCCGCAGAACACTCGTCCAGTGGATCAAATCCAAAAGTTCTTCTTCCTCAATGCTCAATTACCTGAAGTGAGCTATGCACTAAGGAGAGCTAATCTTGTGACTCTAGATGCTGATCAACATTTGGCTATTAGTGTTGAAGATGATTTAATCATGTCTGGTAAGTTGAAAAGAGAAAATTCCAAGTCTAAAGCATTTGTTTCTTCCTCCTCTCCTAGAGCCAACTCAGATCAATTAATACAAAAACTTGCCGATGACCTCATAGCTATCAAGAAATAATTGGCTCAGCATGCTCCTTACCAAGACATTCCATTGAATAAATTTCAGCCCAGGAACCATTTGCCTTCTTCTTAGACTAGATTGGCTATTGAAGGCTTGCCCATCAAGGTTCCAGTCAATGCAACTTGTGAAGTTGAAGAAGCTAATGATGAGGAGCTTAATGAACTTTTTGAAGAACCAGAAGAAGAGGCTGATGAAGAACTAGAGGAGCTTGGTGGATCTCAAGTTCATTTCCTTACCACTGAAGGAATGTATGATGAAGATGACTATGATGAAAGAGTAACAACAATGAATAGTGAGTCATATGCTGTTATGACCTGGGATCAAATAAATAGAAAAGATAAAGTGGTGCAGCCTGCCAAGAAGTCCAAGGAGATTCCTACGACTATTCCAGTGATTGCCAGAAGAGGAGATCCTATTCCCACTGCTTCCACACAAAAGGTGAGTAATACTAGTCCTCCTACTTCTGTTTCCTAAACTCCTTCTCCTTCAAATCCTAAAGATGATAAATCAAAAGTCTCTCAAGTTCCTAGTAGTGATACCCCATCCACTTATGGATCTTTTCATATCATTGATTACCTAAAAAATACCAAAATCCAAATTTCAGAGGCAGAATTTTACCAAACCCATCCAAGAGCTTTTGCTAAAATGGCGGACTTTGTCAATTCCAAATCCAAAGCCTCATCCAATCCCACTCCCTCTTCCTCACCTCAAACAAGCTTTGTGCCTGCAGTCACTTCCCCTAATGAGAAAATTGAACCATTCTATGTGACTCTCCTCATAGCTGGCCATAAACTCAGTAACCGTGTCATAGACTCAGGGGCATCAGACAATGTAATGCCTGTAAAGGTAGCTCATGCCTTAGGTCTGACCCTAACACGTGCCTTTGGCTCCTGCTATTCCATGGAGAGTAGAAAAGTACCTTTGGTGGGTAGAATTAAAGATGCACAAGTAGTTTTTGCTATTTTTCTAGAGAAAAGGGTCCTAGCCACCATTTTGGTCGCTGATATTCTTCCTTCATATGGGATGTTGCTGAGTAGAAATTTCTGTAAGGAGGTTGGGGGTGAAATTCAGATGGACTGGTCACATGCTTTGATCCCGGTCAATGGAAAAATGAAGAAGCTGCTACCTAAGAAACAGACTGAGTACATTGTGTAAAAGACTGATGATCCAAAAGCACAAATACTCTATGTAGATATAGGACATGGTAACTATACGATCATATCAGAAGACACAGAAAAAATTCGTAAGGGAGTGATTCATGATCCCAATGGCATTTGGACTCTAGAGTTTGATGGAAGCGTATCTTTAGTTGGTTCTGGGGCTTGTGTGGTGCTAACCTCTCCAAAAGGGAACATTCATCCTTTCTAGAAATGCAAATAGCACAACTGAGTATAAGTCTCTCATCCTTGGGTTGAACATTGCGAAAGAAATGGGAGTGAAGAATCTTCATGCTTGTGGTAATGCAGAGTTGATTGTGAAACATGTTCGAAATCCACACCAAGTCAAGGATAGGAGGTTGAAACATTATAGAAATATTGTATGAGATTCCATCAAGTTTCTTGATGCTTTCTCCATTAAAGTTGTGCCAAGAGAAAAGAATACTAAAGTTGATTCTCTAGCCATCTCAGGATCTCTGTTGATTCCTCACCCAGATTTCTATCAGGAGAAAGTTAATATTGAAATGACTCATAGGCCTGGTGTGCCAGATAATGCAAGAAACTGGCGGGCTTTCAATGTTGATCAACACTTGCTCTCTTTCTCGAGGCTTAAAGATAACTTCAATCAGCTGTATTTTGAAGGAAGTGATACTTTTCCTAGCGAGTATGTATCCTCTAATGAAGAAGAAATCAAAGGAAAAATGGACAAGATTCCTCTCTCTCCTATGACTGAAGGATTTCCATGCACTGAGGTGAGGATCATTGTAGAGCATCCCCTTATGGTTTCAAGTTCTCTCAAAGATGAACAAATGTATGTACCCAAAGAAGAAGAAATCAATGAGATCACTAGTTCCCCTGTTATATCTATGGATGATGTTGTTGATCAATCTTTACTTAGTTTGACAACATTTCCATTCCCTGCTAATCATGAAGAAAAATCAGTAATGCAACTCGTACCTAAGAGTCATGATCTTCTAGAATCAGGTGTTGATTCTGCTAAAACAACAGGTATGTTTTTCAGAGACATGGTGAAAATTACACCTAATGGTAAACCATCCAGTACCTTTTTCCAAATTTCTCTTGAAGATGGTTACAAGGAAAATTCAATGGAAGTTTACATTTCTCATGAGATGTGCCGTGGTGATAATTGCAATCTTCATTCATATGCTAGCATCATTCCATCAAATCAGGGAGTTGACACTCTTGGAATCAGATTTTCTCATAGATCCAGTTGTCAGAGTTTGGTGATGTGCAAGAATAAGTATGAAGGCAATCGAGGGGCGTACAAGTCTTTGTATGGCACAATTCCTCGACAAAGGAGAGGCCTTAAGAAGAGATTCAGTTCTTCACAAGGACTGAATGTTTTTAGTATGGAACATCACTATCTGGATGGTCTTCTTTCCTCCATTTTTCTTTTCAAGCTGCATAGTATTCCCATGATATTCTGGTACGCCCAACTGCTCATTTTCAATTCACGGGTGCCTTATGCTTCCGCTATGCTGTTCCACAGAGGTCCCTATTTTTCTCAGCCTGTCTCTGGAGTCGTGTAAGTCTCATGCATTCCTCCTTCTTTCCCCTGTAAATATCTTCTTCTTTGTTTTTTCTTTCCTTGTTTTGGTTTGTTTCCCTTTCCTATTTCCTCACTATGTGCGGTGTTTATTTTGTCTTTGTTTCTTCCTTTTTGGTTTGTTTCCTTTTCCCGTTGCGTGTGTGTTTTCTTCTGTATTGGTTTTGACTTTGACTCGATTTGCCCAATAGATAAGGCACTGATATTATTTCCCTGCATTTCTCTATGGTTCTTGATCTTGCTTCGCTCCTATGTCAAGTCATCCCTAGAAAGAGCCAGCTATTGTCGCCCTCAAATTCCCCTCTTTTGAAGTCAGGTTTTGAAAATTTTGAGTCAGTGCTTTTATCCATATTTTTGTCCCCTGGGGTAGAAATATGGTCAGCCATGAGTCCACACAAAAGAAACCAAAGGAATCACATTCAAATCCTACAAATCGGGCAACAGAGGGACTCTACAATGGAGTGGTTGGGCCTGCGAATGATCAACCGACCCCGTGCAAGAAGAAATTCAAATAAATGGCTCCATCGAATGAACCCATGCTTCAAATCCAGCAAACAAGTTGCAAGCAGATTCTAAAGTGGAATAATAGGGTTGGGGAAGGAGAAAACAATGTCAAAGAACTAGAGGCTCAAAGGAGAAGAAACAACAAAGGCTCAAAGTCGTCAAGCTCTGAAATGATTCAAAATGAGCCCCAAAAATTGGCTAAGTATTGAGGTTCAACGGACGCTGCCAAGTGTCCAAATGATGCTCCTTTAAAGATTAAATACCAAGTGGGAGACCTAAACGAGCCAAGGAAGGGACTAAAACTTGTGCTAGCCCTCCACATGTCCCAGGTCCAAAAGGAGGAAGAGCCAATTGTTGAAAATGACTAAGTATGAGCAGATTCGTGGAAGCTTCCATGTGTCTCCATGGCGCGATTTCAGGAGGCATTTCCAAAGCAAAAGCTCAAATGAGTGCTAGCTCTCCATGTGTCTATGGGGTCAACATAAGTCAAGTGGGAGGTGGTCCCAAATCGACTGAACAAGAACTAAGTGCCAAATTTCCACGTGTCAACCCGATGCTCCTTCAAAGGTAAAATCCTGAGCGGGTTTTCGAATAAGCACGGGCCTTCTGTGTGTCCCAGGTTCGAAAAAGGGAACATGGTTAGGGTTGAATAGTCAAAGCATAAACAGACCTGCAGAGGAAGCCAAGTGTTAACACAATGATACTTCAAGAGTAAAATTTGGAGAAGGTTCCCAAACAAGCGCTAACCCTCCACGTGTCTAGGGTCAGATTTTTGGCCTGCCAAGTAAAGAGACTCAGACAAAAATACAAAGGAACCCAAGGAGCTTGCGGAAGCTACCACGTGTCTACCCAACACTATTTCAAGAACATGGGGAAGAATCCGAATCTTTGAGGTGTGCAAGGTGGCCACGTGGACTCGGTGTAGGCAAACTCTTCCAAACAATGTGCGGCCATGACCCTAATATTCAAATGGGCATATCTTTCGACCCAGTGCTTGGAATTTGACAAATTTAGTACCGTTGGAAAGATCTCAACCTCCCCCACACCATTGAAACATAAAATATTATATTTGGTAGGTTTTGATGGGAGAAAATCTAAAAAACGTCCTCCACTCCATTAGTGTGGGATATGATTGCTTCCACTATCGGTATGGCAATGGATTTTGGTTGGCCATCTTCTCTAACACACCAGACAAGCATGGGAAACAAGGTCTGGAAGATTATGAGTGAATTTGTAGGAGCACTGATGGTTAGCATTTGAAATTCCAATCTTTTTTCCTCCCTCTTCTTCTTCTTCTCTTGGGGATTGATCTATAAAAGCTGAGCTTGGCTCATTGTAAAGGGGGATCCTGAGACTCTTTAAAGGTCATAGATTCAAAGTAATCAATACAAAAGTTTTCCCCTTTTTCTTTTTATGATTTTCTTCTTTTCGTGTTTGAAACTTAAGAACCATCCATCTTTTATAATAGGAAACTTTGTGTTCTTGTTTATATGATTTCTGGAACTTTGCGTCTGTGGAATTATATTGGTTATGAAAGTAAATGATTCTATTTTGCAACTCTCTAGTCCAATACGTGTAAGGTTATAATCTGCCATCTATATTACCTGAAAGTATTGTTGTATTCTTCCTTCCTCATCTCCTTTTTCTTCCATCCTTTCGTATTGATGATCTTTGGGCTTAAAACATTTCAAAGTATCAAGACTCCATGCTTTGAAAGTTGTACATTTGTATATAAGTTTTGCAGCTTGATTTCAATAAAGGAACCTCTCCCATTAAAGAGGAAGGACATGCTATCCTTTGACTATGGTTTCATTACAAGTGTAAATCTGAAACTCAACACAGAGGAGATTGTGGACAATATAATCAAAGCAAGGCCACACTTGGAGGCCAAGGTACCATAGACATTTCCTTCAGCGATACACTATGTGGGAAAGTTGGTGGACTTGGTACTTGAAGATGAAACTCTTCGTATGCAAGTGCCAGAATGCTTTGAAAAATATGTCGATTGAGAGAAAGCATCTGTGATGAAAAAAATTGCATCTTATGATGGGCTGTTGTAAGCATTATAGGAAGTATTGAAGAAAGCAGACTAGGCTTTAAATGTATGCACAACTCCAAAGGCGCTTATCAATATCAAGACCCTTAAAGAGAACAACGAGATCTAGAAAGTAATGAAAGATGAGACATTAGGCAGTGCATAAAGGTTTTCAATGGTTAAACAGAAGTGTGAGGCCCTAACAACAACACAAGAACCGCACAAGACTCAACTAGAAGAGCTTGGAAAGCTAATTGCGTAGAAGATGGACCTTTTAGAAGGAAGGATGTCATCAATGTCCAATGTTGTGTTGGTTCTACGAAATGAGAAGGGGGTAATTGTGAGGGATGAGTTGGAATCCATTATTGTGGACATCCCAGAAAAAGTAGAGCAAGCACTCATTGACTGGCAGGTATTGGAGGCCGAAATAATGGAGGAGTATCCAGAGTTGATACTGTAAACTGATACAAAGGAGGTTTCCTAATAACCTCATAAAAATTCTTTATTTATCCACATTCTTTCATTCGTATTCTTTCCTTCAAATTTTTAGAGATACCCATTGTCGAGACGACAATGAGATTAGTGTGGGGTAATGTTGATCAAAGAATACTTGTCAAAGATAACATAAGGAGTCCGCGTAGGATAGAAGGCCCGGAACCAAGGGCGCAGAAGGATAGGAAGGACCCATGCGTGGAAGGCAATTTCAGATTTTAGGACTTAGCCGATTTTGAGCATGAAGACCTATTTTTGAAAGATGGCATGTGAACCACATCAACGATGCAGAGATGTGCGTGCCATGCATTGTCTATATTTGGAGAAGTGGTTTGAAGTGTTTATGCATGGAGACAAGCTGAGAATAAAGTTAATACTTCAGTTAACTGCAAGAGGACTATAGATAGTGCACTTGCATGTGTGGCTATGCTTGTAAACGACGTGTGGCTATCAATAGCATGCAGCCTATTTCTGGAATAGATAAGCGGTGAAGGGCAAGTCCCCACCCTATATATATGTGATGTTTGGTACATAGTAGAGAGTTGTATGTATGAGTGTGAGAGATGTATGACCGAGAGATGTATGTATGTGTAATAGAGAATATGAGCATATGACTGAATCAATGTATCAATTCCATACGCATGTTGGTACAGATTGACAATACTATACGGAGCTTCTATATTTACTAATAGATGGAAGATATTGGCTGAATCTAAGTGTCACTCTGTGTGTAGTTGAATAGTGCATGTTATTAATTCAATCATGATTACTGTTTAATCTTATTCTTTCATAGAACTGAGGGTAGCATGCATTGTAGAATGAGGGATTAGTTATGAATCTATATGTTTCTTCCTTCATCATGTTAACATCATGTTATAACAACCCTAAAGAGGGACTTGGTACCTTTGCACGCTTTGGGTGAGTGCTCAGTCTAGGCTGAGTGATGTGCCAGCGCGACTAGGGTGTTATCTAGTAAATTCTAGGCTACATCATGATTTGTGGGTGCTCTTAAGTGTTCTCTAAGCTTTGAAGGAAAATGCTATAGACACAGTTCAACATAGTTTTTGTGCTTCAAATTCAAGCAGGATTAGAAGGAAGGTAAGCTTGTCATTTATAGAAACAAAAGGTAGTTGGATATGGTTACACGGATAAATGAACATGCTAAAAATCACATTATGGGTAGTTGCAATAGTCCCGGGGGCAATAATGAAATTAATTACAAAACGCTGCATCCCGAAAGGTGGTTGTACGTGCATTTTAATTGCCCCCACCTTTTTAGGATTCTAGAAGTGTAGTTAACTAGGGTAAGGATAAGGAGTCCAAGTGGAGTCCAAGTGGAGTCTAAGTGAAGTTTGAGCAAGTGGCAGATGACTAGGATGTGCACACACTTAATTAATTAATTAATTAATAAATAATAATTAATTTAGCCAAAGGGGTACAAAGGGTACATGGGATTAATTTAATTAATCCAAAGGGGTACAATGTGTATTAATTAATTAATTTAATCAATTAATTGCAAATGGGTGAATAACAGGGTGTATTAGGATAACACTGGGAACAAGTGGAAACATAAGTGTAATTTTGGGGTGTCTACATTTTTACTCTCTTTAAAGTTCTATTGCAAAGTAATAGTGCTTTAAAGATAGTAGACACATGCAGATCAACGAGTAGAGTGGAAAAATGCCTTGTGAAAGCATTGAGACGCCCCAGCAAACAGAATAGTAGAGGAATGCCCCCTCAAGTGGGATGGATGACGCAACAAGGTGGCGGACAACCACTTGATAGGAAGAAAGCAAGGGATTAAAACAAGGATGGGAAAGGACTGTGTTTGTAGCATGAGCATTATTTGGAGAGTAATTTTTTAGAGCAACCTGATTTTTGTTGTTGCACAATAGAGTTGTCACCATGATTATGAAAGAATCAAGATGGTTAACCCAGATGCGCGTAAACAAACACACACAACAAAGAAAAGATAAAAAAGGAAAACAAACCCAATATACAAAGTAGGTGCCGACACTAGGGTTATAAAGGAACCAAGATGTAATCACACTACTTGTAAGTGGTCCAAAAAGAGTAAACATCAACAATGCAACACAAAGTTGAAAAAGAAGACAATCAACATGCCCCTAATGCATGCCACAATGATGATTAAGTAGATACAAATACTCCCAAGTGGGAGTAAGATCATACTGGAAGAGTGGAGTTAAAGAAACTCCTTGTGAAACTCTTGCTGAATCCGTTGTGCAAATGATTAAGGTTAAAATTGGCCCAGGTAAAGTTATCTCACGAAGGAAAAACAATTTTTGTGACTTGCCCCAAGCAAAGTTAGCATATCATGCAAAGGGAAGAAAGTGATAGTTGTAAGATTGGCACAATCATTAGAGTAATAGATAAAAGTATGACGTTTTATCAAGATTGTATTGAGATGTTGAAGGATTTACTTCAAGGGTTTTCCAATTGTAGGATTTTTGTGATATGTGAATGTTTGTTCGATTTTTTTTTGTGAAATATTTTATTTTTTAGGTTTTTTTGATTTTTGAAATATTTGATTTTTTTTTGGATTTTTGCAAGTTTTGAAATACAAATGCAAAACAAAAAAATGAAGACATTCCATGGCTTAAATAAACCAGGAGGAAAACACAACATGTGCAAATGACAAAAAGATATAAAAGAAGTAATAGAAAGAAACCCAATATGAACAGGAAAGAACCACACCAAAGTTATATGTGAACTAGGATGTGAATAAATTTCCTGCAATTGGTCCATGAGCACATTCCAGATACACAGAGTACTGGTTATTCGAACTATCAAACATAAGAAACTAAGCTAAGAATATATAATACAAAATTTCATATGTACAAATGTTAAACAAGTAAACAAGCTAGTGAACAAAAACACACTAATGTAAAAAATTCTAATAAAGAAGTGAATATATACAAATGTCAAGTTGCCCCCAAGAGAAAGCCAAAGCCAAGTGATGTCCCTATGCAAAGTTACATTGCAAAGAGTGGCTTGATTGATTGGAAAAGATGATTGGGAACAATCAGGTAAAGAAAATGGTGAACAAAATGGCGATTGTATGTTTCATTTTTTTTTCTGAGAAAGCGTTTTTGAAACATTTTATATTTTTTTTTGGATTTTTGAACAATTTTATATTCAATTTTTGTAGTTTTTTCGAGACATTTTTTGAATGTTTTTGGTTTTTTTGGAATTTTGAACCACACGCCAAAGAAGAGGGAAAGGAAATTCCCAAGTCAAAACTGACATGCTAAATGGAAGGTGAACAATGGTGGTAGACAATGGGCATGACAACCTACCAAGGAGAACATGTAACACATGACAAGGTGAAAAGTTACAAGTAGGAAACAAAGTGAAATGACAAAACAGGTGGATGCACTAACATGCCCCTAGTACAAGGTTTACTCTTCAGAGACTCGTGAGTAGAAATTAACTTCTTCAGATGAATGGAATTCATAGGCTCCTTTAACTCTTTTCCATCCTCGGTAGACAGTTTGTATGCACCATATCCAAATTTAGCAGTTATAACATAAGGACCCAACCAATTAGGCTCAAATTTGCCTTATTTTTCTCGTGGTTTTTTTGTGTTCTTTTGATTTTCCTTTAGGAACAAATCACCGATTTCAAACTGTCGAGGTTTTATCTTGTGATTATAATTATGGTGCAATATATTCTTATACACCTGCATATGGTCTAAGGTGTGAAGCCATCTCTCATCCAATAATTCTAGATCTGCAAGGTGTGCAATGTGGTAATCCTCTTCATGAATGAGATGTTGGAAGGATACACTAAGTGAAGGCATCTTAACTTCGATAGGTAAAATGGCTTCAGAGCCATATACTAGGGAAAAAGGATTAGCTCCTATAGGTGTACAAAAGGAAGTGTGGTAGGCCTAGAGGGTAGGATATAACTGTGTATGCCCATTACGTCTGTATTTATTGACAATCTTTTCTAAAATAGACTTGATAGTCTTGTTTGATGCTTCAGATTGGCCATTGCATTGTGGATAATAGGGTGTTGCCCATTTTAGGTGGATATTATATTTTTAGCTAGGGCCTTGAGATCCTTATTTTTGAAAGAACCACCATTGTCAGTGACAATAGCAACAGGGATGCCAAAATGACAGATAATATGGTTGAAGATGAATTTAGAAATATTGCACCCAATAACATTAGTAAGAGGCATAGCCTCAACCCATTTGGTGAAATACACAGTGGTAGTTATAATAAAAGTGTGGCCATCAGAAGATGTGGGGCTTTATTTTTCCAATTAAATCAAGTCCCCATTTTGAAAAAGGCCAAGGTGAAGTAATAGGTTGTAAGGCTTGGGATGGTGCATGAATGAGATTATCATGTTTTTGGCAAGCCTGACATTTCTTCACAAATTTGCATGCATCTTCCTCCATTATGGGCCAGTAGTATCCAATGCGTAAAATATTCTTTGCAAGGACTATTCCACTGGTATGGGCACCGCAAATACCTGAATGTACTTTAGCTAGCATCTGATTAGCTTCATCCTGATTGAGACATCTTAAGAGAGTCCCATCATAGCCTCTTTGATACAAGGTGTCAGTAAGAAGGGTGTAGCGTGAAGCACGTTGTGCTAAGGCTCTTTTATTAGCTGAATTAAAATTAGGAGGATAGGATTTAGTTTGAATGAAGGTGTATATATCGTGGTACTAGGGATGATCAGGACCAACAATCTCACAAACCATGGTGGACTCTGGTAATTTGTATGCAGGCACCAAAAGATGTTCAACAAGGAACTCGTTGTGAGTTTGATTAGTGTGGAATGAAATAAGGGAAGCGATAGTTTCCATGGCATCCACTGCTTTGTTTTGTACAAGAGGAACTTGTTCAAAATTGATAATCCAGAAATACCCTCTAAGGCTATCAACCATTCTTTTATAAGGTAAGAGCTTTTCATCTTTTACCTAATATTCTCCATTAACTTGATTAATGACTAGAAGAGAATCACCAAGAACTGTCAATTCTTACAGGCACCATGAGATAGCAAAGCCTAAGCCTACTATCAGTGCTTCATACTCTGCTATGTTATTTGTGCAAGGGAAGTTGATATGATAAGATTTAGGTATGAGGTCTCCATCCGGTGTACGTAAGACAATTCCTACTCCAAAACCATGGATATTGCAAGATCCATCAAAGAATAATGTCCATAAGGGTGTTGCTTCTATGTACAACAAGTATTTGTCTAGAAATTCAAAATTTAGTGGTTGTGAACCTAGTAATGGTGTTGTGGCTAATTGATCTGCTAGTGCTTGACCTTTGATAGCCTTTTGATTGACAATTTCAATGTCAAATTCACTAAGTAGCTCAATCCAGCTAGACATGCATCCTGTTATGATTGGTCTTGAAAGTAGACACTTAAGAGGATCAACCCGTGAAATTAGCTTGGTGGTATGATTTAGGATATAGTTTCTTAGCTTGCCAAAAGTATAAGCAACTGCTAAACAAGCCTTTTCAACCTGCGAGTACTTGGTCTCATGTTCAAGGAGAGTTCTTCTCAAGTAATACACAACTTGTTCTTGACCCTTATCATTGTGTTGTGCCAATAATTCCCCAATGGCATGTTCTATTGCAGATGTATACAACAACATAGGATTATCCTGTATAGGTGGCATGAGTACCAATAGAGATGTTAGGTATTCTTTCAATTTTGCAAAGGCATCTTGACATTCTTGTGTCCATTTGAATTGGACATCCTTTTTAAGAAAATGGTTGAAATGATGGCACTTATCTTCCAATTGAGAGATGAAGCGACGAATAGACTGTATTTTTCCTTGTAGGCCCCTTAATTGTCAAGGTTCTGAGGAGGTGGCATATCTATTATAGCTTTGACCTTGGTAGGGTCCACTTCAATTCCTCTTCGTGAGACAATGAATCCCAGAAGTTTCCCTGAAATGACACCAAAGACACATTTTTTTGGATTAAGGTGAACCTTGTACTCCCTTAACGACTCAAATATACACCTAAGAACTAATGGATGATCCACCCTAGTCTTTGATTTAGCAATAATATCATCGACATAATCTTCCATTATGTCATGAAGAAGGTCATGGAAAATAACAGTCATGGCACGTTGATAAGTTGCACCAACATTTTTAAGGCCAAAAGGCATGACCTTGTAACAAAATGTCCCCCATGGGGTTGTAAAATATGTTTTATGTTGGTCTTCTTCAGAAATTTGAATTTTGTTATACCCAGAAAATCCATCCATAAGGGATAACATCTCATGGCTTGCAGTAGAATCGACAATCATGTCAATATTAGGCAAAGGGAAATCATCCTTAGGACATGCCTTGTTAATGTCACGAAAATATGTACAAATATGGATTCTGGGGGTCTTCTTCACAACTGGTACCATATTAGATATCCACTCTGAGTAATCAATGCACCATATGAAGCTTGCATCCAATAATTTTTGTAGTTCGGCCTTAACAAGCAATGCAACCTTGGGATGCATTTTACGTAGTTTTTTATTGACAGTTTTAGCATCTGGGTGCACCATAAAGGTGATGAACCACAAGAGAAGGATCAAGACTATACATAGAGTTTATAAGACCAAGTGAATACATCCTGAAATGTGCCTAGATATATTGTGAAGGATTTGATTTCAGTTTCTGATAAACTGGCACCTAGTTGTAACCCATAATTTTGGTTGGTTTTAGTTCCAATGTTAATGGTTAATCATCTCTTCTACCAACAACTTAGAAGTGTCATTATATTGAAATGATGTGGTAGGCTTGTGTAGATTGTCAAATATTTTTGGATCCGAATCTCCTCTCTAGTGCCTCTGAAATATTTTCACTAGGAGATGCATCATTTTCTTTCTTTTTATTTTTCATTTTTTTCTTCTCGTATAATGCCTCAGAAAGGTTTTCACTATGTGAGATATAATTTTTATTTTTGATGTGTTTAATTTCTTTTTCTTTTTGAGATTGTGTTCTTTCCAAAGTAAGTGGAAGCATCAAGGTTTATATTGAAACCCTTATTGTGATCTGAAAAGGGAAAAGGGTCCAGAGCCCCGAGGAAATCCTGGATGGCCTCATCGTTTTGAAAGAGATCCATGGAAATATGACACTAGTTGGTCCTGATCAATGAGGGAAGGATAATCAACTCAAGGGTTTGAATGGATAAGTAGTACAGGAAAATTTTAGTTTGGCCTAGGTCTTCGACCTTGGGAGGCTATGTGTGGAACTGGTCTCAATTTCAAAATCTGAGTGCATCACTAGATAATACCTCAAAGACTATAGGCCTCTTCTCATATGTCTCATATCCTAGACCATATGTGTTCAATGTTAAAGGTTAGACTTGATATTCATAGATTTAAGAACACCATGCCCTTGTGGGCCAAGGCCTCTTCCTTTCCAGTTCATGTTTTTCATCATTTCTACCTTTATGTAATCAGTGGATTCATAGAAATCTTGAAATGTGTTGTATAGCCAAGAGTTGTGAGATTGGAATATGTTCAGATCCTAGATATCCATATCGTCTCCAAAGAGGTTTTCAGATAGGAATGCTTCCTTTTCTTTAGATGAGGAGCATTAGGATATTCATAGCTATGAGCCGATAATGGGGTTTTCACTAAGGAATGTATTGTCAAGTGCGTACTCACCTAATTTATTTTTATGAGAGAATGTAAGTTCAAGTGACACCTTAGATGGTAGATGCTTTAAGGAATTGGAACCCTTGAGAGATCAATAGTAAATCAGGGTCAATATAGTGAGGTAACAATAGGAGTTAGGCCTAGGTTTGAAAGATATGCTATCAAAAGATGGACAATAATTTTCCTTTTTGTACCTTGCTTCGGAAAAATTATAGTATTCAAAGGGGTTAGTATTGAAACGTAAGGTGAACTCTCTGACATTATGTGGAAACTTTATGCATTGATGGAAAGTGGAAGGTATGGCATGCATTGCATGTATCCAAGGTCTACCTAGAAGAAGGTTATATGATGTGTTTATGTCAACTAAATGACACATAGTGTCAAGGAGCTATGGGCCTACTTGTATGGGAAGAGTGATGGTGCCACAAGATTGGCACTCTATATTATCATAGTTCATGAATTAATGATTTATCATTTTAAGTCATCTTGGTGTAATGACCAAGGAAATAAGCATTTTTCATGAGAATCATGTTAAGAGTCATCTCAGTCAGATTGGAATCTGTGATCTTCTATGATATAACATAGGCTTCGATGTCCAAGGAGTTGTTTTTAATAAGATTGGGTTCAACATATCTTGAGGGCCCATAAATATAGGATAGGAGTTTCAAGCGTAAGGTTCACGATCAAGTACCTAAAACTGTTGAACATTGAGAGTTGAGGAACAGGTGATTCCTAGAGCACGAGTGAGATATCTTGAAACTAAGGTGACACCTTAGATTAGTAGTTCCAGAGAGAGATATTTACTAGCATGAGTTGCTAATTATTTGGTCAAGTCATAGTAACAATGGAGTTGGAATTGCAGTTGTGCTATTATAATTTGACAATTTTGATTTGAAGTAGCTGTTGGTTTAATTTGTCTTATAGGTATCTACAAGACTATTAGAAGGTTGGTTAACCACACAAACCCATATCTTTCATTGGCATGTGGTCACAACTTTACTATTGATCGAAAGTGGAAGGTATTTAATGCATCATTGTATAAGGTACTTCCTCAGAATAAGGTTATATAATTGTCTACTCAAAATGACAGCGTTAGTGGTCAAGGAGTTTGTGGCCTACTTGTACCATCACCGCCATGATGGGAAACATGATTGAGAACACCTTAATATTATCATAACCATGAATGGTAATGATGTTAGAATCTAATGATATTCATCATTATATGACCAAGCCTTGGACAAAGTAGAATATAAGTTAAAGCATTCTCATTGTCGATGAATGAGAAATTGACTTTATGATCAGTAACATGAAATTGTACAAGGATTTTTTAATCAGATTCGAGTTCAACATATCTTGAGGACTTCCAAAAGATAATAGGAGTTTTAGGCATAAGGTTTGTGATCATAGCTTGAAACTCTTGAACAATGAGATTCCCAAAGGAACGCAATGATTCATTTAGAATTATGAGTGATGAATATTTTTGAAAGCTAGGTGAATCTTTTTTAAGTTCCTTTTTGAAGGTGAGATATGCAAAATTGGGTGGTTGTTAATCTATTTGATGATATCATATTGACCTGGAGTGGAAGATTTGGCATTTATTAATTTGACTTTTAATTTGAAGGAGCTATTATTGATTGGATTACCTTAATTAGGTTCTACAGAAGACGTAGAAGGTTGGACCTTATCCTAGGCATATCTTTTCACCCTGGACCTTGTGATCACAACATTACTTGAAGGTGTGAATTTAATGGCTCGCCATTGTAGATGGTACTTCCTCAATAAATGAGATAATTGAACTACAAATCAGCATTCATTGGATCAAGGAATGAACTTGAGCTTAGAATTTTTATCGTCTGCCGCCATGTTTGGGAAATGGGTCACCCTGAGAACGCCTTAAGATTGTCGTTGGGTGTCTTATTTGGTGATTTCTTCAACAGTGATATCTCCACCTTGTCAATGAGATTTGGCAGTTACGTAAGAGAAATCAAGGATCAGTCGGGTGACTGTCAATGCAATGAAAATCACAATAAGTATCATCCTTCTATCAAGTAGGCTTGGGTTTTCCCTCAACCCAAGGTTTGGTGATCGGATAAGTAACCATGTTGCCATTAACAAGTTCATTGAAGGACATTTGATAGAGGTTCTCCCAAAGGAGTGAAACAACATCATTTAGAATCAGGAGAGGATAAATCTCTTTGCTAGAAACAACAAGAGCATTGTTTACCTTTGTTTGGTCTAGTCTCATTGTTTTGGACATTGTGGACATTGCTTAATTTTGTAATACCATCATTGACCATATTACAATGTGGTTAACATGTTTAGATTTTTCTTGGTGAGAGCTATTAGAATGGTTAGCCTATGTTTCCCATTGTCTTTTTAATGAGGTTTAATCAAACCTTCCATGATCTAAGTGATTTTTCAATCTACTGATCCTTTTAATAACATCTTCAAAAGTATTAAGGAAATAGCATTGGTCATGTGAAACGATATCTCATTTGAGATTGGGTACAAAGATGCTCACAATGCTTCTCAGGAATAGAGCATGGACCCTGACTAACAATCCCACACCATCTTTTCTAGGAATTGTGCAAATCTTTCATTTGTTATTTATTTTGCATTACACAAGTCCATCATTACTAATTTCAAACTCTATGTCTGAATGATAAATGTTTGATGAACTTCTCTGAGAGGTCTGCGAAAGCATTTAGGCAGAGCCCTTGGGGAGAAGTAGGAACTAGTCCAAGGCTTGTCTTCATAGACTTCGTGGAAAAAGACTGCATTAAGAAGACATCAATATAGGCCACCTCTTGAAAAGCCATATAAAACTTCTTGATATTCTCTCTAGGGTCACTCTTACCCTTATATTTGTCAAAATTGGGCATCTCAAAATATTTTGGAAAAGGAACACACAAAATTTCCTTATCGAATGGGTAAGGACACAATTCTTCAAAGCTGAATTGTTTTCCTTGATGTTTCATACTAGAGATGGTATCCTTCATCATTTTCCATTCTTGGGAAAATGGTGAGTTGTTCTGTAAGAAATATAAGGAGCCATCACTTGTAGAGTTATTGTTATCTTTGGTGTGCATGGTATGACTCTTAAATGAAGCATCACTAGATTTCTTTGGTGCCTCCTTGTCATGGGATTCATTGGTGACTTTGGAATTTAAAATACCAAGTTGTTTAGCCATGTCATTAATTTGATTCATGAGGGCTTGAGTAGGATCAGTGGCCAAATCATTTGATTTTCCTTTTTTCCTTTCATTATATTTTTCTTTGTTTGATTCATTGCCTTTGGCATTGTTCAAGGTGGACTTGTTTCGATCATCATTATTCATGTGACTAGGTCCTGCCTCATCATCATTTTTTGTCGAAATGAAAGGTTCACCCTTGTTAGGTGGTGGTTTTCCAAGTAATGTTTGTAAACTAGCTTCATTGAAGTCAGAGGGTAATTTTTCTCCCATCTCAAGGAGATGAAGCAAAAATTGGTCTTTATTCATACGTAAAATATTTTCAACGCAGGATTGTTCTTCGAGTGAGATGTCATTCTGATCATCCTCAAAGTTTTGGTCATTATCACTATCAAAATTTCCAAAAGGATTTCGTTCACCCCTTCCAAAAGGACTATAATCTTTGTGTCATGTTCCCACCATTTTTAAAAGAGGGAGGGAGAAAAAGAGATATGCGAAAGATAACTCAACCTACAGCAAAGTGAATGTGACGATGGAAGAGAGGTGTGTGATTAAGTTTGATAATAACTTGTCCCTTAACAAAGTGAATGCTAAGATGGGCAAGAGGTTTGGAAGATATGAGTGATGCAACCCTTAACAAAGTGAATGTCAAGATGGAAGCGTGCGAAAGTGTTTGATAAAATTGACCCTTGACAAAGTGAATGCCAAGATGGAAGAGTGGTGCGATGTGATGAAGGTTCTCGTCCTCTAACAAAGTGAATGCTAGAATGGAGGAGGGTTATAGTGAAAAAATTCTGAATGTGTTCAACCTCTAACAATGTGAATGCTAGAGTGAAGAAGAGAGGATAGATTGATTGCAAAATGCACTCTACCACCTAGCAAAAATGAATGCTAAATGGGAAGAGGGTATGAAAAAAAGGAGTCAAATCGTATGCGATGTGCTCAACCCTTAACAAGAATTATTTAAGAAGGAAGAGGCTAATGAAGAGATAAGACTCAAATACTGATAGTGGAAGTGTTGAAAATAAGATATGATGAAGTGTCTAGAATGCAACAAATATGTTGTCAAGTTAGAGACGTGAAGAAAGAAAACGTATTCAGTTTAACAATGATGTTGTCAAACTAAAGGTCATAAGAGGAGAATGAAGATGAAATGTGATGAAATAAGTTGTGGTAAAGTGAAACACAACACCGATAAGATGTGAGTTGTAAGATGAAAGTGCTTGAGCGAGGACATGGATATCCGCAACTCAAGACTTGATGTCGAAAAGAGGATGAAAACTTAAACTTTAGGAAATGTAATCCAAATGTTTAAGTGTTGAATGAAATGGGAGATGAACTCAAGGAGGTGAATACGATAGATAGAAGGATTTGATAATCACGAAAGGGGAAGAATCAAATAAGTGAATAAAAACTCCAAATGAGTGAAAGAAGCTCAAATGGAGAAGACAATGAGGATGAAAAGAAGAGAAAATTGAAATAATGAAAAAGAGATGAAAGTTCCAAAAAGGGGAAAATTGAGAGTAAAATGAAGGTTAGTGAATGACTGATGACGAGAAGAAAAGAAAACGAGAACAGATGAAATGAGGATGAAAGTAGAATCCAAACAAGGATAGTTTGGAAAAAAGATGAAAAGATAAGAAAAGTGAAAGATGGATCCCAAACAAGGAGTATTTGGGAAAAATTAGAGTGTGGAACACTACTACAAAAAGAAAGAAAAAAAAAAAGAAGAAAATATAAAAATAAGGTTTTGTTTGAATGTTTGTTTGTGGCCTCTACCTTAGATTGGCTTGGAAATGTTTGGCTTCCTGGGTGGCTCTCTCAACTAGGTGTCAGCAAAATATTTGAGTGAGTGTGACGCTATTGCTAGCTGACAAATTTACTTAACCCCCTTTGAAACCCTGAGCAAAGACCTTGCTCAGAATGAATCACACTGGGGTCACCACTAAGGATATTCTATGACTCTAACTCACAAAGGATTTACTAGTCAGGTAGGAGAAAAGGTTCCTATTTCATCCACCAGTTCCCTCAAGGTGTGGACTACTTTGGGGTTCCTAGAACCACCCCCTTTGTTGTAGCTTAAGGCTTATGCCAAGGGGGTTATGTTCTAGTTAAGCGGTCAAGTCGTAGCTCTTAACCAAACCTACAAATCAAGTGTTTTGAATGTGGTGTTTTTTTTTATCTTTTGATTTAGGTGTGGTTTGGTTGAACTCCTTTGGCAACCTGCAGTTAGTAATTTTTAATGTTTTAATCCACCTTGTGAGAGCGGGTCCTACAAACAATGATTAGAAAGTTTTCCGGAATGAGGGAAAAATAAAAAACAAATAAACAAGATGACAGAAGTGAACCCACGTTTTTGATTTCTAAGATCGCTTAAAAAGCGCGAGGAAAGAGCATATGTGTGGGTTGGCTTTGATTAAGTGAAATGTTAATTCCCCAAAAATAAAAGAAAGAAACAACCACGTTTCTGATTCCCAAGATCACTTTAAAAAGTGTGAGGGAAGAGCATACGCGTGAACGATTCGTGTTAGTCTCACAAAAACAAAAGAAAACAATAAAGGAAAAGTATGCAAAAACACGTTAGAAAGGGTTAGTTGATAAACAAAAATGATGAAACGTGTGCACAAGTGATTAAAAATGTGACAAAAATGGAACCGAAAAGTCCAATAACACTAAAATTTCAATGTGGACAAGTAGCACTTGAGAATGATTAAAAGCGTCCATGAACCCTGCAAAAGGAAATTGCACAGTTAGGCCAATAAGAAGAAATAAAGAAACTAATTTAAATGTAATTGAAACTACAAAGAAATTAATTTAAATGTAAATTATAAATAAAATGAAATAAAATAAAAAAAATAAAAACCAAACCCTAAACTCTAAAACTATAAACTAATAGTAAAATAAAACTAAAAAATTATTGGTTTTTGTGTGTGTGTGTAGGTGAAGCTCATGGTAAGAGAGGCTTGAGAAGGGAAAGGGAAGACTCTGGTGAGGGAAGAGAGTTAGGAAATGGAGGGCTGGGTGAGCGTAGGGACAAAGGGAGTGGGGTATGAGTGGCAAGGTAGAGGGTGGGAAGGAGCTTGGGAAGGAGGCAGTGGAGAGGGAGTAGGTGGGAATGAGCTGAGGGATCGGGGCAAGTTGGGGAGTGCATGGAGAGGTATGGGGAGGGGTCATGGGAGTCATGGGGAATGGGGCTCAGGGTCGGTGGGAAAGCTGAGGGATCAGGAAGGGAACAAGGATTAGGGATCAAGCTGGGGGAGTGAGGGCTGAGTTGGGACAGGTGAGGGGTCGGGGATCAGTGAGGGGGAAGAGTTGAGGTTGGGATGGGATGAGTCAGGGGTGGGTAGATCGGGGAGGGGATGGGGTCGGGGGAGTGTGAGGGAACTGAGATGGGGATGTTGGGAAATGGGGAGTGGGGATCTGGGTAGGGTTCAAGGAGTCCGGGGGTAAGTAGAGGGGTTTTTGGGAATAGGTAGAGAATGGGTGGTAGGCTGTGAGGTGGGCTAGGTGAGATGTGAGGTGGCTCGGCTGAGTTGGCCAAACTGGGTAGGGAGGGGGGGGGGTAGGGGTAGCTTAGGGTTGAAATTTTGTGTTTATTTTCAATTTTCTTTTTTTGGATATTTTTTTGTGTTTAAATTTTATTAAATTGAATGAAAATCTAAGTTAGAAAAAAAATTCTCAAGACCAAACTATATTTTTTTTTATGCAGGTGTAATCTTTATTTTTTTTATGTTGCAGGTTGTAGAAAATACAAAAAAGAGCAACAATGCAGAAAATGAGAGACTAAAAGAGAATTTGCTTTGAGCACAAGCACCACTCCTTGCAAATGTAAAACAATAAATAATGGAACTTCCCAAGTTACCTGTGAAAGCTTCATACAAACAAAAACATTTTTGTGAAACAAATAAAACACAGAAATACGAAATAAAACCAAAAACGAAACGAAATGGGGTGCGAGTCCCACCGGGTGTGCCAAAATGTATGCAGTGAAAAACTATAGAGTAATGAAAGATGAACAAATTAAAAATGCAAACCTTCCATGTACTTTCTCCAATGCAAACCTCAATAAGGGTTGTGAAGACCTTGTCTGTGAAACCTTGCAAGTGAATGTCAGAAATGATTTGTGGGTGCTCTTGAGTGCTCTCCAAGCTTTGAAGGAAAATGCTATAGACACAGTTCAATAGAGTTTTTGTGCTTCAAATTCAAGAGGATTTGAAAGGAAGGTAAGCCTGTAATTTATAGAAGCAGAAGGTAGTTGAAATCAATTACACATGGATAAATGAGTATGCTAAAAATAGCATTGTGAGTAGTTGCAAAAGTGTTAGGGGTAGTAAATGAATCAATTGCAAAATCCTTCATCCAGAAAGGTGGTTGTACGTGTAATTTAATTGCCGCTACCTTTATAGGATTCTAGAAGTGCAAATTAACTAGGGTAAGAATAAGGAGTCCAAATGGAGTCTAAGTGGAGTTTGATCAAGTGGTAGATGACTAGGATGTGTACACACTTAATTAATTAATTATTTAATTAATAAATAAAAATTAATTTAGCCAAAGGGGTACAAAGGGTACATGAGATTAATTTAATTAATCCAAAGGGGTACAATGTGTATTAATTAATTGATTTAATCAATTAATTGCAAATGGGTGAATAATAGGGTGTACTAGAATAATACTGGGAACAAGTGGAAAAAGAAGTGTAATTTTGGGGTCTCTATCCCTCTTCCTGAAAGATAGAAATAATCACTCATGCACGCGTGACATTAACCCATATCCTCTCAGGATGTTCCCAGAATGGAAGCTCATACAACTGCAATATTCTAGCATTCTTCAATACCCTCTTCATCACATATCAGTTGCACGGTTAGGTCAGTTCGATGCTTATAATCACTAATTGTCATGCTTTTAACATGGTATGCCCACTCTTTTCCGATTAACACCCCATATGGGTACTTATTTATGAGTACCATTCCTCTTGAACATCTCACTGTGACATGGTTACTACTTTCTTTGATGCCATTTTAATTATGCAACATCCAAGCTTTTATCTCTCCCTTGCTCTACAATCCTTATTATAGACCTTAGTCACAACACCGATACACTTTCGTAATCAAAAATTTTAATATGTGCCCTAATTTTTGAAACCCTAGTATGAGAAGTTGTGATTCCTTTGAAATATTTGCACTGGAATTCATGCTCCTCTTATGAGGTTCAAAATCTTCATCTTTGCACTTGATTTCTTGCTTGATCGTCAAAGATATTATAACTCTTCACAAATTCACATAAGGTAAGGTATAAATGATTTCTAATGATCCTTTAAGTTTTAATTTTTACCCATATTAATTTCTCGGGCACCGTACGAATGCATTAAATTCTATATTGTATAGGAAATACGTGATAAAATATGCGGAACATATCCCTCATAGAATCTTGCAGCAGTAGAACATAATATGTAGAAAATATTACAAATCTCTTAACACAACACAAAGAGACAATATTTAACACAATTTGGGCTACGTCCACCAAGAATCACTTGCTCATATTTTATTACAAGCCACCACTCTCTCAATATAATACCCAGATCTATTTAGAGCTATGCTCAACAAACCTATAGAATTCACACCCAAACAATGGCTTTAGACAATTGCTTAAGCAATTTTACAAAACTGTGGGTATAAAAACCATGGGCCAAAACAAACACATGAGCTTAGGGGCTATGCCCCTGAACCCCCACTACCCGAGACCCAACTTTCCCCAAACCCTGGTGAGACAATGGAAAGTGTACAATACTTTTAGTGTATAGTTTTCAACACTTTCATGCTCCACAACCTAACATATCTCACTTTTTCCAAGGATGATGCACATACCAATTGCATCTTATAACTTCATTAACCGTAAACCTCCTTATGCGTGGCACCATGTGTCAAAGTACATCAACCTCTGCGCCTTATCCAAGTAGCTATCCATGTCATTTCCTACCTCGCGTTACACTGCATGCTCATTCACTGTACATGGATTTTCCTTTATCCTTATTTCTTGCACTCCTATATAGGCCTTTATAAATCTCTACTTTATCCCACGCATTCTTACTTTACTTGTACCCCACAATAAATATATGTGCAGTCCTCTATCATGAACTTATACAAATAGTAATCAACAACTAGCGCACAAGCCTGCGTACTATAACAAAACACTAAACTAAATTTCATAACAATGTTGAAAGGAAACACATATAAATGACTTCATTAAGGGAAATCTAATATAAATGGAAATATTGTCACTTACAAACACCAAGAAGACTTATTTATAGTAGGGCTTCAGCGTACTTCCGTTGAAATAACCAGGCAACCTAGTCCCATCCAGTGCATGTAACTGGAAAGAGCCTGAATCAAGTATGTAAGTCAATACATATAGTCCCAACACTTTGAACTTTCCAGGGTGGTGCAAAAGAATCATACAAAAAGACCATCTATCAACTGATCAGGAGTATTTTTAATATGCCTATCATGTCATGTAGCCACACACTAGGAATGAGGAGACCACTACTGAGGGGACAAAGCCACACACAACCGGGTTCGCCACTGTTATGCTTTCAAGTTCAAGCTATCAACATCATCTACCTAAGATATATCAAATAGAATAGTGAATCATTTCATTTCAGTTAATCTGACTTTCGATATCACCAGGGAAGTTGTGGGGATTGACAGTTTCTGAGAAACTATGATTCATTCTTTACTTCTAAGGTAAGATCGGGGGTCTCTTCCTGAAAAATAGAAATAATCCTCATGCACGCGTGACATTAACCACTGGTATATCCTCTCAGGATTCCCAAAGAACGGAAGCTCATACAACTACAATATTCTAGCATTCTTCAATACCCTCTTCACCTTTTCATCACATATCAGTTTATCATCCGGGGTTCTTTCCTCTATTGGCTAAACAAGCTTTGTTGCCATGTCATGCACGGTTAGGTCAGTTCGATGCTTATAATCACTAATTATCACGCTTTTAACATGGTATGCCCACTCTTTTCCGATTAACACCCCATATGGGTACTTATTTCTGAGTACCATTCCTCTTGAACATCTACTGTGGGTGTTAGTTTATCTTTTCCCTTGCCTCTTTTTTTTGGTGACATGGTTACTACTTTCTTTGATGCCATTTTAATTATGCAACATCCAAGCTTTTATCTCTCCCTTGCTCTACAATCCTTAGTATAGACCTTAGTCACAACACCGATACACTTTCGTAATCAAAAATTTTAATATGTGCCCTAATTTTTGAAACCCTAGTATGAGAAGTTGTGATTCCTTTGAAATATTTCCACACCACCTCAACCTGTAAGATTCTACTCACTGGAATTCATGCTCTTATGAGTTTCATTTTTCACCTTTTGGTTCAAAATCCTTCATCTTTGCACTCGATTTCTTGCTTGATCATCAAAGTTTTCCCTAGGTCACATTATAACTCTTCACAAATTCACATAAGGTAAGGTATAAATGATTTACCCTAACGCTCCTTTTATAGTGTTTTAATTTTACCCGTATTAATTTCTTTCCAACTACCACCGTACGAATGCATTAAATTCATATTGTTAGGAAATACGGGATAAAATATGCGGAACAATCCCTCATAGAATCGTAGTAGTAGAAAATAATATGTAGAAAATATTACAAATCTCAAATAAAAGTGCAGAATAAAATTAACACAACACAAAGAGACAATATTTAACGTGGTTCACCCAATTTGGGCTACGTCCACCAAGAATCACTTGCTCATATTTTATTACAAGCCACCACTCTCTCAATATAATACCCAGATCTATTTAGAGCTATGCTCAACAAACTCTATAGAATTCACACCCAAATTCAGACACATTTGCAATGCTACATTATACCTACCATATGCACAAAACCACATAAGTAGACAATTGCTTAAGCAATTTTACAAAACTGTGGGTATAAAAACCATGGGCCAAAACTGTCCCATAAACCTATGGGTCAAAAATCCAACCCATATGAGAAGAGCACTTTTTTGAGGCCTAATTTTTTTTTCTTAGGGGCTATGCCCCTGAACCCCCACTACCAGGGACCCGACTTGGCCCGAAACCCTGGTGAGACAATTGTGGAAAGTGTACAATACTTTGTGTATATTTTTCAACACTTTCACACATGAAAACATGCTCCACAACCTAACATAGATTTCTCACTTTTTCCACCATTTATGTAGTTCTAAGCGTGCTTCCACCACGCGTCTGATGCACATACCAATTGCAACCTTATATTGCACAAACTACTTCATTAACCGTAAACCTCCTTATGCGTGGCACCATGTGTCAAAGTACTACAACCTCTGCGCCTTATACCAAGTGGCTATCCATGTCATTTCCTACCTCGCGTTACACTGCATGCTCATTCACTGTACATGGATTTTCCTTTGGCATCATCCTTATTATCACCATCTTTCTGCAACCATCATCACCAACAACTTGGGCACTCCTATATAGTACTTAGGCCTTTATAAATCTCTACTTTATCCCACGCATTCTTACTTTCCTTGTACCCCACAATAAATATATGTGTAGTCTATGCATGAACTTATACAAATAGTAATCAACAACTAGCGCACAAGCCTGCGTACTATAACAAAACACTAAACTAAATTGACAAAGCATAACAATGTTGAAAGGAAACACATATAAATGAAATTCATTAAGGGAAATATAATATAAATGGAAATATTGTCTTATTACAAACACCAAGAAGACTTATTTATAGTAGGGCTTTAGCGTACTTCCGTTGAAATAACTAGGCAACCTAGTCCCATCCAGTGCATGTAACTGGAAAGAGCCTGAATCAAGTATGTAAGTCAATACATACAGTCCCAACCAATGCATTTTGAACTTTCCAGGGTGGTGCAAAATTTTTGAATCATACAAAAAGACCATCTATCCAACTTCAGTCTGCTTATTTTTAATATGCCTATCATGTCATGCCTAGCCACACACTAGGAATGAGGAGACCACACTGAGGGGACAAAGCCACACACAACTGGGTTCGCCACTGTTATGCAAAATCCAAGTTCAAGCTATCAAAAGTTCTAGTTAAGATATATCAAATAGAATAGTGAATCATTTCATTTCAGTTAATCTCACTTTCGATATCACTAGGGAAGTTATGGGGATTGACAGTTTCTGAGAAACTATGATTCATTCTTTACTTCTAAGGTAAGATCGGGGGTCTTTCATATAAATTAGATTAGTTATTTAGAATAGATTCACAACTACACAGACAAGTAGCTATACTCGGCTACCTTGTTTGTTTTAAATTCTGTTATTAGATTAGTTGTCATTTCCTAGATATATTAAATAGTTGTTATCTTAATTCTGTTAAAAAATCTATCAAAAACACAAAAATAGAGAATTTATATATGCTGTAGATATACTTTGCATAATTAAGTTTACATTGCTTTAGTTAGATTTATATTGTTTCTCTTGTATGACAATCACGGGACCGAGGGAGCCCAGAGAATACGTATTCGAGCCAACCATGCCTCAACCCAATCTTGTTGCAGCAATAACTAACATTGAACAAAATCTCAGAATCTAGGTCTTCTGAACAACAATAGACCTACAAGAAATTAGCTCACAGTTGAGAGGATTAAACATAGAAGACGATACAACACATACGTTTTGGTCAAACTAGCCAAACTACAAATTACCCTAAATAAATATCCGCATGACTGTAGAAGGGCTTGAAAAAGAGAAAACATTTGGTTGTAATCCTTTGGTCCCACAACCAGACGTAGGAGACATTCTCATTGACATAGACACTAGCTTAAGAATTCAAGTCGTTAGAACACCTGTAAGGTACTCTGAGAAGATTGTGTAACTTTTAGCTCTAAACGTAGAGGCCGAAAAGGCATACGACTACTAGATATTAGGGATTAGGGATTGATTCTGCATATGACCATAGGAGGCCCACAACAACCACGAACCTATGGTTGTGATCCATAGATCCCGCAACCCAACGAGCTCACAGGTCAATCAGACGGTGATACCGGTTTACGCGCATTAGTATTTAGGTCCTCTCCACTTCCACCAACCATTATCGCACAATTATCCTCACTAGACATAACAACTAATTTAGCTAAGGATTTCTGGACTAGACCAGAGAATCACCCATAGAATCCACTATATATCCATCATCCATTTTCATGACCATGTCGGGAGACATATACGAAACGCCCATAGGCTATCTTCCATGTGTTCCACAACCTATAGATCGGATCATGCCAGAGCTTGATATTGATTGGAGCCTTTGAGCAGTCATCCTCGCCGAACGATTTATCATGCCAGTTCAAGTTAGAAGGGCCTTCTTTTCCTTAGACTCACAGATTCCATTAGTACACGTCGAAGACATAAGATTGCCTAACTATTTTGTCTGCACCCCACGTATATTCCATCCCCACCAGCTATCTCGGCATGACATCGGGAGGTTGGGTGCGAGGAAGAGTTACTTGTAGATTCCCATGCTCACTTGTCACTTTTCCATCGTACAAAATTGGTGAACCTAACGTGAAACAAACAACTGTTTCACCTTCTCTACCTCATTAGCCTTCACAGAAACTTTACCAACAAAATTGGTGAAACTTAGGTGAAAGGATCAATTGCTTCATTTTGCACTCTTCCTTATAGTTTTATCCACCTTTTCTCTTTCCCATTATTCTGCGAGTATTCATATACCCCACGAATATGTCAGGATTTGATGGATATGGCAGACCTCTCCTAGGTCTTGAAGCATACTACGATCAACTGAATAGATAGCCATCACCCTCGTTCTTAGCATGGGGTGATAACTATTCAAATAGCTGGTTTTCAACACAAACTCTGCCTCAAAGGACTAGATATAGTTCTTCTTTCCAAATGGAGGAGTTGGATCAGCTCACTCAAATGCAACAACCAGAGCCTTCAGGCTCGAACAACATGACGCTCACTGGAGAATCTGGTTCATCTCCTTAGGTGTTTCTTAGACCGAAAATTAGTAGACAATCAAATCCATATCTATTTTTAGCTGATGAACATTTAGCGCGTTATGCTCGGAGTGAACAATGCTCTCAGTGTATGTACCCACCTATAGGAAGTTTGCTAACACAACCCGAGGTCTCTTTTCAAGAAAACACCTCCATGCCACTACCTATAGTAAATTCCCTCCGTGAAACTTGGCAGAGCAACGATCAATTCATAGCGGGGGATCATACCCCTTTGTAGGCTCAAATGACACAACAAATGCCCGTAAGGAAAAATGTTGTGTCTTCACCAATAGATGTCATTTCAGCCTTGGCTGAAAAGGTTAGAGGGCTGGAACTTTCTCAAGAAAATCCGAATTCATATTTTGGACAAGTAGGAATCCAAAACCCTCCACATCATCCTAGCCAAGTAGACCTCCTCACGAGAACAGGCACATTGGGCATGCATCCTCAGTATTCACAACAAGCGCCAACTAGAACCGCGTTTGCTAATGCCACTTCAGTGGAAAATATGATACCTCCTGGTCTAGTACAAAATAATCCATTCCTGGGCAATACTCCTCCATACTTAAACATGTATTCCAAATCACCACAGGGAGATATGTTTTCTTCTCCTGGCATGTTTTCTCAACCATAGGGATTTCCTTATGTCCCTGCAAATGCATATGCTACGCCATATCAACAACCCATTCCACCTCCACCCCCTCAGCAAGTGCCATTAATGGTCAAAACCTATGCGATAGGAACTCATTCAGAATATTTGAAAGAACCTTTAAACTTCACCATACGAAGCTTCATGCTTCAAAGACCTCTTCCCGATTTTCCCAAATACAAAGGGGAGGGAGATCCAAATGCACATATCAAGGCCTATGCCACAGCCATTCAAGAACTACTCCCTTGGGATGGGGTTGTTGCTAAAATATTCCCTAAAACTTTAGAGGGCATTTCCCTTGATTGGTATTACAAAATCCCTGAAGCTTCCATCCATTCGTTTAAAGAACTTGTTTCAGAGTTCATTAAGGAGTTCGACATGAACAATATTTTAGAGCCTGATGATCTGTTACAAGTATAAATTTCTACCCTAGCAAGTAATTTCTAAACTTCATATTACAGCAAAAATGATAGCCAGAGCCTCTTTTTCAGTTACAGTATAATTTACCTCAGCACTGCTCATTTGTATGCTCCCAAAGTAAATTGGATGTTCATTCCCATTTTCATCCTTTTGGCTTAAAGTACTTCCTTGTGCTACATCTGAGGCATCAGATGTACACAATGAATGGCTTGCTCCAATCTGGATTCTCTTAAAACAGGTGAAGACACCAGGGCTTCCTTCAGTTGTCCAAAAGCTTCATGTGCCTTATTTCCTGTTCATAAGTAACATCCTTCTTCAAGAACTGGGTTAGTGGCTGTGCAATCTTTGAGAAATTATTGATGAACCTTCTATAGTAACCCACATGGCCTAAAAATGATCTGCAACTTACTTCTATTGCATAGGAAATGGTAAATCTTTGATTTTTGAAACTTTATCAGGATCAGTACTAATACCATCTCTGGATATTAATCATGCCCTAACAAAATGCCTTTAGAACATCCAAAGACACACTTTGTAGGGTTTAGTGAGGCTTGTGCTTCATCTAACCTTTGAAATGATGTCTCCATTTAGTGCAGGTGGTCCTAACTTGCTCCCTTAGATGCAAAAAATCATCCAGAAATACTCTGATGAAGGTCCCAATGTAGGGTTCAAACACCCTATTCATCAAACACTGGAATGTAATTGGAGCATTACACAACCCAAAAGGCATAACTCTATAAGCAAACGTTCCACCAAGGAGTGGTGAACGTGGTCTTAAGCTGATCTTTCAACGCTATACGAACTTGGTTGTAGCCGCTATATCCATCAGGAACGCTAGTAGCACTCCTGGCTAGCTACTTCGTCCAAGATCTAATCTGAACAATGGAAGAGGGTAATGATCCTTCTTTGTTGCCTTATTGAGCTTCCTGTAGTCAACACAAATGCATAGCTTCCCATTCTTTTTTATTGAGATCATAATGGGAGAAACCCATTCTGAATTCTCCACAGCAAATATGAATCCTTCGAAAGAGCTGGAGGTAGGATTCCTTCTCACTCTCCATCACAGCATCACCAATCTTTATTTGTTGGAGAGATCATCAACTTCTTCTTCAGATAATTTTATGGGGTCATGAGTCGGGTGTGACTGGAAGGATATCCATGACTGAAACCATCAACCTCACTTTCTTCATCTTCAGTGTTCACTTCACTGGTACTAGAGTAATCAAAGGATGTCCAATCATCAGTTTGATCACTTGAATCCACAAGTTCTGCTTTATGATGCCAAGGGATCACGTTTATCTTTTCCCTCTCTCTACCACGTCCAAGTGTTATGAAGCCTTCATTCTAGTAGTTTCTTGCATGAACTCTCCTTAGCCATGGTCTTCATATCAACATTGGGTACGCAACAGTACCATTTTTTATCACCTGAAAGTCTACCACACATACAACACCCATAACAGATATTGCCACATTTGAAACTACACCTTCTGGTTTAGTTTTTCCCTTATTTAATGACCTTAACATAAGTGTTGAAGGGCGATCAATTTTTAAACCCAACATATTCATTACAGACTAGGTCATTACATTAACTACAACACCTCCATCAACTAAGACATCATGAATTGAAATACCATTACATAATACCTCAGCTTGTGGAGCATAGGGATCTACCTCTGCCTCCAAAATAGGGACCTCAACCTCCTTCCTTTGTCGAGCATTGAGTCCACTTCGCAGCTCCCGTCTCTTCTCAGAAGACATAGCCAAGAGTTGACCATATGTAATATTTGCAGGCCTTTTGGACAGATCTTCTAAGATGGAGTATGGTCCTTGTCCCTGTGAAATCAGAAAATCCTGCACACCCAACTTTCTTCTCCTATGTTTCTTACTAGTTTCTCCTTTCATCTTCTTAGGATCATTTCCATCTTGGTTATCTTTTTCTTTCTTTCTTTTTGTTACAAACACATCTACTTCATTATTTCTGCTCTTATCTACTACATCAAAAGAATTCACAAGTGCTTTTCCTTTATCATTATCTCTTGTACCAGATGTAGAAGCTCTATCTGGACAATTATACTTATAATGACCCTTTTTATAACAACCATAACAAACAACTTCAGAAATATTTCTTTTTGGACCTCTATCTCCTCCCTGAGAACTAAATTCTTTTCCTTGAAGAAGATTAATAGTTAATTGACCCATCTTTTTGAGTAGATCTTCATACTGAGTAGATGTACTAGGAGAAATATTTGTGCTCACCGGGAGTGGTTGTGGATTCTGGACCAAAGGTGCTGGTGTAGGCTCTACTTTAGCAACAATTTCTTTGGGCTCCTCTTCCATGCTTTCTTCTTGCTTTCTTCCAATCTCCTTTGCTTGTTCAATGGTAGCTGGGCGGTCATACTTCACTCGTTGTCTGATCTTTGGCTTCATCCCAAGAATGAAGTGCTTACAGAGGAGATTATCCATGCCATTCATCAACCCATCCTCTAATCCTTCTGGATCTGGGCATCGAGCTTCCTCCTTAGCTCTAGAACACGACCATGATAATCCCTTATCTTCTCCTTCTCTCCTTGGGATAGCTTTGTGATATCGATCATGAGATCTGCATATTTCTGTTGTTCACCAAATTCTTCAAGAAAACTTTCAGTTAATAAAGCCCATAAATTTTTCACATTATCACCTAGTGTTTCAAACCACCTAAGTGCTGAACCATCCAAAAAGGTAGGAAAAAATTCAGTCCATTGTTCCTTTCTTATGAGACCATTACAAATACAAGATCGTTTAAACTCTTGAATGAAAGAGGAAACATCTTCATTAGATTGGGCTGAAAAAACAGGAATCTTCCCCATTTTCAAAAGTAACCACCGTAAAATACCAACCCACAAGTAAAATCAACAAGACTTATGTGCACAAATAATTGGAATCACTGTAATAGAAAGTGACTTTACACCTTTCTACAGTAAAATAGAAATGACCACGGTAACTATGGTAAAACTTGACTTACTGCGGTAAAAACTGACTTTACTGTGGTAAACACTATTCACAGTAAAAAGTGAAGTTACTGCGGTAAATACTATTCACGGTAAAAAGTGACTTTACTGTGATAAATACTATTCATAGCAAAAATGACTTTACCATGGTAACTACTATTCACAGCAAAAATGACTTTACCATGGTAACTACTATGCACAGTAAAAATAAGGTTACCCTCCAATTGATTTTTGACTAAGTGGGAATATCTCTCCAGAAAATCCACCAACGAGGAATGGTCCCGGCAACGGAACCAAAATGTCATCACCAATCCGGCACTATGATAATTCTTCTCCGGGAACTCCTCGTGCTATGATTATTTACTAATGCACAGCCTTTAGTTTGGTGGATGTAATCTGGAAACACAACAACAAACATAACACAAGAATACCATAGACTATGATAAAAAGGAATGATGATAAATCTAAAATATTAGAGTAAATTATAATATTAGCATGAAATTGTTACAATCTCACCCATGAGGTACTTCAAGTGTTATTGACTTCACTTGCATTCCACCAATACTATGGGAGAAACTTTACAATTACACCTCTTAATGGCTTCTTCAACACACCTTCAAACTGATGGATTCCTTTACACACTTACTCATACAATATTTCTCACTAATTCCTTCTATGCTAAATGAGGGGGGTGGCCTCTTTATATATAGACTTCTAGGCTTATCCATCTTATCTCTAAGATAGGATAAGAAATCCACTCTGACGAATCATATTCCGTACCTTAACTCCTATCTGTACATGTAAGCTTATCTTTTAAGATAAGATAAACCTTATCATTTCAAATGGGTTCCACATTTTTAGACTTTTTACAAATAAAATATACAAAATATTTATGACCTCACTCCTTGTCCTTATTACCAATATAATATTTCTAATTCCTAATCATGTAGACCCTACTTCTCTACTTATCCCAACTTTGACATTTTAACATTACTGGACCACTTACGACAACTTTTTACTTTTTACCACAACATTCCTATTGTACTTTTGACTATTGCCGTACTATACATTATTGGTGGCGTCGTACTGGCAGCACCGTTATCTTCTATTGGACGCTACTACTAATTATACTTAACAACATCCTATTCCTAATACATACATTAATGAAATAGAAATTACGGAGGAAAATTTTAGTGTCGATAGTCTCGCTAGCCTACATGTTGGCTCAAGAAGATGATAATAAATGAGAACGTGCGGTCTATTTTATTAGCCGAACATTTCTCGATTATGAGACACGTTACACACAAGCAAAACGAGAATGCCTTGCCATTGTCTTCGCAACCAAACGCCTAAGACATTACATGTTAAACCAAGAAACAAGGGTCATTGTAAAAACATACCATTTACGAACCTTCCTCACACATGGGTCTTTGTCTAAAAAGGCTGGACGCTTTATAACCTTAATGGGTGAATTCGAACTAACTTTTGTAAACCAAAAGTCTGTTAAGCGATAAATCATTGCAGATTGGTTAGCCAACAACCCGTTAGAAAGAGGTGATTTAGTAGATCTACATTTTCCCGATGAATGCATATATTACATCGAAACTAGACCTCTTATCTCTGAATGTCCTTAGTATACTGATATTATTAATTATATCATGTACCATACGTATCCAGAAGGTGCTACATCACAACAAAGAAGGCAGATACGCATTATCGTAGCTAAATACGTTATTATAGAACATGTGCTCTATCATAAAGCTTTCGATGGAATGCTTCTAAGGTGTGTTGACACAGAATAATCCAAGAAGATTCTCTACGAATCCCACAGTGGAATATGTGACGGCCATTTTGGAGGTCATGCCACTTCCCACAAAATACATTGGATGGGCTATTTCTAGCCCACTCTAGAACACGACACAATAGAGTTTGTACGCAACTGCTATAAATGCCAAGAATTTTCCCATGAGATTCACATGCCGACACAAGCTCTACAACCAATCGCGACTCCATGGCCCTTTTCTACATGGGGCCTAGATTTGATAGGGAAATTCTCTCCCTCGTCAACAGATGGCCATAACTTCATAATCACGACCATCGAGTATTTTACCAAATGGGTAGGGGCTATGCCTCTTACCACTGTACCAAGTGCCGTGATCACCAAGTTCATTTTGAACCAGATCATTTGCAGGTATGGTGTCCCACAAATCATTATCTCAGATAATGACACTTCCTTCAAGAATGACGAGGTCCGTGAGCTATGCAGCAAATTTAAAATAAACCATCATACAGCCTCCCTGTATTACCCTCAAGCTAATGGGCAGACTGAAGCAACAAATAAGACATTGAAAGCTATTTTACTCAAAACGGAAAAATAAAACAAATTAGATTGGCATTTAAAGTTATATCTGGCCTTGTGGGCCCACCAAACCTCAATAAGAACACCAACATGAGCAACTCATTTCTCATTGGTATTCGGAGCAGAAGCAGTTCTCCCACTTGAGGTTGAAATACCCAGTCTCCGCATCTCACTACAAGGGATTCTTGATGAGGAAGCTTATAGAGAAGCATGCCTCTCCCAACTAGAAAGCCTAGACGAGACCAGGTTAAACGCCAAACAACGGAATAGAGTCTATGCTGACCGGATGTGCTGGTAGTATAACAAAAAGGTCAATGAACCAGAAATATATGAAGGAGATCTAGTTCTAAGACTAGACAGCCAAATCAATAAGAAGACTGGTGAAGGAAGGAAATTCCAGCCCAAATGGTTGGGCCCATACCAAGTCATGAAAGACTATGGAAATGGTGTGTATCTCTTATGTACACTAGAAGGCGAGGAATTCAACAAAATAGTCAATTCCTTACATCTTAAACGATTCTATGCATAAGTGACCAACACTATTTGTATAATTATATCTACATTGCATCTTCATGTAGTTAGGTTCATTTTGTCCACTCGTTTCGAAAAGTTTTGTGATCAACGAACTTATTCGCAAACAATTCATTACAAACTTCTGTTGGTATTGGCAGAAGCATTCGAATCATACTTCTTCATTTTTCATAACATCATCAACCATTTTAGAGTCATTTCATCAAATAAAGCTAGATATGACAAATTCCTAATGGTAACCATACAAAGGCCTACATGCTTGTTCTCACTTTTGTTTCTTCCTAGGATAGGTGTCTTGCCTATGGTCTGTTCTAGAAGCTTCATGGTGTCACATCTATCCTGTATATAGATCTCTTTGGAAATAAGAACATACTGACATTTTTCTCAAATAAATAAGTCAAATGTAGATCAAACAAAAAAATTTATTTTTACACATTTCCTTGCCCTACCAACCTTCGAAGATGAGCTTGGCGCTTGCATCTCTTACTAGTGACATAGGGTTGGGAAAGGATGGGAATGCCCTTACTCGTATATGCCTTGTCCATGGTGATAAGCCCATGCTTCCTACCAGTAACATGAGGCAAGGTGTAGGGGGTCCTTTTGACAGTAACGTTAAAGGTCATAAGCAAATAGTTCAAATAAACCTTTGAAATCTTGAGTCAAAAACAAATGAATTAGATGTCCAAAATTACAAGAGAGTCCAAAACCCTGAAAGCCAAATTTTGTCAACCATGTGGCCATCTACAGATCTAAGTATAGATAAACCATAAAGCAAGCTACATTCTAAACTATGGAGTCACTTAAGTAGAATAGGTTTGTAGCATCCTAATTTGGTTCCATCAAATCTTTTTCTATCTCTCATCACTACCATTCAACAAATTTCATAGCTTGTGCCCTTTCTAGCTCTCGGTGGTGAGCCCTCACATCTTACTAGTTGCATGGAGTTAGGAGTGGGGCAAGTACATCTGCTCATCATTACACGTTGTCAAAACAATATGAAGTATCAGAAATATTGCTTATGACAGCTAAGTTCAAAATCACATTGTGTTTGCATTATCATATATCAGTATTACGAAATACAAAAAGAAAGAAAGAAAGCATTTGTATCATTTGTTCTTCATTGCATACATTCTAAAAAGCATATAAAAACAACATTATAATTTACATGTGGAAATGAATCACAAAATCCTAGACACCAAGAGTCTAATCCAAAAAGAAGTATATATATAATCAAGTTTTATGTACAACGCCATCATGCGCTAGGCATGGTCAAAACGCTCAATGAGCCCGGGGAAATACAAAATAAATCATATAAACAATCAAAAAGAGCCAAGTGGCCTCTCAACCCCTATGAGATCCCTCTGAAGGTGCACAACAATCTAGGAATCTGGCTATGCTGGCACTCTGAATGCACTGAGGGCTCACAGTCCTGAGGAGTAGCTGCAGCCTCGCTATGAGAGCGACTCCTCATCAGGCACTCCGCTGTCCTATATCTGACCAACTCGGTACGGAGGGTAGTCACCATCTTGGCCACATGCCAGATAGGGGCAAAGACATCACTATGCCTACCAGCTACTGAAGGCTCCCCTGCATCCATGGATAGCTCGGCGCGAGTCCTCTCTATGGGGATCATTAGGGTATCAGTACATACCCGAGGAATCAGGTCTCGCCATTCATCAATAGTCTCTGCAAGTAAAGGAGAAAAGTAAATTAGAAAATAATCAAAAGATAAAAACAAGAATGAACAAAAGGAGAGATAGCAACTAAGACAATCCTAGCTAAAAAACAAGTATTAAGAGTAGGGTGACAACTCACTCGGATCTCTGGGCCTCCAAGAGGGATCCCTAGGGTCAGCGCCTGCCACAGATGCCGCAACTGACTAATGTCCTCCTCCTATGCCTGGGGCAACATAACATCCTACTATGGACTCATCCTCTCCGCCTAAGTCCTGAGAGGAAAACTCCTCTGAAACTAGGGTCACCCTCTCTGCACTCTCAGCCTGTAAGATCTCCTGAGTGTCATGCCACTCAGGATCACTATCCTCCTCTCCACCTGAATCGCTAACCTCCACATCCTCAGTCTCCTCCTCTGTCTCTCCCCCTGTGAACTCCTCAGACTTGGAGTCTATATCAATGTGGTCATCGCTGCTGTGGGCAGGGCCGACAGTGATCCAAAGTAAAGGTACCTGAGGAGCACCGGCTCTCACTTGGGCACGTACCACCCACCAAGTTGTAATAGGTATTCCAGGAGTAACAACAGTCCAACCCCAGCCTCTATGACCTCCCCTAGCCTCTCTAACTGATCTGAACACTAGCACCACTGGGGGGAGCATACCGACGTAAGAAAGACCAAACTTCTAAGGCACTCGGTCAAAGGGGTGTGTCTCCACCTTCCCCATCCTGTCCACAAGCTACCCTGTAGTAGAGTAGGAAATCAAAGTGAGGGCCTCCTCGCCCCACAATCCTACCATGGCTTGATAAGGTGTGGCCTCCATATCATCAGTAGTCAGGGAAGCAACTAGCTGGTGAGGTGCTCTAAGCACCGACATCTCTGTCCATCTAGCTGCCCTCATGGCTCCAGGATCCGCCACCTCTATGCCTCTCCCATAAGGGATGATACGCTCATAGACCTAGCTCATAACCAGGGTCGGATGGCAGAAAAACTGTCCCTGTAAGTGAACCACTTGGTACAAATCATGATAGGTGGTCCCAAGTATGTCGGCTCCCTAGGAATAAATCTGGCCACGTGCCTCAATCTGTGCAATAATAGGGGACCAGCAGTAGAGTAAGGTGTCCCCTCCCTTGTCCCTGATCAATCTCGAGGCAAGGATCCCCATAATAGCTTGACGAATCAAAGGGATAGGCAAGCTAGGAATGGAACGGACCCTCACCCCTTTCTTTGAACCAATGGAGACAACTGCGTCTCCCATATATGTAGCCCATTGATCTATCTGAGCCCGCGACCCTGCTGTCTCAAGTGTAAGTCGTCTCCTGATAATCAAGACTCCCAGGATGCGGTAGACATCCTCTAGGGTAATAGTCCACTCACCCCTGACTCCTGGAAATCAGAAAGTGTTTCGATCAACATCCCAATACGAAAACAAGTCACAAAGTATGTGACTAGAAGGTGTGACATGAGGAACCCGTGATATACGTAATATGTCGGCCCTCTGAAGAGTATCCTACTCGGCCTGAGAAAGTGCATCCAACACTGCTGGAAGCTAGTCACACTCTCTCTCTCGGCTCCATCTGATATATTTCTCCTTCTGCATACACCCAAAAACACACAAAACAGAGTAAGTTAGTATTCAAATTACATTGGAAAAATCATTAAAACATATAAGAGTACTAAAAATGCAAATTTGGGCTAAAAACACTGTTATTTTGGCATTCTGTAAAGGACCACTGCCCTGAGCAGGGCGGCGGTTCCGCAACCGCTGCCTTAAAGGGTGGTGGTCCTATAACCGCCACCCTGCTCAGGGCGGCAATCGTGTCCCGCATTTCCAAACGGGTCACGTACCCTAAAAACACGAAAAATGACTATTTTGACTAAAACAAAGCCTACCCATTAGGTGCCCCCCCTAGGTGACCCTATTAACACCGACATTTTCAAAAATAATCCCCCATGACAAAGATTTCATTATTTTAACATTTTGGGGGTAAAAATGTTAAATCAAGAAGAACTAACCTGTGATCTCACGGGTCGATGTTCCACTCACAGAGGCATGATCACTATCTCGTGATGAACGTTTTGACTATACTCTCGTTAAAAACCATCACCGTGGGTCCCAGAGCTCAAAATCAATCAAATCGACACGCGTAAATGAATAGGAAGATGGGCCCATTTTTACATATATAACATCTTGACTCGTTTTGAATGCCCTTTTCGCAGGTTTGGAGTGCTGACGGAGGTAAGTACTTATCCCCGCGCAAATGGTAAGTCCTCATTTCATATTATTTTAGTATTTATTTTTCGATTTATTTTATCTATCTACACTTGAGTCCTCTTTTCATTTTGCAGGTAGCAGGAATTTTGGATGGTGTCATTTCGACACACGAACGTGTTAGGTATAATTTCTAACTTCCCATTTCAGGACCGCCATACTCGGACCCACCATTTTACGCCTCTTCATGGCTAAAACACTTCTCCGAGGGGGCAATATGTACGTACCCAAAATTGTAGGGTACTGCACCATCGGAACAATGTTACACATGCCCCAATGATGATACAAGTCTCCTCGCAAGGTGTTCAGGATCTGAAAAAACTCTCCAAGTATACATTAACATCCCGCATGCCCCGCTTAGCCTCTGCGTGCTTTATTTTGCTCTTTTCCCCTCTTTTCCTTTGTGTTTTGGTCTTCAGTAACGCTGCCCTTACCTGGGTGGCGGTCTACCACCCAGGCAGGGCGGCGGTCCTATAACCACCGACCTGCTCAGGGTGGCGGTCCTGTACGCGTTTTCCAGAATGTTCTTTTAATCGCGACTCGCATAAATTTTCAACTTTTACCAACCTTTTCATCTGTTTTTGCTTGTATTTATGATTCTAGTTCCCTGTAATAGTGTTTCTCCATTGTTTATTGTAAAAGAGTTCAAATTGGATTTCACCTTTGGGTAAATGGGAATTCTATAAATAGCTGGTTGGTTTTCAAGCAAATGGCCTCTCAAAACTATGCCCCTCATTCTCTCATTTCAAATTTTAGTCTTTCAGTTCTTGCTTAGGAATTGTATTAGTTTTATTTGTTGCATGCATAGTTAGTGTTGTTTTTACTGTTTAGAAGCCACATGATCTTCTTGTGCTAGTGTTGTTACTGTTTCATGCAATCAATTGAAGTAGGATAGTTTCATTTTCAGTCTGAAGCCATTAGAGTTACAGGTTTTGTTTGTCAAGAAGGATAGTTTCAGGTTCTGGATGTTTTGTGTTGTATGACTCGCAATAAATCCCGCTAGGAATTGCATAAGCCAAGCTCTGTTCTCTTGCGCTATCCCTCTCCTACTCGCATTATATTTGGTCTACATCTAAGGCTGTCATTGTTCCAATACCTACTCTTGTTGATGCTAGCATTACATGCTTTTCTGGATTCACGTGAGCACGAAGGAACGAGGAGACCACACTGAGGGGACAAAGCACACACACAACCGGATTCGCCACTATTCTGCAAAATCTAGGTTCAAGCTATCAAAATTTCTAGTTAAGATATATCAAATAGAGTAGTGAATCATTTCATTTCAGTTAATCTCGCTTTTGATATTGTCCGGGGAAGCTGTGGGGATTGATAGTTTCTGAGAAACTATGATTCATTCCCCACTTCTGAGGTAAGATCGGGGGTCTTTCAAATAGATTAGATTAGTTATTTAGTTATTTAGAATAGATTCACAACTGCATAGGCAAGTAGCTATACTCAGCTACCTTGTTTGTTTTAAATTCTGTTATTAGATTAGTTGTCATTTCCTAGATATATTAAATAGTTGTTATCTTAATTCTGTTAAAATACTCTGTCAAAAATACAAAAAAATAGAGAATTTATATATGTTGTGGATATACTTTACATAATTAGTTTACTTTGCTTTAGTTAGATTTATATTATTTCTTTTGTATGACAATCACGGGACCTAGGGAGCCCAGAGAATATGTATTCGAGCCAATCGTACCTCAACCCAATCTTGTTGTAGCAATAACGGACATAGACCAGAATTTCAGAATCCAGGTCTTCCGAACAACAACAGACCTACAAGAAATTAACTCACAATTAAGAGGATTAAACATAGAAGACGACAAAGCACATATGTTTTGGTCAAACCAACCAAACTACAGATTACCCTAAATAAAAATCTGCATGACTGTAGAAGGGCTTGAAAAAGAGAAAACGTTCAGTTGTGATCCTTTGGTCCCACAACCAGACACATGAGATATTCTCATTGACATAGACACTAGCTTAAGAATTCAAGTCACCAGAATGCTTGTAAGGTACTCTGAGAAGATTGCGCAACTTTTAGCTCTAAACATAGAGGCCAAAAAGGCATACGACTACTGGATATTAGGGATTAGGGATTGATTCTGCATATGACCATAGGAGGCCCACAATAACCACGAACCTACGGTTGTGATCCACAGATCCCGCAACCCAACGAGCCCACAGGTCAATCAGACATTGATACTGGTTTACGCGCATTAGTATTTAGGTCCTCTCCACTTCCACCAACCATTATCACACAATTATCCTCACTAGACATAATAGCTAATCTAGCTAAGGATTTCTGGACTAGACCAGAGAATCACCCATAGAATCCACTATATATCCATCATCCATTTTCATGACCCTGTCGGGAGACATATACGAAGCACCCACATGCTATCTTCCACATATTCCACAACCTATAGATCAGATCATGCCAGAGCTCGATATTGATTGGAGCCTTCGAGCAGTCATCCTTGCTGAACGATCTATCACGCTAGTTCAGGTTAAGAGGGCCTTCTTTTCCTTAGATTCGCAGATTCCATTAGTGCGCGTTGAAGGCATAAGATTGCTTAATTAGTTTGTCTATACCCCACGTATATTCCATCCACACCGGCTGTCTCGGCACGGCCTCGGGAGGTCGGGTGCGAGGAAGAGTTACTTGTAGATTCCCATGCTCGCTTGTCACTTTTCCATCATACGGTTATCATTCAGAAACTTTCACTTCAGCAGTTAAATGATATTTAGTATATGATAAAGAAATGTATGCACTAGTTCAAGAAATAAAGAAATGGAAACATTATTTGTTTGGTAAAGAAACTGTTGTGCAAACTGACCAAAAACCTCTCTAGTGTTTTCAAGCACAATCTAAATTGTAGTAGGCAAGGCACTACAATTGGATGAGATTCATTTAGAAGTTACATTTGGTAATCAAATACAAGAAAGGAAGTACAAATTGGGTGGCATACATGTTGTCTAGGCTTCCCACATAGGAGAAGATCTCTAGTTTTTCCACCATCTCTCATTTCAATCCCTTCAGGAAGGAAGCTTACAAAGAGGAATATGCTAAAGACAAATATTTTGGGGTGAAATATCAACAGTTGCAGTCCTAAGGGGATGAAAGGAAGGGTATTGAAGATCGTTATCTCAAATATGGCTCTCTCTACCAATGGGGGAAGCTTTGTGTGCTGAAAGAAGAAAGGATTCTATTGATGAGGGAAGCACATACCTTGCAAGTGGCAGGACATTTTGGTGTTGGTAAGACCATGGCCCACTTGCAAATGTACGTATATTGGCCCAATATGCAAGAAGAAGTATCTAATTCATAATAGAATGTAATCTTTGTTGTACTAGCAAGCCTAAAATCATGAAGGAAGGTTTACATATGCCTTTACCGGTCCTTACTCGACCTTGGGAGGATATCTCTATGGATTTTATAGGAGGACTACCTATGTCTAAACATGGCCATGATTATCTATATGTTTTTATAGATAGATTCAGTAAACTATGTGTTATTATGGCATGTAAAAAGACAATAAAAGCATGTGAGGTAGATGAAATTTTCTTTGCTAATGTATGGGTGCATTTTGGTTTACCAAAGTCTATTGTTTTTGACAGAGATTCCAGGTTCTTGGGGAAGTTTTTTACTACTTTGTGGGATAACATGGACACCATATTACAGAGGATCACGTCCTTCCATCCCCAGATAGATAGGAAAATGGAGGTGGTGAACAAGAATTTGGTACAGTTGATTAGAGGATACAATAACAAATATCCATGGACTTGGGACAAGTATTTAGCCTACATTCAACATTCCTACAACATGGTGGTACACACATCCATTATGTAGTCACCTTTTGAAGCATGCTTGGGGTATCTACCTACCAATAAATTGGAAATTGCGGTTGGGAAGCATGAAGAAGGGGAGATACATGATTCGGAAGTGACTAGATTAGCGAAGTTCATTGATAGGATCTGGAAAATCCATCTCAAGGTGAAATAACAATTGGAGAAGTCTCAAACCAAGTATAATGCTAGACACAATCAACACCATAGAGAGAGAAAAATTCATGTTAGAGACAAGGTTTGGATTCACTTGAGAAAGGAAATACTAAAAGGTCAATAAAGAAAACTCAAGCCACTACAGTATGGACCCTTTGATATACTAGAGCATGCTGGAGAAAATGCTTTCAGACTTGATTTTCCACACTTCATGCGGATGTACTTAGTAGTAAAATGTGAGAACCAACTCCTATATGATTCATTCATGCTTGACGAGGAAGAAGAATGTTAGTTACTACCTTCAATAAAATATTGTGTCTTGGATTCACGAGGCAAGTTGGCGAAGGATGTAGTGTTATAGCAGAAGGTTAGAGAAATAAGGAGAGGTCCACATGAATCTTGACATGTCAGATTCAATGGGAAGTTACCAAGGTAGGCATGTTGGTACTTGAAGGAGAAAGTAAGGGAATTGTTTCCTCAAGTATTCCCCCATTAAGCTTTTGTGGGATCAAAATCCTCCTAAGTAGGGGAGGTGTGATCCATAGGGATCTAAAGGAACACCACTTCATCAGAACACATAGAACTAGAACAAAAATTAATCAGAAAGAAGATCAAAATGTTAAGTTACAAAACCACCACCATGTGTAAAGTGGCAATTGCATAAACACCCCTCTGCACAGAACAAAGGTTGCATAACCATTGGTTTGTGTTCATAGGCGGTCTTGTCACTAATGAAAACAAAAAAAATGTATCCACAAACAGTCACATATTTGAAGCGTTCGGATTATGTCTCTTCCCTGTATGACCCTTCCTATTCTTCAGTGCATGGGAGGAAAAGGGAAGAAACTATAAATACAAGAAGAACAAGTGGATTCAGATCATCAATTCATGGGAGAAGTGAGAAAGAAGAATTTGGTGTTGGAATTAAATTATAGAAGCAAGGTGTATGAGAAGAACATGCAAGTAAAGAGGGTGGAAGTAACATTGTTGTCTTCCTTCAACTTCTTTTAGTTTGTAATTAATTGAATTGACCTATATATATAATTTGGAAGAAAGAGAAATTTCCCTTCGCTACCGATTTTCCCTCAAATTGGGGGTTTCTAGGATAAAAATCTTGTGTTATGCATTGAATTTTTCATTCTATTTGTTGCAAGTAGTTCTAAGGACTAAGATTTATTCACTAGATTTCAGTATTTTGTCATTTTCAAATAATTTGAAGTAGGAATACCATTTTTTGTGGTCTCGTAAATTTCCGAAGTAGAGGTTTACAACTCGCTAAACTCCAATACACAACTTTCACTACGGAATTAAGTGTTTATATTAATCCTTATGGCTGGTTCTAGGAATGTGTACCAAGACTGTCAAAGAGAAATTTTGTTTTATGAATGTTTAGAATGGATCCTTAACTCCACAAAACCTTGGATACCTACAAAACATCATTTTATACCTCCTTAGCAATTCTTTCTCCATGAAATTGGCTTCTAGAACAATTACTCATCAAATTTGGCTTGTAAACTGGTAAAATGAGATAGGGTATGACTGTGTTTTCTATGTTTACACACTAAAAACCTTGCACTTACTCCTGAGATTTCATCCAGACCTTTATTAAACCTCCTTCTACATTATTACTAAATTTGGTTCATTTCCACTAGTTAAAAATTAAGTTATGTTCATTTATTGCTTGTAAAGCCTAAGAAAGGGTTTCACAGACCCATAACCTCATATTTAGGATTATTTTTTATTTTTAATGACTCTATAACTTCTTCAAAGATTAATATCCTTTTGTAGGATCCTTGCACCTTATCCAAAACCCTTCCATCATACTTAGTATGGTAACTATGGTATACCCTTCCTAAGGTTGATTTATTAGTCTTAAAAGGACTATGTTAATTGAGTTTTCTAGTTTAGAGATATTTATCAATGAATCAATGTTAATGATAGTATTGTATCATTAAAACCCCTCTTCAAACCCCATGAACCATGCACACACACATACTGATCAAGTTCTTAATTATCAATAACTCATAATGTTTTCTCAACCTTCAAGTCACATAAAACAACAAGAATACTTACTCGTGCCACTTACCTCCTCATGCATATGATGTTGGTATTTATTATGATTTTAATAACTTCATTCCACATTTATCCAACTGATAAGGCCCTACTATTTTATCTATAACCTACACAGTCATACCAAATCACCCAAAATGCAGAGTTTTCCTTATAAATATGAGAACATTCTTCATAAATCCCCTAGTCTCATTCAATGAAAATAAATCCTGTCATACTAATAATATTCCATCCCAAAATACCACTAATTTATCATTTTCAAAGGATGCATTTCAAAATAAATGCAAAAATACAATTATTCCTTCATGCATCGTTCATATGCACAAAATTCTCAAAGATTTATTCGACAATAATCTATAGTACAAGATAATCCATGAGCTCCTATAGACTATTAAGCCTTTCTTAGCTCTTTCACACTTATTTACAACCTCTATCCATTTTCCCCAACTCTAAATAACTCCTTCCATTCAAATGCCTCCTTTCATAAGCCAAAATGGAGGTAATTACAACAAGTTTTTAAACCTAACCATGGTAGAGCTGACCATAACAAAGGTAACCCTACTTGGGTAGGTGAAAACACCTTGCTTACATCATGTGAGGCCCTTTATGCCTTTTTACATCTTTATATGTTTTCACACTTAATATTAAACCTCTCAATTTCAACTTAGAAATTCAAGTATTTAAAATATTGCATTTTTTAGGGAAAACCCAAAATGACCTCATTATACCCATGGAGGGACTCAAAAAGGTTGGGAAGCATACAAAAACACTAAAAAGGACCTCCTAAATCTACATCAATCCAAAATTACTTGAAAACCAAAAAAAATATGTACATGCTTGATGTTCTTGCATCACCTATTGTCAATTTTACGATTTTTCCTAAATTCAAGTTGTATCTAACATATTTAACATATAGTTTTATCCCTTACAATCCTCCTTTGCATAGACATAACCATGTAAAAATCTATAATAATGTTAATTACTTTGAAGAAAACATTTGTAATATGAGTTGCAAAATAATTTTAAAGATACAATAACTGCCATTTTGTTATTTTTTAGTAACGAAATATTTTCGTAATATCATCATCACGATGCATTCCATAGTACAAAGTAGGGAACCTCATTTCTTCAAATAAATTGTCTTCAAAAAAGTCTAATGGTTTCAATCCTTTAGATGGTGAAATTGTAATAACACTTTCTTGAATGTCTTTTATTAAATGGGAATCTTCATAACCATTTACAATTGATTTTGTAGTTGTCTCATATTTGATATCTTTATGGTCATAATCAATTTCTTCGATGTTGTCAATGTAATTTGTTACGTTTTTAACTGCATTTTCAAAAATAACCTTCCATTCATTGTTAAGGACTATATATTCTTCGATATATAATAGGCATTTACAATGTTCCATCAATGCATTCATGACACATGTAATTTTGATATTATCTCTTAAATATGCACTTTTGTATTCCAATTTCCTTTTAATCTTAATTGAAATTGTATCGGTTTTATTAATTTTCCTTTGTAATGCCTCTTGAGCGTAGATAAAATCAATTAGAACATTAAATAGTGTTCTAGTAAGGCCAAATTGTGGCCTTTTATAGCCAAATTTCCTTATTTGTGCAAATGGCATACACAAAGCAACTAGCCTAGCTCTTTTAAGAATCTTAATATATGAATTGCATCTACTTTAGTATTTCTTCTTGTGTAAAAAGGAGCAGTAAATGTAGGAAGATTTATATTTTCAATGGCATTTTTGCAATGGTTACATATTTTTATCCTAATACAAGTTATTTTAATGAAATTTCACTACAAATGGAGGAAAAAGTATTGATAATAGGGACGTAAATATTCATTATGTTTTTTTAAAAAATGGAAGCGTTCAAAAATGACATAGCCATATGTTGGCGTATTTGCTATAACATGTAGATATATTGTGATTGTTCTATTCACCTTTTCATTTTATTTTTCTACATTTCAAGTTCTACCTTATGTGTTCCTTTAAAGGGCTTAATTTGTTTGTACCTCTTATATAATCTTCTCTAAAACGATGTGTTGATATAGAACTTGTTTTCGTTATTGTTATTTACAGCATTGATTGTTGATCGTAATTTGTTTCAATTTCATTATTTCCTAGCATGTACATTGCATTTTTTGATTGTCTATTGCTCTTTGAAGAATGCATGGATTTTCTAGTACTTTTTAATTTTTAAGGACATATGGTTTATCAAAAGAATTGGATTTGTTTCTTGTTGATGTGGTACATAATGGACGACGTCTATTTCTTTTACAATATTTGTAATTGTGTATCTTTGAATTGTGTATTTATATGGAATTTATCACAGGAAAATGGCATTAAATTTACTTTTCCAAAATTAGTGTCAATGGCTCATAATGAATATGAATTGTAACTATTTTAAATGAAATTACATCATATGTTTTCTATGGTACATGAATAATTCTTTTACTCTTTGCTAACCATTTCTGAATTTTATTTTGCAAAATATGAGAAATCCATAATAGACATAAATCTATATTCTCAACTCCTTTTTCTTATGGCATTCTAACCATGGAAATGCATATTTTTGAGTTGAATTTTTTTTATACGAAATCTGGTGTTCATAGTTGTAAGCATTTCATTACAAATTTGTTTGTTGATAAAATTGCATTAGCTAAATATTGTGCCATGTAATGCGAAATTTGTGTGCATCAAATTCTTGTTTTGTCAAAATACTAATTGCAGTAAATAGGATTTCGCTACAAACATTAGTAAATGGATATGTTTAGAAATTTTGTGGCTTTCTATTTCAAGAGAAATAACATTCCAAATAGGAAATAGATCATTACAAGTTTGAGATGAGTTTCTATGCATGTCTAATTTTTTTTGGGTCTTAATTACTTTACAAAACAATGGTTCATAGTGACAACAAGTCATGGAATAATATTGAATATGGTGGTGTCAATGATTCTTTGTTAAAGTGAAGGTAATTTTTGTTAATGTGTCAATGACCATATATAAATAGGAATGCCTAGCCATTTCGATAGCCATTGAATACAAAATGCATCAATCGACATCATCTTATTTTAATTTCATTTGTGTTTCATTTGAAGAAAGATTGATTCTACACAAGTAAGTTTATTTTTCATATATTCTATGAAAATCGTTAATCATATCAATATCCAACTCATTTTCGTATAACAATATAGTTATGGGTTCCCTATTATTTAAGCATGACATGAATTAATCCATGGTTCCAATGCACAATTCAATTGATGTATTTTAAGGTGTAATAATACTTAAGTTGTATTAAAAATACAATCTCCTATATTGTAGTTGAATGATGCAATTTGAAAGAGGTGACTATGTTTCAATGTAGTGTCGATGTCAGTAAATGATGGCATATTTGTTGTATATATGTTTTAGTATTAATTACTCTTTTTTTTTCTCTTTTAAGATTTGTTATTTTATTCATCCATGGTACTAGAATTTATATTTCTTTGTCACATCTCTTTTTTAAGAAACTGTAAATATTTATGATTATTTTGTTTATCACTTCCAATTTCCTTTTTCATTTTCTCTACTCTCACATAAATTAAAATGCATTAAGTACAATGTAAATGAACTTTCAAGAAGATATAGATGTTTAGGTGACATTTTTAATACACGATATCTTATATGAAAATTCTAAACCAAATATTATTCATGAAATATATTACATCTTTCATTCTGATTCATCAAAAATACTAAAATTCAAAGCAACACAGTATTATGGTGAAGACAAACATCTAGTATGGTATAAACTAATAACAAATTCGAATAAAAATAACATAGATTGATTTGTAAATAGGTAGGAACCCCCTACTATTTTGAATGTTTACGAAAAGATCAATTAAACTTATCAGATTCTAACCTTTATCAATTAAAACTGATTAAAAATATGATCCAAAATATGATTCGAATGTGTTTACAAACTGATTTAGAAATGAATTTGATTGTTAAAAACTCGCTTAGTCCAATTGTGCATTCAAATTAATCAGATTTCCATTATACTTGATTAAACTGATTTTCTGTAGAATTGTCATATTGATTAGAATTGCATTCAAATTAAAATATGATTTAATATCAGCAAATAATCTAAAAATTAAATAAAAAAATCATAATAAAACATGACACAAGATTGTTTATGGGGTTCAAAAATTCTTGCTATCCATTTTTTACACCCCTTACGAATTGGATAACTTAGTAGATCTAGGAGTTAGCAGTTGTTTTAGGCATGCATTGCAATTTATAGGATGGCTCGTGGGTTAACTCGATAGGTTTTATCTCCATTCACGATGAGATAGTGAGCCATGGCGAAGGTCTAGGATGTTTTGGTGAGGTTGTCAAGTTGGGGAAAATCTGTGGTAAAATGTTGCCGGTGGCATCAAAGATGAGATCGCCTGGTAGCAGGTACAGATGTTACTGGCCAGTAGCATGAATAGCGGTAGGTCGTAGAAAATGACGCAAGGCATCGGTAGCATCCTTAGATGCTACCGATTGATAGAATTTAAAATTCTACCAGCCGGTAGCATGTACGGATGCTACCGATCTATTGCACAAGGGAAGCAGTCGAGCGACAGTAGGGCTACCGCCAACATTTGTATGGATGTTACTCGCTAACAATAGATTTTAAAAGCTACCGGATGATAGTGGGGATGCATGTTACTGGTTGGTTGCATTTATGCAACCGACCGACAGTAGGAAGAAAATACTACTGTGTGAGAGTAGAAAATACATGCAACCGACAGAGTGCAAGAACGAACCAGGCATTAATGAGAGTGGTACAAGGTTGTTCATCTACCATTTTAATGAGGTAAGGTTCCCATGACTACCCATGCAAGCAAAGTACCAAATTCTATGGCCTCTCGTACTTCTTTAATGAAATTTGTCAGTTGGTGAGGCAATTTTGAGACTCTTCTTCTATATATTGTAAAATTCACCTCATTTTGAAGAGAGACATTCTAAAAATGTAGAGAAACTCTTGAAAAATTGTTCCAGAATACTTTGTGATTTGCAGGCCTCAAATTTTGGTGTTCAGAAAGGAGATTCTTTCTGTGTATCTATTTTTAATGGATTATGCACAATTTTAAGCAATAAAATTTACGTTTTTTTTGGCTCTTTCTACCCTAGCTTGTGTTTTCTTTTATTTCTTGTGTTTCATTAGCAGTCACAGGTATATTGCACATACGAGTTCTTTCTTACATGATTCAAAGTTGTAGTGCTCCATGAAATTAGAGGTTTAAATGTGGTTTTTGGATTGTGGCACATTTTTCTACCCTTTTCTTATCTATTCTTCTTTCTAGTTTGAATCACTAAGAATATCTCCACTTTTTTCTTGGTGTTATCACCTCCCTTAATTTAGGACTTTTATTTATGCATCTTTCTCTTCCTTGGTCCCTTGAAATTTTAGGTTAGTGTTAGGGTAGCTGAATTTCAATTCTTAGGTGTAGTTTTAGATGTTAGGAATAGATAGAGGAAGCATGGACTTCTGTGGAGGTCAATCTCGGTTCAAATCCCATAGCTTATAAACAGTCCCATGTTGTCTCAAATCCTGAGTTGTATATGATTCGGGGACGGGTGCACATTTGAGCTCCAACAATTTTGGCATGCCTGGTGGGACCAAGAGTTCAATATTTCTAGTTTCATCGAGTTTGGATGTGTATCTTGGTGAGATTCTAGCCTTTGGAGGCTTTGCAGCAACACATCTAGTGAATCTATCATTAAAATCAAATGGTTTCAGTAGTGCAAGTTCTCAGGTTCATGATAAGAATTCATACAAGTTCTAGAACAACAGAGGAGGGAGCTTTTGAGTACCTGTAGTTATCACCTAGAAGGGGAAGAAGAGGAAGATTTCAAAGGTTACCTTCGCCACCAAACATGAATCTTTCCACTCCACCTCCTAGTAGTATTTTCTTGCAATCCACTAGAGTTCTCAGACCTATAAGAATGGTAACACAATAGAATTGGGGATTTGTCAATTTTACCTGCAACAATGCTCTTGCTCTTAATGCCAACAACCCCATTCTAGCAATTTCTCTCAAGAGCATCCCTTTCTTCACTAGGGAGAATCAGACTACTCTAGCTGAACACATTCAAGATATTGTCAATGTTTTTGCTATACATCAAATTTTTGAACAAGATGTGGCTATTAGGCTGTTAGCTTCTTCATTCAAAGGAAGATCTTTGCAATGGTTTAGAATTCTAGCAGCAGGAACAATTCAAAATTGGAATCAACTGGGGACTGCCTTATGCAATCAATTTGGAGAGAAGGCAACTAATATTTCTTCACTTGAGCAGCTAACAATTATAAAGAGGGCTCCTAATGAGCTCATGGTAGACTTAAAATTCAGATTTCAAAAGACCTAGGACAAAATTCTAGTCCTAATAAGAACAAATGCATTTCTTTATTTTTAAAAAGCATTGAATTATGATATTGTTGTCATGATTCAGTCTATGGGGGTACCAAATTGCTTCGTACATATGCTATAGCCATTAGGGCTGAAATATTTTTGATCCAAGCTGGAAAATTAGCTCCTAACCCACCTATGCCCCTATAACTTGAATTACCCCAAGTTTCTCAGCCCTCCATTGCTCCAATTCCTGAGAAAATTTCCCAACCCGCTGCTTCCACATCTTACTTTCCCGCACCAAAAAAAAGAGGATGAAGAAATGAAGGCCTTAATTATAAATATAACTAATAAGGTGATTTCTTTAGAGAAACAAAAAGCCCAGTCTTAAAAGAATTATTCAAATCAAGGGCTTTTTTCCAATCAAGGTTATCATCCATACAAGAACTAATAAAATCAAAGGTACACACAAAATCAGTAAAATAACAGGTGGCAGGCCCAAAATGCCTCTCTTCCACTTGTACCAGTTTCCACTTCTTAGTAATCTTCTGTTTTTAACTTTAGTCAAGCGTTGGTTTTGATACAAAATAATGTGATTAAGGAAATAGAGTGGTGTTTTCCTTGCAACCAGCCACACAATCATCTTATTTGTGAGAGGGAATTACATGTTCAAGCTTTCATGATTCAGAGTTCCTCTAATCTACAGGAGCCATTGTTGGAAGCACCCAATCCTAATGTGGAAGGAGCTCAAGAGGTCAATCAAGATGCAAATCTCATGTTCTTTGGAGCCGAATATTTTTGTGCCTTAAATCAGACAGTTGTAGATAATACCAAGTCTAAGAAAATAATGTTGGAATCAAAACATGCATCCTCTTCTAATCAGGGCAATGTTGTTAAAAAGGAAAAGGAGGTTGGTGGGAGAAAGAGAAAAGCACCTGAAGTCCTACCAAGGAAGTTGTTCCCAATCAAAAATGTCTATTCTAGCATTGCAACAAAAAAGAAAGGAGAATCTCGTACCACAATTGCAAAAATCTACAGGCCTTCCTTTTAACATTGTGGAACAAATGAAGAAGACAAATGCTAATGTTACAATGTGGGATGATTTGGCTATCACATCACAAAGGGACCTCTTATGTGAAGCTCTTAACTAGCTCCCCCTTGTTGATCTAGTGATTCAAAAGGCCCCTAATACTGTTAATATTTTCCAAGAAAATGAAGAACAAATAAGTAAAATTTTCAAGACCCCTCCCTTTTATATGTCATTGATTGTGGGTAAACACTTAGTGCATAATTGTATGATAGATTTAGGTTCTAGTACCTCAGTTATGCCAAAGAAAATTATTGATATTCTAGGTCTAAAGTAAATCCTGTTGTTAAAAGTGTCTTACATCTTGATGGCTCAACAGTTAGTGTCTTGGGGGTCATAAAATATCTAAAATTAACCCTTCATGCTTTTCCAAGCCTAACCATAACCCATGATATATCGGTCATTGAATTACCTCCTATGTTTTCCATTTGTTTGTTAAGGGATTTTACTACCAAAGTGGGTGGTTATTTGTCTACAGATTGGACTCATATGCTTCTTAGAACTAGGTATGGTACTAGATTTACCATACGAGCCAATATTTTCCTATCATATCGAGCCATATGACCCCACCCCTATCCAAGAAAACTGTCTAATCCAAGAAAATCAAGAACAAGATTCAGTTTCTGATGAGCATCCTATCCCTCCTCTTATGTTTGATCTATTGTTAGATGAGTGGGCTGAGATAGATACTAAATTTGATCCCTATAATAAAGAAATTAAGTCCTTTGAGACTGGTCTTAGTACTTATTGTGTTCTTGAAGAAGAAAATATACTTCCCAACATGCTTAAACAGAGAGAAGAAGATGCTTTGGGATTATGGAAAATATTTTTTGATGTTTCTAGGAGCAGGAGTAGGTGTTGTGCTGATTTATCTTGAGGTGGATTTTTTTTTCTTTTCCCACATATTACAGTTTACATGTTCCAATAATGTGGTAGAGTACAAAGCATTGGTCCTGTTGGGTTTTTAAAAAGATATTTTAACAAACCAAAGTCAAGGGACAACAAGTCCCTCCTCTTTAATGGGAGAGGTTCCCTTATTGAATGTAAACAACAAAACTTATATACAAATGTACAAATTTCAAAGTGTGGATTCCTGATACTTTGAAACATTTTATGCCCAACGATCATCAATACGAAATAATGGAAGAATTAAGGAGATGAGAGAGGAAGAACATAACAATACCTTCAAGAAATATAGATAGCAGAGTATAACCTTATACGTATTGAGCCAGGGAGATGTAGAGTAGAATCATTCACTTTCATAACAATATAATTCCACAGACACAAAGTTCCAGAAATCATATAAACAAGAACACAAAGTTTCTTATCATAAAATATGAATGATTCACAAATTTTCAGACAAGGAAAGAAGGAATAGCGGAGGAAGAAAGGGAAAAACTTTTGTATTGATTAATTCAAATCTATTACATCTACAGAGTACCAGGAACCCACCCCAACAATGGTGTGGAGAAGCCATTAAATAGCTTCCAAGAATGGTTACATTTGGTTACAAAAAAAATGATAAAAATGATTCAAGAAATCGATGTCTGAACTTCTCCAATGAATCAACCATTTCCATACCTGGCGTAAAAACCAGATGCATTAGATCGCATCCATTCATCCTACTTTTGCAAAATTTGAATTTGAGCCATCCACATGGGAGAGATTTTGTGACTTTGTAGAGATTTTACATTTTGAAACATTTTGGCCTGCCCATACGTTTTTGATACGGGCTTGACACGTGGATTTACTTGAGTGGGGACGGAGTCGCAGATCACTTTACAATTTAAACTCTTTTCAACAAAGGCTCAAAAATGCAAAGTGCTTTGCCAACCCACCTCCCTGCTTTGACTTTCGATGTGGGCTCAACATTTTACTTTATCCCTTGGCATGAGTGGGGCTGCGGGTCACTTTATAACTTTACGCCCTTTTGGAAATAAAACCAAAATTCCCAAATCACTCCGACGGCCCGCCTTCCCACTTTGACTTTTCAAAGCATCAAAACATAAAAAGGGCCCGCCTTTTCGCTTTGAATTTTTAAAGTATCAAAACATAAAAAGGGCTTTCCCTTTTGCTTTAACTTTTCAAAGCATCAAAACAAAAAAAGGGCCCGCCTATCCGCTTGAAACATGGCCACGTGTCCCTTTTCTGGACCTTGGACATGTGGAGGCTTCCCGCTCATTTGGAGACTCTGTTTGGACCTGACCTTTGGAGGTGCACCGATGAGGCATGTGGAGAGTTGGTGCACGTTTGGGACCTACCTTTGGATTTTCCCCTTGAACAGCATCGAAGGGACACATGGGGCTTTCTGCTAGTTCTCCTTTCCTTAGACAATTTAATAACTAGTTTAACTTTTTGAGGCTTTGAACACGTGGAGGGCTGGCACTCATTTGGGGTCTGTACCTTGGACTTCACTTTTGAAGTTGCACCAATGAGGCACGTGGAGGATTCTGCCAACCCTCTTATACTTAGTTGATTAAACGGCCAACTTTGTCCCTTTTTCAGACTTGGGACACATGGAGGGCTGGCATAAGTTTGGGGAACCGCCTTTGGCTTCGACCCTTGAAGGTGTGTTGATGAGAATGTCACGCTGTCCGCTGGCCCTTCCATACTTAGCTGATTCAGGCCCGTTCTATCTTCTTTTCAGACCTGGGACATGTGGAAAGCCTATGCTCATTTGGGGACTGTCCCTTGGGTCCTGCCCTTGGAGTTGTGTCATTAAAACACATGGAGGCTTCCATTGTCTCTTTTTTCCTTAGCCGATTCAATGGCCGACTTTGTCCCTTTTTGACTCTGACCACGTGGTGAGTTGACGCAAGTTTGGGGTGTCTCTTTGGGCCACACCTCTTGAATTTGTGCTGATGAGGCACATGGTGCCGTCCGCTACCACTTGTTACAACCAATCATAGATTTCCACCTACCCGTGGATGTTTGGGAATAAATTGATATGGAAGATACACCCGAATTTCAAATTGTTCTCCATGGAATGAAAAACTACAAAAAATACTAGGCTTGATGTGATCCACAACTAAAGGGAAGGATTGATAATGACATTCGAAATGAAAGAAAAGATTTTCACTCATCCAGACGGGGAAATAGAAAACACTTTGAACTGCGAAGACAAAAGAATTTTCAAGTGAAAGGACGAGATTAAAAATGAGCACCCAAGACTTCAAAGCACGGATTTCTCCAAGGCACCAACTCAAAATTCTCAAAACTTGACTTGAAAAATGAGGGGAATTTTGAGGGTGACAATAGCTGGCTCTTTCTAGGGATGACTTGGCTGGGACAGAGGAATGAGGAAAGATCAAGAACCATAGAAAAACTCAGGGAAAGTAGACTAGTGCCTTATCCATTGGGAAATAAAGTCAAAGGAAAAACCAATACAGAAGACAACACACAAGCAACGGGAAAAGAAACAAACCAAAATGAAAGACCAAAAATAAAACACAAAGGAACGACCAAAAACTAAAACACTATACACAATATACATAAGGAATACCTAGTCACCTAGGACTTGAACAATTTCAAATACTGCCCACTATAAGGAAGTAGGAGAGGAGATCCATCCATATAATCCAAATAGAAAGAGTTTTCTCTAGAAAAGTTCCTGATTTTGAAAGGACCAAGCCAAAGAGAATCAAAATTACTATGGCGTCCTTGAGGTTTATGTCTTTTGTACGACAACAGAACAATGTCTCCCACTTGAAAATCTCTGGGTCTAGCTTTCTTATCAAATAAAGCTTTCACCTTTAGTTGATGACCTGAGATTCTATCAAAAACTTGCAACCTATTTTCATCCAGCTTCTGGAGATACATGATCCTCTTTTCCAAGGAGCTGTTAAAACTTGAATCTTCAATAGCCTTCATTAAGTGCAAGGCTGGTAATTCCACTATTACTGGCAGCTGAGCTTCAACACCATACACCACTTGAAATGGAGACATTCTAATTGCTCTTTTGGGTGTAATTCTATCTTTTTAGAGAGCATCATAAAGTTTCTTTTGCCAATTCCTCTAGGAGTAATTGAAAATCTTCCGAATGATGGTTACCAAATTCTTATTTGTTGATTATGCTGGTCTATTCCCTTAGGGGTAGTTGTCTGAAGAATGAGCAAGGGAAATTCCATAACCATAGCAAAAATCCATCATCTCAGAAGAAGAAAAATTAGAAGCATTATCAGTTACAATCTTGTTTGGTACCCCAAACCTTATCAAAATGTTCTCTTTGATGAAATCACACACCACCTCAGAAGTAGTGCTTTTGACTGGAATAGCCTCTACCCACTTTGTGAAGTAATTTTAGTAGTTAGCATGTGAGTATGCCCATCACTGGAAGGTGGATTAAGAGTTCTAATGATATCCAATCCCCATTGTTGAAAAGGCTCATCAATCACCACTGGCTTTAGTGGCAAAGCAACCAACTTAGGTATCCCAACAAAATTTTGATAGGCTTCACACTTACCTACCCATTTTGATGCATCTCTGCATAATGTAGGCCAATAATACCCAACATGAAGGATTTTATGGGTAGTGACAGTAGAAGAGAAATGCCCCCTACAAGCCTGATCATGGAAAGCTGAGAACAACTTATTTTTTTTGCTCTTTGTCTACACACTTGAAGAATATTTCATCTATGCCTCGCTTGAACAAAGCATGCTCCCATAATACATACTATGCATATCTTAACTTAATAGCTCTCTTTTCCTTGGCACTCAAGTGGGATGGACACTCTCCATAAGTAAGAAAATGTGTAATATCAGCATACCATTCATCTGTTAAACTGAGGAAGAGGACAACAGGAACATCAACTGCTTCTTTGGATAATTCTGCATCAACTCCTTCAGTAATAAGCTCACATAAGCCCTTACCCTGGACTATCTTAGTTGTGTTGATATCAAGATCATATTCTTGGACTTTTGCTACCCAATTACATCTCTTAGTTCCAAAATCCTGTTGTGTAAGAATAGACTTGATGGTTGTATCATGTACAAGCACAACATAGTGATAATTAAGAATATAAACATGAAACTGCTTGACAACTTTGACCACTACAAAAGCACGTTTCTCCATCATAGTATATTTAAATTCATGAGCATTCAGAACATAACTCATGAATGCAATTGGAAGTTCATGATCCTCAGAATTCCTCTGAGTTAGCACAACAACCAAGGTACTCTCTGTAGCATAGCAATATATGATAAAATCCTTGCTGAAATTAGGACATGCTAAGATGGGAGTTTTAGCAATGGATTTCTTAATACCTTCAAATGATTCTTTACCTTCAGAAGTCCAACAAAATTTTTGCTTTCCTTTCATCATGTGAGTAATGCTCATAGCCAGTTCTACAAAATTAGGAATGAATCTCCTCAGAAAGTTTATCTTACCAAATAAAGAGTGAACACCCTTTTTGCTCGTGGGGAGAGGAATCTGCTGGATTTCTTGAACTCTTTCTAGATCTATCTTGATTCCTTATTTGGAGACAATATGCCCCAAAAAAATTCCTTTAGTAATAAAAAATATAGACTTCTTAGGATTAAGAGAAACTCCATGTTCTCTACATTTCTGGAGGACTATTTCAAGATGCTGAAAGTGATCCGCCCTTGTTTTAGAGAAAACAGTCAAATCATCAAGGTACAGAACAATAAAATTTCCCTTTAGACTACAAAAATCCAAGTCCATTTCCCTTTGAAAGGTGGCACCAACATTGATAAGACCAAAAGGCATCATCGTGTAGGCAAAGGTTCCCCAAGGAGTAGTAAAAACAATTTTGTGTTGATCTGGGGTACTAACTTCCACTTGATTGTATCCAGAGAATCCATCAAGTGTAGACAACATCTCAGAGCCTGTAATAACTTGTAAAACTTGATCCATCATGGGGAGAGGATAGTTGTCCTTCAGAGAGTCCTGATTCAAATTCTTAAAATCCACACAGATGCGAATCTAACCATTCTTCTTTCCGATAGGCACAATGTTGGCAATCCATGTTGAATGATGTATAGGGAAAATGATCTTTGCTTTTAGTAACTTTTGTATCTCTTGAAAAATAGTGCCAGCAACCTTGGGATTGTATTGCCTTTGTTTCTTCTTAAAAGGTTTGATCCTAGGTTTCAGAGGGATAAAGTGTTGCATTTACTTTAGCTGGAAAGCCTTGAGATCATCATATGAATAGGAAAGAACATCAACATACCTTTTTAGTAGATTTTCTGCCTTCTTCTTCTCTTCTTGAGTGCAAAATTTTCCAATGTTCACCATCTTAGGTTCCTCATGACTTCCAATATTAATCTTTTCACATTTAGTAGATTGTCGCGCTCCTTGGGAAGCTTTAGAATTAATGTACTTATCATGATTATCAAACAGATCTTCCAAACTCACTAGCCCTTTAAGGATATTGTTACCTTTCAATTTGATGTAGCCATCTTGATCCATCTCTTCATTGATATCTCCTTCATTAAAAGATACACACTCTCTAGGCAAAGTCTCACTTCCCTCAAAATACAATTGATCAAACTTATCCTTAAGCTCCAGGAAAGAGAGAAAATATTGATCATCATTGAAAACCTGCTAGTTGTTTGCATTATCTGGTACACTGGGCCTATGAATCATTTCAATGGTAAATTTCTCTTCAGAGAAATCTGGGTGAGGAATCGACAAAGATCCTGAGACAACTACAGAATCAACTCTAGTGTTATTTTCTCTTGGCACAACTTCAATGCAGAAAGCATAAAAAACTCAATGGAATCCCAAAAAATATTTCTATAATGCTTCAATCTCCTGTTCTTCACTCGAAAAATATCTCTGACTTGTTTCACAATCAGCTCTACATCAACACAAGCACAAATATTATTCACTCCCATTTATTTTTCCATGTTCAATCCAAGTATGAGTGCCTCATATTCAGTTGTATTGTTTGTATTTTCAAAACAAAGTTTGAATGAAAAAGGATGAATATTACCTTCTTGAGATATCAACACCACACCAGCCTTAGAATCAGCTGAAGAACAACTTCCATCAAACTTCAAAGTCCAAATGCCATTGGGATCATGAATAAATACCTTAGGAAGTTTTTCCTCATCTTGTGACATGATCATGTTGTTACCTTGCCCTATATCTTCATAGAGTATCTGTGCTTTTGGATCATCAGTATGTTACACAATGTATTTAGTTTGTTTCTTAGGTAGCAGCTTCTTCATTTTTCCATTGACCGAGATCAAAGCATGAGACCAATCCATTTCAATTTAACCTCCTACCTCATAGAAATTTCTACTCAGTAACATCCCATATGAGGGAGGAATATCGGCTACCAAAATAGTGGTTAAGACCCCTTTGTCTAGAAAAGCAGCAGAAGCTACTTGTGCATCTTTAATTATTCCAACCAAAGGTACTTTTCTACTCTCCATGGAATAAAAGGAACCAAAGGCATGTGTAAGAGTCACGTCCAAAGAGTGAGATACTTTTGTAGGCATTACATTATGTGATGCTCCTGATTCTATAACACAATTACTGAGTTTATGGCCAGCTATGAGAAGAGTCACATAGAATGGTTCAATTTTATCGTTAGGGGAAGTGACTGTAGCCACAAGGATTGATTGAGGTGAGGAAGAGGGAGTGGGAAAAATACCTTTAGAAGTATTGGATGAGGCTTTGGATTTGGAATTGACAAAGTTTACCATTTTAGCAAAAGCTTTTGGCTGGGTTTGGTAAAAATCTGCCTCTGAAATTTGGATTTTGGTCTTTTTGAGGTGATCAATGATATCAAAACATCTAGAGGTGGACGGGGCATCATTGATAGGAACTTGAGATAATTTTGATTTATCAACTTTAGGATTTGAAGGGCAAGGAGTTTTGGAAATAGAAGTAGAAGGAGGATTAACATTACTCACCTTTTATGTGGAGGCAGTGGGAATAGGAGCTCCTCTTCTTGCAACTGCTGGAATGGTTATAGAAAAATCCTTGGATTTATTAGCAGGCTACACCACTTTTTCTTTTCTATTCATTTTATCCCAAGTCATGACAACATATGACTCACTATTCATATATGCCACTCTTTCATCATATTCATCTTCATCATCCATACCTTCAGTGGTGAGGAAATGAAGTTGAGATCCACCCTCCTCTTCTAGTTTTTCATCAACCTCTTCTTCTAGTTATTCATAGAGTTCATTACACTCCTCATCATCAGGTTCTTGAACTTCACAAGTTACATTTACTGGAACCTTGATGGGTGGGCCTTCAATAGCCAATCTAGTCTGAGAAGAAGGTAAACAGTTTCTGGGCTGAAAATTATTCCTTGGAATATCTTGGTAAGGAGTATGCTGAGCCAATTGTTTCTTGATAGCAATGAGATCATTTGCAATCTTCTATACCAACTGATCATAATTGGATCCAGTGGAAGAGGAAGAAGAAGATGCTTTAGATTTGGAGGATTCTCTTTTCAATTTACTAGACATGATTAAATCATCCTCAACACTGAAAGCCAAATGTTGATCAACATCTAGAGTTGTAAGATTAGCTCTCCTTAGTACATAGCTCACTTCAAGTAACTGAGAATTAAGGAAGAAGCACTTTTGGATTTGATCCATATGACGAGTGTTATGTGGAATTTTATGAATGAGCTTGTTGAATTTGGCCACAAATTCTCTCATGGGATCGAATGGTTCCTTCTTTATATGAGAGGTATGAGCTAATAGAGAATGCATATCTTCAACAGGTTTGAAATGCTACTCAAACTGAGTTGTTATGGTATTCCAATTAGTGATTGACCTAACAGGAAGATGATAAAACCAATTAGCAGCATTATCCTGCAATGTCTCCACAAAAATCCTGATAGAGACATCTTCATGTTCAACCCCAAGAATCTCACATGCAACAATGAAGGCTGCAATGTGTTCATCTGGATGAACCTTCCCATCACCTCAGAATTTGGGAAAAAATTTCTTGTTACCCCTAGGTAACTCATGCAATGGCTAAGGAAGAGCAAGAGGCCCAACCTATTGTCCCCAAGGCAAAGGAGCTGCCATCTTTGGAAAAATTGACTAAAGGGGAATTGAAACACCAAAAAGTATCAAACCGTAAAGATTAGGACTAAGTTGTTCTTGAGGAATGCTATCCTTGGAATTTCTGTCTTTAACAAGAGGTGTGCTTGAAGAACAAGTTCCTTTGTTCCTTCTTGCTGGAAGAGAGAAGTTTTGTTGCTCTAGAAGTTGAAAATGGGAATCTTCTATTCTGAGAGCCTTTTTACCACGAGTATATCTTCGAGTCACCAGATCAAGAATGATCTTGAAGTTGGTATTTTAGAAAGGGATATGTTTGAAATGAAATCCCTAGAGGAGTCTCCAAAATTTTTTGGGTTTTTAAAAAGATACTTTAACAAATCATAGTTAGGGGACATCAAGTCCCTCCTATTTAATGGGAGAGGTTCCCTTATTGAAAGAAAGTAGCAAAAATATTATACAAATGTACAACTTTCAAAGTGTGGATTCCTGATACTTTGAAATGTTTTATGCCCAAAGATCATCAATACGAAATAATGGAAGAATTAAGGAGATGAGAGAGGAAGAACATAACAATACCTTCAGGAAATATAGATAGTAGAGTATAACCTTATACATATTGAGCCAGGGAGATATAAAGTAGAATCATTCACTTTCATAACATATATAATTCCATAGACACAAAGTTCCAGAAATCATATAAACAAGAACAAAAAGTTTCTTATCATAAAATATGGATTATTCACAAATTTTTAGACAAGGAAAGAAGGAATAGTAGAGGAAGAAAGGGAAAAACTTTTGTATTGATTACTTTAAATCTATTACATCTATAGAGTACTAGGAACCCACCCCAACAATGACGTGGAGAAGCCATTAAATAGCTTCCAAGAATAGTTACATTCAGTTACAAAAAAATGAGAAAATTGATTCAAGAAATCGACGTCTAAAATTCTCCAATGCCTGAACCATTTGCATACCTGGTAGAAAAACCAGATGCATTGAATTACAGCCGTTCATCGTGCTTTCACAAACTTTGAATTTTAGCCATCCACATGGGAGAGATTTAAACTGAAGTGGGCCTGATGACGCCTTTTGTATTTTGTGACTTTGTAGAGATTTTGCATTTCAAAACATTTTGGCCCACCCATTCGCTTTTGATATGGGCTTAACACGTGGCTTTGCCTGAGTGGGGACAAAGTCGTGAATAACTTTACAATTTTATCTCTTTTCAACAAAGGCTCAAAAACTCAAAGTGCTCTGCTGACCCACCTCCCCGCTTTGACTTTCGATGCGGGCTCAAAATTTGAATTTATCCCTTGGCATGAGAGAGGACGTGGGTCACGTTATAACTTTACGCCCTTTTGGAAATAAAACCAAAATTCCCAAATCACTTTGATGGCCTGCCTTCCTCCTTTGACTTTTCAAAGCATCAAAACACAAAAAGGGCCAGCCTTTCCACTTTAACTTTTCAAAGCATCAAAACACAAAAAGGGCCCACCTATCCGCTTGAAACATAGCCACGTGTCCCTTTTTCAAACCTTGGACACGTGGATGATTCTCGCTCATTTGGAGACTCTATTTGGACATGACCTTCAGAGGTGCGCCGATGAGGCACATGGAGAGTTGGTGCATGTTTGGGAACTACCTTTGGATTTTCCCCCTAAAAGAGTGCTGAAGGGACATGTGGGGCTTTCCGCTGGTTCTCCTTTCCTTAGCTGATTCAACGACCGGTTTAAATTTTTAAGGCTCTGACCACGTGGAGGGATAGCACTCATTTGAGATTTGTCCCTTGGGCCTCACTTCTAAAGTTGTGCCGATGAGGCACATGGAGGCTTCCGCCGACCCTCTTATACTTAGTCAATTAAACAACTAGCTCTGTCCCTTTTTCAGACCTGAGACACGTGGAGGGCTAGCACAAGTTTGGGGAACCACCTTTGGCTTTAACCCTTGAAGATGCACCGATGAGACACGTGGTGCCATTCGATAGCCCTTCCATACTTAGCTAATTTAGGCCTGTTCTGTCTTCTTTTCAAACCTGAGACACATGGAAATCCTGCGCTCATTTGGGGTTTGTCCCTTGGGTCCTGCTCTTGGAGTTGCATCGTTGCGACACATGGAGGCTTTCACTATCTCTTCTTTCCTTATCTGATTCAACGACTGGGTCTGTCCCTTTTTGAATCTGACCACGTGGCGAGCTGGTGCAAGTTTGGGGTCTCTCTTTGGGCTGCAGCTCTTGAATTTAAGCCTATGAGGCATGTGGCACCGTCTGTTACCACTTGTTGCAGCCAATCAGAGATGTCCATGTACCCATGGATGTTGGGGTAAACATTGACAAGGAAGATATGCCTGAATTTCAAATTACTCTCAATGGAATGAAAAACTGCAAACAATACCAGGCTCGATGCAATCCATAACCAAAGAGAAGGATTGACAACGACATTCGAAATGAAGGAAAATATTTTCAAGCATCCAGACAGGGAAATAGAAAATACTTCAAACTGTGAAGACAGAAGAATTTTCAAGTGAAAGGGCGAGGTTAAAACTGAGCACCCATGACTTCAAAGCATGGATTTCTCCAAGGCACCAACTCAAAATTCTCAAAACTTGACTTGAAAAATGAGGGGAATTTTGAGGGTGACAACAGGTCCATGGCCTATTGATTGATGAAAAGATTTTTTTTAAAATGTTGTAGATTTTTGGGGACATGAAATTAGTAATTTATCAGGTCACATGAAAGTGTGCTACAAAAAATAAGCTATTGAAAGCTTATAATCATAGAGTTTTGGATTTTTTGGAAGGCTTTGATGCTCTTAATTTTGAGGTGATACCAAGAAAGTTAAAAAAAGAAGTAGATTAGATGGTAAAATTTGGAACCAAATTCTCATCCGCTAAGGATTTGATCAAAGGAAATGTACAACACATTAAAGTGATGGTTAGGCCATCTATTCCAGATAATGAAACTAGCTGGCATATTTTTGACAATGATGAATAAACTATTCAATTTATCCAAAATGAGGCTGAGTTTTCTTCAAATATGCAATCTGATTTGGAGAACATCTACGACAACCATATTATTCATCTGAATTCAAATAAGTTGCCAAAGGGACTGGTCACCTTAGAGAAGATTTTTATCCCAGATGATGAGTTCAAGGGTGAAGAGAAGAACATGGAAGCCAAACAAGAAGACTACGAACCAATTTTTATTGCACAAGGAAAGGAGCTTCTATTAGGCAAGGTATTTGATGAAAACGAGATGCAAGATTTCATTTCTTTGTGTAAAAGTTTTAGTGATATGTTTTCTTGGGATTATGAAGATTTAAAAGGGTTTAATCCAGAAATCATGTAACTTTTCATAGATCTAGATCCCAATGTCAAACCGGTTAGGCAAAAATAAAGTCTGGTCAATCCCAAAATAGAGCCCCTCATGAGGAAGGAGCTATCTAAACTCATTGAGACCAAAATAATTTTTCCAATCAAGTACTCTTCTTGGGTGGCCAATTTAGTCCCGGTTAGAAATAAAAATGGGGAAATTAGACTTTATGTCAATTTCCATGATTTGAACAAGGCTTCCCTCAAAGACCACTACCCTTTACCTTCTATGGGGAAAATTTTGCAAACTGTTACAAGTCCTGAAAGGTTTTCCATGCTAGATGGATATTTAGGTTTTAATCAAATTAAGGTTAGGGAAGAATACCAATTTGAAATTGCGTTTACAATAAAGTGTGGTACATTTTCCTATCAGAAGATGCCTTTTGGGTTGTCGAATGCAGGTGCCACATTTAAGAGAGTAATGGATATTACTTTCAAAGGTTATATCAATGAATTCATCATTGTGTACTTGGATGATATTACTATCTTTTCAAAACAAAGCAAGGATCACATCAACCATTTGGAGAAGGGTTTTGAGAGATGTAGAGAATTAAGGGTGTTTCTTAACCCCAAAAGTGTAATTTTTCTATCCCTAGGGGTAAGTTGTTGGGGCACATTATTCCAAAATATGGCATTGCTATTTGTAAGCTTGGAAAAATACACTACTAACAAGGAAGTAAAATACCAATATTCATACCTCCTCCTTTGTGTTCTGTAGCAAACCTCAGAATGGTCTAGGAAACTTGGATTGAGTCCTGATTGTGTGATATGTAGGTGATTTTCTTCAAGACGAAACAAGACCTTCCTACAAAAATGATCCTCTTACTTTACACCAGATGGGAAAAAGGATTATGAGGCTATTTGGGCATTAGGACGAGGCAAATGGATGTTCTTTGTTCAAAGGATGCAAGAACTTAGATATGGAATTCAAGATTATTCATCGTGTCCTTAGAGGTGAAGGGTAAGCTTACATTTATAGCCTAGGGGAGTGATTAACTTAGAGTAATTTAAGTAATCATGGTTTGAAATTGTGGGCAAGATTAAGCGAGTGGTTTGAAAATGTGGATAAGATTAGGTGAGTGGTTTGCAAATGTGGGCAAGATTAGATGAGTGGGGGCCATGAAGAATGGGTGAGGATTTGAATTATATTTTTAATTCATAAGTGGAGGATTTTAGGTGAGTGGGGACCACGAAGGGTGGGTGAGGATTTGAATTTGAATTTTTAATTCAATAGTAGAAAAACATGGAGAATAATGACATATGGTGAGGATTGGGTTATGTTTTGGATTTTGAAATGGATAATTAATAAAATTATATTTTATTAATTCAAAATATATTTTTGTGGGAAATGAGTAAGGGGAATTAATTGATTTAGAACAGATGTGAAATTAGGGTGTCTACATTTGCCCCTCTTTGGAAGGGTACTATGAAAGTAGTGTCCTTTCAAAGAAAGTAGACACTATGGGGGAAGAATTCAATCTACTTTTTAAAGCAAAAGGTAGAGAGAATGTTTGTTGGGGAGAATAAAGAGTAGTGAGTGACAGATGTCATGGTATCCTCCAAGACAAAAATGTCATGAGAAGATGTGATTATGGATAGATGTGGTGATGCCCCCTCAAGAGGACTGACAAGAATGGAATATACGATAGAACTCTCGAAAAGAAGAGAAATTAATTATGTGGAGAAGAGGATGATAATGGAGTGGAAGAGACTGGAATGACCGCACGACGCAAATGAAGAAAGGATTCAATCGGCCTTGAATGCTAGGTGTGAGGGTGTGTGGGAAAGAGAAAAGGGAATGGATAGGATTGGGGGTTGATTACGAGAAGAGTAAGGGAGATAGGGGAGGGGAAAAAAAGAATGGAATAGGTAGAAATAAGAGAGAAGGATGATAGGGAAGAAGGGAATGATGAAGAACAAACAAGGAAAAAACAGGAAAATGACAGAGTAGAGGGTGAAGGGATAAAATAGAGAGATGTGCAAAATGAAGGAAGCAACAGAGATATTAAAGAGGGATGTGTGAAAGTGAAATAAATGATAGAGTTGAGAAAAGTAGGAATCGGGAAAGGATAAATAAGAAGGAGAAAACGAGGTGGGAGTAGGTGGTGAAATGGATGAAAATGGAAAGAGGATGAAAGAAGTAGAATGGAGAAAAAAAAGAAACTATGAGGGGTGAGGAAAGTGTGAAAAAGAGGAGAGAAAAGAAGAGAAACGGATACAGAATGAATGAAAAGGTAGGGGTGGTAGAGAAAAAGGAGAAGTGGTAAGAAGAAATGTGAAAATTAGGGGAGAGGAAAGGAAGATAGAACAAATATAAAGAGAATATTGAAGGAATCGTGTCATTGCAAGGAAGACCAAGGCAAAGAATATGGAACAGACCGTATGGAGATGGATGTGGAGGGTGGTATGATAATAAAGACATAACAACGCTGAATGGCTAGGTTATCGATGGGGAAGTAAGGAGGAAACATGATGGAAAAAAGGGAAGAATATGATACAGGCGAAGGGAAATAAGACGAGGGGTGGGAGAGAGAAGAGGATAACAAAGAAAATGATCTAGAAGGAAGGGAATATAGAAAGGGGGTAATAAGTGGAAAGGGAACAGTATAAGAAATGTTCAGAGAAGAAAGAGGGGAGGAATGACATCGATTGGAAAAGATGCAGAGATGCATGAAATGAGGATACTAGGATGACGATAAAATAGAAAAAGGGTGTATGAAGACAGTAAAGATATTTAAGAGGGTGAAGAGAAGATGGAGAGATGGGTAAGAAGTGACAAGAAAAAGGTGGGATTGAGGGAAAAGAATAGGAGAGAAAAGAGAATGGGGGATCGAAGAAGTAATGCCAATGAGGGGACGTTAGGAAAATCCCCTTTACAATGAGTGGTGGGGAAGGGTGAGAGAAAAAATGACTAAAAGGAGAAAGCTAATGAGGATTGGAAAGGATAACACCAACAAAGGGATGTTAGGGAAAGCCCTTTTACAATGAGTGGTGGGCTTAGAGGAGGGAAGGAATGAAGGGAAACTCTAGAAGGTTCAAGGGAGTGAATGAGGTCATGCAGAATGAGGATTGATGATTTTTAGGGAAAGCCCATTTACAATTATTAGCACGGGAATAGAAGATGATGATGAAAGAATGATAGAGGAATGTGAAAAATAATGGTGAATGCGTGTGTGGGTAGAAATGTGGGGGGAATTTGAGAAGATGAATTGGAAAGAGTAAAGAAAATGAGAGGGATGAGTTGGGACTAGGTGAAAGCGAAGAGAGGATGTGGGTGATGAGAATGAACGAGGCGAGGATGAAGAACCAAGATATGAAAAGAATGGGAATAAACGGTATGAAGGATGATGGATCAAGAAGGGGAAAATGGGGGAAAAGAACGTGATTATAGGTGGAAGAGATTAGATGTATGTTGTAAGAGGATATGTGGAGAAAGGATAATAGTAGGAGGAAAAAGTGGGTAGTAGGAGATACCAAGTGGAAGAAGCGATCAACAAAGTGAATGAAGAATGAGGCAGGAGAGAAGTTCATGATGACAAGTTAAGTGTAGGGAGGACCCTGACATAAAATTGTCATGTGATGGAAGTGGTTAAGTAAGATTGCCAAACGAGTGAAACTGGAGATGATAAGTGGTCAAGTGAGAAGTGATGTTTACAAGAATAGAAAAGGAGGTGAAAGGATGTGATAATGGGGAATGCCAAGAAAAAGTGAAGGGTGAAGGGTGTGTAGTGATGGGGAAAGGAAAGGAGACATATCATCCTTAAGAGGGACTCTTAAGTGAGATCGCCATGTCGGGTGAGTGGTTAAGTAAGATTGCCAAGCAGAGGAGGGTGATAGTGGTGGTAAAAAGATGTGATGATGGGGAATGAAGAGGAAATATGGATGGTGAGATTGTAGAGTGATGAGTGAGTGTAAGATGACATGTCATGCTTAAGAGAATCTCTTAAGTAAGATCGTCATGCTGCCAGAGAGGTTTTGTAGGATCACCTAACTGACAAGGATGATATGTAAGGAGAAAGACAAGATGATATTAGGGACAGGGGTGGAATGATAAGTAGAAGAAGATGATCGTGACGAGAGGCTGGAGAAATAAGATGGGGGAAATATGATGGGATGGGGGAAGGCCATAGGGTAGATCAACCTTAAGTGGAAGTCTTAAGTAAGATTTCCATGCGGCCGAAATGGTTAAGTAAGATCGCCAAGCTGAAGAAGAAGAAGGATGATGATAGAGTTGGTGGGAATAGGGTATGACAAAATGGACTGAAGGGGAACCCTCAAGTGAATTTTTCATACTACGAGAGTGTGTAAGTAGGATGACTAGGCATAAGATGGGTTTGGGGAAGGATGAGAAAAGAGTGAGTGAGGTATGCGTGAGTGGTATATGATATGAGATGAGGTGATAACAAGAAAAAAAGGAAACAAAGGAGTGTAACATGAATGGATGAAAGAATATATGTAGTGGAGGGCGGAGAGTGTGAGGGGAATCCTTAATTGGAATGCCCGCATGTGGAGAGTAATGATGTGAGAATGAGAAGCAGAAGAGGTGGAATGGGAAGATGTGTTTGGTGGTGATTGTTGTTTGATGAGAGGGGAGGTGGTGAAGAAGATTCTACAGCGGGAAGATCTTAGGGAGAGGGTAAAACTCCACTGAGGATTCCATATAGAAGGGGTTATTAAGTAAGATTGTCAAGTGGGAAACAAAAGGGTGAAATGAAAGAATACAAATGGGTGAGAGGGGATATGAATGGTGAGAAGGGTAATATGGGGATAAGTGGCGTGGGAGTAAAAATGAGGAGTGAGGATGAATAGATCAAATACATGGTGAGTATGGTGGGGGAGGAGGAGCTACTGGATAGTGAATGCTACTTGAGAAAGATCGTCAAGTAGGATTCACAAATTGTAACGGTGAACAAGTAGGATTCCCATACTGGGGAATGTATTAGTATGGGTGAATGAATGGGGTGCACAGGAATATGTTTATCATGTAGGAAGATATTCACGTGACGAAAATCATCTTAATTTTAATATAGCACATAACATGATGCATCATGATATAAAAGATCAGGATGACTAGACTGTAATATGCGTGATAGCATAGACAAGGGCCATCAAAAAGGTTTGATGCCCCAGTACGATATGCAAATGGAAGAGAGCATAGACAGAGGCCATTAAGAAAGTATGATGCCCCAATACGACATGCAATCAAATAACATAAGATTATTAGAGAGAACACCAGGATACATAAAATCAAGATGCCCCCTGTAATATATCAAGATACAAGAAAGAAATTAATAATTTATACCTAATAATGCAACACAAGAACCAATAAACATGTCCCTAACGTGTTCCACAGTGAGGATTGATCGGATGTGCCCCCAAGTAGGGGTACAAGGACATATTAAAGTATTGGGTCATTGTCCTCAAACAAGGAAACAATGAGAGTCGGATTTGCCCCAAGCGAGGATTCATGCGAGGAGAAGTGTTTTGAATTTAGTAGTCATAAAATGATTGGATCATCTGTTGGGGATAATAGTTCAAAGGTTGAATTGTGTTGGTATTTTGAGAGTTTTTACGATTTTACAACATTGTTGTTTTTTGTTTATGATATATATATATTCTAATGTTTTTTTGATTTTTTGATTTTTTTTGTGTGACAATTTTCAAATGTGTTCAGATTTTTGACGATTCTTTCAATATTTTTAGATTTTTGATGATTGTTTCTAATGTTTTTGGATTTTTGACGATTTTCAAATGTTTTTAGATTTTTGACGATTTTCAAATGTTTTTGAATTTTTGGATTTTTAAATGTTTTTGGTTTTTTGATGATTTTCAAATGTTTTTGGATTTTTAGATTTTTACACTGTTTTTAGTTTTTTGACGATTTTCACACAGTTTGTGGATTTTTACACTGTGATTAGTAATTTATGGACCAGAGTGCAGACTTATTTTTGAGAGGCGATAAACCAGGATATTATCCGTATGTACCGTGTTTCGTGTGGTAACTTATGCTTAGAATAACACAAATTCTCTTTCCATTGGCAAGATATGGTGGTGATGATATGATGAAAAGAAGTCCAACTCCATTCTTGACTCCACACAACTAGTAAGATGTGTGGGCTCATCACTGAGAATCAAGAAGGACGTAGGAGGTAGATAATGAATATAGAGACAAATGCTAACAACAATTCCTTTGGGAAATTATGACTCCATTCTTCATAACGGTACTGAACCAGTTTCAAAAATAGTTTTCACTTTATGAGTCACATGTTAGACTTAGACAATTATGTGGCCTACTGATTGATAAGATATGAGGTTAAGGGATAGTTCTCTCTTCATTTAGGCATCTAAATTACGTGTTTGGGGATTCTATAATTTGTAAGCACTGTAAGATTTTGTATTTTTGAAATGAATCCCTATGCCTTGCCCCATGCTATTAGTGAGAAGCAAGGGCTCATCACCGAAGGCAAAACATAGGCGAGTGAATTCCCTTTTTGTTTTTGTTGTGCTTTGTTTTTTTATTTTTGATTATTATTTTTTGAATATTTTGCAATGTTTTTATGCTTTTATGAGAATGACCCTCTATGCTTTGCCCCATGCCACGTGTAAGAGGCAAGGGTTTATCACCGAAGACAAGATGTAGACGAGTAAGGGCACCTTCCTCCATTCCCAGTCTCACACTACCAGTAAGAAGTGTGGGCTCAACACCAAAGACTATGAAGGACGAAAGATGTGACGATGAATAATTCATAAGTTATTGAATTGATGGATTTTTACAATAGCGCTTTGTATTTGAGAAGGAACATCTGCTCCCAATCTCAGCCCCACATGACTAGTAGAACGCGAGGGTTCAACACTGAAGACTGAGATAGACGAACAAACGAACTGGGTAAAGAAGTTTAGAGATTCGTTATGAGAGAGAGAATGTCTTTGAAGGGAATATGTTACCATCAATAAGCTTCTTGGTATGACCATAGATGAAAGCGACTGAAAATGGAAGATATGATAAGAAGTATGACACTCACAAACTTAATAGGATTTATATTAGCACTTGTCTCATGATGATAAATATGAAGATGTGATTTTGATAATGAAAATGTCTGCCAATGGAAATGAATAGATTTATTCGGAGATAAGCACAACATAAGGAACAATGTACACGTTGTTGGTTCCCGGAATATAGAGTGCTTTCAAGAATAGAATTTCTTTGAATGGAATGCATTCATGGGTTTTTCAAGGACTTGGCCTGTGTCAATGGCCAATTTATAAGTTCCAAACCCAAATTTATATATGATTTCGTTGGGCTCAAATTTGTCTTGTTTGTCTCGTTCTTTGGGTGTATTCTTTCAATTTTCTTTGAGAATGAAATCATTAACCTTAAATTTTCTAGGTTGGAATTTTTTATGGTAGCTACGCCATAGCTGATTTTGATAGAATGGAAGATGATCTAGGGCATTTAGTTGTTTTTCATCAAGAAGCTCGAGTTCACTAAGGCGTGAGTGTCGGTAATAATCTTAATTGATTACATCTTTGAGGGATATTCTGAAAGATGGAAATTCAACCTTGACATGTAAAATAGCTTCCCAACCATAAACAAATGAGAAGGGAGTGGATCTAGTAGGTGTATGATAAGATGTGCGGTAAGCCCAAAGAGTGGGATATATTTGGTTAAGCCAATAGCTTCCATGTGTGTTGACAATGATGGTTTGTATTATTTGGTTTGTTGTTTTTGTTTGTCCATTAATTGATTGATTTAAGGATAAATTCATGATTAAAGTTGGAAAAGGTGGCGTAAAGATATTCCTAGACCTATACATACCTCGTAGAATGTATGCACATAGAAGTCTTGATAGGTGAGAATCATTAGTGATGAGATGTCTGCAAGATCGACCATTGAAAGCATGATGGACACGACAGGTTGCATTGTTGTAAGTGTCCAAACTTGATGTGGTTGTGTTTCGACAACAAGGCTAGAGATGTTAGGCATAAGAGTCAATATTGGAATAATAGAATCAAACTTAATGGTACATGTTGATGAAACCTCTTTTGTAGTGTCTACAGTAATATCAAGGTTTGAAAGGGAGTCTTGAAACGAGATCAAGGTCTCGTTATATGTTGGAAGAATGTTGTCACCAAAAATAGGTTCAATATATGTTTGGGATGAAAGAAAGTCTTGAAATAAGTTCAAGTGCTCAGTAGATGTTGGAAGAATGTTGTTTCACAAAACAGGTTCAATGTATGTTTGGGTCGAAAGAGAGTCTTGAAATAAGTTCAAGTGCTCAGTAGATGTTGGAAGAATGTTGTTGCCCAAAACAGATTCAATGTATGTTTGGGTTGAAAGAGAGTCTTGAAATAAGTTCAAGTGCTCAGTAGATGTTGGAAGAATGGTGTTGTCTAAAACAGGTGCAATGTATGTTTGGGTTGAAAGAGAGTCTTGAAATAAGTTCAAGTGCCCATTTGATGTTGGAAGAATGTTGCTGTCCAAAACAGGTTCAATGTATGTTTGAACGAATGGAAGAAAATTTGAAGAAGATATGGATTGGTTTGGAATTATAGATTCTTGACCTTTGTCATCACGATCTTGTGGAATTTTAGTATGTATAGGAGTTTCGACAGTAGTCAAATCATCATTGAAAGTTGTGGTATTGGATGTTTCATTAGTTGCAAGAGCATTGTCATCAAGCTCTACAGAGATGACATCGTTGTCAATTAAGTCTTGGATGTAATTCTTAAATCACACACATTTATCTATGTGATGACCATCAATGTGATGAAAATCACAGTATGTGTTAGGTTTGTACCAACATGGCTTAGATTCCCCTTCGACAAAGGGTTTTGTAATTGGATATCTTATCAATTTAGCCTCTTTTAGTTGATGAAAAACACTAGAGAGAGTTTCTCCAAGGGGCGTAAATTGACGTTTGACTTTACCTGAAGTGATGTCTTCGTTAGGTTGTATGATTGGATTTTTCGGTGATCGTTCACTGATTTGGGTAGCCATATGAGAGAGTTATGTTTTCATCTTATTAATTTGTTCTAATAGCTCATTGCGTGATTTTTTTCGTGAATTCATCATGTTTGAAAGAGAGGGAGAAAGAAGAAATATGTGATGAAGAACTCAACCTATTGATTGTGATATTTGTTTTCACTCAATCAAGTTTTAACAAGGCTATAAGGAGTAAGCTCAAACAAGCTACTCAGGATACAAGTGGGATATAACTCAAACAAGCTATGATGAATATGTTGATTGGTTTGGCTTAAACAAGCTTAGAAGATGAAAATGTAAGGAGTACACTCAAACAAGGTACTCAATACAAGTTGGATATAGCTCAAACAAGCTATGATGAATATGTTGATTGGTTTGGCTTAAATAAGCTCTAGATTTTTGATAAAAAGAGTAACTCAAACAAGTGACTCAACACAGTTGTGAACTCAAAATGAGCTTTGAAGGGATTTGTGTCAGATGGGATTTTGTTAAACTCGACAGCTGATGAAATAATGAGTGAACTCAAACAAGTCACCCAATGTCATTTTGATATAGTTTGAAACAAGCTATAAAGGATGTTCTGACAATTGATGAGATAAGGAGTGAACGCAAGTCACTCAATATTTATTGGATATAGCTGAAAACAAGCTATGGTGGATTTTTTGTTGGCTGAAGTAGGCTAATGAAATCAGTGTGACGTTTTGATCTTCGTTGTGGGATTTCTTGAATTTTTTACTTGGTATTGAATCGGTCGAGAAATGGTGTTGTGGAACATGATTAGGATTTGAATTTTACAATAAACACATTGATATTAGCCAATTTTTATGATAAAAACAATGCTAAACTATTTTGTTTACAAACAACAAGTAGTCATGTGTATCAAATTGTTTTGGCTGAAAAGGTAGATCCTTCGGGAATGATCATTGTTTAATGCAATCATACAAGTATGTCATGGAATGATGGATGCAGGATCTTATCACTCCAAAAAGATGTGTCCTTCAATATACTCTAGTCCTAATATACTTAATTCTGTATGGGGGCAAAATTGGTATGGGGAGCCCTTAGAGCACTAGAGGAGACTCACCAATTCTTACTTGCTTGTTTCAGAGTGAATCACCAAGTCCAGAACAGGTTTTGTGAAAAGGTGGAAGGTGATGGAGAGATGAATGTGTATGGTGACCTTATAACTCCCTGAAGATTTATAGGGATGATGCCCAGGCTTCATTGTTATAGCTATTTAGGCGTGACTCGCATGCACTGCACGATAACATTACTTGTAAGTGAAGAGTAGGGGCGAGGTAGATATCGAACGCTGTGATGAGACTAGGTCTCAAAGTGCAATGTAGATGTAAATGCTGTTGGTGCGTGGTAGTCAAGTCCACATCACCGGTGTAGCTTTGGTGGTGATGAAATCCACCTCGTCTACGTGTAAAAAAAATGATAAATTGATTAAACGCAAGGTTCTTTCCAACTTGAAATAAATCACTAGCAAAAAAGAATTACGTACCTGAGCGTACTTTTTTTGTTGGTTTCAGAAAATTTCTTTGAATGGTGGTATTTTTGCGGGATTTTTTTTGTTTTTTTGTTTTTGTTTTTTAACAATATTCTAGCAACATGGTTCTACAGAAAACAAATTAGTAGTTATCCTACAAATGAAATGTTAGAAAAGTGAACATGGTTGTTTTTGATTTTCCAGATCGCTTGAAGGCGCAGGAAAAGAGCATACACAACCAACAACCAAACAAATATTAATAATATGACAAAGGAAAATAATTATTGAAATGACAATTGGAAAACAAAGCTAGAGGATCCTGCAATGTTAAAACAAGAAACTAAAAAATTGTGACCATTTTTGATTTTCCAGATCGCTCGAAGGCGCAAGAAAAGAGCATACGCGGATACAATTGAAATAGATTTTTTAATTTTTCTAAATGTTAATAGTTATTGCAATTAATTATGATTGTGAAATAGTGATAATGATTATTTTCATAAAAAATAAAAATGATGAAAGAAGAGTGTGAAAACGTTACCTAGAAGTGTTGTCTTGGAAAATTGAAGTGTAAGGCAAAAAATTTAATTTAATTTTTTTGTAGAGCCCAGATGGCCTCACATTTTTGATTTCCAAGATCACTTTTGAAGTGCGAGGAAAGAGCATATGTGTGAGGTTGTTACGTGAAATAAAATAAAAACTATAATTTTGTTGTTTTTTGTTAAAAAGACAGGTGTTAGAAGAAATGAAACCAAAAATTTTCTATAAGTCTAAATCAAAAAATTATTTTTCCATTGCATAGATATTTTTGATACCTTTCCGTTAAAAAAAAATGAAGTCATTCTGAGTTTGGGAGCAAAAGTTATGGCTTCCGGAAGATGGGCTACAGTAGCACTCTGAATGAAAATTTTAAACGTGAGAAAAACGTCCCGGGAGCTAGTTTTTTTTATTTTCTGATTTTTGTACTTCACCTGAGAAGCTAAAACTTTGACAACAAGGTTAAAAAAGAACAATAAATATAAATAAAGAGTTAGGTCACAAAATGATTAACTAAAATAAAAGAAAAAAATGATTAACTTCCTACAAAAGTAATTATTTTAGCAAAAAGTAAATAAATAAATGCATTTTCCGGATTGGTTGTCCCATGACAGTAAGACAATAAACCAATGAATAGTTCATGTGTTTCTATAGATTATGAGTGAATATAAAAATCAAAATTGGGAACTAAACACCAAGCACCGATGAGATCAAAGACATGATGAGAGTCATAGTTTCATTGTTGTTATAACCTGTAGATACACCACAAGACACCACACAACAAAAACACTACCCAAAGCATGAAAGTTAACCAAAGAAGGCCATAAGGAAAAGAAAAGAAAATACTAACGAATAATAATAAACAAAGAACAAATAAAACCACTAATTGGGAAATTAATGGTAACAGATCGAAAGTAACCAGGCGTGTCAAAATGTAAGCTAGGAAAAATACACTACTAACAAGGAAGTAAAATACCAATAATCATACCTCCTCCTTCGTATTCCGTAGTAAACCTCAGAATAGGCTAGGAAACTTGGATTGAGCCTTGATTGTGTGATATGTAGGTGTTTTTCTTCAAGACGAAACAAGACCTTCCTACAACAACGATCCTCTTACTTTGCACTAGATGGGAAAAAGGATTATGAGGCTATTTGGGCATTAGGACGAGGCAAAAGGATGTTCTTTGTTGAAAGGATGCAAGAACTTAGATATGACATTCAAGATTATTCTCTGTGTCCTTAAAGGTGAGGGGTAAGGTTGTATTTATAGCCTGGGGGAGTGATTAACTTAGAGTAATTTAAGTAATCATGGTTTGAAAATGTGGGCAAGATTAAGTGAGTGGTTTGAAAATGTGGGTAAGATTAGGTGAGTGGTTTGAAAATGTGGGCAAGATTAGATGAGTGGGGGCCATGAAGAATGGGTGAGGATTTGAATTATATTTTTAATTCATAAGTGGAGGATTTTAGGTGAGTGGGGACCACGAAGGGTTGGTGAGGATTTGAATTTGAATTTTTAATTTAATAGTAGAAAAACATAGAGAAAAATGACATGTGGTGAGGATTGGGTTATGTTTTGGATTTTGAAATGGTTAATTAATCAAATTATATTTGATTAATTCGAAGTATATTTTTGTGGGAAATGAGTAAGGGGAATTAATTGATTTAGGACAGATGTGAAATTAGGGTGTCTACACTATTGATCCGTACAAAATTTCAGCCATCCTCTCTCTCTCCCTGCCTACTCATAAAAAATCCTTGCAATCATTTCTTGGCAAGATTAATTTTGTTAGGAGATTTATTCCTAACTTTGTAGGATTGGTCAAACCCATTACTCTCATGTTGAAGAAGAATGCAAATTTCAAATGGACAGCTGAAGGGAAAGAAATTTTTGACAAAATCAAGCAGGATATTTCCCGAGCTCCTACACTAATTAATCCTAAGTATGGTAAGGATTTTATTTTAAATTCTTATGGAGTTGATGCTCATATTGTTGGTGTTTTAACACAACAGGATAATGAAGGAGATAAACACATCCAATGACCTTATTTAGTCAAACACTAAAGGAGTATGAATTGAAATACAAACACATTGAGAAGCATGTATTTTCCATCATGAGGACTCTCAAGAAATTCAAAATCATGTTATCCACCAATCATATCAAAGCTCTTGTCTCATGTTATAATGTGAGAGACTTCATTATGGGGGTAGATATCAATGAGAAGAGAGCTCGATGGGTCATTAAGATAATGGAGTTTGATGTGACCATCAAATCCACTAAATTAGTAAGAGGGAGAGCACTTTGTGAGTAGCTTACTGTTGATGCTTAAAGTAACAATCAGGACACCTCCTTCATCAATGAAGAATTACCACATGATGCAGCCAATATTAATAATTGGATGTGTGACATGATCACTTTTTTATCTTCAGGTTAATATCCTCTTGGTCTCAACAAGGAAAAAATGATACATTTAAGGCTGCAATCCATTCCTTATCTGTTGGTACATGGTGTCTTGTTTAAAATAAATATTGATGGTGTTTTGATTAGGTGTATTGAAGGAGAACAAGTAGAGAGGGTCCTAGTATAATTTCATGATGGCTTATCTCGTGGTCATTTTTTAGCCAAAACCATAGCCATGAAAATTCTGAAGGTAGGTTATTTCTGGCGCACATTATTCAATGATTGCCATAAATGGGTCAAAAAATGTAAAGAATGTACTTTCTTTATCGACAAGAAAAGGTTGGCAGCTCTTCCACTCCAACTAATCTAGGTAGATCATCCTTTTTCTTAGTGGGGCTAAATTTTAATGGCATGATCAATCCTTCATCAAGTGTCGGTCATAAGTGGGTCCTAATAGCTACATATTATTTTACTAGGTGGACTAAGGCCATGCCACTGAAGGAAAGAACTGAATCTGTTATCCTTGACTTCCTTGAGGAAATTGTCACAAGGTTTTGTGTCCCACAAAGCATAATGTCTAATAATGCAAAGGCCTTTCTAGAATCTAAAATTTCTAATTGGGCTCTTGGTCTTGGTGTTTATTTGAAAACTTCTTCTAATTATTACCATTAAGGTAATGGATTGTCATAATCCACTAACAAGAACTTGATTAGAATTATGAAAAGGAAAATAGATGTGAATTAGAGAAAATGGCATACCAAGGTGATGAATGCTCTTTGGGCTGACATGATTACCATGAAAAAGGCAATTGGCACTTCACCATACAAGTTTGTTTATGGTAAGGAAACAAGGTTGCCTTTTTCACTAGAGTTTCCTTCACTTGAACTAGCTCAACAGCTGGAATTTGAAGGTGCAGATCATAGAGAAATCATAATTGCAAAGTTGGTAGAGCTTGAAGAACTAAGGAAATCTAAAATTACTAAATTAGAGAAGCATCAAGAACCCACTAAGAAATGGTTTGATAAAAAGGCTAGATTTCAGAAATTCATGGTTAATGATTTAGTCTTGAAATGGGATGTTGACTGAGCTAAACTAGGAAGGCAGTCTGAGTTTTATGCAATTTGGAGTGGTCCATATACCATTACTTGTAGCAAGGAAGTAAATTATTTTGAGCTTACCAATCTTGATGGTTATGCACTACCAATCCCAATTGATGGGATTTATCTTAAGCATGCTTATTAAGGAAGCTTGTTGCATCATTGTAACTATTAGATTGGATTTCAATTCTTCCAAGTGCTTGTAACACATTGTATTATTGGTAGTATAGGGTTTCTTTTGTAACAAGTGTTGGTGCACACTCTGCATATTCCATTTGCGATATGTATGGTCTTCTTGTTTGTACAGAGTTTTTCCTTTTGTGGCTATTGTACCTTCCAGTTTTAAGGAAAGCTATTATGATGGAACAATCAGTTACCAGCTCAAGTAGTTTAAAATCATATTCAAGTCTAGGAAGTGCTTCATATACATTCAGGGGTGAATTTTTCAACTTTTAGATTAGTTTTTAGACAATCAGGTTGACTCCATGCCCAATGGATGCTTCAAAGCCACTAATCTTTTGGAATGTAGCAGACAAATTACTCCATGAATCACCAAACTGTTATCCAATTTTTTCACCCCTTGTGAATTGGATAAATTAGTAGATATGGGAGTTGGTAGTTATTTGAAGCAGAAATTGTAATTTGTAGGATGGCTCGTGGATTAACTTGACCAGGTTGGTCTCCATTCGCGGTGAGCCGTGGCGAAGGTTTGGGATGTTTTTACGAGGTTGGTGAGTTGGGGAAAATCAACGGTAAAATGTCATTGGTGGCATCAAAGATGCTACCAGCCAGCAACATGTAATATGCTACAGCCGGTAGTAGGTACAGATGCTACCAGCTGATAGCATTTTAGGTGGTACCGATCGGTAGAATGGATAATGACAGGTCACAGACAAATGGCACAAGGCATCAGTAGCATGTATGGATGCTACCGACCGATTGCACAAGGGAAGCAATCAGGTGAATGTAGGGCCACTAGTAGCATTTGTACGGATGCTACCTGATGACAATAGATTTTAAGAGCTACTACACGGTAGTGGGGAAGCATGATACCGACTGGTTGTATTTATGCAATTGGAAACTAGGAAGAAAATACTACTATTCGGGAGCATAAAATACATACAACCGGTCGAGTGTAGGAACAAACTAGGCATTAATGGGAGAAATACAAGGTTGTTCAACTACCATTTTAATGAGGTATGGTTCCTATGATTGCCCGTGCAAGTAAAGTACCAAATTTTATGACATCTCATACCTCATTAATGAATTTTTTCAATTGGTGAGGAAATTTCAAGGCTTTGCTTCTATATATTATAAAATTCACCTCATTTTGAAGAGAGACATGTTGAAAATGTAGAGAAAATCTTGTAAAATTATTCCGGAATACCTTGTGATTTTTATGCCTCAAATTTTGGTGTTTCGCAAGGAGATTCTTGCCTTGTATCTATTTGTAATGGATTGTGTACACTTTTAAGAAATAAAATTCATGTTTTTTGGATTTTTTTGCCCTAGCTTGTGTTTTCTTGTATTTCTTCCTTTCATTGCATTCATATGTATATTGTGCATACTTTTTCTTTCTTGTGAAATTCAAAATTTGTAGTGCTCCATGAAATTAGAGGTTTGAATGTGATTTTGGATTGTGGCACATTTTTTTCCCCTTTTCTGCTCTATTCTCATCATAGTTTCACTCACTAGGAATATCTCCACTATGTTCTTGGTGTTATTGCCTCCCTTAACTTAAGACTTTCATTTATGAATCTTTCTCTTCCCTGGTCCCTTGGAATTTTATGTTAGTGTAAGGGTAGCTGCATTTCAATTCTTAGGAGTAGTTTTGGTATTAGGAGTAGATAGAGGAAGCCAAATTTCTTAGGAGGTATGTCTGGGTTCAAGTCCCATAGCTTAGAGACAATCCCATGTTGTCTATGATTTGAGGATGGGTACACATTTAAGCTCCAACAATTCCTACATCCCTAGTTCATACGAACCGATCCATTAAAAAATTAGTTTTGCAAGTACATTAAGAAAACTTACAAAATCAAATAATGAATCTTATACCCTGCATCAAAAGACCATGAGAACCTGAAAGCTCTGAAAATTTTAGTTTTTTCTCTTTGATTTTGTTCCCGTCTTTGTAAGGAAACCTTTGCTTTGTTCTCCATCAAAAGAGACACAAAAGGCTTCAAAAAGATGACATAAGAACTTAAATTTGGGAAAATGGGTACACCACAATGAGCGTCTCTTAATTTTGAACACCTTTTTAGTTCCATTTGAGACCTGAAACTGATTTAATTTAATTTGAATCAAATCTAATTTCAAAGTAAACTAATATGATAAAATACAGTAAGATATAAAAACTAAGTACTCAAGCAATGCAAGAATATAAGAAAATAGACAAGATAAGTGCCTTAGTTGATTTCTGTGTGATTTGTAGATGTTTGGGACTATGTATAAACTAGATCTGATGGAAATTATGTCACATGAGATCGCCGAGGATTCTGGAACTCTGCATTGAGGTTGGACAAGGGCAATCACAAGAGGACAAAGGTGCCTAGGTGTTGGTGACTGATTCTGAGTGCTGTGAAAATATTTATAATTTGATTCATTTATAGGTTTGAATGTCGTCACTCTAATGTCTGCTTTGTCATCTTACCTTCACTGCTAGGGTTTGAATCACACCTATAACCTACAAAAAAAACCATGTAAACCTACACAAGCTCACAAACACATAAAATTTGATTGAAATATGAAAAATTTGAAGTCGTACTGAACCCGGTGGTCAGCCAAAGAGTGAACTTATTACAAATTATTATAGTACATTCTAGACTCCATGTAGTTATGTGTGCTTGTGTGTGAAATATTGTCCTTAGGATTCCCTCACGCCAATGACGCAAAGAGAGTGGGATGTAGCTAGATTAGATACAATTAGGTGGTATGGAATTCAATACTTCCCCTTCCTATGCAGTGTTTGTGGCCAAAAAATGTAGTCCCTTTGATCTTAGTTTGTTGTCATGCAAATGTGCAACAGGGAAAAACATGACAACAATACCCTTATGTCGAAACTTTCAAGGTTTACCCTTACAAGGAATCCCAGGTCTACCCAGTCAGTCCAATGATCTCCCAGTGGATGTTAACTTAGTCCCCTAGGTGAATTAGGAAGGTAAATTCAACCCCCCTAGGTGATTTTAGGAGTTCTTGAAGATTGCTATTTTTGGACAGTTGTGGGAAGGGCTACCACTGGCCTTCCCAAGACCGATGCAACCCCTTGGAGTAGAATGAAGGAGCAAGATCCAACATGGAGATGAATTTAAGGTCTAATAACATCTTGGAATTGATTTTGGAGGATTCAGGAAATTTTTGGAGGAGTTGGGGTGGTTTCATGAAAAACAGGGTTCACATGCTTAGGCAGTGCACAAGGCCAAAAAAACTACTGAACTTCAGGAAGTGATTCTGGGAGCTCTAGATGGAGTTAGCAGCTAAAAAAGACATCTTCGGAAAGGGAATTCATAGATCTACAAGATAGTGAAATCATATTTTTCACCTCACTTTTTTACAATAGGCTTATATCTGGTTTTGTCCATGCTCATCTAGGGAGCTAGATCAAACATCTAATTTTTTAGGCTTAAATTGGAGGAATTAAGAGCTGAGACACCCACCATTGGATTTAAAAGGAAATTTCTAGTCAAGTTCATATAAATTTTTTCCAAAAATTTCATCAGGAGCTCAATTTATCGTCGTTTCAAGTTTCCCTCAAGGTAAGAGTTCGACAGTTAGTCAAATTTTGACGAGGAAACATGTCAGCTCCAGGAGCCTAGAGCATTTTGATGTCCCTTTCGTCCCTTACGAAAAGGGATAGAGGGGATAGATAAATGCACCCAGCCCCTAGAAATACTCCTTTGCACATAGAACCTTCTGGATCGCTAGTTTACACCCCCAGGTAGCTTACCAAAGCCTATCTCCTCACTCGCTCATATCATGATAAGTGTCACATGGAGGTGCAATTTCCAAATTGATGTCCCTTTTTTCCCATTTTTGAAAGGGACATGAGAGACATGAAAATTTTCCCATCCCCTTGAATCCCTCAAGTCATCAATGTGACCATCTTTAGTGTAAATTTCCAGCCCCCAGGAGCTAGTTGGAGCCAAGTGCACAGTCGTTGGATTTCTGCCAAGTGTCGCATGGACGCACAATGTGAAATTTGATGTCCCTTTCTTACCTTAAAGTTAAAGGGACATCAAGGACACAAAAATTACACCCAATCCCAACTTTAAAATTTGAATAAATTTCTAACTCTTTGTCGCTTCTTGTTGCTTCTCCATTGTTGTCCGTGAAACTCATTGCCGGAAGAAAGTTGTAGAGAACTTGGAAACCTCCATTGCTGCAACCAACTAGCCCCATGAACTAATCCTCTCCATCCATGAAAAATTAAAATCATAAAAATAATGGATTAAAATGACAGAGAAAATGAAGAGAAAATGAAGAATTTTTGCCAGATAACCATGAAGTCTTGCAATCTAAAAATCTTCATAACTCTTCAAGATACAAGTTAGATTGAGATGTCGTCTTTTGTAGACTTCCTCATTTTTCAAGATGATCAAGATGCAATAAACGGGAGGTCGAATGGTGCCCTAAATCATTTTTTCCAACAAAAACCCTATTTCGTGCCCTAGCTCACATTCGTCGGATTTCCCATCAATCTGGCGAAATGGAAACAAGCTAAACACTTGCACATAGACTACTAATGAAAAACATATCGCAATGGGGTTGATTTCATCATGATCAGAGACAAAAACCAAACCTGAAAATTTCAAGGTCCATTAATGGCCGCCATGGAAGCTCTGTGCCTGAAGCCACTGCTAGGTGAAAATTTTAAATTTTATTTCCAAGCATTCTAGTGGGTGAAATCAAGTGAAATTCAGAGGATGTGACTACGATGACGAGCCGAGTCCAAAAAAATATGTTCCATCGCAAACCGAGCACTAGAAATCCACTTTCCAAAAATAGTAAGTTTTCCTATATAGAATTCATGTTTGGTAAGTCATCAAAAGTGACTGTAGGAAAGATAATGTGCACCGAAGGTCACCAGGAAGTTAGAATGAGTGTTCAAAGCAGAAAACAATGAAAATGACCACTTACTAAAAATAGTAAGTTCCCTATATGGGTGCTTACTAAAAATAGTAAGTCACCCCAAGAAGTGGCTCGAGGCAAAGGCAATGTGCACAGGAGTGAATGAGGAATTTCATCTCATCAGGATGGTCAATAAGAGACAAAAATCACCTCTTACTAAAAATAGTAAGTATTCCATCTGGGCACTTGTTATTAATGGTAAGTTACACTCAGAGGGCAATTTTGGCACAATGGAACATAAGGGGATCATCATTTAGGATCATCCATGAGCATTTCTTACAGGGCATTCAAGATCCATCCCAAGGAACCCAATAGTGTCTTTCAACACTCACTACATGGTTCAGGTCGTACAGGTATATCATACACAGGGTGGGAGTTGTTCCTATCTCTTCTAAAGGTCATCGACGTTCATCATAGGTAGAAAATTTCATTTAACTTGGCAAGTGTCTGTGACCCAAGATGAATAAGTTTCTCAGGGTGTAAATAGTTTGGAGATTCAAAGTTCATCACATGGTATCATTCCATCAAGTCATCTGGAAGGATCAACAGACTTTATTGGAGGCAAAGCATTTCATTGTCAGCATCATTCTTCCTTCTTCTCTCTTCTCTCTCTCTCCTCCCCCAACTTTATCTCTCTTCTCAATGTTCTAATTTTGCATTGGGGTTGCACTTTTTCGTATGTTTTAATGTGTCTAATGTAATAAGTCACCTTTATGTTATAAAATGGGACTAAATGTTTTCCTATGAAGGTGAATAGTCTTAAGTCAAGGACATACATATGAAGAGTCATTGGGGGTTATATGAATAGTCTTTTCTCTTTCTATAAATTGTAAAGCCATTCCCATTTCAAAGGGTTGGTGATTGATTTTGTAAACTCAAGAGTGCATTGTACTTAGTAGAGAAAAAAGGAGATAGCCATTTTCTTCCTTGTGAGTGAAAAGAGTTAGCCATTTCACTCTTTGATTTCCTCCATTTCTCACACTATGTACAACTTTTGTTTAAGCATCAATACAAGAAGAAGAAGTTTCTATCCTTTTTTGAATGAGGGATTTATTGATACTTTATGCTCATAAATTTTAATAAGTCTTGTTGCTATTTGTAGAGTTTTTAATTCTTAATTTTAATGCATGTGATGAAACTTATAACTGATGTATGCAAGACTCTGATTTTTACCTGCAAGCATTAGTTCCCCTACTCTCATATTCTCACTCCCTTTCCCGCTCTCTTGACAAAGTAGTCTCTAGAAAGTGATTGCTAGCTTTTCCACAGGGTCATTGGAGTGCCCCTGTTGGATCCCCGACCACAAGGCCACCCAGATAAATCTCACCTTACTCACACGTGCATGCATATACAGAAAGCTACACCATTTAAGTAGAGGGACTTAGATTCCCAGAGCGTTGGCAAGAAACCCACAAATTTTCCCACCTGAAACTTTTTCTCACCAACAGTTTTTTGGTGCCCACCGTGGGGCAGATTTAGGAGCATTCTGCACCCAAAATATGACCGCAAGGTCATAAATAATACAAATAAATATACAAAAAACAAAAAATAAAAAAAAAAAAAATCAAAAATTGGAGTTGATGAAATCCATTATTTCCGAAAAACGCACATTATTGATTCTTGCACGTGACCTTTCACATTCCACAGTGTCCTATTTTGTTCCCACTGCAAAAATTTCCAAAAGTTGGCTGAAAGGAGATACACGAGGTTGAATAGATGAGAGGTGTTGTTGACCCCACTTTTGAGGCTTTCCAAAATCAGCAAGAATTCAAATCAGAGATAACCCCTATTATTTTTCTCAAGCCTCATCCCCATCCAGGTCTTCAATTGCAGTTCACCTGGTAATCCCATTCAAACATCTATTGATAGTCCCCCTTCAAATTCTCCCATTTTTCAACCACCGTTGAGCATTGAGTTGCCATGTGAAGAAGAACGAGAAGAAAATTTGTAGAAGCAAGAATGTGAAGACAGAAACAAAAACAACAATGAAGCAGAAAGACCTCAACCCATTGTTCCATGGGGAATAAATATAGGCCCACTCTCTCTTGAACCACCTCTTCACATGATCTACCAATGGGTTCCTGCAAGAAATTTCCAAAGTTCAAAGGTGACAAGCACACAACATCTTGAAGAACACATCGTCACTTTCACCACATAATGCAAATTTTTGGTGTCGCACATGAGGATTGTTGTAAGATTGTTCGTGGAGTCTCTCCAAGAAAAATTAGCATAATGGTTCTACCTCTGCCTACCCAATCCATCACTTGTTGGAATGACATCAAAAGGAAGTTTGAGGAAAGATTCAAATTTACTGAGGATTGTCAAGACCTCCTTGTTCAATTGGCACAAATGAAGAAAGGAGAAAATGAAACTATGAGAGACTTCGTGGCTCGTTTCGATTGGTTTCTCTGTAGGATACCGGAAGAGGATTCACCATCAGAGAACAATGTCAAGAGATTATTTATTAGTGCTCAATCACCAGAGGTAGGATTTTTCCTATGAAGAGTTCAACTGAGGGATATTACAGAAGCACAAATATTGGCCATTGAACTTGATGATGATCTCATCCTATCTAGAAAGATCAAGAATCCTTCAAAGGGTAAAGCTCAATGTCCTGGAGATGAAAGAACCGATCCTTTTTGTAAAAAATGGAAAATGAAATGTCTTCACTAAAGAGGGAATTTTTTGAATGAATATCACCTCAAATAAATAATAAGAATCAGATTGTCGGGGCGCCTCAAAGACTTTCCTTGGAGGCTCTCACCCGTCAATACAAGTGGTAGGATCTAAGAGGATGAGGAAGGATTTGAACAAGAAAGTGAAGGTGGAATTTTCCTAGAGACAAAAGAAGTGGGTGGTGACACTCAAAATGGACTCATTGAATATAATTTAGGGAGTGAAGATGATGATGGTGAAGAGGCACTGAGTTTCTCATGTGTTGTGTTTACTCACTCCCAGTCTCAAAAGGGAGCTTCTTCCTCCACAACTGTGAAGAAAAATAAGACTGAAGATCCTCCTATGGTGACTCCACAAAACAAAATAATTGGTCGAGGATCTCCACTTCCACCTTCCATGGAGTCCACATTGTTGAAACTTGATCCTGTAGCAAGTAAGAAGGCTTCCGCAATTCCAAGTAAGTCTTCTAATGCCTCTTCCAATTCTAAATCTAAATCTACTCCTATAAAATCTAGTACTTTGAAAGCTCCTAGTGTACCTTTCAAAATTCCCTTTGTTCCTAAAAAATATACTTCTGCTTCCAAATATGTCCTAAATCCAAAAGTAGTCACTTTATCACCCTCATCAGCATCTTCTCCTTTTGACTTCATAGAATATGTGAATAAAGCCAAAGTACAGATTACTGAAATTGAATATTTGTGGACTCACCCTGAACAATTTGAGAGATTTGTCTGATATATCAGAATGGTAGTTTGACACCCAATGTTGTAACACTCTAAGTTTTAAAGGAATACTACCAAACCCACCTACACCTCCCTCACAAAACATGCTAGCCATGAGTGCATCAAAGACAGACAAGGTCAATCCTTTTTATGTCTCCCTTCTAGTTGGGGAATATGTATTGAACAATTACATAATAGATTCAGGTGCCTCAGATAATGTGATGCCTGTGAAGGTTGCCAAAGCTCTTAAACTCCCCATGACTCCACCTGGTGGCTCTTGTTACTCCATGGAATCTAAAGAAGTCCCACTTATAGGGAAGATCAAAGATGTCACATAGGTGGCTCTCGCCCAATTTCCAGACAAAAAAGTTTTGATGATGATTTTGGTAGCAGACATTCTAGCTTCATTTGGAATGCTGCTAGGTAGAAGTTTCTACCAACATTTGGGAGGGAAAATCTAGATGAATTGGTCTTCTACAACCATTCTAGTGAAGGGAGACATGGAGAAATTTCTTCCAGAGAAGAAGATGAGGTACAGAGTGTGAAATTCAGGAAGCCCAGGAGCCAACATTTTATACCAAAATAACAAGAGGATGAATTATTTTGTGATGAATGAAGAAGAGGATGAGATCCCAATCTTGATAGGACCAAACCTTCCTTCCCCAAGGAATATGGATCTAGAGGAAGAATTGAGGAACTTTGAGATGCAAGAGAATAGCCCTAAATTTCTAGATGATGTGAGGCATGAAGAAGAGGAACTGGTTCTTGATGATTTTCAAGAGGAAAAACATATTATGTGCTTATCCATAATGAGGAGATATTCTCATTCCCATTTGAAGATGAGGATTCCCTTGATCACGTCACCCTAGAAGAGACCAAGCCAACCTACGATGAGCCCTCAATTTTTTTTAAAGAACAATCTATGCAAGATCTCTTAAGAGTTGTGGAAGAAATAAAAGAATCTGAGCTCAATATCGAACTCATGATGTAGGCTATGGAGTTATAAGAAAATAATGAAGCAAATCCTAATCCCTTGATTGATTCAGAGATTGGTCACAATGGATCAAAGAAAGCAAAAGAACTAGATGTCCCTCCTGAGCTAATGGATTATGAAGGCAATGATGAAAATGAGGTATTTTCTTTCCCATTTTAAAAGGAGGAATCTTTCTCTTATGAAGAAGTTGAATCAAGGAGTTTTGAAGCCCTCAAAGTTGAGATTCCTCCAGACGAAGGAGTGATAAAATGTAGTGATCCCCAAAATATGGAAGAAATGCCTCCTGATGGGTTCCTTGAATCTCAAAGTGAAGAACTTTCAAGTAAGGGTGAAGATGAACTTTTGGAAACACCAGATAAGGATTCAATATAGGAGATCTTGGAAGCAGTAGAAAGCACTAAAGATCCAGAGCTGAGGTCTTTATCTCTTGATTCAAGCCATGGCCCTACATGATAGATATGAGGTCATTGTTGATCCTCCATTTGACATACAAACACCTCACATTGATATGATTCAAAAAGGTGAATTTGATGCTTATTGGAGAAAGGATGTCCAAGAATGTGAATGGGTGGAAAAAGAAAAATTAGGGTACTCAATCTATTCAAATAAGAATCATCCTTGGAGTAGTAATGATATGATAGAAGAAAAATCAACAATGTGGATAAGCGCAGAAGGAAACTGGCACTACGAAACCAATTTCAAAGGAAATGAGGGTAATGGAATCTCTGAGTGAAGACCCAAACATCAAAAATCTCATGTAGGTTCATTCCTACAAATTTTACACACAAGTGTGAAAGCACCTGGCTTTCATAAGCAGTTGAGGAGAGGAGGCTACTTTTTGGAACCACTCAACGGCTTTGCAAAACAACATCATTCGGTGTTGCCTCTTCGGGGGTGACTCCTGAAAAGGAAAGTGCTTCAGTGAAAGTGGGTTGTACCATAGGTGATTTTTAGGTGTGTTTCCCTTTCTGTTGTGTGTATTTTCCTTTCCGTGTGTGTTGTGTGTTTCCTTTTCGCCATTTTTGGTGTGTGTGTGTGTTCTTCTTGTTATCTCTCTCTTGTAAGTTATACATGACTCCACAGGGCCCAATGGATAAGGCACTGGTCATTATATTATAAAGTTGAGATTCTAGGATTCTCGTGTCATGTCTTTTCTGTGCTCAGTCCATACCATGTCCCCAAGCTAGAGCCAACTATTGTCATGCAAATGTGCAACAAGAAAATTGACAATTTTCGAGCATGACAATGATACCCATGTGTCAAAACTTTCAAGTTTTACCCTTCTAAAGAGACCTAGGTCTACCCAATCTGTCAAATGATCTCCTAGTGGATGTTAACTTAGTCCCCTAGGTGAATTAGGAAAGTCAAGTCAATCCCCTAGGTGATTTTAGGAGTTCTTGAAGAATGCTATTTTTGGAAAGTGTTGAGAAGGGCTATCACTAGCCTTCCCAAGATTGATGCAACCCCCTGGAGTAGAACAGAGGATAAAATCCAACATGGAGATGAATTTAAGGTTTAGTAACACCATGGAATTGATTTTGGAATATTCAGGAAATATTTTGAGGAGTTGGGGCAGTTTCATCAAAAATAAGGTTCACAGGCCTAGGCAGTGCACAAGGCCAAAAGAGATACTGAACTTTGGGAAGTGATTCTAGGAGCTTTGGATGGAGTTAGGAGCCTAAAACAAGATATCTTCGGAAATGGTAATTTATAGCTCTAAAAGATGGTGAAATCATATTTTTCACAACACTTTGGCGCAATAGGTTTATATCTGGTTTTTTCCATTCTCAGGCTAGGGAGCTAGATCAAAAATCAGAACTTTTTAGGGCTTGAATGGAGGAATAAAGAGCTGATACCCCAACCATTGGATTCATAAGGCCATTTTCATCAATTTCATATAAAATTTTCCAAAAAATTCCATTGGACCTCAAGATATCATCATTTCAAGTTGCCCTCAAGGTAAGCTTCTCACAATTAGTCAAATTTTGATGAGGACACTTCTCAACTCCAAGATCCTGGTGCAATTTGATGTCCCTTTCATCCCTCAAGATAATGGATATGAGGGACATTAAATGTGTCCCTACCACTTTTTTCCCTCCTGGTCACACATAGGACCTCTAGGGATTTCGCCAGTTAAGCCCTTGGGTGCTTGTCGGAGCCTATTCCCTTATCATTGCTCAGATCCGTAACAAGTGTCGCATGGAGGTGCGAAGTGCAAACTGATGTCCCCTTATGTACCTTTTGGAAAAAGGACATGAGGGACATGAAAATGCACCCATCCCCTTGAATCCTTCAGGTCATGCATGTTAACCCCTTCAATGTAATTTTTCAGCCCCCAGGAGCTAATGGAGCCAAATGCACAATCGTCAAATGCTTGACAAGTGTCGACTCTAGGAGCAATGTGCAAATTGATGTCCCTTTCATCCCTTAATTCTTGAGGGAAATATGGGATAGGAAAATGCACCTGACCCTAGGTATATCTCCTGGTTCTTCATACGACCAACTTCTAGCCCCTAGGTGTTTTTCTCAAGCTTTTTAGCCCTAATACTCCACCGTTGGATTTCCGCCAAGTGTCGCATTGAGACACGATGTGAAATTTGATGTCCCTTTCATCCCTTTATTTTTAAGGGAAATCAGAGACAAAAAAATTCACCCCGCCCCTGATGAGCATTTTTGAAATGCTTTGAAGCTGACACTCAACTTTATTTCTCGTTGTTTCTTATTCAAAGATTGGTACCTGCCATAGCTATGTTCATGGTTGCACACAATTCACCATTTCTGATCCAAACCAACTCCGTCATGACCACCAAACCCTCCATTCCATGAAAATGCACAGGTTTAAAAGAAGATATTGATCGAAAGAGTCAGAGAAACGAAGAACAAAGGAGAAAAGTGAAGAAATCCATCTGAAAACCTCCATTGCCATGAGACGAATATTCAAAGATATCTTACAAACCGATGCATGAAAAAAGAGCCATTTTTTTTCTAATTTCTTATTTTTTAGAGACCATAAAAACCTCACCTTCAAATCCCCCTTCCGTAACAAAAATCACTCACATCAAAGAAATCTTCCTTTTGACTCAATGAAGACAAGAATTGGATTTCCCGTCAAACTGACAATCAGTTTGAAGAGAAATTTCACCAGTGGAACTAGAAACAATAATCCACAAAAAATATGATATTTGTCACGAACAAAGAAGAAAACCATACCTTTAAATTTTGAGTTGCAATAATGGCCCCCATGGCAACTCCGTGCCCGAAGCCACTACCAGGAAAATAATTTAAATTTTATTTCCAAGCATTCTAGTGGGCGAAATCAAGCGAAATTTGGAGGATGTGACTGCAATGATGAGCCGAGTCTGAAAAAATATCTTCCCTTGCAAACCAAGCATTGGAAAAACACTTTCCAAAAATACTAAGCTTTCCTACACATAATTGCTATCTTTGGTAGGTATTCATTAAAAGAGACTGCACCAAAAATAATATGCACTGAAGGTCACCAGGAAGCTAGAATGATTGTTCGAAGCATAAAATAGTGAAAAACAAACACTTACTAAAAATAGTAACCCCCCTATATGGGTGCTTACTAAAAATAGTAAGTCACCCCAAGAAGTGGTTGAGGTGAAGGTAGTGTGCACATGATTGAATGAGGGAGTTCATCACATCAGGATGGTCAAGAAGAGGTAAATATCACGTTACTAAAAATAGTCTCCCATCTGGGTGCTTGCTATTAATAGTAAGTCACACTCAAATGGTAGTTTTGGCACAATGGGACATAGAGGGATGCTCATTCAAGTCAACATCATCATTCAGGATCATCCTAGGTATTTGTCACAAGGCATTCGAGATCCATCTCAGGGAACTCGACAGTATTTTTTTGACACTCACTACATGGTTTGGGCTAAATGTATATCATACGTAGGGTGGAAGTTGCGGTCATTGGTGAAACAATTCATTCAACTTGGCAGAGTCAATTTTGAGTTCCCATATTTTCTAAAGGAATGTTCATGAGTTGTGTTCATGGTAATCAATAGAAACATTCAAAAGAGTTTTTAAACACTTAGTTCAAAGAATGTGTGATCCAAAGTTGAAAGTTTCTCAGGGTGCAAAGAGTTTGGGGATTAAAAGTTCATCACGTGGGAGAATTCCATCGAGTCATCTGAAAGGATCAGTAGACTTTATCAGAGGTAGAATATTTCATCATCAATATCATTGTTCCTTCTTATTTATTCTCTCTCTCTCTCTCTCTCTCTCTCTCCTCCCCCCCTCCCCCCAAATTTCTCTCTTCTCAATGTTCTAATTTTGCATTGGGGCTGCACTTTTTCGTATGTATTAATGTTCTTAATGTAATAAGTCACCTTTATGTTATAAAAAGGGACTTAATGTTTTCCTAAGAAGGTGAAGAGTCTTAAGTCATGTCGAAACATATGAAGAGTTATTGGGGGTTATATGAAGAGTCTTTTCTCTTCCTATAAATTGTAAAGCCATTCCCATTTCAAAGGGTTGGTGATCGATCTTGTAAACTCAAGAGTGCATTGTACTTAGAGAGAATAAAAGAGATAACCATTTTCTTCCATATTCCCCCCACTCTCAAATTTCTTCCATTTCCATACTATGTGTAACTTTTGTTTGAGCATCAATAACAAGAAGGAGTTTCATGCCTTTTTTTGATGAGGAAATTTTAGAAACTTTGAATTCTCAATCTTAACTTGTCTTGTTGCCATTTACAGGGTTGTTTCTTCTTAAACTTAATATGTGTTGGAAATTTTGATTAATGGGTGCAGGACTTTGATTTTCTACCCACGACATTAATCCCCCCATCTCTTTTTTCTCACTCCCTTTCCTACTCTCTTGACAAAGTCCTCTCTAGCAAGAAATTGCTAGCTTTGTCGCAGGGTTGGTGGAGTGCCCCTATTGGTTTCTTGGTCAAAATACCACCACATAAATCACTTTTCACGTGCATGTAAGCACAAAAGCTACACCATTTAAGTTGAGGTACTTAGGTTCCTAGAGCGTTAACAAGAAACCCACAAATTTGTTCCCAATCAAATTTTCTCGCCAACATAGTGAAATATGTAGATGTGATTGCCCCTTAGAATTTCTAGCTAGAATAATAGTGTGTATATTGTGTATATATATGGATATATTGTTTTAATTTTGACACTAGTGACATGAAAGGATGACTATGAGTGTGGGATAAAGAAAAATAAGGATAAAAGGCCAACCAAAAATGTCAAAATGTGTAAAAAGAACAAAGAGGACAGAAGCACCCAAAATGGACACAAGCACCTTAGTGCTAGTGTCTAGAGTGGGCGTTGGTGTCCTGAGATAAATAACAATAGATGTGAAGTGACTAATAGGCAGAGATCCCTGTGACCTAACCAAAAGTGGATATAGAAATGAGATAAGTGGAAGAGAAGTACAATAAAAAGTAATCAAAGACATAAATGGACAAGAGATGGTGTCACCAGTGAATAATTTTCTTGCTTAAGATCCATGCATATAAACAACATATTGGTGACACAGTAAAATAGTAATATGTGCATGATTTTGTTTCTACATCCCCCCCATGGGGGGTTTACTTATTAAAAGTATGGTATATCATGTTCGTTTGAAGGGTATTAAAGAATGCCCTTAATTCTAGTTTTTACCTATAATTATTCAATTGATAATACCCCATCGTGTTATATTATTAGAATGAAAATACCGCCAATTTTTACCATGTACCTTACTTACCCATTTTTCCATTATAATTTTATTTACCCCTTTTATTTCTACCATAATATATTATACATAAAATATATCATGTTTCTCACTCAACTTTTTTGAATATGCAAATTCTCTTGAAATATAGTTTGAAGCCATTCAAGACTGAAATATCCCTTTTGGGATACCACTTAAATAACACATAATATTGAAAATTTGCAGCCAAATAAAATACTAATTTTTGCAGATGTTTACTAGTTAGGATATCGAACTGAAGAAAATTAATAACTCCCAAAATATCCACTCAAATCACTTGAAAATTTAAAAAGAGCTTGCTAATATTATAAATAACATAAGAAACCTATTTTTGGAATTTTTTAGACAATATAACGCTGCCATAAAATTACAGCGTGCCCTAAACAGCTGGAAAACTTCTAAAATTCATATCTTCCCGAATACAAGTGCAAAAACTATGAAACTTTGGAAATAACATTTACAAATATAGAAGATGATATTCCAACCCTCAAATCTGAAAAATGGCCAACTGGAAACCCTCCAAATAAAGGCTGCAACCTCCCAAACAATTCACCCTTTTTGGTAGATGGTCAAAATCCCTTTGAAATCCTCTGGAAATGATGTCAAACCCTTTCTTTATTGCTGCCGTAAGTTTGATATGAAAACCCACTGATTATCTTCACAAATTATCTCAAAAAACCTCAAAACCCTATCTCTTAAACCTCTAAAAATATCTCTGTAAATCAGCCCTAAAAATAGCTCCAAAATGACAAGCTAGGGTAGATATTTCACTACCGAAGAATGCCCTACTAGCTAGGGATGGATCTCTCACCACCGAAGCTAGGGTTCCTGCAGGATTTAACTCCACAAGCTATAGATTTACAAACAACAGTTGCACATGAAAGGAGATAATTAAGTATGCAAGAATACCTTTCCTTTCTCCCCCAACTCCTTATATAACTTCTCCAAGGCAAAGGAGCCCCAATAAACTCTAGTCACATTTTTCCCTTGGAAGGGCCAATAAAATAAAAGTAACTTAAGTTAATTTTCCCTTTTTAAGTCGTCATGGTCCAAAAGTGACCCCCCAACATAAAATTATAACATTAGTACCATGTGGCCCCTTCCTAATGACAAAACGTAGCATCTAGTCCTTCCAAAACACCTTTTTACATATGTCAATGAGGAATTATAACAAAATGGAATAGATATTCATAATCAATAGCTCCCAGCTCCAAAGCCCCTTGGGTATGACCAAGGCTTGGACTCGAATTGGCCCTTAGGCCTTTGACGTAGGAAAGGGGACATTACAGTCCTCCCTTCCCAAATTTTGATTGTCTTCAAGCAAATGTAAATTAGGATGCTACAAAATCTACTCTCTCTCCCAAGTAGCATCCTCAAGTGGTAATCCCTTCCATACCACACCAAATACTCAGTGATCACTCTACTCCTAAGCCCCCTCTATCTCTCTTCAATAATGGATTTTGGTTCTAACACCAACTTCCCCTCCTCATCTAGTGGCAGCAACTCTATAGATGGTACAATATGTTGTCCGAGTGCCTTCTTAAGGCATGAAACATGGAAGACATTATGTATCTTACTGTGCTCCGGTAGCTCTAGCTCATATGCAACTACCCCAACTTGACGAAATACCCAGTACAGACCATAAAACCGTGGTTTCAATTTCTTTGCACCCTTCTACTTCAGTGAGGATTGCCTATATGGGTGCAAATGTAGGAATACTAGATCCCTAACCTTAAAATATCTCTCTATCCTGTGTCGATCTGCATATACCTTATGTTGATTTTGTGCCTTCTGAAGGTTTTCTTTGAGAGCCTTCAGAATATCCTGGTTCTCCTATAACTAATCTAAGCTTAAGCTCCCCCAATACCACTATTACGGGGGAACACCCTTTAGCGTCGGCAGGTTAGTATTATATGCTCTCAGTCATGAATTTTGGTAATTGAAATTTTAACCTGAATGCAATGGTGTAAGACGTGATTATTTTGATTGTTTATTTTATTCTAGAATCCATTAAATTGTTTTCTCAAATTTGTTGTGGTATAAACTGCGAACCCTGGTTCATACCCATGTTTTCCAATACTCAGCTGTATCTGGTAACTGATACCAAATCCACGGCCCTGCCTCAGTACCATATTCATACACCTGTACAAGGTTCGGAAAGGAGTCATACCTATGCTCATTATGCCAAAAAAAACCTATAATATGTTAGTGTGCCGAAAAAAACTTATAATTACCATGGTTTAGAATTGGTGATCTCTTCGGTGAAGGTAATACACATATTTTATGGTTCTGAAATTTTATTTTGTACTGGGTTTTCAAACAGAATAAAGGAAATATCTTTATAAATGAAATTTACACCATTTTTTCATAGACTGTTTTTTTGTCATATTTGACTCTTTTGAGGTCCGCCATATAAAACACTCTTTACAAAAGTTGCTACCCTGCAAAATAACTGTGAGCCGCAATAATCACCCATGATTTTTAAGCCATCTAATCCATTCCCGCTGATGTCCTGACACATAAATCCGCAAGTAGCCCTCTATCTACTTATTGATTATCTCCATATGCCCATCCATCTGTGGGTGATAGCTAGTGCTAGGAATCAACTTCGTACCTACTAGTTTGAAGATCTCCTACCAAAAGGTGCTCATGAAGATCTTATCCCAGTCATTGACAATATTTTTAGGTAACCCATGTAGCCTAAAAAGACTTGTATAGAAAATCTGGGCCACATCTGCCACTTCATGCCCCTTGGGTAGGGAAAAGAAATGAGCATACTTAGTTGATCGATCAAATACAACATAAATGTAGCTATGCCCATGCACTAAGGGAATCCTTGTGATAAATTCCATAGATATGCTTTCCCATTTGTGTTCGGGAATGGGAAGAGGCTGAAGTAATCCTCCTGGAAAAGAAGGTTTGCTAGCAAACCATACACTCTTTGACATGAATAAGGACATCGTCCTTCATCCCCTTCCATGAAAATCTCTCCCTGATAAACCTGTATGTTTTGAAATACCCAGGATGCCCAGCTAGTGGTGTATCATGTACTGCTTAAAGGATCTTCTCCTTCATTTTGGATCCTGATACAAGGAAAATCCTATCCTTGTAGAAAACGAGATCATCCACTACTCTTTATTGGTCATCCTGTATAATACCATCCATGATCTCACATGCAAACTAATTTTTGGAATACTCAACAAGTATATGAGCCTTCCAATCCACTGAAATCTCAGACATAGAACTAAGCATAGAAGTGAGGTAAGGCCTCCTAGATAAAGCGTCATCAACAATATTATTCTTACCTCTAGTGTACTCTATGTCGAATTCATATGTTTGTACATTGTTCACCCATCTTTGCTAGCGATTGTTGAGCTCTTTTTTTCCAAGAAGAACCTCAAACTGTTGTGATCCGTATGAACCACAAATTCGCTTCCCACAAGGTACTGTCTAAATTTGGCCAAAGCATGCATAATGACCAACATATCCTTGTAAAAAATTGAATATCCTCTCTCCACGGGTTTTAATTTCTAACTCTCATAGGAAATGGGATGCCTATCCTGTATGAGAACTACCCCAACACCCTCTCCTAATGCATCACCCTCTAGAATGAATGGGTGGGAGAAATCTGGTAATGTGAGAACTGGACACGAACTCATCACCTCCTTGAGGTGATAAAAAACTTGTTGTGATGCCTCTAATCGAGAAAAATCCCCCTTCTTGGTCAAATCAGTTAATGGAGTAGTCAACTGAGAGAAATTCTTCACAAACCTCTTGTATTATGTGCACAACCCCATGAATCCTCTCAAATGTGTCAATTTCATAGGTGGAAGCCAATCCAGAATTACATGTATCTTCTCTCTATCCACCTTTTCTATACCCCCACCAATCACATATCCCAAGTATATAAGTTCGGTCATGCCAAACTCACACTTAGAAGCTTTTGAATATAGCAAATTAGCTTCTAATATCCCCAATATCCCACCAAGTTTCCTAATATGGTCCTCCCAAGTCCTACTGTAGACTAAAATATCATCAAATAAAACCAATACAAACTCCTGCAGGTGGTGGTTGAACACATGATTCATGCAAGATTGGAATATAGCTGGAGAATCAGACAATCTAAAGGGCATCACTAAGAACTCAAAGTGATCGTAATGGCATCTTAAAGCTGTCTTATGAACATCATGCTCCCTGAATTTGATATGATGATATCCAGAATGCAAATCTATTTTCGAAAAATAGGTTGCACCATGTAGCTCGTCAAACAACTCATCAATGAGTGGTACAAGATACTTGTTCTTTATTGTCTTCTTATTCAAGGAACGATAGTCTATACACATCCACATGGTCCCATCCTTCTTCTTCACCAATACCACCGAAGAAGCAAAAGGGCTGGAACTCAGTCTAATATGCCCTAAATCAATGATCTCATGTATAGTCTTCTCGATCTCATCCTTAAACCGTTTTTGGTGGTGTTAATGAGAAGTAACCACTGGTCTAGCATCCTCGAGCTCAATCACATGCTCAAATCCCATATCTGGAGGTATGCCTATAGGTATGTCACCAAAAACTGCACTATGTCTGTCCAATAAGCCCTATATATCCACATGGTACTCATGTTGTCCATCCTCTGATTTCTTGGTCGAAACCAAACAATGTACTGCCCAATCTACCCCATTGTACCTATAAATCCTCTTGATCCTCTTGGCCATAACAAATCAGGGTGCCTCTGAAGATAAGCCCCTCAAGATCACATTCCTCGCTCCAGACTTAAACTTCAGCTCCATCTTTTGGAAGTTAGTCTGAAACTCACTAAGGGAATGGAGCCACTGTACTCCAAGCACTATGTTCGTCTCTCTAATACCAACTATATAGAAATCATCAGTAACTATATAGTTACCCATTGTGATGCTCAATTGGAGAACCTGTTGTGTGCATCTCATAGAATCTCCATTGGCTACAACCACGTTGAAGCCCTCAAACTCCTTTGTTTGTAAGCCTCGCCTCTCAACCAATGAGGCATCAATAAAATTTTGGGTTGCCCCACTAGCAATGAGTACCACTACTCGTTGTCCCTATAAAACTCCCCTAACTCTGAATGCCTTGTACCTTGGGGTACTAGACAAAGTGGTGATAGTCTCATGTGGAAAAATATTGCTATCCTACTCAACACCAACACTATCTAATGCCTCATCATCATCATCCTCTAATCCCTGTGTCCAACTCCTTGTCACCATCTCTCTCCTCAAATACCTCTATGAATTGGGCCTTCCCTCTACCCTTGCAATCATGTCCTAGAACCCAAGGTGTGCGGCAATTGAAACATAGTTTCTTTCACCTCAATTCATCTCTGTCCTCTCTAGATACGAATGGTCTCCTAGCTATATCTTGCCTAGGTGGAGGTACCTTCGGCTAAGAACCATCAGATCTAGAAGGGAAAACATTAGGCTGAACTCGAGGTGGAAACCTTGACTTAGGAGTGGATAACTCCAAGTCACGAGCTCTCCTAATAGCCTCATGAAAATAAGAAGACTCAAATGCCTTCACAAATCCAGTGAGAGCATCTGTCAAACCTACTGTGAATAGAGGAATCAACCTCATCTCTGTAACATCAGGTACCATGACCGATAGTCTCTGAAAATCTACAATATACTTATCCAAGGAACCATTCTGCCTCAAATGAGTCAACTCTCTAAAATACCTTTTGGGGTCCCTCCTATCAAATCTACTCACTAGCCTCTGTGTGAAATCTTCATAAGTCATCATGTATATGTGTCCATGTGTAATCAACCCATGATGCCACCAATCATGAGCGTCTCCCTCAAGATGTGAGATTGCAAACTTAATTGCATCTTACTCACACATAGGATTCAAGTTGAAGTATGTCTTCAACTTCTGAACTCAAGATTGTGTAATACACTTCTTATAACCGTCAAAGGTGGAATAGAAATCTATCCCAATCTCCTTTGCAACTCTGGTACTTGTACCTGATGATCTCTCCTAGGCCTATTGCCAATCTTCATTTTGTAATATTCCTGGAATGACATGTTATCACGAAAGCCATCACTCAAGGTCTTGTACATTTCCCAACAAGACTCCTCATCTACAATATCCGTTGGCTTACGTACCTATGAAACTTCTGGATCCTTCAAGAAAGACTGTTCGTGAAACCCCAAAGGCCTGGTAGAAGAATGGGGAGACCACTGCCATGAATGTCCACCCTCACCTCTTTAACCATGTTGTCCCATATTGCTATTTTCTCCTCTTTTCGTATGAGCATCAATCTTATCCTATGCTAATCTCTTAGTGAGCTGGCTCAAATAGAGATTGGTAGTCTCCTGCTGCTTTACCATGTTGGTGACCAATTGTTTCATCAGATCTACACCTATATCCTCACTGTCTTTGTCTCCCATTTTTCAATCCCAACAGACTGGAGAAACAACTACTCTGATGCCTCTAAAATATCCCTTGTGGGATACCACTTAAATAACACAAAATATTGAAAATTTGCAGCCAAATAAAATACTGATTTTCGCAGATTTTTACCAGTTAGGGCAGCGAAATGAAGAAAATTAATAACTCCCAAAATATCCACTTAAATAACTTGAAAATTTAAAGAGAGCTTGCTAATATTATAAAGAACATAAGAAACCTATTTTTGTAATTTTTTAGACAATATAACACTACCATAAAATTACAGCGTGCCCTAAACAACTGGAAAACTTCTAAAATTCATATCTTCCCAAATATAAGTGCCAAAACTATGAAACTTTGGAAATAACATTTACAAATATAGAAGATGATATTCCAACCCTCAAATCTAAAAATTTCCAATTGGAAACCATCCAAATAAAGGCTGCAATCTCCCAAACAAGTCACCCTTTTTGGTAGATGGTCAAAACCCCTTTGAAATTCTCTGGAAATGATGCCAAACCCTTTCTTTATTGCTGCCATAATTCTGATATGAAAACCCACTGATTATCTTCACAAATTATCTCAAAAAACCTCAAAACCCTATCTCTAAAACCTCTGTAAATCAACCTTGAAAACAATTCCAAAATGACAAGCTAGGGTAGATCTTTCACTACCAAAGAATGCCCTGCTAACTAGGGATGGATCTCTCACCACCAAAGCTAGGGTTCCTGCGGGATTTCACTCCACAAGCTATAGATTTGCAAACAACAGTTGCACATGAAAGGAGATAATTAGGTTTGCAAGAATGCCTTTCCTTTCTCCCCCAACTCCTTATATAAATTCTCCAAGGCAAAAGATCCCCAATAAACCCTAGTCACATTTTTTCCTTGGAAGGGCCAATAAAATAAAAGTAACTTAAGTTACTTTTTCCTTTTTAAGTCGTCATGGTCCAAAAGTGACCCCCCAACACAAAATTAGAACATTAGTACCATGTGGCCCCTTCCTAATGATAAAACATAACATCTAGTCCTTCCAAAACACCTTTTTGCATATGTCAATGAGGAATTATAACAAAATGGACTAGATATTCATACCCAATAGATCTCAGCATCCAAAGCCCCTTGGGTATGACCAATGCTTAGACTCAAATTGGCCCTTATGCCTTTGGCATAGGAAATGGGACATTACAAAAACCTATTACCAATTTAAATTATAAATGTTAATCTTTAATCATTTATCAATCGATCTTCAAATAATTAAAATGGTGAAATAATGTCACTTGTGTTGAAAATCACACTCAATCCTAGTTTTCTACAATCTTATTATCTCTTGGTTAAGAATCTCTTAATTGATACTTCTTTATTCAAAAAGAGATTATACATTAACTTTATGAACACCCTCCTTTTGTAATTTTAAGGTATTTAGTTTTGAAAACTCTGGTTCAAATGTTTTAGTTTTATATTAAAAGTAAACCTCCCTTTCCTTTGGCCCACCTCTCTAACCTACCCCCAATACCTGATTCAAGATATTAATAAATTAAACCCTTTCACCCCCTCATGTCTACCGGTCTATTGAATTTGATTTTATTAATTTTAATTACCTCAATATGGATGCACATGCTAGGATATTTCCTAGGTAACAAACCATTTCGTGCCCCCCTCTTTATGTTATTTGAATGAAATTCAAGTAGTGCAAATGAAGTAAGGACATAACTATATAGATTCAAGAGAATCCATTTTGTAAATTACGTGTAGAATGTAGAAACTTCTAGCATGGCGAATCATGGATCGATGCTTTGACCCATGTGGCGTAAGTGAAGTTAGAAAACCATCGTAAGGAGAACTTGGATAAATAGTTGAAATGATTTAGAGACTTTGGATATTTTTAATTGTTGTCCAAAGTGATAGAAAAGGTAGGGAGCGATCAATTCCCAACTCAATTTACTTGAAAATGGGAGGATTTTGGTGTCCTTCCGCAAGAGGAGGAGTGTTGGGGAGAGAGGTCTAGTTTTTCTCTCCATCCATGACTACATCCCCAAAAGGCCCGGCTGTTAAAGATGGATAGAGACCAAATTTAGTTTCAATTAGTTTCGATTAAAAGATTGATTATTTTGATTGAAGAACCCATTTAGGAGTAGTATAGGAAAGGAAATGATGTCTCATTACCCCCACTCCTATAGTAACTAGTCTTCTGATTTGAATAGTGTTGGATGGCTTCCAAGTTATGTCATCTGAAAGTAATAGTAATGTATTGTGGCTCTAAAGTTAGGTCATCTGGGAGAGATAGTAAATGTGTTTAGTGTATCTATTAATTGATTTGATTCGAGTGATAAGAGATTTCTTGAAATATGATGTACTTAGGAGTTTACTCATGGAGATGTTTTTGCTTTGCCCCCAGATTAGGTCATTTGGGGGAATAGATTTGAAATAGTAGAAAGTACTGAATATCATATAGAATGATTGTACCTTTTGTTTAAATGAGATCAGGGAGAATTGAGATAGTAATATATTAGGAGTGTAGATTGATTTTGTTGCATCCTAAGAGGGATTATAAAATGATCCCAATTGTATGCCCCCATTTCAATGAAAGGGTGAAGGGTGGAGAAATGAGCACTGAGCCTAAAGAAAGACATAAAATATGTTGTAATAGTAAATGAGAAATAGTATGGGATAGTAATTTCAAGGTATGAGTAGATATGGAGTAGTACATGTTCCAGATTTAAATATGAAATATTGAAATTTATATGATACTGTGCTAGAGGAAATTATGATCCATATGGCATAAACGGTGACACAAACAAAGTTACAAGGTTCAAGATATGAGTGAAACTGTGTAACGTTTATTAATTGTAGTAATAGTGGTAAATAGTAACTATAGTATATGGTAAATTAGAATTACTATATATAGTAATAGTAAAAAGGTGACTTGTAATTTCCTTTGTACCAAGAGTATTTTAAATTTGAGCTCTGAGTTATGAAAAATGCCACACATTAGGGCAAATTTTTTGACAAGATTTGAGAGAGTGACGTTGGTTGTATCCTCGCAAACAACTGAGTAGTTAGTATATATGATTATTTGCAAATACTTTTGTCAAATATGTCTGTTTTTAGTAATTTTAGTGGAAGTTAAATTTGTGTAGTTTTGAGCGTTTTTGACCAGGATGGAAATGGACAAGGTGTTTCTATCCCTAGGAACACTAGCACCCAATTCCTAGCGCTAGTGGTCTACTTCTGAACATCAGTGAATTACTCCTGGGCGCTAGCATCTTATGGATGGTTTTTGGCACTATTTTGTGAAATTCTTGTATTCTGATTATTTTCATGCTATGATGAGGGATTTTGTAGTATTAATGGTGTACTAATATAATTTGTTTTTTGTTTTTTTGTGTTATACAGAGGGATATATACTCCAGAGAGTTTTGGGTGGGCCTTCATTCGAGTACATTACTTTGGGGTTTTTAGATGTTGAGTGGGATATATTAGACTATGTTAGTCTGTGATACATTGCTAGATTGGGGGAGATACCCCATAATATGCCTATGTTGACTACTTTGTGCAAGCGATAATGCATGGGTACTTATACATTTTGGTTGCAGATAGACAAGATGACAATGGCATTAGATAATGTATATATGATATGCGGTTACCTATAGTAGGAGAGAGAGAGAGTGAAAATCATGGTCGTATTGGATTCCCATAGTTAGATGAGGGTGAAATGATAGTATTTTACAGGGACACGGGTACATGATGAGACACATATTAGTTTGGATGCTATTTTGAGATCTTGTGTTCAGAGATTGCATAAACTTCTTTCAGTTGTGAAAGCTTCGTCAGTGGCAGTGGAGGGTAGTGGAGTTGGGATATTGTATAGGATGCATGATATTTGTCATATCATTGAGGAGCATGGAACTAGATACACTTGGACACAATGTGTATTGGTCCATTTATATAGGGACTTGTATATATTTACACAAGAGGATCATGGTGGTGGGCTAGGAGCCACAACTTTAGTACATGTATGGGCATATGAGCATATTGTTATATTGAGGCCACTCAGTAGGCCATGGGCCGATTGGGCTCAACCTAAGATATTTTCAATGAGGTTGGTGGGTAACTGTAGTAGGAAGATAGGTACGACCACATATAAGTAGATGATAGATTAGATGGGCCTTGGGGCCATTATATGGAGATCGTAAAGAGAATATGGTAGATGATAGAGTATGGTGTGGAGTTGTGGTGCATATGATGCACTATATAGTTATAGGATCGTTTCCCATTAGTGATTAATTTGTTCTAGGGTGAGTGAGTATCGAGATAGTTTGGCATGGCCAAAGATGTGCCCCCAGATCCATATATATGGTGTTGATCTACTAGGGAAGTGAGATAACCAGGGGTGAGGTCGGGCCTGACAAGAGAAAAGCTAGTGCATATAGGTCCAAATGAGGTGGATGCGGCCATAGATCCTATAAATATGGATGGCATGGGGTGCACTCAGGTGTATATCCAGTGGTGGGCTACACACTGATGGGTGTTTTTATTTCTAGTAGTGGTGGATGTGGCCGGTGGGCTGACAGTTGGAGGAGTAGAGGGACATGCACCTGCCCCCGAGGTAGACGATGTAACAGTGAAAAGAACGAAGTGTAAGTGTTGTTTAGTGATGTTTGTTATTTGCTAATAGTTATTTGATGGATATAACATATGAATGCAAATATGTGTAATAACTAATGTCTATTGTCGGATTGTAAGTGATGTTTATTGGTTGCTAATTGTGGGCATCTCCATATACATGTTGATGTGAAACATGGCCCAAATGTGCTCATGGGAGGAGGTATGCTAGAGCAGGTTGATGTTATTACAGGTGAGCATGCCCATTTATTTGATCCAGTGGCTATAGCAATGGCGACGTGCATGGTTTTGTTGAGTGAGCACGATGAGGCTTGTGCAGAGGTAAATCAAGTGAGAGAGGTCATAGGAGGAGGATTCCTAGCTCAAGATATATTTTCACGATATGTAGAGCTACATGGTTGATATGTAGAGTAGATGGTAAATTTTGTTGTGTTATCGAGTCAGCTAGAGAGGCATAGAGGCCAAGATCAGTGACACAGAGTTAGTGGTGAAGGTTCTAGTTCTAGGGCTCCCATGATTGTTGATAGTGATAATGAGGATGATAGATGATGCATTGGATATGATGTATTGATGCATGGGGCCTTTCCCCCCTAGGGATTGTATTTTGTAATGATTAATTTGATGATATATAAAGTGTTATATTGATATCATATTTGTTATTGATGTGTAATTTTGGTTGTTTGATTCTATATATAGTGTGTAAATGGTTGTTATAATAGATATTGTTGATTATGGAGATTTATGATGACGTGAAAATAATTGTGAAGTAATGAACTAGATAGGAATGGTATTTGAATAATGGTGAATAGAATAACATATAGTAAATAGAAATGTATGTATGTGATGTAATGTGGTAGATAAAATAGAAATGGTGATGTGATGTAGATGAGTTAAGGTATTGAACGAATGATGCATTGATAGTTGTGTAATGAGAATATGTAAGATAATGGTCATAATGGTATGTGACTTGAATGACATGGGGGGAAGAAGAGTGATTGTCCCCAAGTGTGAGAATGAGATTCATTTATAAATTATCCCTCATCGGTCAAGAATGAATGATAGAACAATATTTTTTCATAGGGAAATGGGTCTATCACATGCAAGGAGTGGCTAGAAAAGATATGTCATGAAACACTAAGATGGAAGTATGGAATGGGAGGTTCATTGATGTAGTATGCCCTGAACAGTCAAGTGTGAACCATAGAATGAGAGTGCATCATCAGGTAATGATATGGGAAATGGATGTCATCTACCATAGACGAAGATGCATGTGAGGCATGGAGTGAACATGTGAAGCAACATCGGTATGAGGATAAATGTCGAATTGGATATAAGAGGAAATGGTTCCAATAATAGGAGGTGTGGTAATAGGAAGTGTGAAAGCAAGAGGCTTAGGAATCCAATGAGATGCAGTAATAATGTGTGAGGGATGAGAGGATGTAACTATAGGTGGATTAGCTAGAGGACACGGATGGATAATGACCCTAGGAGGTGGGTGGATGATAACCTTAAGAGATAATGAAGGAGACAAGTAAATAGTGGAAAAAGCTCACTTATGTGGGATAGGAGATAGAGAGAGATCTCACGAGACTAAGAGTGGAAAGAAATGAAACTTTTATCTCCTAATTGTTGCATTTTTTCATGGAGAGAACATCAATCATTGTCATTGTGGCCACTGATGTGGTGAAAATTTCATAAAGGGTGGTCATGCTGGAAGTGCAAGCAGTGAGGTGGATGATGTTGGTTAGAAGGTAGATGGATGAGGTACTTATCAAGTAAGGTTCGCAAGAAATCATGTGGGTTAACATTATGTGAGAAGTGCAATGGTTCATGAGTGGGAGATGACGAAGACTTAGGTGAATGTCAATGCGGTAGAGGGGAAGGAAGATGCTTGGGTGAAGGCGAAGATGGGGATCATGCAGGAGGGTCAATAGATGGAATAGGGGAAGAATTGGTAGGCATAAAAGGAATAAAATAAGTAGAAAAAGGTATTAAGAAATTATCCACAATGAGGTCTTTTTATAATTCAATAACTTTATAGCACAAAAGAGTAAATTATACACATATATCATATATCAGCTTTTAAGGGAGGAATTAAGCCATAAAAAAAAAGATAAATTGCATTTCTAAATCAATGGGCTGAAAAAATAATTTATGCATGTAAAAATAAAGTCATATTGGTTCATTTTTTCATTGATGCAAATAAGGCAAGCATTTGCATGTAATTTTAAGACCATTGTTATAAATTAAACGCCTAAGAAAAGCATCCTCATTATCATAATAAATACCAATGTATACATAAGGCAAATGAGTATACCATTGGAGATCATGATCAACAAGGCTATGAAGAAATACTTTGAGTAACACGCTATCATTGGAATATGCAGCCATGGCTAAATGGTAATGCTTTAGATGTAAGTAAGGATTGTCGGTGCCATCGAAATAGGAGAAAATAGGTATGATGACATCCTTGGGGAAAGCGTAATTGTGAATCTTTTTAGGGATGTGATTTCCATGAAGAGAATAATAGGCTTTACTTCCAAGGGTAGTGGTATGAACTTGATATTGCAAAGTACCAACAACATGCATAAGGGATATGATATCATGTGAAGGAATGGTTAGAGAAGTGAGAGGCACATTGAGGGGTTGGATTTTTCCATTATGAGTGATCATGTGAACTTGAGAAGGAGGAGTGGATGTGGAAGGAGGAGAAGAAGGTATAATAGAAGAAGAGGATCATAAAGGTTATATGAGGATGCTAGGTGTAGGCTTGGGAGACACAATAAGAGGTGCATTAGGGGTAGAAGTGGAATAATAATAGGAAAAATTGGAAATAAATTCAGAAGTAGAAGAAAGAGGAGTAGTAAATTCACATTCAACAGTCTTAATAGAAGAAACATCACCACTAACATGTTTATGATTAGAAGTGTAATAAAAATCACAATCAGTCATATTTTAACAAGCAAGGATTTCATCAAGAGAATCATCAACATATACATAACTTGTAGGAGTACTAGCATTAGATTTATCATGGTAATCATTAGAAACAATTTAATAAGTAGGAAGAGTAGGAGATAGAGATTTACATTCATCTTGACTACAAGTAGGAACATCATTATGCACATTGCATTGTCATTATCAGAAATAAATTTATTAGCATCTATGTTTTCATAAGAAAGAACCTCATCATGCAAATAATATTTATTAATACTATCATTTACTATAAGAGGATGAGAATAGGATGAAGCAACATTAGTGACTATGGTGGATGAGGGAGAACATGAAGCAAAGTTTTGGTTAGGGGAGACCATGCAAAAATCAGGGGTTTCAAAACTAACAAGAAATGTTTTGTAGAAGTCAAGGAGTTGTTGGAAGATGAAGGGATCATATTGAGGATTATGCATGAGCTCACAAAATTCATATTCTTTAGAATCATTAGAAAAAATAGGTTGCATATGTGTATAGGTTATATCATGCTTGGGAGATGGGAACCTCTTTTTAGCCATGAGGGTTTTAGGATCCTAGGGCAAAGAGTTTGAATAAGAGCGGGTTCACCAAATGATTTAATTTAATTTGAATTAAATATAATTTAAGAGTAAACTAATATGATAAAAGGCATTAAGATACAAATACTAAGCACTCAAGAAATGCAAGACTTTAAGAAAATAGACAAGATAAATGACTTAGCTGATTTCTATGCGATATGTAGATATCCAAGATTGCGTATATACTAGATCTGACTGGAAATGATGTCACGGGATCTCACCGAGGATTTTGGAACTCTACACTAAGGTTGGACAATGAGGTCCACATGAGGACAGAGGATCCTAGGTACTAGTGACTGATTCTGGGCTCTGGTGACTGTGTGAATCTTCAGGATTTGCTTCGTATATGGGTTTAAAGACCGTCACTTTAATGTCTGATTTTTTGTGTTACATTCATTGTTAGGTTTTTTATCACACATGTAACCTACAAAATAAACCCTAGCTACTTGCACAAGCTCAAAAACACATCAAATTTGAATGAAATACACAAAATGTGAAATTGAATTGACCCCAATGGTCACCTAAAGAGTGAACTTATTACCGAGAGTTTCACTAAATTCCAGACTCCATGTAGTTATATGTGTTTGTGTGTGAAATAGTGTTCTTAGGTTGTCCTCGCGCCAATGACGCCGAGATAGCAGGTTGTAGCTAGATTAGATGTAAATTTTTGGTATGAAATTCAACACTTCCCCTTCCTATGTAGTGTTTTCATCCCAAGAATGTAGCCCCTTTGATGTAGTGATAATATGTAGATGTGATTTCCCCTTAGAATTATCAGCCAGTATAATATTGTGTATGTTGTGTATATATATGGATCTCTTGTTTGAATTTTGACTCTAGGGACACAAAAGGTCCATTCTAAGCACAAGATAAAGACAAAAAAGGAGAAAAGGCTGACCAAAATGTCAAAATGTGTAAACAATAACAAAGAGGAGAGAAGCACCCATAATGGACACAAGCTCTTGGGTGCTACTGTTCAGAGTGGGTGCTGGTGTCCTAAGATAAATAATGACAGATGTGAAGTGATAGACATAAAATGATCCCTATGACCCGATCAGAAGCGGATATAGAAATGACATATTTGTAAGAGAAGTACAGAAAAAAGAAATCAAAGATAGATGGACAAGAGATGGTGTCACCATTGAATACTTTTCTTTCTTAAGATCCATGCATATAAACAACATACTGACGCCATAGCAAAATAGTAATATGTGTGTGATTTTTTGTATACAGAAACTTTCCCTAAGTTTCTCTAATTCTTTCTTTTATAAAACTACTTTGTTATGCCTTCATACACAGTCTTTTCACTTAACCACTTCAAATGAAAACTTACTCCTTTAATAGCTTGTCGACCGCCCATGGCCTAATGGTGGGATCTTACTTTTGGTAAATGGGATGTTGGGGGTTTGAACCACCCCAAATCTTGGGGAACCTCTTTATGTTTATTTGGGATAATAATCCCACATTTGTGGGGTGGAATATTTTTGAAGGCTTTAGTAAGCATGCTGCTGAACGGTTTACCCATGGCTTTAACCATGCATACCTCTATTTTTTGCCCACATGGGAACAAATTTTGGATGTATCCCAACCTAGGCATGTCATCCAACGGTTGTGGCAATCTTGTAATGCCACGTAGGTAGGGTTGTTTGGTTTGTTTGCCATATGGTGAGTTGGCTATATTAGGTCGGTCAGTGGTTTGTTTGGATTCAGCCATTGAGACTCACTGAGCTGTTAAGTTGATTAGCCGAGATATATGTGGTATAGAAATGCAAGAGGTGGCAGGCCACGTGGTGGCCCTAAGACACACCATGTGGTGCATTACAAGCCCACTACAAATAATCCCACATTTATGGTGCAAATACAATCAAAGGCATATATATAAAACTGTGGTAATAATAAAATGATATAATGGAGAAAAAATCACCCCTCCACAAAAAGAGTGTGTCTACCCTAGCTGAGGGCCCCCAGCCAACAAATAGCGGGGCCCATCCATTTGATAACGAGTGTCGAAGACAAAAGGTGCAAAAAAACTTTTTGTTCAATATCATCTTGCCACTTGTCATTGTTTGATTGGTCCACATGGCAAGTGTGCACACATCCATGTCATCTCAAACCTATGTGCAGTCCTATATTTTTTCCATATTTCTAAAAAAACAGCACGTAATAACCTCTGCATATGACCTTCATTTTTCAGCATTTAGTATACTGCCGGAAATCTCTTGACCTTTTCTTCTATAAGAAATAGGTTTGGGAAAATTTTGGAAACATGCGAAATGTATTAAAATCCTCCAAATCACACCTCCCCAATGAGAAGGATTTTGTTCCACAAATTTTTTTTTTCACCCATTGTCAATCATCTTCCTTCATCTCACAAACATACAAGATCCATATAAATAACATTATAGGAAAAAATTTATTGCAATTTTTTGATAAGTAAATCACAAAATGATTAGTGTAAAAAATGGACAATCTATATGCCACAAGAGGCTAGAATCCAACTAACTTTCATGTGAATCTTCCAATCTCTGCAACAACTTAGATCAGTTTAAAAAGACAAACCATTGTCAATCATAGGAAAATTTCCAACTGGATCCCTATAGATCTGTCAACCATAGTGACTATAACTGAAAATGTTTGTCATTGTAATCATAATGTGCTCTAACATTGTTACCATATTTAGAAATCACATTTATTATCCTCATGGACATGTGATTTATAAGTATGGCCACATCGAGATCGCATATTGTGAGCACAATTTCAAACATGCCCAAAATATGGGTCTTAAAATGCACCTAACATATACATACCAAAAATAGACGCATTCACAAAACAACAATTACTCTACAAAACAAGTATGAAAATTGAACATTGTCAATGTGCCCAACAACCTACGTAAATTGTTGTAAAAAATATCTAATATCTGAAAATATGAATTTAATCTACTATACCCAAACTATACTAGTAACTCAAAAGCTAAATATGGAGATGTAAATGGAGTATTTTAAAAAAATTTAATTTAAGAAAATCGTTGAGTATGATAAACATATCTCTCAGTTTTTCTCACGAATCTAAACTTCAAAATTTTGTTTTCCCTTTTTAACTACTTCATAAAATTTGGGTTTAATTCATTTATCACTACAGACACTAAATCACATACTTTGGGTATTATTTAGTCCCAGTCTTATACTACTACTCATACGGTTTTTGAGTGAAGAAAGTGTAGACACCGAAAATCTACACGCCATCATCTTTGTCCAAATCATTAATTAAGCACATGAAATACCACAAAAAAAATCCTTTATCTCTATTTAATTAATCAATTAATTTGATTAATTAAATACATACCTAAGACCACATCCTACATTTTTAATATTTCATAACATGTCTTAAATAATACCTAATTATCTAACCAAACTTAATATTTTTTTTCTAATTATCCAAATATCCCCTAAAAACCATTTTTAACCTATTCTCCAACTCCCATATCCCAATAAATCTATCATTATCATCTATAAACCTGTTGTCATGCAAATATGCACTAGGGAAATTGATAATTTTCCAGCATGACAATGATACCCATGTGCTAAAATTATCAAATCCTATCCTTCCCAAGAACCCTAGGTCTACTCAGTCAATCCACTGACATCCTATATGATGTCAACTCATTCCCCTAGGTGGTTTAGAAAAGTCAATTCAACCCCCCAAGGTGATTTTAGGTGTTATTGGAAAACAAAAATTTCAGGCAGTCATGGGAAGGGCTATCATTGGTCTTCCCAGAATGAGAGAAACCCACTAGAGCGGTGCATCAGAGAAAAAAAATGTGGAGGTTAATTGAAGGTCTATAAACATCATGGAAGTGATTTTAGAAGATTCATGGAATATTTGGAGAGTTTGGAGCAGTTTGATAAAAAATAAGGTTCACGGGCCTAGGCAGTGCACATGCCAAAAACGTTGTTGAGCTCCGGAAGGTGATTCTAGAGCTCCGGATGGAGTTAGAAGAAAAATAAGACATCGTAGGAAATGTAATTCCAATACCTAAAAGATAGTGAAATTATCTTTTTCACAACACTTTGGCGCAATATGTCTGCAATCCATTTTTTCTCAAGCCTAAGTAGTGCACAGGGTTGAAAAAGCAACTGAACTTCAAGAAGTGATTGCAGGATTTATAGATGGATTTAAGAGATAAAAAAATGTATTTTTTAAATGTAATTTAAATCCCTACAAGATGGTGAAACTATTTTTTTCACAACACTTTTGCGCAATAGGTCTACAATCATTTTTTTCAAGGCCCAGCTATGGAACCATAACAAAAATCCACTTATTTAGTACATATATGGAATAATAAAGATCTCATACCCACATTATTAGATTCAAAATATCAATTCCAGTAAAATTCATATAAACTTTCACCAAAAAATTCCATCGAGAGCTCAAGTTATTATTGTTTCAAGTTCGCTCTCAAGACCTCATACTTAGTCAAATTTTGAACATGACACGTGTCAGCACTAGGAGCCTGGCGCATTTTTTGTGCTCCTTACATCCATCAAGATTAGGGACATGAGGGTAAGAAATTTATCCCATCCCCTAAAATCCCTCTAGACCCACATACGACCTCTAGGATTGTCAGTTCAGCCCCCAGGTGCTTGCGGGAGCTCAAAGCCTTCACCGTTGGATTATTGCCACATGTCATCACCTGGCGTGCCATGCAAACTGATGTCCCTCATGTCCCTTTGTATTGGGGGAAATTAGGGACAAGAAAATGCACCTAATGCCTAGGGAGCCTCCTAGTCACCCATGTGACCCTTTCAAGAGCAATTTTTCAATCCCCAGGAGCTAGTGGAGCCAAATACTCGACCATAAGATCTTCACCAAGTGTCGCGATGTGAAAATTGATATCCATTTCATCCCTCAATGCTTAAGGGATATTAGGGACAAAAAAATTCACCCCACCCTTTCTGTGCATTTTTTGAATGATTTAAATCTTGCACTTAGCCATTATATCCCCCTATTTCTCCTTCATAGCTTCACACCCTGCCATAGCTCTGTTCATGTTTGTCTAGACACCCAGTCCACCATTGCTGATCCAAACCAGCTCCATCATGGACACCAAATCTTCCACTCCATGAAAATACAGAAGTTTTAGATGAATTATTGATCAAAAGAGTTGAAGAAATGAAGAACAAAGAGAAAATGAAGATTTTTTATCAGATAACCACGAAGTCACCCAATCAAAAAATATTTATATCTTGCAAAATACAAGCTGGATTGAGATGTTGTCTTTTGAATAATTTCTCATTTTTTGAGACAATCAAGATGCAACAAATGGGAGGTCGAATGGTTCTCTGAAACATTTGTTCCAACAAAAATCCCATTTCATGCCCTAGCTCATCTTCATCAGATTTCCCATCAATCCGAAAATAGAAACAAGCTAAAAAATTACAGATGAACTCCAAATGAAAAACCTATCACAATGGATTTAATTTCATCATGATCAGAGAAAAAAAAAAAACCTACAAATTTTGAGCTCCATTAATGGCCGCAATGGCAGCTCCATGCTCGAAGCCACTGCCAGGTGAAAATTTAAATTTTTATTTCCAAGCATTCTAGTGAGTGAAATCATGTGAAATTTGTAGGATGTGATCGCGACGACAAGACGGGTCCAAAAAAATATGTTCCATCATAAAATGAGCACTGGAAAGTCACTTTCCAAAAATAGTAAGCTTTCCTACACATGTTTGCTATCTTCGGTAAGTCTTCGTCAAAAGTGATTGCAACAGCTGTGGCGAAGGCAATGTGCACCAAGGGTCACTAGGAAGTCAGAATGAGTGTTTAGAGCATAAAACAGTGAAAATGACCACTTACTAAAAATAGTAAGCTCCCTATATGGGTGCTTACTAAAAATAGTAATTCACCCCAAGAAGCGGACCAGGTGAAGGTAGTGTGCACATGAGTGAATGAGGGAGTTCATCACATCAGGATGGTTAAGAAGAGGTAAAAATCATCTCTTACCAAAAATAGTAAGTATCCCATATGGGAACTTGCTATTAATAGTAAGTCACACTCAAGGGATGATCATTCAGGTCAACATCATCATTCGAAATCATCATAGGCATTTATCATAGGGCATTCGAGATCCATCTCAAGTAACTTGACAGTATTTTTTGACACTCACTACATGGTTCAGGTCACAGGTATATCATACGCAGGCTGGGAGTTGCGGTCATCACCGGAATAGTTCATTCAACTTGGCAAGCATTCATGAGATAAATTGAAGGAGTTTCTCAGGGTGTAAGGAGTTCAAAGATTCAGAATTTCACTAAATTTGGAGATTTCCATCGACAAGGATCAACAGACTTCATCGGGAATGACATCTCCTCTTCTTCTTCTCTCTCTCTCTTTCTCTCTCCTCTTCCCCCAACTTTCTCTCACTTTCCAATATTCTAATTTCACATTGGGGTTGCAATTTTTCATGTCTTAAATGTAGTAAGTCACCTTTATATTATAAAAAAGGACTTAAAATTTTCTTAGGAAGTTGAAAAGTTTTAAGTTGTGCGAGGGCATATGAAAAGGCATTGGGGGGTAGATGATGAGTCACCTCTCATTCTATAAATTTTAAAGCCATTCCCATTTCAAAGGGTTGGTGATTCATTTTGTAAACTCAAGAGTGCATTGAGAGAACAAAGGAGATAGTCAAATTCTTCCATTCCCCGCATTCTCAAATTTCCTCCACTTCCCCACTATGTACAAATTTGGTTTAAGTAATCAATATAAGAAGGAGTTTCTAGATTTTTTTGATTGAGGGATTTATTGATACTTTGTGCTCATAAATTATAATCGGTCTTATTGCTATTGGCAGAGTTGTTTCTTCTCATAAATGCATGTGTTGAAATTTCTAACTAGTGAGTGCAGAAATTTGTTTTTTTAGCTACAACATTAGTTCTCCTATCTCATTTATAACTCCCCTTTCCTACTTTACAGACAAAGTCCTCTCTTTAAATAAATTGTTAGCTTTACTACAGGGTCAATGGAGTGACCCTGTTGGATCCCCGGCCGCAAGGCCACCAAGAAAATCCACCTTTTTACTCGCGCATGTATATACGACAGTTGCATTGGTTAAGTAGAGAGAATTAGAATCCCAGAGTATTGGCAAGAAATCCACCAATTTGTCCCCAACAAATTTTCTCACCAACAAAACCTATTAAAAATTATTTATAAACCTAGACAAATCATAACATAATCTAGCTAAATTTAGCCCGTTCTATCATCACCCACCAACTCAACACATTTCAAACTACTTAGCAACTCACTCCTCAAAATTCAAAACAAAAAATCTCAAATTAGCAAATTGTTCCAAAAATTTACTAAACAAACTCAAACAGACCAAAATCGCTGGTGATTTGGTCAATCGCCAACAATTACTTAACTATTTTTGCAGTCTCTTTTTGGGATCATCCATTTACATTTTGGAGTTTGAGTTTTCTATTGGAGTCCATCAATGTTATTCTACATCAACATGAACTCACTACCATCTTACATTCTCATTCACGATTATAAAGCATCTTGAAAAATCATTTTTGGAGCTTGTGCATCGTCCATTTGTAACTTCACAAACTTTTTATGTCACTCTCAATCAAGGTCAGATTATCATTTTATAATTCTATTTCTACATTCAAGTGTTTTTTTTATCATTTGTTATCTCATATTACCCTTTGAAAAACCACAATTTTGAATCAATTAGTTACATATTTCATTTTACAAGTTTGTTATAATTTACCAGTAATCACCAACGATTACTAGAGTCACCTGTGATTCCTACCTATTTTTTTCTTGTAGATTTATCAAACTCTGTCTGATAATTTATATTACATATATTTTGCTGCTAACATTTTATCAAGAATGGCTTCTATTAGATGGAAATATGTGGACCAAGTCACAAAATTACCAGTATTCACTCTCTTCCTATTGTTCGTTACCCATTGCATTGGGAGAAATGCGACATTTTACACGACCTTGAGTTGTGCGCCATCCACTCCACCCCTTTGGATAGTTTATAAACCATCTTTGAGTCTACTCAATGAATCCGTGAAGCTACAGATGAATTCTAGGAAGCCTACTTTGAGATCCTGCGTATCTGAGCTGATTTTGCTTGGTTCGAATATCAACACGAAGCTAAGTTAGAAGATTCAATCTCTGAATCTGAAGACCAAACTGATTCTAAGCACCCAAATTATGATTTTGAGTATCAGAACAACACAGAAGAAGAAGATCCGGAATACATTTCAGACTTCTTTAAGAGTACACTGAAGACGAGAATTTAGATTTCTTTGAAGAATAAGACCTAGAGTCCAATGAAGAAGAGAGTTTTCCTTCCTCTGAGAATTTAGATACTGATTTAGATTATGATTCTGGACCATAGTTATTATCTATCATTTTTTATCATTTATCGGCTCCATATTTGTAACAACGAAACATTTGTCAAAAAAAATATTATTACCATTTATCGTATATCATTTATTGTTTTTATATCCATTTGATTGTAAAAGTGGATTGACACTCTTGTCAAGAAGTCCTTTTATTTCTAGGGACTGACTTTTTCCAGGAAATCCACCTCATATTTTATTAATCATATATTGTTTAGTGTTTATGATCTGCAGGTATTCTTGTAAGAAAGGAGCTTATATCTCTTTTGTATACAGAGCGCAACAATCAAACATCTTCCATCTACATCCACGGGTATCTCTAAACCCCATCATTACGAGGTTAGGTAAGTCTTATTTTCTTTCTTATTCAATTAAGTTGAAGAGGTGAGATTTCTTCATAACAGAAAGTACTAATTAACCCTTGTCTTTTAGCCATTTTAATTTGATTTATGTTGTCACTGTTGACCTCTCGCACATACTTACCCAGTTTGTTTCTATCGTTACATAATATTTTACATTTGACTGGGGCACCCAGGCTAGTACTGGGGCACCAACATGTGTCATGGTCCCAGTCGCGCGCCCAGATCCTTTTTACACTTTCCCGCCACTTTTTGGGAACTTTCTAGTCGTTTGAACATTCTATCTTTTTGGTGGTCGGCCTCTTCGGGGTTAATTACAAAATTAGAACAAGATAACCATCTAAATATAAAGTTATGAGACCATAATGAGGGACCAAGCACTAAGAACTACTATCATAAACCTAAGGTTACATCTATCAAAAGCTTCATTTGCATCCATCTAGCTCCATCACAAGGCACAAGGTTGGTTCATTTGCATCACATTACATAGGAGGGAAGTTTATTCTATTCCATCCATCATTCTATTACATTTTATACACATAGTTATTGCTCGTTACTTTCACAAAGTGTGACTGGAACAAGAGCACCTAGGGCATGATTGCATACACAAGCACATAGAACTACATCGGGTCTAAGATTTAGTGCAACGCTCAATTAGTAAGCTCACCATTGTGGCAGCTGAGGATATTCCAACCCCTTAAAATAAATCTTTATTTTGTAGGGGTTTGATGCTCGTCTTGGGGTTTTGCTTGTCTTAGTTTCATTTCAGATTTCCAGTGACATACTACATAGTCCAATGAAGCTAGTGCGATGGGAAGTGAAGGCAGACAACCATCAAGTGACACCTCATAGAAAGTTTTAGAGATTTTTCATAGACCAGGTTTCCCATTTCCTAGACAAGGGTGCCCATAGGCACCCCAGTCCACTCATATTTCCCAAATATGCACTTTTCTGGACCTCGGCATAGTCATTCCCTCCTCCTATTTCTCCAAACATCTCTATGACATAGTATAGCAAGCTCGTCAAGTCAACTAAGCTCTTCATAACCCTACTTATCAATTAGGGTTTCACATTTTCTTTTACTTAATTACTTGGGTCATTTTCTATATTTAGTTTACTTCAATATTTACTTATTTACTTATTAGATTAACTTAATAAATCCACATTTTAGTTAATTATTTTGGTGAACCCAAACTCGATCTTCATGCTTAGGATCCTCATTTTCCCCCTATCATGGGCCAACTTTCTTTCCTTTGTCTAATTTACTTAAGAGATATCCCAATTGCCAAGATGTTTTGCAAAAATCCCTAGACACCTTGTATCTTGAGGAAAATACGTTGCCGCATGAAATAAGTCCTATATTCACTCATCTATTTGACGACCCTAGTGATCCTCCATCTAATCAATCCCTATTGGAATCAATTCACGCTTTACATTATTTGTTTCAAGACAAGTTTACAGGTATGGAATCCATGATCACATCTCTCAAAACTGAAATTCAACAACTTAAGTATGCTTCCCAAGTGCATCTTTGTTCTCCTTCTACATCTCATTTGAATTTTATAACTTCTACGTGTGGTCATATTTGTGAGCCACAAGTCATACCATTACCAGAACCTCTCATCTTCAATCCCAATACTAATCAACATGACCTTCTTACTGAGCTCCTTAGTCGTCAATTGATCACTTTACCGCCTACTCATTGCTATCCTCCTTATCGGCTTGCAAAATATCAAGGTCATCCATATTGCAATTATTATCGAATCAATGTACATAATGACATCGATTGCTACACTTTACAAAGAAGAATCAAACATCTTGAGAGTCAAGGCTTTATCTCATTCACTGCATAACATTTTATTGCATGGCCATCTATAAATGCTACATCTCGATGAGCTCTTAAATATTCTCCTATATCCAATGAGAGTTCATGCTACCACTTCTAATGTGTTTTCATCGGTTATTCAAGTATCACCTATTCAATCCAATCACTCCTTTGAAGGATAGTCCTACTTCTCTTCCACTCAAGCTATCTACAATGTTACCAAATCAAGCTAAGAAATCACCTCTCAAGATCATGCTCCACACCTCCTCCTACTAAATCATCTGCAATATTAACAAGTCAATCTAAGCAACCTCCTTTAAAACTTAGTACAACTTGGCTTCCTATCAAACCTTTGACAGTGTCATCAACACCACCAAAGCTACCACTATTTAAGATACCTCCCCATCCTACACCACTTTATTAGCCAATAATTTTTTTCAAAGAAAATACCCCTTCTACGGTTGGTCAAGACACATTGAAAATTCTACCACCACATGGTCCTACTATTACTCTTGCCCACTATGCTTTCACCACTTCACGCAAACTTGGTCTTTGGTAGGAGACTCTTGTCACCCTACCCTCCTGATGACACACTCATATTATTATGGTTCTTATATGACTATTGAGGTGTCTGTTACAATAAAGATCTTTGTTTCATCTTGTATTAACATATCTATCTATTACATAGCCACTCATACATATGTACCTCTACAATTATCTATCGTTCGTTACACATACTATACAATCTCTCATTATTTATCCCATTACTAAATCAATCTTAAAAAATATATGATACTTCACCACCTTCATACATAATTTATCGAATAGTCTACACACATTACCATCACACCACACTTGGGGGGGCATAACATCCAACACACCTCCCCCCTTCATATTAGCATCGGCGCATCTCTCATTTATAAATCATCATACATCAACCTTGTAGCATAGGCATATTCATCTACACTTTACGGTCATCATTTCCCGATGACACACTCTTGTGCTTTGGTTCACACTTGACTATTGAGGGCATACTACACATGAACCCCACACACTGCACCATAAGTACTACACACTGCATTTATTCACACATTGTGCATCTTACATCATACATTCTATATTTAGTCTACATCATTTTGACTTTTACACATATACACGTTATAGATCGTACTAATCTTCATCATTCATGTGTCACACTACTATTATCCCTACATCTAGCATTACATACTACTCAACCTACATACTACATACTACGTAGCACACATCTCTACATTACTAGTCTACCTACACACATTGCATTGCATACTATTCATCACGTATTACACATTTCTACACATCATATGGTCGTCTATTATCATCATGCATGCTACATTCTTTTTGCATTGCACTCACTACCCTATGATGCACTTTAGTTCCTCGATCATACTATGACTACCGAGGGTTTACAAATCAAATGAACCTGATCATACTTACACGTTCATCATTAGACCTTCTATCATGTGACATTACTAGGTTAGTGACATACACTTTAGGCTAAATGGTCACCTATCCCTTCATCTTGTAGTGGTATATGCTTTATGCTACATCACCACTCCCTCTATTCATCTAATAGTGATATACACTTTACACTACATCATCACTCTTTCAATCATCTTGTTGTGATATACACTTCAGCTATAAGGGTCACACACACATCATCTCTAGGTCGCATCTCATCAACATACATACACACTCATCACAACGTGTTAGACACAACACACATTATTCGACCATTTCCCGATGACACACTCTCATTTATGGTTCATTCTTGACTACTGAGGGGGAAAACCAAATGAACCTCATTGCATACAATTCCATTCAATCGAGGGGCACATGGCTCCTATCATCCATCTTGCATTCCATTCCATCCATCCACAACATATTTCATATCTTGGTTACTTTTACTCTTTCTTGCATTTTCTTGTATACGGTTTCTTTATTACACATGCTAGTTATATCTCTTGTATGTCATTTATCTATACCATACACACATGTGCGTTCACTCCTTTTCTTAGTTGTGATCACAGATACAAGTCTTTTTGCATGCAGTACAGATGCTCACCTTCTACCCATCCTACATTGGTCATTGGGGGCATCCACATTCATCTCTCATAGGTGTTATTGTTTCATTTTGTACTTAGCACTCTATATTACATGGTTATACATGCTTTTGACATACTGGTTATCTTTCTAACATGCTAACAGGTGCTTCATGTGCAACATTTGTTTACAGGATTACTTGCTTCCATGGTTATCTATTGTTTTTACTTGTTTGTCTTTGTTTTCTATTGTATGTGGGCCTTGCCCTTTGTTTGGTGTGCACACTTGTTTGTTGTATGTGGCCATGATGGCCTTGCATGTCTTGTGACATCATGAGTGATGTCCCATGTTTGCAGCCCACTTTGGGCAGCTTACTTTGTCTTCTTGAGTGTTTACATTACTATATTGCTTGGTATCTTATACATTATTTGCGTAGATTACACATTGTCTTATACATGCATGCTTGTTTGTACTAACACTTGTTTTGGCTAGCCTCTTGTTTGTGTGCACCTTGGTTTCTACCAAGCACATTCCTTTCCCCTACAAGGAAGAGTTACAAAGTTCATGTGGTTGGTCCTCTTTTGGGGCTGCATTCTCCTATCAATGACATCGTATGCGCCCCCAAAGAGGGCGGGCATTGTTTGGGGTTTTTACATACTACACAAAGCTTCTACATTGGTTCAGTTCAGGTTTAGTTTCTACCCTTGGAATTGTGGGTTATACAATGAGTGGGTTCAGACTAGTCTATGAACCCCGTACACAGTGGATTTTACAGGACATGGTAATCCTTAACATTCTGGTCAGAAGTTAGATGTTAGAGGATACAACGGGCTTCTCTCCCTACACTACTTCATCCAGTGGCATCAGATCACCCAAAAACCATGCAATACAGAGATCTCTTCATACATGTTCAGGGAAATAGTTAAAGGTGGGAGGATACAATGGAATTCCTCCCTATACTTTTTTCGGCCTATGGCGTCGGATCACCCAAAAAACCAGGACATGATATCCTCTTTCTACACCCTTTCTCTCATCATAGATCAGGTGCACATGTTCCATTTTTCATTTGTGTATTTTACACTTACATACTCTTACATACATATACATGCATCTTTTACGTGTGTTTTTACATATATACATGCATATTTGATTTCTTGATCGTCTTCTCCTTGCAGGTTCGACTGTATAAGAAGCAATTAGTCAACAACAACAACGATGTCAACAATAACATTTTGTTGTAGCACACACCTCATACTAACATGTAGGTACATCACACACATCAACAACTACACACGCGTTTCTGCCCTAGGTTCACTCTCATCACTTTTTTGTGCTTTTGTATCTTTAGTTTCCACACTCCATCATATTTTTTTCACTCCACGCTTTGTCTAGTCCTTCGGTGTGCATTTTCTACATCACTCTACATGGACATTAGGTATGCATCTCTATCTACTTTATGTTACCAAGTGTTCCGCTCACCAACATAAAGTGGGGGAAAATGTAGATGATAAATCACACACTTTGGGTATTATTTAGTCCTGGTCTTATACTACTATTCATATGGTTTTTGAGTGAATAAATTACTAATTAACCCCCATCTTTTAGCCATTTTATTTTGATTTCTTTCATCACTGCTGACCTCTCACACATACTTGCCCAATCTATTTATGTCATTTCGTGTTATTTTTCATTTGAATTGGGCGCCCAAGCTAGTATTGGGGCACCGACAGGCGCCCTGGTCCCAGTCGAGGTGCCCTAATCCTTTTTACACTTTACCAACACTTTTTGAGCACTTTCTATCCATTTGAACATTCTATCTTTTTAGTGGTCAGCCTCTTCGAGGTTAATTACGAAATTAGAACAAGAGAACCATATAAATATAAAGTTATGAGAACATAATGAGGGACCAAGCACTAAGCACTACTATCATCACCTAAGGTTACATCCATCAAAGGCTCCATTTACATCCATCACAAGGCACAAGGTTGGTTCATCTGCATCACATTGCATAGGAGGGAATTTTATTCTATTCCATCCACCATTCTATTACATTTTCTACACATATTTATTGCTCACTACTTTCACAAAGTGTGACTGGCATAAGAGTACCTAGGGCATTATTACACACACACACGCACATAGAACTACATCAGTTCTGAGATGTAGTACATCACTCAATTAGTAAGTCCACCATTGTGGCAGCTGAGTATAGTCTAACCCCTTCATATGCATCTTTCTTTTTTAGGGGTTTGATGCTCATCTTGTGGTTTTGCAGGTCTCATCTTCATTTCAGATTTCCAACGACATACAATGCAGTGAATTTAGTGTGACAGGAAGCAAAGGTATGAAACCATCAAGCGACACCTCAAAGGAAGGTTATAAACTTTTTGCATAGACCAGGGCACCCATTTCCTACACTTAGGGAACCCACAGGTGCCCCTTTATCCTATCCCAGGTGCCCTAGTCCACTCTGATTGCTCAAATCTATGCACTTTTATGGACCTCTAGCATAGTTCATTTCCTCCTCCTGTTTCTCCAATCCATCTCTGCAACAGAGTCCAATCAAGCCTCTTCGAATCAGCTAAGCTCATTCCTAACCCTACTTGTCACATTAGGGTTTCACATTTTCATTTACTTAGTTGTTTGGGTCATTTTCCGTATTTAGTTTAGTTCAATATTTATTGTTGTACTTATTAGATTAACTTAATGAATCCACATTTTAGTTAATCAATCACAATTCAACCAGAATCCCAACAACAAGGGTAAAAAAATGAATAAAAAGCATGTTATTTTTCATTATCGATATAAAAATAAAATGGATGCATTTGTGGATAGATCCAAGGTTTTCTTATTCTCAGTTAGTAGATTAACAACTTCTTTTACCTTGTAAGCCAATTTTTTCTTACCATTTCCTGGATGGCTTCTTGGACGAAATTTCAATCATTTTTCAACCCTGTGTCCACTCATATGACAATGAGTGCAAAAATTCCTGGAACAAAAGGATTTTTGTTTTCCACTTCTTGCCTCTGAATGATGGGATTGGTATTTTTCAGTTGCCATGTTCTTGATGAAGACATCAACTTCTTCAATAGTGTCCTTCTCTTCCAATAGTTAGCAGTATAATGGTTACTAAATCCATATAAATTGCAAGAATAAGCATGCCACATTTTCTGAATATCATACCCATATTTCTCATACTGAAAAACAAGGATTACAAATTTTACAAATTTTTCCTTTTTTAGAGAGTAATTATGATTCGACTGAGGAGGTGTTTTACGCTAAACATTATTCTACTTCATCTTTACAAAGTTTAATGTTCCAAATCCATCATGTGACGTTGAAGCATCAATTGTACTTACTTAACCAAGTCTTCAGCTACAATTACTAGTAGGGTGTTCCTCGCAACAAAACTAAAATGTTATCCCGTCATCAGTCTTGGACCATCTCTCCAATATTCCATTACACGCACTAGGATAAGCCTACACCTGCATATTGAGCATGATCAAAGACCTAAATGGGTACCACCCCACACCATCCTCATTCACTACTAAGGAAAAACTTCGCAGCACACTCACCATTTTGAGGCAATAATCAAGATTTACTTCCGGTCTCAGTCATGTTTTTCGACATGGACCATGAAGTCATTACCTGCATCCAACACACATGATTATGTGAAGAAGAAGAATCATATGGTGAACTGAACAAATACTCACACTTGTCGATCACGGATAAAACATTTGGACTCCAGTGGAATTACTTTTCTCTTAATTCGACTCACCACACCATAACTTCATCAACAGCTCACTCCAAACAATTTCTCTCATGCAATCTCTCTATCTTCCTAAACATGTCTCTTCAAGGGAATAGAACTCTCATGGCTTTAGGAAAGCATTCTCATCCCTAAATCGATTTTATGATACTAACTAGTTCTTTCATCCTTTGTTATGTTAACAAGTGTTATAATCAGCCCTTGAGTTCCGTTGTACAATACCCTTTAATTCCACATACACTAGCAGAACAGCATGTATGCCACATGGTCCAAGCCTTCAAATTCTACATATCTTACATGGAATTATTAATACTCTACAGGAATATACTTATCGCAACTGGGAAATTCAATACTGCTATGTTACCAGCTCTGATACTTGCATAGTTTTTATCCATGCACATTTGGTATCCCCCTAATATCTTTGTACGTGTTGACAAAAATATCAATTAAAATTATCATATTCTAACCTTTATCAATTGAAATTGATTATCCTCATCCCATCCTCAAATATCTTTACACACCCATTGATTTATATCTGAATCTTGGTTCAGCGTAAAGGGGCACGTGGATTTAGTCTCAACATTCAAATCAAGGTCAGATGTGCACTATGAAATTGTGTATTTTTACTGAACTTAGCCTTAAAATTTGTAGACATCCTTATACAAAATTGGGATTCAACAATAAAATATGATTTAATATATGCAACATAATCATTTTAATAGGAATGCAATATCAACATTAGAATAAAGCTCCGCCCTTATAGATTAAGGACGTGGGATAAGTGAAATTCCCTACGTCCTTTGTGTTCATTTATTTAGATATGATTTACTTTACAAATTCTGGGTGGTTGGTTATCAAGAACATTAAAAAATAGTGGGAATGGGAATTTTAAAGGAATGAATCTTAGGGATACATACATCATATATGTGTACCATAGGGATACCCAGAGTCTTCTAAAAAAACTTCAGTGTTTGCTCTGCGTTTATTGATCTTGTCTTCGAAGAAGGTGGGATCTTTCCCTGAGATGTCCATCTACACCAGATTTACAAAAGCGATATCTACATTTTTTTATTCACATAAGCACTTCCAGTTTCCATGCAACATCCAGTACTCCATATGTAGATACGTATACGCTAACTAGTGTACTACATCTCTTTTTTCTTAATTCACTTCGAGATTTATAACATGTGGCTTTCTTTTGATATAATTGTCTAAATCTAATTGTAAAGGAATTGGTAAATTGTGCCTAAATACAGTTTAAGTCATTTCACTTAATGCTCTTTAAGATGGAAGATATTTCTAGCTCGTTCACCGCCTAGTGAAAATGGATTGTTGGGATCTTAATTCATTAATGGTAATTGGGAATTTATCATGCATATCAACACCGCCCCAGAGTAGTTGTGCTAACTCAAGGTTTGTGTTTAATTATGGGAAATTGAGTATCCCATAGTCTGCAAGGAACACTAAAGGAATTTGTATGCCTGATTTATTAAGTTTTAGATATGACATACTTTACCCGTGGCATGTGCCACACATACCTTTATGAGTTTGTAGCATACATTGTACACCAGTTTTTTGGATGTATGCAAAAAATGACATGTCGTCGAAAGGTTATTACTCATATGCTTGGGAATACCACATAGAAATGCATCTGTTGAGCTTGTTTTCCACGGGATGAGCTACAAGCTGGTTATCCATCGGTTTGGTCGGGTAAATTATTTTTGTAAATTGGCCATCTGAGAGATTGCCAAGCTGTTAAGTCTCTATATTGCTAAGTTATATCTGGTATAGAAATGCAAGAGGTGGCAAGCCACATCATGGCCTGAGTGACACACCATAATGGTCCTTTGACATGCCCACTATAGATAATCCCACATTCTTTGTTAATTTCCCTCGCACCATTATCAAATGGCAGATATATATATACAAGTATGTTTCTAATTCTAAAATGCATATAATGGATGAAAAGACACCTAATTCACAAGAATCGAGTGCGTCAATCTTTGTTGATGTCGTGCACATTAATAATCTATGATGCTCCACTAATCCGATGGAGATGTCTATGGTGATATTTGAATAGGCTACAGTGCACAAAACAAATTTTTTTCTCAATGATAAGATCGATAAAGTAAATAATTATTGGGATTAATGATTGGTCAACTATATGCGATTTGAGCTATGTTTACACTGTGAAAATAAATAGCATGTGCATCAGTCCCATTTTATATTTTTCAAATTGCCAAAAAGGATTAGCTTGCCACTGCGTATGAATTTTGATGGCAATCAAAATGTAATAGCCTTCGTAGTGTTCAATACACTGCCAAAATGCTGTGGAAAACTAGGTGGGTTCTATGAGGTATTCATTCAAGGAAATTGTGGACCAAGCATGGCCTAAAGTTTGCATTTTACTAATCGATTCCCAGAACATACCATTTAGTCATCCCATTCCTTTTTTTGGGCAATTTATATTGGTTGGTTGTATTTGATCTCAACAACACCCAGATCAATCATAGAATTACACTTGGGTCGGCTTGGGGTGTTGTATGAAAAATTTTAAACCTAAATGTATGACATATATCCTACATTGGTTGTTAGGAAGTCATATTCAACTTATTGTATCATGCTTTTCACAAGTAACGTATGGTTTTTCCCATTCGAACTAAACATTACTTTTGGACCTATGGGAATCAACCTCAAATTTACCATATTCAATAATCAATACCAAGTGGATATAGAATCCAAATGGTAGGTGAGCAAAGTCAATATGTGATATCCACGTAATGAACTGCATCATGCAGTTTTCGAAGGAAACATTTTATACCTAGCACGCCAATTGTAGACTTCTATCCCCTGCCATTGATCACTGCCAATGTGGATGAACAATCATAGACTCTCTTTGCCTCAATGAAACTTGAAGACTAAAGCTTCCCCATATTATTGATCAAGTTCCATGGTGGATGGACAAAAATAGATTGCTATTTCTCAAACTTTCACAGTATCTAGGTCAACCACCCAGGGTTCCCTAAAGTGTTAATGTCATATACATAATGTAATTTGGATATATACAATATAGGCAATGTGACAACCTATGAAACGAAATAGGAACCTACATTTTATTATGTAACACTGAAATGCAATAGTAAATTAGCTATACTCAAAAGTAGTCACCTTGAATAAGTTGGTAGCCCAATTTGATCATATGAGTCCTGTATTAAAGCTCCCTACCAAGATTCAAACCCTATTGACACTTCACTCATGACTGTAATGGTTAATTGAAATATGATAGTAGCATCAGAAACCCTAGGGTAGGCACTCCTTGTATTGTCATTGGATCAAACATCAGGCATATTATAGGACTAATTGAAATTATAAGCATTAAAACATTATTCAAATAGGGTATCTTGAATTCACTTGTAGGATACTTTGTTGATATCTAATAAAATGCAATGGTGATATCTTTGAATTTATCGCATTCAACACATTTGTTTTCAACATATACTAGGTATTACACGTCGCATAATGATGTTAACATTGTTTCTCAGACTAAAAATATATACTAGTACAAATATCTTAAATGTGGCATCTATTTACAAATACGCTGATGAGATATACAAAATCTTGAGATTCTCAACTGTCAGATTTCTTCACATACTTTACACTTGACTATTTATATTCCATTACATTTTATGCCAACTTTATGAATGGTGAACAATGGTATTGGTCTATCTTGAAAAAAAATGTCAAAAAAACATTTCCATAGCATTCAACCTCAAAAAAATCAATAACCCTCTTGAAGCGACAGATACTAATAATCCATTTCGTATACAATAGCAAAACAATATGCCTTTACAGACATATAAGACATTAAGCAGTCAATCCCATTGATGAGGCTAATGCTCTTAATTTTAAAGTGCAGGAAATGTCATTAAAGTTGCCTAATGCAGCCTAAAGGCAACACGTTCAAGCGAAGTATGCATTCTTTCTTATAACATAATTTCTATGGGCAATATCTATCGACTTACAGTCATTTTCTATGATTGATCTCAATATAATTTTCTCTAAAATCGTCATGGGTTTTATTAGCAATGGAAAATTTACAGTAGCTTAAGCACTCATACTTTTGACATTTGTTGAGAAGTTTTTCATGATTTCAGATGTTAGGAAATAAAATACAACCTGGACCCATTTTGATATGCATTAAGAGGAGTAGCAGACGACATTGACTAACACTCTTATGAGAGGGAAAACACAGTGAAATCAACTGCAGTCTTTTTTTCCTGTTGTCCAAGCACACCACCATTCATACAAGGCCCATGCAAAAAGGAAGGCGTCCACTACACAACATAACAACTACTAAAAGAAGATCCAATCAAAGAAAAATTTTCCCTTGCAAAGTTGAGACAGGCAACGAGAGTAATAATCCTGACCAATCAAGTGCCAACAAAACAAACCATACGCATAGTAAAAATCATTTATTTCCAAAAACGCATAAAACCAAAAAAATTTCCAAACCAAATTATTTGCCAGCACAGAAAGCAATGGTACTAATACCGCGGTAGGTACTAAAAAACACTATTCTATATCGCTAAATTTACCATGTTCAACACAACCATTATGAAAATAAAAACAAAGCATGTATATTATCAACATGTGAATGCAAATTTCTAAAACCAATAGTTGTGCATACCAAGATATTAAAGGTCCTTGCATGAATGCTTCTACACCAAGGCACACTAGTGCAAGATCATTTAACGAAGGGTCTTCAATATAACATTATGCACAACCATTCTTATCGTAAAATAAGGTGTATAGTTTCAGAAATAAAAATTGAAACTAAAGAAAACAACATTTACTACACCAGATCCCACACCCAAATCAATTTCTCTTATAAATAAAGTTCAGAAAGAAATAGTACTATTGTTGGCATGCACTAAAAAATACTATTATATATGTCTTAGTTTAATATCCAACACATTTGTTATTGAAATCAAAATACATGCCAAAGGTGGGACCAAGGTTGATAAGAACTTTGCATTTAATAAATCGGTAAATTACAGAAGATAACACAACACAATATATATGAGGGGGCCAAGATGCCCAAATATTCAATATATGCAGAATAATACCCTTAAGGTAGGGCAACACCATACAGGGCTCCTTAAGGAAGGAGTAACTCCACAATATACCTCTACCATGTAAAAGACTCAACTCATACATCCATCATATCTCATAATGATACTCACCCCCTTATATAGACATGCATTACTCTTAATAGATGGGTAGCACCTGATCCTAATGTAGGCCGACTCATTACCCAATATAACTAATTCCTATGTGAACCCATATAACTAACTAAGGGGATGTGTGCCACATGTCGGCATCTTCATCAACCCATATACATTATAATATCATATCCTAAGGTACATAGCATTACCTCCCTTTTTGACATGTTTCATCCCCAAAACATAAGAAGATGCCATATAATGAGTGTGCTTTAAATTATTGCACACTTGTCACCATGCTCGATCATCCAACCACCCATATGAGATCATAGTGGGTGATGTTGCTCCAAACCTAATTCCATATTCCATTGGACTCCTCTGATTCCATTTGTTTCCATATGTGATCCTCCTCGGTATCCATGTGTATCCATAATAATTATTCATGTGATTCCATGTCATATAATTGTTGCTCCATTGATTCTGTGTATATCCCTAATTATTGCTCCTCTAATTCCCTGTATATCTATATTGATTGCTGCCCTTATGTGGACTAAAATAACTCCATGATTTTTCCCTCTCATGATGATGTGGGTGTCTATATGATGCAACCTTATCAACTTTTTCTTTATTTTTATCTTCCACCTTATTTGTTATTTCTTTTTTCTCTTGAGTAGATGACTTTTTTTTTCTTTTTTTTTTTTATCTTTTTCTATGGCCTCTCCTTCTGAATAATCCTTATTCCCTTCTTCATCATCTTCAAATTCCTCTTCATGATCCTCATTTATATTAATTTTTTTTCTTGCTTAGTGTGATATCTTGCAATGTAATTTTCTTTCGCTTGTACCACAATTTCATGAATTTATTTTGCACATTAATATTAATTGTTCCGAATGTCTCTAACCAAGGATATCCAAGAACAATATCCATACCATCCATATCTAAAGCATAAAAATTTGAATGTAAAACATATTTATCCATAGAGAGATTTAAATCTTCAAAAAATTGAATATTCTTACCATCCAATTGAGCTTCCTTAATATGCTTTGTTTGCACATGTAGATTGTGAGCTACATCCATATTGATGAAGTTATATTTGCTGCTAGGGTTTATGGAAACAATTACCTTTTTTCTTTGAATGCACCCTTCAAACTGAAATATTGAAGCTTCCTTCCTTGGAGATGCACTATCACGTGTAGAAGCTTCATCATTAACATTTTCTTCTTCTTCTTCTTCTTCTTCTTCTTCTTCTTTGGCCCATCGATCTAAGAAAAGTTGTTCAATCGTCTCCCAAGTCCAATTGAGACGCTTTTGTTGCACTTGATCCCACCAAGTTAGAGCTAGACGACCTAGATTATCTTGCAGGTAAAGACGTGGTAGTATAGATGATGAATGATCTTCCTTAAATTGTTTCCACCATTCTCTAGCATCAATCTTTCCATCCCCATAAAAAATTCTCATCTCCATGATACACAAAACTAGGGTTTTAGGGATAGACCCTTTTGATCAAAACTTGTTTTAACCCTTTCAGCTAGAGGTCGGCCAAGAATCAGAAATCATAGAATACAAACACCAATTTAATTTTTAAGGGATTTCTGAAAATGTAAAAAATTCAAGAAAATTCCTAAAATTGCGGCTTGTGGAGAAAAATATTGAAAAATCATAAAAATGCAATATCTCTCACAAAATAGATCCAAAAATTCTGAAATTTCAGGGGTATCACCTTGCAATATATTAACATCAACCCAAACAAATTATTTCCTAAGTCGTCATTATTCAGAAGATATAGATGCAACCGTAAAATTAGGGTTTCAACCCTAAAATAAACATATCTTTCGCAAAACAACTCCAAAAACTCTGAAATTTTGAGGGAATATTCCTTGAATAATTTATCCACACCTCAAACAATTTCTCTAAAAAATTCCAACAAAATCTCTAGATATTGTCGAATCACCAACATTAGGGTTTCATCCCACAAATTGCCCGAATCAATGGTCTAACATGGATAAGAACTTTGCATTTAATAAATCGGTAAATTGCATAAGATAACACAACACAATAGATATGAGGGGGGCAAGATGCCCAAATATTCAATATATGCAGAATAATACCCTTAAGGTAGGGCAACACCATACAAGGCTCCTTAAGGAAGGAGTAACTCCACAATATACCTCTACCATGTAGAAGACTCAACTCATACATCCATCATATCTCATAATGATATTCACCCCCCTTATATAGACATGCATCACTCTTAATAGATGGGTAACACCTAATCCCAATGTAGGTAGACTCATTACCCAATATAACTAATTCCTATGTGAACCCATATAAATAACTAAGGGGATATGTCGACATCTCCATCAACCCATATACATTATAATATCATATCCTAAGGTACATAGCAAAGGTCAATCATCTAAACAGAAAACTAGGAAGAGGGCAAGTTGTGATATCTTTGCCAGAAATTCAAGTGCCCGAAAACACAGACATACTCACGGCCAAAACTTGCCATCACCTTTACACAACCAAAGAAACCATCTTGATATAAAGATTAAAAATCAATATTTTGTAAGGAGGATGAAGCAGTAGCAATTGATCCAAATCAATGTTCAATTATTCATATAACCCAACCACCAAAGATGTGACATTCATCATGCACAAAATTTGATTTTTCAAATTACAGTTGTGTACTACATTGTAACCATTTATTTGATGAATAACAATCTTTCTCAAAATATGCTCTCTAAGCCAAACAAGCATAGAAGAGAGTCATCAATCCACTTCATTTATATGATGATGATGTTGACGAATTTTGATGCCTTTTATACTAAACTAGAATGTAAAACCCAAGTGTATAAAAAATGTAATTTATCTTTGACTTCTCTTACCAAAGTGTGATTTATATGTATAGAAGGCCTCCAAAGGGCAAACAACACGATGATCATAGTCAATTGTAGGCATCAAATTTTAACTATCAATATACTAAAAATATATTATAAATCATTATACTCTATAAGCATAAAATTTTAAACAATATTTAGATCCATCGTTGAGAGTTAAAAGCAACTAGAAAATGAGGCATCATGACAAACAAAAACATTTCAGTTTTAAGCATTGGTTTCACCATATAACAAGAATAAGTCTAACATGGAAATATTTATAGACTTATCTTGACATTAGGGAAATCATTGTTTGTGAGGACACACAACTATTCTGAAAAATAAAATGCCTATTACCTACGATGGAGTGTTTTTTGGAAAGGCACAAGTTTTCCCAAAAAGTGCTACTATCCAGTTCTATTTCTATTTGCTTTCCCTGAATATTGCTCTCATTTATACACTAATAATAGGTTATATATTATATTTATTAAGTGGCCAACATACAATTCTCAACTCATGCTCAATTATGGGCTTCTCTCCCCTAATATTGTTACAAACATTGAAAGGGACTCAACTTATTTTACTATAAATTTAAAGGGAATTGAGTTGGCGAGTTGAGAATTCCTTTACCGTCGATTCATTTAATGTCAATCCTACAGTGATGCCATCAACGTTATCATTATATATTCCTATGATGTTGATAGCGATGTAGGTTTGAGGATTATGGAAATTTGAAATGGCGAATATTATGTTGTTCAGAGCCGACTTATTCACCAAAAAATTCAGCCGACATGTCCCTTATACTATTCCTTTCACCTAGATTTTACACATATATAAGAGCTTATGAATGTAATTTGCCACCATTTCGAATCATATCGTGCGCATATTCACTGAAGTAAACATAAGAAAATCCTCAACTGCCAACACTGAAGTCTGAAATCTGAGTCATCCAACCATAAGGTGTCCAACTCTGAGTCATCCAACCCTGACCCGACTAACTCTGCAATCTGAACCATCCAACTCTATTCTGTCCAATCCCTATCCATCCAACCCCTAGCCGTCCAACCCCTAGCCGTCCAACCTCTATCCGTCCAACCCCTAGCCGTCCAACCCTAAGCCGTCCAACCCCTCGTCGTCCAACCCCTAAACCGTCCAACCTATAGTCATCCAACCCTTAGCCGTCCAACCCTTTACCATCCATTCTCAGAGCCTTGGAACATAAGAGCCGCCCCTAAGGGCCTAAGCAGTAAGTAGTCATGGATACTAGAAATCAGGGCAAGAAGATTACAAATTCAGCAAGTTCAAAAAAGGGTGCCAATACTTTGCTTGGCTATTTTGGAAAATCACAAAAAATGAAGTCGGTTTCTGCTTCAGCTGAAAATATCGGTATGTGGCAAGTGTTATTTACTGGTTATTTTATCTTACAGAATTTAATAATTATGTTTATGATATTGTTCTTGGAACTCTTTGACATTTGTACTCTGTAAAAATTTAACTATAGATAAGATTAATACTATATAAGTAACAATTTTATAAAATTATTTGCAGACGTTTCAGAAATTCCTTCACAGAATAATCAATTTATAGATATTGATGATCCATTATATGTTGAGGCAAACATTCCGTCCCTTGATGAAATAGAAGTACAAGAAAATTCATCGAACTCTCAGGATACACCAGCAGAGGAAGCTTCTACTCCAAGGTCTATTTCCAGAAAAAGGAGACATGAGATTCAAAATATTTCTGCTGACAGCCCAGATGCAGAAGTTGAATCCCAAGGAAAAAAAAGAAAATATGTTAGAAGAAAGATGGAAAACTGGACAATTGGAAGGAAATTCCAGTTCAAATGGGCTGCAAAATATCCTTTTATTGAACCTATGTGTACACTAAAAATTGTAATGATGTTCCAACACAATGTCGATGCAAAATATGTGGTTGGAAATAGGGGAAGGATCACACGATGCAGCTCAAACTAGACACAATTGAAAAACACTGTGGGAAAATATACATTTCCCAAAAGCTTAAGGATGGCAGCATAGTCAGAACACATAAATGGAAAGATGCAAAAGATTGTCTACATGTCAAATATGCAGAAGAGTATGAAAAGGAACAAAAATGTATCAAATATGTAAATGAAAAAGGTGGGACCATAGTAGCAAAATTGAGCAAAGCTATGGAGGCAGAAATGCAAGCAAAGGGTATTCAATTTGCAACCGTATTTCATATAATGAAAAGGGGAAGACCGATGTCAGATTTTGGAGAAAATAAAATGTTGTATCAAGTTATTGGTTTAAAGAATGTTCCTCAATCTCATTGGTCAGATACCAGTGGCTGGGAGATTGCAAAATGTCTATCTCTGGTAGAGAAGGAGGATCTGAAACTGTGTGTTCAAAAGGCAAAGTATATTTCCCTTTCTTTAGATGAGGTTACTGCAGTCGATAATACTTCATGGATATGTATTCATGTTTACACATTTGCTAATGAAATAAGGACTCCACACCTCTTGGCAATTCATAAAATGACAGAGAATTGCAATTCTGAAAATATTTATAAATTGGTGGTGTCAAATCTGAAGGATATCACCGGAATGGATGACTTTTCCATTGCAACAAAATTAGTTTGTGTCAGAACCGATGGTGCAGCTGTAATGCAGGGAGCCAGAAATGGTCTGTGTGTTAGACTTCAGACAACTATTGCTCCGTATATGGTTGTTGTCCACTGCATGGCTCACAGAATGAATCTCACCTACAAAATTGTGAGCACATTTGAAAATGTAGCTAAAGTGGAGGAATTGATACGTGATCTCCATGCCTATTATTCTTGCAGTCCTAAGAGATTTTTAGAATTTCAAAAATTTCTATTGGACTAACAGAGGAAAAAAAACTTCTCAAAGATGTAGATACCAGATGGATATCTATGTACGAACCTGCCTGTAGAATATATGATGAATATCCTTCACTGACAGGATTTATGTTTAAATACCACAGGGATGTAGATAAAGCTAAAGATCTATTGTGTCGTCTAACTGACATAGAAACTTTACTCACACTTTGCGGTATTTTTCCCATGTTGAGGGAGCTTAATATTTTAATGAAGCATGCTCAAGATCGGTCTTTCTACATTACAGACTTTATAAGACTCAGAAGACGTGTTTGCTGGAGTCTAGAAAGTTTATATATTTCTGATGGGAGTTTTCAGGGTGCTGCTTTTGAAAACTGGAATGCATTGACAGATTTGAAAAATTCCAGGTGCTTCTTAAAGTACAATATAAATGATCATCTGTGTATAACAACACATGGAAGAGAGATTCAACTTCATACGTACCAAAAAAGAATTGATATGGCTAACTCAGAAATAGAAGAAGTAAAAGTGACACGAAATTTATATGATGCAGTATTAATGGAAACTAGGAATAAGTTGAGAAAGATCTCTGAATCATTAGCTAAAGAGATCCAGGAAAGATTCAAAAATGATAAAATACTTGAAGCAATGGGAGTTGTAAATCCAGTTTTGGAATTTGTCTGGTGGAAAACCTTATACATCTATCAGTCCTTTATTTGTCAAAAACATGGGTGATCTAACTGATCATTTCTGTAAGACTGAAGAGATAAATGGAGTTTCTGTAGAAGGAATTTTGGAAAGAAAACTACTTAGTTCACAGTCAATGGATTTTGCTAATACAATGATATGACAAGTTCAGCTTCTACAAAACCCACAGGATTACAGTGCCATGAAAAGGATTTGGAAGGATATCTGTTCTAGTAGTATTCTAAGTGAAGATTTGAGTGAGTATATTAAGTTGTATGAGCTCTGTCAAACAATGATTCTGGGTTCTGTGGAAGATGAGAGGGTTTTCAGTGCACTATCCTTTTTAAAGTCAAAAGTTTGAAACAAATTGGATAGGAATCTAGAAAGTTGTCTCAGATTGTATGTATCGAGTTACTCAGTGGAGTCTTTTCCTTATGATAGAGCACTGGCATTGTGGAATTCACTAGTAGACAGAAGAGGAGTAAGTAATATTCTGCCTGACCCAGGGGATCGAGACACATCCACAAATCATGCTACAGTTGATTTCCAAGACACAAATGAAAGTGTTGCTCCAGGACTGTTTGAATTCACATAGATTTCATTTCTTCTATACATTATTGAGACTACTTATGTATTTCATTCAGTGATTACAACTTTCAATAAATGCAATATTATATTTGTCATTATTTGATCCTTCGCCATTGGAACAATGTCATTATATGTTTCAATTATGCCATTTGTTTTTTTATGTTTGGTTTTCAAATTCAGACTGAAATAAGGACACATTCATCTTTTATATCTGTTAATTTATTTATTTTACATCTGCAACAATTCAGAAATGTAAAGAAACAAAATAGTGTAAATTTAAGCAACATTTACGTAAACAATAGAAAAGAAACATAGTTTGTATTAACATATAGTAACATTGTACAATTCTAACTTCCAAAGTTCTTTTGAAATTGATCTCTCATGTGGCGGATTACTTTATGAAAAAAGTACAAATTCATAAAGCATTGTCGGCCAATACAATTCAAAAAAGGGGTTGTAATAACATATCAAAGCTTCTGGACAAGTTCTGTCATATAAGGACACATTACGAGGTCATCCTCTTTTCTGCCTATGATTCAAAATCATAGTTGTCCTTACGTCTGCCACACAGAATAAAAACTAAAAAAGGGCTGGCCACTATCTTTTAATTCCTACGCCAGTGTCAGAATTGTGACAACACACCTGTCACATGGTGAACTTTACTAACTTATCAAATTTTATGATGCAGGTGAAGGTTTTTCTTTTTCCTGCGTAAGAGATGGAGGAATCTACTGCATCTGTATAGAGCTAGCTGCTATAACTCCTGATGCCTGAAGATCTCCTGCTGCAGTGTTGATATTTTCTAGTATATTCAGCTCCTCCCTCGCTACATCTCCTGCAGACAAAAGTGTTGCATCTGCATCTGTCTTTTCCTTCAGTAAGACTTCTGGATCCATCTTATGCTCCTTTATTATCCTTCTCAATGTATTATTTTGTTTATTAATAACAATGAGTTTTTCCTTCAACTGTATAAAAGAATTCAGGCTTTTGCGGGCATTCTTCAAATGTGCTTCAAAAACAGCTGCTTCTTTCTTTAAATTTTCATATTTTGCCTGCAAAATAGAAATATTAAATTTTTAGTCTATCAGATAATATGAAAAAATATATTGCAGTGGTTATAATATCAGATAATTTTTAGTTTTTCATGTAAAACTAAATGCCCACTCACAACAACTTTCTCTTTTTCTGCATTTGCTATTAAAACATTAGTCTTGTCTTTAGACCATTTGTTGTAGTAAGCCTGTGCTTCAGCATTGAGATTCTCCAACCTGTTTAGCATTATGTCTATAATTTCATCATTGTAATCATTACTATATGAAATTGTCCCTGATTGAGCTTTGTTTAGCAAAACATCCTGCCATGCTGGTTGGCTCTCTACGGCAGTGAACAATGAATGCCTTTGAGCATGATTATGGTATCTTGTATTTATTTCTTTTATCAAAATTTTTGCTCTCCTCTCCCAAGACCGCACCAAATCCACATCAGACATTACAACCTCTTGAATTGTTTCCCCCATACTATCTGATATCATATTTTCTAATATAAAATGTGTTTTTTCATCATCTGTTTGTGGAGCAGCCCTTGGGGGAGGAGGAGAGTCACTGCCCTGTATTCCATGCACATTTTGTTGTTGAGGCAGAGTAGATTGAATCATATCGTGGGTGTCAAAATAGTTACCCCTATCTACATCACCACTATCGAAGCCTAAATACTCCTCGTCAAGGGTGATGTTGTTGAAAAGTTGTGTGGTTGTTACACTTAAAACACCACCTAGTGACAGTCCAGGAAATTTGGTTGTAGCAGGATGAACTGTTCCTGCTGACTCTGCAGGAATCCTAATATTCTTTCCTGAAGTCCTCCTTTGTGTTTGTACTTGATGTGTTGGAGGAATTGGTGGCCTCCTTGCAAGCGGAACATGACTTGAAGCCATATTACCTGCATGAAGCAAACAACAAATTGTTAGAATATAACGGTTGGGCTTTGTAAATGCTAAAAAATTGTAAGGAAACAAAACATGCAAATCAAACTACCGTACAATATACCTTGCATAGACGGAGACACAATCGTGACATTTTGATCTCCACACCCGGAATGAGTTTGATCTTCATCATCAAACTCAGTAGTTTCTGAATACAATACATGTAGAAAAGATCAGTAGAAATATTAGAATACATAATCTATATTAATTGTTTGAATTTGTAATTTATATAAAAAGATAACTTCATTATTCATACCTGTAGTTAAATGTGATGGTAAACGTGTTGTGCATATCGACCCCCTAGGTCACTTTTGATGAGGTCTTACTGGTGTTGATTCTACTGAATCCATGTCAGAATCAGCAGAGACCTCTGGAGGGGCTTTACCTCTAGCAATTGCCTCCTTATGCGATGCTGCAGCTATAATTTTTCTCTGCAAAATAAAATCATACAATTATTATTTTATTTAAAATATTGAAATTGAAATCGTTATAACAAGTAAACAGTAAAAGTAACTGTTACCTGTTGTTCTTCGAGACTAAGACCAATCATCTTATCATTGATTGTAGTAGGAATCTTATGCTGCATCAATTCATAGTACGCTTCATAATAGAAAGCAAGAATAAAATTGCAACAAGAGAATACAGTCCTCGATTTATCAGTTTGATTGGCTTTGCGGGCATGGGAGATATCTGATTTTATTCTGTTGGACAAATAACTACACCAATCGAATTGTTGACCTGCTAGTGTCCGTAATAAATACTGAACTACCCAATATGGAATGTCTGTAGATCTTCCCTGTAATACAATCCTGGCCTGAAAAAGTGAAGCAACTGCAATAAAGAATTTGTTTGTAATACCTTGTAGAAGAAGGCCTCTTGATGAACGATTAAGAGGAGCTGCAATTACAGAAAAGAAACGTTAGATCCTTTGTGTGGTCAAGTAATGTTAAGAAAAAAATCATTTGAAAATAATAAACTTACCATCAACCTGTACATTGTAATGAGACTCCAAAAACTTTTTGTCTTCGTCTGTAAGGACAACCTTTGTAGTAACAGGTGGCTTATTTTTGAAAGGTAAACCTGTTAACCGATGCACGTCCTCGGGTTCAATAGAAAAATAAATTTGACGACGTTTCGGATGCACGAGAAGAATGGAAAATTTTCCATCATTGTTGTTGTAAGAGGCGAGTAGGTAATCAAGGACTGATGTATTAGTGTCGAATTGAGGCATGTTCACAAGACCAAAAAATTCTGATTTTTCGAGCCAATCCTTTGGAGCGTCTTTTGCTTTTAGTAGAGCTAAAATCTGTGGGCACATGAGGTTTTTGTATTGAAATTTGGGTGTAGGAATAGATGTGGTACTGGCCATTGCTGAAATTTGGGAGAAGTGAAATTTGGGTGTAAAATTGGAGAGCTCAGAGCACTGGAAATTTACGTATAAAAGTGAAAAAATGAACCTTGAAAGGGTATTTATAGGTCCCAGGGGTATCATTAATGAACATTAAATTCATTGGTATCAATGCCCAACCCACACCGTCCAACCCCTCATTCGTCCAACCCACTGCAAACCCAACTCTCCCGTCCAACCCTTACCCATCGACCAACCCCGTCAATCACCGACCAACCCTCACCCATCCAACCCTCATTCGTCCAACCATCCAATTCCAACCAACTCCTCACCCATCCAACCCCATCCAACCCCCAACCAACCCACCCATCCAACCTTCCTGTCCAACCCCTTCCCGTCCAACTCCTCACCCGTCCAACCCCCCAACTAACCAACATCCACTTCCCATCCAACCCACCCGTCTAACACCTATCCGTCCAACCCACCCATCCAACCCACCCGTTGTCCAACCCATTGACCGTCCAACCATTGATCGTCCAACCTCCGTCCAACCACCCGTCCAACTCGCCCGTCCAACCTATCCATCCAAGCCAAAATTGCCAAAAAAATGAGGGAACAATGCTCTGTGAAATCACCTTTGCCACGAAACATTTTTTCAGAAATTCGCCAACGATTTGAAAGTCGATTTATGAGATTCGCCAACGATTCGAAAGTAATTTTTCAGAGGGGAAAATAAAATTGTTCCTCGAATTAACACATGATGACTCTCCTGTTATTTTACAAATGCTGGTGTTATAAGTGGAGAAATTTTATTTATTCAAGAATACTTGCACATAAATGATGGAAAAAAAGAGCATCTTTTTGGGTATTTGAGAAAAAATACTCTTATGCGAGTTGCAGCTGCAGATAGGACCTCACATGTATCATGGGTTTATATCATCCCTTTATGATTTTGGTGGTACACAAGTTTGTGGTGGGATTGGAGTTGGATATGGCATAATGATTGCCCTAGTATACACTGTAGAAGTTTCTCCTAAATCAAGTCAATGGGGATTCTTCTCGATTATATTTGCAATTAGTTTCTCTCTAGGTAACCAGCCATATAAGTTGGATGTTGATGCTTGGTGTGGGATTCATTCCATGAGTTTTCCCTACATTAGGTGTCCTCAGTATGCCAGAGTCCCCTACATGGGATGTTATTTTTCAGTCTCTTATTTACCGATAACATTTTGGCCCTTTCACTCTCCTTTTCCCTATCATATGTATGATGTATAACCCTAACCTTGCTATTGGGGGCATGCCTATGCTCATGGAGAACCTTGAATCTAAAAGAAATTTGTTCATAATCCATTAGCTTCTCCTACTGGATATGACTCATTTCAAGGATGTCGCTCTATAGAAAAGGATTTTCCACCAGGGTTTTCACTGAATTCAGAGATTGTAATATATTTTCCTATAGCTAGATCAATCTTCCACAAAAACAATTATTGCCAGTGTTCACTGAGAAAAAGGTACAAACAAACCGAAACTGGCTTAACCGCATAATTTGGTCATAATTTATTGTATAAACATTTTCAAAATTGAAATATTTAATGTTGCACACTATGTTATTTTCAGTTATAGTAATACTATCAATATCATCAACCCTGGTATCAAAACAAAAACAAAACACAAACCTCATCAAAAGCCCCTACGAAAAACTTTGAAGAGGGAACATGTATAGACATAGAAAACATAAACCACCATCAAAACAAATGCAAAGCATAAAACAAAATAAGGCAATGAAAAAACCCTACTTGAGCACAATCACATGATCCACACTCGTCGCAACCGCAACCTCTACCAAACTACTTATGTGGTATTCCTCCTTAGCTCTCCAGCCACATGGCCATTCGCACAACGCCATGTAAAAAGGCAGGGGTCTACTGCACAACACAACAAGAAGTGCCGAAAGAAGAACCAATCATAGCAAGAAATTCCCCTGCAAAGTTGAGACGAGCAACGAGAGTAATAGTCCTGATTAATCAAACATCAGCAAAACAAAGAATGTGCATAACTAAAAATCATGTATTGCCACAAATGCATAAAACCAAACAATTACCAAGGCACAAAACTAAATTATTTGCCAACACTGAAAGCGATAGTACTAGTGCCCTAGTACTAGTGCCACCGACAAGTATTGATAACTACTACTCAACTTTTGATTTATATAAACTAATTCACATTGAAGAATGTTTTCTAAGAGCGGAAAAAATAACAGATGACGTTTTTGCTAGCATTTAGGCCATTGTCCCATGGAGGGGGGCTCCACAAATATCTTAGCGGGTTGTTATTGAGAAAATTTAAGAACATTTTAGCAGTTTCAAGGTCTCATGTTTTTTTATTACTTTTCTTAGCAATACCTGTTGATATATTATCCGATCCCATTGGAGTTTTATAGTTATTTGCGAGTAAATAAAAATCACATTTCCCTCTAAAATCAGTAAAAGTTAAAGGCGGGAATGCATGTTATATTCTACATGGATAAAAATCGACATAAACTATAGGAGGAAACTACCATCGCCCCTCTCCACCCACCTCTTAAGTTTAGAGGGATAAAAAAGTGGAGCTCCTATTTTTTAGACCTAGATTTTATTATTTTGCTTTAGAAAGAAGCACGGGACCTTTTGTTGCAAGAAAATAGAAGTTGAAGCCCCTCCATAGAACCATGCTCTTATTGACTTTCCATATAATAAAAATAAAATGCAATTTCGTCTCCAAATTTAAATTTTATGAAAAATAATATAAAATTGACAAATCGTAGATATTTTAAAAATCAATTTTTTTCTCATAGAATCGGCAACCTAATGACGAGGCACACATTTTTTTTTAATAGGGCAAGCCTATAAGCATCACGGGGTGTGCAAATGTCACTCTCCGTACTTTAGAAATAAACCATTGGAAGGATTTAATAAATTTATATTGACATAATTTATAAAGAATGACTTTTAAAAATAGATCTATTGGAAGGGAACCAATACCGGAAAGAAAGGGATGGCAGCAATTTATTGGGAACTCTGCACCCAGCCTAAATCTACAGGTGGACTTGGAATTATAGATACACTTCAAGTAGAGAAATGCCTTGCTGTGAAATGGGTGGCGAGAGCCATGCAAGGTATTGAGCCTTGGAAGATCCTTGTGAAGGAACGAATCTGGTAAGCTTCCTATAAAGGTTCCTGGACTCTTATGAAATATAACTAGTTGGGATCTTACCACAAAATTGACAAAACACAGAAATTTGCAGTAAAATACTAAATCTGATTTTTGCAGATTTTATGCAGAAAAAGTACAGCTAGGGCAGCGAACAGAAAAATATGAATAACTCTAAAAATACCCATCCAAAATACTTGAAATTTTAACTGGAACAAGATAATAATATGAAGAACACAAGGGAAATATTTTTGGAATTTTTCAGTCAATATAACACTGCCAGAAAATTACAGCGTGCCTAAAATAGCCAGGAAACTTCGAAAATTAATATCTTTCTGAATACAAATGCAATAATGATGAAACTTTGGAAATAACATATATAAATATAGTAGATGACTTTCCAACCTTCAGATCTGAAAACAGCCAGCTGGAAACCCTAGAAATTAGGGCTGCAATTTCCCAAACAAGTCGCCCCCTTTGGAAAATGGTCAAAACCCTTGTGAAACCCTCTGTAGATGATGTCGAATCCTTCCTCTATCGCTGCCGTAGGTCTGATCCGAAAACCAGCTGAAAATCTCCACAAAAACTCTCAAAAATCCTCAAACCCTAATTCTGAAAATTCTAAAAATACCTCTATAAAACCAGCCCTGAAATCTGCTCCAAATGACAAGCTAGGGTAGATCTTTCACTACCAAAGAATGCCCTGCTAGCTAGGGATGGATCTCTCACCACCGAAGCTAGGGTTCCCGTGGGATCTTACTCCACAAGCTAAAAGTTGCAAACAACAGTTGCACCATGAAAAGAAATATAAGTGTATGCATGAATGACTATCCTTTCACCCCTCTTCTCCTTTTATAACCTTTTCATGTCAAAGAAACCCTAAAACCCCCAAGGCGCACTTTCCCATGGAGAGGGCCCATTTAATAAATATTTTAAAGTTACTTTTTCTCCCTAGGCGCCTTGGCCCAAAAAGGCGCCCCCAACAAAGAAATATAACGTTAAATGCAATACATATCCCTCAAGTCGCCAAAAAGGTGTTTTAAGTGGCCCTAACGAAGAAATATAACATCTAGTCCTTTTAAAAGCTCTTTATAACCCTGTCGATGGAAATAATAATAACAAGTGGACTAGATACCCATACCCAATAGCTCATAGTGTCCATAACCCCTTGGGCATGACTAGGGTTAGGGTATGCATTGGCCCTTAGGCCATGGCCGAGGGAAAGGGGACATTACAGTCCTCCCTTCCCAAAATTTGCTTGTCCCCAAGAAAATGCAAACTAGGATGCCATAGAATCTGTTCTCCTTCCCAAGTAGCACCCTCAAGAGGCAAACCCTTCCATTGTACCAAATATTCAGTGATATCTCTGTTCCTGAGCTTCCTCTGTCTGACCTCAATAATAGAGTCCGGTTCTAAAACCAGCCTCATCCAGTGGTGGCAACTCTGTAGAAGGTACAATGTGTTGTCCTAAGGCCTTCTTAAGGCATGATACATGGAAAACATTATGCATCTTACTGTGCTCCGGAAGATCCAACTCATATGCAACCGCACCCACTCGCCGGACTATCTTGTATGGACCATAAAACCGTGGTTTCAACTTTTCCGCCCCCTTCTGCTTGAGTGATGACTGTATGTATGGCTGTAGATGTAAGAACACCAAGTCTCCTGCCTCGAAGGACCTCTCTGTCCTGTGTCGATCCGCATAAACCTTCTGCTGATTCTGCGCCTTCTGGAGATTCTCCTTAAGAGCTCGCAGGATATCTTGGTTCTCCTGCAACCAATCCCGAGCTTTGGGAGCTCGACTATTTGATAATACTAAATCAGCAAATGACATGGCATCGTATCCATACAAATCTCTGAAAGGCGTCATGTCGATACTCATATGATATGTGGTATTGTAGCAATACTCACCCATATGCAACCATCTGATCCATGCCTGCTGATGTCCGGTCACATAACTCCGCAAATAGCCCTCTATCCATTTGTTGACAATCTCCGTCTGCCCGTTAGTCTGAGGGTGGTAGCTCGTGCTAGGAGTCAACTCGGTACCAGCAAGTCTAAAAATCTCTTGCCAAAAGGTGCTCATGAAGATCTTGTCCCTGTCGCTGATAATATTTTTAGGTAACCCATGTAGCCTAAAAATCCCTGTATAAAATACCTGAGCCACATCAGCTGCCTCATGCTTCTTGGGTAGAGAAAAGAAGTGCGCATACTTGGTCAATCGATCAACTACCACATAAATGCAACTGTGCCCATGCACCATAGGGAGTCCTATGATGAAGTCCATCGATATGCTCTCCCACTTTTTCTCAGGGATGGGAAGAGGCTGAAGTAACCTTGCAGGAAAAGAATGCTCTGATTTGGTTTATTGGCAAACCATACACTCTCTGACATGATTAAGGACATCATCCTTCATCCCCTTCCAAGCGAATCTCTCCTTGATGTACCTGTATGTTTTGAAATATCCGGGGTGTCCAGCTAGTGGTGTGTCATGTACTGCACGAATGATCTTGTCCTTCATCTTAGACCCTGGTACAAGGAAAATCCGATCCTTATAAAAAATGAGATCATCTACCACCCTGTATCGGTCATCCTTGATAATACCATCCATGATCTCGCATGCAAACTGATTCTTGGAGTACTCAACCAGTATGTGAGCCTTCCAATCTGCTGAAATCTCGGACATAGAACTCAACATAGTAGTAAGGTAAGGCTTCCTAGGTAAAGCGTCAGCAACAACATTATTCTTACCTCTAGTGTACTCTATGTCAAAGTCATATGTTTGTACCTTGTTCACCCATCTCTGCTGGCGGTCGTTGAGATCCTTCTGTCCCAAAAAGAACCTCAAACTATTGTGATCTGTACGTACCACGAACCTGCTGCCCACAAGGTACTGTCTGAATTTGGCCAAAGCATGCATGATGGCCAACATCTCCTTGTCGTAAATCGAATACCCTTTCTCCACGGGGCTCAATTTCCGACTCTCGTAAGCAATGGGGTGCCTATCCTGCATAAGCACTGCTCCAACCCCCTCACCTGATGCATCACACTCTAGAACAAATGGACGAAAAAAATCTGGTAATGCCAGGACGGGGCATGAACTCATCACCTCCTTGAGATGATCAAAAATCTATTGTGCCGCTTCTGACCAAGCGAAGGCTCCCTTCTTGGTCAAGTCTATCAGTGGGGCAGTCAATCGTGAGAAATTCTTCACGAACCTTCTGTAATAGGTGCATAGTCCTAAGAATCCCCTCAAATGTGTCAATGTCCTGGGTGGAGGCCAATCCAAAATTGCCTGTATCTTCTCTCTGTCCACCTTGACTCCCCCTCCACCAATCACATATCCCAAGTATAACAACTTTGTCATGCCAAACTCACATTTAGAAGCTTTTGCATATAGCAAATTAGCTCCTAGTATTCCCAATATCTCATCAAGGTGGCGGATATGGCTCTCCAAAGTCCTGTTGTAAACCAATATATCATCAAAGAAGACCAAAACAAACTTCCGCAAGTGGCGTTTGAACACGTGGTTCATGCAAGACTGGAATGTGGCTGGTGTATTAGACAATCCGAAGGGCATCACCAAAAACTCAAAATGTCCATAATGACATCTGAAAGCGGTCTTATGCACATCCTGCTCCCTAACCTTGATCTGGTGATATCCCGATTGCAAATCTATTTTAGAAAAATAGATTGCTCCCTTAGCTCATCTAGTAGCTCATCAATACGCGGCACTGGATACTTGTTCTTGATTGTCCTCTTATTCAATGCCCGATAATCAATGCACATCCGCATGGTCCCATCCTTCTTTTTCACCAACACCACTGAAGAAGCAAAAGGACTAGAACTCGGCCTAATGTGTCCCATGTCAATAAGCTCGTGGATGGTCCTCTCAATCTCATCCTTGAACCGTTTGGGGTGACGGTAAGGAGTAGTAACTACTGGTCTAGTGTCCTCGAGCTCAATCACATGCTCAAATCCCCTCTCTGGCGGTACACCAGGTGGTATGTCGCTAAAAACTGTACGGTGCTTGTCCAATAGCCCCTGTATATCTACATGATACTCTGGCTGTCCATTCTCTAAGTTCTTGGTAGAAACCAAGCACTGTACTGCCCAATCAACCCCATTGTGTCTATGAATCCTCTTGATCCTCTTTGCTGAAACGACCCTGGGTGCCTCTGAAGATAAACCCCTCAAGGTTACATTCTTCCCCTCGGACTTGAACTTGAGTTCCATTATCTGAAAGTTAGTCTGAAATTCTCCAAGAGAATGGAGCCATTGTACACCGAGCACAAGGTTGGTCTCTCCAATACCAACCACATAGAAGTCATCCATGACTGTATGGTTACCTATGGTGATACTCAACTGCGGAACTCGCTGCATGCATCTCATGGACTCACCATTGGCTACCACCACATTAAAACCCTCAAAGTCTTCTGCCTGTAGTCCCCGCTTCTCTACCAGAGATGCATCAATGAAATTGTGGGTCGCCCCACTATCAATGAGTACTACCACTCTCTGACCCTGTAATGTTCCCCTAACTCTGAATGCCTTGTACCTCGGGGTACTTGACAAAGTAGCAAAAGTCTCTTGGGGAAAATTCTCCTCCTATTCAATCCCTGCGCTATCCAATGCCTCCTCATCTTCATCTTCTAACTCCTGATGGTACCGCTCCTCCTCGTTTTCACTCTCTTCGAAGACTTCTATGAATTGGGCCCTTCCCTTTCCTCTACAATCATGTCCTGGAACCCATGGTGTTCGGCAATCGAAACAGAGTTTCTTTCGCCTCAACTCCTCCCTGTCCTCTCTTGATACAAATGGTCTCCTTGTGGTATCCTACTTGGGTGGGGGCCCCTTCGGCTGTGAAACATCAGCTTTCGAAGGAAAAACCTTAGGCTGATTTCGAGGGGGAAACCTCGATTTTGGAGTGGACAACTCCAAATCTCGGGCTTGCCTAATCGCCTCATGTAGGGAGGAAGGCTCAAATGCCTTCACAAATCCTGCTAAAGCTTCAGTCAACCCTGCCATGAAGAGTGAAGTCAACCTCATCTCTGAAACATCAGATACCATCACTGACAACCTCTGAAAATCTGCAATGTATTGATCCAGAGAACCTGTCTGTCTCAAGTGGGTCAATTCCTTGAAGTGCCTATCTGGGTCCCTCTTGTCAAACCTGCTCATCAATCTCTGTGTAAAATCTGCATATGTAGTGATATGCATGTGCCCCTGTGTGATCAATCCATGATGCCACCAGTCATGGGCATCTCCCTCGAGGTGTAGGATAGCAAATTTAATTGCATCTTCTTCGCGCATGGGATTCAAGTCGAAGTAAGTCTTCAACTTCTGAATCCAAGACTGGGCGGTACACTTCCTAGAGCCATCGAAGTGTGGAATAGAGATCTGCCCTAACCTTTTCTGAAACTCAGGTACCTGTGGCTGGTAATCTCTCCTAGGCCTACTGCCAATCTTCATTTTGTAATACTCCTGAAATGGCATGTTGTCTCGGAAACCCTCGCTCAAGGTCCGGTACTTCTCCCAGCAAGATTCTTCATCCACAATGTCTGCGGGCTGTCGTGTCTACGAAACTTCCGGATCCTTTAAGAATGAAGGCTCGTGGAGTCCCAAGGGCTTGGTAGATGCATGAGGGGACCCTTGTCCCGAATGTCGACTCTCACTTCTATTACCATGTTGACCCATATTGCTGGCCTCTCCTTTCTCCGCATGAGTCTCGATCCTACCCTGTGCTAACCTCTCAGTAAGCTAGCTCAAATAGAGGTTGGTAGTCTCCTGTTGCTTCACCATGTTGGTGAACAGTTGTCTCATCAGATCTACTCCCATCTCTTCACTGTCTCTGTCTCTGTCTCCCATCCTTTAACCCTAATAGGTTGGAGGAACAACTGCTCTGATACCACTGAAATATCCCTAGTTGGGATCTTACCACAAAATTGACAAAACACAGAAATTTGCAGCAAAATACTAAATCTGATTTTTGCAGATTTTATGCAGAAAAAGTATAGCTAGGGCAACGAACAAAAAAATATGAATAACTCTCAAAATACTTGTCCAAAATACTTGAAATTTTAACTGGAACAAGATAATAATATGAAGAACACAAGGGAAATATTTTTGGAATTTTTTAGTCAATATAACGCTGCCAGAAAATTACAGTGTGCCTAAAATAGCCGGGAAACTTCGAAAATTAATATCTTTCTGAATACAAATGCAATAATGATGAAACTTTGGAAATAACATATATAAATATAGTAGATGACTTTCTAACCTTCAGATCTGAAAATGGCCAGCTGGAAACCCTAGAAATTAGGGATGCAATTTCCCAAACAAGTCGCCCCTTTGGAAAATGGTCAAAACCCTTGTGAAACCCTCTGTAGATGATGTCGAATCCTTCCTCTATGGCTGCCGTAGGTCTGATCCGAAAACCAGCTGAAAATCTCCACAAAAACTCTCAAAAATCCTCAAACCCTAATTCTAAAAATTCTGAAAATACCTCTATAAAACCAGCCCTGAAATCTGCTCCAAATGACAAGCTAGGGTAGATCTTTCACTACCGAAGAATGCCCTGCTAGCTAGGGATGGATCTCTCACCACCGAAGCTAGGGTTCCCGTGGGATCTTACTCCACAAGCTAAAAGTTGCAAACAACAGTTGCACCATGAAAAGAAATATAAGTGTATACATGAATGACTATCTTTTCACCCCTCTTCTCCTTTTATAACCTTTTCATGTCAAAGAAACCCTAAAACTCCCGAGGCGCACTTTCCCATGGAGAGGGCCCATTTAATAAATATTTTAAAGTTACTTTTCCCCCTAGGTGCCTTGGCCCAAAAAGGCGCCCCCAACAAAGAAATATAACATTAAATGCAATACATATCCCTCAAGTCGCCAAAAAGGTGCTTGAAGTGGCCCCAACGAAGAAATATAACATCTAGTCCTTTTAAAAGCTCTTTATAACCCTGTCGATGGAAATAATAATAAGTGGACTAGATACCCATACCCAATAGCTCATAGTGTCCGTAACCCCTTAGGCATGACTAGGGTTAGGGCACGCATTGGTCCTTAGGCCATGGCAGAGGGAAAGGGGACATTACATCTTACTGCATGGGATGATAAACTAATAAATGCACAATCTTTTGATATTTCTGGCTCTCTCCCTCTTCGGCGTAACTGGATAGCTTGGCAGGCTATGGCTCCATTTCTTCAATGGTTCATCAATCTCTTCGGCATGGATTAAGTATTCCCTCATCCAATCTCTAGTGGAATTGAATTATTCGCTTTAATGACCTTCCTCTTGTTGTTCGACCTGAATTCAACGCAAAATCCTTTCAAAAGAAAGGCATCAATACGGTTAAGGACATTTGGGATAAGAACGCTGACAATTAGCTCTCTTGGCAAATGGTGCAACAAAAGTTTACCTTGCGCATCAAGCTTAAATCTGCTTACTCTTCAATTTTAGAGCTGATCCCATGTGAGGTTCTTCTTAAAATCACAGACAATCCTTCAACCCCTTGGAAAGATTGGCGTTGGCCAAACCTTGCCGCCATCAACACAACCACACCACGGATTTTGTATCAACTAATTCAGCAACCATTGGCACTCGGTGAATCTCTTAATAATAAGTGGTCCATGTCCTTTTTTGACTCTCCGTGGCAGAGAATGGCTTCCATCATTTGGTAGTCCCCTGCTCAGGCTAAATGTTAGCTTTTGGGATGGAGTATTCTACATATGAAGCTTCTAGTTGGGCTCATATTATCCAAGTTGTGTCTTGTTGCAGGAGATTGCACCTTTTGTTCAATCCTTGAAAGTATTCCCCGCCTCTTCTAGCATTGCCCATCTATTGCTCAACTTTGGACTTCCCTCTGCCCCGCTCTTCCCGAACTCTTTCCTAGTAATTTCAATAAAAAGACTGTCTTACTTGGCATTTCTTCCCCCTCTATCCTCACTGACATTTGGAATACTTGTCGGTTGACTATCTTCTTCCATATATGGAAAAATCGCTGTCAACAACTATACACTGGGAATGGCTCCACTTTAGTTATTCAGCAAACTTTGATTCTTTCTTTTCTGTGGTTGCAGCTGTATCAGTTCAAACTTAAGAATCAAGAGAAGTGTGCTGCACTTGTGAAGATACAGAATCGCCTTCGAAGCCTTACGCGAAATGATACTCGCAGACATTATTCTTAGTTTATTTGTATTTTGTTTTTGTTCATAGTTTGGTCTCTGCTGGAGCTTTTCTTGTTGTAATTGATTAGTTTGGTGGGTGTTATTACTGTTTTTTATTAATAGAAGCAGTCTCAATTTAAAAAAAAACAGATCTATTAATTTTCAATCAAAAATACATCTATTAATGGTGAGTCTTACTTTTTTCATTAGAATCACCTTGTTCAAGACAAATTTCCCCTGGTCAGTGTTTGAGAGATGCAGCTTGCGGGGAGGAAACGAACATCATACAAAGAGGAGGGGTGATCTTGGCAAGAGCCAAAATTGAAGCAGGAATGGTCCACACTCCATCTCCACATATAAATCCTGATGCCACTGCATACATGAAGTCCTTTGCCTTCTGTGGATTGTACCTCTCCCATGCATATACTATTAGACCTCCAATAAACATATCAATAGCCAAGTATGCTCCTAAGTAGAAGGGTATGGCCATAGCCATGGGAATGGGTAACATTCTTGCCATTCTCTTGGGAAGGATGTCACGAGCAAAACTTGTGAGAATGGAGATTGCAAACAGAGCACAACTGAATGAGACACAGTATTTGGGCAATGAAGAAAGACCCTGCGCCCCAGTGAGGGCCATCTCTCTGTATATCACTGCAAATGGTGCCCTGTAAGGGCCATTGGGATCACCAATCTTATATGCCTGCCAAAGTAGCCAGAAAGTGAGAGGCCCTATTATGCAACCCATTGTAGCCCCTGCCAACTGAGCTACAAACATTGATCTTGGACTTGAAAGTGTGAGGTAACCGGTCCTGAAATCTTGCATCAAATCCGAGGCACTTCCAACTATGTTCAGCATCACACCACAGGCTGCCAATCCTGCAATCACACCCCCTTTTTCTTTCCCTACCCAAGCTGCGAAAAGGAACAAGCCCAAATTCCCATATGCTGTTGCCCAATTCCAATCTGTTACCCCTGCACCATATGCATTGCAGAAGGCAAGAATTGGGCCTCCAACAAAGCATGCCATTATATGGTACCATGATAAGGATGGGAAGATGATGGGTACTACTATCATTGCCATAGTAGAAAAACCCACATAGCCACTTACAGCCACCCATAGAGGGATTCTGTCCTTCAGAAATACATGATTTCTGATTGTCTCCTCTGGTGAAAGGTCTTCGTTATCAACAATAATACCTGCATTCACAATTGTGGACCCAAATTTAAATAAGAAGAGGCTTGGTGCTTATTTTTTGTCACTCTCTTACAGTGACAAATAGACACAAGTATGCCATTTGATTACATCCAAACAGTGCAGTACCTAACAATAAATAAATAAACAAATAACTAAGATGTTTCATGTTATCCAACATTGGATCTAAAAAAGAGCTTGCAACTGCTTACCATTATTGCCACCAGTTAGATTTTTTCGTACTCTATATATGGATTTGAATGTGAGAAACCAAATCTTCAAAAAATTGTAAAGTCCATCCCCAAGAATCATGGCAACTGAAAAGAAAACCTGCACACAAAATCAGGGCATTGATTGGTAGAAAGAAGTGCCTGAATTTTTGGAGTTAAGGAAATAATGCTTTTTAAGAGATGGTATCCACATGATAAAACATTTTTCAACTATATTTGACAATTTTGGTGGGAGAACTAGAATGCTTACATCTCAAATTACCCGCAAACTGGAAGCTACCTTTTCCAAATATTTCATTGTCTTTCGTTCAAAATATTGAAAAACTAAATTTATGATAAATACTTGGAAAATCTTAAAAACCAAACTGGTTTTTAGCATAATGTCCAGTGAAGTGTGCCCATGTGAAAGAATGGAAAACAATTTATAAATGCTGGAGAAATATAACATGTCCGTTACTAATTCGAATTGATGTGGCTAAAGTTGGAATCTTTGAAAGACAGAATCCAGGAATGGTGGAATACAAATAATCACAGGAGCTAAGGTGTTTGTGGTAGCTCAAAAATTGGGACTGGTAAAGGCCAAACTCCAAGAATGGAATAAGTAGTTCAGGAATATCAAGAATGAAAGGGGGAACTCCAACCGAAGATTGAGGAAGTGCATGATCTCATCCAAAATTAGGGACTGAACTAAGATCTAAAGAACAAAGAGGAAAAAGTGAATGAAGAGTTAAAAGGGTCTTGCTGCAAGAGGAAATTCATTGGAAGCAGAAGTCAAGATCAGATTGCTAAAGAAAGGGAACAAAAGTACAGTATTTTTCCACAGCTCAGCCATCATCAGAAGAAATTACAATGAGATTGTCAAGATAGTCATCCCATTAGGGGTCGAGATCAAAAATCCAGAAGAAATAAGGGAAGCTGTGGTGGAATACTTGAAGTCTTCTAACCGAAGACCACAGAAGCAAGGAAGAGGCAAAACAGGAAAGCTTAAGCGTCTTTCCAAGCATCGTAACTAAAGAAGATAATAAATTCTGCATCTCACAAAGTGTCAGGAAAGGAGGTTTATGAGGCAGTTCACTATTTTCAAAGATACAAAACCCCAGGTATGGATGATTTCCTGGTTATATTCTTTCAGGAAATTTTTAATTTTGTTGGACAAGATGTGGTTGAGGCCGTTCAGGAGTCGGATAGGAATAAAACTATTATGGAGTTGAGCAAAACTGTCATAGCTCTAATTCCTTAAAAGGAAAATGCCCAATTCTTTGATGCATTTGGTCCTAGATCGCTATGTAACATGATCTACAAGATCATCTCAAAGTTGGTTGTCAATAGACTGAAACACATTTTACCAAAACTAATGTCAGAAAAAGGAAGACATATTTTGGATGGGGTTGTAATATCCCACAAGCTAAGAAACTCTCTCAAGTCCCAAAAGGAGGGGACTATGTTAATCGAGTTAAATATGGATAAGGCATATTACATGATAAATTGGTCCTTCCTAGATGTTATGTTACCAAAGTCTGGCTTCAGTAATGCATGGAGGCAATGGATTAAAAACTGCATCTTGACCCCAAAATTCTTTGTTTTTGGTAAAGAATGAACCTGCTGGTTTCTTCGGTGTTTCTCGAGTTTTGAAACATGGGTTTCATATATACCCCTATCTATTCAGCATTGTGGTTGAAGTATTGTGAAGGTGGCTGAGCTACCTAAAATCGTCTGTGAGGATGCCTATCACAAATGAGATTCTATGAATCTATCACCTTTAGTTTGTAGATCAAACTTGCATGGCAGGGGTGGCATCTCTCTCTGAGGCCCATCAGTTAGAAGATGCTTTGGACCCCTATGAAAATCCTATGGTTTCTTGATAAATAAGAGCAAATAAAAAGTATTCTTCATTACTACAAAGATAAACCTTCAAACTGCAATCTGTAGGACATTAGATACGAATCCATGGTCTCTCCCTTGTACATACCGAGGTGTCCCCATCTTTGAAGGTAGGAATTCTGCATCCCTTTGGAAGGGCATGGTAGATAGGATGTTGATTAAGCTGACAAGATAGAAAGGGAGCGGCAGTGTCTAGCAGGAAGAAAGCCAGGCCATGCCAGTCTATATGGTGTCAATTATTCCAATGCCTACTAGTGAAATCCTCAATCAAAACTATTAAAAATAAGTGTTTATGGAATGGGATTGATGTGAAGAAGATGATGCCTCTAGTAAGATGGGAGAAGATATGCCTAGTGAAAGCTCGGGGTGCTCCAGATATCAGAATCAACAAAAAGAAATGAATCAGGCCGTGGGGACTAAATCAACTCGGAGGATTTATTCTAAAGGAATCTACCTTTGGAGCAGTTTCTTGTTCAGAAAATAAATAGATTCTATGTTCCCTGGAAGAATCTTCACAGTTCAACATAATCTCAAAGGCTCGCATATGTGGAATCTGATTATTGTCTCCCTTAGGATCGTAAAACCTCTCCTTCAGTGGAATGTGGACTATGGAGATAGAGCTCTCTTTTGGGAAGATGCATAGATTTCAACATAATCTCAAAGGCTCACATATGTGGAATCTGATCATTGTCTCCCTTAGGATCGTAAAACCTCTCCTTCAATGGAATGTGGACTATGGAGATAGACCTCTCTTTTGGGAAGATGCATAGATCTGCATTTGTCCTCCCTCGTCCTTGGATCACCTGAGCAACCTTCAAAGTCAGTGTACTCGAAGATTGAGGAATAGAGTTGCTGACTAATTAAGGATGAAAAATCAGGATGGAAAGATTAGCAATTCAATCTTCCTTTGGAGCTTCAGATTGCTGCAAACAAAGTTGATGATATTCTCTTTCCATTCGACTTTTCAAACATAACAGATAATTTAGATAGGAAGTATGTGGTAATATAAGGTTTAAGGCAGCTATTGATTTGGAAGGATCGCAGACTGAGGAGATTCCCCAAAAACTAATTTGGAATATATATGGGCATCCAGAACAATATTATATGAAGCCCTTGGATGCACCTCAAATAAGGTCTCAGAGGCTAAGGGATTGAGGCAAGGGTTGAAAATTGCCATGGAAAGAGGTTGATCAAGAATAGAGGTGGAAGGTGATTTGACTAATAAACCCCATCTCCAAGGAAGCGTGTAAACACAGGAAACTCAAAATATTATCAAATTCATGAGCAGTGACTTGGGGTCCAAGATTGCTTTTGCCTCCTATTCATACATTAGGAGACTAGGAATCGTGTGGCTGATTTTCTGGCAAACTTGGGTGTCTACTTGTTTGATAGTGATGGTCCGATGATTTGATCCACCCCTCTTGAGAAGTTAATAACCCTAGACCTTTCCCCAAAATGTCCCCACTTCCATCCTAATGTAGTTTTTATTAAAAAAAAAATTGTGAGTTGATTCGGTTTAGTTGTCGATCCTAATGGTTACTTTGTATGGTGCCTAAATTCCCCATGCCACATCTTTTCCTCTCACGTGTGATGGGATTTCTTCTCTCCTCCTCTCCCTCCCTACTGCAATTTCCAGCATTGGCATTTTGGGAGCGAGTACATGGGAGCTCTGCAACTTCTTTTCAAGGCATATTGTTTCTCATCCCTCTTGGATATCTTTTGGTTATTGTTGTTTCCTGTCCTGCTTGCCCCAATCTCTAGGCCTTCTTCTCACCTTGTAAGACCTTTTCAGTGAAATTTTACCGAAGCCTTCTAGTTTCTTGGAGTTTCTATGTCTCTTCTTTCAATCCTTTTACCTCCATGGTTTCCCAGAAGTCAATCATCCACATGAGATGGTCCTCTTAGTGGGTTAAGTTTTCTCTGATATTTTTGGGCTTCCCTTTGGACTGGTGATGGCTGGGCTCATTCTTTCTTATGTCGTCTCTCAAAGGTATTTCACTGTAAAACTTTGCTGAGAACTTGGTGCTGCTTTGAATTTTATTGTGGGGTTTTAAAAAGATATATTTTTTGGGTTCACTTCAGCCCTAATTTTGGAAAGGTGCTTGGCCCTAGGTGCAAGCTTCTTTCTCTTCTCTGTGGGGGTGGATTTTTTACTTTCTGGCCATGGGATGTAGCTCTACAATAAATATCCATGATTATAGTCCTCGTAGTCTGAGAAGTCAAGGTTAAGACACAAGAAACTTATTCAGTTTAGATGGTCTGACCCCATGCTCAAGGGTCCTGTTATTAGTCATAATTCTACTCTGAAGAATTGGTTCCTCACTTTTCCAATTGCTCAGCATTTGGATTTTGAGATGTTCCCTTTCCCTTTTCTTCCCTATTGTCTCTCGAGGTTTTGGTTCTATAGCATTTGTTTGGGTGTGATGAAGCCAAAGACCTCTGAAGGAAAATGATAAATGGCTGTAAGGTCTTGAATATTGCTACTCTCTTCCCCAGGGTCTGTATCATGAACTTTATGTTATGGCAGGTCTTTGAAAGTATTCCAATGGCCGCTCCTATAGAGCATGATGGGAAATCATCCAAAGAGGTAGATGGATCTTTGTGGCTGGGAGGAGCCCGAGGTTACCTCAAGGAGGGAAGGCCTATGAGAGAACTATTTAGGTGGAAAATGAGATGATTTTCAATTACTGATCCCTGGCAGATGCTCATAAGGGATATTATCATATTATGGGCTTGTGGATGATCTAAATCTTAACTGGTTCTTATTGATGATAGTACCAAATTCACAGATGCTTATAAGGGATATTAATATATTATCATATTATGGGATTGTGGTTGATCAAAAAGCTTAAGCAACTGCTTGATCACAATGTCCTTATCGATGATAGTGCCAAATTCGATGTTGATTAGGATGTGGAAAATTGGACAAAGGCTATTGCTGATAGGACCAAGAATCACAAGCTTGTCAAATGGATTGCTACCAAACTTTTCCATTCCTGGTTATAAATGAGGTTGGGTCAAGGATCATTTGGAGATTTGCTGATAGAATCAAGAATTACAAGCTTTTCCAATGGGCTGCTACCAGCCTTTTCCATGTTCAATGAAGTTCAGGGTCAAGGATCATTTCTAGATTATCTTTTGCAGGCTATGAAGGACACTGGGCAGTCCACATCAAGACTCAGTGTGATGAAGGTGGTACACATCATTGGTGCCCATACTATGTTACTGAGTGGTAGCAACACTGTCGCCATTCATGAAACTATTTCTATGTTGGAAAATATGTGGAAACATCAAAAGCTTGAAGCAAATGAAAAATTAATTTGGAGGAGGGAGATTGATGCTGGTTGTGGCAAGCTGAAAATTTGATCTCCAGGCCGATGATCTACAGGAGGGGCAGTAGAGTTTGGCAGAGGTCTTAACCATGCTGAAGTTGGAGGACGCTAAATGCAAAAACCAATAGCAGACGAGAGCCCCATTGATGCCCCTGTCCCCAGTGAGGAGGTAGGGCATCTTCCCTCTTAGTTCATTGATTGGTGGGAGGCTGCTGCTGCATTGCAGCATTTTGATGGGGCTATAGATTTCTACAATTTATTTGCAGTGTACCTCTTGTTATAGCAGCCTGAATTGTTATCCGGTGCCTGTATGTGGACGGTAGAATGGATGAATGATGGCTCATGGCAGGCAGGTTAGCAGCTATTTTGGTACAGGTGCTCGAAGTCTTGAAGACTTGCTGAGGATAATTTTGGTGTCGATGAAGGCAGCAGATGAATAGCTTGAAGACCTGTCTGTATTGCATTGGACTATATAGCCCAGTTTTTTCTTCTCTTAGTGATTTGGATTCTTTAGTTCCTAAAGAGTGTGTGTAGCTACTTTGATGAACTAGATATATGATGGTAGTTATAAGACTGCATGATCTGATCAGGAAATAGTCTTTTATAGATATACTATCTAGAGGAAGAGGACCTTTTGTAATCAAACTGGTTAAGTGGAATGAAAAGTAAAGACTTCTGATATTTAAATCCTATGGTTTCCTAATAATGTTTCATTCAATTGTTAGTTTAATGAAGATTAGCAAATGGTTTTTGTCCATGAACCGCTATGGTTGGTGGGGCAACCATTTTTTCATGCTATATGTGCGAGGATTCAGGTCTCTTTATCTAATTTACCTTATAGAAAAAATGTATTAGATTCTAATTTCTTGGTAACAATTGCTTCGTGGTATTAGTTGCACAAGGTTTCCCAGGAATAATATAGCTTGCACAAAGAAGGCTGCAATTGCAACACACTTACTGGCCTATCAGGCACTGGAGATCACAATTTCATGTTTTGACTAAGTTTTTAGAAACAGAACTGCAGGGGCAAGGCATGGATCAGGAGAAAAACTTCGTGAAATTATAATATCCATAAATCACAAGGCGTGACCATAGTTGAGGTTGATGATTCAAGAAGTGCTGTAATGACTACTGGTGTCATTGATGACTTTGTATCCAGACATCACTGCTCTTGGAGAAGCAGGTGTAGCGAGTCTTGCCATTGCAGTTAAGAGAGCTTGAGTGAATCCCAACAAATATTTACAATTTTAACATGCTTTGGACATTAGTTTCAAGGATAAAGCTCGTTCGTTTGCAAATTCTTATGGAACAGCTGGAGTTAACTAGTTGGAGCACCTTTTTGTTAGCTTGTTAATTTTTTGTTTTCCTGGTACACAATCATTGCTGGATATGCACAAACGTGTTTATTGAAAAGGCCTTGGTTGGCAGGTTCAAAGCTTAACTCTGCAATTTCTGCCAGCTTCCTCCCTGCAGCTCCCAAAATGGGAGCCTTGAATCAGGTTATGGAGATCCATAATCAGTTTTGTCAGTTATAGTCGTGATGCAAAAGTATCAGGACGTAGAATAACAAATTTTGGTTTTTCTAGCAATTTTGGCTTGAAGTAGGCTTAGGAGGTCATTTTTAGTTGTTTGTCATAGGTTCCAACTCATTTGGACCTTCCATGGTGCATAAAATGGTCATTTTGGGTTTTCCCTCCAAAATGCACTATTCAAATATTTGAATTCCTAGTTTGGATTTAAGGAGTTTAATGCTAGGTGTGGAATCATATAATGTTGTAAAAGACCATCGAGGACCTCATGCTATGTAAATGAAGTGTTTCCACCCATCCAAGTGGGGTAACTTATGTAATAGTGAATTCTTACCATGGTTAGAAGACAAAATTAGTTGTAACTATCTCCATTTAGGTATATGAAAAGCTGTATTCGTATAGAGGGACATAGTTTTAGGGTTAGAGGAAGTTGGTAGAGGTTGTAATCAGGGTTGTAGAGCCATGAAGGCTCGGAATTCTGTATGGAATCATGGAGATTTTGTAAATACAGATAAGTGATGGACTCAAAACTTATAATCTTGTTGTTGTGAGCTGTGAAAAAAGTTAATGATGTTCTTGTATGATTTGGTTATGTTGAACTGATGAGATTATGGTGATATTCTGATCCTAGGAGTAAATCTAATCCCTGTTTAATAAGGTAAATATTAATCCTTGTTTAGTAAGGTAAATGCTACACGACAGTGTCTTGTGACAAGAAGTGAAGTTTTTCAATCTGCTAGAGTTGTTACAGGTGGTATAATGCATGCACAGGGATTTCTATGGAGAGAGAGAGAGGAATGTCAAGCCATAGCATGGATGAACACAGAGAGTTAGAAGATCTTAGCAGGCAAGGGGACCTGTAATACATTCATGAAGATCTTAGATTCCATGAAAAACAAAGATGTCACAGTCATTTAGTGGTGTGTTGTCTTGATATTATTCTTGTAAGTATGAGTGTATATGATTCAAGGATGATATGGAGTGTGTTTTAGGGATTCAAGGATGGTCAAGACAGTAACTTAATGTACAAAGATTTACAAACTGGTAAACTCAGAAGATACAGGTATTCTAAGACTGGTAACTTGGTATTTGAATGAGTTTAAGCATAGTTAGAGAGCAAAGTTTCCTGGAAGGATCTTAAAGGAGGTGGACAGGACCTTCAGAAGGATTTTAAGCTTTGAAAAAGGTTTAGAGCCAAGAAATAAAAAATAACCTAATCGGTTAGTCTCAGGTCTGAGAAACCCTGATCTAGGGTTTGGCAAGAAGAAATAAGTATAAGTCAAAAACTACCCGGTGGAAATGGATAGAACTTAGTGATCAGAAGGAAGTAGGAATAATAAAGAGGTGGACAAAATTTCTGGAGTAAATACAAGATTTGGAAGGCAAAGAATTGGAAAACACAGTTCTAAAACCCTGTTTTACGCAGTCTCAGAATCAGTTTGGGGAGTAAATGACCTAACAGCCTGATTTCATAAAGGTAGACCTGTCTATAAAGTGTTCTTCGATAGTTTGAAGGTACACAAAGTCTCTAAAAGGCAATAAGGAGATCTAGAAGTTTAGAAAGATAACTTTTTCTATGACAGTATTGAATGCATCCTGTCAATTATGAGTACAAGAGCTAGTTTGACGAGCAAGTGATCTAGGATCTTCATTTCATAGTAGAAGACTCGATTAGATAGTGTACTATGATGCATGATAAATATTCAAGGTCATGTGTGACCTAAGGAAGAGATAAAGGTTTAGAAGTGGAGTGCTACATGATAGTGTTGGAATACATAAGCAAGAAACCAGTTTTGAAGCTGTGGGGGTAATGGTGTAAGGAGTTACGGTGTTATAGAACATCAATGAGAGTGATATAGAACAGAGAAAAAAGAGTTTTGAGGACAACAAGTGCCATTTTATCATGACAGTCCTAGATTGACCATGTCATTCCAGTTTTGTGCATGTTTACATATGTGGAGTCCTTGGAGTTAAGGTCAGGCTTTGTAAGAACGGTCATAACAAGAATAATTGAGTGGCGTGAACAGGAATTAACAGTGGTTATTGAAGTGGCATTCCAAGAAACCAAGAAACCGATATAAGTTGTAAAGTTGTTAATCTTGAGGCAGGATATATTAGTCTCAGGGTAGAGTAAGGCATATTTTGCGACATTTATTATTGATGAGGTGTAAATCATAAATGAAGATACTGTTAAAGACCTTGAATATTATGTAACAGTGAATCATTCCATATGGGAGTCTATGTGATAAGGGATTGATCCTTAAAACTAGTGCTATACAAGATAATTGAATACAGTGGCAAGTCCTAGAAGACTGAGCAGATTGAGACAAGGTAAGAGGTGGTTGTGTGAAAGTTCAACCTTGGAAAAGTTACCAAAAAGAAGTTCAAGTTAGTGCAGAGCAGGACATAAGGAGTAAGGTACTCAATAGGTTGAAACTACAGATCCAATTCAAGCTACACAGAACATTGAGAAGTAAGAAGCAAGGTGATAAGGAATCCTTATAGAACATGAATCTGATTATGTGATGGTTTGGAAGTTGAGATGTTAAGGAAGAATAACATTGTGAACAAGTGAAACAGACCTAAAAGTTCTATCCAAGCAAGCTAAAGCCTAGTGTAAGCATTGTTTGCATCCTAATCAGTTAATTGTGTTTCTAATCTTGTGTTTTATATTTTCTCTACATCATTATGACTAGCCTGATAAACATATATATGCAAAATGTGGAAGTGCCATAATGATTCCCCCCAAATTAGGGCTGACTCAAGAATTTTTCCCATAGTGTTGGCATAGTTGAGAAATTGGGGGCACGGTCATTGCTAATAATAGCAGTGGTACTTGTTTGTAACGGATAAGGGGAAATATTTAGAGTTAAATAGTCAAAATAGGAGTTTTTTATTCGCTGAAGTATTTAGGAGAAGTATTTTAGAAGAGGGATGGGAGAGACTTTGTAAAAGGAGTTTTTCAATCAAATAAAAGGAGAGCTTTTTGCTGGTAATTTTCTACATATTTGTGGTCTCCTTTCCCTTTGAAATTCCAGCTGTGTTTTGTGAAAGATTTAATCATCACCTCCATTGGCCAATGGCTCTTCAGCAAGTGGAACTGCATACTGCAGTGGATGTTACAGAGGCCTAATGAACAATTAGGCCTTTGATAAAACATTTGATGTGTTAAATAATGTATGGGACTAGCTAGTCCTTCCTGTCATCTCACGATGCACAAATTATACTGTAGTTTATAAGAATTTGTAGCTGAAAGTCAATTTGATTTTAACAGAAAAGTTTGGTTCTTGTTCTTTAAGTTGAAAAAAAAGTGTGGAATGCAAAGAATTGTTTTAAGACGGCACCTGATATCCAAACAAGCCCTGGAAACTCTTAGTTCCAGAGTCTGCAGGGTACCATTCTCCGGCATGCTTGCTGATAAGAGGCCACATCACACCCCAGGAGATAATTGCACCAAACATAACAGAGCAGTCTACTACAAGCGGACATATCATACCACTTCCGATAACTGGAAATGAAAAATCAAAGTAGAACCTGCAAGGAAATAGTGAACATCAATATCCCTTTAGGACCTTTTAAGGATATCAAGGAAGCAGAAATTTAATTTTGATTTATACACAAATCAAGAACTAACACAGAGACAATGTATGGATTAAAATACAAATTGAACAGCAATTGAACACTTATAGGGTTATACGTGTTTTTGAATGCTGTCATTCCAAGACTAGGGAAGTTGTCAAATCCACAAATAGCTTCTCCGCTTCCACTGAAAAACCACTTGAACATGCTCCACAAAAAGCTGATGCTAAAGCACTTCAATAGACAGTTGATCTGTTTCCTATACGAGATGAAAAAGTGACACTAGTGTCGTGAGGAGAGCTCTACTGAACTCTTTCTCAAAACAAAAATCTATGGATGATGTGCATTTTAAGCCCTGTATAGAAAATATCTTGAATTAGAGTGCAGAGATTTTGTTAAAACTCTGTGAGAAATTATTAAGGTCGACATTTCGGATCATGTTCTATGATCCATTATCAGGACAAGGACTAAATGTATGTTTCGTTCTCATCAATTTTGTTCACATCCTGATGATGGACCAGAGCATGATCTGAAATATTAATCTTAAAAATTTCTCACATGGTCTTAACCAGAAATCTCTTGGCTCTATTTTTATAGACTATAACTCTTATATAATATGTTGTTAAGTACCTGGCAAGAATAGCACCCTTGGAAGTATGAAAACTATTGATCAGTGTGGCTGTGGCAGTGCCACTTGGATACCTAAGCTTGCACACGATAATCATAATCTACAAGCAAGATCATATTTGAAGATTAGCTCTTCTTTTGCAAGTTCTAAAACATAAGAAACAAACAACATGTTTGAAATCAAATAGGAGAATCAGAAAACAAAATCATCAAAGTACCTTTCTAAGAGGAACCAGCACAAAGATTCCCTGGAAGCTGATAGCGAATAGGAAAGCAAATATCCAACCCAGTGCTGGATTTTTGACATCTTCGGCCCTATTTGAAGGATACTCTCTCCCAACCACTCTATAAGTGTTCTCGTCCATTGCAGTCAAATAAAGCCCATATCCTCCTTTAGCAAGCAAGGAGAAGAAATTGAGGATGAAAGGCTAAAGGCATGTATTGTTGCAGTGTTCCATCATCCATGAACAAGCAAAATAAGGCAGAGATTACTTACCACCGAAGGTAATACTAACACATGACACCACACATGTCTGTATAACAGTGTTTTCCTGTCTAGTGAATGGCTTGCTCCCAACTCCAAGTTTGGATGTGAAGGATGTCCAGAGCTTGATGAAGCAATATCCCAACAGACCAGCTGATATATTTAGGAATGGAATGACCCCTACTGTGAACATCAACTTGTGAATTGTTACAGCAAATACCGTACCAATTATAGCACTCACAATAAACCCACGAAGGGTGAGCTGATGAGTCCATTTGGGCACAGGAGTTGATGGATTCTGCTCCTGTTCCTGCTCCTCTTTCTCTTTGTCATCCTCCACCTCCATGTCAAGTCCTTTGGTTTTCAAACGTTCAATTTCAATAGTTGATTGGTAGTGGGTATCCATTTCACCCCGACCTCCTGTGGAAGTGAAGGCCACAGGCTATTCTTTAGATAAAATGCACTCGTACATACCATCCCATATTTGTGATAACAAGTGAAGTATCTATTCTATTTAAAAAGTCAAAATATGTTGCTGTCAAAGACGATGCCTCTGGAATCTTTGATAGGAGAAGAAATTGATGTAATCATGGTTGGTCTAATGAACGTAACTAAAACTATTCATTTCCATTGCATTCCAAAGATTCCTCCGAAGTGAAATAGGCCTAGGAGTAGGGATTCAACAAAGCTCGTTTTATTTCTTTGTGAAGATTTGACCATTCATTTAAATTAATCTTTCATCCCCTTACTCATTTTTGGTTTTGTTTTATTTATGTGCTTTTTCTTTTATATATCATATTAGGCCTTGTAAAGAGCCTCTCAAACCTAAGCCTGTTTTTTGCAATTAAACTTAAACCTTCAATATATGAGAGGAGTTTCACCGCATTTTTAATGAGTAAACCCTTCCACTACTATACTTATTTATTTATTCTTTTACTTAATCCATATATAACTCAAAACAAAGTGGGAGGCAAAGGGAACCCTTATTTGATGTGTACGTCACTCCCCCGTATAATCATGTATTTTAATTTTGGCTTTGAATCTTTCATAGAATTTGTAAACTTCCATTGAGTTCTGAATTAGGAATCATAGTTCTTCCATTTTGTTCTAAAATTTTCTCCTTAAAACTCTATCAAATGCTTTCATAAAATCTATGAAATAGCAATAGATTTCACATTTATTAATTTGAAACCTTTTCAATGAAGTGCCCTGATGTGACACAGTGATTTATTATTGAACGTTTTGGTTTAAAATTTGTTTGACATTTTTCTCTCTTTCCTTTTTTCGTAGCCTAACTGTTGATTCTACTTTTGACCATGTTTCTAAAATGTTTTTGCCGAGGAGGGAATTAATCATGATGGTTTGTTAGTTTGCAGGGTTATTGTAGTGCCCCTTATAGTTGCGAGAGATTCCCTTGCTCGTCTCAGTTCAAATTGTGCTAGTAAGATGTTGCCAACCTATGATGTCGTGTTTTGACATATGTTCCCCTTGGTCTGTAGTTGAATGGTGACGATAGGTATAACAATGAAGTTTGATCCAATGATACGCCCTTAATCCTATATGTTGCCTTAGATGTGCATGGTTGACTTGTGGCTATCGTATCTTCTTATCATGTTTTATCTCTTTCATATATGTTATAATATCATTATTAGGTTGGCCTTGGTGATGGTTATAACATAGGAATAGTATATATAAGAGTTAGAATGTAGTAGTTGATCATCATATTGAACACTTGAGTCTTATTAAATGGTTTGGAGGTTGCCCCCTCAAAGTGGCTAAGTTATTCTACTTGCATATTGTGATAATTTCTCTATATTTTGGTGTTCTATTTTTGTTGATATTCAAATATATCCAAGTAATTTCATTACAAGTGGTATCAGAGCTTGATCTCAGCCTAAACTGTGTCAAAACCCAGATTGTGAAGACTCGGCTATATCTCTAAATCGGTAGTGAATTTTTTTGAATTTTTTTGGGTTGTTGTGAAATCAGTCAAGTAAGATCCTCTCCAAATTTCAATATATTTTGACTTGTTTTGCAAAAATTATATCAATTTTAGGGTTTTTTCATAAATTTTCTCTATCGACTACAAGTTGTGGAAATTTTCCATGTTCTTTACATTTTCAGAAAGAGGATAAAAATTAGTTTTAGTTTGTTCTTTAAGTTTATTCATATTTGGTTGAATTCCCAAACCCTAAATTTTGACCTTGATCCCTAAATCCGACTATTTTGGGGCATCATGGTGAGGCCTTCCACAAGAGGTAAAAAGAATCTCGTCACTCTGAGTAAAAATCTAGACAAGGATAAGATAATAGTTGAGGAGTTGGAGTCAGAAGGGGTAACTATGGATTCCTCAAGGCTAGGGTTTACTCTGATGGACTATAGGGTAAGCCAACTTGAGTATGATCTATGAATCCTATATTTTGAGATGACCAACAAAGAAGATGTATAAAAGATTGGACAACGATAAGATGATTTCATGCAGCAACTCAGTACAAATCTAAAGGGCCATCATCTTCTTCCAAATCAACCACAACTCAATCATACTCATATCAACCAAGGTGGACCTTCATGTCAAAGTAATGGAAAAACTAGCCAAGGTGGACCTTCGAGCCTACCCAATCCAAATAAAAATACTTTGCAGGTGTGTACCACGATATCAAAAGCGGAAATGTGTAAGTTTGATTGAAAGTATCCACTCAATTGGATTAACTAAATGGAAAATTTCTGAATCTACATCAGATCCTATCAAGACAACATCTAGTATTGATGATTATTGGCTCAAAGGCAAAAGAATGGTCTCGATGTCACTTGGACAATTTTAACCAAAGAGTTGCAATTGCACTATAGTTCTAGTGTGTCATAGAATTACATCAACCAATTAGTAAAGTTACGAAAAATAGGATCAGTCAATGATTATGTTCATCAATTCCAAAACCTATCCTTGTGTGCGGAGAATATTATGGAAGGGAATCTAAATTACCTATTTCTTAGGGGTCTCAAGGACCACATTTAGTAGGAGGTGTGTATGTTTTATCCAATTAAGGTTTCTAATTCTATTATCATGGCATGTAGGGCAAATGAAACATTTATGTCGAGTAATAGGCATAATTTTACTAACATCAGAGACTGTAACACACTGACACCATCATTCCCTCGGTTAATTTGACTAACACCTTAATAAATTGAAGAAAAGAGAGAAAAAGGGTTATGTTTTAACTGTGACAACAAATATGGACTGGGCCATAAATGTGTTGAAAAGAAGTTCTATATTGACGGATCCAATGAAGAAGAAGAGAAGGAAGAAGATGAAGAGAAAAAGGTAATTGTCGAGCCAAAGGAGGAGTTAGGATATCCCCAATCAATGATCTCGTGTCATGCAATTTTAGGTATTAGCACCCCCAAACCCTCAAAGTGGTTGGATTCTTAAAAAACAGAGGGTAACAGTGTTAATTGATTCAGGAAGTACTTACAACTTCATCAATCATAAGTTGGCAGTGCGCTTGAATTTTTTTGTTTATCCAACTCCCGAATGTCAAGTAATGATTGCTAATGGGGGTTCTATTAGTTGTTAAGGAAAATGTTATAACATTGAACTCACCATGGGATATTACTTGCTAAATATACATATGTATGGCATTTCCATGGGGGAGTAGACATTGTGTTACGATTTCATTAGCTTACCACTTTGGGAACTGTTGAATTGAACTTTAGAGAGTTGTTCATGTGTTTTTCAGTTAGAAAGAATGGATTTTGAACTAAGAGGATTAAGAGAAAAGTCCCCACAGTTGATGAGCTCTCACCATATGCAAAAAATGTTGAAAAAGGTACAGAGGGGTTCGTGGCACAACTATTTTTATGGGAAACAAATCACTCAAATGTAGTTATACCATCAAATATGAAAAAAATTATAGATGAGCACTCAGTTGTGTTGAAAGATATGTCAAAGGGTTTTCCTCCAAAAAGAGACCATGATCATGTTATCCAACTAGTACCAGGAAGCCAACCGCCCAACATAAGACCTTATAGGTACCCATATGTGTTAATGAGTGAGATTGAGAAGATTGTACAAGAGATGTTAGAAGTAGGAATTATCCGTCATAGTCAAAGTGCTTATTCTTCTCCAGTATTGCAGGTACGTGAAGAAGATGACAATTGGCACATGTGTCCTGATTATAGGGAACTCAATAAGTACATAGTCAAAGATAAGTTTCTTATTCCTGTAATTGATGATTTTTTAGATGAGTTGCATGGTGTTGTTTACTTTACAAAACTTGACCTCTGTTTTGGATATCATCAAATCAGAATTAGGGATGAGGATGTTCATAAAACAACCTTTAGGACACATGAAGGTCATTATGAATTCTTAGTAACTCCTTTTGGTCCCACAAATGCACCCTCTACATTTCAAAGTTTGATGAATTATATCTTTAAGCCATTCCTACATAAGTTTGTTTTAGCATTTTTTGATGATATACTAATATACAACAAAACATGGGATGAAAACTTGCATCATGTAAATAAAGTATTGGATGTTAGAGTAAACATAGTTTACATTGTAATTATGCATTGTATTTACTTTTTTACCTTAGCTAATTAGTTGGTGTATTGTTATATGGTTTTATAAACCACATTTGTCATATTATTCACGCAGATTTATTTGTTTCATAGCTATAACAAATACATTTGTTTGTATTAGATTATTTGTGCTTCTCAGATGTATTTTGGAAGCTATTGTAATCAGGTTTATTGTTTCACTTGTGCAACTTATTCTTTGTTTGTATCCGGTTGTCCAATATCTATAAATATTGCAACTGGCTCTATTGTACATGTTTTTTCCTGAATATCAATAAAATTATAGGCTTCTGTCCCTGTTCCATAATTAAATTAGAGACTCTTGAAAAACATTAGCTTTATGCAAATCCCTCTAAGTTTTGTTTTGGAGTCAAGGAGGTTAAATATTTGGGTCACGACATCTCTTATGAAGGTGTTAAAGTGGATCATAACAAGATAAAGGCCATGATTGAGTGGAAGGTTCCAAAAAACATACAAAATCTTCGTGGATTTTTGGGGCTTATAGGTTATTATCATATATTTTAAAGGAATTATGGTAGCATAGCAGCACCATTGACAACTTTATTGATGAAGGACTCTTTCCATTGGAATGAGGAAGCTACCAAAGCATTTGAGAAGCTAAAGGGGGCCATGTGCACCATTCTAGTTCTAGATACTCCTGATTTTTCCAAAGCATTCATTATTGAATGTGGTGCTTTAGGGTATGGTATGGGTGCAACAATCATGCAAGAGGATCACCCCATTACCTTTGGGAGTTATCAATTCAAAGGTAAGAATATGTTAAAACTGATTTATGAGAAGGAAATGCTAGCCATACTTCATGCAGTAAAGCAATGGAGACCATATCTTATAGCAATACTTCTTAGAGCAATGTTTATCATTTGACGAACAAAAAAAATGGGTCTAAAAAATGTTGGGGTATGATTTTGAGATAATCTATAAGAAAGGGAAGGATATTGTAGTTGTTGATGCTCTTTTGTGGAAGGATGATTCAGTTGAGGCATTTTTGTGTACCGTATATCTATATTATAGGAAGATATGGTCGAGGAGGTAAGGTCCAAATGGCGAGATGACCCAAGTACACAAAATATCATTTAGAATTTCCAACAAGATCCAAGTATGTTAGGAAAAATTGTATGGAAAGCGGATGTTTTATGGTACAAGGATAGATTATACCTATGTAAGAACTCAACCTTAAAAAAATATGGTTATATCTGAGCTCCATACTTCTCTAGTAGGGGGAATTCTAGAATTTTGAAGACTTACCATCGAATCAAGCAAGATTTATTTTAGGAAGGGCTAAAACAGGATGTCCAAAATTTTGTGGCATAATGCATGGTTTGTCAGCAAAATAAGGGTGAAACAATTAAGTGCCCAAGTCTTTTACACCCTATATCAATTCCTAGCCAGTGGTGGGAAGAGGTTTCCATGGACTTCATCATAGGTTTGCCTAAATCATAAGGGGAAAATGTAATCATGGTTGTGGACCAAATATGCCCATTTTTGTGTCTTGTGACACCCATTTGTTGCAAGTACAGTAGCAGTAGCCTTCAATGGATATAGTTCAAAAGCTACATGGGACACCAAATATTATTGTAAGTGTTTGATACTCTATATTTACTAGTAATTTTTGGACCAAACCTACATTTTCCTCCATAAAATTAATAGACATTGCCCCCAAAAAATTAGGAATAGACACTTAAATACTTCTTTCCTTCAACTATAGTTGTCTCTCTAGCTATCCAGTAACATTATACAAAAAACAAAAACCTTTTTCTAGAAAAAATTATGCACTTGCATATCCTGGAGCTACGTCAAAGAATGGTAATAGTATAAACAAAATCATACAAGTTTAAACATGTGTCATATCTGGTTTTTAGTTCCAAAAATACCATAATATTTTTTTATGTGTATGCATAAAAATTATGTTACCAAAATCAGAGAAAATAACTAGGAAAAATCGACAAGAGTTTAACACCACATGTGATAATGGAGTTATACACTAACGGCCTACGTCTCCAAGTCCAATTCAAGGGACCGATCTATTAAAATAATATAAAATAACACTTACAATGAGTATTAAATGATTTTGATCTTCTCACTAGATTCCTCTTGCAAAATTAAGCCTAGTCTCCTTTGGCACTTTTGCCAAATTCTCCTCCTAGCTCGCTCAATAAGCCTCCTTAATAAAAACATAGTCTCTGCCTCCTCCTATTTTAATTACAAGGTGACCCCTTTTATAGTGTTTATAAACACCATGGCCTATCAGTGAGGCCTATCTATTTTAATCGGCCGACCATGGTTTGAATCCTTTCACTTTTTATTAAAGTGGGATTCATATTGATTTACATTGATATGCCTTTTGTAATAAAGTGCCCCCTCCATTAGTCCACATGGACTCCACTTTTGGCTGGTTTGGTGGGTGGGGGGGCTATTTATTTGTCCCACATGCATGGGGATTTAAATGGAGGAGGCCTTTTTAAAACTTGGTTGACCAAAGAACCCATGGCTTGGGCCACGTTTGGCATTTTGCCCCACCGTTTAATTACAAACAGCTCATTGTGAGCTCATTGGTTGTTGAACTCACCCGATAGAAGAGATGTGCTATGTTGGTTTGGCCACGTGGTGGCAGTGCTTTGTTGGTGTGCTCGCATAATGAGTTGGGCCATGGAGCTTTCATTTGTGGAGACATGTGGCTTTGTGTGGGATTCCACGTATGTGGCTTGAGTGGTTGAGAATTAGTTTTTAATACCACATATGTGGATCGGCTAACAATGTATAGCATAGCTCGTCAAGCTATGTGGGGAACTCACCCAATGCAAAATAGTAACTTGCCCTACAATATAATTATGGAGCTCTCCAAGTTAGACCAATATGAAACTGAGTTGGCTCGATATATGTGGCATTATACGATGGAAAAGGCAGTCCTTTGTGAAAATAGTGTGCCAAACCTGGCTGAGGGTCCCCAGCCAGTAAAATATTGAGGCCCACCAATTTTTCCATTCATTGAAGACTGAGAGGTGCTCAAATGCAAAATTTCAACTTTTTCACCATCTTTTTCCAAATGTTGTTGTCATGTCGGTCAGTTGACCCTGCCTGAATCGAATGTTGACCAAACTTTCAATGGCCATAACTTTTGCATACGGGCCTCGTTTTCTACAAACAAGATATTGTCGGAAAGATCCAATTTTCCTCTACACAATGCAACTGCTAGAAACTAATTCTGAGAAGATTATAGATCGATGTTTCTCAGTGAGGGATCTCTGGATCATTCCTCCCCACTGAGAAACTTTTGGACCTCCAAAAGTTAATTTAATTGGTAAATAGGTGAGGGTATTTCTACCTCACCTTTCTGGTTTCCATCCATTTTTCCCTATTTGGATGCATGCCTTTTAAACCCACACAGAGATATTCAACATCACCCCTCTGTGAGGTTCTAACCTTCCTGTCCAAGATGATATCTTCCTACAACTCACCCAGATAATCAAGTGAAAAATCATCAACATATGGTATGACATTAGCATCATGATCGATAATCATAGGTGGTTCATACAACTTCAAATTTTCAACATTCACAACTGAATAAATTTGCATGTATGGAGGTAAATCTAACTAGAAAGCATTGTTACCAATTTTCTCCAAGATTCAGAATGGACCATACCGAATTGGTTTTAACTTTTTCCCTTCACCTGTCATCCTTTCTTTGCTGAGGTGAAGCCAAACTGAATCACCAACCTGGAACTTGTGATCAGTTCTATGTTTATCATGCCTTGCTTTATATTTCACTTGAATTTTCTCCAACTGTTCTCATAAATATTGATGGACCTATTGTATTCGTTACACAATTTTTTTAGCTTTGTCAGTATCACTAAGTCCACTAACATCAGTTTCTTGTTCAAGAGATAAATCTAATGGATATTTAGGCAGATAACCAAAACAAGTCTCAAAAGGAGACTTCATAGTAGAAGAATGTATGGCACGGTTATAAGCATGTTGCACATAATACAAATGTTCATCCCACAATTTTGGATGTTTACCACAATAGCCCCTAAGCAAATGTACCACTGTGTGGTTTCACAACCTCTGTTTGACCATCGGTCTGTGGATGGAAAGTAGTACTTTTCTTCAGTTTTGTGTCCATCAAACCCCACAAAGTTGACCAAAACTCCCCAAGAAACCTGGAATCCCGATCTGAAATAATAGAAGTGGGAAAACCAAAATGAACCCATACAAACTGAAAGAATAAATGTGCAGTCCCTTCACCAGTTATTTGTTTAGTACAAGGAATCAACACACACATCTTGTTAAACCTATCCACAACCACATATAGATAGTCGTGTTTCTTTCATGACATGGGAAAACCTCCTACAAAATCCATAGAAACACTTTCCCATGGATGTAGGGACATGAAGAGGAGTATAAAGTCCTAACTTCCTGTTACTAGGCTTGCTCATGGCACAAAGAACACATCCTTTTATATACCTGGTTACATGCTCATGCATTTTAGGCCAATAACAATACCTCTGTAAATGTGCAACTATTTTACCAATACCAAAATGTCCAGATATAAGAGAAGTATGAGCTTCCCTAATCACATGCACTCTTTCATTCTGTGGAATGCAAAGTTTACCAGAATGATATAAAATTCCATCATGCACATGATAATCCAATTCTCCTACCTGTTTACCACTCATTAAATCTTCATATACTTCCTTAAAATCAGCATCATGCACATATTTCTCTTTATAACTATCATGAGCCAAAGAACTATGTTGTAGAAGAACAAATGCAACAACAACTGGAGGTCTAGATAGCATATCAACAACCTTGTTTTGTGTACCTTTTTTATACCTGATCACGAGGTGAAACTGCTGCAAGAATCCCATCCAACGGAAATGTCTAGACTGTTGTAACTTTGTTTGTGTTTGCAAATACTGAAGAGGCTGATGATCAGTATGTATAACTATTTCTTTTCCCATCAAGTAATGCTTCCATTTTTTTACACTCTGCACCAAAGCATACAACTCTTTATCATAAGTTGGATAATTTCTTACCGCACTTGTGAAGGTTTCTGAATGGTAACACACAAGTCATTTCTGTTCTGCATCAAAACTACCCCCATTGTATATTCACTAACATCTATCTCATTCTCAAATGACTACTACAAATCTGGAAGTGTCCAAGACCGGAGCGGTACTGATTTTCTCTTTCAGTGTATCAAAATCCTTCTATTATTTTCCTCCCCACTGAAAGACTTGTTTAACACTTGTCAAAGCATGCAAAGGAGATGCAATAAATGAGAAGTTAGAAATGAATTTTCTCCAATATTGTACTACACCAAGAAAACTCCTAACTTCTGTCACATTATTGGGTCTAGGCAGTTTACAATGACCTCAACTTTTGCAGGATCTATTTTCAATTCACCATTTCCCACAACATAACCCAAATAGATTAAAGATGTTTTCCCAAATTCACATTTTGACATCTTCAAAAATAATTTTTCTCCTCTTAATGCATCTAAGACTTTCTGGATGTGATTAACATGATCATCCCAAGACTTACTGAAAATAAGAATATCATCTAAGTAGACAATAACGAAATCATCAATGAATGGTCTAAAAACATCATTCATAACCCTCATGAATGTTGTTGGTGCATTGCACAATCCAAATGGCATTACTAACCATTCAAATAATCCATGTTTCATTTTAAAATTAGTTTTCCACACATCACCTTCATTAATCCTTACTTGGTGATAACCACTTCTTAAGTCTAACTTAGTGAAATAAATAGCATTCTTTAATTGATCCAGTAAATCATCAATTCTAGGAAGAGGGTAATGATTTTTCACCGTGATTTTGTTCAAAGCATGAAAATCAACACACATCTACCATGTGCCATCCTTCTTTGGCACCAAAATTATTGGCGAACCACAAGGAGATGAACTTGGATGGATGATACCTTTTTCCCAGAGTTCCATCACATATTTCTTGATTTCCTTGTTTTCAACCACAAGACAATCTATACATACCAATGTTAGGAAGAGGTGCATCCTGTAGCAACTGTATCTCATGTTGAACCCTGCTTTTGGGAGGTAGACCCTGTGGATCCTGAAAAACATCATCATAGTTAGAAACAAGTTTAACCAATTCATTACGATGTTTAGGATCACAATCCTCAAAATCCTTTTCATGATCATTCTCTTTGGCTTTGATCATCATGAGCACAAAAATCTTGCTTGAGTTGACAAGCCTTTTCATCTGACCTGCAGTAACCAAGGAAGGACTATTTTTTACATGGTGAGCTCTAACAATATACTCAATTCCATCCTTCACAAGAAAGTACTTATTTTCTTCCCTATAGAAGATTGATTTATGATCATATAAGTAAGGACTTCCCAAAACAACACCACAAATATCCAAAGGAACAACATTCAAATCAACCTCATCAATAAACTTGTCTGTAATGGAAAATCTGAATCTACAAGTTTTAGTTACCTGCAGCTTTGCATCATCACAAACCCAACCCAAAGGATAAGGCTTAGGATGTGTCTTGGTTTTGAGTCCCAATTTCTTAACAACCTCCTCTGAAATCAGATTAGCTTGAGATCCACTATCAAATAGAGTATCTATTTTGGTATGTTTAGAAATAACTCTAAGGTGGAAAATCTCATTTTGTTTCTTTTCATCATGTATAGATTGTTGACTAGAAGAAGATGCAACATTTGAAGTACTAGTGTTGGAAGAAGAGAGGGAACGATTACCTTGAAAACTCATGGCCATGATCTTGGTTTCATCCCCTGAATCAGACCCAAGATCATGAACCATAATATTCATTTTCTTCTCTTTTCTTTCCTATTAGTCATCCATTTAGGCTTCATTTAGGATGTAATTTCCAACACCTAGACTCATCATGGTTCTTTTTACAATGATTGCAAAATGGTTTTCCATCTTTCTTCTCAATAGTAGAGTTCATTTTTTTCTTACCCTTTCCTTTTCCTTATTCTTTCGAACCTTTTCCTTGTCCTTCGGATTGCTTGTTCTTTTGCTTAAAAGAAGAAAAGGAGGACTCCTTAGTCATTTTCCCTCGTGCTTCCAAATGTGTAGCTTGAACACACACTACATCAAGATTAGTAGGACCTAAAACAAGAATCATATGCCTTAGGTAACTATGCAACCCACCAATATATTTAAGCAGTGTTTCTTGTGTGTTTAGGGAAATTCCAAGAATTAGAGCCCTTTTCCTAAATTCTTGTGTATAGTCTTGAACACTTTGTCCCTTAGCTTGTCTTAATGTTTTCCAATCCATCATAGTTTGTTTCTTGTAACCAAGAGGATAAAATTGTTGTCTAAGATTTGAAACAAAATCAGACCAAGAAGTAATCCCTTTACCTTGGGTTTCCTCTACTTCTTGTAGCTTACTCTCCCACCAAATGAGTGTTGTTCCACCCATCTGAAGAGTTACCAAATGAATTCTTTCTTCATCATCAACAAATTTCTGAATCCTGCAATATATCTCAATCTATTTGATCCAGTTATCCAATTTTTTTGCATTAAGCTCTCCATTATATATTGGCAATTCAAACTTGACATCTAATTTTAATGAAGGACAAAAATCAGATTTTTGAGATTCACCTTTAGGAATATTAGAACTAGAGGCCTCTTCTGTTTTACCTTCTCTAGTTGATTTTTCCCTTTGTCTATCTCAGTACAATTCTTCCACCATCTCTTTCATTTGAAGGAATGATTTCTGAAACTCTGTCTCTTCTCATTCCTCCATCGATGGACTTCTAGATCTTCTTGTGCTGATTTTGGGATCCTCTCCTACTAATTTTCCTTCACCCTTCTTAGACTGGGACCTTGTTATCATTCACCACAACTTGCAATCCAAACACGGTTAATCTGATCATAGACCAACTCTGATACCAATTGATCCGAAATCATAAGCAAAATTGTCACATGCATCCATTATTTTACTTTAAATAATGATTTTACAGATTAAAATTGACAGAATGAATTTCTTCTATTTTTGATTAAAACTAATAGGCCACGAGCACTGTGAAATTCATAGAAAATAACTAGGAAAATTTGACAAGAGTTCAACACCATACATGATAACGGAGTTCGGCACTGAAAGCCTACGTCTCCAGGTCCAATTCAAGGGACCGATCTATTAAAATCATATAAAATAACACTTACAATGAGTATTAAATGATTTTGATCTTCTCACTAGATTCCTCTTGCAAAATTAAGCCTAGTCTCCTTTTGGCACTTTTCCAAATTCTTCTCCTAGCTCACACAATAATCCTCCTTAATAAAAATACAGTCTCTACCATCCTCTGCTCTTCAAATACAACAGACCGATACCTTTTATAGTGTTTCTAACACTATGGCCTATCGGTGAGGCCATTATTATTTTACCATGATTCGACCATCACCCTTACCCCTGAATGGCCTTTTTTAATAAAGTGGGATTCATTGATTTCATTTATTTAAAATGATACGCCTTTTACATGAAGTGCCCCCCATTTAGCCCATGTGGACTCCTTTTTGGTGCTTGGTGGGTGGGAGGGACTGTTTATTTTTCCCACACGCGTGGGTGTTTTAAATGGAGGAGGCCTTTTTTAAGTGGCTTGTCTGACCACTTAACCTGTGGCTAAGGCCACATGGCATTTTTCCCCAGGTGTTTAATTACATTAGCCACGTACTTTGAGCTAGGTTTGGTCACTCAATGTGATTATCATGGGGCCAAGTGTTTTAAAAATGCATGGTGAGGTTACATGGGTTAGTAAGTGGAGATGTGTGGCAATGTCATGGTAGAGATGGTTAATAAGCATGAGCTCGTGGGAGAATATTATAGGCTAATTAATGTAATATGGCACATCGTGGCTCGGCTAAACAATGATTTAACATAACTCATCGAGCTATGGAATAGCTCACCTGATGCAAAATAGTAACTCGTCCTACAATATAAATATGGAGCTTTCCAAGTAGACCAATATGAAACTGAGTTGGCTCAATATATGTGGCATTATACGATGACAAAGGCAGTCCATGAAAAGAGTGTGCCAAACCTGGCTGAGGGTCCCCAGCCAGCAAATAGCGGGGCCCACCAATTTTTCGTTCATCGAAGACCGGAGGTGCTCAAACCAAATTTATTTTTAACCTCCACTTACGCCAACTTTTTCCACCAATGTCACCTGTCATGTCAGTCAATTGACCCTGCTTGAACCAAATGTCCACCAAAATTTCAATGAACATAAATTTTACATAGAGCTCTGTTTTCCACAAATAAGGTATCTTCGGAAAGCTCCAATTTTCCTCTACGCAATGCAACTATTCCCTTGGATCACTGGGAGGCATAAAAGAATTATGGCCTCTTGGAACGTGAGGATTGTAGGGTAAATGGGTCTCTTTCCAAGTCTTGAGGATTTCAAATTTTTTAAAAAAGTATGCTCTATATGTAATCCCCAAGATTGACATTGTTGCACAATATGAGTTTGTTAGAATTCTTGGAGGCATTCAATAAAATTCCATTGGCAGACTAAAGCCAACTCCAAAACCATTGTCAACACATTCACAACCATGGTAAAATAAGAGCCTTGCAGCAGGATCTGGACATCCATCAATGCTTAATGGAAATGGTTTATTGTCAGGTTTGGCTGAGGGTTCTCAGCAAGAAAATAACGGATCCCACCAAATTTTCATTCATCGAATGCCGCATATCGCTGTCGTGTTAGTCAATTGACCCTACCTAGACCGAATGTTGACCAAACTTTCAATGACCATAAATTTTGCATACGGGCTCCATTTTCCTCAAAAAATATATTTTCAGAAAGCTCCAATTTTCCTCTACACAATGAAACTATTGGAAACTGATTATGAGGAGATTATAGATCATTTTTTCTTAGCGGATCCCTTGGATCACTGGGAGGCATAAAAGAATTATGGCCTCTTGGAACGTGAGGATTGTAGGGTAAATGGGTCTCTTTCCAAGTCTTGAGGATTTCAAATTTTTTAAAAAAGTATGCTCTGTATGTAATCCCCAAGATTGACATTGTTGCACAATATGAGTTTGTTAGAATTCTTGGAGGCATTCAATAAAATTCCATTGGCAGACTAAAGCCAACTCCAAAACCATTGTCAACACATTCACAACCATGGTAAAATAAGAGCCTTGCAGCAGGATCTGGACATCCATCAATGCTTAATGGAAATGGTTTATTGTCAGGTAAGGAAGTTTTAAATGCCTTGGCAGTCATGAATGCAAATTTTTATGTATAATTTCAAGAGAAATTTTGTAAAGGACCAATGCCTAAAATGGAATGTGAAGACTTGCATTCAACCCAATGCCTAAGCTATTTCGAAGTGAGTAACATATATGGGTGTAGAGGAATTTAATAGTGTGTTGGGGGAATGTTTCATGTGTTTGATTTTTGGGTGTTTTTTGGAGAGAGGTGGAGAAAACCATAGCTTGAAGTGCGTCATAAGAGAGCTTAAACCTTGGAGAAATCCTCTTCACTTTACATGCATAGATCTCTCTTTTCCACCTCACTTAATATCATGATATTTTTCTCTTCTCCTTACATTAGCATAGTTTCCATGTAGTTGAGGTACAAGTGTAAATGAAATAACTATTCAAGGTTTTGTTATTTTATATGCATTATAATAATGATCTTATCACCATTATCTAAATTTTAATTACTCTAATATCTCACCTTTTAATTTAATAGATGGAGCACCTTGTAATCCTTCACATTTAAACATGTTTGATAGAGTGTGTGGCTTTAAGTATCAGAGATGTGTTAGTAAAACACTAAGAAAACCAGTTTTACCATTTTTTTAATAAGTACTCGAACAATTAATATTTTTCTTTAGAACTAGCACTTGACATACATACATGATTACATTGTGGAGACATCTAAAATGTCAACATGATTAATTACGATTAATTTGTCCCATAAGTATCCCGACATCATCTATATAATTATTAATCGCAAGATTAATTATTATTATTTAATCCTAATATCATCATTAATCCCTTTATCCTTCATCTGAATTTCGTCATTTATCTAATCCTATCATTTATCTAAATATCCCATTTCATCATCCCTTTAATCCTTTATTTTATCCATTTTCAACCATGTAATAATTAATCACAAGATTAATTATTATTATCCTATTATAATCCATATTAACATTTTCTAGGAATTTAATATTCCTATTTCTACCTACCCACCTACCCTACACATCCCTAAACCTAGCCTTTCCATGTAACATCACCCCTAATCAACATTTATTAACCTAATCTAATTTTAATCCTAATCACATCCTCACATCTAAATATAGAGGCTTCTATTTCTGGAAGCCTCTCTAAATTTCCCTCTTTCATATTTAAAAATTCAAATAAACCTTCCACTCTCCATTGAATCTTCTCTCAAATTTTAGAATTATCCATTCCTCACATGTATTCTACACCCTTGATCCAAATCCAACATGGCTTCATCTTAGCCATTGAATCCTCCACCCAAAAACTATAAATTAAGCTCTCCTCCTCCATGAGAGCCAACTTGGAAATCCATAAACAACCTTTTCCATTTTTATCTTCAATCATCCAGTCAATCCATCCACTCCATCAATCCATTTTCAATCTACTCCAATCAATTCATCCTCTTCATCAAGAAATCATCCAATATAATTAAAGGGGAGATGTTGCTACCAAAATCAATCCACAAATCTGAAGCAATCCAACCATTCCATCCAAGGAGAAAATCCAATCACATCAAATAAGGAGGATTCTGACTTGTGAGGTAAGTGCAGGTATTATCTTCTCCTCCCTCTTTCTACCTATTGCTCAATCTGAGGTAAGAGAATTAGTGAGTGTTGGTTTAGGATTTAATCTGTGTTTGGTTTCCTATTTTGAAAGTTGTATGCTAACACCATTATTTTTCATCTACACATGGTATTTTATTTTATGATTAGAACCTCTTCTATGGTATATAGAGATTTCAAAACAATTGTTAAACCTTACACTCTGGATATATCAGTGGTGTAGTTATTTGGCATTAATACAACAACCTGCAGTCACCATCCTTGGCCCAAGATTACTCATTTTTCTTGGCAAGAGGTGGCTTCTCCCTTGGTCACCACTTATTCGATTTAGGGATCTCCTTAACCTATATACCTTTCTTTTTGTTCATTCAGAAAACACTTTATACTACCTTAAACTAGTTCTTTCTTGAAAGCTCAGAATTACCTAACCTTGGATTAAGTCATTTCGTCCAAACCATTTAGATTAGGAAGCCCTTCTTATGGTAGAATATCCTGTTCAGGTGATTGGCACTTTGGCTTCCTAGGTGCATATTTTACCCATATTTGGAATACTTTTAGAGTGGAGAATATTGTTTCACTTTGGAATGGTACTTCTAAATTGAGTCTTATGTGCCAGATTTTCTAATGTTATTATTGATCAGTACTCTTTTAGCATTATCAATATAAGTTATAATTGGTTTCAAATGATGTTATTTCATATTGGTATACATCGCTTGCAAGGTGGTTCATACAAGGTATCACCTTTTTATCCTTTTGGATCACTAGAGCTATGCTACATGCATTGTGTTCAAACTTCACCCTTTCACTCCTTGGGAAATCATGCCTGAGAAGAAGGACACAACTTATTAGATTATACTACCATCGGTTCCTTAGCAATCTCCTCATATTGGATTAAGAGGTTAGAAGCTCTCTACCTTATTGTCATTCTATATTCACACATCTGCATCATGAGGGATGGCCATTTTGTGGCCACCTCCTTAGCTATGATGAGTTGGGAAACTATTCCCTGTTTGTAATAAAGTTCCTTTGACATTAGCTATCTGGGCTCTGACTAGTTGAGATCAATCTTATTGGCCAGTATGACAATATGTAGAGGTGAATGTTTTAAATCTTCTTGCCACTCTCTAGTTGTGACCCCATTGCGTAGGGGAAGAGAACCTTCTAGATGGTGGTTGGGAAATATTTATGACAATGACCCTCTCTCTCTCACTAGACTTCTGAAATTATTGATGCTATGGTTTGTCTAGATATAATGGTAGCTACCTATTTACATCTTTCCTTTTTGTGACACATGTTGTTGTAGATGCCATGCAATATGACGATAATGTAACAATGTTGCATGGTGCTTCCATACCAGGGTTATATCTTTTGTTAATGTTCTTAAAATTTTACAACACCTTGAAAGAGATTGTAAAGTTGAATTTGAAAATGTAATCAAAATGCAATTAGGCTGTTCATGTGAAACATAATAATCACATTCACGTGATTAGCTCTACAGGATACTAACAATGAATTTTGGCAGATATCTTAGTGCCTTGAAATTAATAGAGATTAGGCATATGAAGTATTTCCATAGAAGAGGCTTCTCGATCAGAGTGGACATGTTGGTTGAACTCTATATTCACTGGTTCAAAAGTAGACTTAAATAATGTGACCTCAAATCAAGTCAAACTATCAACTGGTCAAGGGAGTATGAAAGTTGACCTCCCTAGGACTCTAGTCAGTTGGGAAGGAGACAAGATTCTAAAGACTTGAGAAAAAGGTTGAGCAAGCTTGTAGAACCAAACACTCTTGAACTATCAATTACTAGGTGATGTACACTTAGACACCTATTTGAAAAAGCTTTGGGATAAAAAAGGGATGCAGTATTATCTTCTTAGCTATGTTTTTAACACTTGAGGAAATTATTGCTATGTTTAAACTCTTATATGAAGAGCACACTTATGGTGTAGTAAATTATGAGTATCATAACTTGGAGGAACTAAGGGTCCCAATGCACAAATAGGAAGCATCATGTCACAAATCCTATATGTGCAAGTCAATGCTAACAGACTGGAAAACTTGTAAGCATCAAAAAATGTTTCCCTATATGGACCCAACTTTATTTGGGTATATCATATTGACATATGATACAGATGGGCTTAGATAAACACAATTTGATGGGGACACATTTTTCTAGTTTAGTTTATTGATGTGAGTTGTTACGCTAATGACGTGATTCCATTGGCAAAAACCATTTAAGACTTAAAAGAAAATCCCTTGGGCCCTAGAGCTCCATTTGCCTAAAGAAGTAGGGGTGTAAGTGAACACCAACAAAAACTTCATGATTTTCTCAAGTCAATAAGTTAGTACTCAATGTGTCTTGCAATTTGTACCTTAGAGTTTCAAGAAATGGTATTAAAATACAAATATCTTATGGTCTCGAGATTCAAAATGTAAACTAAGCTGAGATAACATGTAAGATGAAAATAAGCCATAAGGATGTTGGAGAGATTTTTATGTGCTCCAAAACAAGTCTTTATGACATGCTGAATTGATGGGACTTGGAAATGATCTCCACGATAGGTCCTATTTGGATTACTAGTTATTTCAGATGGTGTTATACTGGTCCATGTGCCTCTGTACGGAGGTAATGATGTGGGAAAAGTCTTGTAGACTTGTGAGGCATCATTCTTTTTGTGCTCGGTAACAACTAATTTGTAGCAATTTCAGAACTTAAGTTGTTCTCACTAGTCCCCTACGAAATCCTTCTTGCTGGTAAAAATGAGTTAAGTGACCTCCCCCTTAGAGGTAACCACTATGACCGTAAATCTACTACTGTTACCTTAAAAAATAGAAAACATGGTTTTAGTAGTGTTTTTGGGATTTAAAAATTGGGCATGACGATTATGTTAGCTAGATTTTCTACACGAACTGAAAGAACTAGGCAATGGATGAAATAAAACTCACAAACGAATTAGTAGACGAGACATCAACGTGTAAATGAATGTCTAAACTTTGTCAGTTAAGACATGAGTAAATGTATGTGGGTTTGACTTTAAGTTGCATAATTTCAATGAGCCGTGGAGGATAGGAAATCAAGCTACAAACAAGTACATTACATGTGACAGAGTTCAACCTGACTCATGCAACATGTGAAAAAGATAGAATCCGGGATGAAATTACATGAAGATGTAAAGATCCATCCAATAGTCTCAACTAAGGACTAGCTCCCATAAGCTCATAGATGAAACAAACAGATCTCACAATACAGAATTTAAAGAAAAGGAAAGTTTCAAATCTAGATCTGAGATAACACAGTTTATACAAAGATCTACACAGAAGTAAGAAACAAATGCACTGTTGACACAAAGTTCTCTGGAAATCTGCCTCCTTTCAATTCCTTACCTTTCATAAATATATCAAGGGTTTCAGCTCAAAGTCTGGAACACAAGAATGTTGATTACAAATTCTAATCCTTTAACCCATAGGTTCTTCCTCTATTTATAGTGTATAGAGGGAAATTACAAATAAGAATTTTTTAACTGAATTGACACATGCAGAAGCTATACAGAAAACAACTGGAAATATTTCCCCTGAAATTTATCTCCTCATCACATGCATCTAAAGACTAAATCAAAGTTTTGCATGTCTTCCACCTATTTCCAAGTAATTGACTTCTTCAAGTAACGAATTTTAAACCAATGACTTAAGTTTTATAATTTAATCGATTGCTTGATTACTTTGTCAGAGAAAATAAGAGAAAGAAAAGAAACAGGAAAAGAAATTAGAAGAAAGGTGCAACACTCAAAGTCTTGTTATTTTTACATATTTTGAATGCGGTTGACTCTTTTTCCTTTGATTCTCACCAAACTAGATCTGGAAGCAGCTGTATGTGATTTGCCTGCGGGTGCTACCTCTGACTTGTCTTCCCCTTTTATCCTTGAAGCTTTTGCAATTCTTCTCTAGTATATGCACCAGTGTAATGTTTGTCATAAATAACTTAGACAAAACTCACCATCTTTTATTTTTAATTACATATGAACAATTTTAAAATTTGGAAATTACTCCGGGCAAAGGAAAACACAAGTAAAGGGGGCACATGCATAATCTCCTGAAAGGAATTTTTCATGCAATGACTTCCACATGGGTTGCATTAGAAACAAGAGGATGAATTTTTGCTGAAAGCCTTTGAAATTATGAGAGATGGACCTATTTCTTCCTCTGATTCTGAAGATATATTCAATGTATCAGATATTGACTTTTTCTTTCTTTACCAATATGGGCATAAATGGAGTATTCCTTTAATTAATTCAGACAAGTATGCAATCCATAACATGAATATCTAATTTCTTCACTGAGATCTGATTATAAAGTATGATGCCCTCTATTTTTAGACTTTTCTGGCATGCCAAACAAACTAAAAATATTATTTTATTCACTTGTGCACTCGCATCAACATGCAGATGCTTTGAATAATAAAAAGAAAGCATTTCTAACCCTAGGCACCAAAATTGGATACTTCCTGGTGTTGGTTTTCAGAATGGAACATGGGTTGAAACCACAGTCAGGGGACAACAAGTCCCTCCTCTTTAATGGGAGAGATTCCCTTATTGAAATAAGGAAAAACAAATGTACAGATATATAATTCTCAATGTTTGAACCTTAATATTTTGGAATGTTTTCATACTTAAAATATTATCAATCAGAAGGAATGGAAGAATAAAGAGATGGGAGAAGGAAGAAAACAACAATGCTTTTGGGAAATATAGATAGCAGAGTATCTCCCTACTCGCATTGAACCAAGAAAATATAGAAAAGGATCAATTACTTCACCACCGATGCAAATCTGCAGACACAAAGTTCTAAAGATTACACAGACCAGAACACAAAGCTTCTATTGAATGCAAAACAAATGATCCATTGAATCGAGCCAGGAGAGAGAGATATAACAGAGTAAAATAAGAAAAGAAAGAACTTTTGTATTGAATTACTTTAGAATTTACAACCTTCCCAGAAAACTAGAATCCCCTTTTTCCGTGGCCAAAACCATGTTCTTATAACAATTCATATACATCCATACTTTGTCCCCAAGAAAAGAATATCCGAAAGGAATAATGTTTATTGCAGATCCGCTTTTGGAAAGTGACATGAAACAAACGCACTCATGAAAACTAGAGGTTCAAAAAGGCGAATGTGTTTCTGAGGGGAGTATCTATAGGAGCACCAAGGGTGGTTACAGCTGAGGGGAAGGAGAGGATGATCTGGCATGGTGAGGAGTTTTATTATTGCGGAGTGATGTGGAGTATGATGGATGTGGGTATGGCCAACAATGTTGCGCATGAGGTTGTTACTGAGATTGGGATTACAAGTTCAGATCATCCAAGCTTATCATTATGTTGGTTATCTTAATTTTCAGTAGACTGGAGACCTCATTTTCTTGTTGAGTACTCCAAGGACCGACACACTTGTGAGATTCTGGATGGTCACATACAGGATGATATCTATAGGTTGGAGGATGAGATGCTCCTCTATCAGGGAAGATTGAACCTTGTGTCAGATTCATGGTTGTGGATGGAGATGCTACGACATGTGCATTTTCCTTCTATGACTAGGCATTTGACCTACGATGAGACCTACATGTTCATATTTGAGAGTTTCATATGCCATAGGTTGAGGAAGGATATCCCCAACTTAATACAGGCATATATGCTTTGTCACTATGACAAGTCAGAGCTTATGGGTTCATCATTTGTTGAATCAACATGGGACAACACTCCTATGCTTTTTGCTTCTTTTATGCCCAGTGAGCACTTCACCCACGTGTTAGTCAGTGGAGAGACAAAAGTGACCCATGGTTGTTCAGTTAATTCACATTCAGCGCATGAGGAGGACTATGTGGCGCTGATATTGTCGGTTGACTGTCTATTGGAGTCTTGGGACTTTTCCTCCATGGGGCACATCGAGATATAATATGAGGAGCCTGGCTCTCACACGAGTACAGGTCAAGTGGGAGAGTTATCACCATTTGTGCGTAAACATGTTATTTACAGGCTGATAAGGGGGACTCTATAGGATTCAGAGTGAACTTTCATACCCAGGGGTTGATTAGAGAGGCCGTGGGTGATTCCGTGATGACAGCCTTGCATTGGCAAGGATTGGATGGATTTGAAATTTTGGTGTGGGTACCAGTGGAGATTCGGTTTGGGTATCATTCTACTTCACGGATAACATTGCTCTCGATACCATATGGAGGTTATGATGATGGCATGGGGTTTCTTGGTTACTTCAGATTACATGGATCCTTGGTGGATGGTAGGGTGAGATGAAGAAACTTTTGGTGTGGTATTCAGCTGTTGCAGCAGGACAGGATAATGCTTTGGGTCAAGAATTTCTTGGGAAGGGAGGACTGTAATGTCCCTTTTTCATGTGCCAAAGGCCTAAGGGCCATGTCAAGTCTTAACAGTGGTCAGACCCATGGGGCCGTAGAAATTGGAAGCTTTTGGGAAGGGTCCTCGTGGTTTTAATATCCCAGTTTTGCTTTGGGGATCACTTTTGGACAGGGCGACTCAAAAAGGGAAAAAGTAACTATAGTTACTCTTATTTTATTGGCCCCTCCTTGGAATGAAATGTGCCTAGGGTTATGGGGCTCGTTTGCGGAGGATAAGTATATAAGGAGTCGTGGGAGGAAGAAAAGGGACTTTTGCATACATTTTTATTGACCCCTTCTCGTGCAGCTATTGTTGTTGCGCATCTACAGCTTGTGGAGTCAAATCCCACAGGGACCCTAGCTTCGGTGGTGAGAGACCCGTCCCTAGCTAGCAGGGCATTCTTCGGTAGTGAGAGATCTACCCTAGTCTGTCATTCCGGATCCATTTTCAGGGCTGTGTGGCAGAGACAATATCAGAGGTCTTAGAGAAAGGATTTCAAGAGATATTTGGCGGCATTGGGAGAGGATAAACAGTGGGCTTCCAGATCAGAATCACGGCAGCAGATCAAATCCATGGCAGCCATTTGGACAGAGCGTGGCCGCTCGTTGAAGGCATCTCGTGAAGGATTTTATGGGTTTTGGGGGCGTTTGGGGAAGACAAGAAGAGGGGCCCTGATCAGATTCATAGCAGCCTTTTGGGCTGGGTTTGGCTATACGCTGAAGGCATGTCCATCATTTTTTGACCCCTTCTCCAAAGCATGGTGACCTGCAACCTCTATTTGGGGTTTTTCCAGTCGGTCATTTCAGATCTGAAGGTGGAAATATTGTTTCCCTTTTCTGTTAATGTTATTACCAAAGACCCTTAATTTTTGCTCGTGTATTTGGGAGTTACAAGCCTCTGAAGTCTCCAGCTGTCTAGGGCACACTATGCTTTTTCTGGCAGCATTTTAATTTATGTAAAACTCCAAAAACAATGTTATTATGTCCTTTATAATAATATCAAGCCCTCTTTAAGTTTTCAAGTAATTCGAATGAATATTTTGGGAGATATTGATTTTATTTAGTTCGTTGTCCCTACTGTAGAAATCTGCATAAAACAATATTTTATTTGGCTGCAAGTTTTCAATATTTTATGCATTTTTAAGTGGTATCCCATTAGGGATATTTCAGTGGTATCAGAGTTGTTGCTCCTCCATCCTGTGTGGGTTAAATATGGCAGTTTGGAAAGATCTCAATGTTGGTTTTATGAAGGAAATGTTCACCAACATGGTGAAACAACAGGAAGCCACTAACCTGTATTTAAGTCAGCTCACTCAGAATTTGAATCAAAGCAGATCTAGGGACAATAAGGAACATGGTGAGAACAGTGATAAAGGACGGCCAATAGAGGTGATTGATGAGGATTCTTGTTGGAGGAAATACCAATCTTTGAGTAAGGGTTTCAGAGATAATATGTCATTTCCAGATTATTGCATGATGAAGATTGGTAGCAAGCCCAAGCAAGATCATCATATGCTGGTACTTGAATTACAAAAGAACTCATTTGTAGAAGAAGCTTCTAGACAAAAGGGTATGATTTCCATTGAGCAAAATAATTGCATTAGTGAAACTTTGCTTGTTAGAGAAATTATTCCAGCTCAGGAGAAGAAATTTGTTTATGCAAGCAAGGAGGATGTAATGGAAACTCTTAAAAGGTGTGAGGAAGGGAATAGTAGAGCTAGAGCTGCTAGGTTGATAGCGACTCAAGCAAGACAACACTTACAAGAGTTCAAGGAAAAGATGTGGGCAAATGATGCAAGGAAACCTACACCCATGAAAGAAGACTCTATGGAGCAGCTGGAACATGAGGAGGAGCCTCACATGGACACTGGTGTAAAATTGCAGCCTACTGTAATTTCCAAACCAGCAACTTTTGATCAGCTTTCTGATACTTTCAACAGGCACTCAGGCAACAATGTTGGGGACAGCTCAACATATGTCTATCTTGAACACACGGAGGACATTGATGGCCTTGAAAGGTACGAAGGGCACACTAATGTGTCTTATTTATTGTTGCCTATTCCGATTTATTTCCATCATGAGATGCATGGTAAGGTAGATGATGAAGTCTTCATCATGGAGTTTGTTGGACCATTGCTCCAACTATGTGTATATGAGCATCTTGAGGATGATATATGGTGGCAAGTTGTAGCTCACTTAACAGATACAAGGGCTCATGGGCATTATAAGCTATGGGATCCTGGTAATATGTGGCCATTATAAAAAACTATCAATTCTGATTTTGAAAACTTTGTGATGGAGTTCATAAGCAAAATAAGGAATTCAAATGTGTCTTGTGTTGGCAAGCATGATTCCTTCATTGGGGACTCCGGTTCAAGAAGGGAGAGTAACTCTCAAGGTACCAGCGTTGGTTTTCTGATTGCTAAAAAGGGTAAGAGAATATTTTTTAATCATCTTCAGCCTGTTGGACTGTGTATAACAACAGTCATAAAGAGAGGAGAAAATGTTTTATTAATAGAGCCCATGACTGATTTTTATACCAGCTACATGGTGGAACCCTTGGAAGGGTTAGTGGGGGCATTTGGTCCTCAAAGTGCTCAAAGAATCAAGGTGCACTTTGCTGTTAAAAAAGAAGAGTTGAATTCAAGGTGCATTCATGACTTTAGCATCCTAAGGTATGAGAATGGTTACCATCTTCCTAGCTTGTTGAGTTCTTCTATGTTGTTGCCATGTTTCTATTATTTGGGACAACATTTACATGCTTGGATGATTGAGGAAGACTATTTCATAATCACGTTTCAAGGTATGCTAGATGGAATAAACACATCTTCCATTCACATTGCTCTTGATTCAACCAATAAGCATATGTTGGCAAAGAAAATAATGCAGGGGCCCATGATATTGAAAGGACATGAGGTATGTGGTGTATTTATTGTGGTTGAAATTGCTAGAAGTAAGGTTGTTTTTGGGATGCCATGGTTGCATGATGTTAAGGAAAACGATGATGCATGGGTTGAAAAATCAAAGGAGAATGAAGATGTTGATCCTATATCAGAAATTATGAGTTGCAAAGGCATGATGAGCAGCCCCAATTATGCTATTTCCGATGTGTTGTCTTCTCTCATGATGAGAATCAATGGGTACAACAAAGGGTATGAAGTTCCTTATGATAAAGTTTATGGATGCATGAGTTCTAATATTGATTTCCCTTTCTCTTGCATTTATGGTGAAATGAAAATATGGGGAAAGAGAATAAAGTATGATGAGGGAGCAGCCATGTGTATTCCCAACATACAAGGAATTGATGGGTTATGTCCATGGAAAGATATGTCTTGCACAAAGAAGGTAACTCATTTCTTTATTGTCAATAAGAGATGTGAAGTACTTGAATGTGTTTGTACATTTGGGTTACTTGAAGTTGGAATCATTCATTGGACATATTGGCTTCCATCTTTTGGGAAATTTGCATTCATCCCTCATGTGGATAAACTAAAAATTTTCAAGGAAAACAAAGAAATCAGATTTCAGGGTATACAAGGGCAGATCGCAAAAGATGTGATTGGTGAAGAAAGAAGCATGTCATTGCAGCGGTCGAATTGTGAAGGAACGCAACCTCTTGTGGTTCATGGTGACATCACAAGGTATGAGACAAGTGGGATATTTGATGACTCCTATTCCGACGGGTTGTTTGCTGCAGACACAAAGCACACCAGGATGACTTATGAGGAGAGCAAGGGTGATAAAGGTGAGGAGATAGAGACTCGCGAGATGGATGATGGAGATGGGGTTGCGTTGGACAGTGCTGATGCGGGGCAGGAGGAGGAGACTTTTCCTTGGAAAACTATAGCCACATTGTCTAGTACTCTGATGTACAAGGCATTTAGGATTAGAGGAGTTATGCAGGGTCAACGAGTTGGGGTACTCATTGATAGTGGGGCAACCCACAACTATATTGATGTCTCATTGATTGAGAGGCAAGGACTACAGACAGAGGATTTTGAGGGCCTCAACGGGGTTGTAGCCAATGGAGAGTCTTTGAGGTGCACACGGCGGGTTCCCCAAGTGAGCATCACGATGGGTAACTATACAGTTACCAATGATTTCCACATTGTTGGTATGGGAGTGACCAACATAGCGCTGAGAGTGTAGTGGCTTCACTCTCTTGGTGAGTCTCGGAATAAATTTCAGACGATAGAGCTGAAGTTTAAGTCCGAGGGTAGGAATGTGTTTCTGAGGGGAGTATCTGTAGGAGCACCAAGGGTGGTTACAGCTGAGGGGAAGGAGAGGACGATCCGGCATGGTGAGGAGTTTTATTATTGCGGATCGATGTGGAGTATGATGGATGTGGGTGTGGCCAGCAATGTTGCACATGAGGCTGTTACTGAGATTGGGATTACAGGTTCAGATCATCTGAGCTTATCATTATGTTGGTTATCTGAAGTTTTGGTAGACTGGAGACCTCATTTGCTTGTTGAGTACTCCAAGGACCGACACACTTGTGAGATTCTGGATGGTCACATACAGGATGACAGCTACAGGTTGGAGGATGAGATGCTCCTCTATCAGGGAAGATTGAGCCTTGTGTCAGATTCATGGTTGTGGATGGAGATACTGCGACATGTGCATTGTCCTTCCGTGACTGGGCATTTGAGCTGCGATGAGACCTACAGGTTCATGTCTGAGAGGTTCATATGGCACAGGTTGAGGGAGGATATCCCCAACTTAATACAAGCATATACGGTTTGTCACTATGACAAGTCAGAGCTTACGGGTTCATCATTTGTTGAATCGACATGGGACAACACTCCTATGCTTTTTGCTGCTTCTATGCCCGGTGAGCACTTCACCCACGTGTTAGTCAGTGGAGAGACGAAAGTGACCCATGGTTGTTCAGTCGGTTCACATTCAGCGCAGGAGGTGGACTATGTGGCGCTGATATTGCCGGTTGACTGTCTACTGGAGTCTTGGGACTTTTCCTCCACGGGGCACATCGAGATACAGTATGAGGAGCCTGGCTCTCACACGAGTGTAGGTCAGGTGGGAGAGTTAGCACCATTTGTGCGTAAACGAGTTGTTTCATAGGCTGATACGGGGGACTCTACAGGATTCAGAGTGAACTTTCATACCTAGGGGTTGATTGGAGAGGCCGTGGGTGATTCCGTGATGACAGCCTTGCATTGGTAGGGATTGGACCGATTGGAAATTTTGGTGTGGGTACCAGTGGAGAGTCGGTTTGGGTATCATGCTGCTTCACGGATAACATTGCTCTCGGTACCATATGGAGGTCATGATGACGGCATGGGGTTTCTTGGTTACTTCAGATTACACGGATCCTTGGTGGACGGCAGGGTGAGATGGAGAAACTTACGGCGCGGTATTCAGCTGCTGCAGTAGGACAGGATAATGCTTGGGGTCAAGCATTTCTCGGGAAGGGAGGACTGTAATGTCCCCTTTTCCTATGCCAAAGGCCTAAGGGCCAAGTCGAGTCCTAGCCGTGGTCAGACCCAGGGGGCCGTGGACACTGGAAGCTTTTGGGAAGGGGCCCTGTGGTTTTAATATCCCAGTTTTGCGTTGGGGGTCACTTTTGGACGAGGTTACTCAAAAAGGGAAAAAGTAACTATAGTTACTCTTATTTTATTGGCCCCTCCTTGGAATGAAATGCGCCTAGGGTTATGGGGCTCGTTTTCCGAGGATAAGTATATAAGGAGCTGGGGGAGGAAGAAAAGGAACTTTTGCATACATTTTTATTGACCCCTTCTCGTGCAGCTGCTATTGTGTGCGCATCTACAGCTTGTGGAGTCAAATCCCACAGGGACCCTAGCTTCAGTGGTGAGAGACCCGTCCCTAGCTAGCAGGGCATTCTTTGGTAGTGAGAGATCTACCCTAGTCTGTCATTCCAGATCCGTTTTCAGGGCTGTGTGGCAGAGACAATATTAGAGGTCTCAGAGAAAGGATTTCATAGATATTTGGTAGCATTGGGAGAGGATAAACAGTGGGCTTCCAGATCAGAATCACGACAGCAGATCAAATCCACGGCAGCCATTTGGACAGAGCGTGGCCGCTCGTTGAAGGCATCTCGTGAAGGATTTCGCGGGTTTTGGGGGCGTTTGGGGAAGACAAGCAGAGGGGCCCTGATCAGATTCACGACAACCTTTTGGGCTAGGTGTGGCAGCATGTTGAAGGCGCATCCATCATTTTCCGACCCCTTCTCCAAAGCATGGCGACCTGCAACCTCTATTTGGGGGTTTTTCCAGTCAGCCGTTTCAGATATGAAGGTGGAAATATTATTTCCCTTTTCTGTTAATGTTATTACCAAAGACCCTTAATTTTTGCTCCAGTATTTGGAGAGTTATGAGCCTATGAAGTTTCCAGCTGTCTAGGGCACGCTGTGCTTTTTCTGGCAGCATTTTAATTTATGTAAAACTCCAAAAACAGTGTTATTATGTCCTTTATAATAATATCAAGCCCTCTTTAAGTTTTCAAGTAATTCGAATGAATATTTTGGGAGATATTGATTTTATTTAGTTCGTTGTACCTACTGTAGAAATCTACATAAAACAATATTTTATTTGGCTGCAAGTTTTCAATATTTTATGCATTTTTAAGTGGTATCCCATTAGGGATATTACAATGGTATCAGAGTTGTTTCTCCTCCAGCCTATGTGGGTTAAATATGACAATTTGGAAATATCTCAATGTTGGTTTTATGAAGGAAAGGTTCACCAACATGATGAAACAATAGGAAGCCACTAACATGTATTTAATTCAGCTCACTCAAAATTTGAATCAAATCATATCTAGGGACAATAAGGAACATGGTGAGAACAGTGATAAATGGTGCAGCTAATAGATGTGATTGATGAGGATTCTTGTTTGGAGGAAATACCAATCTTTGAGTAATGATTTTAGAGATAATATGCCATTTCTATATTATTTCATGATGAAGATTGGTAGCAAGCCCAAGCAAGATCATCATATGATGGTACCAAAATTACAAAAGAACTCATTTGTAGAAGAAACTTCTAGAAAAAAGGGTATGATTTTCATTGAGCAAAATAATTGCATTTGTGAAACTTTGCTTGTTAGAGAAATTATTCCAGCTCAGGAGAAGAAATTTGTTTATGCAAGCAAGGAAGATGTAATGGAAACTCTTAAAAGGTGTGAGGAAGGGAATAACAGAGCTAGAGCTGCTAGGGTGATAGTGACTCAAGCAAGACAACACTTACAAGAGTTCAAGGAAAAGATGCGGGCAAATGATGCAAGGAAACCTACACCCACGAAAGAAGACTCTATGGAGCAGCTGGAACATGAGGAGGAGCCTCACATGGACACTGGGGTAAAATTTCAGCCTACTATAATTTCCAAATCAACAACTTTTGATCAGATTTTTGATACTTTCAACAGGCACTTAGGAAACAATGTTGGGGATAACTCAACATATGTCTATCTTGAACACATGGAGGACATTGATGGCCTTGAAAGGTTCAAAGGGCACACTAATGTGTCTTATTTATTATTTCTTATTCTGATTTATTTCAATCATGAGATGTATGATAAGGTAGATGATGAAGTTTTCATCATGGAGTTTGTTGGACCATTGCTCCAACTATGTGTATATGAGCATCTTGAGGATGATATATGGTGGAAAGTTGTAGCTCACTTAATAGATACAAGGGCTCATGGGCATTATAAGCTATGGGATCCTGGTAATATGTGGCCATTATAAAAACAATCAATTTTGATTTTGAAAACTTTGTGATGAAGTTCATAAGCAAAAGAAGGAATTCAAATGTGTCTTGTGTTGGCAAGCATGATTCCTTCATTGGGGACTCCAGTTCAAGAAGGGAGAGTAACTCTCAAGGTACCAACGTTGGTTTTTTTATTGCTAAAAAGGGTAAGATAATATTTTTTAATCATCTTTAGCCTGTTGGACTGTGTATAACAACAAACATAAAGAGAGGAGAAAATGTTTTATTAATAGAGCCCATGACTGATTTTTATACCAGCTACATGGTGGAACCTTTGGAAGGGTCAGTGGGGGCATTTGGTCCTTAAAGTTCTCAAAGAATCAAGGTGCACTTTGTTGTTAAAAAAGAAGAGTTGAATTCAAGGTGCATTCATGACTTTAACATCCTAAGGTATGAGAATGGTTACCATCTTCATAGCTTGTCGAGTTCTTCTATGTTGCTGCCATGTTTCTATTATTTGGGACAACATTTACATGCTTGGATGATTGAGGAAGACTATTTCATAATCACGTTTCAAGGTATGCCAGATGGAATAAACACATAATCCATTCACATTGCTCTTGATTTAGCCAATAAGCATATGTTGGTATCCCAAACCTTATTAAGATGTGCTCCTTGATGAAGTTGCATACTACTTCATAAGTAGTACTTTTAACTGGAATGGCTTCCACGCAATTTGTGAAATAATCAGTGGTAGTCAAAACATGAGTATTTCCTGCACTTGAAGGTGGATTGAGTTTCCCAATGAAGTCCAAACCCCATTGTTGAAAGGGTTCCTCAATCACCACTAGTTTGAGAGGTAAAGCAACCAATTTTGGTCTTCCAAAAAAGGTGTGACATGCTTCACACTTGCCTACCCACTTTGATGCATCTTTGAACATGGTAGGCCAATAATATCCATCACGGAGGATTTTGTGGGTTGTGATAGCAGAAGAGAAGTGACCTCCACAGGCCTGGTCATGAAAGGCTGAGAACAATTTCTTTTGCTACTCTTTTTCAACACATTTCAAAAACCTTTCATATATCCCTTGTTTGAACAATGCATTCTCCCACAACACATATTGCGCAGACCTTAATTTGATGGCTCTCTTATCCTTGACACTCAAATGAGATGGAAATTCTCCATAAGTAAGAAAGTGTTCAATGCCAACATACCATTCATCAATGGAGCTAAGGAAAAGGACAACATGGATATCAACTTCCTTATCGGACAATTTGGCATCAACTTTTTCAGCAATGAGTTCACATAAGCCCTTTCCTCAAAGTAGCTTGGTGGGTTTGATGTCAAGATCATACTCCTAAACTTTGGCTACCCAATTGCCTCTCTTGGTTCTAAATTCTTGTTGTGTAAGAATGGATTTAATAGTTTTATCATGCATAAGCACAATAGAATGAGAGTTGAGGATGTAGAAATGAAATTGCTTCATAACTTTGACCACTGCAAAATCATGTTTCTCCATCATGGTGTACTTCAGCTCATAGGATTTCAAAATATAACTCATGAATGATATGGGGATTTCATGACCTTCATCATTCTCCTGGCTTAACACAATAGCTAGAGTACTTTCAGTAGCATAGCAATAGATAATGAAGTCCTTTCTATAATCAGGGCATGCCAAGATTGGAGTCTTTGCTATTATAAGAGGGTTCGAAACCTGAAAGCGAGGATCACGAGGGACGATGTGCACATCAACGGACGTGTGAATGGAAGCACGAAGAGATCTTGGGAGGAGTGAGCATCAACCGAATGTGCATGCAAATATTTAAAACACTGGCAGAACCTCATTACAATCCACAAACTCTCCTCAATCTCATAGATCCAAAGGGGTGTACATATAGGAGGTGTTGAGTAACCCCTAGTGCTACAATCATGACAACTCAAGTGGAGAGGGGGAGTTACATTACCAGAATAGAAGTGTAACTCCCTAATGATGCATATGACACACTAACGCACTGACACGTAAGAGAATATCATAATGACCCCTAAATGACACATGGACCTACGATCTCACCTAAGTGAGATGACTCACCTAATGATGTGGAAAATAACACACACCAACACCCCCCCTTCATCGTAACTTAGGATGAGGCAGCAAGTCAGAAATGAGAAATGGGTCTCGGCACAAAGCCAGATGAGGTACCCACGTACAGGAAACTCTCGAAAAGTGGAGTAAAAGGAGAAAACCCAGTGGGCAAAAAACTCCCCCCAAAAGAGAGACAAGTCCACTCTCTAATCTAAGAAAGATGCCAAAGATGGGTCCCGACCACAAACAATCCTGTAAATGTACCCACGTACAAAGAGGCAATCTCTCAAAAATAAGAAGAAGAGAGAAGAAGAGGGAGACGAGAGAAATGTAGAAGATGCCATGGATGGATCTAAATTCCACAGCTCTAGGAAGTCTCCCAGATGAATGTCAATGATGAGATCCTCTGCCTATGGACTTAAGAAGAGCCATCTGCATCGAACTATGTGTGCTTGCGCTTAGTAAGGTCAGAAATGACATGCTGGAAGTTTACCCACTCCACAAAGGAAACCAAAGGAAGCAGCATGAAGAACTCTGAGTTTGGTCCATGAAAGTGTGACATAGGTATAGCAAGTGAGTGTGAAGGAACCGAAGGTAATGCCACGTGTGTAGAGCTGTCTGAGTGAAGAAGGGGAACATTTGTAGAAAGGATGTCCAAATGATGTGAAGGTAACAAAACATCCCTCACAACAAAAAATGGATCCACAAGAAAGGATGGATCAATGAAGGTCTCCAAAAAAGTGGAAGTGGTAAGAGTCCTACAAGGGGCACTCCCAACAATGGAGATGATGAAATCCTCTAAAATACATGTGGATGGATGAAAAAACTTTAGTACATCACAAGTTTAATCTGTAAAAAGATGACCATGGTCAGGTAGATACTCATCCCAATGAGGGGGCTCAACAAACAGAAGAGCGATGTTAGATAGGTATGAGTCATTTAATGAAGGTAGATGAGTGAAAGGGGCCTCACACACTAAAGGTGGAAAATATGGTGGGTGTGATGACTGTATGATGCCCAATAGGAGACTTCTCAATATCTGATGAGATGGGAGGGGTGACAACACTCTCTAGAATAGTGAGAGAAGGAGGAGAAGAGTCCTCTGTAGTACTCTCAACATTAGAACTGGGTGCACAATCCTCGTCATCAGAATTAGAACCAAGCAAGTATATGTCAATGGAATTGTCATCACATGAAGAAGAAGAGGAGACCACTGAATCAGCAACAACAACAATGGTAGCAATATGTGAAGGGTCTCCATAGAGGGACTGAAGAATGCTCCAGACACGGTGGGGAGGATCTGAGTCTACCACGTGAAACCAGAGAGATCTGAGAGACATGCATCAACATAGTGACCAAAAACATGGTCGCAAGTGTCAAGGAATTCCTCCAGATGACGATGATCAGTGGGTGCAGGAACTGGCCCAAGTAAGAAGGGTGAAAGACCCTCGTGAGTGAATTAATGTTCTATGGAAGCACGCCAAGCTGAATAGTTCCCTCTCCCTTGTGAGAAGTGGTGGAGGCTGTATAAGGCAGATCCTACGATGCTCAAGTCTAGAAAGAGCACTCTCCATGATGCAGAATGCAATAAGTGCAAGGTGTAAAAAAGCAAGACGTCAGACTCGGCTGATAATGCGTCTGCGTGTAAAAACCCAAGAGTACTAGTGAACCCCCCCCATAATGTGGCACTTTATAAAGTAGTGAATTTACAAAAACTAACAATTTCATCACGTAGTGTGCAAGAAATCATGTAACTTTGACTAAAGAAGTGCTACAAAATGAGCAACGAGTCAAATGTTATAGCCAAGAAAATGATTCCCGTAACTGATCGAAAATGCCAATAAGCTTTGCAAACTGATTTAAAAACATGCCTGAAATGGGTGCAAAGGGTTTCATGTGGGTACTCATTGGAAACGACATCAAATTTTAGGCAAGGTTTTGTTTTTCTTGCGAGGGGGAATTAGCCTCCTGCCAACCCCAAACCTCACCCTCCGTCTTCGACACACATAGGAAGGGCATACTTAACAAGCAAAAATAAGCCTTAAAATTATTACAATGCCATGGAATAAATGTTTTTCACCTCAAAACATTAAAAAAGGTTGTTTTAACCTCTAAACAATACTAAAAGGGAGTGGGCCCGAGATGAGTTGTCAAGCCATGGGTTGAGCAGCTGGAATGGACCTCGTTGGCGAGTTAGTAGCAGTGCACCGAGCTAGTGCAAGGTGTGATCGAGATGCTATAGGAGAGTCAAGGCACCGAACTGGAAGCTACCTCTGTTGGTAAGCTAGGAGGGGTTGTTGACTGAGCCAGTGGGTATTTAACCGATCTGAGGTGTACAGTGAACCATTTATGCCATGTGGGTTGTCGGTGTAACTGTTGCATGCAAGGGGCGACTAACAACCGAGCCGTCCGAATTAAGCGACTTCCGAGTTATGTTCCAATGCCACGTGCTAAGTAACCACTGAACAATGAGCTAAATTTTCATGTGTGCAAAGTGCACTCATGAGCAGGATCCGAGTGCCTAGAGGTAGTGAGGTTTTGGCGATGGTGTGAGGCCACGTGTAGGAGGCTCGGATAAGACAAAGAGAACACGTAGCCGAGAAGAAGAAAACTACCGGTAGAGCATGGAAGTCACCGAGGTAGATGAGAAAAGCAGGCATGAACCTGAGGTAAGGAGGCAACAAACCAGGTGATGTCGAGGGCCGAACAGGGGTAGGAACGAGCCGGAATTCAAGCCGAACACACCAAACACAAGCACTGAGCAGAGATCTAGAAGTCGAGAGTAGATAACTGATGTAGAATGCACGAGCTAGGGAAATCAAGGTGGCATGGAAGGAGGTAGAAGCTTGGGCTATTGAAGATTTACAATAAATCCTAACATGAATGCAATAATGAGCTAGGGCCAAGGTGATAGCCAGTACATGTCGAGCTTGCAAAATGTGGGTCGAAGACAATGCAGCGAGTCCAACTGAGCAGATCGTGAGAGTTATGGAAGAGGTTCCTGAGTATGAAGGTCGAATGGATAGTTCGTGTAATGCAACATGCACCTTAAAGATGACTCAGGAAATGCAGAATAGACCATGCACACCACAAATGAAGCTCCAAGATTATGTAGACTGAGTTAAGCGCTGAGGAGAAGAGGGAGAAATACACGAGTTGGCAGTCAAGCTTGGTTCCCAGCTCGGCGAGCTAGGGCCGAGTTGGGCTCTAAACCAACTCCACAAACCCCTTAAAAAACATGCTTTAAACTTAGATTTGATCTTCAGACTACAAAAAAACTCCAGATAATTACTCCAAAACTACATGCAAGATGGAAAACCCTAAAAAACTAGAAACCATGAACAAGCAGACAAAGGTATGAATCCCGAATCAATACAAGTAGAGCACGTTTAGAATATCCATTACGACACATGCAACGAAATCCGTATATCATGCTGGAAGCTAGAAAACACATGAAGCAATGTTGAAGAGTGCATGGATCCACAAGATTATATCTGATACCATGAAAGAGGGTTTAAAACCTGAAAGCGAGGATCACGAGGGAGGATGTACACATCAACAGACGTGTGAATGACAGCGTGAAGAGATATCGGGAGGAGCGAGCATCAACTGAATGTGCATGCAAATATTTGAAACATGAGTAGAACCTCATCACAATCAACAAATTCTCCTCAATCTCATATATCTAAAGGGGTGTACATATAGGAGGTGTTGAGTAACCCCTAATGCTACAATCATGATAACTAAAGTGTAGAGGGGGAGTTACATTCCCAGAATAGAAGTGTAACTCCCTAATGACGCATATGACACACTGACATGCATAAGAGAATCTCATAATGACCCCTAAATGACACGTGGACCTATGATCTCACCTAAGTGAGATGACTCGCCTAATGATGTGGAAAATAACACACATCAACAGCTATAGCTTTCTTGATGTCTTCAAATATAACCTTTCCTTCAGAGGACCAACCAAAAGTCTGCTTCCCTTTCATCATGTGAGCTATGTTCAAAGTGAGTTCAGCAAAAATAGGTATGAATCTTCTCAAGAAGTTGATCTTGCCAAAGAAAGAGTGCACAATCTTCTTGCTTGTGGGGAGAGGGATCTGCTAAATCATCTGACTCTTTTTGGATCAATCTTGATTCCCTCCTTGGAGACAATGTGTCCCAATAATTTTCCCTCAGTGACACAAAAGACATAGTTCCTGGGATTCAAGGAGATGCCATGCTCTCTACACTTTTAGAGGACAATTTCAAGGTGTTGGAAATTATCAACTCTAGTTTTTGAAAAAATGGTTAGATCATAAAGGTATACAACTATGTATTTACCCTTGAGATTGCCAAAGGCCAGGTCCATTTCCCTTTGAAAGGTGGCACCAGCATTGATGAGGCCAAAAGGCATTCTCCTATAAGCAAAGGTGCCCCAAGGAGTGGTAAAGGTAGTCTTATGCTGATCCGCAGCACTTACTTCTACTTGATTATATCTTGAGAATCCATCAAGCATGGACAACATTTCTAAACTTGTAACAACTTGCAACACTTGATCCATTACGGGGAGAGGATAATTATCCTTCAAAGAGGCTTGATTCAAATTCCTAAAATCAACACAAATCCATATCTCACCATTTTTCTTCCTTACAGGGACAATATTATCAATCCACGTTGAATGGTGAATGGGGAAAATGATCTTAGCCTTCAATAACTTTTGGATCTCTTGAAATATTGTATTAATAATTTTAGGGTTATACTGCCTCTACTTTTGCCGGAAGGGCTTGATCCCAGGATTTAGAGGAATGAAATGTTGCATCTCTTTTGGCTGAAAATCCTTGAGATCGTCATAAGAATATGCAAGAACATCAACATATCTTTTCAATATATTTGCTACTTTTTTCTTCTCCTCTTGTGTGCGGCACTTTCCAATGTTTACCAGCATGGGTTCATTAAGACTCCCAATGTTTATCTTTTCATAGTCAGCAGAATGCTGAGCTCCTTTGGAATTTTTGGACTTGATGTACCTATCATGTTTATCAAACAACTCTTCCAAAATTACCAGCCCTTTAGGTATCTTATTACCTTTTAGTTTTATGCAGCCATCATGATCCATTTCTTCTTGGTTATCTTCTTCATTTGGGGGCACACACTCTCTAGGTAGATTTTCACTTCCTTCAAAGTACAACTGGTCAAAATTATCTCTGAGTTCAAGGAAAGAAAGTGTTGATCATCATTAAAGACCTACCAATTGTTTGCATTGTTAGGCACACTAGGCCTATGAATCATCTCAATGGTGAATTTATCTTGGGAGAAATCTGGATGAGGGATCAGTAGAGACCCTGGGACAGCCAAGGAATCAGCCCTGGTGTTTCTTTCCCTTGGCATGGCTTCAATGGAAAAGGCATCAAGGAACTCAATAGAATCCCAGACCAGATTCCTGTAATGTTTCAACCTTTTATTCTTCACTTGAAAGAGATCGTTGACTTGTTTTACAATCAGCTCTGCATCTCCACAAGCAATGAGATTCTTGATCTCCATCTCTTTTGTCATGCTTAAACCGAGGATGAGAGCCTCATACTTAGCTGTATTATTTGTGTTTTCGAATTGGAGCTTGAAGGAGAAAGGATGAATTTTCCCTTCAGGAGAAATAAGCATCACACCAGCTCTAGAACCAGTTGAGGAGAAGCTCCCATCAAATTCCAAGATCCAAATGCCATTAGGATCAAGAAACACTTCCTTAGGATGGTTAGCCTCATCTTGTGACATGATCATGTAGTTGCCATGACCAATGTCCTCATAAAGTATTTGTGCCTTTGGGTCATCTATTTTTTACACGATATATTCAGTTTGTTTCTTAGGCAGTAGCTTCTTCATTTTCCCATTTACTGGAATAAGAGCATGTGAACAATCCATCATGATTTCTCCTCCAACATTTTTGCAAAAATTTATACTCAGTAGCATACCGTAGGAAGGGGGAATATCAGCTACCAAAATGGTGGCTAAAAATCTCTTCTCTGGTAAAGCAGAAAAGGCTACTTGTGCATCCTTGATCCTTCCAACCAATGGCACTTCTCTACTTTCCATTGAGTAACATGAACCAAAAGTGTGGGTTAGGGTTAAGCCTAGGGCATGAGCTATCTTAGCAGGCATCACATTATTTGAAGCACTAGAATCAATAACACAATTGCTGAGTTTTTGGCCAATTATGAGGAGAGTGACATAAAATGGTTTAATCTTCTCATCAGATGAAGTGATTGCTGCCACAAGGCTTGGTTGAGATGAAGGAGAAGGAGTGGGCAAGAGACCTTTAGAACTAGGAGATGAAGGCTTGAATTTGGAGTTTATAAAGTCTACCATCTTAGCAAAGGCCTTGGGATGGGTTTGGTATAATTTGGCTTCTAAGATCTGGATCTTAGTTTCCTTGAGATGGTCGATAATCTCAAAAGAACCAGAGGTAGATGGAGCATCATTGATAGGAGTAGATGAAACTTTTGACTTATCAACTTTATCATTTGAAGGGAAATAAGGTTTAGGAGCAAAAACAGAGGAGGAAGGGACAATAGAACTTACCTTGGGTGTGGAAGAAGTTGGAATATGAGCTCCTTTCCTTGCAATCACTAGAATGAATGTAGGAGTCTCCTTAGATCTTTTAGCAGACTACACCACTTTCTCCTTCTTGTTGGCTTGCTCACGAGTCATGACAACATATGATTCATTGTTCATCTCTGTAACTCTTTTTTCATAATCATCCTCTTCATTTAAACCTTCAGTGGTGAGAAAATGGACATGAGATCCACTCAACTCTTATAATTCTTCATCAGCTTCCTCTTCATGTTCTTCATATATTTCATCCTCCTCACTGTCATCAGGCTCCACCACTTCACATGTTGCATTGAATGGAACTTTAACATGTGGGCCTTTAATTGCCAATCTGGTCTGAGTAGAGGGCAACCGATTCCTGGGCTGAAATTTCTTCCTAGGAACATCCTGATAAGGAGCATGCTGGGAAAACTACTTCTTGAGAGCAATAAGATCATTAGCAAGTTTATGTACCAACTGATCTGCATTATCTCCAAGAGAAGATGTGGAATAAGGAGATGTTTTGGATTTGGATGAATCTCTCCTTAGCTTGCTAGACATAATCATATCATCTTCAACACTGACAACAAATCTCTGATCAACATCTAAAGTGGCAAGATTGGATCTTTTAAGTACATAGCTCACTTTAGTCAATTAGGCATTAAGGAAGAAACATTTCTGAATCTGATCCATAGGGCGTGTGTTTTGTGGGATCTTGTTAACCAGCTTGTTGAATTTGGCCACAAATTCCCTCATGGGCTCGTGTGACTCTGTCTTGATTTGAGAAATATGGGCCAATAGGGCGTGTACATCCTCAGCAGGTTTGAAATGCTACTCAAACTAGGTCGTCATGGTGTTCCAATTGGTGATGGATCCATCAAGGAGATGATAGAACCAATCAGCAGCATTATCTTGCAATGTCTCCACAAAAATTCTAACAGAGATCTCTTCATGTTCAACTCCGAGAACACCACAAGCAACAATGAAGGCCGCAATATGTTCATCTAGATGAACCTTCCCATCACCTATGAATTTAGGGAAATTCTTTCTATTTCCTCTAGGCAATTCATGTAATGGATGGGGAAGAGCAAGAGGCCCAACCCTTTGGCCCAAAGGAAGAGGAGCTGCCATCCTTGTAAAGATTGTTTGGAGAGGAACTGAAACACCAACGAGAATCAAAGCATGCAAATTAGGACTTATTTGATTTCGAGGGATGTCACTCCCAGAAGTTCTGTCTCTAGCAAAAGGAGTGCTTGCAGACCTTGTTCCTCTTCTTTTTCTTGCTGATGAAGGGAGAGAGAAACCTTGATGTTCTAGAAGTTGGAAATGAGGGTCTTCTTCCCCAAGGGTTCTTCTACCCTGAGTGTATCTTGGAGTCGCCAAATCAAAGATGATCAAAAAGTTGTTATTCAAAAAATGGAATCCATTTGCAATGAATTCCCCAATGGAGTTTCCAAAAACTATTGGATTTCAGAATGGAACATGGGTTGAAACCACAGTCATGGGACAACAAGTCCCTCCTCTTTAATGGGAGAGGTTCCCTTATTGAAAGAAGGAAAAACAAATGTACAAATATACAACTCTCAATGTTTGGACTCTGATATTCTGGAATGTTTTCATACTTAAAAGATTGACAATCAAAAGGAATGGAAGAATAAAGAGATGGGAGAAGGAAGAAAACAACAATGCTTTTGGGAAATATAGATAGCATATTATCTCCCTACTTGCACTGAACCAAGAAAATATAGAAAAGGATCAATTACTTCACCACCGATGCAAATCTGCAGACACAAATTTCTAAAGATTACACAGACCAGAACACAAAGTTTCTATTGAATGCAAAACAAATGATCCATTGAATGGAGCTAAGAGAGAGAGATATAACAGAGGAAAATAAGAAAAGAAAGCACTTATGTATTGAATTACTTCAGAATTTACAACCTTCCCAGAAAACTAGAATCCCCTTTTTCCGTGGCCAAAACCATGTTCTTATAACAATTCATATACATCCATACTTTGTCCCCAAGAAAAGAATATTTGAAAGGAATAATGTTTATTGCAGATCTGCTTTTGGAAAGTGACATGAAACAAATGCACTCATGAAAACTAAAGGTTCAAAAAGGCAAATATTTCAGGTGTTCGAGCATGATTACTTTAGCAGGGGGCATCTCATGATTTTCTTCTTTATGTGGTCCTACCATTTCCACCTTTTAACCACTTTTATAGCACTCAAGTGCTTATTGGTAGTTTTTTCTCCCTTTTTATCACGTATGCCCGATAAACTCCATTTTCTGATGATAAAACTTTACATCCCCTCAAACTTATCTATTTGGCTCCATGATAAACTAAAAATGCATCTCATGGAGAAACGACAAGAATACAGAGAAAAAGAATGAAGAACAATCCATTTTTACATTTTGCAGAGCTTTGGTTCGTTAATGGTGTTAAAAACTAGATGAGTACATTTGGCTATCTTTTCCCCCTTTTACCTTCAAATTTGGACCCTACACATGGCAGGATCTAAGCAACGACAGCCCTGGGGGAGAAATCTGCATTTCCTGACATTTGGGAGAAAAAACATGATTTCTCATTTTGCTCCGCCCTCCCGCAGCTCCACCAAAAGCCGGACACATGGCGCCATCTGAGTGGTTGAGGAAATGCGGTTTAAATATGCCATTTAAACTCTTTTTAACAAAAATCTCAAATTCTCAAAAACCTCCGCCATCCCGCTTTGACTTTTCAACATGAACATGTGGCACACCACGATTGGAAAAAGAAGTCGTGGCTCAATTTGCAACATTTTAACCTTTTGGTGAAAAAGGATCAAATTCTCAATTTCCCCCATAGGCCCGCTGTTCTGATTTCATCCTTCAACACGTGGCATCACCTGACTTGGTGCGGGAAAGTTTTATCTTTATCTATTTTTGAAAAGGGGAAGAACTCCAACTTTCCCCCTGAAAGTTCGTGCCCCCGCCGTTGACTTTTCAACGTAGGCCAGGTGTCCCTTTCTAATTTGTTATGGGCCTCAACTTAGAAATTTTCCCTTCGCATGAGCGGGGCCGCGGGTCATTTTAGAACTTTTCTCCCTTCTACCATAATGCCTTAGAGAATTTCTCCCAATTAAGAATTTCTTTCTCTACAAAAAGGTTAAAAACAAAAGATGCAAGGTCCCACGCATTCCAAACGCATAAAAGAAGAACTAAAATCATTTCCCATCCATTAAAAATAGGTAAAATGTTTTAACGGCAGCAGACTGAGGGAATTTTGATTTAAAATGTCGTGGGAAATGAAAACGAGCATATGAGGAGTTTAAAACATGAATTTCTTCCATGGTAGGTCTCCAATTTTCACAAAATTAGATTCGAAAGGGTGGGGAAAATTGAAAGGACAACACCCGACAATTAAAAAAAGTCAGTTTTTGGGCATTTAGCTATGCCAAAAATGGGTTGTACTTTTTGTCTAGAAGTCATGTTAAAAATAAGAAGTCAAAGTAATGGGAATTTTCACCCTGCAAAGCAGCTCCAAAAATCCCATCTTTCACTTAAGTGATTTGACTTTCATAATGAGAATTTTCACCCTACAAGGCAGGCAAGAAATTCCTGCCTACCTGCCATTGCCAAAATTCCCATTGGTAGCTTAAATCCTTCCTTCCAAAAAATGCGACTTAATTGAAAAATGGCCTCCTTAGAAATGTGACTTGCATGGGTGAATAAACTTCTTTGATGGGAAAAGTCAACTTGTTAGGCAGCTCCAAAAATCCCATTGGTACTTTAAGTGATTTTTCTTTCATAATGGGAAAAAGTAACCTGCTAGGTAGGCAAGAAATTCTCACCTGCTTACCACCTCTAAAATTCTCATTGGCAGCTTAAGTGATTTAACTTGATGGGAAAAAGTAACTTGCAAGGCAAATAAGAAATTCCTGCCTACCTGTTACTACCAAAATTCCCATTGGCAGCTTAAGTGATTTAACTTGATGGGAAAAAGTAACCTGCAAGGCAGACAAGAAATTCCCACTTCCCTGCCACTACTAAAATTTCCATTGGCAACTTAAGTGATTCCTTCCAAAAAGAGTGACTTGCATGAAAATATAGCCTTTTCCAAAAGTGTGACATGCATTATGACTTTCGCCTTTAAAATTGCATGAAAATTCACCACTTAAGGTAGCGTGGAAATTGGACACGGAAGGCAACCTTGAAAATTGCAATTGGCATGAAGACTGCATTTCTTTCCCTTTTTGGATTTTTGGTGAAAAAATGGCAAAGTATAGAATAAAATTTGTCATTTTTGGAAAGGGTCTGGGCAGATGTAGCAGCAAAAACTTGCATGTGCCATAACTTTCATTCTGTGGCTCTGTTTTAGGTGTCGTTTTCTTTAAAAGTGCATATTTTCTCGAGCTCTACGCATTGATGGAAATATTTTTCTTATTTTCATAAAACCCATTTTTGCACCTTTTTGGACCAAGTGACTTCTTGGAATCTTCTGAAAGAATCCCGAGCTCTGATCGCCTTTAGACAGATTAGTAATTAAAAATATTGGATAGCTTTTCAAAACCCTAGGCCTGGGGAAAGATCTAGCAGGAAGAATGAATAGGCTATAGGAATTTCCGGAGAAAACAAACCAAAACACAAACAAAAAGAAATAAAACAAAACAAAAGAAGCTACATGCAATTGCTCGAAAAATTCTCCAATTAGCTGATCTGCAAAAATTCTTCTCCTCGAGTGAATGTTTTGTGGTAATAATGATGGGGTGAAGTGCTTTATATAACTTAAATCCTCCAATTTTAGCTCAATCTATTTTTAAAAGAACTTTATTTATTTAATAAATAAATAAATAAAATTCTCTCAGACAAAACCTGGCGAAGGGATAGAGTGAGTTTTAGTATGTGGGTACTTGGGGAATTCGGCTTTTATGACTCTCTGGGGATACCTTAGAACAATGCAAACAAATGCATGCAAAACAAACACAAAACGACCCGTTATTTGAAAAGAACGATTTTTTTAAAGGGGTAGTCCCAGATTTCAGGGTGAAATCTTGGGGACACTAGGTTATTAGCATCTCCACTCTTGAACATATAAATTTTCCAAATGTGATGTGGTAAGATCTCTGCTCTCCATTTTAGATATTCCACTTGCAAGCCATCTATATCTCGAGCCTTACTCATTCATACCTTCTTAATCCCTTGTTGGACATATCTAGTTGTGAAAAAAGTTCTTTTCTATTGTTGGTTGTAGGGGCGCACCATTTTTCTTTACACATCCACACAAGTATTTTAAATACTCCAACCATTGACTTGTTATAATGTTATTTTCTATTTATATCTTTCCCCTTATGGAGCTCCCTCGGAAAAAATGGATCATGTTCCCCTAAGTATATCAACTATTCCGATCTTATTTAAGTATACTCATTTTTTTATCCTCGTCATTTTTGGAATTAGAATTCCGAGTTTGGGACCCTATCTTGGCAGGGGCATGACATCTATATTTTTATTCGTGGAGGAGTGGAGAAATAAAGGTCATACCACCCTCATTCCATGCATATTTTTTTTATTTCCCTTTGTCTCACTTATTGGCTCCCTTAGTGTTCTTCTTGCCGCATTGTATTCTTCATCTTACCATTTATTTGTCCGAAAGTTATAATTTTCTTCTTCTTAGGTGTAGATATTTTACATGTGTTCAAAGTTCCTTGAATCACGTGCATTAACCTTTTTTATAGGATATATACATACACAAAATGCCCTCTTTTCTTCACCCTCCTAAAACTCTTGTTCATCTTGTTGCTTGTTTGGATTTAAAACTATATAGGAATTGGGCTGTGATGTGATTTTAACTCCATGAGGAAATCCTCTACTTCATCTCTGCAATTCTAGATATATAAGTGACCCCATAATGTTCATCTTGTTGCTTGCTTGAATTTAAAATTATATAGAAATTGAGTTGTGATATGATTTGAGCTCCATGAGGAAATATTCTACTTCCATCTCTACATTTCTAGATATACATTTTTATAAGCATATAACATAATCAATAACATTGTATGTTGAGGATTTGCATGTTTGATTTCTTAATTTCAATAGTTCCTTGTTCATTGTAAATTATCAAACCATATATGATGCACAAGCTTATTGACTCTTCCCAAAAATGTGTGATGGTCTCTGCTTTTCATATTGTGAAAATTTAGCTCAATGTGGATTTCTCTTCTTTTAGCTAAAAAGGATAGTTATGTAGTCCTAATTGTTTTCTATAACATTGACCTGTTGATTTTTTTTTACCAGCATTAAAATTTCCCACTAGTATTATCTCCCCTAGCTTACTATGAACTTAAATTCCCTCTTTAGGGACGAATATGGATCTTTTCCATCCAAATCAAACTTTTTATAAGAGTTGGAATTTTGGAAGGAAAAGTAATAAGTAGTTATACTAACACTTATGTCATTTATATGACTCTAATCCATAAATACATATATACACACACAAGTGCGTAAACATATAGTTTTTGGTATTTTGTTCCTCCATTATTGTAGTTTTTCCCTTGGTTTATTATGCTGAAAGCTTTGTTCCCCCACCCTTTTCCATTTTTTGTTGCCTTATATTATATTGTTTCTTTCTTGCATCCCTCGATATCTAAAAATTTTCAACCACCACACTCATCTATTTCTACAAGCATGATTATATCTTTGTATCTAGTTATGGGCCCTAACTAGAGTCCTCTTCTCTAATGGTAGCCAATATAGTTCCATCGTACCAATGCAAGATGTTTCAGAGGATGCTCACTACCCTTTTTTAGTCAATTGGTTAGTGATATAGACTTCCCTATTGTTGAAGTGTGTCAATTTTCATTTTTCCATGTTGAATTCACTTTCTCCCATTCCCCATCTCTTCTTGTTGCAATGTGGTTAGGTCTTCATCTAAGTAAAATTATGAGCCTCTCAACAAACCTTTATATCTTATCACCCTTGTTTTATTCTCAAATTTTTTCATAGTGACATGAATATGCATCTTTTCCTCCTTTATTTTTCCAATTTTACTTGCTTGTGAATCTAACATTTCCATAGTAACCAGTCTCTAAGAAAATCCCTTGTTTAATTTTGTGTCAACCCTTTCTCCATGCCTTAGAAAATAGGGAGAGGAACTCAATTTCTAGGGAGAATTCAATTTATAAGGAGGAGAATACTTTCCAGTAAAATATTGTAAGTGAAGTCAACTTTTAATCTTGTGCAATGCCTTAAGCACCCAATCCATGGATCCATCATCTAATAAGAAGTGGACCAACATAGGAGCATTTTTGTAGAATTAAAACCAAGATTTTATCCAAACATCAACTTACAATCTACAAACTCAGGGATAGAGATTTTCGTTTTCATAGGTAGGCTACATACGCTACTTCAATTAAGACGTTGGTAATCTCTTAAGCAATTGCATTTGGCAAATTTGAAGTAAACAATCGAAATTTGCCAAATATTACATATAACCAAAAATCATTGAAATTTGTTTTAAAATTCATTAAACTTTATTCTTTCTTTTTGAATATTTAACCTAAAATACAAGCATAATATTTCTTGTAGTCAAATTTTATCACGAAATTTATAGCGGATTGTTGTAGCAAATTATTTTTTTACAAATTTTATCTTCCATGCATTTAAATGCGACAACTTAGGTTATCTCCATATTTAGTTTATTCTTTGACCTATGCAAGTACCAAGAATTTATATATCCCCGTGTTTTTTATTGCCCGCACTCTATGCAGTAGTACTATTATTTTCATTTAAAAACATTAGTTTCCTTTAAATTTAAGCATATCAAAATTAAACTCACATCCACAATATTTTTGTAGTGTTGCATAAATATATTTATTTCAATAATGATTTGCTGAAATATGCAGAAACGACAATTTTCTTTATTTAAAAAAAACAGTTTCCAATAACCACAAGTACATGAATTACCAATGAAATTATTCACCGGTAGGCGTCGACCTTTGAAGTTTCCTTTGTTGGAAAGTGTCAAAATCCGACAATGTTTTTCTAACAAATTTTTTCGGACAACATTATTTTCTCCTATAGAAAAATAAATATATAAATATTTAAGTTTTCTTTGGTATAATTTGCAACCCCTGTGCAATTGCTAGTTTATAGCATATCATCCAAAATGGAATCAATTTTGTAATGTCTATGGTGCCTCAATCATATTGCACAAGTTTTTAAATCAAACATCCATTTATAACATTCCTTCTATATTTTTATATAGAGGATGTCACAAAAATATAACAGTTTGCTTGGCTCTTGTGATAAATGTTTGAAGTGACTTAAGAAAATTAAGAACAGTAGATGTACGAGTTTGTTAAATTTTATGTGATCAATGAAGGTGGTAATATGACTTTTGTTATGTTCATAAGAAACTTGTTATGTAGATCATCTAAATAGTTATTTTTATTATAACTAGCAACAACATCCATAAATGCTTGTAGAAGACTGATAGGCATAGGCACAAGTTTATTGGCATTAAATGACTAATTTGTCAAAAAAAATAGATACATTCATTGATATAAATTATAAATGAATTTACAAGACTTCAGTTTCTCTTGCTTAAGAATCTAACAAAAAAATAAATAAATGATGACAGATTTTCTTCAAATTATTTTTTAATCAATTTTGGTCTGCAATGATAGATACAAAACTAGGAATGTTTACTGCCTTCAATCTTTAGAAAGATGAACAACCAGTGATGCTTAACCGGATGACAGTGTATCTTCTCATAATGTACAGTTCAAAGCATCAACACACAGATGAAAGTTCACCCTCCATACAACATATCTCTATACATCTCTACAAAATACAGTTCATTCAAGGGGTGCCTCGAGTATAAACCATTGGCACCTGTTGACATATCTCTCCCCACAGTGGCTACAAGAGAATTCTTCATCTATTCAGAAAGAATCAAACAATGCAGTAAAGTTCTTTGAACATATTCAACAAGTCCATGGCATTGTAAAGAAATATGTACCAAGTACATGCAAAGCCACGACAAGTATCAGTTTCACACAAATACATAAATAATGTGACAATGTCCTCGAATACTCTCGCCAAAACAGAGACAGCATTCTTTCATAAAAATGCTTGTGAAATGAATGTAAATCCCAAAGGTTTACATCATTGAACAGAACTCAAGCACCCATGACTTAACCTAATAATCAAAACGATGTTGCTTTAGAAACCCAAACTGTCCAACAACTAAAACACGAGACAGCTTTTTCATTGGATTGGAGATTCTCCGCATGAATCCTCAATACAAGGACAACAACAACCATTAACCAAAACACAAAACTTCAGCATTTGTCTTTTTTGTCACCTAAAATTCAAAACTCAACTGCATGTTGGTCATCTGACACCTTAACAAAAGAATTGTTTATCTCCTTTCCTCGCTACTGTTATATCATCTAGCTTTGTTGCAATGCTAAATAGCATTGACAAGGACTGGACTCAACAAATGATCAAACTTTGCAATGCTATGATGCGTCACCTTTCATATCCAAATCCTCCTTAAACAAAATTTATATGTGAATGATGAATTAACAATTCACATATTCAATTAGATAAAATGGACAAAAAATGCTATATAAGAGCCTATCCATTTAGATATGGTCCCTTCATACAGGTTTTATCAAGAAGGGAAGAAAAAATCCATGCAATCCAATACAGCTACACTACTGTAAGTCTGTAACTAAAATGTTCCCAATGCTGAACAAAAGTGAATGGGATCTGACAAACATGCAGAGCCATCGAACAACATTGTCTATACCAATTCCAAGAACAATGCTGCTTTGCTTCCAGACATACAAATCTTCAGTTTTGTGTTCTACCACATGAATTCCAGGTTTGGGATGTAGAAACTTTCAGTGTCAAAAAAGCACACACAGACACATAGGGGTAGAACAGTTGCTATATTGTAAGCATAATTGCCATAATTTTCTCAGAAAAATAATGCATTTCAGACAAGTGAATACTCACATTGCACATCAATACAAATATTCATATAAATAGACTACATAAAAGGCCACATATCGATATGGACAATGAATGAAGCAATTATTTACACTTCTACAGACATTACTTAGGTAATTACACTAGCACAATCAAAGCAAGAATCATTGTGTAATTTCATGAAACTTGTTGATTTTATTTGAATTCAAGATGGAACGATATGTGATTTGGACAAATGCAGTTGGCCATTTCCATCAGTTAGCAGTCTCTTAAATCATCACCCCATTTGCCACTGCAAACAACACAGCTTGGTAAGATGAGTCTATTGCAATCCAAAGTTTAGAACCATACCAGTTCTCAATTTGTATTAAAAGTATAAAGACAGTTTAAAAGAGCAACGACAATAAAGCCACAATGGTTTGAAACATTAATGTAACTGATACCTTGAGAACCGGTTCGCCTGTATTTGAAGCTGCAGACTGTTTTGCTTGAGCTGCCATCTGTGCACGTGCAGCCCTTCCTGCAGCTGACTTATCAAATTGTTCTTGCCTGTAACAAATACACAAGCTTATCAGTAATATAGGCACAAAAAACATGTTTGATACAGACAAAAATGTGTTTGACCTTAACTTTCTGTATTTATTATTTCCACTTGCACTTTTCAAATCTATAGAACATTAAAAAGCTTATTCAGGCCAAAGAAATAACAAAAAAATACTACCTAATTTGCCCATCTCTATTTATTCATTAGACAAGTTGGAGAGAGAGGACCACTTTATCTTAAGGCACCCAATTTACAGAAAACTAGGGATAAGACAAAATCGCCTTGTCAAATATACAACTGGACTTCTATCTGTTCTTTTCCAGATGGGCTGAACAGAGATGCTTGCCTTCAAGTTCAAAGTTCAGAGTTCAAAGTTCAAACATACACTTTAAAATGCATCAGCTACAGCTACTCAGATTACCCCCTTCTTCTACCCTAACAAGCACTGTTACGGCAGCACACTTTTCAGCGACTCCTCTTGCTGACAATTACAAATATGTTAAGAAAGTTCCCTTCAGCCTGCATCACTCAACCCGTAGACTACACTGTGTCTAGGACTCGGAGCACTACTAGATCTACAGCTGGAATCATTATTACATCCTACAGGGCTCCAATCAACAAACGTATAACCAGCTTTCTTACTACCTAAGTCACAAGGTTCGAATTCGAGTTCATGTTCAACGATGATAAAGTTCGGCTCAAGCTCACCAGTGGATTAAGTTTGAAAAAAAAACATCTTTAGTTCAAAACAGAGACTTTAAAAACAAAATTCCCATTTAAATTTTGTTTAAAAAAATCATAAATATGTCAAGAGGAACAAGGTAGAGAGAACTTTCCATTCTATGCTTTCACTTGGCATATGTATATATACACATATTTAAAATAGTACAAAACCATGTCCAAACTTCCTAGGTTAAAGTAATGGATGAAATGCAAGTAAATGTTTGACAGGGATAAAGTTTGGCAAAGTTCAAACATTTTCCATAAAATTCGGTGTACCTTGTGACATAACTTATTACTACCAGGGCTTCCATGACATTGGATATTAGCAGTACTTCCACTTTAGCCTCCTTGGCTTCCAGTGATTAGCTCTCCCCTCTTTACAACCTGTTTTCCTAGGCTAACTTGTATTGACATAGATTTATTTTATTTGGGCGGGTTTGAGAGGATAAATATTAATATGAACAACGTCACTGGTTTCTTCTCCACTCCAAATATAAGGAGAGCAGTTGCTAGGCATTGCATGTGATGCTTCATGTGTTTTGAACAAGGAAGCCAATTTCTTCTCGACTTCTAGTTTCTGAACAACAACACTGGTTTCTTTACACACATTTGGTTTTCAAGTATTATACATGCTGCTTCATGTTTTCGTTGCTTGAACAATTTTTGTTCTTGTTGAACATTGTATCACTTTAGTGAAGTTGCACTACGCACTCCCAATCTGGACTTCTTCAGCTATGTAATTTTCTTCAGTTCGTTCATCCACTCTCGTCCACTTGTGAACATTAACATCTATATTACTTTAAATTTCAGGGCACTCTTGCTGACTGTCATTCCAATCCAATGTAATTCTATTTTGGTCATTTTTTAACATTATAATTAATAAACAATTTCAGTCATTTGTTTTCTCTCTCACACACATATGCGGACAATAGCTTGGGATCAGATTCAATAAGAACATAGTGCCAACTGAACTCTGTAAAATTCAAAAAGACCCAATTGAAAGAGGCTGGAAACATATGAATAAAAACCCACTAAAACCAAATTTAAAATTTTGCCTTATTTTTCCCCAATATATACAATAGCTAAGACCCACATTTAGATATTTGAAGCCCTTTTATATTTTGATTCGGTACATTGCACATTTATTCTACCCATAAAATAAATTTGAAGCAGCTGTAGCAGGGCGGGTCATTGGCTTACAACTCTACTCATATTACTAAGTATACCCACTCAAAAAATGCAATTTTTTTTTCTTAAAACTACCTAAAAATCGAAAGAAGGAAATTATGCAATTGTTTTTGTTAGAAGAGCATGTTTCAACACGATGTGGTACACAAAGACATTTCTTTTTCCTTTTTAACTTAGCGGAGTATCTATTCACTTAAAGCTGTTTGGTACTGGCACCCAATCTCTTACTCCAGGGAATCAAACCTTGATGAATTCTCTGAGTCAGTCACCATTGAAAATATTTAGTTATTCATTTTTTATCCAGTTTATGGTGATAGTCTTAACCTACAATGGCAGCTGCAGATGGTGGGGGGAGTGTACTAGTGTGAGATATCAATAAAAAATAGTCGACCTTGAATTTGATGTCCATTTGATCAGTCATATAGGATTTAGAAAAATTGATGGAACAATCATGATGTCTTGAACATAAAATTGAGTTCGGAGCTGCTTTTCTGCAGAAAAAATTCAAACGGAACCCATTGCCGCAGTTAGATTGAAGTCATCTATTACAGAAAAGAAATTGGGAAGAAGAGAGCAGATCAGTAATCAGTGTGGTATGTGACAAATCAAAGATAAACGCCACAAAATCATAGATAATGAGTATTTAAGATATCTGAATTAGGTTTGAAATTGATCCTCATCTTCTTATTCATGGGGGGGCTCTTTTACGCTACTACTAGTGGTAAATAAAAATTAGACCTAATTGATTGATTGTGATTGACTTTTGACATTTTATCGAGGTAACCCCTATGAACTATGGTGGTCATAAGAAATTCAAGAATTTCATTCATAGATTCAGATCCGAAATCGTATTCGATATTTAGATCTGGGCATTAGGTTAAAACATAATTTTTACAAAATGGTATGAATCAATAAAATTCGAACAGGGCAATAGATGATTGTGAATCTTACCGTTGTTGTGCCGCTTTTGCAGCATTTTCTCGGGCTTCTGCAGAGGCAAGTCTGTCCCTCTCAATTTCTTCCTGGCTTTGACCCCAGCCAAAACATGATGCGCAGCTACCCATGATGACACTGGTTCGAATACTGCTCGGTAAATAACTGATTTTATCCCTCTTCAAGACGTTGACAGGAGAGAAGAATTATTCTTAAATGTTTGGTTTGATGGATCAGATTCTATCAAGACGTATGATAGATTGATTGATTTGAAAGGGAAGTAAATCTATAGTGGTGCAAAACGCGTTTATCATCTTAGAAAATCACTACAGATGAAAAAAGGCCCAAATCATTTTGATATTTCCGAAGGCTTTCTGGATGGTGGGACTTTGCAATTATCTACCTCGTCGGAACGGAAAGAATGGGTTCTTTTATAATCCTTCCATCTTAGTATTCACAAATTCAATTAATTTTTTTAAGTTCTAAAAGTTTTCAAATGATATATTATTTCAAAACGTGAAATACCCGCCGTGGAATCCACCCCTGCCACCACCTTTGTCCGACAAATTCCCTTGCCTTAACCTTGTCATTCCTACTCGGAGGGAGGCGGATCCGGAGGAAGAAGTTGTTGGTCGCTGGGAGCTTCCGAATGCTCGCAAGGATTTCCCTGGTTCGGGTTGGTCAAATGATCACGATCTGCCTGCTTAGGGCATGTTTGTTGTTGCTGCTTGACTTTGTATTTTGACTACTTCTAGGCGATGCCTAGTTTTTGTTCTCTCCTAGGCTCGGCCTAGTTTGTCCTTCATCCTTCTAAGCTCGGCTTAACTTTGTTTGTGGTTTTGGGGCGTGCTCTCATACCACCTGCTTTTTTGTTGAAAGTTATCTTGTATCGTATTGAATTAATATAATATAAGATCTTTTTCATCAAAATGTGAAATAAATATTTTCCAAAATATAATAATTATACACTATTTTCAATACTAATTTTAAATATTTTTATGACTTATAAATATATAATATGTGCTAAAGAGTATAGTTTTTTTTTAATTGTGTGTTATTGTTATATTACAAGATTTTTTTATTAGTATATTTAACTGGGTATAAAGTAGACGATAAGGGATAGAGTATTATCATGTAACACAGAAAGTGTCAATCACTATTATGATTTTTATCAATTGTTCAAAGTTAAGATATATTGGCACAAATTTATTTTATTACTTCATAAATTTGTGATTATGGAATGAGATCTTAAACTTAGGAGACACTTAAATATATGAGAATCAACTTTTGACAATCCAATTAGACACAATTTTATCGCACAACTTATATATTTTGTTTTGTAAAAAATAAAAACTCATTAATTTGTGCTAGTTGTAGACACTAAAAACTTGCACTAGTCCCTTTCCCGCATATTCCCTCTTTTTATTTAAAACTTGCTCCTAATTCGAAATTGAATACATTTCCTTCCCAAATTATATACTAACCTATTTTTTACACCTCGTAATTCTTCCCATTTACTTCCCTAACCATTTGTTTATCTCTATCTTATCCCAAATCCCAAATTATCACAAAACTACTTGTCCTTATGCTTGTGGACATATCATCTTATCACTTATCCTGCATAAATATAATCCCGAATCAACCCATCGTGGAGGGTGTTGGAACCTCTTCCACTTGCGGACTCCTACGATATCTACCAAATCACCGAGCGATTGTAGTAATCTCTGACGATCATATAAATCTGCATGTTTGGTTTAGAGATGTGAAACCATTGTAACAAATCTCTAGATATATTAAAGTTTGAGGTAAGATCAAATACAATATTTTTGCTTCCTGTTTGACATCCTCAAGAAGTTTGCTTACATTCCTTGCTTCGCGTGTAACTCTAGCATTAACGCACCCTTATCCATCTATAACTAATTATCACTCATGTTTATATGATTAGATTAGGTAATCTCCATTTTTGCAGTCTATTTGTCATCGTTAATTATTATTTCCATGTCACAATCAAGTCATTAAAGCAAATTATCGACATACACCATCATCTTAGCACTTTTGGTTAAATTTACAGGAATTGCTAACAATTAGCCTGAATCGCCAGCGATCGCTATTTTTGAATACATCCATCACATTTTTATCAATTTTTTTTATCAATCCTATCTATTTATCAGATCTAATCTCTTGTCTGCTAAGTCTGCCTTTTGTATTACTTTTCTTGCAGGCACATCTTGTGGTGTAGCATCCGTGTTCGAGCTGTATCAACGGAGAGAGGGCATGATCTCACCATCTTATCATGATCCAATCCAATTTTTTTCAAAGTACATCTAATCTAATCTAATTTTATCTTGTTTATTTGATATAATCCAATCAATCTTATCTTATCTACATGTTTACTTATCTTGTTTATTTTAATCATATTGCATCTATTTATATCCAAAACCTTGATTACAAACTTGAGTTGACACCCACACAAGGAAGCCCTTTGGTTCCTGGGAATGACCTTGTCAGGCAGCTCACTTTCTATTTATCTAATATGTTTTTATTTAATGTGTCTTTGATTTGCAAATTCGGACCCCCTTTAGAGTTTGGAGCACCCGCGCATGAATTGAAAGGCCAGTGCATTCATCATCTACTACGGGTTCTTAAGCCTTGTCATATTCGAGGTATGGTGATCTAAATATTATTTCATTAAGCTAATTGGAGAACTAGGATTACACCATTGCATCTTGACATTCTCGGTGGGACCTTGGTCCCTTAAATTTTTATTTAGATTTCCATTTGTTAAAGTCTTTGTTCTGTAATAGCTAACAATTGCAGTAAGTTGCCAGTGATTCCTAAAATTGCTAGCGATTACTGTCAATTGTTCTTGATTACTCATCAATTTATTTTCTATCAGTATTGTTTGTTGTTTTCCGTCTTCTTCTAACCCTATAGATTTTCTGCTTCTCCTTATGGATTTACCACTGGTTAGTTGTTGCTTGGATCACTCAACAACGTGTATTAAGTCAGATAAAAATAAAAAGCGTTATCTAGGTTTTCTTTTTATTTACACCTTTTTTTTTCCTTTTAGTCTTGCATTCCTATTGCTCCTTTGCTTGACTTGTCTTCATTGAAAATCACATTTCAATTTGGGTTTAAAATTGAATCTACATTTTTTCTTGGCAATCTAGTTTAATTAGGTAGTCAAAATGTTACATTCACATCTTAGACATTATCTCCTAAACTAATTGGAACCAACTCTAGATTGCTTTCAAGTCCCTTGATTATCCAATATTCCTCATCTCACGTTTCTAATTAAAATCATATAGTTAACTTATCTTTCTTGTGTGCTTTCTTAGTTAGAGAATAATTTCTTAAGATCACTCTTGTGTGTTTATTTGAAACCAAACAAACTCTTTTTCTTTTGTGTCAGTATCTACATCTTAATCCATGGCTTATTACCAACCCTCTTTTCTTTCAAATATCTCGTTTATTGACGTATCGAATCCTCAACTTGTCAGTAATCATCTTATATCTCATATTCCACATTACAATAGCATTCCTTCTAAACAAACCTTTGGGTCTAATCAACCTTATTATGCACCCCAACCTTCTTTTGGTATGAATACTTCTAGATCCTATCAAACTCAACCTCCTTTAGTATCTCAATCATTTTTCGGTGTGTCCGAGAATTCTTTCCCTTTCCAAAACATTCTTTTATCTTCATCTCCTCATCAACAACAACAAACACCTACATATAGTTCAAACAATTTATCATCAATCAACCCCGAATTCTCATAAATTGATCTTATACAATCTCTTATGAACTGCATGGCCCATCTCGAAGCCTCCACCTCACCATTGAAATGCATAGTCTCATATATACAAACCTTTACATAGCCCATCAATCTCATAGTCCCAATCAAACCATATCCATCACAGTGGAAACTACTTGAATTTACGAAATTTCATGATAGTGAGGATCCACAACAACATTTAAAACCATTTTTACGTGTTTGTTTTCCCATATCTCATGATGATGCCCTCTTGCTATGCACCTTTCCAATGTCACTAACTGAAATTTCCCTGGATTGGTATTATGCCATTCCCCAACATCCCTTTATTCATTCCCACAGCTTGCAAAAACCTTTCTCGAACGTTTCTCTATAAACATATCTCGGAAGGTTTATACTCATGAGCTCTATGTTATAAATCAATTTGATAATGATTTTATCGATGTGTTTATCGACAGATGGCGTAACCTTGTAAATCAATTATATTTTTCTCTTCCTTAGTTTGAACTGATCAGCTTGTTTGCTCGATCATGTTCCCATCGTATATCATCCACATTACAAATTTACTCATTTCATACCTTCAAAGAAGCCTTCACTATGGCTTGTAAACTAGAAATTCAAGCCCTTGAAAAGATAAATTAAGGTCACACCACAATCATAAATAAGAATCCTCCAACATCGAATCTCAACAAAACACGCATTTTATTTTTCACAATTCAACTTGCATATTAAAATAGTCAAAATTTACCACATCTCAAATACAAACACAACAGTTAAACATTTCATCTCCACGCAGACAATACACCCCATTGGGGGAGCCTTATAATGTGGTCTTTAACAAAATTTGGCAAGATTGTTTAATCAAGTGTTTGACAATTTTTCTGCTCCTGTTCCAAGTTAATGAAGTGGTATGCAAGAAAATAAGAAACTCCAAAATATGGGAGGATTTAAGGCTACCTCCGATGTATGATGATGATGAAGGATGAGATACGGGTGCAAAGATCCTCTCCGCGGTGAACTAGATAACCTACACAACAAAGGGACAACTAGATGAAAAAAATATTAGTAGATTAAATGGTAGGATTCCTGAAAAAGTTAGTCCTGAGAAGTGATAAAATTCATATGGAGGATGTCAACCCACGTGATTACAAGATTGATTGAAAATAATGGATAAATGACATGTGATTTAACAAAAATATAAATTTTACTAAACCCTATTGCAGAGTAATTGATTGTAAACAATGACATACAAGTGTTAAGTACAATATGATGTAATCAAATAAGTAATTAAGTACGAAACCCTAAGCAAGAGATATAGGAAGGATGACTTAGCTGATTTACGCCTAATCTGGAAGTGCTATGGACTGGGAAAAATACTAAATAGGAGGTGAACAATGCCGTAAATACTCAAGATAAAATATGGAGATCACGAACGATGTTAGACATGGGCACCCATGGAAGGACAGGGGTGCATGGGCACTGGAAACTGCTACTGGGCACCCATGACTGCGCAAATAGTCAAAATATGATTTTTACTTCGTCACTCAAGTGTTGCAAATATTCCTTGTTGATGGCATGTGTGTCATACAATAAATGTCGAGGATACCTGTAACTTACAAAATATATATCACCTGTAAAATCCTGCAAACCACATCAAATCCAAAAAATAAAGATGTAGAATAGGGAGTTGGACTAACCTCGACGGTCACCTTGAGAGTGAACTTATAACTGAGTGTTGAACTACATCTCAGAATCCATGTAGTTCTAGTGAGTGTGTGTAGGAATTGTGCCCTAAGATTCCCTTGTGCAAGTTACACTTGATAGCGGGATGTAGCTAGATGTAGCAATGTAATAGAATGTGTGGATGGAATAATGAACTTCCCCTTCCTATTTATGTATGCAAAGTTTTTTCAGCCCTTGTCCCTTGAATGGATGCTAGATGGATACTTTTGAGTGCTTTAGGTGCTTGTTGGATGCAAGCTCAGGTGATGCTATTAATGTTTAGTGTTTGGTCCTTGATTTTGAACACATAGCTATGTATTTATATGATTCCCTTGTTTGAATTTTGTAATTTACAATTGGAAGGCTGAACCATAAGTGAAAAAGATTCTCAAAAGATAAAAGAGACCCAAAAGGAGCGAGTAAAGTAAGAAAGGGTCTGGGGCATTCAGAGGGGAAAAAAGTGCTTGTGATTTGCTATCCGAAGTCATGAATGATAAATAAGTGAAATTACAAATGGACTATAGGGTGTGTAAGACTAAATAGAAAACAAGAGACAAAGAAAAGAGGCCAAAGATAGTTGCCAATTACTAGTTTTCTTGCTTACGAACCATATGACTGCTAGTATTCACTTAGGACCTAGAAATGTACCCAAGTGCGTGATTTAGTGTCTACATTTTCCCCCAATTTATGTTGTTGAGTGAATACTCGATAAAATAAAGTAGATAGAGGATGCATACCTGATAACCATGTAGAGTGTGTGGCGAATAATGTGTCAAGTGGACAAGTGAAGCGTGGAATGATTGTAAAGATGAAGCGTGGAAACTAGGAAAGGAAAGTGACCCTAGGAGTGTATGTGTATGTGTTGTGTTGTACAACTATTATCGTAGCTTGTGATTACTGCTTCTTGTAAGAATGGACCCACAAAAATAAGAGAAAGAATGTAGTCAAAGTCTTGTATATGATAAATCAGAGAAAAATGTGCATAAGTATGTAGAAATATGTAAAAGTGAGTAAAAGGAAAGTGTGCACCTAATGTAAAAGAGTGTAAAGGATTGAAAGAATGTCCTGAAAATTCTGTGTAGAATGATTTTTTGATGTGAGTGAGTTTTTTGGGTGATATCACACCAATATGAGTTTTTTGGGTGATCTCATGCCAAATGTGAGTTTTTTGGGTGATCTCATGCCAAAGAGAAAGTATTGGGGAGAGAGGTCTAGTGTTACTCTCCTTCCATGACTCTACCTGATAAACACCACTGTAGATGGTGTGTCCCTATTTTGTTCTTGTTGTCCTGATTGTTCATGAATTGTACCAATTGAATTGTATGTAGGAGATAAATTGATGCATTATTTCCTGGAGGAGTGTTCCTGTACTATTAAAACTTCTCTAAAGGATTTTATCAACTGTGTTGATTTGAGAAATTGATTGTGTCCACCCCTAGGATATTAGCACCCAAGGGAGGACATAGGACACCCATATGCGCTCTTGTCTGAGCTTGGGCACTAGTGTATGTGTTTTTATTCTAACCCAAAGTCTAATTCTAAGATAGTGTTGTAAATGTAACCTGTTGCCAATTTTATGCTTAACTATGTTATGTTGTAGCTCTAAGTTGCTATATGGGGCTGATTTTTTCACCCAATGTATGCCCCCATGTTATTTGGGATGCATGCAATGTCAATAGGAGAATGTGTCCCAAAAGAGAGGACTTGATGTTAATATGAACTCTATATCCTTGTAGGGGAAGGAGGTGTGTATGGTAAAACCCAAGGAACATGCAAACAAAGTGGCTAGGTACATGTGTTAGTAGAAAAAGTAACAAGCATATTACATAGAAAACAACATAATAAGTAAGTGTGCATACAATATAGACCACAAAAAAGTGGGTTCTCAGACATGGGACATCACTCACAATGTCATAATTTAATTAGGACCGAAAGCGGCCATAAGCATAGAAAACAATGATCAAAGTAAGACTAGGGCACATCTTGCAAACAATGACATATAGTAGCAATGTCAAACAAAGTGTAACAGAAAACCATGGTGGCATATAGATCTTGTAAAGAAAATACTGCACATGAAGCACCCGTTAGCATGTTAGAAAGTATGTCAAATCATTTATGTATTAATGTAAAGTAGTGTGCATAGGAAGTAGTAAATGAAATAGACACCTGTAATGTGTGAGAAAGTAGATGGACCCAAGATCCTTGGTGGGACTGGTAAGAGGTACAATTCCAAGAATCATTGTAGTGTGTAAATACCTGTAAGAAGATTTGCATTCACTCCAAAATACCAACTAAATGCACATATGTACATAGAAAATTTATTGGCATACTAAGTACCCGTCTAGCATGGGAAACAAATTATACATGTAAGTATAAGCAAACAAGAATAAGTGCAACCAAGATATGTAATATGCATCGTATGATTGTAGATGGAATTGTATGCCATGTGAATGTGATAAGGATCAACATGCCCCTAATGGATTTGGACTAGTATGAGATGAGGTTCATTTATAAAATACCCCTTAACAATCAAGAATGAACCATAGAACAAGAGTGCGTCATCAAAAAATGGTTTGAAAATGTGCACCAGATAAAATACAGCATGAAGCGTAGAGTGTGAAGAGTGAATGTGGTGAGGTTCATTTCAGATTTATACCCTCAAGAGTTGAGTATGAACCATGGAGCTAGAGTGCATCATAGGGTAATGTCGATACAAGTTGTGTATCAATATGTATAAGAGAGATGATAAAGACTAGATGTGAAGCATGGAGCGTGATAGTAGAAGTGATAGTAAACTAATGATAATTAGTAATGAGCGGGAAAGTAAGCGTGATGCCCCCCAAGTGTGTGATTAAAATTAATCTATCCAATGAGAGTTAAGGGGAAATATCCTCCACCTGATGTCTGAGGAGATAAATGCATGTGAAAATTCTCTAATTTGGTGTTGTATGAGAAGCACGATGTACATGTGAAGGAATCCTATGTGGTGAAAGAGGTGGTGAACACCTATATGAAGAAGACCTATGAGGTGAAGGAGGTGGTGGACACCTATGTGAATAATACCTAAGGTGAAGGAAGTCGTGGACACCTATCTGAAACAGTAGGGGACTATGACGAGATGGAATAGTGGACCTATGAGGATGAAAATTTTGTGAAGTAAGACGTGTGTGAATAGGAAAATTAGATATCGAATGTGCCTTATATTTGAGAGGCCCCAGAGGCCTAAATGTTGTAGCTACTGGAATAATGTCATCAAGAGGAGGTAGAGGCAATGATGTGCATGGTAAAATGCATATAATAGTGAAAACTTGTTCATTGTAAATTAATTCAAGCCACATATGATTCATGGAGGGAATAACATGAGTGATGCAAAGTTAATGGAGACCTAAGAACATGTCACAACCTTCAATTGAATATTCCACAACAAATGACACAAGAATAGTAAGAGGCCCAAATGTAATGGGAAGCCTAATGTAGCCAATAGAATTAGGGACTAGATAGGTGATCTAACAATATAAGATATTTGATAGCCATAAGAAGCACAATACAGCACATATGCTAATAAGAACCACTGGATAGATCAAGGTGTTATAAATAGTGTATGAACCAATAGAAGCATTGATGTGTAATGAATCAGAAGAAAATGTTGCATGATAATCATGATCAGAAAATGTAATAGCTGGTGGTGATGCATCAACATAAGTGACACGAAAATCAAGGGGTCTTGACGAAGGAGGTGGCACAACGTGATATGTATGATTGGTCCAAAGAATATAAATCTTGTGACATCGTGGTTAGGCAAAATTTCATTAAATATTTTATATTTTTGTTATCATTGACCAACTTAGAAGAATATGTCTCAGTGAGATCAAGTGAATTATTGTCAATAAGATATTTTATGAGATGCTTGAGTTTGAAATACAAAATTGGTAGAGTGCCTAATTCATTGATGATGGTCACATTTAGCATTTTAGTCATAAGTGCGGCCACAATGGGTGAGATGGACCAGGATTGAGTGGCAGTGGAAGAATGATTTAGATTACTTTCAAGAAGTTGAGGTAATAGAAATCGAGGTGTATATGGGAATTTGGTGAAATTACACTTTGGAGGTTGTCCATTGAATATTTTCAGGAGGAGAGACGGAATTGAAAGTAGCATTTTCTTCAATAGGTTTATGAGATGGTTGGAATGTTAATTTATCTAGAAACCGGTTATAAGAAGATGAAGGAGAATCCTGATACTTAAATTTTTCCATAGATATAAGTTTGAATTCATGCATTTTAAGCGTATAACATAATTGATCAAATGAAGGAGAGGTCTTGAAGATATCACTCTCTTGTTGTTGTGGTAAGAGGCTTTAAACAAATAGATCTTGCAATTCTGAATCAAAAACTACATTGGTCATCTTAGCTAGATTGTTCTTGTATCACATAAAACATAGTTAGCTAGATGTTCATTGTATCTTTGTTTGATTTAAGCGAGTTGTGCATAATAGAACTTGGTGCCGATATTTATTGAAAAAGTGAGTAAGAAAATCATCGGCTATATGCATGAAAGAAGTTACTGAATGAATAGGTAGATCATAAAACCAATGCATGGCATAATACTTAAAGACTACGAGGAAATATCTTAGCTAGTCATGTATGATCATCTGCATAGTCGAGACATGCCATATGAAAAGATCAGAGATTATCTTGAGGGTCACCATGGCCATTAAAAGTGGGTAGCTTAGGGGTGACGAAATTGAGAAGAAATGAATAAGAAAAAATGGTGGGTGAAAAAGGAGTTGTGAAGAAGTAACGAGGAGTCAAGAGATGGAGAGGAGCATGAAGTAGCCTGACTAAAGTTGATGGATTTGAACTTGTAAGATCCTAATAGAGAGAAGATAGGTCTTGTGTGCTAGAAGAAGATACTTTCCAAGTGTGAGAAATAAGAGGCAGAGTGAAATAGTTGGTAGGAGTAGGAATAGACACAGGAACAATAGAAGTAGGCGGAAGGGTGGAAGAAGGAGGTTGTTTTTTAATAGGGATGGAAGCAATATTAGAGGTGAGAGGGTTAAGATCAGCTAGATAAGTGGCCTCATCACTAGGAAGTAAATAAAAGTATAATCTAGGACTTATAGTATGTTCAACAAGATGAGGATTGAGATCATTAATGGTCTTCATTAGTAAATAGTGGATAGAATTTCAACCATGTTAAGAAGATGATAAGATGTCCTTGAAGCTCGTAGGTTGGGTTCTAAGTGAGGGATTCACCAAATGATTTAACAAAAATATATATTTTATTAAACCATATTATAGAGTAATATGATTGTAAACAATGTTATACAAGTGTTAAGTATAATATGACTGACAAGTAAATAAGTAAGGAAATTAAGTATAAAACCCTAAGCAAGAGATATAGGAAGGATGACTTAGCTGATTTATGCTTGATCTGGAAGTGCTTATAGACTGGGAAAACTGCTAAACAGGAGGTGAACAATGTTGTAAATACTCAGGATAAATTATGGAGCTCACGAACGATGCTGGACATGGGCACCCAGGGAAGGACAGGGGTATCTGAGTGCACCTGGAGAACTGCTACTGGGTGTACCCATGACTGCGTAAATAGTCAAAATATGATTTTTATTGTGTCACACAAGTGTTGCAAATATTCCTTGTTGATTCCTTATGTGTGTCACGTACAATAAATCACCTGAGGGTACCTGTAACCTACAAAACATATATCACCTATAAAATCCTGTAAACCACATCAAATCCAAAAAATAAAGATGCAGAATGGGGAGTTCAGACTAATCCTAGACGGTCACCCTCGAGAGTGAGCTTAAAATAGAGATTGTTGACACTACATCTCAGGACTTCATGTAGTTCTGGTGAGTGTGTGTAATAATTATGCCCTAGGATGCCCATGTGCAAGTTGCACATGATAGTAGGATGTAGCTAGATGTAATGTAATAGAATGTGTGGATGGAATAATGAACTTCCCCTTCCTATTTGTGTATGCAGAGTTGTTGTAACCCTTGTCCCTTGAATGGATGCTAGATGGATACTTTTAAGTGCTTTAGGTGCCTTTTGGATGCAAAATTAGGTGATGCTAGTAATGCTTAGTGCTTGGTCCTTGATTTTTGAACACATAGCTATGTATTTATATGATTCCCTTGTTTGAATTTAGTAATTGACAACTGGAAGGCTGACCCATAAGTGAAAAGATTCCCAAAAGATAAAAGGGACCCACAAGAAGCGAGTAAAGTAAGAAAGGGTTTGGGGCACCCAAGAGGGGAAAAAAGTGCCTTGACATTGATTTGCTATCCTTGGTTGGGCACTACTATCCAAATTCATGAATGATAAATAAGTGAAATTTACAAATGGACTATAGGGTGTGTAAGACCAAATATAAAACAAGAGACAAAATAAAAGAGGCCAAAGATAGTTGCCAATTACTAGTTTTCCTGCTTATGAATCATATGAACTACTAGTATTCATTTAGGACCTATAAATGTACCCAAGTACATGATTTAGTGTCTACAATTTGCCAGGAAATTTATGTAAAACAAAGAGATGAAAATATATTATAAGATAAACATAAAGTGAGATAAGAGGATGCATACCTGATAACCATATAGAGTGTGATGGCGACCCAATGTGTCAAATGGAGAATTAAAGTGTGGAACGACGAATGTAAAGATGAAGCATGGAACTAGGAAAGGAAAGTGACCCTAGGGGTGTATGTGTATGTGTTGATGTTGTACATGCTAATTATCGTAGCTTGTAGATTACTGCTTCTTGTAAGGATGGACCCACAAAAAGAAAGAGAAAGAATGCTAGTCAAAGTCTTGTAGGAATGATAAATCAGAGAAAAATGTGCATAAGTATGTAGAAATATGTAAAAGTGAGTAAAAGGAAAGTGTGCACCTAATGTAAAAGAGTGTAAAGGATTGAAAGAATGTCCTGAAAATTTTGTGTAGAGCGAGAATTTTTGGGTGATCTCACACCAGAGAATGAGTTTTTAGGTGATCTCATTCCAAGTGTTAGTGTTTTGGGTGATCTCACTGCCAGAGGGGAGAAAGTATTCAGGGACAGAGGTCTGATGTTAGACTCCTTCCATGGTGACTCTACCTGATAAACACCACTATAGATGGTGACTGTCCCTATATTAGGGTTCTTGTTGTCCTGATTGTTCCGTATTAGGTGGCAAACAGTGCTATTGTTTGTTCCAATTAAACATGGAGATTGATTGCATTATGTTCCTACAAGGACTGTTCCAAGATGACTATTAAACCGATCTGCAAAGCTTTTGTACACTGTGTTGATTTGAGAAATTGATTTTGTGTAGGCCTCAGAGACATTAGATTCTGTAGCTGGAGGACACAGACACCTGGGCGCTTCTATTTCAAGCCTGGGCACTTGTAGTATGTCAACTATCGATTTTGACCAAAGATTAAATTCTAAACTAGTGTTGATAATTATTACATGTGTTGATTATGCGATGATACTGTACTTTATTATTGCTCTGATGGCTGCTTGTATGTGCTGATTTTTGTTCACCCAATGTATGCCCCCTCTATATTTGTGAGATAGAGTCCCAACCATGTTGGACATTGATTAGGAGATGATGTCACACTCACAAAGTGAGATCACTTGGATGTTGATCTAGAATGGGTGGATTATTCCTGTAGGGGGGAAGGGATGCTATGATGGTAAAATGATTATTATGCACATTGCATAGATAAATTGGCTAGACTTGATGTGTTAATAACACCTTAAGGTTTTGTAGCAAACATGTCATAGAAAACCATATGTAACAAGTAAGTGTGTCATAGTCTAAGATATACCGATCCATGTGGGTTTCAAACATGGGACATTGATCCCACAAGAGGGTCGAGGAGATACAATCATGGGTGTTTAATAGGCCAGTGGAAGCCCATACAAATAACGATTGTAACTAAGACACAGTTTCATAGCCTGCAAACGCATTAACATCCATTAATGACAGGGAACTGGATGATCAAACAAAGTGATGATGGCAGATAACCATGGTATGTAGATAGTCAAATTCAGGTAAGTGAAATTCTACACATGAAGCACCCGTTAACATGTTAGAAAGATAACAAACTATTGTTAAGCAAAGGACAATGTATGTATTAATTCAAAGTAGCTGTCTTAGCACATGAATAGGAAGTAGTATATGGATGAAATGATAACACCTATAATGTGTGATTAAAATTAGATGCCCCCAGGAGCCTTGGTGGGATTGGTAAGAGGTACAATGCCAAACATCATTGCAGTGTGTAAAGACCTTTGAAAGATTTGCATTCACTCTAAAAGACCAAGTGAACACAAATGTGTATATGGAAAAGATATTCAAATACTGAGTTTTCGTCTAGCATGGGAAAATTATTAGTGCTACATGTAAGTATAGAGGACTAGGGACAAGAGTATTATGCATACCAAGATATGGGGAGCCATCATGAAGTGTATGAGTGTGAGATGGAATAATATACATAGTGTTCTCGCATGGCTAAGAGTAGAGAAACCCAACTAGCAGATGTGTATGAAGATGAGACTCATTTATAAAATACCCCTCAACAACCAAGAATGAATCATAGAACAAGAGTGTATCATCAAGAAATGGTTTGAAAATTTTCACTAAATAGAATAAAACATGAAGTGTAGAGTGTGAAGAGTGAATGTGGTGAGGTTCATTTCTGATTTAGATCCTCATCACTCAAGTATGAACCATGGAACCAAAGTGTGTCATAGGGTAGTGAAGACACAAGTTGTGTATAAATATGTGTGAGAGGGATTAGATGTAAAGTATGGAGCGTAATGTGTATGTGTATAGACTAGAAATATTAGTAATGATTGGGGAAAGAAAGCATGTTACCCCCCAAGTGTGTGATGAAAATTAAGTTATCCAATGAGAGTGAAGGGCAAGGATCCTCCACCTGATGTCCGAGGAGATAAAGGCGTGTGATATTTCTCTAAGATCGATGGTGTATGAGAAGGACGATGTACATGTGAAGGACACCTATGTGGTGAAAGAGCTGGTGAACACCTATGTGAAGTAGATCTATGAGGTGGAGGAGGTGATGAGAACCTATGTGAAAAGACATATGAGGTGAAGGAGGTGGTGGACACCTATGTGAATGGATTTCCTGAGTAGGGGACTTATGCCGATGAGATGGAGTAGTGGACCTATGAGGATGACAACGTCATGAAGTAGGACATGTGAAAATATGAGAACTAGGTGTTGAATGTGCCTTAGATTTGAGATGCCTCAAAGGCCTAAATACTACAGTTAGTGGAACAATTTCGTCAAGAGGAGGTAGAGGTAATGGTGTGCATGGTGGGATGCCTTTAATAGTGAAAACTTGCTTATTATGAATGAATTTAAGACACAAATGATGCATGGAAGGAATAAATTGAGTGACGTGGAGCCAAGGGAGACCTAAGAACATGTCACAACCTTTGATTAAAGATGCCATGATGAATGACACAAGCATAGTAAGAGGACCAACTGTAATGGGCAACCTGATGTAGCTAAAAGAATTAGGGACTGGATAGGTGATAACAGAGATTGGACATTTTATAGCCACAAGAAGTACAATAGAGCACACACTGATAGGAGCCACTGGATAGATCATTGTGTTATTGATGACGTATGAATTGATAGAAGCATTGATGTGTAATGACTCAGAAGAAAATGTTACATGATAATCGTGATCAGAAAATGTAATAGGTGGTGGTGATGCATTGACAAAAGCGAAAAGAAAGTCAAGGGGCCCCAATGAAGGAGGGGGAACAATGGGATATGTATTATTATTAGAAGAATAAAAAGCTTGTGTGTCATGATTAGGCGAAGGGTCATTAAAAATTGTGAGATTTTTGTTATCGTTGACTGGCTTAGAAGAAGAAGATATAAGGAGCTCAAGTTAACTATTATCAATAAGATTATGAATGAGACACCTAAGTTTAAAACAACGATCGGTAGAATATCCAATGCATTGATGATAGTCACATTTAGCTTTTTCTTCATAATTACGGCCATGAGGGTGAGATGGATTGAGATTTAGTGGCGGTGGAAGAGTGATTAGATTGCTTTTGAGAAGTTGAGGCAATAAAAATTGAGGTACATATGGTAATTTGGTGAAAGTACGCTTTGGGGTTTCCATTGAATATTTTCAGGAGGAGAGATGATAGTGATAGTTTCCTTTACTTCAGTAGGCTTAGGAGATCACTTGAATGTTGATTTATATTGAAAGCTATTAGAATAAGATGAAGGAGAGTCATGATACTTGATTTTTCCCCCATAGCTAGAAGTTTGACTTTGTGCATTTTAAGCGTATGGCATAATTGATCAAATGAAGGAGAGGTCTCAAAGATAACACTCTCCTGTAGTGGTGGTAAGAGGCTTTGAACAAATAGATCTTGTAACTTAATATTATCAAACACATTGGTCATCTTAGCTAGATTGTTCTTATAACGTAGTACATAGTCTGCTAGATGTTCATTAGATATTTCTTTATTTTGATCCAGTTGTGCATAAGAGATCCTAGTGCTGATATTGATTGAAAAAAGAGCAAGAAAAGCATTGGATAGATGCATGAAAGAAGTTACCGAATGAACAGGTAGATCATAAAACAAACACATGGCATAATCTTGAAGACTCCTAGGGAATATCTTAGCTAGTAAAGTATGATCATCCACATAATCTAGACATGCCATATAAAAATCTTGGAGATGCTCTTAAAGGTCACCATGGCCATTAAAAGTGGGCATCTTAGGGGTAATGAAATTGAGAGGAAGTTAGTAAGCATAAGTGGTGAGTCCAAAAGGAGTATGAAGAAGCAATGAAGATTCAAGAGATGGAGAGGAGCATGAAGTATCTTGATAAATTTGATGTATATGAACATTTAGATCCTGATATAGAGAAGCTAGGTCTTGTGTACCAGAAGAAGATACTTTCGGAGTGTGAGAAATAAGGGGTGGAGTGAAATGGTTGGTAGGATTAGGAATAGAGATGGGAATAGTAGAAATAGGTGTAAGGGTAAAAGAAGGAGGTTATGTTGTATTAGGAATAGAAGTAGTATTAGAGGTGAGAGGGTTAAGCTCAACTAAATTTGTGGCCTCCTCATGAGTAGTGAATAAAAGTATATCTAGGTCTTGTGTATGTTCAACAAGATGAGCATTGAGATCACAATGGTCTTCATCAGTAAAGGGTGGATAAATTTCAGCCATGGTAAGAATATGATAATATGCCTAGGAGCTAGGTTGGGTTCAAGTGATGGATTCACCAAATGATTTAACAAAAATATAAATTTTATTAAACCATATTATAGAGTAATTGATTGTAAACAATGATATATAAGTGTTAAGTATAATATGACACAAGTAAATAAGTAAGTAGGTATGAAATCCTAAGCAAGAGATATAGGAAGGATGACTTAGCTGATTTATGTGTGATCTAGAAGTGCTTTAGACTGGGAAAACTGCTAAACATGAGGTGAACAATGTTGTAAATACTCAGGATAAATTCTGGAGCCTGCGAATGATGCTGGACATGGGCACCCACGGAAGGACAGGGGCGCCTGGGCCCTGGAGAATGCTACTGGGCGTATGTGACTACGTAAATATTCAAAATATGATTTTTATTATGTTGCAAATACTCTCTTTTGATCACTTATGTGTCACATAATAAATACTGAGGGTACCTGTAACCTGCAAAATATATATCACTTGTAAAATCCTGCAAACCACATCAAATCCAAAAAAATAAAGATGCAGAATGGGGAGTCAGATTGACCCTAACGGTCACCCTGAGAGTGATAGCAATGTAATAGAATGTGTGGATGGAATAATGAACTTCCCCTTCCTATGTTGTTTATGCAGAGTTGTTGCAGCCCTTGTCCCTTGAATGGATGCTTTTAAGTGCTTTAAGTGCCTTTTGGATGCAAAATTAGGTGATGCTAGTAATGCTTAGTGCTTGGTCCTTGATTTTGAACACATAGCTATGTATTTATATGATTCCCTTGTTTGAATTTCGTAATTGACAACTTGAAGGCTGACCCATAAGTGAAAAAGATTCCCAAAAGATAAAAGAGACCCAAAAGAAGTGAGTAAAGTAATAAAGGGTTAGGGGCACCCAAAGGGGACAAGAGTGCCTAGACGTTGTTGTCTTGGATGGGCATTGGTGTCTGAAGTCGTGAAAGATAAATAAGAAAATTTATGATTGGGTTGTAGGGTGTGTAAGACCAAATAGAAAAAAAAAGAAAAAGAAAAGAGGCCAAAAATAGTTGTCAATTACTAGTTTTCTTGCTTAGGAATCATATGAATGCTAGTATGCATTTAGGACCTAGAAATGTACCCAAGTGCGTGATTTAGTGTCTACAACATGCAGGAAATAAGTAAAACAAAGAGATGCAAAAACATTCTAAGATAAAGATAAATTGAAATAAAAGGATGCAAACTTGACAGGGTTGATGGCGACCTAAGACAAACAAAGGTAGTCAATGACGAATGTAATAGAGCATATCAAAAGATGTGAAAATAGTGGATTTAGAATTGATTTTGAGATGCTGAGGATGTTTTAGATCTGGTATAGAAACACAAGAAACATAAAATATGTAAATTTTAGGAAGATACATGAAATGTAATGGATTTTGATTGGTTCGACGGCGACCAGAGGTAGATTGATGGCAACTGAAGGTAGAAAAGTGAGATCCGATATGTTAGATGGGTATATCACAGAGATAAAGAGATGTGGATCATGTTGCAGAGGCTGGGAAACAACTGACAGAGGGGAAACAATTCATGAAATAGATCTGGTGTACATTGAGTCAATGGTGACCAGGGTAGAATTGATGGTGACTGAAGCTAGATTAGGGTTTGATGAAGGTTGATAGGTGACAAATAGGCTATGGGAAAGAAACAAGGATGACTGATATGATCACAAATATCCAAGATGACGAACATGTTTGCAAAGCTTGTGAAAATATGATGAATGTGCCTTAAATTTGAGAGGCCTCAGAGTCTTAGATACTATAGCTGGTGGAAGAATGTCATGAAGAGGAGGTAGAGGTCGACATCGACTGGATAGAGATTAGATTTTGTTGATAAATTTGGATGATGAGTGATGATTTTGGATTATTTTTGGCACTGATGGGTGCTTGTTGGTTGATTTTTGTAGGCCAGAGACACATTATATTTGTGAGATAGAGTCCCAACCATGTTGGGGATGATTAGGGATGATGTCACACACACAAAGTGGGATCACTTGGATGTTGTTAGATTGGGTGGAGTTTTCCACTATTAGAGGGTGCCACAAGATAAAAGGCTTATTATAGCATTGATAGAGAGATGGAACTCGAGGAATAACACCTTATGGTTTCGTACAGGCAAACATGAAAATCATATTAGAGGATGTGTATCATAGTCTAAGATTACCAATCCACGGAGCACCCATAGTTATGATCACACAGGAGGGTCGAGGAGATGCACTTGGGTGGTTATTTGGAGTGGAGGCCCCTCACATTACCTTTATATCTAAGGTGTTTCATATTGAGACACATATTCATCCATTGGTGTCAGGGAACTGGATGATATGTTTAGTGATGATGGCAATATCTTACTATGCACCACCAAATTCAGGTGGGGTGATATTTACATGGGCCTTAACAATAATGGTGGAAAACATTGTTAAACAAAGGACAATGTTTTTGTTTAATGCAGCTCTCCTGGCACATGTGTACCATGAGTTATGGATATATGTTACAGAGAGGAGATTAGGACTGGATGTAAGCTTTCTTGTTACAATGTTGGGCTTACGAGAACATAGTTGTGGTGAGGCCACCAGAGCTTCAAAGGATTATAGGTGATCATATAGAGTTGGTTGTTGATTTTCTGCAATGGAGAACCGATTAGGATCATGGAGATAGGGGTGAGTGGGGAGAGGAGTGGTATACAAAGAAATTGGGGAGCCTTGAGGTGGATGAAATGAGATGGAGGCCATACATAGTGTTCCTCACATGGTCAGGTACAAACATCTAGCTCACAAGGTTAAGGAGAGTGAGATGGGTACCAGGGATGGAGGCTAGAGATGGTGGAGCATATATAGTTTCCACGTGTGATGTGACAGTTTGGATTGGTATAGACGGTGCCTATGGGACACCAATCAGATACAGGTGATATGAGGTCGAGAGGGACTTTTCGAGTCCAGTGATGGTCGATCCATTGGTAGAGGTGACAAAGATAGATGGATGTAGACGAGGATGATGTAAGGGTTGCAGAGGGGTATGTGAAGTGGCTAACTCAGCTATGGGTGGACAACCAGTAGAGTGAAGGAGGTAGCACAATGTAGGAGGAGAGGAGGTAGTGTCAACAGGAGGAGAGGTGGCAACGTTTATAGGGGGAGAGGGGGGAACAAGTGGATTAGGTAAAGATAACATGATTGCAAGCATAACAAGATGTGGTTCATCAGGAAGTGAGATATTATATGCTAGGAGCAAGATGTGATGCGCCAAGAGAGAGACCTTGTTATCCAACAGCGGGATAGATACCAGAGGTAGAGAGAGGCCTTACGAGAGAGATATGGAGATCTAGGAAATCCTTTAGAGGTGTCAGGTGGAGCAACCTAGGGAGCTTGGATGGGGGGGTTGGACAAATGGCACCTCCCAGTTCTGTGACGATGGAGTAGTATCAGGGTCTATGGAGACGAGGCATGTAATATTATGAGTGCATAGTGACAATGAGATTACCTAATGTAGCGCGCTATGCATCCTATGTGGTAGGAGAGAGGAGATATCAACATGGTAGGTGGCTTTAAGGAGCACAACAAGTGTAGTGCAGTCTAGGTGTGATTTTGGTCTAGATGGTGGGGCGGGAGGAGGACAAGGTCCCTGCGTCAGAAGTGAGAGTCTCATATTTGTATTTCACCACTTAGTGGGTGAATATTGTATAGATATAGAATTTGATGTATATATTGAGATAGAGCCCTTTTGAGGGTTATCACGGATGTATAGACATTTCAATGATATATATATATTATATATATATATATATATATATATATATATATATATCGTGTCATGATTTATATGTATTGTGATATATGGATGAGTAGATTAGATGTATGTGATGGATTATGATTATGTGATGTTGATTATATTATGGATGTGAAAATTATTAGATGTTGATTTAGATATTTGATATGACGTATTGAGTAATTTATATGATGTGATGATGTGATGTATTGATTGGATTAGACATGGTACTGATGTGATGGATTTAGATTAGATATGATGTGATGAATTTTAGATTAGATGTGAATGGATTTAGTGTAGATGTACATGTATTGATTGTATTTTATATGAGACGATATGATGTAATTGGATTGGATTAGATGTGATAGATTACAACACAGATCAAAAATTTGAATCCATGTTCAATGTGAACGAGTGCGTTAAGATTAGGTAACGAAAATGGTTAGATTGGTGAAAATGTGACCTCAAGAGGGTGACCTAAATATAGGAAGTACACTTACATCATAAGAAGGAGTGCACGAGGGATAGATGATTTGGGATTAGATTGGAGGTAAAACGTGAAAAGGAACATAAATAAAGCAATGCTCTTGCATCCATATGGTAGGTGTTAACACATAACTAATGATAGTTAATCACATATAAGATCATGAAGGGGAAGATGGAAGGTGTGCTAATACACCTACTGTAGACATGATGAGGGGTTTATATGTAACATGTACGGGGAAAATATTTTCTCCTTAGGTGGTTGTCCTAGGTCTATGCCCCAGCTCTGAGTAATATTGTGCAAACTGATGAATGCGGAAGTTTGATTTTGACGGGAAAGCTGATCAATGTAGGAAGCTTTCTTAGGATGCTTTCTTTGGATGGATTTTTTTTTTGATATTTTAAAAGGTTGATCAATGCGGAGAATCCTTTACTGCCATGATATAATGAAGAGTATACATCCTTTGAGGGAGTGGTCTATAATTAGGGATTTTTGCTTTGCTTTTGATTTTTGATTTTAGATTACAGGATAAAAGATGTGATACCTGTCCTTTTAGGGATCAATTTATATATATTTTTTGATAAATTTTGCTTTATTTGAACAAATTTCCTTCGAGGGAGTAGTCTAGTATTTTGAATAATATAGCTTTGATGATGACATCCATAATTTTTATTTTTTGACTTTTTAATGGAGCTCGAGGATATCCAAGTAGACCACTTGGGGAGGGGAAGTAATGTGCGTAATCTACACATGTGGACCCTTATCATGGTTCCAGTAGGTAGATAAGAAGGAAACAAATGTAATGATTACAAGATTCCCACCTAGAAGGAGGAACTTGTCCATAAGGAATATGCTATGAGCAGAGCCATGGTGCCCATATTCAAGGTCAAAGATAGGATGGTGACAGAAGACCACATGATTCCAAATCATTATGATGAGAGATGGAGAAGGTTAATTATGGAAGTGATATCGTTAATGTGACTAAGGTCACGTTGGTAGGTTTGTTAACAGTAGAAAGGTTGCAAGTGCAAGACATTAAGAGGTTCATTTCTAGTTTACCATCAAGGGAAGCTAAACAATAGGCCTGAACCCATACTTGTGAGTGATAATGTATGGTGAAATCTAGTTTGGAGAAAACTTTCCATGTTGGATCCTTTCCAGAGTAGTGAAGTTCTAATTTTCTTTCGAGACAAGGTCACTGATGTTAGAGTTGCTTTCTTTGAGATGTTTATCATAGGGGCATTTGATTCATTCTCGGTAGACGTGATGATGTTGGAGGGTGATTAAGTGACATTCGTCTAACATCTCAAGTGTGCTAGACGCTCTTGGCGATAGTCCTCGTCAGAGACGAAGTTCAAGAAGAGAAACGTGCAAGGATGGGATTTGAACTTTGAGAGGAAGGAAAAATTTCAGAGCCATATACAAGAGAGAAGGGAGTAGCACTAGTAGAGGTGTAGATGTTAGTCCAATAAGCCCAAAGAGTGAAGGGGATATGAAGGTGCCAATCTCGACCCGTCTTATCAACAATTTTGGCAGGAATGTATTGCAGAGATTTTTGTTAGTAGATACAGCTTGGTTGTTAGCTTGTGGATAGTATGGAGAAGATAAGATAATTTACATATTAAAAGTGTGGCAAATATTCTTAATAATATTTGTTTTTGAAGGAATTTCTGTTGTTTGTGATGATTTTTTGGGGAACACCGAATTGACAGATGATGTGTTGATAGATAAAGTCGACAATTTTTTTGACTTTGGTTTATGTGAGTGGAATGGATTCCACCCATTTAGTAAAGTATTTGGTAACATTGAGGATAGAATGATGACATTGAGAAGAGTGTGGATTGATGAGATTGATGAGGTAGACTCCCCATTGTGAGAAAGGCCATAGATCTTGAGCCAGTTGTAAGGCCTGGCTAAGGATACAAATGAGATTGGAATGTTGCTAGCACTTGATGCACTTTTTAATATATTCACAATAGTATTGGTTGAGGGTGGGCCAGTAGTAGCCCATCCTAAAGGATGTGCTTAGCAATGGACAAACTACTAAAGTGTCCACCACATATGCCATTGTGGATTTCTTGGATAACTCAGATAGATTCGTGGGATTTAAGGCATCATAGTAAAATACCATGTCAAACCCACGTTTGTAAAGGATGCCTCTAAGGATAACATAGAGGTTAGCATGCTAAATAAATGACCTCCTACCATTTTTGGATAGGTCAGAGGGAATTTTAGATTGAGAGAGATAGTCGAAGAACTGGGTATACCAGAGATCAGATTGACCAGTGTCGATGAGATTGATACGAGGAAGATCATTAGTATGGGATGGTTGATTGATGTGAGTGGAAAACATCGAAGAGTTTGGATTCTTCCATTGTCCAAGGGATGAGAGTATGTAAGGGATGCCATAGTGTTTATAAAGTGATTGGATGAATGAGGGATGATTTGGATAGTGTATTGGTCAAAGGATTCAAGGAGAAAGTTGAAGATGTACGTTGTATTTTTGAATGGACTTCATTTTTACATTGATAGACTCCCTTGATTTGATTGATGATAAGTTGGGAATCACCATAGATGTAGAGGATTTGGACTCTAAGCATGATAGTGGTTTGGAGGCCCAAGATAAGGGCTTCATACTCAACCATGTTGTTGGTGCATTCAAAGTTGAGTTTGTAGGCGACGGGAGTAGGAGTTTCCCAAGGATGAATAATGATGACATCAGAACCTCCCCCTTGCCGACACTTAGATCTGTCAAATAAAAATGTCATTTTGAGGGGAGAATATTCTTGATTGACAGTGTTGATGGATTCGTCAAGGAATTGTTCGTGGGGGAGTTGATTATTAGAGAAGAGGGGTTTCAATGAGTTTATCAGCTATAGCCTATCCCTTGATTGATTTTTGTGAGATGAACTCTAGGTTGAACTCAGTCATGAGCATGAGCCATCGAGTGATGAAATCGTTATGATAGGGTTTAGAATACATGGTTTTGAGGGGGTGGAAGCTAGTTATGATGTATGTTTTGTGATTGAGAAGATAGTGGTGAAGCTTGGAGGTTGTGAAAATTAGAGAGTGCAACATATCTTTTCATCTTCGGTGTATGGGTTTCGTAGTTGTGAAGAGTGCAGATGATATAATAGACAACCTATTCTCTACCTTGCTCATCATGGTGTGCCAACATGACACTTAGAACATGATCCGGTGACAGAAATGTAAAGATAGAATGGATCCCCCTTGCATGGAGGCGTGAAGCACAGGTGGCGATAGAAGATAATTCTTGAGTTCATCAAAGGCCTTTTGGCAATTAGCATTCCACTTGAAATGAGTGTCTTTTCGGAGGAGATGATGGAAAGGTTGGAAACGATTGTAAAGTTGAGAGATGAAGTGACAAAATGATTGAAGTCGACCTTAGAGACTAAGAAGTTTCTTTAGATTGATAGAAGGAGGCATCTCAAGGATTTATTTGATCTTGGCGGGGTCAACTTCAATACCCCTGATGGAAATCAATGAAGCAAAGGAGTTTTCCAGTTAGAACTCCAAAACACACACTTGGTAGGATTAAGATGAAGAAAGTATCAGATAAGACATGTGAAGAGGATTTCAAGGATGGTAAGATGGTCCTGTTGACGCTTGGATTTACCCAAGAGGTCATCAACATAATCCTCTACAGTTTTGTGGATGAGATCATGGAAGATATAGGTCATTCCACATTGATAGGTGGCCCTGCACTTTTCAAACCAAAGGGCATGATGCAGTAATATAAGGTTCCCCAAGGGGTGATGAAGGATGTCTTATGTTGGTCTTCTGGTATGATAAGGATTTTATTGTAACCAGAAAAACCATCCATAAGAGAAAGAATTTCATGGTTGATGGTTAGGTCGATAAGCTGATCAATCTTAGGAAGGGGAAATTCATCTTTAGGGAAAGCGAGATTTAAGTCTTAAAAGTATATGCAGATATAAAGCTTGCTAGATGCTTTAGCAATGGGGATGATATTAGAAACCCATTAGGGGTGATCGAGAAGCTGGATGAAGTTGGATGAGAGAAGACATTGTAATTCTTCTTTGACAAGGAGGGCTATGTGAGGGTGCATACAATGGAGTTTCTGATTAAATGGCTTAGCGTTGGGGATGGTGATGATGTTGTGGAAGATGATTCTAAGATTGAGACTTGACTTGTTGGTGTACGACCGTGTAAAGGCTTGGATGTGCTTAGAAAGGAAGGCAATGAAGGATTTCAACTCTTGTGGATAAAGAGATTAGACAACTTTGAGGATGTGGGGATCTTGTAAATTTCCTATGATGATGTTGATGGTGGATTTTTTGAGGAGGGTGGATGTGTCAGGAGGTAAGGCCTTATAAAGAAGAGAATCTTCTATCGACATGTAGGAAAGAATGGAATCATCACCGTTGCATTGAAGAATGTCAATGGTAGGGTAATCCTCTTCTACTATGTTGGGAAATTTGTGAGGAAAGCACCTAGTTTCATCTTGAGCTTGATAGGTGATCGGTCTTAAAGTGATTGTGGAGATTTTAAAAAAAGTTAGAAGAAAGGGAAATAGTGTCATCCATGTCCATGAGGTCATTGGATGGAGAAGGATTGGATGATGGAATTGTGTGCATGGGGGATGCAGAAGAAGTGTGTGGAGGAGACTTGGTGGTATGTTCTTTGGATCCCAGTCTAAACCTCTTGCAGGGTTTTCTGGATTGGTTGAGGATAAGATCATGCATGCCTTACTCATAACATCCCATACCAAATCCCTTCCATGCGCGGCGATGGAGATAGGTATAGGCGAAGGATTTTTTTCAGAAGAACTTGAATCCATTGGCGTATATCTTGGTGTGGGGTTGATTTTCGGTGTGGGAAGCATGGCGATCGATGCCACCATAGATAAGATTGGTTTTTAGGTGAGGTGGACTGAAGGAAATTATATCCCTAATATTAGGTTGATACATAGGAGCCTTGCTGGGTCTACCGAGTCGATCGGGTGTAGGAAGAGCATTAAGGTGATGTAGCCTAGAATTCACTACAAATAACCCAAGGCGTGTTGACACATCACTCAACCTGAACTAAGCACTCACCTGAAGCACGAAAGGGTACCAGGTCCCTCTTTAGAGTTTCTTTTCTAGAATGTTAGAATGATTGAGTATGCATATGTCCAGATTCATAAAAAATAGTAAATAATCCACAATGCATAAACCAGATCTAGATCTAAACCATAAGAAAGATTGACTAAACAATGAATACAATGAGATTTATCATACAAGAACCATATTAAGTCATATCCAACACCAATATCCAGCCACTATGATCCATTATATTAAATACTGTAAAACATAGAAGCTTCATACATCATAATAATGTCACCATGGGTCATGCACGTGAACAAAACCAATAACATAACTCTACAATCAAACAATATCAACGGGCTCTCTAAACCATGTAAATTAATACATATATATCGAAGTGAGGAATTTCCATTCACCGCTTATGCACCTTCCAAAAATAGGCTACATGCTAATAATAACCATGCACCTTTACAAGAGAATACAAAAGCATGCAAGTGCTAATAATAGATCTTCTAAAGTTAACTGCTAGTATAAATCCTATTATTAGAACAAAACCCTGCATGGCACTCGAACTATTGCAAATCCCAAAATAGTCTTGCGTGAACTGCAAGTATTCATATCTTTGCGTGCTCCGTACTCTATGTCCAAAAATAGCCTTGACCTGCAAAAGTGGCTAAGTCTTGTTTTGCAACTGTTCCTAGGATCACTCATATTCTGCTATACTTCCACGCACTCCTGCGTGCTCTATGCCTATGCTCTGAAACCTGTCATGATTTCAACCTTAAGCTATATTCCATCTACTCAACATTACCCCACACTAACTGAATTTCTACCCCGAAAATGGGTAACCCTAACTGATCTCTCCAAGAATAATGAATAATGAATAAAATGATAAAAAATTACTTGATAAAAAAGAATGAAGTATCACTCAGCGCCATGTTACTCTACTGGTAGAATAAATTATGAATACTCACTTTTAACCTCTATTTCTAACTCCTTCCAATCACTTAACACTTCACCTATCTTATCTGGGATGTTTGTCACTATGGCTTCCAGTTCATCTTGAGTCATTGTCTCTCTCTCATTCTACAAAACCTTGACAATGTTAGCCATGCTAGAGTTCATCCCCTCCATGAAATCCATCTTTTGTGCAATAAGCTTCCTAACTTTGTTTATTCTCTCCTTATGTGGTTCTTGGGCTATTGTAAGGGCTTTATGCTTTTCTTCTACCAGAAGAAGCCTATCCACGTGCTCGAGTGTCTCATTCTTCATCGCCTTTAGAACCTCATTATCTTCTTCAAGATTCCTTGTTCTAATTATTGCATCTGGCACCGCACACATGTTTAGAGCTTGATTAGCCTTTTTAAGTTCATCCTTCAAGCCTTGCAACAAAGAATCATAACTTATAATATTTTTGGCAATGGTGGCCTTGGCCCTTGTTTCCCCCTCTACGCAATCTTTTGGTGCGTGCATACTCATGGGCCCTTCATTCATGACCAGTTTCACCAACATGCGTATGTAGTGCATTACGGAAGGAAATTTCTCTGGAAATTGAGATTCCAGATGTGGCCTTACCTTAAGAAAATCATCTCCAATCTCCTCAGAAATACTGATCAAAGCCTCTATCTTTGCCTCGACCCTTTCCTTCTCCACTGATAGGCACTTTATCTCTACATCCTTATCCTTGTTGTCATCCATCAACGCCCTAATGGTTGACGCTTTATCAATGTTCATGTGGGAAACCTCTGTAGATACCTTTACTAAGGCATTACTCACTTGCACATCTGACATAACAGTAGGCTTAACATTCACCTGTCAGATGTGGGGCACTTTCTTCATCCTATGCAAAACACATGATTCTTCACACACACCAAAATTAGGCTCATCCATACGAGTCTTCATTGACCATGATAACTGATTTCGAGTGAGTGCATTTTCCATCTCCACGTCCATCATTTCCCAACCATATAAATCCTTAGGTTCCATAGTACTTTGGAACCATGTGCATATAATCTTTCTTGTATCTTCAATATAGCCCACAATAGGATTCTCATTGTCCTCATCCCCCTTCTCCTTCTTTGTTCTCTTACTCGCTGGAATCTGGGTGCCTGAATCTAGAGTTTTTCCTTCACCTTGTTGTGTAGTATGGGGCACACTAGAAGGCTTACCATTTTATTCTTCTATTTATTTCCCCTTCATTCCTTCCTCATCATTCTTCATTTCATCATCTCGAGGATTTTCTGTATCTTCAAGCTACACTGGAGTACCAACGAGCTTTCCCCTGATTCATCGTCCTCTCCTTAAGATTTAACATGTGCCTTTTCTTCTTCTCAGGCTCTTCATTTTGAGGTGAAATCCTAGGTGACCTCCTTAACGGTTGTGATGACCCCATGCCCCAAGCCCTTATTCTTCTTAACACCCTTTTAAAGTAGGGCTCCTCAATAGTCTGTTCTGTATCTATCTCTAACCCACATGTTTCCAATACTTCTTCTTCTTGCTATAGTGGAGGGGTTACCATGCACTCACTTTCCTTCTCAACAGTGGGCTGCCTTCGACCCCTATGCTCTAAATCACCACTTTCTTCCTGCCCTTCTTCCTCTTCTTCTTCAATCAAAGGTGAGGCTGGTCCCTCATCTTCCAATGTGCCTACTCTATGCTTCCACTTATGTGGGCTTGGAATTTTGAACTCATTTTCTACATACACCCCTTTCTCTAACCTAGGCTTCAACTGAATGTAGATAAGGGCTGCCCCCTTCTCTCCAACTGCCAAACTCATTTCCTTCATGCTAATGTCATTAGAAAGTAAGCACTCAATGTATACAAACTTATCAGGATAGACATAATTCTTTCTAAGAGTATGGTAGTCATAGTCTACCTTGTCAGCGTTGAAGATCAACTGACACGCATCTGAAAACCTATGTATAGAAGCTTGGAAAATTTATGCTATGAAAGCATAAGGGAGCTTATAACATGGGCTCCATTTTTTGTCCTTCATCCCAAAATGTGCAATAAAAAAGTTTTGATATAATGTAAACTGTGCCTGGTTTCCTAATATTGTAGGAAGTTCCTTTGGTATTCTTCACTCTTCTTCAAATATAGCACGCAAGCGCTCATACCACATCTCCACTCTCTTCTGAAAGGGGTCACTCATGGACTTATCATAAGTGTATTTTTCAAATCTCTCTACAAGATATTTCTTCGCCTCGGGGTATTGCCAAATCTTTTCCTTAGGCCCATCGGGCACCCCTATTTCTACAAAAACAAGAAATAGCAAAATTGCACCAAAAATTATCTTATCACCACCATATGCTTCTTCAACAATGGTTTCAACAATAAACCCTGCAATATTGTAGACTACACCTTCATACATCTTCTTTACTATGTGCAACCATAATGTGCTCACCCGTGAACACCGATCCTAATCATTAAGCTTGGTGAGGAGGTGGACTACCGCCTGAACTACAAGATATTTTTGTAACTTTGCTATATCCATTCCATGCCCTCCTTTAAGGCATCTTAACTCCTTCCTTATTTTCAAAATACCCTCTTTGGCTGACAAGTCACTGCTCACTTCAACTCTTGAGCTCCTAAGTCATGTCAAGCTCTTAGTCAAGGGCGCAGTGAGCCTCATACGTTGCCCAACAAAGTAGAAAAAATCCTCGTGGACTCTTCTCATCACTAGTACAATTTATCTAGTTTTCCAAAGTATGGCAGTTCATATAGTTGTAAATCTCCCACCCTTGTCAATAGCTTCTCACCTACGTCATCGTACACGACCATATCATCTATTGTCCTTTTATTTGTCTTTTTCACAAGTAATTTTTCTAGTTCTTCCTTGTTATTTGAAGTCTTGTGATTGTAGTCACTCACCTTTGCACTGACGAACAAGTGAGTCCCAATTGCAACCCATGAAAACTTCTTCTGGGTATTGAATTTTAGAAAAGTTACTCTCGAGGGCATCCTCGATCTTAATCTCAACTTCCTTCTACTTCTTCCCCATGGTAACCACTCTAGATGCCTTCTTTGGTGTCATAATGACTATAAAGGTGAGATCTTTTACCTGTCCCGAGCTCTACAACTTACTCCATGTGCCCTAGCTTCAAACCACATGCCCTAGCTCAATCCAAACCCTAGCTCTTGATTTCTCCTCCCCTCACGCCTTTTCCTCACTCAAACTCTTCTCCAAAAGGAGAAAAAGTAAACAACTCACTCAAACACTCTTGAAAGAAAAGGTTAAAATGGCCTCACAACCCTTCCTTATATAGACTTTAAAAAAAATGTTATCACATTTATTGCTCTCCACCTACCACCATTCCCAGCATTAATTCATCGTTCGTGCACTTTTCCGCGCTGCTCATCTCTGCGCCATAGTCATAAAATTCTAGCACGTCTCCTACTTATCGGCTATAAACCTCCTTTTTCATGCCCTCGTGTGCAAAAGTACTTCGCCATTGCGCATTCTCCTAAGTAGTTTCCACTGTTGCATCCTACCTCGTGTTATACTGTGCGTTCATTTCTCCATTTGTAGTTCTCATTTAGGAACAATTTTTTCTTTCTATTTTTCTAATCACACCTTTTCTTTGAGCACCTGCATAAACTATTTTATATGTATACCCGTCCTCAGATGATCAATCAAACTATATTCAACTTGGCAATAATTCTTATATATAAACCACCCCACACTAAGGGTATGTGCGGTCCTCTACGCATGAAAACACTACACTTCAAGATTTTCAGGGTAGCGTAAAAAATTTGAATCATACAGAAGTACCATTTTCCCAACCTCAATATTCTTATCCCTGATGTGCCTATCATGCCATGCATTTTTTTTAGATTTTTATTTCTTCTAACTCCATCTTGCTATGGCATGCCTCTCATCCAGCTGCATTAGTTTGTCAATACATTCTTCCAATGCCTGCTCATCAGCCAGACCTCTTGTGTGTGCAATACGTAAAGAAGGTAACATGAATTCCATGGGGAGAACTTCCTCTGCACTAAACACCAGCTGAAAGAGCATTGCCTTATTCAACCTCTTGTAGGTTGTTTTGTACGCCCAAAGTATAACAGAAACCTTGTCATCCCAATCTCTCCTTCCGACATCAAAAATTTTGGTCAAGGTATGGCTCAATATTTTGTTGAAAGCCTTAGTAGTTCCATTTTCCTGAGGGTGATAAGGGGTTTTCCTATGGTGTGTAACCATGAATTCATCCAATAATATCCTGATAGTCTCATTAAGGAAATGCATACCCCTATCACTTGTTAAACTTAAAGGGAAGCCATACTTGTTAATAATATTTTCCCACATAAACCTTGTTGCCGTAGCTACTGTGTAATCCTTTGTAGGCACCACTTCGGCCCATCATGTAAGATAATCCGTGCAAGTGATAATATAGCTTGATCTTGTCCTATATGCAGCTGGGGAAATAGGGCCCACAAAGTCAATTGCCCACTTTTCAAAAGGCTCTGCACTAGTAATAGGCCTTAAAGGCATTTCATCTCTATGCCGAGGCTTTCTAAGGTGTTGAAAATGGTCACATGCCTTACAATATACTTTGCAATACTTGTATAATATTTCTCACCAAAGACTAGCTAGTAGAATCTTGTGCGCGGTGGCATCTCTTGCATAATGTCCATCTACAATACTACCACGAGCCTCTGCCACAACGGCTTTGTGCTCATGCTCAAGTAGACACCAGCGTAAAATTTCATCATAGCCTAACTTGTATAAGTATCCATTGATCAACATATAAGGCCTAACGGGAATAGCAATATGTTTCTTTTCTAAAGCCTTCATTCCCTCGGGCGCCATACTTGTGCGTAAAAAGACATCAATATCCTCCAAGTATGAGGGCATGTGGTTCAACCTGAACAGCTGTGCATATGGCATTGTGTCCTTAATGCTTTGCACGTCCTCTCCTGATTAAATCCTTGATAAATGGTCTGAACTAGAGTTTCTCTTACATTGAATAACCTCCACTGTAAAATTGAACTCTTGAAACAACAGTACCCAATGACATATGCGCCCCTAAAAAATGGGCTTGTTCACAAAGTATTTCAATGCCATGTGGTCTGTATAAAAGATGAAAGGTATTTCCAGAAAATATTGTCAAAACTTATGGAGCGTGTAGATCATAGATAAGGCCTCATGATCTTTCGTTTTATAATTTTGTTATGCTAGAGTCAACTTCCTCCTAGCAAAACAAATAGGATGATAAAAAATCCCTTCTCCAGGTTGAGCTAGTACCGCACCAATGGCCATGCCAGAGGCGTCTACATGAATGTGAAAAATTTTGGACCATCAAGGAAAGTGCAAAATAAGCACTGTAGTAAGCCTCTCCTTCAGAGTGTCAAACGTGCACTGTTGTGCCTCACCCTAATAGAACTTTCCTTTTCCCTTGAGTAATTCTTCTAAGGGGCCGATAATCTTGGCATATCCCTTAATAAATTTTTTTTAATAACCCATGTACCCCAAGAATCCACACACCTCATTATGTCTAGTAGGTTTCTCTAAGCCCAAAATCACAGCTATCTTAGCAGGATCCACTAGTAAACCTTCTTTACAGATGATATGTCCCAACAAAATTCCAAAGGTTGTGGAAAATATACACTTCTTAATGTTCAAAGAGATGCTCAACTACCTACAAATCTCAAACATTAGCCTAAAATTATCATAATGATCTTTCACGAACCCATAAATTATCCAATCATCTAGATATACTTGCAAGAACTTATGAATAAAATCCTAGAATGCTTGTACCACTATGCGCAAAAATACTACAGGCACATTATTTAATCCAAAGGGCATAACTGTGTATGCAAAAATTCCCCAGTTGGTGGTGAAATTTGTCTTCTCTTGATCTTCTCTAGCTATCCTTACCTGATGATTTACAGAGAATCCATCAGTGAAGGAGTATATTTCATGCCCTGCAACACCTTCTACAATTTCCTCAGTAAATGGTGTGGGAAAGGGATCAAGTACACATGCATCATTCAACTCCCTGTAATCCACACAAATTCTGATTCTACCATCTTTCTTGTTGCTGATCACCATAGGGCTCACCCATTATGACTCCTCGATGGGCACAATGATTCTAGAAATTAATATTTTATCAATTTCCTCTTTTACCTTGATGTGCAAGTTCAGATTCATCCTGTAAGGCCTCTTCTGAACTGGGTGCACAACCTTCTTTCAGTTTTATCTTCATCTCTCCCAATGATTCATGTATACCTTTCAATTCATGATAGCCTCTAGGGAACAAATCTTGAGATTCACGTAGTAGCTCAATGATTTTAGCGACTTCAAAGTTAGACCAGTAATCTCTGATAATGGCTTCCTTGGGTTCAACATCCATTCCAATGTTTACTTTCTTGGTCTTTATAGTTTCATGGTAGGCACGTGCCTTCTCATCTGCATTGTCCAAGACTTCATGCATACCCTCTGTGTGCTCAATGTTAAGGTCCTCTACCTCTTCATCATCAACCATGTAGATAATTTTACCCTTTTCTCTTTCTAGGCAGGTTCTCCCAAGCTGTTCAACATCTGTTTCTTATTCTCCAAAATAGGCCACTATTCATATGATTCTTAAGTGAGAAAAGTACTAACTGACCACTTTATTTGAACTCTTTACTTTCTTTATGGTCTCCCTCTTATTCTTACACATCCTATTTCCCAGTCTGAATTTTGATACTTCAACTTTTCTAAGTCTGGACACTAGCACCCAGCCAAGACGTAAGTGCCCAAGTGTCCTTGTCTTCATGGGCACCCCGACCTCTTTATAACTTTCTTGCATATTTTAAGTCTTTTCTAGATGTTAGGAATCTTTTTTCCTTATGGGTCGGCCTTTTAGTGGTTAATTACAAAATTCAAACAAGGGAATCATATTGTAGACTTCTAAAATGTCGACATGCTTAGTTACGACTAATTTTTCCCACAAATAACATCATCATACACATATAATAATTAATCAAAAGATTAATTATTATTATTCAATCCATTTTATTATATTTCCCCTTTTATCATTTTATCATCATTTATCACTTATCCTTTTATTTCATTATTACATCCCGTTTCATCATTAATATTTTTAATCCATTATTATATCATATTATCATTATAATCCCCCATTAAAATTTTATAGGAATTTAATATTCCTACGTCTCACCTACCACCTACCCTGCGCATCCCTACACCTAGCCTTTCCATGTAATCACACCCCTAATCATCAATAAACCTAATCTAATCCTAATCTAATCACATCCTCACACCTCTAAATCTAGAAGCCTCTCTAATCTTCTCCTTCCATTGAATTTTTAATTCAATGGAATCTTCTTCCCTCCATAGAATTTGAATTCAAATTCTCTCACATGCACTCTCCACCATTGATTCAAATCCAACAAGACTCAGTCTTAGCCATTGAATCCTCCACCCATTAGCTATAAATCAAGCTCTCCTCCTCCATGAGATCCATCTTTCAAATCCATATCAAAACTCTTCTCTTTTTATCACTCAATCAATCCATCCACTCTATTAATTTATCCTCAATCATTATTCTATCATTCCTTCAATCCAGTCCTTCATCCCTCATTAAGAAATCAAAGGCAAAATCAAGGGGAGGTGCTGTCAAAATCAATCCAAAAATTTGAAGCATTCAACCATTCATCCAAGGAGTAAATCAACCTATCAAACAAGGAGGATTCTACTTGTGGGTAAGTATAGGTATATCTTCTCCTCCCTTTTTCTATCATTTGTCAATCTGAGGTAAGATAATTAGCGGTGTTAGTTTAGGATTTAAATGTGTTTATTTCCAATTTTGAAAGTTGTATGTTAACCCATTTTTTTGCTTACATTTTTAGCACCCACCATGGGGCTTACCCCCCAAAATTTTAATTTATTTTAATAACATTTAGTGTTATAAATAAGTTGTCCAAATTTTAAAAAAATTTGTGATCATTTGCACCTTAAAATTTCAAATTTCTATTGAGGTCTTCTGTTTCAACACATTTTCTCTGTAACAACACATTTGTAAACCTTGTGGTGAATTTTTAAACACTTCAGTGCTTTTTTTCAACCTTAAAACCCCCAAAATATTCCTTTTTTGAAAAAATAGCGCATTTGCACACAAAGCAGCGCTTTTGCACACAAAGTAGTGCTTTTGTAGCTAAAACAACATTTTTGTACACACAGTAGTACTTTTGCAGACATATTAGTGCTTTTGTATAGAAAGTGGTGCTTTTGTAGGTAAAAGTGGTGCATATGACATGTTTCAACGCATTTGTGACCTATTTGGCACATTTATTTTGCAATTTTCTTTCCTACCTTTTGAGAGCCATAAATTTTGATCCCAAACTTGAAATGACTTTGATTTTTTTCCTAGAAAGGTATTGAAAAGATATATCCATTCAAAGTGTTAATTTCATATTTCGGAAGATAATTTATTCATGGTTTTCATTTTCCTAAATCTTGTTATTTTAACTACACATTAAGTTATCTTTTCTTATTCCAAATTACTAACACTTTGTGTGCAACTTCCTATGCTTACCAAAGATAAAAAATCAATCTAGAACTGCTAACCATTTTTGTTTTGTAGCTCGTTTAGTCCAAGAAATTGGGGTATAAAACATCAAACTACTAATATTCTTATTTTGTAGGGCCTCCTCTTGAAGACCCCATTACATAATTTTTAATCATTTTATCTTACATCCATTTTCTTTCATTTATCATTACTTTGTGTGTGTTTTCCTTTGTTGCTTGTTCAACCTAAAGGAAAAACTGTGTATGCTCTCCTCTCACATCCTAGGACAATATTGAGGATCAAAAGCGGTTAGTCTTCCCTCCCTTTTTCTTTTTTTTAGGGGGTAACGTGACATGAGAGTGACATCCACACACTTACCATTGTCCTAGGGGTCTCTTGACCATGGGTTTCATCTCCATGCACGTAGGCACACCCCGTGTTTTGGTGGGGTATATAAATTCAAGGACAATTGTCATTACTGGCTAAGTTCTTACTTGTTTTAAGAGCGATATGAAATGAGGGGCTTCCACATCCCAAAACCCAAGTCGTAGACAACATCCTTACCACACAGACTTGGGCCCCACATACTGCAAGGTATATCATGGATGCCCCTAATGAGATCATGCATCCTATAATAGGAAACCTTTTGTCCATATATCAAACTATAGTGCAAGGAGGATGCACTCCCTAAGATCATTCACTAGCTGACCCCACATCGACACATATGTGGAGAGCCAATTTTTGGCACCACCATTAGTGTGTGGTATTAAAAGGGGGATATAGCTTAATTGCAATCCGAATTAACTAGTTAGGGTGCGTGTTTATGTTTTTTTCTTGTTTGTGAACACCCTAAACCATCCCATTACTTTAAATTTTTAATCAATCAAACATTATCATAATTAAACATCCTTAATCACACAATCCTAATCCTATCACCATCCTTAATCCACAATCCTAATCCAAATCTAATCCCCCACACATCCTATCAAACCATGTCTTTTGATCATAAATCCCCATCCTCCCCAAACCAACATCCAAACCCCTATCTCTTTTCTAAATCCATCAACCAAGTTATCCCATCATCCCCTCACTTTGACCACATAGTACCACACACCATCCAACACATTAACAAACAAATATTAAACTTAACATCCTACCATAACGAATCCTCTCCCCACCATCCAAACCAACCATCCCATGTTGATCCTAACATCCTTAAAACCATTCAACAACTTAATCAACAAATATCCAATCTTAAATCTTATATCAACCAATCACCCACTAAACCACCACCTCTTAACCAAACCGATCCAAAAAATCCTCTTCCTAATATCTCTACTCCTCACCCCATTGACTTCTTCTTTGAGGAAACCAAATCATCCCAATCTATACCCCAACCTAATCAACATAAACATCTATCCCCAAAAGCTAATTACATCTACTTTGACGACCTCACTAATTTTGACATAGATTAAGAGGACCTCCTTTATGTCCTCGCTAATCTATCCACCAATCCCAAACCCACACAACCATACCAAACCGTAGGCTACAAATCCTCTATCAATCATCATGAACCCCACCTTCTTCCTATCAAAAATCATGCACCACCATCCAAAATCTCAACTCCTAAATCTAATCATTGTCAAACCTATAATCATGTTCCATTCACATACCCACAACAATCCCCATCACTTACCCCCAAATTATCATCTCCCACATCTTATCTTAGTCCTTCATCCTCATCATCTTCATCATCCCAATCCAATCCTATGAAATTTCTCCTAGATAGTCCCAAATCCCCTAATCCATCATCGAATTTAACCTCTAAACCTATTTCACCCCCTTCATCACCTAAACCCAATCTTATCAAAACTATATCATCCACTGTGACTCCTAAGTCATCCCCATCCTTTTCTACCCCCAATCCTAAACCATCTAATGTGGCTCATATGCCACCCCCATCCTCTTCATCCACACCTAACCCTAGCTCACCCACTTCATCACCTAAACCTAACACTATTCTATCCTTTAATTCTATTTCATCTCCACCATTCCCCAATCCTAAAACATCTAAAGTGACTCCTAAATCACCAACTACCAAACCTAACAAATCCAATACCAATCCTCTCCCAACCCCATCTCCTACCCAATCTAATAAGGCACATACGCCCACCTTCATCTACTTCATTGTTGAGCAGAAAAAATGTTTCTCTAAGGAGAAGAAACATAAAGGATGTGCACCTAGGAACAAGGCGCATTTGAAGGCGCGAGAAGATAGGAAAGGAAACATGCACCATAATACTTTAGCTCGAGACTTAGCCATTTTTTTATGAGGGATATTTTTAGAGATAGTAGATATGAAGACTTGCACTAAACGCAATGGTATTTTGGGAATAAACGGTTGTTAAGCGCCATGCATAGTTTAGGCTAATAATAAGATTTCTTCTTAGAGTTAACTATATGACATCTATTATTAGAACACTTGCGTGTTGTGCATGCCATTATAAAGGTGCATGGCTATTATTAGTATGTGACCTATTTTGAGAAGTGCATGGGTGGTGAAGGGAAAGTCCCCACCTCTATAAATATGTATTGAACTATGTAGTTTAGGGAGACCGAGTTATTGTAGAGTTATGCTACCAATCTTAATACGTGTATGACTCATGAAAATACTTTATAGTGTAAGAAGATTATGTGTTTTACAGTGTTTAATGCAATGGAATATATTGGATAGATAATGGTGTTAGACATAACTAAATTTAGTTATTTTATGGTTAGCCTTATTATTTTCATTGTTTAGTTCATGATTCTCTAAGATCTAGATCTAATGTATGCACTGTGAAATGTTTATGTTTGGTTATGGATTTGAATATGTATTATCATCATCACACTAGCATCCTACACAAACAACTCTAAAGAGGGGCCTGGTACCTTTGCACGCTTTGGGTGAGTGCTCTTCTCAGGTTGAGTGATGTGCCAGCATGCCTGGGTTTTTCATAGTAGATTCTAGGCTGCATCATTGGTTCTATTGTCGGGACCTCTTTTTTAGTTGTTTTCAGGATGTTTCATGATGAAGACGTACCAGTTGACCCTAGTAAGTATTGAGGAGTGGATAATAGATCTAGAAGAAGAGTATGCTCATGGAGGTTCAGCGTTGGATCTAAGTTTGATGCACGCACGTGGGTGGAGCAGAATTTGTATGAATTGTTTATATGAGAGATTCTTTTCTATCTTCCCGATAGAGTTGTATGAGTGGCTGGTTGTTTATGTGTCTAAAAGGAATTGGAGGTATCACACACTTGTCTAGGCGCCGGAAGAATTTCAGGCCCTCTATGATGCTGATCTGATTTGGATGCATGTTGTGGATACTTGGTTTCATGGTGTTCTAAATAGCTATATTTTAGAGTACTCAATTTCTACTTACTCGTTGCCCAGAGGTAGCTGAGTTCCAGTTTTTACTGTTATCCCAGGGGAACCTATTTGTAAGGAATTCCACTAGTGATCAAAATATTGATGGTAACCCTGAAACTTGGAAGAAAAGACTGATGGCTAGCTAAACCCTACCATGTGTGGGGGAAGGAGCAGGTTTGGTGAAGGATGGAAGACCTAGTGGCAGAGAGGAAAAGAGAAGAAAGGTGGCTTAAGTAAAATGAGGCATGCGAGAGGGAGATAGAGAAACACCACAATATTGCAAAATGGATGGCATTGAGGAGAGAGATGGCTCGTGAAGGATTTGGAGCTCACACAAAAGACATGGAGCCAGAGCATCTAGAACTCCCCCATTTGGGGAAATCATAATAGGGAACCCTCCTCGGACCTCATATGGGAGTCGTGCCAGCAGAGACAACATGCAGGCAGTGGGTGTGCATTTGAATCTACCTGGAAACCTAGCCCTTACGCTTGGTTTTCCAGTATTAAGTACAACTAGTAGTCAGTAAGCTAGTTTGGGGATTAGAAAAAAGGAGTAAATCAAGTAGAAAGTGCATTTATGGCCGAGAAAATATCTTCTTTGTTATTTGGAGGCACCTTTTAAGGTGCATCATTGGCACAAAACTCAAGCACACAAAATTTTGAACTCACTTCAGGGAGTAGTACCCACCTCTCGTAGACTATAGAAGTTCAGTTTCAGTACACAATGTTGAGATAGAGGGACAGTACATCCACTGGTCCACTTCCGACTATAGGTGGAGGATCAGGGGGCATAGGTGGCTCTAGTTCTTGTGGATCTGGTGGGTCTGGAGGTAGAGGTAACATAGGAGGTTCTAGATCAGGTGGGCATGGTCCTCACCAACCCCAGAATATTTACATGGAGATGTCACTTTTTCTTCTAGAGTATAGGGGAATAGAAGATGTTGTTTAGCATGTGGACATGTGTGAGATACTTGTGGCACACAAAAGGGATTATAGACTTCTGAGCGCAAGGTAAGTCAGTTTGCAACTACGTTGTAGGGATGCACTCACAGTTGGTACATGAAGTTTGACCCTGATCAGACTTGCGTAGATTATGCAGCATTACGGGAAGCTTTCCTTAAGGAGTTTCATATCCTTGAGTTCGAGCAGAAGAGTATAAGCACGCTCAAGGATATTAAGTAGGGAACTACTAAAAGCATCCACGAATATGATGCCCATTTCAAAACAATTTTGTCTAAGATTTTATGTATGATATCCATGCAAGCCAACATGCACAGTGGTTCGTTGGGGGATTGATCACACCGTTTAGGAGGGAACTGTCACATAAGACATATACATACCCACGCAAAGCACTTGAAGTAGTGTTGTGCACTGAGGTAGTTGGAAGTATAGACAGTGGAGTGAGTCCATTCCTAGAAGCATCAAATTGGTAGCTATGGTGAAGTAGTTGGAGAAACTATCAGACAATTCAGCACATGAGACACACACTAGGATTTGGTGTACAGATTGTGAAGTGGAAGGGCACACTAAGGATAATTCTCCCCACATGTCAGTACGTTCATTATTGTTAAACTACTAAATATTTCATTTAGACCATGATGTAATTCGATGTTGCCCATTATTACAATGCGTGCGATTAGAAAAAAATGTATCTTGTTATTGTAAGATTTTCGGTCCATGACTCACAATACAGGAAGACTGTATGTTGATTGATCATATCCATGATGCCATCGATATTGGTGTGTCACAGACAGGAGTATCAGATAACTCTAAAAGTAAAAGTGAGCACCATGATTTTGATCACACCCAAGGGTGCTACGATTGGAATGAGGGACACTTTGAAGGAAGTCGTGGCACAGGTCGAGGATACTATGGTGAATTCGGGGGCTGAGGTCATGGTGGTTATGGATGAGGTGATTTTCCTCGTGGAACGTGTTTTACATGCGGATCTCTTGACCACTACAAACGTGAATGCCCTTAGAATATTAATTTTTCCTTTTTGTGGGAAGAATCATAACTATAAAGAATGCTCAGACTTATATGAGCATCTTAGCAAGCAACATAAATAGGGAGAACAAGGGCGTATGGATGGTTAGAATATAAAGTGCCATGGAAAATCAGTGGATGCCAAAGTTGGCACCGATAACCTGAGGTAGTACCTATTAAGTATTACTACACGCACTGAAGTTGCACACCCCAGTAGAAATGTTACAATAGAATCTTACCATTACCAAGGAGGATGTTTTACATGTAAGGTACCTCAGATCCTACACATCATAAGGAGGTTTATTAGGAAACCATGGAGGTACTCAGAAATCTTTAGGGTGAAATACAGTGTTTAAAGGAACAGTCATGGAAGTTGGAACAAAAGAAGGTAATAGAGACAAGGTCCAACCAGATCTTGATGACCTGAAAGAGGTATGTAAGATGTTGCGCTAGGACAATATTATTCCATTACTAGGGAATTGGTTAAAGGGAAGAAATCCGTGCGTAGGTATTGAGAATGGATGACAGATCCTACATGCTAATCTTCCCCCTCATAGCTTGGATTATGACAAGGAAATCACTCTGAATGTTGTTGTGGATGGTTGGATTTTGAGCAATATATTGATTGACACAAGTGTGGAAGTGAATGTGCTTACTTTAGATGCATGGGTGTAGATGGGCAGACCTCCATTGCAGCCATCCTCTAGTGTATTGTTTATGGCTAATCAAACTAAGGCCACTCTAATCAGGGTTTTAAAGGATGCATCCATTACTATATAAGGGGCCAAGTTCACTAGGGACTTTGAGGTTTTGGCACTTGCAGAAGCAGAAAACTTCCCAACTCTACTTGGGTGCCCTTGGTGTTATGTAAATAATGTTGATATATGGTTCAACAAGGGGTATAATAATTTTTGCAAAATAAGGAAGAACAGAGTTATTATCCCTTTGATAGATGGGAAATATACACCTTATGTTGAACCTTTGAGTGAGGAAGAGCTGACACAAATAATTTATGTGTGTGTCATTCGGGATCTGCAGAAGTACTTGATCCATCTAAGGGAATGAAACATCTAGTGGGAATATGCACAATCTATTTGTGAAACTAAAAGTATTGCTTGTGAAAATTGGACGCACATGGAACCTATGAGATGGTTGGGCATGAAGTAACTAAGTTTTTTTGCATTGAGGAGAAAAACCTCGTTGTATTAGGTAGATAGGTAATGACTTTATACCCATGGTATATTGGCAGAAGGAGATCCTACGGTATTCCCACGCACCATGGAGGACAAATGGACATGGATCAAGTGGAAAGAAGAAATATGTTAGTATATATCCTACGTGGGATGGAAGTAGCGTGTTGGTGTATGGTTCACAGGGATAATCTCATATAACTAAAATAAAGTAAGAATTTATCTAATAACCTAGATTCTCAAGAGCAATATGCCTACTCATATCTACATATATCACGGTAATCAACCTTCTTAGCACCATGTTCAGTAGTGTGAGATACTTTGGATAGCGGGGTAGGAAGATTTACCACCTTCACTTTGGGTACACAAACTTTGTTCCATTTTGCAAGGCTGTGCACGCACTTGGTATGTTTATGTAGTAACTGTAAAAGGGAGAATAGAAATTGGTAGGACATTTGATTACAGGAATGACCCAAGAACTTTTTACTAATTCTCTACTAAACTTCTGTTGAGAGAGGAATTACGGGGTTATGGAACTGCTTGACTATGGGAGATACTGCAAAGGCTGAAGAACTCATTCAAGAGTTTATTTGGTGAGGAAGAACCAGGAGCATGAATTTTGATGAAATAGATGAGAAAGATGCCAAACTATTTAAGTGCGCTTGCTTTGAGAAGGAGAAAGGAAAGATGGCCTACATAGTGGATGATGAACAAGTAGAAAATTTGTACATAGATCATTCCAATAGGTACACACAAGGTTTTAGATAGTGCATATAAACACACATGCACACCTATCATGAACCTATGAAGACCAAGAAAGTGAACATTGGCACAGATGATGAACCTAAGGAGGCCATAATTGGAGATTATTGGTTTGATTCTGAAGTGGTAAAGATAATTGAGTTACTACATGATTTCCAGGACTTATTTCCTTAGGGCTACCATGAGTTAAAGGGGGTGCATGAGTCATTAGGTGAAATGAAAATTAAATTAAAGGAAGGATCATGCCCGATCAGGAAGAGACCTTACAGGATGAACCCTAACATGCACATAAAATTTAAAGAAGAAATTGAAAAAATTCTGAAATATGACATCATTAAGCCCCTAGAAGAATCATAGTGGGTTGGCCCCATGGTAATCAGTATAAATAAATATGGTTAGATTAGGATTTTTGTGCATTACAGGGAGCTGAATGTTGTATGTGTGATTGATCCTTTTCCTATGCCTTTCACTGAGGAAATATTAGAAGGCATTACAGGGCGTGAAATTTACTCTTTTATAGATGGATTCTCTGGGTATCATCAGGTAAGAATTACATAGGAGGATCAAGAGAAGATAACCTTCACCATTGAATGGGGAATATTTTCATATATTGTGATGCCCTTTGGTTTGAAGAATGCGCCTATTGTATTTTCACGCATAGTTGTTCAAGCATTCTAGGATTTTATTCACAAATTCTTGCAGGTTTACTTGGATGATTGGATGGTATATGGGCTTGTTAAGGATCATTGTGAAAACTTGCACTTAATGTTTGAAATATGCAGACAATTAAGAATCTCTTTAAACATCAAAAAGTGCATATTTGCTACACCTTTTGGAACTGTGCTAGGGCATATCATCTGCAAGGAAGGTTTGAGAGTAGATCCAGCTAAGGTTGCAGTTATTTTAGGCCTAGAAAAGCCTACCAAATAGAGTGAGGTGCGTGGATTCTTGGGCCATACAGGGTATTACAGAAAATTTATCAAAGGATATGCAAATATTTTCAAGCCCTTGGAGGAGTTACTAAAGGGAAAATGAACATTCTATTGGGGAGAACCACAACATCACACATTTGAGGCATTAAAGGAGAGACTTACTATAGTGCCTATTCTACGTTTTCCCTCATGGAACTAACCATTTCATGTACATGTGGATGCCTCTGGCACGACCATTGGTGCAAAGTTAGCTCATCTTGGAGAAGTTATTATAGATCATCCTATATATTTTTCTAGTAGAAAGTTGACTCCTACATAACATAATTATACAACTACAGAGTGCGAGGCCTTGTCAATGATCTATGCACTACATAAGTTCAGACAGTACTTACTAGCAACACCTTTTGTATTTTATACAGATCACATGGCACTAAAATACTTGGTAAATAAGCCTCTTTTATAGGGGCACATATGTTGATGGGCTCTCTTATTCCAATAATTTGTACTTTATAGTCGTGGTAAAACTAGGTAAAAGTAATTTTGGCCCAAACCACTTATCAAGAATTTAATAAGGAGAGGACGTGCAGACAATTGAAGATACAATGCTGGATGCATAGTTGTATGAGTTACATTGCTGGCCTTTAGAATTAGAGGATATTATTTTCTTTTTACGCACATATATGACACTAGAAGGAATGAAAGCCTTAGAGAAAAAATAACTTACAATTCACTCCGCACCCTTCATGTTGATCAGTGGTGACTTATACAAACTAGGACGAGATGAAGTATTGTGCCGGTGTGTATTAGAACATGAGCACACATATATCATGGAAGAGGATCATGGTAGTATTACAGGTGGACATTATGTAGGTGATGCCACCATGTGCAAGATTCTATTCGCTAGATTATGGTGGGATACCATGTATAAGGATTATAAAGAGTATTGTAAGGCGTGTGATCATTGTCAGCACCTTGGCATACCTAGACAAAGAGATGAAATGTCATAAGGCCTATTACTAGTTTAGAGCCGTTTGAAAAATGGGCAGTAGACTTTGTGGGTCCTATTTCCCCAGCCACACCTAGAACCAGATAGTGCTACATCATCACTTGTATATATTATCTTACACGATGGGTAGAAGCAACACCTATAAAGGATTGTACAGTAGCTATAACAACAAGGTTCTTATGGGAAAATATTCTTACTAGGTATGGATGTCCATTGAGTTTGACAAGTGATAGGGGCACATAGTTCTTAAATGAGAAAATCAGGACATTGTTGGATGAATTTATGGTTGCGCACCACAAGACTACACCTTATCACCCTCAAGATAATGGGACTACCGAGGCCTTCAACAAGATATTGAGCTAGACCTTACCAAAAATTCATGATGTTGGAAGGAAAGATTGGGATGATAAAGTTTATGCTATACTTTGGGCATATAGAGCAACTTACAAAAGGTTAGATACGGCTACACCCTTTCAGTTGGCATTTGGTGCAGAAGCAGTTCTTCCTATGGAATTCATGTTAACTTCTTTTCCTATTGTGCATGTGGGGGGTCTAGCTAATGAGAAAGCATTAGAAGAAATAATTGACAAGTTAATACAATTGGATGAGAGGCACGCCATAACACGTTGGAGTCAGAAGTAGGAAAAGGTTAGGAAAAAGGCATGACATGATAGACACATCAGGGATAAGAAGATTGAGGTTGGACAGATTGTACTTCTTTATGATTCCAAGTTTCTACATCATCCAGGAAAACTTAAGGTGCATTGGTTGGGACCATATGTTATCACTCACATCCTTGAATCAAGCACTTGTCAGTTTAGAGGTTCTTGATGGAATACGGTTACTCGGTTACTTTAATGGAAGTAGGCTAAAGCCCTACTATAAATAAGTCTTCTTGGTGTTTGTAATAAGGCCATATTTCCATTTAGTATAGATTTCCCTTTATGTATTTCTTTTAATGTATTTCCTTCTTCGTCACTATGCTTTGTTAATTTAGTTTTGTGTTTTGTGTAATAAGCGTGTTTACATGCTGGAAGCTAATTACAATGTGAAGCTATTTTATGCACAAAAGGCTACACATACCATTGGTGTGGGGTGGTTGTTATTTGATTTCAAAAATGGGTACACATAAGAACAAACTGTTATAGGTGTTATTCAAATATGGAAAGGAGCTGCTAGAAAGAAGATTGCTCCTAGAGAAGACCATAGATGGAAATAAATTAATGAATAGTGAAAGGAACAATAACCAAATCGTACCAAGCCAAGAACACAGATGCTAATCAAACACCATGATCAATAAGATGAAACAAATTCACCAGAATAGCTTTACATAAAACCTTTGCAAACAAATGAGCAACAATATCATATATTATAATGGAACTCAATGCAATACATTGAGAACGTGCCTTGCTTAAATAGGCAAGGAATAACAATCTAAGAACTAGTCAAGGTTGTAGATCAAGCCATAAATCAAGGAAATAACTAGTCATCAAAGAACTAGTCAAGACCATAGATTTAGGAGAGAACTAGACATCAAGGATCTAGTCAATACCATAGATCAAGGAAAGAATTATTCAATACCATAGATCAAGGAAAGAACTATACCTAACAACTAGATAATATCTCCTAATATCTAAATAAGATAAAAGAAATATCCACACACATAAGTGGGTGAGGATAAATACAATAAAGGTAAATAAAGTACCTAGGTGAACATGAGCTAAGGTAAATACCTACTCTAACATCCCCCTCAAGTGAAGCTAGGGGCCAAAATAGATGTGGCATGTCCACAGTATGAGTCCCGGAAACTAGGCCTAATGAGGTACTCATGTACAATAACTGGAAAAAAGGGACACCACAAGGTACCCAAAACAAGTAATAACAAAGTAAAGAGAGTAAAGACCCACTCCAAGACATCCCAAGAAGCTCGGATCAAAAAACTCATACAATGCTAAAGAATTTTGGCGTGCACTATGATCTGAATCCATTGCTCAATCGCAAAACTCAAAAATAACTGACACTGGGTTTCACCAGAATAGCTCCATATAAGGAGACGGTCAACGGAGTGATGTCGAAAGTGCAAAAAAAACACCAAACATAATTCAATCAACTACTACAAATAGGTGTGCCACGATCCAAGAACAAAAACCAAAGCAATAAGGCAAGGACACAAAATCTAGAGAGTGTCACAATCCAAGAAAATCCAAGGTAACAAGGTAAGGACATGAAACCTGAAGAATCAAGATCAACACCACACCCTCCCATACTGCTAAATGGGTGGAGTGATGCTACAAATCTGTATGAGTTGCCCAAAATCAACTACTCAAACACTGACAAAATAACACTGGAATTCACCAGAATAGATCCCCCATAAGAGATACTATCAACATGCCAAAAGTGTCAAAAATACAGTACAAAATCTCTCAACAAACAAGAGAGATACACTACACCTGCTAAAGAAAAATGCTCAAAACAAGAAGCATCACAATGCATAAGGTGTAGAAAGTGGAGCAAGAGGCCGAATGGTGGAGGCGTCACGCCTGTAGAGTCCTCTCAATGAATGCCTATGTCACCGCCATGAGTGATCAGATACCCACCCCAAATCAACACGGATGGATGAAGAAGATGCCTACATATGACTTGGTGCAAAATGCACAATGGGTGAATGTAAAAGAACATCAAAATGTGTGTTAGGTTGATCATGTCTAACAGCTTAAATCTCAGGTTTCTCAATCCTAAGTGAAGGTGCAGAACTCATGTGTTGCTCAAGATCCTTAGAAAGAGTCAAGCAAACAAAAAAAGGAGATTTGTCAATGTGTGATCCCAATGAAGTATCTTCTCGAAAACCAATGTCATGACGAGAATTCCACTTAACATGTGGAATAGAGGAAACAATACCTTGTGAATGTCTACCAATGACTCCGCTAGTGAGACCCATAGAACGGAGCATGCGATAACTGAATGCAGTGGTATGCTTCTTAAAAAAGCCATGCAGTTGAGCAGAAGTAGGATACACAACATGTGGTACTATAATAGGCACAGATGTGGAAGAGCATGCAGTAATAAGCCTCACAAGTTTAGAAGCATCAAAAGTAGGTTTAGGCTCAAAGATTGGCAGATCAATGTCAATGGGTACAAGAGAAACAACTACAAGTGGGCTAGGAGCATGGATATGGTTGTCTGCAATATGATGGTGATGTTATAGGCTAGCAAGTTTGTTCTGCAAAAATTATATTATTGTATCCTTATCCTTATCGTGAATGAGTGATTGTAGAAGAGAATTTCACTTTTTGAGCAATCTATTTTCTTCCACAAATTTTACAATATCCTCTTGAAGCCCACATACTTCAGAGAAAATCATATCGTTCTCAGAATCCATGATAGGTACAAACTGCAACTCCCAAAAATTTAGGATGTTGGGCTCAGCCGAAATTGCATCTAAAATTGATTAAAACACTCCTCCATATTCGGTACTTTATAATTAGTGCAGGTCTCAAAATAAATAACTCAAATAGAAAGAGCATGAAAAAACAAGCACTTTGCGAAAAAACGGCACTCAAAACCTAGTTACCAATCAAAAGTTACAAGATTGTTACTATTTTTCTCTGTTATTTATTTTAGATGCCACTAAAACAAAATAAAATGTTGTTTCCTTCACCACACAAATAAAATTAAAGGGGGCTAAAGTTAAGCACCTACTAGTAGGAATCACAAGTTTTAAGCCCTCATATGACCATACCATATGACCAAGGGCTAAGTATTTTAATGGGTGGACGGATGTCAATAGCAATCTCCTCTGTGCTCTGATACACATGAAAGGAACAATAACTAGACCGTACCAATCCAAGAACTTTAGATGCTAATCTTGAAACACCATGAACTATAAGATGAAAGCAATTCACCAGAATAACTTTATATAAACCTTTGCAAATAAATGAGAAGCAATATCATATATTATTATGGAACTTCAATGAAATACAATGAGAATGGGCCTTGCTTATATAGACAATAAATAACACATCAAGAAACACTCAAGGTCATAGATCAAGCCTAAATCATGGAAATAACTAGTCATAAAGAACTATTACAAGTCCATAGATTTAGGAGAGAACTAGAAATCAAGGATCTACTCTGATACCATGAAAGGAACGAGAACTAGATCAATACCATAGATCAAGGAAAGAATTTATACCTAACAAATAGATAATATTCTCCTAATATCTTTAAATAAAAAAAATTTGATACACACATAAGTGATAATTGAGGATAAATATAATAAAGGTAAATAATGCACCTAAATTGAACATGAGCCCTTAATTAGGGTAAATACCTTAACTCTAACAAGTAACTGTCACATTTGTAAATGCATTTAGTTCTTATTGTGACAAGGAAAGCTTAGATACAAGCCAATAACTTGGCCATTTCCACACAACTACAATAAAGGTAGGTGTGCACCTCTGGGATGGTGATTGGTAAAGAGATAATAAGGCCTGTAGCTAGGACATTGATTCAGTGAAAATATTTAGGGAAGATTTGGTGGTTTAGTGAAAGACTATGCAAATGCGGGTTCAAGTTTTTCAATGTCGGGAATGAATGGAGATTCCTGGGAGCTCCATATAGAGTGTACTTACATAAGGGAAAAAAATTAGAAGCATGTAAAATTTTTTATCTGAAATTTAATTATCTAGGGAACAAGAATTGTGGAAACATAAAATTTGTTCCATACCACTAATAGTTTCTCAAGGCTGCTCAATCTTTGCAGAAATGCCCACCCTACTGCCTATGTAAATAAAAATTGGATCCATGATTTTGGAGATTGGCCACAGTAGGATCAAGTCTGGACAAGTACATATTCCATTTCTGTAATATGAGATGTTATTTTAGATTCATAATCATATAAAACTTAATGATCAAAATACTTTTCCAACCTCATATTGTGGAAAACCATTTAAGTTTATCAATGTCCTCTCTAGTGTATGAGAATGTTGATATTTCATCTTACTTTGGCGGGACAAAATCATACTGCCAGATTGTGATTTCCACACAAAATTCTTGTTAATAATGCACAAGGATTGAGGTCCCTCTTGTCCCTTTCGGGGAAAGGGGATAGTTGTTATAATTATGAAAAATTCACCCATGAGGATACTCCATCTCTTCCGTCATATGGACCCTTCCTACATTAACGGAAGTAACCTTAACTGGTGCTCGGTATGCCTGCATCAGATCATTGGCAAGTGCATGATCTTGATAAAAGTGAGATTTTCCCCTCTTGTACCTTTTTCCAATGGGTACAGATTGGGAAAAAAGTATTCCCATGGGAAATATTTTTCTGAGGTAGCTTCATGTGACCATAATTATTCAGCTGCTCATAGTGCTTTAACAATGTTTTCACTCACTCTCATACATTCCACCACATTTGTAACACTTAGCATCATCTAGATCCAACTACAATAATGTATCCCTCGATTGAATAATTTTTCCCAGTGGATAGAATAGAAATCAATTTACACCCATGATAAAATTGGGATTTTAACTCATCTTCCATTAACCAAGGTTAAACCGACAGTTACAGAGAAAGACATGAAAATGAAGATAACTTATTCTAAAGTTGATTTCCTTGCGCACTTTGATCAAATCCATTTCTTCAACTATAAAACACTTCAAAAAACATTAAATAAATTATAGGTTCTTCCAAATACATTTAGGACTGCCAATATTCCTAAAACACACTGATTTCTCATAACTCGTCAATCACAAAATCTAACTGCACTAAGATTTAATAACTAAATTGCTCTCCAACCCAGACAAAACTTTATGTTCAATCATTGAAGCTTCATACATTGATGCCATAAAATTTCTACAGTTATAAATATAAAGTCTACCATGGGAAAGTGGATCCACGCCATTTTTTATTTTCAAATAATTCCAGCGTTGAAGAAACATAAAAAGTACGATGGAGAATGAGTTCACCCCAGTGCCGCCTAGAGACGAATCCACATGTTTTAAAGGTGATTTCATTACAAACTACACTCAGTATAATAGTTTATAAAAATAGTAAGAATGTTTGTATAGTAGAGGCTTAATAAAAATAGTAGGTCTCTCGAAACATCAAGCCCAATCACTAAGAAATGTCAGAAATGGTGCAATAATAGCAAGCAAGGCACAAACAGAATAATTAGTACGTAAGCTAATAATAGGTTTCTAAAAAAGTAACCTGTTCAAATAGAAACCAATTACAAAAATGGTAGGTAACATGTGTTTTAGGATCTTTAAGAAAAAAATTGAGAAAAAGGAAAAAAATCCCAAAATAAACTCCTGGTCCCACTCGAGAAAAATAAAAAGTTGAATTTTTTAGCACAGAAAGTTGTTGTTTGCTCCTTTTCCACTCCTTGTTGTTTTTACACATCCTCAATTGTTTTAAATTTTTCTCACATCTAAAGAAATAAAATAATCCTCCACAAGGATCTTAAAGCATCATTGAATTACAACCCTATGCAATGATTGTCAAATAGTGCATGATATCGTAGGCACATCAGGAAAAATTCAGGAACATTGTCAAGTCAAAAAAGAATCAGACAAGAGAATCGAAAGATTCAATCAAAGTATGTCATCATAGTATGGGCTATAAGGACAAATGAAAACTCATCCAACACCTTAGTACACAAGGAACATTGAGGCCTTCAATTCATTATCAGGTAACCTTCAATAAGAAAATCAATAGTGAGCTATTGTCAAGTCAAGAAAGTGTTATCCTAGGGATCACATTGCCTCCTTCATCTGGATCAAGCACCAAGTATGTCTTGAGTTGTGGTGGAGCTTGATCCCATTAAATGAGTGAATAATACCCCTAAGGCACATGATAAAAAAGATCCTAATGTCTAGTGGTGACCAATATCAAAATGAGATACTCCTGAGATCCTTTCCCATGGATTTAAGAATTACTAGGGAAGTCACCATTAGAACAACACAAAAAGATAAAATTCCTGAAGTTGAAGCTATTACCAAATATTTAAATCCAAGTGGAGGAATAGAACCTAAACAAAGTTTTTTCTTCTTCATCATGGTGCCTCGATAATTGGTGAGGCCAATATTTAGAATGTGTTTTACGATGCCTTTTCCTAAGAATGTAAAGATTGTTGAATATATGAATTTATCTGACTATAGCATTGATACATCTCATTTGGTCAAATTCACATGTTAGCATGATCTCATTTTTTTCAAGGAATCCATACCGTCTTCTTTCTCAAAATGAAGAATAAAAGCAAGAATCTAAGAAATTGTAGGAAAATTTAAACTCTTAGTGTTTACATATCAACCTTACTTAGATGCCCAATTCAACGACCTCCTCTTCATGTGGAATTTATTTCAGCCAATCAATAAGGCTTTGACCCTAGGTGATAAAGAAAAATAAATACTTATGATTCAATTGAATGAAAACGAGATTATAGGATTGAGAAATTCAATGATAAAGGGGAGAATAAAATCAGATTTTCTATCTCTACTCAAGTATATTCTCACACAAATAGTTAAAATTGAATAAAGCATTAGGGAGTTTTAACAGATTGAAAAAGAGAAATACCCATGGAGAGAGAATGTTAAAGACACTTGTTGTATGAGATGACAACCTTTACTCTCATACCCTATATTTCCAAATGAGTAAAAAAAAGATTACCCATTTTCATTAATGTTGATAATAATTTATTCCAGTTTGACAAGAATTTGCATAATGAATTGTTAGATATTGGTATGATTCAAAATTATGCAATACTCCAAACTAATCTTTGAAGAAATATTTTTAAGAGGTATGCAATTGTGTTCTTTTTTAGATATTGGGTTCCCTCCATCACAAATATTATTCATTATTCAAAATAATTCTCATTATCTCAATATTCAATTTAGTTGGGTTAAGTTGAGAATATTCGATTATCCTTTCCCTTCAATGAAGATAATTAGGTATACTAACATATGAGGGTCTATTTATGACATTGATCGTATAATTTGCAAGGCGCTATCAGTGATGTTCTAAATACATGGAAAAGTGTTGAGATATGTTTGAGCTCCAAGAAGAAGACTTAGGTGGCCCCACGGTAGATAATTCAGATATTTCTGGAATTAAATGTGGGAGTCCCATTCAAGAAACTCTCCCTCAAAATCATGAAGACTTAGTCCATCACACAAGGTTATTTTCAGGAACAATATAGTTAAACCTTCATGCATAGTTTAGGCTAATAATATGATTTCTCTATAGAGTTTATAGGATTTCTATTATTAGAACACTTGCATGTTATTGCATCTATTGTTAAGGACGCATGGCTAATTAAACATTGTAAGATTCCTATTTTCCAATAATAATAAAAAGACTCACTTCCTAGGAATATGTAAAAATCATAAGTGATGAGGATAGGTTAAGGTTCATGTTGGGGATAGATTAAAGGATAGTCATTGTAATACTATAAAATGGAATGTCTTGTTCATTCCAAAAGGGTAGGAAATTATTGATTGAATTTATGTTGTTGAGATAACACTTCTACATTAAGCAATAAAAGAATAAATTCTTTTACTTCTTTTCTTATGTTCCTCTATTCTCTCTTTCCAAATGTACATACATAATCCTGTAAAACCAAGAAAGGTGTTTTCAACTTTGATAAATGAGTCAATGGATGTTTGGTTTTCTATTATTTATTATGTATTATCATCATCACACTAACATCTTGAACAAGAAACTCTAAAGAGGGTCTTGGTGCCTTTGTGCACTTCGGGTGAGCGCTCAGCTTAGGATGAGTGATGTGCCAGTGCGCCTAGGTTTTCTACAGTATATTCCAGGCTGCATCATTCATCGACCAAATCTAATGTGGTTCCATATCCCAAATATCCTTCATCCCTAACATCACCCAAATATCACATGACCCCCATATCACATACATCCCCTTCATCTAAATATATTATTCTCAAATAATTTAATTCTAAGCCACAACCGTCTACCTCAAAACCACATGCTCCAACCAATCCAAATTCACATAAATCTACTTTGACCTCCAAGACCAAACCATTCACTTCATCCCCCAAGCCTAATCCATATCCTTCATCTTCTAATCCAAGATAATCTAATCCAACGCATAAATCCAAATCAACCAAACCATCACATAATCCACCTAATCCTACACCCTTACTTCCTACTCCCCAAAAACCATTTAACCCAAACCACTTCACTCCTTTAGGATAATCCTTGACCACCATCATCCATCATCTCAAAACCTTCAATATGATCATCCATCCCCCAGTCAAATCACAAAATCAAAACCTTCCCAAACCATCTTGGTATCGCGGACACTATTATTGTGACTTCCATTGCACCCATGGACATTTGACCAATCGTTGCATGTAATTTAGGTTTTATGTCCAAACTCTCATTAACCAAGGAATTCTTATCCTTATACCTCTTTATCCACCCATTTACATCCCAATCCTCTCCCTAACCATCATCCATCATCCAAACCCCACTCAAAATCCAAACATTGTCATCCATCCAAATCTCATCGTACGTCCAAACATCCCTCACCAACCAAAAATCACAACAAATCACATCCCCCATCCTTTGTTAAGTCTTGCCTCCTGGCAGATGAAAAATTTACAAACCCCCTAGTCTTATGATGACCACATGCCATCATATTTCCCATAAAATTCATATCCAATATCCACAAATATGTTCACTAATATGAAACATCGATGCAAATGTTTAAGCATCCACAAACAAGGCATTCACGAAACCATCTCTCTTTGTTGAAATCGAGGACATTTAGGCTTAGGATATAAACTTGAAACTAACAATGTCCCTTCCACTACTCCATCAGAACCCATTTCTACCACTCCTCTTGTTAATCCCACCATCCCAGCCACTCAACCCAATCACAAATCATTTAATCCCACAACAAATAACAAACACCTAAAAATGGATTGAGCACATAATTTTTCGCCAGCACACGGATGTTATTTCCTTCCCACCATCCCCCTTCCATCCAACATCCAAATCCCTTTGCATCTCATCCATTATTATCATCACATCCATTAATATCCTCTATCAATCCATTTGAACACTTGATCAAATTTTTCACACATGTTGTCAGACAATAGTACCTAATACAATCATGTGACCTTGGTCTATCATTACCTCCAACATTCAAGCAAACTTGTACTCATAGATATACATATAATTTAACACACATAATTTACTTGTGGTGAAGACCCCTAGGTGCATCTTTTTACACTCTAGCCAATGTCATCACCAAACTCATTTCCATCCCCCCATCAAGCCACTGGTGATTCTTAACACCTTGAGAGTTCTCAAGAGAGTGGAACATCTTTATACCAAAAAAATAAAAATTCAAATATCAAAAATAAAAAATCATATCAAAATTGAAAATATCAAATATAATCCACCTCATGAATTTCTCTAGGAGTGTTTCCAACAGCTCTACTGGGGCTATGGATGCCTAGCTGGTAGTAGATAAATGTTGTGATAAGAATCAGATGTATCTCCGTCAGGGCTATGGACGCCTAGCTGACAACAGAGAAATGCACGACTTAACCTTCCATTCACCTTCCATCAACCTACTTGACTTAATCAATCCCTATACATTGGCTATTTTTTCTTTAAATTCTACCCATTAAGTCTTCACTTCAAGTGGTAATTAACCATCACAATCTCACACACTTTGATCTCAAAGAGACATAGGGCTCGCATGTTGCCAGGTATTGTTTAGACCTTGGTCACACTTTTGTTTTAGTCCAACTCTTGCCTACAACACATGTTGTTAGGCTCATATCTTTTTCATCACTAATTTTATTTTCCTTCCATCCATCACATCCACATCCTTTTTCCCATGGATTGAACATCCATGGGCAGACAATGATCCTTTTATTTTCATCCAATATTTTTCATTTCCTTTTTCACATGTCTTCATCATGACTGGGGTAAACCTTTCTACCATCCACTAGGAGCATCACCCATTCTAGATACCCCTCACTTCCCATCCTACCCTATACCTAGGGTCAAATCAAACTCATCCATACATCCACACACGCATGGGGGGTTCATTAGCTAGGCAATATCCTAGCACGTGAGTTCATATTGAGGTAATTAAAATTAATAAGAGTAAACTCAATATACCGGTAGACATGAGGGGGTGAAAGGGTTTAATTTATTAATATTTTGAATCAGGTATTGGGGGTAGGTTAGAGAGGTGGTCCAAAGGAAAGGGAGGTTTATTTATAACATAAAACTAAAACATTTGAACCCTAGTTTTTAAAACTAAATACTTTAAAATTTCAATTTAAGGAGTGTGGTCATAAAGTTAAATTATAATCTCTTTTTTAATAAAGAAATCTCAATTAAGAGATTCTTAACCAAGAAATAATAAGATGGTAGAGAACTAAGATGAGTATGTTTTTCAACACAAGTGATATTATTTCACCATCTTAATTATTTTAAGAAGTAGTGATAAATGATTAAAGCTTAACATTTATAAGGTAATCAGTAATATGTCTTGAATGGCTTCAAACTATCTTTCGAGAGAAAATTCATATTAAAAAAACTGAGTGAGAAATATGATATATTTTCTATGTAATATATTAGGGTAGAAATAAAAAGGGGTAAATAAAATTGTCAAGGAAAAATGGGTAAGTAAGGTAGATGAAAAAATAGGGGATATTTTAATTCTAATAATATAACGGGAGGGGGTATTATCAATCGAATAATTAGAGGTAAAAACTAGAATTAAGGGTATTCTTTAATACCCTTTGAATGAATGTGTTATACCATACTTTTAATAAGTGAACCCCCTATGCACACACGCCACCCTACTTTACACTTGGGGGCACACCTCATCTATCCCTTAATCCATATCCCCTATACATGGGGAGATATCTTATCATCTTCCATATCCCCCATCTTATCCTATACCACATCCCTCATCCTATCTATCTATCTCCCATCCCACATCCCATATAATCCTAACCGATTAACCGATCCCTATCCTATCCAACCTATCCTTCAATCCTATCAGCCATCCAACATCAAACAATCCTCTTCCTATCCTCATCCTATCCAACCTACCTAATTTCCCTCAATCCATCTCCCCTATAACTTAGGGCATATCTTATCATCTTCACCCTCCATATTATCCTATATTGCATCCCTCATCCTCCTCTACCCTATCTAATCCTAACCTATCAAACAATCCCTATCCTATCCAACCTATCCAATTTCCCTTAATCCTTCCCTTTCATCCCACCCAAACATGATTTGGGACTTATAGGAGAAATTCACATCCTACCTTCCATCCCTTCCCATCCCCCCATGAGCTATCCCATCCTGAATCCTTTCATCTTACCTATCCTTAACCATTCTCCCCATCCAAAAATCCAAACATCCAAAATCCAACATCAAATAATCTAAAATTCAAAAATCCAAACATCCAAAATCCAACATCAAATAATCTAAACATCTAATGTAAAATTTCGACATGCTTAGTTACGACTAATTTTTCCCGCAAAATAACATCATCATACCCATATAATAGTCAATCGCAAGATTAATTATTATTATTGAATCCATTTTATCATCACTTATCAATTATCCTTTTATTTCATTATAACATCCCATTTTATCATTAATTTTTTAAATCCATTATTATATCATATTATCATTATAATCCCCCATTAAAATTTTATAGGAATTTAATATTCCTACATCTCACCTACCACCTACCCTTTACATCCCTACACCTATCCTTTCCATGTAATCACACCCCTAATCATCAATCAACCTAATATAATCCTTATCTAATCACATCCTCACAAATATAAATCTAGAGGATTCTAAATCTAGAAGCCTCTCTAACCTTCTCCTTCCATTGAATTTTTAATTTAATGGAAGCTTCTTCCCTCCATAGAATTTGAATTCAAATTATAAAATTCTCCATTCTTGAGAATTCCAATCCTCACATGCACTCTCCACCATTGATTCAAATCCAACATGGCTCACTCTTAGCCATTGAATGCTCCACCTATAAACTATAAATCAATCTCTCATCCTCCATGAGAGCCATATTTCAAATCCATATCGAAACTTTGCTCTTTTTATCACTCAATCAATCCATCCATTATATCAATTTATCCTCAATCATCATTCTATCATTCCTTCAATCTAGTCTTTCATTCCTCATCAAAAAATCAAAGGCAAAATGAAGGGGAGGTGCTGCCAAAATCAATCCACAAATTTGAAGCATTCAACCATTAATCCAATGAGAAAATTAATCCATCAAAGGAGGATTATACTTGTGGGTAAGTGTAGGTATATCTTCTCCTCTCTCTTTTTATCATTTCTCAATATGAGGTAAGAGAATTAATGGTGTTGGTTTAAAATATAAATGTGTTTATTTCCTATTTTGAAAGTTACATGCTAACCTACTTTTTAAATTACACATATAAATATAAATATAAATTTATGTGAACATTATGAAGGAACATGCATTAAGAATCTACTATCATCACCTAAGGTTGCATCCAAAGGCATTACAAGAGCATCAAAGCATCCATCTAGCAATCAAATAAGGGATAAGGGAATGTTATTTCTGCATACACTTCATAAAGAGGGGAAGTTCATTTTTCCATGCACATATATATTTACATCTTCTACATCTAGCTATTTCTCGTTATTCAAGTGTGTCTAGCACAAGATCCACCTAGGGAAAAATTATACACACACACAGAGAACTACATAGAGTCTGAAATGTAATGCAACTCTCGGATCACAAGTTCACTCAATTGGGTGACCACCGTGGTCAGTTCGAATCCCCATTGGAATATATTTTATTTTAGGATTTGATATTTTTTGAGGTTTTATAGGTGTTATTTCTATTTTTAGGTTACAAGTGATCTCAGTGATCATAAAATGAAATATAGGTGAAAAAGAGTGAATTCCAACGACATTGAAGTGACACAGAAGAAACCACTTTCCAACCATTTTCGTAGTCACAAGCACCTAACAGGGGTCTATAATGCCTAGGCACCCTTGACCTATTCCAAGAACCCCAATACATATTATGCTGACACTTATACATTTTTATGGGCTTGGTTACGACAATGTGCACTTCTATTTTATCAGTTTCCTAGCTCTGTTTACTTCTAGGATTATCGTGAATCAACGAAGTATTCTTTATTCTCTCTTGAACTTAAGGTTTCAAATTTAATTTATTATTTCTCAGGTCAGATATGCACTTCATTTATTTTTATTAGTTGCTACATTGCAATATAGAGTTTATCATAAATTCTATTTTTGTTAAATAAGTTTGCAGGTGATCATCTAGACTTAGTCTAGGTGCATGGAGGCCAATGGAGCATGAAAGTGAGTTACAGAGCTAAGTGAGCCCATGAGGGCATGTAAAGGAATGATATATCTTGTTTCAAATGTGTGTAGGTGTCTTCATAATCAAGAACAGGTCAAATTCATAAAGCATGAGGTGAAACAAGTCCGACTAGGCCTACTTCTAAGACCTAGTATAATCATGGCTTGGAGAATGGAGAAAAGAAAGCTAAGGTAGGAAATTATAAGCATGAATTGTGTGTTTTGATAGTGTAGAGATGATGTGGCATGTGCTACAAGTCATGATTTAGCTATTAGAGGCATGTTTGAGGTCCTTTGAAGGCATGCTATTGAGAACAAGCCAAGTAAGCATGGGAAAATCAAGTTGGATGATGAGTTTGAGATAGGTGTAGAGTAAAATTATCCTTGGGACATATGAATGAGATTGTCTTAGTTCTATAGAAAAAATTTTAAAGTCAAAATTCATAAGGAGAGGCAATAAAAATGAGTTTAAGTCCTATCGAGCTCTCAAAATGGCCATTTCCATCTTGAGGGTTGAGTTTGATGTCCTCATTGGTATATTAAACATATGTATGACAACCTAATCTATTCATAAAAGTTAGGGCATGGAGTCAAGACCATTTTGCAAGTGGAATGAGTTAAAACGATGCCCTATGGTTTATGAATGATCCTTAAGAAGTGAAGTGGGTTCAAGCCCTCCTAAAACCCTCCCTTTATAGCGATCGAGAAGAAATAAAGTATTTTGGTCATTATATGAATTGGGAAAGCTTATGTGAAGAATCAAGGATATAAAGGATTCCTTCTAGTTCAGTTTGGTGGTATTTTCTTATTCTAGGAGTGAGGAGAAAGTACAACAAACCTATTATTTTCGGAAGATTTGCATGTGCAATCATATGATGGAGGTTTATGTTGAAATGAAAACTATGGGAGAAATATTGGGAGGTTCCCCAAGTGTCCTTGAGAAGTTTAAGGTGGATTCATTGCATAATTTTTATAAAACATGTCAACCAAAATGTCCTACCGCTTAAGGCATAACAAGGAAAAAACCAATCAAGTTAGTTTGAAAGAATGATGATGTGAAGGCATGCTGGAGAAGTGAAATTTGAACATGGTTAGTTGAAATAAGTCCCATATGAACTTTTTTAGCCCATAACTTGATATGGTGAAGTGATTTCATGTCCAAGTTACAATGGTCAAATTTGTTCTAGTTTTCCTATCAAGAAGGTCTGAGGAACAAGAGTGAAATTATGGATTCATCTAAATAAGTCATGCAAGTGAGTGTTTTAATTTTGAGTTGAGGTCTCCTAAAAAGTTTTTCATTCAATGGTTCTGTATTAAAGTGATGTTTGAAGTGGTAGTATCTTCTAGACCAAGACTAGTTTTTGTGGTCTTAAGCCCAATGTGAACAGTCCCAGATATATAAGCTTATCTATGCTATATACCTTGAAATGATGAATGCTATTGACCTTATGAGATGCCAAAGGATAAGATATTTCCAGATATGTGCCATGTGAAATATAATCTCTCTTTTATGAGATTAAATCACCATTAATGGATATAAAAAATTCAAAGGAAATACAAATATTTACTAAACTCAAACTCCACACTGAAATATTATTATTACTGCAATCATACAACTATTATCTAATTAAAAAGAACTACATTAAATAGGAGTAGAACAATAACAATCTCCATAAAAAAATTTGTTCCATACTCCTGAATGGATTAACCAACTAACAACATTAATAATAATAACACAATACTATTATTTTATTATTATAACACACTAACCATCTAAATTTACCTTTTTAACTTTTACCACTAACTATTACATTTTACTATCGATAATTATAAAACATATGAGAAGCACTAAACCATATAATTCCTAACATTCCCCCCTTAGTGCGAACATGGGGAAAACACGCCTGTATATTGTAACACGTTGCTTCGTAGATTGCTCATGATCTGGATGGTTTCAAGGAAAATACCAACAACCTATGGATGGTTTTCACAGTGGTTTACTAGAAACCACAACTATAGATAGTTTTTCCAGTGTATTACTAATAACCACAACTATATATGGTTTTCCAGTGGATCCAATAACCAAAATATCATGATGTTGCAGTACATTGCTCAGCTCTCATCATTGCTGATCTTCAGGAGATTACATATCAAAATCCATGATAGTGCATAAATTTATTCTTCACTCACAAAAAACTGAAACAATGTGTCATTTCCCCCCACAATGTGAAGTTTCCATAACACAACACAATGAACTCAGAAATCATCACACCATGCTGAAAGCAAAAAAAAACACACACACACACACACATGCCACCAAACTAGTGATGTGGCCCCGTCATAGGTGACTGACGAGAGGACAATGTTTTTACTCCATCCTCAAATGTAAGGCTGCTAAATCAGCTTGATTTATCTTTGAGGCTCATGATGCAAAATTTGTTGATGGTGAAACTTTGGATTTGACAAAAAACCCACATATGATGTTTTGATGATAACTTAAGAACTGTAGATCCATTTTATAAACCATAAAATGCGTCAGAAATATGGTTTCAAGATCTATATATTCATGTAGAGAATCACTTGTGATTTATCTACAATCACTAGTGATTCAACCAAATTGTTGGTTATTTTCCCTAATTATTGGCGATTGCATTGCAGGTCCAGAATCATTGGCGATTCCTATTCAAATAATTGCAACAAACTTTGGCGATTCCTATGCACAAAAATTGATTCCAAAAGCTCCTCAAATGGTTGTTATGATCATGAAAATTAATGCAAATGGTAAATGCACATACCACACTTAGACGAGGAAGAGACCATCATATTTTTTGTAGAGAATTTTTATAATCTAAAAACTAATGACTGATTGCACACCAAAAAATAATATTTCTCATTCACATGGACAAAAGAACATAGCTTCGCACCTTCACTGATATCAAGACTCCATTAGAAGCACAAAAATAATAGTACTCTGATACCAAACGAAATTTAAGCTCTCTTTTATGATATTAAAACACCATTAATGAATCTAAAAAATTAAGATTTAATACATAGGAAATACAAAAATTTATTAAACTCAAACTCCACATTGAAATATTATTATAACTGCAATCATAATACTATTATCTGATTACAAAGAGATCCATTAAATAGGAGTGGAACATTAACAATCTCCATAACAAATTTTGTTCCATACTCCCGAATGGATTAACAAAATAACAACATTAATAATAAATAAAACAATACTATTGTTTTACTATTATAACACACTAACCATCTAAATTTACCTTTTTATCTTTTACCACTAACTATTATATTTTACTATCTGTAAATATAAAACATATGAGAAGAACTAAACCAAAAAATTCCTAACACCATGAGAGCCATGATCATTTGTTTAGATGAATAAACTTCATCAGTTTGTGAAGACTATTTTTTTTTGTGTTTGCAAACCCTTTAAGACCCTGTCCAAATCAGTGGTTCTTGGTGAGAATGAAGATAGTTTAGTTGCTCCAGGTATTTGAAAGTGAAGAAGAGGTCTCTAACAACATTCTCCAAGCATCAAAATGTTTTGAAGATTAAATCATTAGTGTTGGTTGATCAATCTTATGACTGTGTTTTTGAAGCTACCATGACTGTGAGAATGAAGCTGACGAGTGTGAAATGAAGTCTTGTGTCCTAATTTGCAGCATTAAAATAATGTGATGATGTCTTAAACATCTTGAATATTCCTCCTACCTATTTCCATTGCATGATATGAACTTGAAGTGTGTTTCATCCATCCAAGTTGTGGATTGTGTTTTTGAAGAGCATGCACCTAGTAGAGCATATGAGCTCTAATGGATTCTTGAAGAGAAAATGATGAGTTGCAAGGGTTTTTGCGATCATATAGGACAAGGATAGGTCTCTTGTAACATTCCTACCTTAACCCATCACTTGTTTTATGTTAATCTTAGCTAGAAGATAAATATTCCTGCGTGAAGAAGAAGAAACAAAGAATATGACAATTACAAAGTGTAGATGTCAGGATGAAAATGGAATGTTTTAAGTTGTTTTAGATGTACAACAAGAGTTTTATAAGTCTTCATAGGATTTATAAGTGTCATGAAAAGATGAAGAAATGTTAGTACTTGTAACTGACATCTTGCAGATGTAATGATTGCATTATGACAATTTTGGATGATGTCATCTAAGAACCTTGGTATGAATTGAAGAGGTAAGATGATGGAGGGGTAAAAATAGGAATTCTAAGAGGTGTTAGAGTATGTAACACTCATGTATATGTATGCCAAAATGTGCCTGAAAATGAGCTTTTTGATGACTATATTTTTGGAGTAGATTAGGACATGAAAAGAGGTGAATCAATGAGCATAAGTATGTGGTATTAGAGACCGCATCAGGATGAGTATGATCTGAGGTGAATCAATAAGTGTCAGTGGAGGAATATGATTTCATCCTTGCATGTAGGAGTGCAAAAATTTGCATGAGGAATAGATCTTATGATTATATTTGTAGCAGTTTGAGAAGATGAGAAAGGAGGTGAATCAAGGTGAGTGAAGAAGGAAGATGAACATAGAGGATTTGAATAAGAGATCAAAATTTATTGGTTCAAACAACTAGATGAAGGTGATAAAAAATATTTAAATCTTAAGTGGGTGCTTATAAAAGTAGGGAGTTGGTGCTTCCATGTAATTAGGTTCTTGCAAAAGTTGTCAAGTGGGTGCTTGATTGAATTTTTGGGAGTTGGTGCTTCCATGCAAGTTGGAGTTGGTGCTTCAAGTTGAGATGGTGCTCAAAAAATTGAAATCTCTATAATATTTTAGAGGAAAATTTTCATCATAGTGCATTTATTTTAGTGGGTTTTTCTCCCTTTAATGGTTTCCCACGTTAAAAATTTTCTTCATGTGTTCATGTTTGTTATTTGATCATGTTTGAATGTCATTGTTCTTTCATGGTAAATGTTGATTAAGATTGAATGGATTGCTGAGTTTTTGAAGTGTTTTTAAAGTTTTAGAAGCACTGATTCACCCCTCTCCCCTCAATGCTTTTGTTTTCCAACATTTGGCAGAAGAAAACGAGGTGAAATGAGTGAAAATGAGTGTATATTCTTGATTTTACACTAATATTTTGTCTTCTTTTTCGAATGTATTTTCTCTTGATTTGGACGCATCATCATTTTGTGAAAATTTTTGCATGCCATGTATGTGCTTTCACATTTTTCATGCATTTCTTCTAATGTTCCTTAATTTTTTTTATTTCTTTGTGTATGCACACTGCAAGTTTTTTATTTTTTTATTTTTTCAATTTTCCACACTTTCTTGCTCTTTTATTGTACAAGTTTTTTATTTTCTTTCGCACTAGTTTGGATGAATTTTATCTTGTCTATTATGTCCTCCACCATGGTGTATCCTTTAGTTTGGATTTTTTCTTTTAGTGCAAGTATTTTATAATTGCTTTCTCTTCATTGATTCGGCCATGTAGTATGCTATTTTGCCTTTGGCTGGAAACACATGGCTTCAACATGAAATCTATCCAAATCATTTTTTTCACTACTTTTGTTAATAATTGAGTTCCAAGTGTCCTCTCAATGTGATCAGAGACAAAATCCAAACTCATTTTCCTCCCTTAATCAACATTTCCCTCTCTTTGTTACGCGTTCTTGTTCACAAAACTTGAGTGGATGAATGTAATGAAAACCTTCCTCTTCTTTTTTCATTGTGGATAAGAGATTTTATAACACACAAGAGATGAAAGAAGAAATGAGAGAAGAAATTGTTGAATTATTTCGTTCGAAAATAATTACCCCCATTTGCGGGAAGCATAAATTAAATGATGTAATGGGAGAGATAGGGAGGTGAAAATTGGGGAAGCATGTTGTATTTTTCCAAATGCCAAATTATACATTTGGAAAAATTCCCTGTGAACTTCCCAAAGAAATATTTCAAGAGTATGTTTTGTAGACAACCATTTATTTTTATCCTATTTCCGAGCACTCCAGAGGGAGAAACATGAATAAAATCTCACTTTTACATTAGTTCAAGTGCCATTTCGAATTTTAATTAATATTTTTTATAAAACTGATATCATTAATTTAATAATTAAATTTAGAATTTAATTAATAAAATTAATAGCACCAATTTATTATAAAAATAAATAAAAACATTAATTAATTACTTTTTAAATTTAATAAAACTAATGACATTAACTTAATTATTTAACATTTATAAATTGATAACTTTAAATAAATCAAAATTACTAATTGATTAAATTTAAATAATTAAATTAAAATAACAAATTAAGTGTAAAAAACCTTTTTGCGAGGATGGAAAAATGTATAAGCATGACGGGCCAACGGCGACATAGGGAGTGCAATGATGCAACATTACGAAAACTTGACTTACGGGTTATGAATAGGATATAAGACAATTTACCTCATGGAATGATACGAAAAGATGATTTGGAGAGACATTTTAATGCAAAAAGTTTCAAAATTTTCATGTGCAAAAATTTCGTGACACCAAAGTTCAATCAATATCTACAAATTTGGCAGTCAATAGAAGGCTCACAGTCCAATTCTTTACATGAAATATTATTCATGTCAAGCTCCTTGTTGGGAAATGCCTCAATTTCCTATACCAACCCCTTCTTGTCCCTTTTATGTAAAATTTGAGTCCATCCAACACTACTTCTAGTTCTACCCACATGCTTAAATGCTTCGGTCCTCCCTTATGATCTTTATGCTTATCATCTCCCAATTTTCTTAGTCCTAAAAAGAATCCCTTCTTGGCTCATATGTTTCTCACAATGTGATCACCAACACTTACTTCCACATCATTATCAAACACATTTGGAAGTTCCATTGCTTGACTTCTTTTTCCCATGTTGTTCTTCCTCTGGAGATTGTAATCCAAGTTTTATACTCTAACATATCACTCCTAGTGATCAATATGACATGAGTAATCAAATAAAAACTCAAAGACAATGAGGATTTTATAAAACAAGTCAACAATATCTAATCTTAATTGTAAAAAATGGAAAGTAAACATGGTGATTTAAATTATAAGATTACGCAGTTAGTCACAACCTTTAAAATATTGTCGAAATGCTCATGACATCCTATGAGCTCCAAGTGTATATTCTCATATGATGTTGGCTCATTGAAAATATATTAAGGGCATAATAGAGCCAATAATGTTAACGATTATATGATTGATGTGTTCAAGCTTTGAATTCCTAAGATATAATTGAAGGCTTGCTTATCTTACTTTCCTTAGTGTGTTCTATGTTTGGTTAGGCATTGCTTCAATTTGTTAGTATTCTAGTAGTGTGGTTTTAACTAATCTTGTAAGTTTTTTTAATTTTACATCTTGTTGGTTGTAGATTTCATATTGTTTCTTGGCTACGCAATATAACCTTAAATTGGTTGTTTTTACTTTTTTACTTGTTACTATTAATATAATTGTTCTTGCGGTTATTATATATAACTTTATATATCTTAATCTAATATAAAAAATATGAAATTTTGGTTTATGTTGGTTGATGTGATGAATCCAATATATTATAATATAATATTAATAAAGATAAAGATGTTGGTATGAGACTATTGGTGTAGGCTTTACCTACACTATCTAATTAGCTTACTTAGGTTAATCATAGGTTATTAGGGGAAGCTAATTAGATCATGTAGGTATGAGACTGTTGGTGTAGGAATTACAAAAAATCAAAGTTTTATGCCTACCAAGAACTTACAAGATTTTGAAAAACATTGTCGGGGTTTGTCGCTTGTCGAACACCTTCAAAATACTGAAAAACAATGATTAACCTAAGCAATATAACTATATCAAATTTAACACCTGTAACACCTTCAAAATACCAACAAGCTAATTGGGAAAAAATTTACAACCTAATTTTTAAAGCAAAGCAGATATTTTTTGTGTGAGCAAGAAACTTCAAACTATTATAACTTTCATCTGACAAATCCATTTTAGGCACCATTTTTTTTGAAAGTATGATTTTTTTGAGATCCACGAATTGGTGATATGTTTTCACCTTGTATTTATTACCTCTGTATTTTTAGGGGGTTGCATATTTAAGTATTTTTCAACACACTCAGTTAAACCTATAACCACTTGCTGCAATGGATCGGTCTCTTGTTCCACTTCTTACACCTTTCAACTATCACAAGTAGAAATATGAAATAAAAATCCTCTTAAAGAGTAAAGGCTTGCACTAGATCAACATGGGTATAAAAACATAACCAACACTAGATGCAGATAAAGTGAAGTAGTACAAAAAAATTGATGAAGCCTATGGTCTATTATGCATGTCCATGTCTCATGGATTACTCTTTCATATTGAATCTGTAGATACTCCTAATGATGTATGGACCACTTTGGGAGGACGCTTTGGGAATCAACAGATACTGAGAGGTCACAAGTTACAGAATTAGCTCATCATTTTGAGCCTAGGAAAATTTGACACGATACAAGGCTTCTTCACTAAATTCAAATACCTTAGGTTGTAGTTGAAACTATGTGACATAGACAAGCATTTGGTTCTTTCCATCCTATCTAAATTGGGTTCTAGATATTATGTCTTCATTGATGAAGCCTATGGTCTATTATGCATGTCCAGGTCTCATGGATTACTCTTTCATATTGAATCTGTAGATACTCCTAATGATATATGGACCACTTTGGGAGGACTCTTTGGGAATCAACACATAATGAGAGGTCACAAGTTACAGAATTAGCTCATTAGTTTGAGCCTAGGAAAATTTGACACGATACAAGGCTTCTTCACTAAATTCAAATACCTTAGGTTATAGTTGAAACTATGTGACATAGACAAAACTGATGAGCAATTGGTTCTTTCCATCCTATCTAAATTGGGTTCCAGATATTATGTCTTCATTTTTACCTTTCATGCCACCAAGAGTATTGTGGGGGCTACATTGACCATGCCTTCCTTGGAGAATTTTTTTATTGAATTAGCTTGAGAGCATGACAAGATTATTCAAATGGGTGCATTGAAGTCCTCTAAATCCCATTTTCTACTCTCTAGACATGAGAAATAAAAATCTTAAAAAAATAGAAGAAGCATAATAATAAGGATAATGAGAACAAGAAGGATCAAAATGATCCCACCTACAAATAAAATTCTAGGACTTCCTCTTCCAATGTTAAGTCCAAGAAAGAGGATCACATATGGGTATTGCACAAAAAATCATGATGAAATTAAATATATGAAGAAGTAGATAGACCACCTCATGAGTGTTCTTGAGAAGAACAACATATGTGTCCCTGAGTCTATAAAACCTTCTTCATCAACCCATGAATCCTCCAAGGTAAATGATCATGGAAAAGGGAAAGAGAAATAATCAAGAAAGGAGAAAATAAAGGGGAGATCTGTAATTACATTTGTACCTCCAAATCCTATATGGGTAATTGATTGTGGTGCATCACATCATATGGCCTCTTCACACGTGGAGTTCACTTCCTTGGAGCCATGTGACATGTCCTCTATATGATTGGGTGACAACTCTCCTACACATGTTTTTGGGAGAGGATCTATTAAAGTGTGTGGATGAACATTCAATAATGTTCTTAAAATTATGTCATTGTCAACTAATCTCATATCATTCTACCATATTAATCACCTTGGTCAGGGCTTCTGTGTTGAGTTCACTCTAGATTCAGTGTATGTTAGAGAGTTATATTCAAACTAATCTCATATCAGTCATTATAGTAGGTATAGTTGATCATCAAACTCGGGTATATTCCTTCTCTCACTTTGTACCTGTAGATTCTTCATCGGATTAACTTGCACTTGATGTCATTTCTAATCTTGAGCACATTTTTTTACTATGAGGAATTTTATCCTAACACATATGACTAAATTAGTGATGGGGACCCACCTCCACCATCTCCTTATCACCTTTCCAAATATTGAGGATTTATTTCTTGATCCACCTGCTTCTGGTCCATCGTTGAATTTTTAGGGAACATGTACCTTGATTTATGAATCATCAGACATCGGAAATTCTATTACATAGTTACATGACCTTCCTCATTTATTCTTTTTATCTACTTCTAATCCAAAAATGGATCAGAAATACCTAATTCCATGTATTCTCCTTATTTGATTCTTGTAGTACAAATTATTAGCATGTTATTTATTTGAGAGATGGTCTATTCAGGTTGAGGGTGATTGTACGTACCCAAAATTGTAAAGTACTGTATTGCGGAACGATGTAATAAGTGCCCCAATGATGATACAGGCCTCTTCGCAAGGTGTTCGGGATCCAGAAAAGCTTTATAGATATGCGTTAACATCCCGCATACCCCGATTAGCCCCCGCGTGCTTTGTTTTCCCTATTTTTCCCTCTTTCTTGGCTTTTTGGTCTTCAGTGATGAAACCGCCGCCCTTAAGGGCGGCGGTCCTGTAACCGCCGCCCTGAGCAGGGCGGCGGTCCTGTGCGCGTTTTCCAGAACGCTCTTTTGACGCGACCCGCGTGAAATATCACGACTCACCAGCTTTTCTTGCCGACTTGAGCATGCATTAATGTTTTTGGTCCCCTGGAATAGTGTTTTTCTTTTGTTTAACGTTTAAGAGTTTAGTTTGGATTTGATCTTTGGGTGTTTGAATTCCTATAAATGCATGGTTTGTGCACATGCAAATGGCCCCTCTTTCTTGTTTAGAAACTCATCACTTTCAGTAGTTCAGTCTTCTAGTTTGCTTAAGTTTGATAGCATAGCTCATTTCATATTTCATTAGTATTGTGTTGCAGCTGGTAAGCCACATATCCAACTTGTGCAAGTGCAGACATCATTTGGGCCACCATTTTCACTCCAACTTTCATGTTTTCAGTGCTATGTCCCTTTAGTTTGCTTAGGATTGGTAGTGTAGTTTGTTGCAGGTTTGTTTTAGCTTTGTGTTGCTGTTGGTAAGCCACAGATCCAACTTGTGCAAACAGTATTATTGTTTTGGAGTAAAATAGTCTAGGCAGCCATTAAAGTTACAGGTTTTGCTCTTCATAAAGACTAGTCTCAGGTTCTGGATGCTTTTTCTTGCATGATTCGCAGTAGACCCCGCTAGGAATTGCATAGGCCAAGCTCTGTACTCTTGCGCTATCCCTCTCCTATCCGCATTCTATTCTGTCTGCATTCTGAAGGCTGTCCATTGATCCAAATATCTATTCCTGTTGATGCAAGCATTCCACGCTTTTCTGGATTCACGTGAGCACAAAGAACGAAGAGATCATACTGAGGGGACAAGAACACACACACACCATCGGATTCACCACTGTTCTGCGAAATCCAGGTTCCATATTTCAAAGTTTTAGTTAGAATTTATCAAATAACGTAGTTAATCATTTTATTTCAGTTATTTCTATTCTCGATATTGCCAGGGAGGTTGTGGGGATTGATAGTTTCTGAGAAACTATGATTCATTCCTCACTTCTGAGGTAGGAGCGAGAATCTTGCAGATAGATTAGTTATTTCGTTGTTTAGAATAGATATACAAAATTGCACAGACAAATAGCTACAATCGGCTATTTTGTTTGTTTTACGTTATTAGTTTAGTTGTCGATTCTAAATATTTTAAATAGCTGCTTTCCTATAAATTGCCAGAAAATACCAAAAAGAAATTATATATGCTAGAAGTGCACTTAGATTTTACTTTATTATAGTTTGTTTCATTACTGCTTTTGCATGACAATTACGGGACCTAGGGAGCCCAGGGAATACATTTTCGAGCCAATTGTGCCCCAGCCCAGTAACGTAGTGGCAATAACTGATATCGACCAAAACCTTAGGATACAAGTCTTCCAAACAACAACAGACTTCCGACAGATCAGGGCACAGTTGAGAGGGTTAAACATCGAAGACGACCAAGCATATCTGTTTTGGTCAAATCAGCCAAACTACAGATTACCCTAGAAAATACTCACATGACTGTAGAAGGGCTCGAAAGAGAACAAACATTCGGGTGTGATCCTTTAGTTCCACAGCCAGACGCTGGAGACACCCTAGTAGATATAGATACCAGCTTAAGAATCCAAGTTGCGATAACACCTGTAAGGTATTCTGAGAAGATCGCACAACTGTTGGTTCTAAACATAGAAGCTGAAAAAGCTTACGACTACTGGATACTAGGAATCAGAATTTGATCTCCCGTATGACCATAACGGGACCGCAACAACCAAGAGTCTATGATTGTGATCCACAGATCCCACAGCCTAACGAGTCCATAAGAGAATTAGACATAGACACTGGCCTACGTAAATTAGTATTTCAGTCTACTCCGATTCCACCTCTCATCATTCAACAGTTATCCCTACTAGACACAATAACCAACAAAACTAGAGAATTTTGGACTAGGCCAGAGAATCGTCCATAGAATTGACTGTATCCACCATATGACCCTATCAGGAGAAATACACGAAACCATCCCGGATCATTTTCCACGCATCCCACAACCCATAGATCGAATCACGCCAGAGCTCGATATTGATTGGAGCCTTCGAGTAGTCATCCTCACTGATCGATCTATCACACCAGTCCAAGTTAGAAGGGCCTTCTTTGCTTTAGATTCGCAAATACCATTAGTGCGTATCGAAGACATTAGACTGCCTAACTAGTTTTCCTGCGCATTCTACCCACACCGGCTTGTCTCGGCACGACCTCGGGAGGTCGGGTACGCAGAAGAGTTACTTGTTGATTCTCAAGCTCACCTGTCACTTTTCCGACGTACAAAATTGGTGAACCCGACGTGAAACAAACAATTCTTTCACCTTCTCTTTGAGAAGTTTCATCTTCTCCAAATCACCTTCGCTCCTTCCCATTATTCTGCGGGTATTCATATACCCCCCGAATATGTCGGGATTCGATGCATACGGCAGACCCCTCTTGGGTCTTGAGGCATACTACGCCCAACAGAATAGGCAGTCATCACCCTCACTCTCAATGTGGGGCGACAACTATTCAACTAATCAGTTGTCAACACAAACACCAAGGACTAGATATAACTCAGAGGGGTTGGAGCAACTTGCTCAAACACAAACAGAACCTTCAGGCTCGAACAAAATGACATTAACTGGAGAGTCTGCTTCATCTCCTCAGGTATTACTCAGACCGCCTATTAGTAGACAGTCAGATCCATACTCAGTTCTAGATGACGAGTACTCAATACATTATCCTAGGAGTGAACAACGCTCTCAAGGCATGTACCCACCTGTAGGAACTTTGCAGATACAGCCCGAGTTCTCTCCTCAAGAAAATTCCCCTATGCCATCACGTATGGAAAATACTCTCAGAGAAACTTGGCAAGATAGCAATCAGTTCATGACAGGCTATCACATACCTATACAACACCAGGATATACAACAAACGCCACCAAGGCACAATATCGTGGCTTCGCCGAACGAAGTCATTTCAACTCTAATAGAAAAGGTTAGAGGATTAGAACTTGCCCAAGCAAGTCAAAATTCGAGAATCATACAAACAGGGAGTTCCAATCCTCCGCACCATCCTAGCCAAGTAGATCTCCTCACAAGAGTAGGCACATTAGGTGTGACTCCTCAATATTCGCAACAAGTGCCAACTAGACCCACTATCGCTAGCACTGTTCCTCCTGGTCCAGTACAAAGCAATCCATTCCTGGATAGTACACCTTTGTACTTAAACATGTAATCCAAATCACCACAAGGAGATATGTACTCATCCCCCGGCATGTTTTGCTCCAACGCAGGGACCTCCTTATGCCCCTGCCAATGCATATGTTATGCCATATCAACAACCCGTTCCGCCACCACCTCCTCAACAGGCACCATCAATGGTTGAGACGTATGAAATAGGGACTTATTCAAAATATTTAAAGGAGCCATTAGATTTCACCATACGAAGCATTATGCTTCCAAGGTCTCTTCCCGATTTTCCCAAATACAAAGGAGAAGGAGATCCGAATGCGCATATCAAAGCTTACGCTACAGCCATTCGAGAATTACTCCCTTGGGACGGGGTTGTTGCTAAAATATTTCCCAAAACCTTGGAAGGCATCGCTCTTGATTGGTATTACAGAATACTCGAGGGCTTCCATACATTCATTCAAACAACTCATGTCTAAGTTCATCAAAGCCTTCGACATGAACAAACTACTAAGGACAGGAATCAGGGAGTTCTTGCACATCAAACAAGAACATAACGAGTCTGTCACCCATTTCATCCAAAGGTGGCGCACAGTCCTTTATTCCTCGGCAAGCGCTCCAAACATGGATCAGATGGAGCTATGTGATTTATTCCTTCATTCTCTTAGCAGAGAAGTGAAGGAAGAAGTCCAGAAGTTCCCACTAAGGTATTATGACGAGGTACTTGAGAGCACTTTGCGAATTGATCAGGCAGCGATAGATAGTGGCCATAAGATGTATGGAGCAAATGGGAGGTTAATCACCTCTACTCAAAATACTACAACCACCACAAGCGTCAATCAAGGACCTAAAATCCTTAACAAAAATCGTGGGGTAACAACAGATGGGGTAACTAACCAGCCCAAGAGGGTAAATGTCGTTAATACTCCGTTACAAACAAACAACCAAAGAAACAACAATTTTACCCCGACGATCAATACGGTGGATTTTAATAATCCACAACAACAACAATGGTGAAATCCCATACAAGGACCAAGCCAAAACTCCTTTGGTTATCAAAACCAAAGTCAAAACCAAAAACAAAAATTCCAAAACTTTAGTCCTAATAGGCAACAGTTTGATCGGAATTTTAGGCCACAATATACACCAAAACCAACAAAACGGGAATTACAACCCCAATTCTTATTGTGGTTTCCATAAAATTCAAGGGCATGACACTAGAACGTGTCGTGATTACAACAAATTCATGCAACGCTTTGCCAAATGAGCAAAAACAATTCTTTATGGATATGTTCTTAATAGATCCTACGTCACCAATGGAAAATACCTTTGCAGGGGGCAGTTTCCCCTCAGAATGCCCCTCTCAAGATCTTTAATGATCCACTCCCAAGTCATGATAACGATAGGTTGAAACCAGCTGGAACAAACAAAGGTGCAATAACAGGAAACAACGATCACGAGGCCTCAACCTCGCTAAATCCGTTAGTCGTGCCACAACTAGGAAGTCAACCATGACCTAAGGTAGTTGGATTAGTAGAGTTAGACTCCGAATTACCCCGTTGAAGCAATTACGCGAACACGAGAGTATTTCTCTCAACCAAGTCCAAGCCACCTGCCGGAAACAGATAACATCCAGCAAACCGTAGCAAAACCCATGGGTGCTTACGATCTAATTAATGATCTAACAAAAACCTTCTCGCATATTTCATTCCTTGATTTACTAAAGAATTCCCCTGCTCACAGGGCTGCTCTTTTAGAGGCGTTAGGTTTGGGTCATTTAGTTAGTATCACTCCACCACCAGAAGCGCAAGTAAATCGTATAGACTTTGATGTTTATCCACCGGGACAGGCGGATAGGGATGTTGAATTCATATTCGAAATAAGTAAAATGCCTACAGATGCTGAGATCGCATGCCAAGGCAATCCAGCCCTACACTTGCAAGTACAAGTTTATAATAACTATGTAAAATGGGCAATGGTTGATGATGGGGCTGCAGTTAACATAGTCCCTTTCTCTTTTCTCCAAAAATTGGGATATGGAGAAACAAACTGTTCTACTACACGAAATACCTTAAGATGCTACGATAGCCTTAAAGCCACGTCGATAGGAACCATAATACTACCGGTCACTTTGGGACCTAAAACAATCCTGACTGAGTTTTATATTATAGATCGGGAAACTAACTATAATATGATCCTCGGCCGACCATGGATACATCGAATGAAGGCAATCCCTTCCACGCTATTTCAAGAAGTAAGATTATTACATCTGGGAAAGGTATTTGTAGCCAAAGGTGATCCAAAGCCGTTTGACGTACACCTAGCTGATTTAAAGAAAAGACCAGGTATACACTCAGAATTCGAACTTCCAACAAACCAACTTAACAAACCCTCTAACCCAAAGCCAGAGGAAAATTTGATACCTACGACAGATCTTGAAACTACCAACATAGCCAAAACAATTCCAACCCCTAAAAGTAAAACTAAAGAGATAGTATCATTAGGGACTACTGCAAAGATCGTTGAGTTGATAGAACAAGATTCACCAATGTTCTTACCATTCAATTCAGTAGGTATCGGATTTTCCCTAGGTGTCAGTTCCTTGCCAGCAGAAGATCTCTGTATGGTAGAAGTAGAGTGTGCAAAACATAGCAGATACACCTACATCCATACTCCTGGCTAAGTATTGGACCTCTCCATTTTGATAAAGCTAAATGCCGTTATGGAGCGGGGGCAGGTATAATTCTTACCTCGCCCAAAGAGAAGGTCCTCCCATTCTCTTTTAAATTAAACTTTGGATGCACAAACAACAGCGCTGAATACGAAGCCCTCCTCCTTGGCCTTACCTTAGCCAAAAGAATTGGTATTGATAATATCAGAGTTTTAGGAGACTCGCAATTAGTGGCAAACCAAGTTACAGAGGTATATGAAACTAAAGCCGAACACTTGCAACTTTACAAAAACGCTGTATTAGATTTAAGCAAGACGTTCAACTTCATATCCATTGAAGCAATCCCGTGAGAAAAAAATCTTCTCGCCGATTCAATAGCAACCTCAGCATCACGTTTTACTCCAAACAATGAGCTAGAAGATACTCATTTCACGGTATCCATTCGTAACGAACCATTAATAAAAACAATGATGGATCCTCTTCCAAACGGAAGTAAATCTACCGTCCTAGACCATGTTGGAAATGATGCGGCTACTTTGGATTACTTAAATGCCTTTGCAGCACTACATCTCTCCTATCACACGCTATATTTATCTCTGATCCCGCATTCATCTTCCTACTTCGGAAATCCCGTAATGAATCTTCCCTCACAAAAAGAACCTAATATATACGTGGTGGGAAACGAGGATGATATAGATCTACCTCCGGCACCACCTGAGTTCGAAGAGGGTAATGCCTCTTTAATTGAAGAAACAATCGATGTCAATATCGGAACGGAAGATGAACCAAGAATTCTAAAATTAGGTTCTTCATTAACCCCCAGAGGAAGTGGAAAATACATACTCAGGTTCTCAAAGAACATCAAAAGGCATTTGCATTTAACTACAAAGAGATGACAGGAGTCGCACCCCACATTGCGGTACACAACCTCGTCACTAGATCAGATGCAAAGCCAATTAAACAAAAATCAAGACCCATGAAGCCCAAAGTAGCCCTCATGGTAAAAGAGGAGGTGATAAAACTCCTCCAAGTAGGATTCATCAAGCCAGTTGACTACTCCCAATGGGTATCCAACATCGTTCCCGTCCTCAAGAAAAATGGAAAGATACGCATCTGCATAGATTTCTGGGACATTAACAAAGCATGTCCTAAGGACGACTTCCCATTACCATCCATGGATGAAGACGCTTACATAGAATCACGTCTTTCTCAATTAGAAAGCCTGGATGAAGCTAGGTTAGATGCTGAACAACGACATAGAGTCTATGCCGACCGGATGTGCCGGCAGTACAACAAGAAGGTCTATGAACGTGACATATACGAAGGTGACCTAGTTCTAAGGTTAGACAGCCGGATCGACAAGAAGACCGGCGAGGGAAGGAAATTCCGGCCCAAATGGTTGGGCCCATACCGAGTCATGAAGGACTACGGAAATGGTGCATACCTCTTATGCATGCTAGAAGGTGAGGAGTTTGGCGAAACAGTCAATTCTCTCCACCTCAAACGTTTCTACGCGTAAGCAGCTAGCGCTGCCTATATAACTATCTACATCGCATTTTCATATAAATTAGGATCATTTTGTCCACTTGTTCTTACACAAATTGTGATCAGGGAATCTATTCTCAAAGCAACTTATTTCAAACTCGTGATGTTTCCGGCATAAAGTTCTTTAATCATACTTCTCCGTCTTCAATATCATCAATCAACTCAGAATCTTTTATCAAATAAATCAGACATGACGAAGTCCTAATGGTAACCATACCAAGCTCTGCAAGTTTGTTCTCACTTTGGTTTCTTCTTAGGATAGGTGTCTTGCCTATGGTCTGTTCTAGAAGCTTCATGGTGTCACATCTGTCCCATATGCACATCTCTTTGGAAATAAGAATATACTGACATTTTACTCAAATAGACAAGTCAAGAAGTGATTAAACAGAAAATTTTATTTTTACACATTTCCTTGCCCCACCAACCTTCGGTGATGAGCTTGCGTCTCTTACTAGTGACGTAGGGTTGGGAAAGGATGGAAATGCCCTTACTCGCCTATGCCTTGCCCACGGTGATAAACCCATGTTTCTTACAGGTAGCATGGGGCAAAGTGTAGGGGGTCCTCTAAACAAAGTAAATGTTAAAAGGTCATAAACAATCAATTCAAACTTTGAGTCAATAACGAATGAATCAGATGTTCAAAAATTCCAAGAGAGTTAAAAATCCTAAAAACCCAGATTTTGTCTACTATGTGGCCATCTACGGGTCTAAGTCTGGATAAACCGCAAAGCAAGTTGCATCCAAAACTATGAAGTCATTCAGGTAGAATAAGCTTGTAGTTTTTATTTGGTTCCACCAAAGCTTCGTCTGTCTTTCGTCACTATCACTTCACCATATTCCATAACTTGCGCCCTTCTTGGCTCTTGGTGATGAGCCCTCGCATCCCACTAGTTGCGTGGAGTTAGGAGTGGGGCAAGTTAATCTGTTCATCATACTGATTATTTTCATCACTTTGCCAAAACAAATCATGAGGTACCCAAATTGCTCACAGAAACTAAGATTTAAGATCACAATATATCTACAAAATCATGTATCAGCATCATGAAACACAAAAAGAAAGCAAACATTTGCATCATCTGTTTTCCATTGCATACATTCTAGAAAGCATATAATACATACATCATAGTATACACGAAGCAGTTGGAAATAAAGAAAGTAGAATACAAATGACAAGTTTTGATCCAAAACCGACGCATATATATAAATAATCAAAGTTTATATACAATGCCATCATGCACTAGGCATGGTCAAAACGCTCAAAGAGCCCGTAATACACAAAAGAATCTAAATACAAATACAGAAAGCCAAGTGGCCTCTCAACCCCTGCGCGATCCCGCTGAAGGTGCGCGCCCCCGCCTAGGACTCCGGCTACGCTGGCGCTCTGAATGGACAGAGGGCTCGGGGTCCCTAGGGGCAGTCGTAGTCTCCCCATGAGAGCGGCTCCTCATAAGACGCTCGGCTGTCCTATAGCCTGCCAACTCTGTACGGAGAGTTGACACCATCTTGGCCACATGCCAAACGGGAGCAAAGACGTCAGTGTGCCTGCCGGCTGCTGAGGGCTCTCCGGCATCCACAGATAACTCCGCACGGGTCTTATCCATAGGGATCATCAGAGAATCGACGCAAACCCTACGGATTAGATCCCGCCACTCATCAACAGTCTCTGCAAAGCAAAGAAAGAAAAACGAATTAGGAACTAGGCAAGAGGTTAAAGTGTACACAATACAAATATAAGGAGAGTTAACATTCAAAGACAAATCCTAAAACAAACAAGCATTGAAAGGAGGAGAGGATAACTTACTCGGATCACCAGGCCTCCAAGATGGGTCGCTAGGGCCAGGACCCGCTGCAGATGCCGCTGCCGACTGAGGAGCTGCTCCTGTAGTTGGGGCAACATGGCGCCCCGCAACGGACTCATCATCTCCACCATGGCCTCGGGAGAGTGGCTCCTCAGATGCCACGGTCTCTCTCTCTGCACTCTCCTCCTCCCTCTCTGCCCGTAGAATGTCCTGAGTATCATGCCACTCAGGATCGCTCTCGTCCATCTGCTCCTCTGACCCTCCCTCTGTGTGCTCCTCAGAATCGGAGTCAATATCTATGGGGTCGTCACTGCTATGAGCAGGACCTGCAGCAATCTGAAGTAATGGTGCCTGAGGCGCACCAGCTCTCCCTCTGGCCCGAACTATCCCCCTGGCTGTAATAGGAGTGCCAGGGGTAACCACTGTCCAACCACGGCCTCTAGGCCCCCCTCTAGCCTCTCGGACTGATCTATAAACAGGTGCTACTGGAGGAAGCATAGCCGCGTATGGGAGGCCAAACTGTTGAGGAACCCTGCTGAAGGGGTGTACCTCTACCCGTCCCACACGATCGATAAGCTGCCCTGTGATAGAGCAGGAGACCAATGTCGTGGTCTCCTCTCCCCATATACCGGCCATAAGCTGGTACGGTGTAGCCTCCATGTCTGCTGTGGTAAGGGTGGCTACTGGCTGGTGAGGTGCTCTGAGCACTGACATATCTGACCATCGGGCTGCCCTCACCGCCCCGGGATCTGCCACCTCCACGCCTCTGCCATACGGAATGAAGCGCTCATACACCCAACTCATGACTAGAGTGGGGTGGCTCAAGGACTGTCCCTGCAATCGGACCACCCTGTATAAGTCATGGTAGGTGGTCCCCAAAATATCCGCGCCCCAGGCGTATTTCCGGCCATGTCCCTCTATCTGTGCAATGATGGGGCCCCAACAGTATAATAAGGTGTCCCCTCCCTTGTCCCCGATGAGTCTCGAGGCAAGGATCCCCATAATAGCCTGTCGAAAGATAGGGATGGGCAAAGAAGGAATGGATCTGACTCGCACTCCCTTCTTCGGCCCCGTGGAAATAGCTGCATCTCCCATATAACCAGCCCACTGAGCTATCTGTGCCCTAGAACCAGCTGTCTCAAGTGTGAGTCTCCTCCCAATAATCGGGACCCCCAGGATGCGGTAAACATCCTCCAAAGTGATGGTCCACTCACCACGGACCCCTGGCAGTCGGAAGGTGTTCCGATCTGCATCCCAATATGAAAATAGGTCACAAAGAATGTGACTGGATGGAGCAACGTGGGGCACACGCGATATACGCAATATGCCGGCCCTCTGCAATGTGTCCTCCTCATCTGCTGAGAGGGCATCCAATACCCCGGGCAGCCAGTCACACTCTCTCTCCCGGCTCCATCTAATATACTCCTCCTTCGCCTACATACACCCAAAAACACACAAGGAAGAGTAAGTTAGTATCTAAACAATATCAAGAGAAGCATAAAAACAAGTACAAATGCTAAAAATGCAAGTACAAGCTTTCAAAATAGGTTCTTTTGCATTCTGTTCAGAACCGCCACCCTGAGCAGGGGGGCGGTTTTGTAACCGCCGCCTTAAAGGTGGCGGTCTCGTGACCGCCGCCCTGTACAGGGCGGCGGTCGTGTAACCGCCGCCCTGTCCAGGGCGGCGGTCGCGGTCCGAAAACCCGTGCGGGTTTTTAGGCTTAAAAAGCCCAAAAAATGCAAAAAATGACCATTTTTATCAAAAATGGGGCCTACCCAGTAGGCGCCCCCCCCTAGATGGACCCTTTAAACCAAACATTTTCGAAAATAACCCCCCCATTGCAAAGAATTTAACATTTCAAATCAGAAGGGGGAAAAACACAAGATTGAAAAAAACCAACCTGTGATCTCGCAGGGTGGCGTTCCGCACGTGGAGGCATGATCTCTATCTCACTGCGGACGTTTTGACTCTACTCGTGTGAGAAACCGTCACCGTGGGTCCCAGAGCTCGAAATCAACCAAATCGACTCGCGCAAATGAATAGGAAAATGGGCCCACTTTCATATATATAACGCCCCGATTCGTTTTAAAATATCTTTTTCACAGGTTCGGAGCACCGACGGAGGTAAGTTTCTATCCTCGCACAAATGGTACGTCCTCTTTCTCTATTATTTTAACGTTTATTTTCCAAATTATTGTATCTATCTGCATTTGAGTTCTCTTTTCATTTCGCAGGTAGCGGGAATTTTGGACGGCGACATTTCAACACACGGGCGTGTAAGGTATAACTTCTAACTTCCCATTTCGGGACGGCCATACTTGGAACCACCATTTTACGCCTCTTCATGGCTAAAACGCTTCTCCGAGGGGGCAATATGTACGTACCCAAAATTTTAAGGTACTGTACTACGGAACGATGTAATAAGTGCCCCAATGATGATACAGGCCTCTTCGCAAGGTGTTCGGGATCCAGAAAAGCTTTACAGATATGCGTTAACATCCCGCATACCCCGATTAGCCCCCGCGTGCTTTGTTTTCCCTATTTTTCCCTCTTTCTTGGCTTTTTGGTCTTCAGTGACGAAACTGCCGCCCTTAAGGGCGGCGGTCTTGTGACCGCCGCCTTGAACAGGGCGGCGGTCCTGTAACCGCCGCCCTGAGCAGGGCGGCGGTCCTGTGCGCGTTTTCCAGAACGCTCTTTTGACGTGACCCGCGTGAAATATCATGACTCACCAGCTTTTCTTGCCGACTTGAGCATGCATTAATGTTTTTGGTCCCCTGGAATAGTGTTTTTCTTTTGTTTAATGTTTAAGAGTTCAGTTTGGATTTGATCTTTGGGTGTTTGAATTCCTATAAATGCATGGTTTGTGCACATGCAAATGGCCCCTCATTCTTGTTTAGAAACTCATCACTTTCAGTAGTTCAGTCTTCTAGTTTGCTTAAGTTTGATAGCATAGCTCATTTCATACTTCATTAGTATTGTGTTGCAGCTGGTAAGCCACATATCCAACTTGTGCAAGTGCAGACATTATTTGGGCCACCATTTTCACTCCAACTTTCATGTTTTCAGTGCTATGTCCCTTTAGTTTGCTTAGGATTGGTAGTATAGTTTGTTGCAGGTTTGTTTTAGCTTTGTGTTGCTGTTGGTAAGCCACAGATCCAACTTGTGCAAACAGTATTATTGTTTTGGAGTAAAATAGTCTAGGCAGCCATTAAAGTTGCAGGTTTTGCTCTTCATACAGACTAGTCTCAGGTTCTGGACGCTTTTTGTTGCATGATTCGCAGTAGACCCCGCTAGGAATTGCATAGGCCAAGCTCTGTACTCTTGCGCTATCCCTCTCCTATCCGCATTCTATTCTGTCTGCATTCTGAAGGCTGTCCATTGATCCAAATATCTATTCCTGTTGATGCAAGCATTCCACGCTTTTCTGGATTCACGTGAGCACAAAGAACGAAGAGATCATACTGAGGGGACAAGAACACACACACCGTCGGATTCGCCACTGTTCTGCGAAATCCAGGTTCCATCTTTCAAAGTTTTAGTTAGAATTTATCAAATAACGTAGTTAATCATTTTATTTCAGTTATTTCTATTCTCGATATTGCCAGGGAGGTTGTGGGGATTGATAGTTTCTGAGAAACTATGATTCATTCCTCACTTCTGAGGTAGGATCGAGAATCTTGCAGATAGATTAGTTATTTCGTTGTTTAGAATAGATATACAAAATTGCACAGACAAATAGCTACAATCGGCTATTTTGTTTGTTTTACGTTATTAGTTTAGTTGTCGATTCTAAATATTTTAAATAGCTGCTTTCCTATAAATTGCCAGAAAATACAAAAAGAAATTATATATGTTAGAAGTGCACTTAGATTTTACTTTATTATAGTTTGTTTCATTACTGCCTTTTGCATGACAATTACGGGACCTAGGGAGCCCAGGGAATACATTTTCGAGCCAATTGTGCACCAGCCCAATACCGTAGTGGCAATAACTGATATTGACCAAAACCTTAGGATACAAGTCTTCCAAACAACAACAGACTTACAACAGATCAGGGCACAGTTGAGAGGGTTAAACATCGAAGACGACCAAGCATATCTGTTTTGGTCAAATCAGCCAAACTACAGATTACCCTAGAAAATACCCACATGACTGTAGAAGGGCTCGAAAGAGAACAAACATTCAGGTGTGATCCTTTAGTTCCACAGCCAGACGCTGGAGACACCCTAGTAGATATAGATACCAGCTTAAGAATCCAAGTTGCGATAACACCTGTAAGGTATTCTGAGAAGATCGCACAACTTTTGGTTCTAAACATAGAAGCTGAAAAAGCTTACGACTACTGGATACTAGGAATCAGAACTTGATCTCCCGTATGACCATAACGGGACCGCAACAACCCAGAGTCTATGGTTGTGATCCACAGATCCCACAGCCTAACGAGTCCATAAGAGAATTAGACATAGACACTGGCCTACGTAAATTAGTATTTCAGTCTACTCCGATTCCACCTCTCATCATTCAACAGTTATCCCTACTAGACACAATAACCAACAAAACTAGAGAATTTTGGACTAGGCCAGAGAATCGTCCATAGAGTTGACTATATCCACCATATGACCCTATCAGGAGAAATACACGAAACCATCCCGGGTCATTTTCCACGCATCCCACAACCCATAGATCGAATCACACCAGAGCTCGATATTGATTGGAGCCTTCGAGCAGTCATCCTCGCTGATCGATCTATCACACCAGTCCAAGTTAGAAGGGCCTTCTTTGCTTTAGATTCACAAATACCATTAGTGCGTATCGAAGACATTAGACTGCCTAACTAGTTTTCCTGCGCATTCTACCCACACCGGCTGTCTCGGCACGACCTCGGGAGGTCGGGTACGCAGAAGAGTTACTTGTTGATTCTCAAGCTCACCTGTCACTTTTCCGACGTACAGTGCACAACCACCACTCTATGTTCACTGATGGTTTTGTCCCTGATAATGCCAAAATGGGAATATGATAAGGTGAAAATTATTAAACTTCCCATATTGGTTTGTTTCACCTTTCCTCCATCCGTGGGCAGAGAAACTATAAATATAAGTTTGATTCTTCATTCTAGTAAGTGATTTTGAGTGAATTCAAGTGTGAGAAAAGAGGAGGATTTGGAGTTATTTCTTGTTTTTGTTTCATTGAGAGTGAGTTGTTCATAGTTGAGAATTGTAAACAAGAAGATACACTTAAGAGGAGTGTTGAATCCTTCTTTAAGGCCATGGTTTTATAGTACAATTATATTTTGAAGAATTACATAGTGAAAAGGAAACAATTTTCTTACCCACTGGAGTTTTTCCATCTTTGGGTTTCTTTATGATAAATCCTTGTGTCTCCCTTGTCTTATATATCTCAATTTTAATTATAGTTATGAATGTTTCATGCACATTATATTAATCAAAATGAATTTAGTCATTTATCATTAATTTCTCACTAGAACAGGATCTGTTTATTGTTAAAAACAAGTAGTTTACAAATCAGATTGGTATTAAAGTAGTTTAAATCAATTATTTTTATGTGGTTTATCTTATGTTGACATTTCCAATTAGATGCCTCTTACCCAAATGGGAAGTGAAAGGGGTGAAGGTATCCTCATTCCTTTTGAAGAAAATATTTCTACCATGAATTAGAATCAAGGAATCTGAGAGATGGCTCTTAGAGAAGATGCAGTTGAGATTGGAGAGGAACATTTATACAAGTTGGAAGAGAATGTGGCAAGTATGTTAAGGGACGTGGGTATTATTTCCTTTTCTATGGTTAAATTGGAGTCCACCATTGGATTGCTCATGGAGAAGCTTAGTGTTTCGAACAAGGCATTAGGAGCCCATAAAGAATATACGCATGAGTATGAGGAAGAACAACATCATGCCAACCCTACACCTCCTCCATTAAAAGAAGAGGAAAATATAGAGATTCATCCTTATGATGGGGACGTGAATGCTAAGAAGATAAACCATTGGATAGATCAATTTGAGGTATATTTTGGTTTACATCAAATCAACGAGAGCCAACAAATATCATTTACAAGGTTAAAAGTAACCAACCATGTTTTAACTTGGTTTGAAACCTATGTTCATTCTTTGGTTGTTAAGAGGATTCCTCCTATTACTAAGTGGGATGAATTTAAGAAGATAATTAAAAATTAGTTGTATCTTATTTGTTATGAGGAAGAGATGTCCATATATTGAGAATATCTCAGGAAGAAGCAAGGCTAGAACATACAAGAGTACACTAGTGAGTTTCAGAAGAAAGTTGTCTAGATGGGAAAATATGTAGTAGACCTAGACATTCTGAAGAAGTATATTGGTGTAATCCATATCCACTTGAGGATACTAGTTCTTTTGGCCAAGATGGTGGATGTAGACGAGGCTTGTACTCAAGCCCACTATTTATAGATGGACAAGAAAAAGAGTTCATCTACCTCTCAACATGCTTCAAAAAAATAGAGTGACATCAAGCCAAAGGAAAAAGAAAATGAGAAAGGTAAGAAAAATTCTACTTCCATTAAGGATACTAAATTTCATTGCGGTCTTTGTGATGTTAACACTCATTTTGAGGAAAAATGTTGGAAGTTCCACCCATAATTACATCCCTTAAAGAATAAGAAAAAGAAGAAGGATATGGCTACCCTCCAAGGAGAGGAAGTATTTTGCAGTGAAGAGGTGGATGATACAATGTTTTGTACCTGCATCCATAGAGAGGTATGTTTGGGTAATAATAATAATGTTCAAGAGAATGAACTTGCTCGACTCTTTCACATAAAAATTTAGTTGAAGAAAACCAAAGTGGATGCTCTTTTTGATACTTTCTTGTAAGTTAATTTGGGTGGTAAAGAGTTAGTTGATAGGTTGATGTTGAAAAATTACAATAATCCGAGTATGTACTCATTGGGTTAGGTGAAGAAAGGTGTGGACATCAAGGTTACTAAAAAATGTAAGATTACTTTTGGTATTGATAATAATTTCATTGATGAAGTTACTTTGGATGTTGTTCCTCTTGATGTGTGTGGTTTTGTGTTTGGCAGTCTGTACCTATATACCAGAGTTGTCATCTTCATCATAAGAGCCAACCAATACTGTTCGGTGAAGGATAGTAAGAGCTACATCATTTCAAACTTTTTAGGAGACTCAAAGATCTCTTTGGTAAGTGCCACTGAAGCCCGAAAGATTATTAATTCTAGTGGGAGATTTTCATTACTTCTTCTAAGGGATAGAAAAACTGAGGAAGTTATTATTTTTGAGTCCACTTATAGCATGGTTAATAACAAATAGTAGAAAAAATGGAATAATTGTTCAATAGTTTAAGGAAGAGCCTATGGGGCTGCCCTTGGATAGGCCAATTAAGCATGTGATATGACTGTTACCTGGTAGTTCGCTTCCAGAGTTGAGATTCCACAAGCAGTCCATATAGGATGCCTACAAAGAGAAACAATAGTTACGTTATTTGTTTGAGCAAGCACACACTTCTAGGGTGGGTGGCCACTCTGGTGTGACAAAGACTATTGGGCACTTACACAGGTATGATTATTGGCCAAACATGCATATAGAAGTTGCTAACTATGTCAGGATGTTCATTTCATGTAGTGAATGAGAGTTATGGTTATGTATGTCATTATCAGTTCCTTCCCAGCCATTAGTAAGTTTCTCCATGGATTTTATGGACAATTTTCCTACTTCCAAAAAATGGAATGAGTATGTTTGCATGGTGGTAGAAGGGTTTGGTATTCACATTCCTCGTAAGAAGATCAATAATAAAGAAGAGTTGTTGGTTGCTAATGTTTGGGTTCATTTTGGGTTTCCTAATTCTATTATATCAAACAAGGACTCATGGTTCATTGGTAATTTTTGGTCTACATTATGGGAGAAGATGGATACTTAGAGGTATATTATATTTCATCCACACCTAAACGAGTAGACAAAAGTGGTAAACCGTACCTTTGTCCAACTTTTGAGAGGGTACAAAGGGAAACATCCTAGGACTTGGGATGAGAATTTGGTATATATATAGCATTCTTATAAGAGGGAAGTTCATTCTTCTACTAGTAAGATTCCTTTTGAGACATGTTTAGGTTATTTTCCTGAGAGTGAATTTAATTTTTTTTTTTAGATTACCATGCAAAAATGATGGAAAATTGGATCTTAAGACCCACAAAGCTGAAATATTCATTGAGAAAATTCAGTAGATATACCTCTAGGTACATGAGAGATTGAAAGATTCACATGCCAAGTACAAAAAACGACATGATCAACACAAGACTAAGCATTCTTTCCTTGTTGGAGATAAGGTATGGTTGAAATTGAGCCGAGAAAGGATACAAGGAAAAACTACAAAACTCAAGCCTCTTTGATATGGTCTGTTGTCTATTTTTACACCCCTTGTAAAAATAGAACAACTTGGATGGTCGTAGACTTAGAATGAAGGTCGCAAAAAGTTGGAGTATGACGCAAAGATAAGTCAAGAACCACGGGTACAAGAATAAATGTCACAAAGTGAAGTACAAATATTAGAAATTCATGGTAAGGAGAATAATATGCGGAGGTTAGGGAAGCCATGGATTGAATAAAAAAGGTCCGTAGATGTTCTAGCAACCTGTGATACACTGAAGTAGAAAACCCTAGGTAAAAGAAAATCAAGAAGACCACAGATTGAAGGAAAATAGATCTGCGGATGTGAATAATAAGTTGCGCTACACTGGAGGCCACATAATGAAGCAGAGAGATATGAAAAGCCACAGAACACAAGGAAAAACCGCATAATTCAAAATCCATACAAAACCAAAAAGGATAAAGCTGGGTATAAAAGGAAAATGATAGTTTTCCATGAGAGACTAAAATTGCCATAGCTTTTGATTGGATGATCTGATTCTTGCAAACCTTATATCGATGGAAAGGTCTCAACGTCCTCTATGCCATGGAAACTAGATTTCTTAATTTTTTGAGGATAGATACATGGAAAGGGTGGAAGACTTATCCAACACGTAAAAAACACATTTCTAGACAACGTAACTACCAACATTTAATGTGTTATGGGTGCCCATATTTTCTCCAACAAGGAAATAGCCTGTTGCAGTGGATAACCAAAGGTGCCCAATTTTTTTTTCGGGGAATTTATTGCTTGCTGTTGGTGGTTGGAAATTTTATTTCAATTTTCCCCCTTTTTCTCCTCTTCTTCTATCCATATTTTCTATAAATGTAAGAGCATTTCTCATTAAAAAGGTATCCCTCTTTTGCTGTAACGACACCGTGTCAAAATGGTGGTTGAATTCCCACGGGTTTTAGACCTTGAGTTTGGTCTCTGTAATGTATTTACACCTTTTGCCATGAATGAAAATGATTGTGCATCTTTTTATCAATAAATTTGGGTTTTGTGGCTATCTCTCTGCCCTGGTCTCATGTTTTATTTTTCCCTTGCCTCTTTGTTCGCATTTGTGGTAAGTTGTGTGCTTCCTTCACTTGTAGGCTCCATTTCATGTGTTGTTCATGAGGAAAGTTGGATCTATGTGGTTCTTGTTTGTGGAATGTCTATTTTTCCATCTCTCCTAATTTTCCATCTTTCTTTTGCCCTTATGGAGAGTGATAGACCCTTTTCTTGGCGTTATCGCCATACCCCTTAGCTTAGGATCTCCCCTTTTCTGCATCTTCTTTTATCCCTGGTCCCTTGGCACATTTAGGTTAGGATTCACTTCAAGTATTGGGATAAGTGTTAGCATTAGGATAGGTAGAGGAAGCTGACATTCCTGGAGGTCTATCTCAGTTTGTAGGTCCCACAACTGAGAGACAGTCCCATGTTGCCCCAAAATTCATGGTCATTCACAATCATATCCAGGGTGTAATTTTAAACTCCAACATGGCCCATTTGAGATTCTGGAACAAATGGTTAAGAATGAATTTAACTTTCATTTTCCTCCTTATATGAGGATCTGTTCAATTGTGAATGTTGAGAATTTACGTCTCTTTAAGCCCTCCATGTTGGATTAGGAAGAAGAGGGATTGTTGCTACCATCCATTGAGGATCTTACTCTAGAAAGTTAGCCTAAGTTGGAGGAAGATATGGTATTGTAGTGAAAAGAGAGGACAACACAAAGAGGAGTGCAAGATAGGTGGTTGATTGGTTTGAAATGTTAGTTACCTACCAAGGCCAAGTGATATTCCAGAGAAGATGTGGGGAACAAATTTCCTCACCTCATCAGTCCTTGAAGATTTTAGGGAATTAAAAGCTTGAAATTGGGAAGGTATGATCCAAAAATTGACATGAAATACCCAATTCTATGTATCCTCCTTATTTTATGCTTGTAGTATAGATTCTCAACATGTTCTTTATTTAGGAGATGGTCTAGTCAAGATGAGGGTGATCCGGATACCTTAGAATGACATCAAAAGGCCATCACTATTATGTTCTTGAGTTTTATAGGAGATGGTGATGGAACCACCCCAGAGGTTATGTAATCACCACTCTTCATAGAGTGGTAGTTGCACAACTGATGTGGCAGTTACGCACATGCCTCTTGTAAGGACTGGCGGTTCAGAAACCACCACTATGTGTTTACCGATGGTCATGTCTCCGACAACACCAAAACAAGAATTTGAGAAATTGCAAATGCTTGGACTTCCCATAATGGTTAGTTTAACCTTTCCCTCCATCTATGGGCAGAAAAACTATAAATACAATTTTGATTCTTCATTCTAACAAGTGATTTTGAGTGAATTCAAGTGTGAGAAAAGAGGGGGATTTGGAGTTATTTCTTGATTTTTTCATTAAGAGTGAGTTCCTTAAAGTTAAGAATTGTAATCAAGAAAATACAATTAGGAGGAGTGTTGAATCCTTTTTGAAGGCCATATTTTGGTAGTGCAATTACATTTTGGAGAATTACATAGTGAAAGGGAAACAAGTTTCTTACCCACTGGAGTTTTTCCCACATTGGGTTTCTCCAGGATAAATCCTCATGTCTCCCTTGTCATTTATCTCTCAATTTGCAGTATAGTTGTGAATGTTTGATGCACATTATATTTATTAAAAGGAACTTAGTCATTTATCATTCATTTTTCACTAGAAAAAGATCTATTTATAGTTAAAAATAAGTAGTTTACAGATCATATTTGGAGACACCATCCCTTCATGGAGCAATTGGCTCTTCCACATTACACGAGGAACATATTTCCTTGTATAGGAACCACACCTTAGATCGAGATCTATTAGCCACTTGGCAGACTCATTCACTTTTCCATGGTGATTCACTCTTCACTGTATTTAATTCTTATCCTTTTACCTCTAAAAAAATATCAATATTTTCCGCAAAGGCCTTGTGATCTTGAAAGTAGTGTTGTTATGCCTTGGAACATAACTCTAGGCTTTGGAAAATTTGACGCACTTCATTGCTCCTCCTTCTGATGCACAATCACTTTGGGAGGATCATTTTCTGGATACAGGGTAGCTACAAGTTGTTGTAACTTCATGTGGGGCTTTCTAGTCCTACCTTATTTTTATTTCTCTCTTTTGGGGAGGAGTTTTTCCCAGTGGCTTTTCTCCTTTTCTCCACTTTATGAGGGATTTACATTATAAGTGGGTATCTCATTAGGCATTTTTTTGGGACCCACCTTTATTTTCTACCCACACAAGCTACACTTAAGGGGGGGTGTTGGTGTATATTTACCTACACAGTGTAATTATCTTACTTAGATCATTCATAGGTTATTAGGGGAATGTACTTTAAGTCATTTTCTAATTGTGAGTTGAGTGAGTTACCTTTTTGGGTGACCTAATTTATAACTATATAATGTAACCTCCTATTCATATTTTGGATAATTTGGATGATGCACGAATCAAGACTTTTTTCATCTCATTATTGTTTTTGGATCTCACTACTCCACACAGATTTCTACTTTGTTCATTCAATTAGGTATCCAGTCCCAATCCTCGATTCTGGACCACTCCAACAAAGACTAGTTTATTACTATTTATAAAAATTGTAATGTTTAGTTATTATGTTTTGACATGATAAATGAAATATTCCATAATAAAACCCTCAAGGAATATTTTATTTTCTTATAGTGTTAAACTTTGAATTATTAAAACATATGGAAATACAAACATTTGAAATTATTACATCCAATGGATTATATATATTCACATAAAATATTGAATTTCTAAATAATTTATTACAAAAGGACATATCAATCCATATTTTGAAAAAAAAAATCATTAAATGAAACTTTAATTGATATTGTTGATATTGTAGACACCTAAATATAGTAATTATGTGTTTGATAATTAATGATTTTGCATATATCCCTTAGTTACAACTTGGGTGCATAAATAGAGCACAAATGTATTATCCTAGGACATTGAATACACTCTTTTATATACAAGTAGTCATCCTAGAAAAACAAAAACAATTGAAACAAAGAAATATTCCTAGCATAAGCACAAGGCACTCTGAGTGAAGAAAATTGTTTCTACACGTTCACGTGAATTTTCTTTTAAGAACATAGTTTTTAATTCCATACTTAAAGGGGGAAAATGTAAACACTCATTTTGGTAATTTTTGACTCGCAAAAACACAAATTATACAATAATCTTTCACTACTCCACACTTTCTCAATTTGAACAATTATCCTATCACTAGATATATCTCACTCAATATTGCTTGCACATACAATCTACCTGTTCGTATAATGGTCATATTACTAGACACCAAATCAGAATATACCCTCTCACATTAAAATCCCATATTTTAAATTACTCACACACACCTTTGGGACCATAATTATTAGAAAGTTTCATAATACACATCCACTATGGGCCGACTTGGATACTTTTTTCCTTTTCCCTCCAATGGTACTTTTCTCAGTTTTAATTCCTTTGGTACACTTCTAGTTGGATTTATTCAAGTTTTCCATATCTAAAACACATTTAAAAATTTTAATAACCTCTCATTAGAGGAGGGAATTCATTCTATTAGGAACCTGGTATTTTAATGAGAAAGCACTAAGAACAACCATAAGAAAATTTATTTTAAGACTCCCCTAAGATCTATAAACTTTCTATATTCATTCTAGGGTAGTAATATACTCATATTTGCAAGTACAAAAGGTAATATATCAAATTTAAGTCAAGCTAGGGAAAGTATCAAGTACAATCTCATTTTTGCAAGGTCACACCTATCAATTTGGTTACATACATTCTAGATATGACATGTTAAGTGAGATTGACATGTGGTTTGATCCCTCTTTGAAGTAGTGGAAATGTCAACGGTGCACAAGGGTACCCACAAATCACCTAATTTTTTTGCAGGACTCTCTCACCATATATGGTTTTAAATATTGGATCATTTATACAATGACCATTTCAAAGTATCAAAGGTTCAAATTCTAGACAAGATCAAAATAGGAAGTAGCAATAGGAACATAAATTTGTGGAAGTTGAAAGTATAGAGGTATAAGGGCTTATAGAAAGGGCCATAGTTGGGGTACGCTTTGGCTTATACCATATGCTTTGGTCCACGAAACCATTCAGGACATGGTTTTAGTAGTAATGCTCTATCAGATCATTTCCAGCCATTTCTAGTCATCATGTCAACCTAGATTAGCACAAGAATGATAATATCATCTAAGTACTCTTCTCCTTCCCATTGCCAATACTTCATTTCATTTATCTATCATTATCTATCATGTTTCATGTATTATCCTGATATTGATGAAAGTAGCCTTAGAAACTAGCTGAATAGGATATTATTCAATTTGTTACTACCCCTCAAAATATTAACCATTTATGTTAAATCACATACTAGCTCCTATATATCATATTATACTATGCAAAACACCAAGGCCAACCTGCTAAGCATATGAAAGCATAAATAAATATGATATGAATTATTAGGAGATAATGTTAGCCACATGTCAGTTATACATATCATGATCTATGACATAATATTAAGGGTGTAGCATGCCCCTCCCCTTCAAAGAAACATTGCCCCTAATATTAGTTATATCTAGATGTTGCTGGTAAAATGCTTCATCTCACTATATTACATCTTCAATGTTCAAATTATTCCACTTGATTAGATACTTAGTGATAACCATTATCCTCTAATTCTTATTCATTTATTTAGGATTCATTCATGCTCCAAGATGATATATACCTCCTCATCAATCATAGGTAAAACAAGACACATTCTACCCAATGAACTTATTCAAGCAAGAAATATGGAAAACTAGATGTATTTTAGTTGACCGAGGAAGCTCTAGTTTGTATGCCATACTACCAATTTTCTACAACACTTTATAAGGGCCATAATGTTTAGGTGAAAACTTGTTAGCTTTTTTCTGTTGCTTCATAGATAGTTTCTTATATGGATGTAATCATACAAAAAAACTATCCCACTTCAAATCTTCACTCACTATGTGTTGATCAGATTGTTTCTTTGTGTGGTTTTGATCTAGTACAAAATTCTCTTCAAGATTAGATAACACCTCTTATTGGCGTTGAATGTGCTCTTCAACTATTATTACTTTAGTATGGACCCTCAATTTGGCGGTGATGCACGGTAACCACACAATGTTAAAAATGGAGAATTTTTGTATGAGGTATGAAATGAAGTGTTATACCACCATTCTACAAGTGGTAGCCACTAAACCCATCTCTCCTATTTATCTAAAGAAAAACATTATAGATACCCCTCTAAACATTTGTTCACTAATTAAGTTTTTCCATTTGATTAGGGATGATATGATGAATTGTGATCCAAATGAGTACCTAAACATGAGATTAGTCCAAAATTTTCTAGTAAATATAGGGTCATAATCACTTACTATAATATTGGGTGTTCTATGTAGCTTCTATACCATATCCATAAAATATCTAACAACTATATTTGTTGTAAAAAGATGTGACAACACACAAAAAATGAGCATAGTTTGTGATTCTATACATAACCACCATACTTACACTTTTCCTTTCATATTTTGGTAGACATGTGCTGAAATCCATGGAAACCTCTACCCACCACTCACCGGGAATAAACAGAGGTTTAATAGTTCCTCCCTTCTTACAATGACATACCAATAATTCTACCAAAAATGTGTAGACATACCTTTTTAAACCTTCCTAGAAGAAATATTGCTTAATTATGTGATAATTTTTCAAGAACCCTAATGCCCCCCACTAGAGAATAATGGAGCTCTAAGAGAACTTGACCTTTGAGGGTAGAATTATTACACAATTACAATTGATCCTTATACCACAATCCCCCCCCTTCCATATAAAATTTTCTAAAATTATTAGAGCTTTTTGGAGATTCCAAATGAGAGTGTCGGTCTCTGGTCATTCTACCATTGTGATCTTGTCTGATCTACCCAATATTCCTATAATATAGACATGGCATATAACAATGATTTTTTGGACTCATCTATCCTAAATACTAAATCAACTACCAGATTTTATTTTCCTTTCTTTTAAATGATCTTGAAGTCATATCCCAAAATCTTTGTTACCCAATTTTGTTATTCTTTATATCAGATAATCATTGTCCAAGAAGTATTTTAAGCTATCATGATATGTTTTTACCTTGAAGTAATGACCCATGAGATATGGTCTCCATTGTTTGATTGCATGAATAATAGCCATCATTTACTTGTCATAAGTTTTTTTGGATAGGTTATTACCTTTGATTCGATGACACTCAAATGCAATGGGGTGGATTTGTTACATAAGTACTACATCTATGCCACATCCTAAAGCTTCACATTTAACAATGAAGGTTTTGGAGAAATTCAGGTTAGCCAGAATTGGAGTGGTACACAAGGCCTTCCTCAATGAATCAAATGCCTTGGTTTTTTCCTCATTCCAATGAAAATAGTCTTTCTTTAATAAAACTATGAGTGGTGTTGTAATTACACCATAATTCTTCACAAATATTCATTTGCACCAAACTTCATCCTTTTTTCATACCATAACCACTAAAGAAGAGTAAACAATAATAACTTGCAAGCCCTTTTAGAACAAAATCCTAAGGTACCCAAAAATTTAGGAATATTCCTAGTGAAAATAGATGTGATCTACACCCCATGACTTGTATCTTATGAGGACCTTCACATTATGACACCTTCATGAGAGACAATATGACCCAAGTATTCTACCTCCATGTACTCCAATATTAGTAAACTACTAGAATTGGCCTTCAAGAAGGATGGGCTTGGCATAAATAAACCATTGTTTATCAGGAGTGTCCAAAATCACTTATTTAAATGTGTGGAAAGGAGAAACAAATTGATTTAAATGATCCGTCCCATAGGACCGCAAAGACTCATTGTGCAAGATTAGATGTATCATCAAAGAATAATCGAGGATTTCTTTTATAAGACCAATTTCCAAAGATTGAATTCATAAAACTTTGTCTGAAAAATCTTAGATGGTGCATTTGTAAGTCCAAAAGGCATTACTATACCAATGTCATAGTGGTCCTCTCTACGTTGTCCTTAAATGCTATTTTATGAACCACATCTTCATCACAAATCTAGTTAATCATCTAGAGTAAGATCCCCCATAGACAGAATCAATGCCCCTTTTTCTTCATCATCCAACATGGAGGGCTCAAAAAGACATAAGTTTTCAACATTCACAATTGAATAAATCTTCATATAAGGAGGCAAATCCAAGTGAAATGCATTCTTACCTATCTTGTCAATAGTATATTTCAAATGAGCTTCCTGTAATCTGAAGACATTTGCACCAAACTTCATCCTTTTCCTTCATAGCCATAACATGGCTCAAAGAACAGTACCATACACTCTGTACTCCAACAAGTGAAGGAGAATGCTCAGTTCTATGTTGATCAAGTCGTCCCTTATACTTACCATGTGACTCTTTCAATCTCTTTATTTTGTAGATGAAGGTGTACTTGCTGAATTTTCTCAATAAAATTGGGTGGCCTTGTGGACTTCCTAGAAATCCACTGAATAGCATGATCATTGATCTCTTTTGCATGGAAAACCCTATTTGGAATATACAACATCAAAATCTCTTTGAGTGTTTATTAACCAAAATTTGATTCAAAAGGAGTTTGATTAGTTAAAGGACATTTTGATGGTTGAGATATCTAGTGAAGAATAGATGTGCCACATACACCCAGCTCTACATCCCATGTCCTTAATAATGTTTACACTTGTTGTATCATAACTCATTGATTGCTGGATTTTTTACCTTCATCCCATACTGATCCTTAAACTACATAGTCTTAACAATAAACCCATCTATCTATGCTCGATGAAAAATGTAATAGAAGTATGTGAGTTCTTCGTCAATCCATAGTTCATGTGTAATAAAGTACACACAATTAAACTGTAAATTGAGAAAAGATGAGACACTAAAGGAGACAATAGATTTATCCTGGAGCAAACCCAATGTAGGAAGCCACTCTAGTGGGTGAGAATAATTCAACTGCATCCCTTCACTTCATGGTAACTCTGCAAGGAATAAGAATACACATTTTACTAAATCGAATCTGGCCTTAAAGAAGGATATAATCACTGACCCTTATAATGGTGGTAGGAATACTTGCTCACAAATCTCTCAACTAATGAGATAACTTTCCTCATGGTGGGGAATGAACTTAAACATGACATAGATAACCCAAATTCTCCAACTTTGTTCACAATTGTTTGTACTGCACCCAAAATCACTTACGATGAAGCCTTTAACAACTTTGGCTTGCATGTTTGTATAGATAAACATCAGCTCAGGGATGTGTGCTAAAGGATTTGTCACAACAAATTGATTGGGAATCTCAAACATTTTCAATTGTTGAGCTTCTCTCGAATTAAATAGAATCCGTCTCACATAGGACCGCAAAGTTTCTTGTTCTTGTAGACTGAAAACAATCCTGTGCAACTAGTATTCCTCTGCATAGAGCGGTGATTACATAACTCGCTTAGAGGAATTCGCGTAACTGAAAAATCTATGCAAAACCCTTAAACAAAACATCGATAGGCTTCCTAGTATGCGTCAGATCAAAAGGTGTCTGAATCACCCCCAGACTTAACTATGACCATCTTGTGAAGAACAGAATGAGGTCTAGAGAACATGTCTACTAGATTTGAAAGTCATATACCTTTCTTAAATATAGAGAATACATATGAAATTGGGCTTGTAAGAAACTGATCCATTATTAGTGATCAAACTTCCTAAAGTTTGAGTCTTTTAAGTCTTGTAAAAATCTTCAGACGATTGATGATCTAGGTGAAGGATAATTTCCTTCCCCACATCTAAATAATGGAATACCACTTGGCCTTAGACTGGTAGTTGCCATTTCAAACCAATCATACCACATGTCTTTGTCACTCCTCTCTATAATTGTCCTTTCTTTCTATTGTGAAGACCACATCTTAGACTCCAATAAAATAGTTGGCCTACATCCCTGAGAGTAGGATAGCCCACATAACATAGTCACTAGCATTAGTTTCCGCATTAAAGGGTAGTTGTAAGTTAGATAAGGCAAAAATTTCAACATTGGCTAATTTGATATTTAAATGTTTCAATATAAGGATCTGTTGTTTCCTAATCCAAGTGAAATGCATTCTTACCCCATGTTGTTATAGAATTTCAAATGGGCCATTGCTATAGAAGAGAAGTTTGAGCTTAATTAACTTTTCCTAAATAGCTTATCATGGCTCAAATACAACTCATACCTTGTCTGTCAACACTTGAAGGAATGCTCAGTTCATATGTTGATCAAGTCGTGCCTTTATACTTAGCATGTGACTCAGATCAACCTCTTATGCTACCTGATAGGTCCAATCACATGCCCCAGAAAGACAAATGATTGTTTCGTAAACTCACACTTCTTCTCATTCAACAAAGGCTAGTTCTCCTTAAGTACTTGTAAAACTTGCCGGAAATGATCAATATGCTCTTCATAAGTTTTGCTAAAAACTAGAATGTCATTATAAGCACATGTTGGATATACACCAAGGCTCTCAATCCCATGTCCTTAGATTACTGGACTAAGGTACAACTCACCACCTCTGTTCACTCATCTACCTCATGAAGGTAGCTGATGCTTTGTATATCTCAAATGGTAATACCAAACATTCATATAACCCCTTCCTGGTCTTGAATGTTGTCATCTAGATGTCCTCTTTAGCTTCGTATCCATATTTTCCCATAAAGTAGACCCAGGCTTACCTACAAACCATGAGTCTCTATTTGACACAATAGAACTAGGCAAACCAAAGTGAAGTTGTACACATTAGCTAAAAAGTAATTCAACTGCGATCACTAGAGAGTCACCGTATTTTTGCAAGGAATAAGAATACACATTTTAGCTAAATCGATCTACAATCAATGCACATATAATCCATGAACCCTTTTTGGTGGTAGGAACTAACCACCCACAAAGTTCATGGAGATACCATAGGGACATGTGTGGGAAAGGAACTTAAAATGACATAGATCAACCCCAGACTGTAACTATTGTTTAGGACCTGTTTGTACATGCATTCAAAGATAACCCGTATGAATTTAACAACTTTGGAAGTGCACTGTCGGTCTAATAAACATGGACCTTATGCTCAAGTGCGCTATAGTACTGGGTCACAGCCCTTTAGTGACCTGACTACCATGGACCTCTCTAATCTTTCCCTCTTCTGGACCAACTCTTCTATCTAAGACAAAGTTTCTTGTTCTTGTATTAGGAAACCATCCTAGAAATAGTATTCCCCTTTAGGTGTAACATCCGCATCGCATTTGAGCATTTCTGTTGAACATAATCTATGCAAAATCTGGATCCTGCTCATAGCCCTTCCTAGTATGCTTCACACAAAAAGGATCAAGAAGAGTTAATATGCCCACATCTGAAATCAAAAGAGGTCTAGATAACATGTCAACTAATTTTTTAGTCATACCTTTCTTATATTTAATAATCAAATGAAATTGTTGTAAGAAACCCATCCATTTTTAGTGTCTAACCTGCTGAAGTTTACTTTGAGCTTGTAAATATTGGAGAGGTTGATGATTTATATGAATGACAGTTTCCTTACCCATTAAAATGTTTCCATTTCTTGACTGCTTGAACAAGAACATACAATTCTTTGTCACAAGTACAATAATTTAGTATTTCACTGTGAAAAAATTTAGACTGATAAAATATTGGCCTACCTCCCTAATGTAGGATAGCCCCCATAACATAGTCACTAGCATTAGTTTCCGCATTAAAGGGTAGTTGTAAGTTAGATAAGGCCAAAACTGGAGCATGACTAATTTAATATTTAAATGTTTCAAAATAAATTTGTTGTTTCTTACCCCAATCAAATGTCTTACCCCATGTTTTCACTGAATGTAGTGGCGTTGCTATAGAAGAGAAGTTCTTAATGAACTTCTGTAAATACCTAAATGCTCTAATAAAACTCTATTCTCTGTCAAACTTGATGGTGTAGGCAAATTTTGAATGGCCTCTATTTTTGCCAGATCAATCCTTAGCTCCCCATATCCAATCACATGCCCCAGAAAGACAAATGATTGTTTCGTAAACTTGCACTTCTTCTGATTCAACAAATGCTGGTTCTCCTTAAGTACTTGCAAAAATTTTCAGAAATTATCAATATGCTCTTCATAAGTTTTGCTAAAAACTAGAATGTCATCCAAGTACATAATAACAAAGGGAATAATACATGGCCTCATTACTTGATTCATCTACCTCATGAAGGTAGCTAATGCATTGCAAATATCGAATGGTAATACCAACCATTCATATAACCCCTTCCTGGTCTTGAATGTTGTCTTCAAGATGTCCTCTTTCTTGATCCACACTTAATGATACCAAGACTTCAAATCAAGCTTAGTAAAATATTTAGCATGCTCTAACTGATCTAATAAATCATCAATACGAGGAAGAGGGTATTGATTCTTGATGGTTATTTTATTTAAATCCTTATAACCAACACACATTATCCATGAACCATATTTTTTAGGAACTAAAACAATAGGAGAACCATAGGGACAAGTGTTAGGATGGATTATATCTTGTTCAATCAAAGAATGTAACTATTTTTTAACCTCATTGGCATCTTTCAAATATTTCCTGTATAATCCCAAGTTTGGAAGTGGACTATCAGGTAGAAAATGGATCTCATGCTCAATTACCTTGATTGGGGGAAGCCCTTTAGGTTCCTAAAAGACCTCTCTGAGCTTCTAGACCAACTCTTCTATCTATGCCTTCTCTTTATTAGAAAACATGCTATAAGTGGTTTTATATGTAACAACCGCATCATTTGGCATATCCCTCAACATAAGCAATGCAAATTTACCACTAGCATTAATGAGATTCTGGGATTTGTTGGCACTTACCAAAAGATATATTCGAATCTCCTAAATAAGCTGAAATGACATAGCTCTTACCATCCTTTACCAAGTGGTACTTATTGGCTCTCCTTACAAAGATAGCATCCCTGATATACAAATATAGGCTGTTAAAAAATACACCACCCACATCAAGGGGAACAACATCCACAATAACCTCATCAATAAAAAATTTTGTCAGTACTAAAATTGATCTTATACTGCTTAGTAACCTTGATGTCTACATCTTTATTTACCCAACCCAAAGAATACAGACTTGGGTAATGGTAAGTTTCCAACTTCAACCTGTCCACTAACTCCTTACTAATTAAATTAGATTGAGATTAGAACATGTATCAAAAAGAGCATCCACCTTATTTTTCTTCACTTGAATCTTTAAATGAAAAGGATTTGTTAGTTCATTTTCTTAAACAAAATTTTTACCCAAACATACCTCTCTACGGACAGAGGCACAACACATAGTCTCATCCACCTCTTCACTGCAAAATACTTCCTCTCCTTGGAGGGAAGCCTCATCCACCTCTTCACTGCAAAATACTTCCTCTCCTTGGAGGGAAGCCATGGCCTTCTTATTTTTCTTTCTTTTGAAGGGATGTAGTTATGGGTGGAGCTTCCAAAATATTTACTTGGAATGAGTGTCAACATCACAGTTCCCACAATGAATTTTAGTATCCTTTTTAGAAATATAAGTAACATTTTTCTTACCCTTTCCTTTTCCTTTGTCCTTCTTCTTAGTGTCACCTTGTTTGTTCGAAGCGTGCTGAGAGGTAGATGAACTCTTATTCTTTCCCATCTCCAAGTAGTGTTCTTACATACAAGCTTCATCTACATCTGACAGCTTGGATAATAACATGGGTCTCCTCAAGTGGGTATGGAGTCCACCAATATACTTCATTAATAGGTCCCAATCTGCTACATCTTTTCCCATCTGAATAGCTTTCTTCCAGAACTCACTGGTATACTCCTGCACAGTCTGGTCTTGTTTCTTCCTAAGATATTGCCAATACATGGACCTCTCTTCTCATAAAAAATGGGATAAAAATTATTTTTAATTGACTTCTTAAAAAATCCAACTTAGTAATCAGAGGAAGCTTCTTAACAACCAATGTATGAACATAAATTTAAAACCAAGTTAAAGCATGTTTGCTTAATTTTAATCGAGCAAAGGAAATCTGTTGATTTTCATTAATTTGATTCAAACTGAACCATACCTCTAGTTGAGCTAGCCAATGGTATATATTGTCAACATTCACGTCTCCTTCATAAGGATCAACTTTGATATTGGCCTCTGCTTTGAACGTAGGGGGTGTGGGAATGGCATGGGATGGTTCTTCTTCTTCACAATCTTCTAGTGCCTCATTTGAAACACCATGTTTCTCCATGAGTAGTCCCATGATGGAATCCAATTTCCTGATGGATAAGTTAATCCTACCCATATCCTTGGACAAAATTTCCACATTAGCCTCCAACTTATAGAAATGTTCTTCACCGCTATCATCTACATCTTCTCTTCAAGCCATCTCTTGAATTCCTTGCTTCCACTTCCTTGTAGAAATATCTGCTTCAAAAGGAATAAGGCTACCTTCACAACTTTATTTTTCCTTCTGGGTAAGGGGCATCTAATTGCAATCTCAACACAAGTTAACCACACAAAATAATGAAATCTTAACTGTTTTGATACCAATATGATCCGTAAAATGCTTAGTATTAACAATAAACCAATCACTATGCTCGTGAAAAATGAATGAAGTACATGATTTCTTTGTTAATCCAGTTAATGTCCAATAAAAACACATAATTAAACTGTAAATTGAGAAAAGAGATACACAAAGGAGACCAGATTTATCCTAGGGAACACCCAATGAGGGAAAAACTCTAGTGGGTGAGAAAGTTAGCTCCCCTTCACTATGTAATTCTCCAATAATATAACTTACTACCAAATTTTCCTTCAAGAAGGATGAACACTAGTTCTAATCGTATCTACTTGCTCATAATCTCTCAACTAATGAAGAACTCATCACAATGAATAAAAAAGAAAGAAACCAACCTCTCTAACTTTTCTCACAATTGAATTCACCCAAAATCACTTCCTTAAAGCCTTCTAAATGCTTGTATTTATAGATTCTAAGCTTAGGGATGCGTGGAAAGGTAAAATGAATCGATTAGGAAGCTCAAACATTTGTAACTGTTGAGATCCCAAATTATGGAACTGACTTACACAGGATCACCGCTTGCTATAGACTGGTGGTTAAACAACCCATGCTTTCCATAGAGAAGCAATTACGTAGCCGCCAGGGAGGTCACATAAACAAAAACTAAAAAACCCCTTAAACAAAACATTGATGACCTGGAACATCATTCAAAGGTGTCTGGATCACCCCCAACCTGACTAGACCATCTTGTGAAGACATAATGAGCTGAGAACCTATAGAGAAAGTACCAAATATAGATAATACATAGAATTGGGCTTTTCCTAATCCATTTTTGGATCACCATACAACTTAAAATTCCACCCAAATGGAACTTTTGAACAAATATTGGAGCTTCATTTTTATAGTTCCCAAGGTAGTAAGCCATTGGACCCTTAACATAATGTTAGCTCACCCTTGGAAATTTCATACATTGGGCCCTCTAGTAGGTAGTATCCCACATATAGAATAATATTATGGAACTTTCTTGAATATCTATTTTTACCTCCATCTGAAACCATGGCCTGAAACTTAGGTGCTAGATATATGAAGAAATTCAAACATATGGCCAAATCATGATCTATGAATCTGTGGCTACTCCCATAGTCAATTAATATTGTCATCCTTTGTTTCTTCATGAATCCAATAACCTTGATGGTTTTTAGGGTATTAATTATTGACATTGCATGACAAGAGATAGTAGGTTGAGATTATTCAGACTCAATCTCAGGAACACATTCTTCTTCACCAATTTCTTCCTCCTCATCTTCTTTCTGATTAGGACCCTCAATGTATAATAATTTCTTCTCAGGACACTTATATCCCTTTCTCCACTTGCTATTGAAATTGTAACATAGACCTTTTGATATATTCTCTTCAATTTAAAATCAAGGAGTTAATCATGCCATTTGGGGAAATGATGGTTTTGGAATCACGTGTTCCTTGTGAGTTGATAGACCCTTTTTTATTAGATATCTTTCCTCCACGTGATAAGTAAATATCATGGATTTTGACATCAAACATGGATTAAGAAGTCAAACATAAAGTTGGATGCTATCCTTGAGACCACCCAAAAATAGACCATTTAGATGATCCTCTAACATTTCATTCATAAGTAAGGACAAATTTTGGAACTATTGGATATAATTTTTGAATGTCCCCATTTTTTTGAAGCATTTCTATTTGGGTAAAATATTTTTTTGTAACATTATTAGTGTAATGTATATGGAGCTCATCTTTGAGCATTGACCAGGTAACATGAAGACCCTTATTTTTTTGTTCGCACATCCATCTATACCAAATGAAATATTCTAGTTCAAAATACAAGGATTACAATACCACCTTTTGTCCATTCAAAGTTTGATGCACATAAAAAATGGTCTCCATTTGGTTGATCCAGGTGACTAGATTGGTACTAGTCAAATATCATTGGACATCCACTTGGGAAAATGTTTCTACTCCCCACATTAGAACAAGACGAGTGATGTGGATGTGATGAATGGAAGGTATGGTTGATGGTGAGACCCGACTGACTTGGTTGGGATTTTACAACTTGTGGTTGTAGACCAAAAATGGTTTCCACGAGTTCACTTTTCATTATTTGTAAGTTGACCTTAAGATCATATTTTGTAACTGCAACTGACTGTATATTGCATATATCAGTATTAAGCTGAATGACATTATGAATTGTTAAGGAAAACCCTAGGTTTGAGGATTTAGTGAGTTCTCCTTCCAATTCCCTTTCCTAATTAATTTTTCTAGGAGTGGTATTACCCTTTCCTTTCCCTCTTGTTTGTGGCCCTATTATGGATTTTTTGGATTCAAGGTTTAAGCTCAGGGTTTAGGGTTCAAGCTTAGGGTTTTGGATTACAAATGAATTTAGGAAGAATAGAAAACAAATCCAAGGAAAAATCCCTAGATATTTTTTAGAAATATTTATTAAAATATAAAAAACTTATTAAGATTCTAAGCATGACAGCCTAAGGAGTGAATTTATGAAAACACTAAAAAGGCTATAAATTGTTCAAAATAACTCAATAACTCTTGTAATTTGGGGATTAACTATGGAACATTTCATATATAGTCAAAATTCATAAAGATTTTAATTATTGTTTTACCTCATTGGCATCTTTCAAAGATTGCCTATATAATCCCAAGTTTGAAATCGGACTATCAAGTAGCAAATGGATCTCGTGTTCAATTTCCCTGATTGGGGTCAGCCCTGTAGGTTCCTGAAATACCTCTCTAAACTACTGAACCAATTTTACTATTTGTGCCTTATTTTTATTAGAAAAACATGATACAAGTGGTTTTATATGTAACAACCGCATCATCTTACATATCCCTCAACATAAGCAATTCAAATTTACCACTAGCATTAATAAGCTTCTGAGATTCATTGTCACTTACCAAATATATCTTCAAATATCCTAAATAAGCTGAAATGACATAGCTCTTACCATCATTTACCAAGTGGTACTTGTTGGCTCTCCTTACAAAGATAACATCCCTGATATACAAATATGGGCTGCCAAAAGCTACACCACACATGTCAATGGGAACAACATCCACAGTAACCTCATCAATAAACTTTTATTCAATACCAAAAGTGATCTTACACTACTTAGTAACCTTGATGTCTACATCTTTCTTTACCCAACCCAAAGAATACGGACTTGGGTGATTGTAAGTTTCCAACTTTAACTTCAACCTGTCCACTAGCTCCTTACTAATTAAATTAGCTTGAGAAGTAGAACATGTATCAAAAAGAGCATCCACCTTAGTTTTCTTCACTTGAATCTTTAAATGAAAAGGATTTGTTAGTTCATTTTCTTGAACAAAAATATTACCCAAACACACCTCTCTATGAACGGAGGCACAACACATAGTCTCATCCACCTCTTCGCTACAAAATACTTCCTCTCCTTGGAGGGCAACCATGGCCTTCTTCTTATTTTTATTATTTTTGAAGGGATGTAGTTCTGGGTGGAGCTTCCAACATTTTTCCTCAGAATTAGTGTCAACATCAAAGTTCCCACAATAAATTTTAGTATCCTTTTTAGAAATAGAAGTAGCATTTTTCTTACCCTTTCCTTTTCCTTTGTCCTTTTTCTTGGGGTCACCTTGTTTGTTCGAAATGTGATGAGAGGTAGATGAACTCTTCATCTTGTCCATCTCCAAGTAGTGTGCTTGCCTACAACCTTCATCTACATCTTCTAGCTTGGCCAATAGGACAAGTCTCCTCAAGTGGCTATGGAGTCCATCAATATACTTCATTAATAGGTCCCAATCTGCTACATATTTTCCCATCTGAATAGCTTTCATTCAGAACTCACTGGTATACTCCAACACAGTCTGACCTCGTTTCTACCTGAGATATTGCCAATACATGGACCTCTCTTCCTCATAACAAATAGGATAAAACTTATTTCTAATTAGCTTCGTACAAAAATCCCACTTAGTAATTGGAGAAAAATCTTAAAAACCAATGTATGAACATAACTTTAAAACCAAGTTAAATCATGTTTGGTTAATTTTAACTGAGAAAAGGAAATTTTTTCACTTTTATTAATTTGATGCAAACTAAAATATACCTCCAGTTGAGCTATCCAATGGTCTAGCTTCTCAACATTCACGTCTCCATCATAAGGCTCAATTTTGATCTTGTCCTCTGCTTTGAATGGAGGGGGTGTGGGAATGGTATGGGATGGTTCTTCTTCTTCACAAACCTCTTCTTCACGATATTCTAGTGCCTTGTTTGAAACACCAAGCTTCTCCATGAGTAGTCCCATGATGGAATCCAATTTCTTGATGGACAATGATATTCTACCCACATCCTTGGAAAAAATTTCCACATTAACCTCCAACTTATAGAAATTATCTTCACTGCTATCATTTGCATCTTCTCTTTGAGCCATCTCCCAAATTCCTTGGTTCCACTTCCTTGTAGAAATATCTACTTCAAAAGGAATAAGGCTACCTTCACTGCTTTCTTTTCCCTTCCAGGTAAGGGGCATCTAACTACAATCTCAACAGAAGTTAACCACACAAAATAATGAAATCTTAACTACTTTGATACTAATTTGATCTGTAAACTGTTTAGTATTAACAATAAACTAATCACTATGCTCATGAAAAATGAATGAAGCACGCGAGTTCTTTGTTAATCTAGTTAATATCCAATAACAACACACAATTAAACTATAAATTGAGAAAAGAGAGACACAAAGGAGACTAGATTTATCTTGGAGAACACCCAATGCAGGAAAAACTCTGGTGGGTGAGCAAATTAGCTCCCCTTCACTATGTAATCCTCCAATAATATAACTTACTACCAAATTGGACTTCAAGAAGGATAAACACTCCTTCCAATTGTATCTACTTGCTCACAATATCTCAACTAATGAAGAACTCCTCACAATGAACAAACAAGAAAGAAACCAACTTCTCTAAATTTTCTCACAATTGTTTTCACCCAAAATCACTTGCTTGAATCCTTCTAAATTCTTGTATTTATTGATGCTCAGCTCAGGGATACATGGAAATGTGAGTTGAACGGATTGGGAAGCTAAAATTTTTGTAAATGTTGAGATCCTGAATTCTAGAACTGTCTCGCACAACATTGCCGCTTGTTGCAAACCACCGGCTACGTAACTGCCTGGGTGGTCACATAACCAAAAATTGAAAATCCCCTTAAAAAACATTGATGGCCAAAAACATCATTTGAAGGTGTCAGGATCACCCCTAGCTTGACTAGACCATCTTGTGAAGACATAATGAGCTGAGAACCTATAGAGTAAGTACCAAATATAGATAATACATAGAATTGGGCTTTTCCTCATCCATTTTTGGATCACCATACAACTTAAAATTCCACCCAAATGGAACTTTTGAACAAATATTGGAACTTCATTTTAATAGTTCCCAAGGTAGTAAGCCATTGGACCCTTAACACAATGTTAGCTCACCCTTGGAAATGTCATACATTGGGCCCTCTAGTAGGCAATATCCCACATATAGACTAATCTTATGGCACTTTCTTGAAAATCTATTTTTACCTCCATCTACAACCATGGCCTGAAACTAAGATGCTAGATATATGAAGCAATTCAAGCATATGGCCAAATTATGATTTATGAATTTGTGGGTACTCCCATAGTCAATTAATATTGTCACCCTTTGTTTCTTCATGAATCCAACAACCTTGAGGGTTTTTAGGGTATTAATTCTTGAAATTTCATGACAAGAGATATTATCTTGAGATTATTCAGACTCAATCTCAAGAACATATTCTTATTCTCAAATTTCTTCCTCCTCATATTCTTTCTCATAAGCACCCTCAATGTATAATAATTTCTTCTCAGGACACTTATGTCCCTTGTTCCACTTGTTATCATAATTGTAACATAGACCTTTTGATATATTCTCTTCAATTTAAAATCAAGGAGTTAATAATGTCATTTGGGGAAATGATGGTGCTAGAATCATGTGTTCCTTGTGAGTAGATAGACCCTTTTTTATTAGATATCTTCCCTCCACGTGATAAGTAAATATCATGGATTCTTGCATCAAACATGGATTAAGAAGTCAAACATCGAGCTAGATGTTATCCTTGAGACCACTCAAAAATAGACCATTTAGATGATCTTCTAACATGTCATTCATAAGTAAGCACAAATTTTGGAACTATTGGATATAATTTTTGAATGACCCCATTTTCCGAAGCATTTCTATTTGGGTGAATAGTTTTTTGTAACATTATTAGTGTAATGTACATAGATCTCATCTTTGAACATTAACTAGGTAACATGAAGACCCTTATTTTTTCGTTCGCACATCCATCTATACCAAATGAAATATTCTAGTTCAAAATACAAGGATTAATACCACCTTTTATCCATTCAAAGTTTGATGCACATAAAAAATATTCTCCATTTGGTTGATCCAAGTGACTAGATTGGTACTGGTCAAATATTATTGGACCTCCACTTGGAAAAATGTTTCTACTCCCCACATTTGAATAAGACGAGTGATGTGGATGTGATGAATGGAAGGTATGGTTGATGGTGGGACCTGAATGACTTGGTGTGGATTTTATGGCTTGTGGTTGTAGACCAGAAATGGTTTCCATGAGTTCACTTTTCATTGTTTGTAAGTTGACCTTAAGATCATCTTTTGTAACTGCAACTGGCTGTATATTTCATATCTCAGTATTAAGCTGAATGACATTATGATTTGTTAAGGAAAACCCTAGGTTTGAGGATTTAGTGAGTTCTCCTTCCAATTCCCTATCCTAATTATTCTTTCTAGGAGTGGTATTAGCCTTTCCTTTCCCTCTTGTTTGTGGCCCTATTATGACTTTTTTGGATTCAAGGTTTAGGCTTAGGGTTTAGGATTCAAGCTTAGGGTTTCGGATTACAAATAAATTTAGGAAGAAAAGAAAAAAAATCCAACGAAAAATCCCTAGATAGTTTTTAGAAATATTTATTAAAATATAAAAAACTTATCAAGATTCCAAGAATGACAACCTAAGGAGTGAATTTATGAAAAAAACTAAAAAGGCTATAACTTGTTCAAAATAAGTCAATAACTCTTGTAATTTGGGTATGATTTCATCACTTCACTAAAATAATTTGTAGAAAAAAATCAAAAATCTATTATAGATATAGTTGAATCTTCAAAATTTGGGTTTTAACCCAATTTTGGCTATATCAAAGTTCTGATACCGCTTGTAATGAAAATACTTAGATATGAATATTAGCATAAATATAAATTCAAATAACAACAAAATTTAAAGAAATTATTACAATATGCAAGTGTAATGATTTAGCCACTTTGAGGGAGCAACCTACTAACCATACAATAAGATTAAGTGCTCAATATGATACCCATGTACTACATACTAACTTCTATATAAACCCTATAATACTATGCAAATCACCAAAGCCGGCCTAATAAATATATCAATGTATAAATAAGTATGATATGACATGTTAGGAGATAATGTTAGTCACATGTCGGCTATACATATCCCGATATATGACCTAGAATTAGGGGCCTAGAATGAGGAATGATTAAAAAAAATGAATGCTCAAGGAAACATGTTGAAATTAAACAAAGAAACAAAGGGATAAGAAAATATGTTGGAGTTTTCATAGTAAATGGATAAAGAAATGAAGATGGGAGAAGGTAGAGGTTTTTCTCCCCTTGTTAGGACGGGGATAAGTCTCAATCTTGGGTTCTTAGTAAGGATTTCAATAAAGAAGAAATGTATTGGTTTAAAAAGTGGAAAGTGTCTGGATGGAAGTTGTGTGCAACTTTAGATCAAACTAGGGGGGGTTTGGATAATTTAAAAGGGTATTTATTTTAATGGTAAAGGAAGGAAAGGAATCACATTTAAAAACTACCTAGCATCTGTTAGATCACATAGGTAAGTTATTTGTTTTAGCAATTTATTTTATATGTATGAATACTTGGCAATGGGCCTTTCTAAAGTGCAGTTTCTTGATAATGGTGTCTCCTTTTGGTCTTTCCCTTACCTAATTAAATTTTAAAGAAATGAAAAATATTAATAGTGGTCTCACGAACTGTTAGTTGGCACATTCTTAGCACATTCCCAACTTATGTTACTAACAGGTATGTTTCAGTTTTGCAGAGGATAGTTGTTTCAAAGGCATATTTTTTATTGAGCTTCCTATGTGTTGAAACCTCAGGTTTAATCTCAACTGTAGATTTCAGATGTCATTTTATCAATGCAATCAAATAATAATTATTCCTCAACGAATTAAGATGATTTTTAATTTTTATATTTAATCATACAAAAATGTTCTCTTCTTGTCTTCTTTTAATTACAGCTATATCCATTAATTTTGATGTAAGGATTCGTGGGCTATTCTTTCTCAGTCACATCTACTGTTGTGCATGTTTTAGGTGGCTTCGGAAACATAGATCTCATACAATTTACCTTTTTACTACAATTTGGTCGTTTCTAGCATCTTCTCATCATTTGTAAAATTACAGGAGAAGAAAAGTTTGATTCTCATCATTTGTAAAATTGAAGGAGAAGAAAATTTTGTTTGGGTATTAGGTGGTGATAATGATGGTGCATGTAATGTTTACAGTAGAAACAAAGGTGCACAGTCCATCATTGATCAATGGTCATAGGAGTCTATTGGGAACTATCCTTTCTTGTTTGGATTTCTTTTTTAGTTGTGATTTTATCATATTGTTTTTTTTTTTTGTTAACGGGTGTGGGATATGAGTGAAATTTGTCCTTGACTATCATTTTTTTTTCTCAGAGTCACGATCAAGTTCTAAATGGATATTTTCAAGCATATTGCATAATCGATTTACTTTATATCTTTATATTATATTAATTCTTTTAGAAAACTACTAGCACTCGTAATTGAGTGTGAAGGTTTTAAGACTTTGTACTATGTTTTTTTTTACATCTAAGGTCACAATAGGATTCAAACTAGAGACATCCTGATGAATTGTTTCATCATCTTGTATATGTAATAAAATGTCAGATGCACATCAAATGTTTATAAGCTCGTCTTAACGAAATGGATGTTAATGGAATGATATCAATAGTGGGTATATGAATCCTCATATATTTTGGATGAATAGAAAATGTATGACAAAATGTCTCAATGAGATGTTATATCATGGAATACAATTATCGCACGCTGTACACAAATGAGCATAATAATGGATTCCTTGAAACTATTTGGGGACATGTAACATGGAGATGAAAATGTAAATGTGCTTTCTTTTTCCCGCTAAACTGATTAGCTATCAATATTTGGCTATTGTTTAAGAGGGAAAACAGGGAGTTTATGTTTTTTTTTTTTTAAATTGGCAAAAAAAAAAAAATGGAAAATAAATTTTTGGATTTTAATACACATCATTTCAATCAAACCGATGATATATTTTAAAAGAGTTCCAAACCTTGAGTTTAAAATTTCCCCTTCCCTAAAATTTGTTTGGAAGATATATGATTACATTGTGAAAACAAGATTTAAGTTTAATTCCATTGTGTAGAAAGGAACATTTCATAAATGGTCAAAATCCATAAACATGGAGAGTGCAAAGCAATTATTTGACAATATTCACCAATGAGATGCAATCTTGTGGATTGTGATGATTACACAATATGATCAAAGTAGACGTCATTGACGAGGCTTCGAAATTACTTCTCAAAATGTGCAGGAAGTCCATGAGACCAGATGTTGTTCTATTTCCAATTTGTCTAGGTGTTTTTCCTGATCTATTAGTTTGGGAAATGGTAAGTAGGTTCATTTGTAGATCAAGTAAAATTTATGTATTGTAGGTGTGCTTCTTAACATGTATGCCAATGTGGAAACACCATAGATGAAAGATAGAGGATTCATCTTGTGTATATGTAGGCCTAGTGGATGAAAGGCGCTCTTTCTATATTTTGATGCTCGATGATCACCCCATCCTACCAAGAAAAAATCTATATTCCTGTAAACCTTTATGATTGCACATTTTACTGGAATGAAAAAAAGAAAATCATCCAAATTATGAGATTTGAAGTTGTTGGGGAGGGGACCCGGGGGAGAGAAGTTTTTTGGTTTATGTAGAATTCATAGTGGTCCTAAACACAACATTCTTGTGTTAACTAATATCAATTGCACATGAGTAATACAATTCAAACACCGATAGGGATGGGTAGAAGAGCTTAAACTTGAAGGATCAAAACATTATAAGGAAGATGGTCAATGAAGAAGGGGAGGATAAATCCAAGGGTGTGAAAAAATAGTGAGGAATGTATGTAAAAATATTCTATCATACCAAAAGACATATTTGAACCAGTTGCCATTTTTTGATCCATTTGAAGGAGAAAACATATGTGATGAAAATATCATTGAGGCAAAGTGATCCCCTGTGGATCAATACGTATAATGTCAATTGTTATATTTTTCATTATTATCCGTTATGTTATATGGATAGTAGGAGCACACAACAAATATAGGGGAGTTCTCCTATGTGTGTACATGATAGTTTAGAAAAAGGAACATGTTAAGGGGTCTCAACATCCCATGTGGATGTGATGAAGTAGTATAATTTAATAACCACAAACCATTACATGTTGAGTGGTTTAATGTCATCTTTATAGACCATTACTTAATCCATCCTCCAAGCTTGCCCAAGAAATGAGAAATATCAATGACAATAGTTTTCTATGTAGATTTTTATTTGATATTTCTTCTTCAACATTCTAGGTTCTTAATACTCATTAAATTTCAAGTTTTTGCTCATATGTGTGCATCTTACACATGTTAATTTGATTTTTTTTACTATAGGGATTTGAATTATGGGGGAGTCGTCAAAAAGATGAGAGAGGATCAAGTGTATATGTATTTTCATAAATATTGTAAGGAATATATTAAAAGTAAATGCAATGACTTTTGATTCATTAAATGTTATTTTCTAATATTGTTTACCTACTTTCTTTATCTTGCAATATTTTCACAACTGCAATGATTTCGTTGACCTTGCTAGTAGATGGTCTTGATATAGTTGTACGTGGATGACACCTCAAAACAACCCAGTCACAATCTCTAGCACTTGTTAGTCGGGAGTGTTGTGATTTCAATTGGGAAATGACTATTGGCATAATGCATACTCGAAGTACACATTTTGACTGGTCACAAAAAATGGATTCAAAGACATAATTGCAGGCTAAATTGGTCTCAACATGAGTGAATTTAAATTAATTAAATGGGATCATAATTAATCCATTTTGATGTGATAAAAGATAAATATGTATGCTTAACCATGCATTTCATCATTAACAAACAAGAAAAACTAGACATTATGTTCAATAATGTAGGGAAATCTCTTTGGAGATAAGGAGCGCCTTGGAGCTTGCGGTGAAGTTCAAATTTTGAGAAGGAAAACACAATATGTTTTTCCCCGTGTACCCTCCCTTTGGACACCTCCTTTTTCATTGACTCCATAATTTTATGTAGTAAACACAACATTTGCAAACAACATTTGAGTTGCAAATGATACTGGTAAACATAAACCCTTCATGATCAAGTTTCATTTTGCTAATTCCTTATTTTATTGTTCTTCAAAGATTTGTTCCTTGGCATCAAAAGATTGATTCTTTTTCATTAGTGTTATGTTATCTTATAAGGAATATTTTAAAAGTTCCAATATTTTTCTATTGGTGGCATTTAATAAGGTAGTTACAGTAATATTCTTTCCTATGAACCTTATGTTTTACACTTATAAGAACATCCTACATCTTGTGTATAAGAAGTTCATGTAATGGTGTGTGAACCCTACAAATACATCTAACTTTATTATACTGAGATGATACTGCAAATTATATATAATAATACTTTAGAGGCCTTACAATAATGACACTTATACTTTAGATATTATAAATTTTCTATGCATTAAACAATAAATTTGGATGAGAGATAATGTGAACATAATACACTTGAAAATATGGTACTATTGAAACGTGTATCACATTCTATTTATAAACATTTTTCATCTTAAAAGTATATATAGTATATTTATTTTAATATATATTTAGGTATGCCTATCGGCCTCTCACATACACCTATGGATGGATTTGCTAGTGTTATATGATTATGAATTATAACAACTCACATAAAATTAGGACTTTTTTACACGTACCTCCCTATATTTAGGAGATCTACATGTGAACATCATTGTTGACATAATAATATACGAAACTTATTGATTATTAAAAACTCTTTGACCAAATTATTTGGTATCAGAGAGATTAAAATCCGTGGAATGAAACCTATGATATAGGTAAGATAGATATGGTGATATACGAAGTCATTTGCTGAATTTTCTGCACTTGATATGGTGATATAGGTATGATAGATATGGTGATATTTGTTTAAGTCATTTTTCATTTGAAGGGTTGGTTACAAACAAAGCGCAGGATTAAAACATTTGCAGTTTTGAATCTATACCAAACATCACGTGTTCAAAGCAATGTGCACACGTGCGTCTAACAGTGACCTGATTTACAACACCAAATCTAAACATTCTCCACGTGACAAGATTTTCCACATGATGAAGGTTTCCCCACGTAACAAGATTTCATTTCAGTGGGACAGAGATAGATGAGTAGTACGAGATTAACTGAGCCAAGTATAGTGTGAGAACAACAACTTTCCTTCCAGCCACTTCAAGATCCAAAAATTCAAAGGTTTGTTATATTCAAAGGCAGTATTTGTTTATGGATGAGTAGTAGAATATATTAAAAGATAAGTATATTATGAAGTGAGACACTTGTTTTACATTGTAGAAGTATAGGTGTAATAAGTATAGAACATTTATGTATGGTCAATATCCTAATTTTTTTCTAATTATAGATCTACTTTATATTAGAAATTTTAGTTGTGTTTCTATATTATATGGGTGTATTTCCAGTTGAAATCAACACTTTTTTACGATCAGGTTTGTTTGAGAGCCATGGATGAATTGAGTATTATTAAAAAATTTGAAGGAAAAGACTTACACACCTGAAAAATCTGAATTTAATTGTCGCTGATTGAAAAAGACCCATGGGATGTTGTCAACAGAAAAATTCAAAATCTTAAGGATACAGCCGAAGTAGCAAAATGGGAATGCAAGGATTGAAAATTGATAGCAATTATCAACTTAGGACTATCTGATGCATATTTACATCATATAGATCTAACAAAGTCATCTAATGACATATGGGTGACATTGAAGAAGCTATTTGCATATGAAGTTGGAATTGCAGCAATGATTTTAAAACAAATATTGTTCGGGCTAAAATGGGAGAAAAAAACAATATGGTACAACATATCAGTAAGTTTTGGTCAATATTGAACTAGTTAGCATGAATTAAATCTGATGTTAATAAACAAGATGTTAAAATTGTTCTACTAAATAACATGTTGAATAGTTACTCAAACATTGTTTTTACCGTTAGTAAAATCAATCCTAGTTTGGAAGATCTAATCTCCTCCTTGCTTGAAGAAAATAACAAACACAAAAGATTTGTGCAAGAAGAGGAAACTATAATGATGGCGAAAAATAAATAATCATTCCAGAAAGGTAAATATAAATTCAAATCTTCAAGGAAACATTAAGAATATATATTTGGAAAGGGGTTGCACATGGTGGCAACCATGGTGCAAAGAAAAATCAGCATGAAACAAGAAATAAGCAACAATAATGAGTAAAATAACTTTTAACTATAGAGAATAATATCAATCATGTATTACTCTATAGTAAAATAAGTATAGAATCAACATAGTAATCATGTAAAAAAACATTGTAAAATAGTAGTGTAAGTTAGAAAAATAATATACAGTGAAGTGCATAGTAACATGTAGAAGCGTAGTCATATGTAGGCATGTAGCCAAACACATGGGGCACCCATGATGTCACAACATAATCATAGTGGAAGGAAAAATATGAAACAATCAAAGAAGCACTTGAATACACGTAAAATAGGCTTGAAGCCACAAGCATGGGACACCCATGAAGTCAGAATACAAGAAAGACCCTTAGGTTGTATAACAAAAATTGGAATAGTATCACAAGAAGAAAAATACATGTAGTAAGAAATCGAGAAATGAATATACATAAATAAGTATGCCCAAAAGTATAGAAAGCAAGTGTAGTAACTAGTGGTAGTAACAATAGAGATAGGAGAAGTTAGCATTATGCAAGACACATTTATTAGTTCCATTGATCCAATAGATAGAAATAACACTATATATGTGAGAAAAACATGATGCAAAATGTGTGAAGTAACATATAAAAAACAAAAGCATCTTTAAAGTGTGGAGGGATGCCCCTAAGAGAGTAGTGTAAGGAACTAACCCAGATTCGATCATCATGTAATAATATGTGAGTGTCCTACATCAAGCTCAAGATACCTGATGAACGCTTGTGTGTAAAGAATAAATATTCTATGTATTAATTCAATGTGATGAACATCATGTATAAAGCATCAAGCTAGCTAATGAAACTAAAATAGGTCCCGATTTTATATTTTTCTCATATTTGAATTTGTTTGTGTTATGTGATTATTTAAATGTTTTTACAACATTTTGAAAATATCCATGTATAAGAAAGAATATAGCAAAAAAAATCCAATAAGAGTCTCGTCCAGGGAAAATTTTAGTGGCGAATATTCGTTAATTCATGAATATTTTGGCATTTAAAATTTGAAATTGACGATTTTTTTAGTGTAGGAATTAGGTCAAGTTCGCCAATTTTTTTGGGCACAAGTTAATTTTAGGGTTCGATTCTCCTAGAAGTTTACACCAATAGCTGACTGTTTTCATTCAAATCATCTTTAGCGTGAAATTAAATTTTCCAAATTCACCTCATACATATACTATTTAAGTATTTACAATTCATTATTTCATATGTAAATTCTAATTATCAAATATTCCTTGCAATTCCTTTCTTCTTTAAAGATTGAGATCGTCATCGAATGGATATTACAACACTGCATTAAGGTATTTTTGTATTGCATGTTATCGCTATGGGCCTCAATTCTATCATACAGTTGCATGTAAAATGCTACCAACCGACAACATTGTGTATGCTACTGGTCGGTAGCATTGTGTATGTTGCTGGTCTGTTTATAATTTTTTACATATTTTTCATTAAAAACTGAGCTATTTGAAAATTACACATAGATAGGTACAACAGATTCTGTGGATAATGAACACAAGGCAGATCAACTCAAAAGAAAAAGTATCATATTAAATTATTTCAACCAACTAAAAAAATGAGGACCCAACTTGCAACCACTGGAAACAGTTACATGGGTACCAGTAAGTTGTAACATATTATCATTAAATTTTTCTTTATTCTTTATCAGTTTAGTTTACATTTTTTATATCTTTATAATAGTCAGACATTTTTCGTGTTTGAATAGAGAAACCCTATTGTTAATTATATTTAACATGAAACGTTGAACCAAAACACATACCCTAAAGAAACAATTAACAGTTCAGTAGATGAAAATATAATTGATGATGACATGTTAGAGATGGAAGACAATCCTCACTACCATATGCCTCCAATAGATGAATATTCTAATGAAAATATTCAAGCATAAGATGATATTGACAGTACTCTTCAAAAAAAAATTGTGAGAAGGAAGAAAACTACCTAGACGATTAAAAGGTCTTTTCAGGTAGACTGGGAAACAAAATACCCATTCATTGAACCTGTAGTGCCACAAAATGGTAATGAAATTGTGAAAGAATGTAGATGTATGATTTGTAGTTGGAAATTAGGAAAATAACATGAAATGTAACTTAAATTAGACATAACTGAGAAACATTGTGGCAAAGTATATGTCACAATCAAGGAAAATGATGGAAGAATAACAAAAAATCATAGATGGAAAACTGGGAAAGAGTGCATGCATGTAAGATATGTGAAGGAGTATGAAAATAAGATGAAACATTATCGAAAACTTGAGGAGAAAGGAGGACTAACTAATGCAAAACTCAGAAAAGTTGTAAATGAAAAGTTGAAGGAAAAAACTACACAATTTTCAGCCATATTCTTTATTCTTAAAATGGACAGACCTATTTCATATTTTTTCAGAATTTAATAAAATGTATATGTTTAATGGGTTTCTTAACCTTCCACAATCATATTGGTCAGAAATAAGTACTTGGGAAATGGTGAGATGTATTGTAATAATTGAAAAAGAGGATTTAAAAGAGAATGTCAAGAATGCAAGTTTCATCTCCATTTTCATTGATGAGGTTACAACAGTTGACAACATGTCTTCGGTTTGTACACATGTTTATACTTTCCAGAACCACACAAGGACACCTCATCTGTTAGTTTTTCATAAAATGAAGGAAAATTGCAATGTTGGAAATATTTTCAAATTGGTTATATCTAATTTGAATGATATAGCAGGAATGGATGATTATTCAATAGCTATAAAGCTTATTTGTGTTAGTGTTGATGGTGCATCAATAATGCATGGCCATATAACTGGTCTATGTGTCCACCTACAAACATCAATTACGCCTTATATGATTCCAATTTATTGCATGGCTCATAGGATGAATCTTGCATACAAGATATTAAGCATATTTGAAAATAATGAAAAAGTTAAAGAGCTTATCCATGAATTGCATGTGTATATGTCAAGCAGTCCAAAAATATTTCTAGAGTTTCAAAATTTTTCAATTAGAGTGATAGATGGTAAAAAACTTCATAAAGATGTTTATACAAGATGGATTTCCATATATGAGCATGCACACAGAATTTTTGATGAATATCCATTGTTAACTAGTTTCATGTTTAAGAACCATATGCATGTCGAAAAGGAAAAAGATATGCTTTATCACTTAATAGATTTGGAAACATTTTTTACACTTTGTAGGATTCTACCCATGTTGAATGAAATCAATTCCTTAACAAATCATGCTCAAGAAAGATCCATCTATATAGTCAACTTCATTAGATTGAGAAAACATGTGTGTAAAATAATAGATTTGTTATATAATTCTGATGAATTCTTTTAAGGACATATATTCAGTAGTAGGAAAACTATGACAAATTTAAAGGATCCTAAAATCTATTTTAGATTCAATATATATGATCATATTTGTCTCCTTGTAAACGGGAATGAGATTCAAATCCACACTTTCTAAAACTAAGTGGATATTGCTGGATCAAACATTGAAGAAGTACTTGTACCACGTAATTTATATGAAGCTCTTATATCTCAAAAAAGAATCAAATTGTAGAATCAAACATTTCTTTAAATGGGATGAGATTCTTGAGGCCGTGGGAGTGGTCAATCCTATATTTTAGAATCCTACAATAGGTAACAAAATTTAAGTGATATATAAAAAAAACACATGGGTACTCTCATTAAGAATTTTGGAAAATCAATTGAATGTAACATAGGTCAAATTAAGGGTGTTCTTCAAAATGATTCTCTTTCATGTCAATCAACTCATTTTGGCATCACAATGGTCAAATGATTTGACTTATTAAGTGAACCAACAGATAATGGAGAAATTACATGTCTATCGAAAAAGTTGTATTGTAGTAGCATCCTATGTGAAAGAATTGGTGAATATTTTTTATCGTATTAATTGTGTCAAACAATGATATTGGGATCAGTTGAAGATAAAAGGGTTTTAACAAATTAACATTTGTTAAATCAAAATATCGAAACAGACTGTATAAAAATCTTAAGACATGCTTGAGATTGTATGTTTCACGATATGATGTGGACACAATTTCTAATATGAACAAAAAATGATAGCGTGGAGTTCTCTTACAGAGAGGAGATGGGTCTATAATTCTAATACAGGGCCAGTGAATAACATTGAAACTGTGACTAAAAATAAAAATGAAAGATTAGATAACAATATGAGTTTTGGAGACTAAAATTTTTAAGATATGTTTGAGCTACCTGATATTGAGTAAAGAAGTATGTATGGACATAGTATTTCTAAAAATCAAATTTCATATCATATTATAAGTAGGTAACTTGTTATTTTTGATATACGCATGTTCTATATTGAATAATATTTTTAATGTTGTAATTTGTTGTTTAGAGTTTTTAATCGAGAAATGTCATACATATGTTGTTGTCTTTTAAATCAAAATAATATCATACCATTATTTGGAGAACTTACACGTGAATACAATACAAGTACAAAACCATATAAATTTTAACTCTCTATATTTTCCTATAATGTAGAAGATTAAAATTACTAGAAAACTATATATATTTATAGTTTGAAATACATGACACATCTTTAGTCAACATAATATTTCTAGAAATCAAATTTTATATCATATATATGTATGTAACTTGTTATTTGGTACATACACATGTTCTTTATTGAATAATAATTTCAATGTTGTAATTTTTTGTTGAGATTTATTAAATCGAGAATAATCTAGTCTTTGAAAATGCAACTTTTGTTAGCAAAAACTGTTTGAAAATGATAATAATCAATAATATATTATGTAATTATTCAGTACATATTCTCTAACAAGAAGGGAGACAGAGAAAAGATCGACCTTTTTCAGTCTCGAATGCACTTAAGGAAAGCATGATCTGTGAGTGAGAAGTAGGTGGGTTTGGCAACATGCCTTTGGAACTAAAAGTTACTTAGCATTGGGTGTTAGACTACCACTCCTGATATATTGGATGAACCTCTCAAATGTTTTAAGATGAGTTTGCAAATATTTAGTTTCAAAAAATTTGACTTTGGCTTTGTTCACATATTCTATGAAGTCAAAAAGAGCAAATGTGGGTGAGGGTGATGAAGGGACTAATTTTGAATTTAGGACAAGTTTGGAATCAAGACTAGATTTTTAGGGAACATAGAGGATCTTGAAATGTACACTAGGAGCTTTCAAATTACTAGATTTTTACAGGAGTAAATCTATAATTAGACTTATAATATGCAACAGAAGACTTACTTGGAATTGCTAGAGACTTCATGTTTTCTACAGGATCATGCTTCAACAATGTAGACTCCATGGAGGGTGGGAGTGGAGATCCTCGATTGATTATTTTGTTTTCTGGAGTCACCACTAGAGGATCTTAGGTCTTATTTTTCTTTGCAATAGCAGAGGAAGATTCCTTTTTCTGAGAATAAGAACAAGTAAATACTACAATGAGAAGCAAGGTTCATCTTCTTCATCATCTTCATCACTTCCAGATTTTTAGGGAACATAGAGGATCTTTAAAGGTACACTATGAGCTTCCAAAGTACTAGATTTTACAGGAGAAAATCTAGAATTAGACTTATAATATGCAACAGAAGACTTACTTGCAATTGCTAAAGACTTCTTATTTTCTACATGATCATGCTTCAACAATGTAGACTCCATGGAGGGTGGGAGTGGAGATCCTCGATTGATTATTTTGTTTTCTGGAGTTACCACTAGAGGATCTTAGGTCTTAATTTTCTTTGAAATATCAGAGGAAGAGCCCCTTTTCTGAGAATAAGAACAAGTAAATACTGCACATGAGAAGCAAGGTTCATCTTCTACATCATCTTCATCACTTCCAGAATATTCACAGAAACTGATTTGTGTATTGATCTCAAACTCATTACTTTCTAGAAAATCACCACCTTCACTTTCTTGTTCAATCTCCTCTTCATTTTCCTTACTCCTACAACTTTCATTGATAGGTGGGGGCTCTAATGAAATCCTTTGATGAGTGCTCTAATGAAATCTCGGTTTGGGGGTGATTGTGTAATATAATTTCCATTTCTTCTTTGAAAAGAAAATGGTTCAAATATTTCCCTCCTCAACGATGACATTTCATTTTCAATTTTTCTATTAAAAAAGGATCACTTATTTCATCTCCAGGACATTGAGATTTACCCTTTGAGTGATTGTTTATCTTTCCAGATAGGATGAGATCATCATCAAGTTCAATAGCCAATATTTTTTCTTCTGCAATATCCCTCGGTTGAACTCTTTGTAGGAAAAATACCACCTAAGGTGATTGAACACTAATAAAGAATCTTATGACATTATTTTCTAATGGTGAATCTTCTTCTTGTATCTTGTGAAGCAACCAATTGAAACAGGCCATGAAGTCTCTCATAGTTTCACTTTCTCCTTTCTATATTTGAGCCAACTGCACCAAGAGGTCTTGATAGTCTTCAGTTGATTTAAATCTTTCCTCGAAGACATTCTTGATGTTGTTCCAACAAGTGATGGATTGGGAAGGAAAAGTAGAACCATGGCTGGGAAGGAAAGATTTTATGAACCATTCTGATAATTTTTCTTGGAGAGATTCCACGAATATTCTTACACCGACATATTCATGTTGGACTCCAAGAGTTCCACATGATGTGATGAAGGCCGATAGGTGCTCTTCAGGGAGTTTTGTGCCATCACCTTTGAACTTTGGAAATTTCTTGCAGGAGCTTAATGGTAGATCGTGAAGAGGTAGTTCAAGAGAAAGTGACCATGTATTCCTTCCCCATGGATTAATGGGATGAGGTCTTTCTACTTCATCTACCATTGGTGTTTCTGTTTTTGCTCTTGCATCTACGAAATCTTCTTCTTTCAGGAACTCAATGCTTAGTGGCGGTTAAAGAATGGGAAAAATTGAAGGGGGGTATAAATAGTAGTTTGGATAGGATTGTCAGGTGAACTGTTTGAAGACCTAGATGGAGAGGAGGCTTGAGAAAAAAATTATGGATTATCTCTAATTCATTCTTGCTGATTTTGCAAAGCCTCAAAACTGGAATCAACAACATTTCTCAACTTGCTCAACATGGTGTATCTTCTTTCTGCTAATGTTTTGAAACTTTTGTAGTGGGAACACAAAAGAACACTGTGGAATATCAAGAATCAAGTGTAGGAATTTTATAGTGTATCTTTCAGTAATGGATTTTCATGAATGTTTTTTTTCAATATTTTATTTTTTATTGAATTTTTAGACCTTGTGGTAGTTTTTTTGGTGCAGATGCTGCTAACTCTACCCCATGGTGGGTGTCAAAAAAATTTGGTGAGAAAATTTATCGAGGGGGAAATTTGTGAATTTTTTTCCAATGCTCTGGGAGTCTAAGTCCCTCTAGTTAACCAATGTAGCTGCCGTATATGCATGCGTGAGTGAAAGTGAGTTTTCTCTAGGTGGCATTACGGTTGGGGATCCAACAGGGGCACTCTATTAACCTTGCAGAAAAGCTAGCAATCTCTTGCCAGGGAATAATTTATCTAAAGAGTGGGAAAGGGTAGTGAGAAATGAGGTAGGAGACACTAATGTTGCAATAGTAAAATAAGATTCCTGAACCACACACTTGAATCAAGGGATAATTATCAACACATACATTTATGCAGAAGAAACATACTCTACAAATAATCAACATAGACCAAATAGTTTCACTATTTGACGAGGAAAAGTAATTCTTGTATGTCCTTCTACTTTGTAATTTATGCACGAAATTTTGTTACGAACTCCTTCTTCTTGTATTGATTGTTGAAAACTAAAGTTGTACATAGTTGAGTTTTAATGGAGGAAATTTGTGCTATCCATAGGGGAATGGAAGAATTATTCCATTATCTCCTTTGTTCTCTCAATAGCTTCTGTATGCACTTTTACATAATCTAATGCTTCTCAACCCTATGTGAAATGTGGAATGTGATTTAGGCAAATTATAGAATGGAAGAGGTGACCTCATCATCTACCCCCCAATGCCTATTGGGGTGGATGAATGTCCTCGCACAACATTGAGAATAATATTTTGAAATGTGCATCATATGCATGCATGCTTTTAGTGATTTTTTGTTTAATATCTTTAAGTGTCAATATACTTTATTGCTCAAATTTGGGTATTCAAAATGAAGATTACTATTGATCATAGTTCACAATGTAAAGTTAGAACATTGAAAAGAGAGAAATTTAGGGGTATGAAGAGAAGAGATTACTTTAAGAATAAGATGAGATGTCATTTTGGACGTGAAGTCTATTAGCTCACTTGTTGATGGACAAACTTCACAAATGTAGTGAAACTTTCCACATCTTCAAACTCCTTGCACTCTGTAGAAAATCCTTCAAATTAGCTCACAAATGATTTCCAAGCACTGAATGAACTAAGTTGCATGTGTTAGGAAATAAGGGATAAAATATGCGGAATAATCCCTCACATAATCACAACAGTAGAAACTAATATGCAGAAAATATTACAGATCTCAAATAAAAGTGCAGAATAAAATAACACAACACAAAGAGACAATATTTAACGTGGTTCACCCAATTTGGGCTACGTCCACCAAGAATCACTTGCTCAGATTTTATTACAAGCCACCGCTCTCTCAATACAATACCCAGATCTATTTGGAGCTATGCTCAACAAACTCTATAGAATTCACACCCGAATTCAAAACACATCTACAATGTTACATAATGCCTACCATATGCAAAAAACCATATAAATAGACAACTGCTTAAGTAGTTTTACAAAACTGTGGGTATCAAAACCATGGGCCAAAACTGTCCCATAAACCTATGGGTCAAAAATCCCACCCATATGAGAAAAGACATGTTTCCCGATATATCGGGCACGTTTTAAGGCCAAAATTTTTTTTTCGGGGGCTGCGCCCCCGAACCCCCTACTGGGGGCCCAGCCCCAAACCCTAGTGAGACAACTGTGGAAAGTGTATACAGTACTCTTAGTGTACAGTCTTCAACACTTTCTCACATGAAAACAGGCTCCACAACCTAACAATCTCCCACTTGGAGACTAGTTTTCCTCTGAGCAAGCTTCTCAACCCTTCACTAGTTTCCGTGAAGACCAACCAAAGCTGAACACAACTTCAATTTTTCCCTTGTGACCACCTTGGTCATCATGTCTGCAGGATTCTGACTGGTATGAATCTTCTCCAGCTTCAACTTCTCTTCCTCCAAAGTTTTCCTGATGAAATGGTACCTTAACTGTATATGCTTCGTCCTAGAGTGGAAAGCAGAGTTCTTAGCTAGGTGTATAGCACTCTGACTATCACTATGCAACTTTCCTTCCTCCTGCTTATGCCCCAACTCCTCAAGAAATTGTTGTAACCAAATCATTTCTTTGCTTGCCTCTGTGGCAGCAACATACTCAGCCTCTGTGGTTGACAAAGCCACCAGCTTCTGTAGTCATGAAATCTAGCTTATTGTTGTCCCACCTACAATGTAAACATAACCTATTCATGCTCCTCCTATTGTCTACATCTCCAGCCATATCTGAATCTACATAACCACACAAAGTGGTGTCTGATCCACTGTAGCACAAAACTATCCCCATGGTCCCTCTCAAATACTGAAGGATCCACTTTACTGCCTGCCAGTGATCTCTACCTGGATCACTCATAAATCTACTCACCGCTCCCACTGCATGGGCAATATCAGGCCTGGTGCACACCATGGCATACATCAAACTGCCAACCGCTGATGAGTAAGGTACCTTGGACATCTGGTTTCTCTCCTACTCTGTCTTGGGACACTGCTCCTTTGATAACTTGAAATGGCCTGCCAAAGGAGTCCCAACTGGTTTAGCATCCTGCATATTAAACCTCTCCAAGACCTTCTTAATGTACTCTTCCTGAGATAAAGTCAACTTCCGTTCCTTCCTATCCCGAGATATCCTCATACCAAGGATTTGTTTGGTTGCCCCCAAATCCTTCATAGCAAAGGATTCACTTAGCTGCTTCTTGAGTACTTTTATTTCCTGCATGTTTTTACCTGCAACCAACATGTCATCCACATACAGACAAAGGATAATATAACTGCCATCCTCAAATTTCTTTGTATACACGCAATGGTCAGAATGACATCTAATATAACCTTACTCCATCATGAAGCTATCAAATTTCTTATACCATTGACGTGGAGCTTGTTTCAAGCCATACAAGCTCTTCTTCAGTTTGCACACCATCTCCTCTTTACCTTTGACCTCATAGCCCTCTGGTTGCTGCATATATAGTTCCTCCTCCAAATCACCATGGAGAAATGCAGTCTTTACATCAAGCTGTTCTAAGTGCAAGTCTTCTGCTGCAACTATTCCTAGAACAGTTCTAATAGAAGTCATTTTTACTACAAGAGAAAACATCTCATCAAAATCTATACCTTTTTTCTGTGCAAACCCCTTGACCACCAACCGGGCCTTGTATCTTTTCTTTCCTCCTTCTTCCTCTTTGACTCTGAACACCCACTTGTTCTGTAATGCTCTTTTTCCTTCGGGTAGCTTCACCAAATCCCATGTCTGGTTCTCCATGAGAGCCTGATGCTCCTCATCCATGGCTTGCTCCCACTTCTTCCTGGCATCTACCTGCATTGCTTCATCAAAGCTCTCTAGCTCTCCACTATCAGTGAGTAATAAATAATAAAGAGAAGGAGAAAAATGTTCAGGTTCTCTTCTTACCCTAGAAGACCTCCTCAATATAGGAGTTTGGGGTTCCTGTTGAGGAGGTTCCTGAACTGATTCATGTGTCACTTTCCCATCCGGAAGATCCTCTACTACTGCATATTCTTTCTTGGATTCTTCCCTATTTTCCTGCAACTGCTGCTTATACATGACTTTCTCATTAAAGACCACATCCCTAGATTGAATGATTTTCTTGTCCTTAATACTCCAACATTTATATCCAAAGTCATCACCACCATAACCAATGAAAGTACATTTTTCTGATTTAGCCTCTAGCTTGGTCCTATCATCCTTGTCTATATGGACAAACACCTCACATCCAAAGACTCTAAGAAATGAATAATCAACTTTCTTACCATACCAAGCCTCCTCAGGTATGCCTCCATCCAAGGCACTTGAGGGTCCTCTATTTATCAAGTACACAGTTGTGCTCACCGCTTCTGCCCAAAAAGAAAGAGGCAGTCCTGCATGTAACCTCATGCTCCTAGCACGTTCCATTATTGTTCTGTTCATCCTTTCTGACACCCCATTCTACTGCAGAGTTCCTGGAACCATCTTTTTCCTGTGGATTCCATTCTTAGAACAATAATCATCAAATTCATTGCTGCAATACTCCCCTCCATTATCTGACCTGAGACATTTTAGCTTAAGACCTGTTTCATTCTCTACCAAGGCTTTCCATTTAACAAAAGTGTCAAATACATCAAATTTGTTTCTAATACAATAAACCCAAACTTTCCTTGTTGCATCATCAATAAAAGTAACATAATAACTTGAACCCCCAAGAGATGATACCTGAGCTGGCCCCCACACATCAGAATGCACCAGCTCTAACTTACTCTCTTTCTTTGTAGGTCCAACCTTGAGAAACCTTACTCGCTTCTGTTTCCCATATATGCAGTCCTCACAGAACTCCAAACATGTTTCTGTATATCCAGGAAAATCCTTCTTTATGATCTCCATGCCCTTATGGCTCATATGACCGAGCCTATAGTGCCACAATGTTGTATCTACTTCTGAAGCCACAAGATTACAAACATTAGTGCTATAAGTGGTTAAATACAAGGTTCCAACCTTCTTACCTCTTGCCACCACAAGAGCACCCTTGGTAACCTTCCAAGAGTCCACTGTAAATATCACAGTACAACCATCACTTCCCAACTGCCCTGCCGATATCAAATTTCATCTTAATGTAGGCACATGTCTGACATCCTTCAATAGCCAAGTATTCCCATTCTGCATCTTAACCTGAACAGAACCTTTTCCAACTATGCTGCAAGGCTCATCATCACCAAGAAAAACATGCCCAAAATCTCCTTGAACATAATCAACAAAATAATGCCTATGTGGAGTAGCATGGAAAGAAGCCCCCGAATCTAAAACCCAAGATTCAGTAATATTGTGCAAAGAAAGAATCAAAGCATCCTGACATACATTACCCGTTGCCACATTTGCCTCCTTGTTTTCTTCCTGTTGTTTCTTCTTGTCCCAAAGCTCCCAATAGTCCTTCTTTGCATGCCCAGACTTTCCACAGTGCCAGCATACTATCTTGCTTTTGGATTTTGACCTTGCCCGATCCTTTGATTTTCCACGGCTTCCTCTATTCTTCTGTCTCCCTCTAGTTTCCACTGTCAAAGCATTCCCTGAAGTAGAAGATTCACCAGAGCTTTTTCTTCACATTTCCTCACTTAGAATCACCCCTACAACATCCTCAAACTTCAACTTTGAGTTAGCTGGAACCGAGTTGCTTACCACCATTACCAGGCTATTCCAACTCTCAGGTAAAGAGCACAGAACTAATAAAGCCCTAACTTCTTCATCAAATTCTATTGTAACTGAAGCTAGCATATTTACAACCGTATTAAAATCATTTAAATGATATGATACTGAACCATTCTCAGACATCTTCATATTAAACAATTTTTTCATTAAAAATATCTTATTAGAGGTAGAGGGTTTTTCATACAACTTCCCTAATGCATCCATCAGTTCTTTTGTAGTCTTTTCCTTTGAAACATTAAATAATACCGAAGATGCAAGACACATCCGGATTGTCCCAAGTGCCTTCCTATCCAGCAAATCCCATTCCGCATCTGTCATGCTCGAGGGTTTGTTCACCTTCTCAGACAGTGGAATATAAAGATCCTTCTGATAAAGGTAATCTTCCATCTGCATCTTCCAAAGACTGAAATTCTGCCCATTGAATTTATCAACCCTAGATCTTCCATCATCTACCATAGCTCCCACTCAAGATAAAACTTTCCCTGTGATTCAACACTTTAGCAAACCAAACCAGGCTCTGATACCAATTGTTAGGAAATAAGGGATAAAATATGTGGAATAATCCCTCACAGAATCGCAACAGTAGAAACTAATATGCAGAAAATATTACAGATCTCAAATAAAAGTGCAGAATAAAATAACACAACACAAAGAGACAGTATTTAACGTGGTTCACCCAATTTGGGCTACGTCCACCAAGAATCACTTGCTCAGATTTTATTACAAGCCACCGCTCTCTCAATACAATACCCAGATCTATTTGGAGCTATGCTCAACAAACTCTACAGAATTCACACCCGAATTCAAAACACATCTGCAATGTTACATTATACCTACCATATGCACAAAACCATATAAATAGACAACTACTTAAGTAGTTTTACAAAAACCGTGGGTATTAAAACCATGGGCCAAAACCGTCCCATAAACCTATGGGTCAAAAATCCTGCCCATATGAGAAAAGCACATTTCCTGATTGATCGAGCACATTTTAAGGCCCAAAAAAAATGGGGGCTGCACCCCCGGACCCTCGCTCGGGGCCTGGCCTGGCCTTGAACCCCGGCAAGACAATTGTGGAAAGTGTACATTACTCTTAGTGTACAGTCTTCAACACTTTCCCACATGAAAATAGGCTCCACAACCTAACAACATGGTATTTATAACTTTCCCTTGTGTTCTTGAACTATCTTAGAGCATTTTAGAGGAACCACCTCCTCCACCATTAGTATTTGGCACAGTAACAATGACAACTTGTTTTATTGGTGTTGTACTTTCTAGCAGCACACCTCCATACACACATCCTAGATCTTAATTTGTTTGATTACCGCTCATCATTCCAAATTTGTATGTTTTGCAAGTGCTAGTATTAAATTGTATTCTCTTTGGTGTTTCTGTAATAGATTTTTAAAACAAATAAGAATCTACTATTCAAAACATCATTTTCTTTTTATGTATTTTCTTCTTTGTCACTTTCTATCATTGGTCATATCTATTATGGGATCTAGTTGCATGAATAGGCATTGTAGGTTGGGAAAGAATCCCCTCCATCTTTTACTACAACTCCCCAACCTCTTGAGTTATTTTCCTAGAACACATCTTATTATGCTCTTAGTACTCTTTGTCAATCGTTTCTCCCTCATGTCATAACCAATTCTCCTAGTTTTACCCGATTGTTCCTGAGGTTTCTTCCCTCTGAAGTAGTTCCCTTTTAGTTATCACCTATCACCAAGTCTCTTCATATTGCATCCATCTCAAAGTGTGCTCATCTAAGGAATCTATGATGCAATCATTTTTTTGCTTCCTTTCCCTTCCCTTGTGTGTTTCTCATGTGTGAAGAAGAATTATCCATCCATAGGGAAGTTATCAATTCCCAAATCTACCATATGATTCTTGATATATAAAGGGAATATCTTTAAATACTATCCACGTGGTTCACGAAATAAATCGCACTAGGATTTGTCTACGCAAGCAAATTTTGACACCATGTATTCAAGGACATAACTAAAAATCATAACTTTCCACTAGTAATCTATAACATACATCTAATTTGCATCATGTTTTTCAATTTTCCTTGTGTGCTCCAAGGTCCAATTCTACTTCTTTCCCAAATTCAAATTCTTATACAAATAGTAGGCCACTAGCCAAACATATAGGTTCACTAGAAGTTGGATGAAAAATGTTTCATAGAGTTCAATGTACATATTATTTTCCACCCAATTCCTCAGAGGGTAATTATGAGAAAAAATCTTGAGAATGGGATGTCTCTATGTAAAATATTCTCTAAATTTTTCTTTCCAAAATTTAATATTCTCTTGTGTGAATTGGAACATATTTTTCCCACTTCATCATCTCAACACAATAATGATGGTCCTGGAAATGGAACCAAAATTTAATGTGTCTAGTTTCACTACCAACTCATGTTAAGATGAGCATGAACATTTATGAACCTATAACACACAAAGAAATGTTATCACCTTGTGCCAACCTATTACACTAAGGCGGAAACCTTAGCATGCTCACCCAAGGTGCCATATATTTTTGGTCCCCATCATGTTTGGCATGTTGATATGAAGTGGGTGCACATACATTACAAATTTTGAAAACAAATCATACTATAACAACAGAAAGATAATAAATAAACACATTTTCACATGAATAATAACTCCATCATACTCCATATTCATATAAAAAAACATCTCTCATATGAGTTCATTGGTGATTACATTGGTTACCTTGTTAATAATAACTATCCCACACACACACATATATGTCCTTACACTGACTGTGGTGCATTCTATTTACAAAAATCCCCTAAGGGGTATATATATTAGTGTGGACTTACCCGTCATTAGTCAAACAAGATTTATAACTAGCTTTTGGGTTTTATTTTTAACTACTAACTATTATAAAGAGGTATCATATATGTTATGCGTCATCATCTTATCCTTTTTACTTTGTATGGTAGTCTTTCTTTGTTTCATGGAAGTCCCGCCACTTACAAATGGTTCCTCCTTTTTCATGCATGCTTTTTTTGGCTTCTATTAGAATATTTATTTCCTTTTCCAACTACATTTTCCACACACCGCCTTCTTATCCTTAACATGAACACATTATAAATGTAGTTGTATTTCTATCTTTATCCCATCTGATCGTCTAGTTTTTTGAAATTTCTTTCCCATACAATTATTCATTGAACCCAATTGTTTGCATGTGTTTCTTTATGTAGTATATCCACGGGTATAAATTTATCTTCATGTTCTATATTCACACAAGGATTTTCCATTTTCTTTTCCCACAAATTCCATGTAACTTTTCCTTCTTCTCCCCCAAATGTGTGCACTCCAAATAATAGGAAAGAATAAAAAATAATATTGATTTCCCGATTTGGGACTTAGCTAAAATAATGTATAAGAATTTAGGGGCTCAAAAAAGGTGTGTTCTTATACCCAATTGTAACCACATCAAGGAGGTCTTATATAATATCACGAAGCTTAAAAATTCATTTGTGGAGTGACTGATGCATTGGTGGCAATCAAAATGAGCATTAACATCAAATATATTACCATGAGGGGTAATTATATCAACTTCAAGTGGCAGAGGGAGACATACAAGGTTACACTCAAGTAGTTATTGAAGCACTTTCTATGGTGCACAGGGTGATCATATGAAATTTCGTCATGAAGGTTGTAATCATAGATTTGTAGGTTGAGACACTATATTGAAAGTGGTTAAATAGCTTCAAGTTTATTTTAGACATAAAATCATGCACATACTACTATTTTACTATACCACCAAGAATGTTTTTTTATGTATGGATGTTGATTAAGAAAAAGTATTCACTGGTGACACACTTCCTAGTGCATCCACTTGCTTTGATTGATTCCATTTTTTTATCTCTCACATCTATCACTTCTAAACCTAGTTTTGGTTAGGTCACAGGGATCCTTGTCTTTTAGTCTTCTCACATTTGTAGTCATTTTTCTCAAGAAAATAGCACCTAGGATTGGACACTAGTGCCCATGCGCTCCTTTCCTCTTTGTTTTTTTTCACATTTTTACATTTGTGGTTGGCCTTTTTGATTTTCTTACTCCTATCTCGAGGTTCTAGTTGGCATGTCATGTCACTAGTGTCGAAATTCAAACAAGATATCCCTATATAAACACAACATACATAACATTATAATGGTAGGTCAATTGTATCAAGGGCTATCTATCTACATACTATTAAAGGGACTGCATTTTGGGCTTATTATTTTGCATACATTACATAGGAAGGGGAAATTTATAAATTTCATCCACACATATTGCATTCTATCGAGCTAGAGCTTGATGTCTTGGCGGCATTGGCACGAGGGAAACCTAAGGACACGATTCTACACACACACACACACACACACACACACACACATAGAACTACATGGATTCTGATATGTAGTGCCTTGCTTGGTTGTAAGTTCACTATGTTGGGTGACTTTTGGGGTCAATTTGACTCCCCATTTGCATCTTTCTTTTTTAGGATTTGATGCACTTTGGGATTTTTGCAAGATACTTTTTTTTTGCAAATTACCAGTGAACTCGGTGATATTCTAACGACCTACACATGATCAATAGAGAAGGATAGTGAAACCCTAACAACACCAAAAAAATCAAGTTCTGACCCTCTATGAAGTCACATGCACCTACTGAAGTTCTCTAGTACCCAGGCACCGTTTCCCCTTTCTAGGCCATTATGTAAGTTCTATAATTTATATCGAGCGTTTCCAAAATTCTACCTAGCATTTTCATCAATTGTTCTAGTTTGGGTATACTTCGGGAAAAACAAAAATAAGATAAGTACCCTATCACTTTCATTGGATTACATAGTTACATCTTTGAGGTGCCTGACATTTGTATATCATTGTAGTGAATTTGAAATTATATTTAATAATAAATCTATATTTTATCAAATCATTTGGTGAACCCCTCTCTTATAACTCCTTGTCTTAGGATCCACTAAACCCTAATGGCTAAAATTAGATCTTCCTCTCTTAGGAAAGCTATGCATCATGTGAGTGTCAATCCTATCCTTGATGATGTTGTTGAGGCTAAACTTCGTGATCTTTATCGGAATGTTCAATTTGATGACAATGTGCAAAAAAAATTTGATGCTAATGAATAGAAAGTGCCTACTAGTTTTTCCCACTCTACTCTAAGCATTATTTCTAAGGCTCAAAACTATTTTGTATGTAATCCTTGTTATTACATCGTCACCAAGACTAGTCCACCTTTTATTTCTGTTGAAACTCTTGATGATGCTATTATCAATTATATGCTTGGTCTTGATTGCGATACTGTAGATAAAAATAATAATGAAAATGTACACATGCATGATGTTATTTCTCATACTAGTTAGGATTAATGTAAAGTTTTATCTCATGCTTCTTCTATTTATGATAATGTTTTTAATGATTGTAAAGATCACTGGGGGTCTACTTAGTAAAATTATGGTATAACACATTCATTCGAAGGGTATTGAAGAATACCCTTAATTCTAGTTTTTACCTCTAATAATTCAATTGATAATACCCCCTCCCATTATATTATTAGAATAAAAACACCCCCTATTTTTTCCATATACCTTACTTACCTGTTTTTCCACGAAAATTTTATTTACCCCTTTTTATTTCTACCCTAATATATTAAACAAAAAATATATATCATTTTTTTCATTATTATTATTTTGTAACATGCATTTTCTCTTGAAAGATAGTTTGAAGTCATTCAAGACCTATTACCAATTACCTTAAAAATGTTAAGCTTTAATCATTTATTAATAGTTCTTCAAATAATTAAGATGGTGAAATAATATCAATTGTTTTGAAAAACATACCCAATCCTAGTTTTCCACCATCTTATTATTTCTTGGTTAAGAATCTCTTAATTGAGATTTCTTTATTCAAATAGAGATTATAATTTAACTTTATGACCACACTCCTTAAATTTAAATTCTAAGGTATTTAGTTTTAAAAACTAGGGTTCAAATGTTTTAGTTTTATATTAAAGTTAAACCTCCATTTCCTTTGGCCCACCTCTCTAACCTACCTTTAATACCTGATTCAAAATATTAATAAATTAAACCCTTTCACCCCTCATGTCTACTGGTATATTGACTTCACTTTTATTAATTTTAATTACCTCAATATGAACTCACGTGCTAGGATATTGCCTAGCTAATGAACCCCCGTGGTAAAGATACATCTCATGATATTTCTTCTCCTACTTCACTCTATGTTGATGACTCGTTTGATGAAATACTTGCATGTGAAACTTTGTCTGATACTGATTATATTTCTGAGCATGAACATGTTAATGAAGATTCTACTTCTCTTAAGACTGTTGAATGTGAATCGTCCACTCCACTTTCATCTACTTCTGAGGTCATTTTGATGGCATTCATGATGATTCTTCAATTCCTACTAGCTCACCTCTTATGGCTTCTTTTGATTCTGCTGCTAGTATTTCTGTTAATATTCCATGTTCGTCTCCACCTCTCTACTTTTCTTCTTCTATCGATGACATCCATTTTTCTTCTTTTATTTCTTCTAGTGCATCACCTCTTATTTCTTCTGAATCTACATCTAGTGTGTCCATAGCATATTCATCTTCCACTTCTTCCTCTCATAATCCCATGATCACTCATAACAGAAAGCTTCAACCTCTCAATGTGCCTCTCACATATTCTATGATTCCTCCACATGATATTTTATCACTCATGCATGTTGTTGGTTAGTTGCAATCTCAATTTCAATCTCTCACTCTTGAAAGAAAATCCTATTATGATTCTATTGATAATAACTCTCATCATGGAAATCCTATTCCAAAGAAAATTCACAATTTAACATTTACTAAGGTTTTCATCATGCCTACATTTTCATGTTTCGATGGCATTAAAAATCCATATCTGCATCTTAAGCATTATCACTTAGCTATGGATTCTTATTCGAATGATCGACTATTGCTAAAAGCCTTCCATCATAGTCTTGTTGATGATGCTCTTTAATGGTACACTCATTTTCCTTTCAGACATATTATACATATTCTGAAATGAAAGATGATTTTCTTAGAGGCTTTATGCTTAATAATGGTCCTAGAGTCACATATGATCACTTACCTAGCTTGCGTCATGGAAAGAACGGGACTATTCTAGATTACATTTTACGTTTCAATTCTTGCATGCATCAATTAGTATTTCAGCCTATTGATTTAGAGAAGTAATTTATCTTTTTCATGGCTTGATTCCTACTTTCAAATAATGATTGCAATATGATACATGTGAATCATTTACACTTTTATGTTATAAGTTCATTGATCTATAATATGATTTAATTATTACACATGTTATAGATCATCCTTCTACTCCTTCTATCAGTGTGTCATCTTCTACTTCGTCGCCTCTTCCATCTATTAAGAATCCTCCAAGGTCTCTATCTACTCCATCTCACAAGAATGTTCCATCCCCTCCACCACATAATAATCCTCCATCTCTTCCACCACGTCACTTTCCGCCTAAGTCTTTGCCATCTCCTAGTCAAGATCTACTAAATTTCTCACATGATGCTAAGCCTCATGTTGTCTTGCGTGCTCTGATTGATGAGAACTTAATTTGATTGCCTTCCAATCAACATCATCATCTGCATTGCTTGCATTGCCAACACGATCGTCCTTATTGTAATTATCACCACATCAGTGGCCATCATGACAATAACTATTGTGATCTTCATGAAAAATTACAACTATTAGAGGACAAGGGTGTCATTGCCTTTGGCTCTCGCTCTCATGAGTGGTTTTTTTCTCCAATTCGACACAAGCATGATGCTCCTTTGGTTCACTTGTCTCCTTCACACTTCTAAGGTCGTCATTCATCCACCTCATAAATTCATTATTCATGCACAACCTCCACCTAGCTCATCCACCGTTGCATCATCTCATCCACCACACAATGCTCCTACTACACATCAGATTCCTAAGCCATCGACATCTTTGCTTCTTACCACTGCATCTCCCATCATTCACACCATCTCATCCAAAATTCAGTTTAGCTTATACACTCATGTTGTTACAACTTCACATGCTTCCACTGATCCTCTCCACCCTCTTCATCTTTAGTAGGTGATTTTTCTAACCTCATTACCCAATGACACACTCTTGTTCTTATAGTTCCTACATGACAGTTGAGGGATATGTTACAATAAGAACCTTGCTCCATCTTTGTGCTATATGCTTCATTGATCTATCTATCTAGTGTACACTATCAAACCATATCGTTCATTCTTGATTGTTAATGAGTCTTATATAAATGAACCTCATCTTCTTACACATATGCTGGGGGGCATTACTCTTCTTCCCCCTTTCTTCATCAGGCTTACACATGATTTTTACGATCATTTAAATCACATTATTCATCACATACATACATCTATTACCATTTATCACATCTTTATTCATACATACAATTCAATTTCCACATATTACCTATCTATCTATATCCTAATCAGCATCATCATCCATTTATCAATATAATCATTTATGCAATACAAATCAAAAATTTACATATGAACAACAATCGTCATATCACATATCAAAGAATATCAACATAACACAATAATATTGATCATCCATTTCTATATATCGTCACAAGTCATAGTTACAAAAAATAAAATTGTTGGGGACAAATCCCCCATGCATTGCTACATCAGTATATGTCATACATCATCATCATTGTCACTATAAACAACTGCAGAAGCTCTAGAAATAGAAGTTTCACCACTCAATCTACGCCACTGGTCACAACCCTATATCTCTCCACCTGTCTGCATAATAATTTCAACTTGAATTACTGCTCAGTGAATCCACCCTACAATTCTACAGACCTCATGAGCACATCTTGTCTTAGGGCTCCACCTCCTATAACCTCCTTAGATGATTGAGTCTCAGCCCATGCCTCGTCACACTCACTCAATAATATGGTATAGATCACCGTAACTATTGCTATTGGCTCGAACAAATGGGCATGCTCACCCACAATAGCGTCTAGTCACTCCAACATCCCACCTCCTATGAGAATATTTGTAGGTACATTCCATATCAATGTGTGGCTTGATGAATCAACAATCAATGACAAATGTGCATCACCTGCAACCATATAGCGATGTATTAGTTACTACACATGATGACCATAATAAATAAACTAAGTGACAATAAAAAAGTAACAACTAACAAATATTGGCGCTCTGCTATCCTTGTTATTATACCATCACCATCAGGGGAAGGTTCCTACCCCTCTACTCCTCCAACTGGTGGTGCTCCCACTTCATCCACAATGATCGGAAATAATAGCACCCATTGGTGAACTTGCCACCATGCACCATATGCCTCGATACATCCTGCATCGTCTACATGTATTGGCTCTATGGTCACATCCATCTCATCTACACCAAGGACCACTAGTTGTGATCCTATAGGTCTTGGTATCACTCACAGATTGCTCAGTGCTATAGTAGCTTGCACTCATACATATGACTCTGAGGGAACATCCTGAGCCATACTTAACTACCATGACACATGCTTTACCTAGAATAGCTCGGATACCCTTGGGAACAGATCCTCTAGCCACATAATACATCAGATACATCATAACTCTAATCCATCCTCTGGCCACCCTCCATAGGCTCGATATGGCCTCCATATAATGGCCCCTAGCCCTATATGATCAAACATCGATCTATAGGTAGTAGTATCTAATCTCCTACTATGTGTGTTTGTTCACCTCATTGTAAAAATCTAGGGCCTCACCCAATCATCCCATGGCCCACTGAGTGGCCTCAATATTGCAATGTGCTCATAGGCCCATACATGTAACAATGTGGTGGCTCCAAGTCCACCCCCATGTTCCTCCTGTGTGAACCTGTATAGATCTTTGTAAAAATGTGCTAGTACACATCAAGCCCAAAAAAATAGTCCCATCCTCCTCTATATGCTGACATATATCATGAATCTTATATAATATGCCCACATCACCACCCTCCACTTCCAATGATGAAGAAATCATTCTTGCAAAGAAATTATACAATTGCGGAACACCTAATCTCAATATGGAATCCAAGCTAATGTGGGTCTTTGTCTATACCCATGTCTTTGTAAAGTATAACCTAGCTACTCTCATCTACATCTAAGCATCCTCTATGACCATCATCTATACTCTCTCACCCACAACATGTAGTCACAAAATATGATACACATCCTCTAGGGTCACAATCATCTCCCCAGTAGGAAACTAAAAAGTTCAAGTATCTGCACAACACCTCTCGCATAATGCAGTAATCGTTAGAATATTATGGGGTACCTCCCCCAACCTTGCTATGTGTCACAGGTCAGCATGACTTAGTATACCCCACTTAGTGTCAGATAGACCCAAAGTCAACAACATTCTTAAGTGTCACCTGTCGTGGAACACCCTTGAATGAATATCCCTATGAACAACACAAAGCACCAACACAATCATGACATTAGCACTGCATATATTCCTGACAAAAATAATACATACTACCAATAATCATCAAATATCACTTATTTCACCTTTTGAAGTCAAAACATCTTTTTGTGTTGTCAGTGCCTAGGAGCACGATGCGGGCACCTAGGAGTAGGTCACCAACGCCTAGAACTAAATGTTGTATCAAAAAGGATGTTAGCACCTTGGCCACTCTCACCCATGTTATAAATGGTCAAAAATTTGAAAACTCAAATTTTTCAAAAATCAACAAAAATGAGAAAATTTCATCAATTTTTTTGAAAATAACCGCACTTACCAACTCATATGTCGTCCGTGTTGCCATGGCCGCTGCCACCATATCAAATCTAGATAATCTCAATGCTCTAATATGTGAAATCCTTGCAATCTCAAAGCTCAAACTCTCAATCAATCAAGGTTAAAATGAAATTACTATTCACCTTTTACTATTACTATATATAACAATCTTCAATTTCCCATTTGACTATGGTTACTATTTATGCATGTTCTTCCAAATAATACATGACACAAGATTTTTCTCATATCTTGAGCTTCGCTACTATTTTTTTCTGTCATGTTTGTGCCATTCAGTTTAGAATTACTCCTACCATCGTATTATACATATTCCACAACACTATATTCCAATCTGGCACATTTTCAACTCAAAATATACACCATTTTGCGACATCTACTATACTTCATTCTGCTAACTATTACATCATTTCACATTTACTTTTGGCTCAGTGTTTATTCTTTCTCCCACTCTCCCTTTCACTAAAAGGGAGGCATACAATCAGGATCACCCTACGATACATCTCATACTACTATTCATCTCATACTACTATTCAATCACTACACACTCCTAATACATTGTTATCAAAACATTTCTCATACAATATGTGACATTTTCTACTACTTTCTATCTATCCCCCCTAATGACCTAATCTGGGGGGGAAAAGGAAAAAAATATCTCCATGAGTAATCTATCATATACATTCAATCTCAAAACAAACATTCAATATTAGAATCGAACAAGCATCACTTCATTATTCCTCCCAAATGACCTAACTTGGGAGTTGCTTCACTATTTTCCCAGATGCCCTAACATGGGAATTTTTTTCACATTACTTCTAGATGACCTAACATGGAAGCAATCTAACACTATATATATCACGACACCTATAGAGTGGGGGCAATGTGACATCATTACCTTTCCTACACTGCTCCTATATGGATTATTTAACTTGGATTGAAATGGAACAAAATTAGGTCTTTATCCATCTGTAGCAGTTGGACCTTTTGAGGATGTAATCATAGTTGGAGGGTAAAACTAGACCTTTCTCCCCAACACTCTTCCTCTGATGACAAGATGCCTAGCTGCTTCAGTTTTTCAAACATATAAAATCAGGTCGAGAACTGATCACTCCCTACCCCTTCAAATATCCATTTGGAAAAAAATTCAAAATCTCCAACCACTCGAAATTAAATCATCAATTTATCCAATTTCTACTTACAATGGTTCATCATCTCTATTTACACCACATAGATTGACACATTCATCCATGGTTCACCATGTTATATGTTTTCATGTTTTGCACGTACTTCTGTAAAAGGGCTTCTCATAGGTATGTTCCTTACTTCCTTTACACTACTTGAATTTCATTCAAATAACATAGGGGGGGGGGGGTAAATTTAGACATAAAATCACACACATACTACTATTTTACTATATCACCAAGTATTTTGTTTTATGTATGAATCTTGAGTAAGAAAAATTATTCATTGGTGACACACTTCCTAGTCCATCCACTTGCTTTGATTTTTTCCATTGTTTTTATCTCTCACATTTGTCACTTCTACACCTAGTTATGGTCATGTAACAAGGATCCTTGTCTATCAGTCTTCTCACATTTGTCATCAGTTTTCTCATGACATTAGTGCCTAGGATTAGACACTAGTGCATAGGCCCTCCTGTCCAACCTAGGCACTTCTGTCCACTTTATTTTTGTTCACATTTTTGACATTTGTGGTCGGCCTTTTCTTAATCCTATCTCGAGGTCCTAGTTGACATGTCATGTCACTAGTGTCGAATGTTAAGTCCTTAATCATATATCTTATATTGGATGTATACAGCCAACTTGTGGCTATCATAACTTTTTATCATTATGTATCTCTTTCATATATGTTATATTATCATTAGTGGGTCAGCATTGGTGTTGGCCATAGCATAGGAATAGTATATATAGGGGTTAGTAGGTAGTAGTTGATATCATATTGAGCATTTGAGTCTTATTGTTTGGTTTGTAGGTTGCCCCCTCGAAGTGGTTAAGCTATTCTACTTGCACATTGAGATCATTTATCTAAAATATTGTCTTCATTGGTGTTATATTGTTGTTAATAATCATATTTATACAAGTAATTCCATTACAAGTGGTATCAGAGCTTGAACTTGGCCAGCACTGCGTCAAACCTTAATTGTGAAGGTTCGACCATATCTCTAAATTGGTAGAGAATTTTTTGTGGTGTGGTGAAATAAGTCACATAATCTCCCCTACAAATTTTAAGAATTATTGACTTGGTTTCCAAAAGTTATACCGGTTTATGTTTTTTCATAATTCGGCTAGTTAGGGTGCAATTTGTGGAATTTTTCAAAGTTATTTACATTTCCAGAAAGATAATTAAAAATTAGTTTGAGTTTGTTCTTTTATTTTTATTTTTTTAAATCTGAATTCCTATTGAAATCCCAAACCCTAAATTTCGACCTTGATCCCTAAATACTACCATTTTGGGGCATCATGGCTGGGCCTTCGACAAGAGGGAAAAATATTCTCATCACTCCGGGTAAAACCCCTGACAAGGATGAGATAATAGTTGAGGAGTTAGATTCAAAAAGGGTATCTACAAAGTCCTTATGGTTAGGGTTTACTTCAACAGACCATAAGGTCAGTTATCTTGAGTTAGAGTTGTGAAACCTCGAGGGTAGAGTTGTCAGAAAAGATGTAGAAAAGATTGGACAACGATTGGAGGATTTCATTCACCAATTTAGTTATAATATCATGGGTCATCATATCCTTCCTAATCAACCACAACTCAATCATACTCATATTAACTAGGGTGGATCTTTAGGTCAAAGTAATAGACAAACTAGCCAGGGTGGATCTATAAACATGACCAATCCAAATACAAACACTCTGCAAGCCCATAACATGATTCCAAAATTGGAAATGCATAAGTTTGATGGAAAGGATCCACTCAATTGGATTAACCAGATGGATAATTTCTTCGATCTTCATCAGATTCCATCGGGACAAAAGGTTACCATGACATCATTGTATCTTGAACCTGACCAATTCATTTGGTATCGATGGTTATGTTATCAAAGGAAAAATAATGGCCTGAATGTTACATAGACAGTCTTCACCGAAGAGTTGTAATTGCACTATAGTTCTAGTGTGTCAGAGAATTATTTCAGCCAATTAGCAAAGCTAAGACAAACAAAATAGTCAAATATTACATCCATCAATTTCAAAACCTTTTCTTACGAGTGGAAAATAGTCTTGAAGAGAATCTGAGTGACTTATTTCTTGGGGGTCTTAAAGAATAAATTGAGACTGAGGTGCATATGTTTAATCCTCATAAGGTTTTAGATTCTATTATCATGGCATGTAGGGCAAAGGAAAAATTTCTTTCCAGTAGGAAACAAACTGTCAGTAATATCAGAGATCGTAGCACCTTTCCACCACCATTCCCTCAGCCAGTTAAACTAGCACCTCAACAAATTGAAGAAAAGAGAGCCAAAGGGTTATGTTTTAATTGTGACAACAAAATTGGACCAGGACATAAGTGTGGTGAAAATAAGTTGTTCTATATTGAGGGACCTAATGAAGAAGATGAAGAGGTAGAGCTAGAGGAGGAATTAGGAGATCCCCAACTAACAATATCATGTCATACAATTTATAGTATTAGCACTCCCCAAACTCTCAAAGTAGTTGGATTCTTTAAAAACGGGAGGGTAACAATGTTGATTGATTCAGGAAGTACTCACAACTTCATCAATCATAAGTTGGCGGTACATTTGAATTGATTTGTTTATCCAGCTCCAGAATATTAAGTCATGATCGCTGATGGGAAAACTGTTAGTTGTTCAGGAAAATGCCATAACATTAATCTCACCATGGGATATTACTTTCTAAATAGCAATATGTATGCCATTGCCATGGGAGGATTGGACATTGTTTTAGGAGTTCAGTGGCTTATCACCTTGGGAACCATTGAAATGAATTTCTAGGCGTTGTTCATGTAATTTTAGTTAGAAGGGAGGACTTTTAAACTAAAAGGACTAAGAGCAAAGTCTCCATAGATGGTAAGTTCTCATCAGATGCAAAAATTGCTTAGAAAAGGTGCAGAGGGGTTTGTGGCACAGCTATTTTCATTGGAAGCACATCATTCCAATACATTTATACCTACAGATATGCAAGCAGTTATAGATGAGCACTCAATGGTGTTTGGAAAAATGCCCAAGGGTTTTCCTCCAAAAAGAGACCATGCCATCAAGTTAATACCAGGGAATCAACCACCCAACATTAGACCTTATAGGTACCCCTATATGCAAAAGAGTGAGATTGGGAAGATAGTCCAAGAGATGTTAGAAGGAGGACTTATTTATCATAGTCAGAGTGCTTAATCTTCTCCTGTAGTAATGGTATAAAAAAAAGATGGAAATTGGTGCATGTGTCAAGATTACAGGGAACTCAATGAGTACACATTTAAAGATACATTTCCTATTCCTGTAATTGATGATTTTTAGATGATTTACATGGTGTTTTTTACTTTACAAAACTTGATCTTCATTCTGGATATCATCATATTAGAATCAGGGATGAAGACACTCATAAAACAACCTTCGGGACACACGAAGGACACTATGAGTTCTTGGTAATGCCTTTTGGACTAACAAATGCACCCTCTAGATTTCAAAGCTTGATGAATTCCATCTTTAAGCCATTTCTGCGAAATTTTTTTAGTGTTCTTTGATGATATATTAATCTATAGTAAAACATGTGAGGAACACCTGCATCATGTAAATAAGGTGTTGGAAACTCTTGAACAACATCAAATTTATGCAAAGCCTTCTAAGTGTTCTTTTCGTGTCAAGGAGGTTGAATATTTGGGTCATGTTGTCTCTTATGAAGGTATTAAAGTGGATCCTAAAAAGATAAAATCCATGCTTGGATGAAGTTTCCCAAAACCCTAAAAAATATCTGAGGATTTTTGGGGCTTACAGGTTATTATCATAGATTTGTAAGGAACTATGGAAGCATCATAGCACCACTCACAGCTTTATTGAAGAAGGACTCTTTCCATTGGAATGAGAAAGCTACTATGGCATTTGAGAAGTTGAAGAAGGCCATGTGCACCACACCAGTTCTAGCCACCCCAGATTTTTCCAAAACATTCATTATTGAATGTGATGCTTCAGGGTATGGTATGGGGGTAGTACTCATGCAAGAAGGTCGACCCATTTCCTTCTAGAGCCATCAATTCAAAGGTAAGAATATATATAAACCAATTTATGAGAAAGAAATGCTAGCAATACTTCATGCAATGAAGCAATGGAGACCATATCTAATGGGCAGGCATTTCAAAGTAAGGACAGATCATGATAGTTTGAAATACTTCTTAGAGAAACGCTTGTCATTAGAAGAACAAAAGAAATGGGTCTAAAAAATGTTGGGGTATGATTTTGAGATAATATACAAGAAAGGGAAAGAGAATAAAGTTGTTAATGCTTTATCTCAGAAGGATGAGTCATCCAAGGCATTGTTGTGTGCCATATTTTTATCACAGGAGGATTGGATAGAGGATGCAAGGTCTGAATGGAAAAATGACCCAAGTACACAAAATCTCATTCAGAATCTCCAACAAGATCCAAGCATGTGAGAAAAATTGTATGGAAAGGAGATGCTTTATGGTATAAAGATAGATTATATCTATGTAAGAATTCAATCCTTAAAAATAGGGTTCTATCTAAGCTCCATGCTTCTCCAATAGGGGGGCATTCTAGCTTCTTGAAGAATTATCATCAAATCAAGCATGATTTTTTCTCGGACGGGCTAAAAGGGGATGTCCAAAAGTTTGTGGTAGAATTCATGGTTTGTCAGCAAAATAAGGGTGAAACAATTAAGTCCCCAGGTCTTTTACAACCTCTATTTATTCCTAGCCAGAGGTGGGAAGAGGTGTCCATGGACTTCATCATAGGATTGCCTAAATCATAAGGTAAAAATGTAATCATGGTGGTGGTGGACAGACTCACCAAATATGCCCAATTTTTTGCCTTATCACATCCATTTTTTGTGAGTACAGTAGCAACAGCCTTCAAGGATACAATTCAAAAGCTACATGGGACACCAAATATTATAGTAAGTGACTGAGACCCTATCTTTACTAGTAATTTTTATATTGATTTGTTCTCATGCTTGGGCACACAACTAGCTTGTAGTTCCTCTTATCATCCCTAGTCTGATGGGAAAACAGAGGTGGTAAACAAGTGCTTGGAGGGATATCTTCGTTGTTTTACGTCAGATAAGAAAGCAAGATGGGTCTAATGGTTATCATTGGCGGAATGGTGGTATAACACCTCCTTTCATACTTAATCTAAAAGGTCTCCTTTATTGGCATTATATGGGTACCATCCACCATCTATCACTTCATCTTTAAGAGTCCAGCCAATGATTCGAGTAGTTGAAGAACATATTCAACACCAACAAGAGGTGTTTTCTAGTCTTAGGGAGAATTTGGCCATGTCACAAAACTGCATGAAACAACGGGCATACCAACATCGCAGCGAAAAACATTTTAAAGTCGGTGATTGGGTTTTTTGTGTGTTTACAACTATATAAGAAAATGCCCTTGAAACAACAAAAATAGGATAACAATCTTTCACCTAAGTATTATGGCCCTTATCAAGTGTTACAAAAGATTAGCAATGTAGCATACAAACTGGAACTTCCTCCGGCTACTTGAATTCATCCATTCTTCCATGTATCTTGCCTAAAGAAGGTAATTAGACAGACGATATCAACCCAGAAAATGTTACCAACACTTGATGAAGAGGGAAGAATCATATTGGAACCAGAATGCATCCTTCAGACACGCACTAAGTGATTGAGGACGAGGGTCTTCACTGATTATTTGATCAAGTGGAAAAATCTAGATAATGAAGACGCAAATTGGGAGGATGCAAACTTCCTACAATAACATCTAGATCTTCTCAACATTGGGGACAATGTTTCTTTCAAGGGTAGGGGCATGCTACGTCCTTAATCATATATCTTATATTGGATGTATATAACTAACTTATGGCTATTATAACTTATTATCATTATGTATATCTTTCATATATGTTATACTATCATTAGTGGGTCGTACTTGGTGTTGGCCATAACATAGGAATAATATATATAGGGGTTAGTAGGTAGTATTTGATATCATATTGAGCATTTGAGTCTTATTATTTGGTTGGGAGGTTGCCCCCTCGAAGTAGCTAAGATATTATACTTGCACATTGAGATCATTTTTTTGAAATATTGTCTTCATTGGTGTTATATTGTTGCTAAGGGCTTCTCACATGTATGTTCCTTACTTCCTTTACACTACTTGAATTTCATTCAAATAACATAAAGGGGTGGGGGGGAATTTAGACATAAAATCACACACATACTACTATTTTACTATATCACCAAGTATGTTGTTTTATGTATGAATCCTGAGTAAGAAAAAGTATTCATAGGTGACACACTTCCTAGTCCATCCACTTGCTTTGATTTTTTCCAATTTTTTTTATCTCTCACATCTGTCACTTCTACACCAAGTTATGGTCAGGTAACAAGGATCCTTGTATATCAATCTTCTCACATTTGTCGTCAGTTGTCGCATGAAACTAACACCCAGGATTAGACACTAGTGCCCAGGCCCTCCTGTCCAACATGAGCACTCATGTCTGCTTTGTTTTTGTTCACATTTTTGACATTTGTGGTCAGCCTTTTCTTACTCCTCTCTCGAGGTCCTATTCGGCATGTCATGTCACTAGTGTCGAAATTCAAACAAGATACCCCTATATAAACACAACATACATACCATTATAATTGCGGGGCAATTTTACCAAGGGATATCTATCTACATACTATCAAAGGGACTGCATTTTGGGCTCATTACTTTGTATACATTGCATAGGAAGTGAAAGTTTCTGAATTCCATCCACATATATTTCATTCTATCTAGCTAGATCCCGATATATTGGCGTCATTTATGTGAGGGAAACCTAAGGACACGATTCTACACACACTCACATAGATCTACATGGAGTCTGAGATGTAGTGCAGTGCTCGGTCATAAGTTCACTTGGGTGACTGTCGAGGTCAGTACAACTCCCCATTTGCATATTTGTTTTTTAGGATTTGATGTAATTTGGGGTTTTGTAGGTTATCACTGAACTTGGTGATATTCCAATGACCTATAGGTGATTAACAGTGAAGGATAGTGAAACCCTAACGACACTAGAAAAATCAAGTTCCGACCCTCTGCATAGTCACAGGCACCTAAAGAAGGTATCTAGCGCCCATGTGTTATTGCCCCTTCCCATGCACCCCTTTCTAGGCCATTCTACAAGTTCCATAATTTATATCAAGTGTTTCCAACATTCTAAACAACTTGTTCATTAGTTGTTCCAGTTTGGGTATACTTTGGGATAAGAAAAAATTAGATAAGTACCATATATCTTGCATTTTCTTACATAATTACATCTTTGAGGTGCATAGCATTTGTATTTTATTTTATATCATTGTAGTGACTCTAAAATTAGATTTAATAATAAATCTAGATTTAATAAAATCATTTATCAAAAATAGCATTGTTCTTAAACTATTTTTGGTTTGAAACTTGTGAGTAGAGGTGTTAGGAAGATTAACAACATATTTGATCTTATTCATGTTGATGAGATTATATTCATGAAAATTTTGATCAAATAAATGACAATTGTTGAAAATGACTAATTCTTGCAAATAAATAATGAGACATTTTGTAAAAAGATATTGTATTTCATTATCATCCAACATACTATTCATCTTGGAAATTGTAGTCTTATAGTGCACATAATATAATTGTTGATGAGATCATTGGAACCTTATCGCATTTTATCCATTTAATTGTAGGATACTTTTTCGTAAATATTGATTAAAAAAATGTGAGGAATTGATTATCCAAAGGAGTGAATATCCTTACAAAATTCATTGGTGGATTGTAAAACCATTATAAGGCACAATCTATCACCATACTCTAAGGAAAAGGCTTGGTAAGTAATGTATCTTTTGAAGAGTATTCCAAGAAAGTAATGTGAAATGTATGAATATGCTCTTCAAGATCACCCTTACAATCATAGATAGGTAGGTTAGGAAAAAAACCTTGATAGATAAATGTATGGAGCTACTTCAGGTGCAATTGGGTTATGAAGTAGTTGATTAGAATCCATAGTATGCGAAGAAGTAAACATGTGCCTTATTGCAGTTGTTAAATTTTAGTTTTCAAAGTATGAGAAAGGTGTTTGAAATCCTAAGTGTTAGAAGAATAAGAATGTGAGGCACTATGAGTGTAGATAGAATATATAGGTATAGTAATAGTCATGACAATACTGTGTAGTGGAAGATTAGATTCCCCCAAAAAAATAGGCATTTCCAATGTAGGAATGGTCGATTTATGCATATCATATGACAAATGAGTATTATAATCAGTTTTGGAAGATACAACACTATTTTTAGGTTGATCACATAAGGTATAAAGAATAATGTCTAGATTTTCAAATTTTTCGTATAAAAAAGTGTAAAATAATGTATTGTATCATCCAATAACACATCTTTTCTAACAATATCATGAAACTTCTCACCCTGTATAATATTAATCAAGATCGTAAACATGGAAGGAACAAATATATTAGCATAGGTATGCTCATGAGAGTTAGGAAAAGTAAAATTAGAGTGTGCAAGATGATTAGTGTGATTGAATTAAGGAAGGGAATCATTTGATAGGTAATATACATGTTGATAATGATCCATCGGATTTGGAACCATGATGTACTAAAATCAACAAGGAGATAACACCAACCTTTGGAGTAATAAATTTGATTCAAGATTTGGGTTCACAAAATTTTTACACCCTAGTTAGATTTTAGAATATTATTATAAAATAACCAAAGAGGATGTAATGGTTTATAATAGGTAGACTATTATGATATAATTAACTTCCAACATTAATTATACACAATCAGAATAATGCATTCAAATTTTAAATGATTGATAAATGATAAGTAGTTTCTCAAATACACAAGAGGTGAGATAGAATTTTCTATACATAATGATTAAAGAAAGATTTTTATTTGTAGGGTAGTGAAACAAGATATTCTAGAACTATAGATGCTTTAGTGAAAGTTTTGGAATTAAAAACCCAATAGGGGTAGGACCGTATATCTGATGTATAGTACAGACATGATCTGTACATTCTTGACCTAGAATTTAATAGTCTTGGACCTTTTGTCTAAACATATAACTTGGGTGATTTTGGAATGTTCTTCGTAATAGTGTGTTATGAGAGTTCCATGTGAGTTATAGAGTGATAATGACATGATTATATAGCCTTCCATAGGTGAAATATTCTAATAAGGTTGACCATGAGAAAATGAAATGACCCAAACACTAATTAGAAATCAAACTAAGATTCAATAAATATGAAGGGACAGGACTGTATAGGCCATCCAATACTGGACCCTACACCCCCACCCTTCCATACATTTTCAAATTGAAGAGATGAATCTCAAAACTAAAATTTACATCATGATTATCAAAGGTTTAATGTTACTTTGATTAAATAATTTTCTCAAAATTTATAAAAAATCATAGTGTAAAGATAAGAAAGTTGTAGAAGAGCTAGAGAGATGAGGAGATTATATTCCAAATGTGAGCATTTGTCTTAGCAAGGGAACATGGTCAAACTTGGCATTGCATAAGGAAAAGTTAACAAATTTTAGCTTCTACACATGGAAAAATTGTCGATAAATGAGATGATATCTCTAATGGGGATCAATTATTTGTAGTACAAAAAATGCATAAATCATCCTCACAAAACCCCATTTGGTGTGTAGACTCGAGCGCAACCAGGCACATGCCAATATGTAAGGATTAGGTCAGAAAACTTATTCCATATCCCCCACAAAAAATGGTTTCTAAAAAGGATGATACTTCCTATAGATTTCAAGGTACTGGAAATATTGAGTTTCCTATTGACACTAAAGACTGCGCAATATTGAGTTTCCTATTGTCTTGTATGTCCTAGGACTTAGCAAAAATCTATTATTAGTTAGTCAACTATTGAACCAAAATGTCTAAGTTAAATTTGATTGCACGAGTTGCAAGAAGATGTGCCTCATTCAAAAAAATAAATAGTCACAAATTATTTCATGAGCATTGGGTATCAAAATAATGTTTCAGTGGGACTTTGTGTAATGTAAATATCAAGTTCTCATTGCTAAGGACACTAATTCTCTAAATTTGTGGCATTGGAGATAAAATCATGTAAATTTGGGTACTTAGTCTCATTCAACAAAAATTATATGGTTTGAGGTTTGCCACAATTAAAAACATATATAGATATTGACACTAGTTATTTAGCATGGAAGAAGTATCGAGCACCCTGTCCCAATAATTCGTATAAATCCACAAGTAATTTGGACATGGTTCATACTGATACTTGTAGGAACATGATACAAACCAAAATTGGATATCAATATTCCCAACTCTTTATTGATGACTAGTCATGGAAGATTTGAATATACCTGTTAAATACCAAATATCTAGCTTTTCAAGGCTTCAAAGAGTTCAAGGCTCTTGTTGAAAATTAAACTGGTTATCATAGCAATGTCCTTAGCTCATATCAAGGTGGGGAATTCACCAATAATGCATTATTTTCATACTTGAAATTTCAATAATTCATCATTAATTGACTTCACCTTACTCTCCCTAAAAAAATTGTGTTAGAGAATGTTGAAACCATACAATCATGGAAATGGTGCGGTGTATGATTATGGATGCAGGTTTTGATTAAATTTACTATGCATAAGCAACTAGAACATGAATGTATCTTCTCAACAAGTCACCTACAATTCTTTTTGACAACATGACTCCACATGAAGCATGGTTAGGAAAGAAACCATCTATTGATCATATTTGACTTTTATGAAGCAGGATGCCCATATGGTTTAATCCTAAAGTAAAAATGGAAAAAATTGGACAATAATTAAACACCATTTCTTTATAGAATATAGTGAAGATTCAATGGGATATATGTTACTTGATCCAAAAACATATAAAATCTACATCAGTGTATCTTCTCAACAAGTCACCTACAGTTCCTTTTGAAAGCATGACTCCACATGAAGCATGGTCAGTAAAGAAACCATCTATTGATCATCTTTTAGTTTTATTAAGTAGCCCAAAAAATCAACACCATATATCTTTATAAGATATAGTGAAGATTCAATAGGATATATGTTATTTGATCCAAAAACAAATAAAATCTACACCAGTAATGATGTTTCATGTTTAACGAGACATGTGCTTTAAGTCAATTGTCCACAAACTCTCAAATAGAGGTTACAGATGATAGACCTTTGATGAATACAAAATATGGAAATTATGGTGACTATAATAATGGGTAAATTGTAGTAGATCAAGCTCTACAACCCTCAACTCAACATATACCAAGATAGTGTGAAAATGTGCTTAACAATGTCAAGATAGATGGATTCCTGGAGACATCTTCTTCTAGAAGCCAATATAGATATATTCCCAGACACATCTTCTTCTAGATGCCAAGATGTATGTATTCATTGGCACATCTTCTTTTGGACCAACAAATTCCAAAAAAAAAACCAATATTTAATGAGTGAAGTTGAGTCTTTTACACTTCAACAATCTTCAAATTCAAGACCACAACAATAATCAGATGCAACAAGGGTAGCATCATTGACAGGCTAAGGGAAAGACTCAAACAAGATTTTGAAATATAGAAAATAAAAATTGGAGAATAGTAAAATGGATCTCTAAAGAATCTAGATGATACCATTCTCTACTTCAACCAACAAAGTGGAGATATGGTAATCAATGAATCAAAGCATCCTAATGTAAATGGAGTTATCTACAAATAGAAAGGGTCGTGTATCATTCTTAAAGGATTGCATATTTGGAGAAACACCCTATCAAGAGCACATGTAACAATACAATATACAACTTAAATTTTATTCGATAACTAAACTACATGCCAAATAATCACTATAAGAATTTATGTATGAACGTAAAAAGAAATAAAGGTTTCCTTCACTTAAAAGAAATTTACAAAATTAAGGAGGGAATGATAAGATAAGTTTGTGTTTAATATTTAATTTAGCATTGTATGATGAATCACATATTCAAAGTGTTGTTGCAATTAGTTTGTAACTAGGAGTTACTAGGTGTTTAATAAAGATTTGATTAAGATTAAATTAATTTGTGATTTGAAAATTAACTATTGTATAATCCTGTCAATTTATTTAGGCTTACTTTTAGCATTAGTTGTAGGCGGTAAAATTAGATGTTCAATATCTTTAAATATTGAAACTTGTTTTTTATGGTCGAATTTAAATGTCTTATATTTGATTTTTAAATTACATTAAGATAACATGCAAATATATAAAAGCTATTTAAAATCTCAAAATATTTTTTACCACTAATGTTTAAACTGAATTCTAAAACTATAAAGATAAAGGAGAACGAAAAAAAAACTTTTTAGGAAGAGAGTTTGACAGAGCATAGTGTTGATATGTCCAGAATTCATCTCCTCTCAAACTCTCCTTACAAACTTTAAAACAATAATAAACCCTCTTAGGGTCAAATATCTTAAGGTGGGAAGATCCAAGATTGTCATAGACACACCTCTTTTGGGCATTGAATTCTCCTGTTGGATGGAACCAATGAATGGTTTAAGAGCTTTATTTTTTTAAGTATACCAAAGTACGAGGTTATGTAGAAGCTCTAAGTTGCCTGAATTTCATTTAGTTTCTATTTTTGATGTAGAAATAGTCTAGAGGTAGAAAATGTTTGTGTAGCTGTGGAGGCAAGACCACAGTGATCATGAAAATGTAGAAATATACACCACCTCACGAATTTTTTACCGCTCATGGCACATAAAAATGTGCATGGGCTATTGTTATAAAAAGACAGTCAAAAATCTCATAGAAGTTTAGGAAATAAAGGAGACCTGTGATGATGTTTGTTTGGCTTTGAAAAAGTGACTTTGCTGTGGAAAAATGTAATACAATAGATGATAAAACACTAAGGAAAAAATTATGACACCGTGAAAAGACAGGAACTTCAAGAAACATTGCAAAATATATGTCATTATGCCGAAGGCATTTCCCCTATGGAAAAGGGATTTGCGGACATTCACATGACTATGTCAAATTTGACGGCCTAAATGACGGTTTTGATAGGTATGATGACGATTTAACTTTTAATGGCTGTTTTTAGCAGTTTGTTTTTAGTTTTAACCTTGCATGGTGGATGCAGAATATATTTAGTACTTGCGTGGTGAATGCAAGGTATATATCTATGGTTAGCAAGATTTATTTGCTCACAGTTCTATGAAACATCATCTTTCAGGAGAATTTGAGAAGAAATACATCGTTTTTTTTGTCTGCAACTTGTTTTTACTCACTTTTTACTATCTGATTCAAACACCGAAGGTTATTTTTGTAGTTGTTTAAATTTTTAACTCTTCCCAAGCTTTATTGATTCTTAAATAGGGTGTTCATAATTGGCCAAGGTTCAAAGCACCTCAAGCCCCCGCGTTGACAGCTCTCGCGGTTTTCGCGAGATCTCGGAGCTGATCCCCATCGTTGTCTTCTGCAGCACGCAAAATGTAGAGAATTTTTTAAGGGATCTACTGCTGAGGGCGAGTTGTTTGGGAACAAAAGCGCTTGCTGCAAATGGCATCGACTTGCACAGGATTCGTTCCACTGACGTCTTGGAACCAACATTAGAAGAACTGTTAAGGCTTGACATTGCGGATGCGTGGAGACCTAAATTTTACAGGGCCACCATGGTTTCGAATCCTGGACCCCATATACTCCAGACTGTGTTTCAGTCTGTCTTTTTGTTGTGTTCATAAGCTTTGACCCATTTAAAATATGTCGATTCACTGCGTATGGACTTAGGTAACTTAATTTTCCTCCACACGAGGAACTAATACAATTTGACTCGTGAATTAGTGGTTACTTTTAAAAAATTAATATGTATTTTTTGTGGCCCACCCCCAACTACTCTGCATTAGGTAAACATGTATCTCGATCTGAACCTACTTACCTTAGCGAATTGTGCGTGTACTTGATGAAATTTATAGAAAAAATATTGTAACCACCATCTGCATATTCATCCAAATACCTCCTGTAATTATTACTAGGGGTCATTTGGTTCATTTGGATACCAAGAAATTGCTTAGGAGTAGGCCATGGCGGATCGATCAGAAGGTTGTTTTTTGGTGCATAGCAAGGTCAACTGGAAGATTTTTCTTACAATCCCAAGATCCCTGCAGGTTGCTACAACTTCTGTATCAATAGTTTCCATGACCATGTTGTTCTCTGCTTTTGATAGAAGCTTTCATGATTTTTTCAGTAGTTGAGGTTCTGTCTCTGCTATGATAATTATGAAGGTGTAAAGCTTTGCTCCAGTTCTGTAGATGGTGCTTGTGTTCTGTCTCTGTGATAGGCAATTTTTGTATAAAGTTATGAGAATATAAACATGATGAGAAAACATTCATAATAAGAAAAATATTATTTGAACATTCATCTATATGACAATATGGTGTAATATAGGGTAATTTCTCACTACTTATTCAATTTAGAAATAAGCCAACAATCTTTCCTAAGTATTTTATTAGTAAGTATTTCCCAATAAATTTAGGAGTCTTTTGCCCGGGTAAAATGTAGCTACTTCCAGTTTTCTTGGAAACATAATGTAGTTTGCAATTTTTAAGTAATCAAGTTTCATGGGACCAAGTGCAGGTAAACTCCTCCATGGGTTGATGCCCTAAATCCCAACTTCAAGATCATATTCAGATAAATTTCACTGGATTTAATATTTTAAGAAATTATTGAAGATAATTTATCTTCATGTACAAAATGAGATGAGAGCACTTTTAATACCCCTTATGCCAAATCTATATATAATAATTATATTTTATCTCATAACTTTAATATTTTATGTATCACTAAAACCATTTGTGTAATTGTATAGTAAAGTGGTTTTAAAAAACTCTGTGTTTTGTCCCCTACTTGAGTGAGTTTCAAATTCAACATTGCATTGTACACACGTGATTGTTACTTCGTAAATCACTATTTAAAAATTTATATCATTTTTAATTATGCCGAAGGCGTTCCCATTGTGGGAAAGGGATTTTTGGGCATTTACAGGAGCATGTCAAATTTAACAGTCATTTGAACGTTTTTTCAAAAACATTAAATTTGACGCTGGAAATGACGGTTTTGACGGCTGTTGTGACAGATTTAGCTTTTGTATGCTATTTTCCTAGATTTCATTTTTCGCATATTTGTTTTGGTTTTTTGTGGGATGCAATGCAGTTATTTTTGCTTTCTTTCCTATGGTAGTTCTTCTGCAAAAATCAAACACTGAAGCCAAGCGTTCATGAAAACTTATCGCATTTGTTATCCATTCTTTATTGTAAACCTTATTATTCTTTTCGCTCCTGCTGGTGGTGATTTGTATATGCATTGAATTTATTGAATTTTATGGTCAGTCACAGATTACAGTTTTGTGTGGTAATGCGTGCACATTGGCATTATTTGGAGTTTTTCCTCCTTTTTCCGTTTTGTTCCTTGCTTTTTAGATAGCTCTAGAGATATATAAAATTAGCGTGTTCAAATTTGGCTCCTCATCACCGAGTTACGATTCTACGAGAGCCATGACGATGATTATGTTTTTGTTTTGTTTTGGCTATAAATAGGGTGCAGAAGCCTCATCTTGAATCATCTCGATTGTTGCAGCACAAAGACGAAATCTCTGTCGGAACTTCCATAACTAGCAAGATTTATTTTATGTGCTTCATCCAAATCAGTTTCCACCACAAGATTTATTTTATGTGCTTCATCCAAATCAGTTTCCACCACATTTGGGTACCTGCCTTAATTTGTTTTTGATGCATCTGCTATTTTGTTTCCCCAACTCGGGTTTTTCCTGCATGGAAGAGGTGTTCTAGCCAGAGTATTAAGAAAACTCGTCTAATTTACATATTTTTTGTTTGGATGAAATGGTCTTCTCCGATGATGATTGAAAATGGAGATTTAGTAAGTGCTTAGAGCGTGGCCATATTTTCCGGGTAATAGAGAGGGAATACTAAATTTTTGGAGTCATTTCATCAGAAATTTTCTGACAGCCCTTTTATTATGCACATAATTTGTTCTCTCTTCAACCACAAACCCTAATTCAACTACACTCATTTCCTCAGTTTCTCAGTCTTGATGGTACTTTCATAATTTAGGCATTAGATTTTCTCTAGATTTGAGTGCTCCTCTAGACATGTTGTCCAACAAGATAAAGGAGTTAATTTTGGACAAAAATAAGGTAACCCAGGTTAGTAGGGATATCAGATCTCAATATGTTAGAAAAGAGAAGCATCACTGAGTTTTAATTCATTCAAATTAAAACACTAATGTATAATGGTGATGTGGTCAATTTGAGTGAACTATTAGTCTCTGTTGGCTTTTGTTTTGGATAATATAAGAAGAATATACAATACATTATTTGTTTTCCATGTCATAAACTATATAGTGTGCCTATCAATTAAATAATCAACTTGAATCCATTGGCCTAACATCTATTTAGGAAAGAATTATTAGGTAATTTGTGTAGATCAGTATATGTATGAAGGTTACCAATATATGTTACTTGTTTGGCATGCATTGTAGGGGAAACATTCCTACATTGCTTTTGCAAAATAGATATTGTCATAAAAATGGTCCTTAATTTTGAAAACCTATTTTGGAATTGGAGGTCTACGATGATATACTAAATAATACCAGGGACGTAAATATGAAGCCATGAGATCAACATATAGTGAGTAATGAGCATTGTGATGAAGATGCAGAAGACCACAATGATGATGAATTTTATTTGGAGATTTATATTCAGACGTCCCCAACAATGATGCACTATGCTCTTGCTCTATGAAAATTGAACCAGAAGTGGTATTTTAGTTTCCTCATTACCATCATCGCTTCATCTTCACTTGGCTCTGTGATTTTCACAACTTTTTCATCTTCTCTATCTTATTCAAGTTGTTCTTCTTATTTTACTTTGATTTTGGATCCACCATATTTATTCTACCTTGGCTCTACATCATCTAATTATGTTATCCTTCATCAAGAAATTAATTCATTCTACACAATATATTAGAAATAACTTGTTTAAACATGGTACCCATATGCGTGACTTCTACAACATTCTGCGTACTCAATTTAAGGTAATAATAATTTAGTTTCCATATGTGTATCACTCTCTGCACCTCAAGTAAGATCTTTAATTTCAAGTTCAAGAGTCCCTCTATCTTATCCATCTTTTAAGACTTTTTCTTCCCCAACTTTAGATTGATATGTTTTGTCTTCCTTACATCTAAATTACTGATTATGCACCACTAACTCTATATCAAAAGGCTACCATTCATGATATAATTCTTCAAATATATGAAGGTCTTCATGTATCCATGTTTAGTTCAGATGTCTTGATATAAGATTTGTAACTTTTTATGTACGAATTTATGAAAAATTTAAGTGTATGCATACAACATTCCAATGTAATGTTTCATCTATATTCCTAAACTACCACTATCAATCGCATGCCTTATTGAGTGTAAAAAAAAGGTTTTTACAACAAAAGACCAACAAAATAACCAACGCAACACTAACACAATTACCTAAAAGTAAGTAATTATCCAAAATGGTATCAAATGTATTCATGTTTATAGCGAAACAATTGGCCACAAAACGCTACTAGTCATGATATAAAATTTGTACATGCACAAAAGTCTTCATGTATTCATGTTAAGTTCAAATAAAACAGTCTGCAAAATGCTACCACTCATGATATGAGATTTATAAATGTATATATGTACAAATTTGTAATAAGTTTGAAATGAAGACATGATACCTTTAAATGAAGTGGTTTGTTTATATTTTTACACTTACAAAATTACACTTTTCAACATACATTTTCAAATTTTCCTTTTTAATGTTGCTCGCTTCTTATGTAAACCAACAACAATGCATTTTTAATTTCTTCTTCATTATATCTACACACAAATACCTATAGTTTTAAAATTCCGAAAAATAACTGTTATCCAAAATTCACCCCTAGGGTAAATTTTGATAACATGCATTGAATACTCCAGTCCCAGGCACCTAGATTGATTCAAGGCATTATATCATGTTTCTAGGGTCCCCCTCGCATTTTTTCTAACTCCCCTGTCCAAGAAGAAAAGAGCAAGTTTTGAAAAAGGGTGAAGTGGTTGCAAAATCTATAGCTTGAGCCAGAAAAAATCATAAAAAATGGCTAAGTCCTAGTCCAGGCGGTCCTTGGGACAATTGGGACATCGAGGCACGAATCGGCCGAAAGGCCGCCAAGCGGTCCGCAGAGCAAAGGGACATCTGGGCCATGGGGACATGCGGGACGCGAAAGGGCAAACCAGCCAAAGGAAAAAGCAAAATCGACTAACTGTTGTGCAGAATAGGTTGGGACGTCTGGGCCGAAAGGACGCGAAGGACACGAGAAGGCGAAGCAGCCACAAAGAGGGACAGGGAAGCCCGAATCGGGAGGATTGGAAGTTTTTGTCCCAGATAGTTTGGGACAACCGGGCCAAAGGGACGCGAGGGACGCGAAAAGCCGGCAGGCCTCTGGACGAATAAGGAAACGCCATGTGTCACAAGGGAAAACGTCTAAATTTTCAAAGGGCGAGGTTTGAAGCGTTGGCCCGAGCCAATAAAAAGAGGACACGTGTCCTATGGAGCAGGGAAGCGCGGAGCTCGGGGGAACTTTGAAGAATTTGGAAAAAAAAATGGCAAAAAACTAAAAGGTGAAGGATGACCCCGCGCCCCTGTCCTCCAACCAGATCCTGCCATGTGTCCCAAGTGGCGGGGGCGCGGAGAAAAGATGGAAAATTCTCCAAAGGGTGAAAAAGGTCAAAAATTTCAAGGAAAACCCACGGGTAAGGGAAGGAGAGAGAATTTCTCATCCAGTCAGCACCTGACACGTGTCGTCCAGGTGGTAGCATCTATGAAAAAATTCTCAAAACCCAATTTTGCTTGTTTTGTGCCCTAGAATCTTCAGATCGCCATATCTTTCGATCCAGAGCTCGGATTTGCACGTTCTTTATAGTCATTGGAAAGCTTATGACATTCTCTATATGATTCTAGGGTTAATATTGAATTTTTGTTCAGTCTGGAGAGAGAAAGTTAAGAAACAGCTCTGACGTGTGTTCATGGCCAGAAGTGACATTTCAGCGACCAAATTTAATCCAGAATGGGTCGCATTCTCCTCCAATCTGGTCAAAAATGGCAGGGTATGGGTTTTTAAGGTCCTCCATGCTGATTTAATGCATGTGCAGACAATGTAGTTAGTTAATGGGCTCCCACCTTTTGTACATTTTGTAACTCCTGGGCTCGACCCATTCAATGTAAAAGCCAGATTTCGCTCATTATCTAATAGGGATTGAACATTTGTTGGCAATTGAAATCTTCTTATTTCACCTCCAGCAAGTGATCTCTTGCAAGAATTAGACATTTTCACTGATTGTAATAGTTGTTTTACCTCTATGAGGTTGTAATAGCAGTGGTATTTGATATTGGAAATGATAATGCAAGCTTTGTGAATGAGTTTCAGTCCTTTATCTGTATTATTTGCTTCATTTCAGATCCTAAATTCAAATCTTATCAGCCTGTGTATGTTTTATGTTGCAAGCTTTGGTTTATGTCTATTTGCATGACAAAGGGATTCACCACTCCTTTCTGGTGCATCACCATCTTTAGTTAGTTTCAATTTTTACATTTCTATCCCTGTCTCCTTGCAACTTAGAGTAGGATTAGGATCTGTACCTCTGTAATTGTGCAAATATAGATCTGAATCAGAGGAGTTTGAGGAAATCAGCCTCTAATCTGGAGATTCCTCTCTCAGTTTAACAAGTCCCACACTTGGAGAGAGGTTTCCATGTTGTGCAATCACACTGGATGCCTGAAACATCAACCCAGAAGCCTGATGCGCGTCCAGGGGTGCTGTGATCCTACACTAACAATAACCATGCAATTTATAGTTGTTTCCATCCAAACCTTTGTACATTTTATCACTTTTTTACATTTTGAATTGTTTTAAGAGTTAGACCTCATGTTTGTGCTTTTTAAATGAAGTGGTTCATCTATATTTCTACACTTACAAAATCAATCACCCATGGTTTAAACAAAATCAACTACAAAAGTAATAACTATCGAACTCTGAAACAAATAACATATACCATTTGGCATTCACATTACATTGTACACATGCGATTGCTAGTTATATAATTATGCCGAAGGCATTACCCCTATGGTAAAGGGCCTCTGCGTTGACATTGATGACGATTGATGTCAAAGTCGAGTCCTAAAATGATGGTTTTTGCTCATTTCCACCGTTGAAACAAAATTTTGCTTTCTGTTTTTCTAGGGTAATGTCTACTTTCCTTTGACTGCATGCTGATTTGCGCTTTACTTTTATTTAAATTTGAGATTTACTAGCCTCTGTGACAAAATTTTAGACAATAGCTTGTTTTTGTCAAATTTTCAAAATTCGTGCTTTTCACCCTTTTCTAGTACAAATTTTACTTTTCTGAATTTTGCAAGCAAGTTTTGGAGATTAAACATGTGTTGCAAACATTTTATTTTATGCTTTTGCATGCATGAACCTTTAAATCGTGGAATCACTGAGACATGTAGTAATTTCATTCTTCAGGCTCTTTTATTTCCAGTCAATCCCCTCCGTTAAATTGTCTTTGTCAGGTATCATAATAAATTGAACTTTTGTTCAGATTGACATGTCTTATTTCTATTGAACTCCATTAGTTACGTGAAATATTGTTTTCTTTGATGGATTTTGATGCATCCCCATGCACGGGAAAAGTGGTTTAAATTTATCTGAAAATCCAATTTGGGAATTTTCATGGAATGATACACTTGTTAACATGCAAGCCTACATTCATGTGCAAAATGTTGAACTATAATCCAAGTACGTACCATACACTTTTGAGAAGTTGTCTCGTAGGGTTACAGGGCCCCAAGGGGGGTCTGATTTTGCAATCCCCGAGTCTCAAAATAGTTAAAATTGGCCTAGAGAAACAATGCACTAATATACCAGGAAGATATAACTTTTCTCTTATAACTTGTTGACACATAGGTTTCACATGCAAAGAATTTTGGCCCATGGTTTTTACAACATAGGAATTTTATTGAAAAATGCTTCAGAGCCGCAACCTAAGTCACTGTGCATATCTTATCAAGTTAGCAAATTAGAATACATGTGTTAAATGGGTTTGCAATATCACATGCTTCCAGACATACTTGCAGCATAGACATCCTAAATAGACCCTTGTGTATTTGCTATTGCAGAGCATAAATAAGCAAAGTAATCAAGAATTGAAAAGCAAATGATTCCTTAAAATATATGCCCAAATTGGGTGAACCCTATTGTCTCAATTTGTATTGTGTCTTTTAATGCTAAAATCCCATTTTAGACATCAATGAAATATTTGGAGCCAGACTGTGGGTTTCTACTGTTGCGATTCTCATGAGGGATTGTTCCACAAATTTTAGCCCTGTCGATATACCGAGTGAGACCTTACTTTTTGACAAAGGCACCTACACTGCAGATCTACAACATTTATCCCCTACTACAGACCATTGTCAAAAGTAACGTGCCTAGCTTAAGCAATTCCTTGTGACTTGTCACCATCATCTCTTCAACCAGTTCTTCTAATTGCTTGTATCTTTGCCTAATCAAGTACTGATTGCTTTTTTCTACCATCTTGACTAATTATTAATATAGATCTTGTCAGATTTTTTATACTCGAAGATACATATCCCGTATTAGAATCTACTTCAACTGATTCTCCATCACCTGGTTACACATGCGTATTGAATAAGTATCTGCTCAAGTGAAAAAAGCATGCAACAGAGGATGCAACTTGGATTTCCAAATCTTGTGATAGATGTGAAATGTACAGTAAAACTCCTATTGGTCAGATTTTCACAACATCGATCATTTGAACTCATGTTCTATTCACCTTCGTGAGGTGTTAGGGCATTATGCCATCTTGCGTCAAAATGATATTTATTCTTTTCAATTATTTTTAATACGTGTCAACTTTCTGTCTATTTGCTGATCTGCACAATCTCTTCCACGTTTCAAATCTTTCCCTTCTTGATTAACTTGACTGTAGATAAAAAAACATTGGCCGATTCTGACAATTACTCCCTAAAATTTGTTGGGTTGAATTCAAGCTTTTCAAATTCATCTGACTCAATGCACTTGCTACCAAGCTCCTCTTTAAGGCTCGTAATCGTAGCCTTCAATTGGGACACTTCAATAGCAATCTCAATGTTCCTCTGCTCCATCTATTCATGCATGACATTCCTTCCCTTAGTAACTATTTCATGTTTCCTGGAAATTTCTTCAACAATATCCTCTACCCTTTTCATTGCTCCATATGCAATGACAACTAATCCTGTGTGTTTTTCACTTTGATGGGGAGCCTGAGTGCAGTCCACAAGTTGTTCAGATTCAGGGAAACATTCACCAACCTATTTTCAGCTGCAAGTTTAGCCATGGACAGGGTTTCGGTGATCAGCAGGGTTAGTATGATCTAAATCTTTTTCCCTGCATTTATTTGGTCAGGTAGTTTTCTTGATTTTTTTGCCCCCTTCTTTATAACTTTGCAAATATTTTATGTTATTCGCTCTCCATTAGTTACTAATATATTTTTTCTTATATTTTAGCTAATTTGTGGAAATTTAGTGGTTTAAATTTATCTGAACCAGTCCCATTTGAATTTTCCTCTTCTAAAGGCCTGTAAATGCTTTTTGTTCATTAGCAAGCATTTATTAGTGTTTTGTCATTCTCATTGATTTTAATCCAAATTATGGGTTTGATGTTATAACAAAAAAGGTGTAGTAGTTGATTATCCATGAAAGCTAAATAATCCAGCAAACAGAGCAATTGGTCTTTTTCTTGCATATTTACCAGGAAACTTTAGTATAGGGACTACAACTCTTGTCCCTATACCCGTATTTTACCATGGTGACAAAATTTATGTAGAATATATCTCTGTACCCTTATTTGAATAAGCAGTCCCCATCCTTGGAGCCCCACATTTCCAAGTAAGTATGCATTTTCCGTCATTTTATGAACATCTATTTGAGATTATTTATTTTTATCATTTTTATTTTTCATGAAGCATTTAGTTCCTTTTACATGTTGTTGGTTTTTTGGGCTATAATTTAGTTTTTCTTTCTTTCATTCTTTAACCCAAGAACTTATTTATAAATTTATAAATATGAATTTTGAAACTTCCCCTGTAGAAAAGTTCAAGACCATTTCTTCTATGAGGTTGGATGTCAAAACTAATTTTTTCACTGCAAGATAATATTTTTAATGCCAAGTGATGTTATCATAATTCCTTGTTATTTGGATGACATTTGAGAATGTTGTGTATGTTTAGTTTTCCCCCAAAATTGATCCTGATATGGAGTTTTGTGTGTTTTTCAAAGATGACAAGTATTGTGGTATACTCATGGTACAGAGCAAGTGGAATTCATTTCTCTGTCCCAAAGAACTAGAGATCTGAAGTACTAGGAAAAGGTTTTAAGTCACCAATTTCTTATTTTTCTTAAACTATATTTTGTTCATGAATCTTGAACATTAGAGATCCCATTTAATATCTTATGTTATAAGGGTTATGTGGGGGTGTTGAGGGAAATCTTTAAGTTGGGTAAATGAGAAATTTTGATAGGTGATATTTACAAACAAAGATTGCATGCATAACTATGACACAGACAATAAGTAATCAACTACTGCTTTGAACTTAGCTTAGGTTGCTTTACTCCTTTGGGGTGCACCCCTCATTTACTTTTTGTGCTTTTACTCATTTTTGTTTATTTACTCTTTGATCCTAGGGTCATTTTACCATTCCTAGTGCATTAGCCTACTTTTGATTATCCTAGTAGACATTAATGATATATAATTTCAATGTAGAGGCAAATTAAGAATATGAGACACCCAAAGTAGTAAATCCCTAACCCATTTGGCTTAAGGTGCCAATTAAAATAGGTTAATGAGGAAGCAATGTCATATGTGATATTTAAACAATGCATAATAGCTAAAGCATTTTTGGGATGAATGCTTGGGTTTGTGGTGCTTTTACATGTATAAGAAACTATATTAGTACTTAGAGAGTGTCCATTCTTGATGGGATGGATAAAAATCAGCATGGTATGCCTATTCGGTGTGTACTCACCAAAATCTTGCATCAGCGAATAATCACCAGGAAAACTCGCGAAGGATACCAGTCATGATATAAGATTTGCAAATTTATATGTTGTATATGTACGCATTTGTAACAGATTTGAAATGTGCACATAGAACCTTTCAATGTAATGTTTCATCTATATTCCTACACTTTCACTATCAATCACACCCCTTATCAACATGTTATTGATAGTAAAAAAAAAGATTTTTTCAACAAAAAACAATGTAACCACCATCTCAAACACATTGAAAGACTAACACATTATCTCCTAAATAATTACAAACCACATCAACTACAAAAGTAATTAACTATCCAAAGCGGTAATCAAATGTATTCATGTTTAGTGCCAAAAAATGTTTGGCCACAAAAGGCTACCACTCATGATATAAAATATGCAAATGTAGTTGGAAGTCTTCATGTATTCATGTTTAGTCTCAAATAAAATAGTCCCCAAAATGTTTACCACCCATGATATAAGATTTGTAAATTGTATATGTACGAATTTGTAACAAATGGTTAAAATCTTAGAGATAGAACCTTTAAATGTACATGCTTCATCTATATTCCTACACTTAGAAAATTAGAGTTGTCGACCACACCCCTTATCAACATCAACTACAAAATTAATAACTATCCCTCTAAATCAAATAATGGTATATTGTTCGGCGTTCACATTGCATTGTGCACAAGCAATTGCTAGTTAAAATAAATTTAGCACTTATTTTTCATAAATCTTCAAATAGCCACAAAATCTTTCTGATAACTCTTTAAATAATATAAAGCTTTCCTACATTGATTCGAAGAGAAGCACAAAAAATAAGAATGATATAATAGAAAAATATAACAATTTTTTCTTATTTTAGTTAGAAGAGAAACATAAAAAATTGTCTTAATTGATTTTTTATAAAGTTTAAATATGATTATATATTCCAGAAAATCATAACCATATATTAAAGATGACCTAAATCTTTATTTTACTTTAGCAACAAAAAACTAAAACTATGGATCACTTAATTCCCTTTTAAAGGAAAAAAAAACTATGGATCCCTTAATTCCTTTTTAAATTTTTATTTTTCTAATTTTTTTTAAAGCTAAAAAATCTTTAGATCACTTAATTCCCTTCTAAATTTTTATTTTGCTAATTTTTTAACAAAAACAAAAAACTATAGATCGCTTAATTCCCTTTTTTTAAATCTATATTATATTTTAAAAAATTTATTTTATTATTTATTATTTTTAAAAGTTTTTTAACCTCTATTTATTCTTGAAAGAGTAACAAACTATACCATTCTTAAATTCCTTTTTTTTAAATTGTATCATTTTTAAAAATCTTTATTTTACTTTTTTATTAATTAAAATTTATTTATGATTACTCTTCAAAAAAGTCGAGAAATCTATATTTAAATTTTTGTATTTTATTATTTTTTTTAATTTTCTAACATTAATTTTTGGTTACTCTTGAAAAAGTAACAAAACTATACCATTCTTATTTTCCTTTTTAAAAATTTATTTCATTTTTAAAAATCCTAATTTTCTTTTTTAGAGAACTAAATATAATTACTTGCCAAAAAAAATCTATGAATTTGAGAATTACAAACAATGACTTATTATAAAGATTTTTTTTGATAAATCATTTTGGTATAACTATGAATTAGAGAACTACATATAATGACTTATCATAAAGTTTTTATTTGGTATAAAATTCTTCTTACTAAAATATTTAGTATATGAATTTGAGATATATATATATATATATATATATATATATCAATATATATCATTTGGTATAACTATGAATTAGAGAACTACATATAATGACTTATTAAGTCAGTACATAGTTTTCATTTGGTATAAAGTTCTTATATGAATTTGAGAACTACATACAATGACTTATTATAAAGTTTTTTTTAATAAATCATTTGCTATAACTAGGAATTAGATAACTACATGTAATAACTTATTATAAAGTTTCCATTTGGTATAAAGTTCTTCTTACTAAATTATTTACTATATAAAGTTCTTCTAAATAAATCACGTTTTTAATTCCCTTTTTAAAAATATATCGTTCAATTTTAATTTTTTTGATAAACCACATTCTTAATTCATTATTTAAAAAACTATATCATTCTAAGATTTTTATTTTGCTCTTTTTTTGAGTTTTTTTATAAAACTTATTTCTAATTATTCTTCAGATTTTATGAATCTGAAAATAGCCATAAAATCACTTTGTAGTATTAAAAAAATCCCCCATTTACTAAATCACTTTATAGTATTAAAAAAATTCTCCATATATCACTTCTATAAAACTTATTTCTAATTATTTTTCAGATTTTATGAATCTGAAAATAGCCACAAAATCTATAAATCAAAGAGTACATAAATCACTTTATAATATTCAAAAATCCTCCATTTACTAAATCACTTTATAGTATTAAAAAGTTTCTCCATAAATCACTTCAGCATAAAAACTTTTAGTTAAAAAAATAGATAAGTCATAAAAATGAGATTTTTATTTTAGTTTTTTTTAAAACTTATTTCTAATTATTCTTCAGATTTTATGAATCTAAAATAACCACAAAATCTATAAATCAAAGAGTACTAAATGACTCTATAGTTACAAAAAATTTCTATTTACTAAATCACTTTTTACAAAATCTATTAAATCACTTTATAGAAAATCTATTAAATCAAAGAGTAGTAAATTACTTTATAGTATTACAAAAAAATTCTATTTACTAAATCACTTTATAGTATTACAAAAAATTTACAAAATTTTCCATTTACTAAATCACTTTATAGTATTAAAAAAATTCTCCATAAATGACTTCGCATAAAAAAAAATTAGTAAAAAAAATCAATAAGATAAGTCACTTTACATGAAAAGAAATGAAAAAGAAATTATTTACATGAAAGTCATTTAAAATGAAATAAATAAAATAATAGTACTAAATCACTTTATAGTATTACAAAAAAAACTCCATAAATGACTTCGCATAAAAAAAATTTAGTAAAAAATATAGATAAGATAAGTCACTTTATATGAAAAGAAATGAAAAGAAATTATTTACATGAAAGTCATTTAAAATGAAAAAAATAAAATAATAGTACTAAATCACTTTATAGTATTACAAAAATTCTCCATAACTCACTTTACATGAGAGGAAATTATTTTATGGATAAGTCATTTAACATGATTATTCTTTTGACCAATTACTTTAGCATTTTAATAAATCAAATAATATAAAGTTTTATTACAAAAATTCTCCATAAGTCACTTTACATGAGAGGAAGTTTTCTTGACCAATTACTTTAGCATTTTGATAAATCAAATAATATAAAGTTTTATTACAAAAATTCTCCATAAGTCACTTTACATGAGAGGAAATTATTTTTTCGCTAAGTCATTTAACATGATTATTTTCTTGACCAATTACTTTAACATTTTGATAAATCAAATAATATAAAGTTTTATTACAAAAATTCTCCATAAGTCACTTTACATGAGAGGAAATTATTTTCTGGATACATGATTATTTTCTGAGGAAATTATTTTCTCAATAAGTCATTTAACATGATTATTTTCTTGACCAATTACTTTAGCATTTTGATAAATCAAATAATATAAAGTTTTATTTAATATAAAGTTTTATTTTATTTGATAAAACACCGAGTATAAAGATTAAAAAAAATAGCATAATACTTGGTATAAAATTTTCCTTATATTGATTCGACCAGAAATAATAACATAAAAGAATGAAGAAATTATTTTATGGATAAGTCATTTAACATGATTATTTTCTTGACCAATTACTTTAGCATTTTGATAAATCAAATAATATAAAGTTTTATTTGATAAAACACCTAAGTATAAAGATTAAACAAAATAGCATAATACTTGGTATAAAATTAATAACATAAAAGAATGAGGAAATTATTTTATGCCATAAGTCATTTAACATGATTATTTTCTTGACCAATTACTTTAGCATTTTGATAAATCAAATAATATATTTGATAAATCAAATAATATAAAGTTTTATTTGATAAAACACGAGTATAAAGATTAAAAAAAATAGCATAATATTTGGTATAAAATTTTCCTTATATTGATTCGACCAGAAATAATAACATAAAAGAATGAGGAAATTATTTGATAAAACACCGAATATAAAGATTTAAAAAAATAGTATAATACTTGGTATAAAATTTTCCATATATTGATTCGACCAGAAATAATAACAAAATGGTAAGAAAGATATAACTTTTTGAAGTACAGGGTATATTGATTACTTAAAAAGTGTTTTATTCTATTGATTCGCAGAGAAATATCTAAAAATAACACACACACAAATATATAAAATTGTTTTCTATTGATTCGAAGAGGAGTAAAAAACTAAATTAGTGTATAATTTAGTATATACACTAAGAGATTAGATTATATAAATACGGTTGCTCTTATATAGTGCTGAGATTTCATTTGTAGTCCCAACTTCTATCTGGAATTTAAAATCAAATATTCATTCAAGACTTAAAAAAACATTTACTTTATGGTTTAAAAGACACTTTAATATTATTTACAATAGCCAGCCAGCCATACAGATCAAAAAAAATAAACTGTCTTGCGGCTATAGACAAAAGAAATAGATAAGAGAGTTCATGGTGAACTCTTTATTTACTCATACCAGCAATTATTTCAGATACACACACTTAGTACGGCAATAAAATTATGAGATCAACATTGTATGTGGAAACTCTTCCACCCAACTGCACCACAGTTTTTCACATTACCATTGAAACGAGTGTGTGCTACTCCTTTGCAGTTGGGCATATTATATGCTGCAGCAGTCTGTCCTTGGTACTGAAATTGATATCCTCCACGCAAATTTGTTCCCACATTAGAACACCCACAATTAGCGTAGCGCGTAACACTGTTCTTACAACCAGGTCCTGCCCACACAGTAAATGAACTCCCTGCACAAGGCTTAAAACAAGTCAAAAACAAGCAGCATATGATCAACAGCACCACAGTTGGTATGGGTTTTTCCATGATAACCTGATTACACCGTCACACAACAGAAATTCAATTGATACTGTTGTTGATGGAGTTGTGAAGATATATTTATAAGGGAAAAGGTGGCAATCTGTTTGGCAGAAAATTATGGGTTTCGTTTGCATGTATTTCTTGACTTGACACGTTGTTTATTAGTTGGCTAACGAGGGGAATCAACAATCTTATCGTCGTTTTACAGGGGATAAGTTATGACGTGCTCGGCCAAGCTGGTCTGTAATACGTATGGAGGTTTGTCTGTTTGTGGGGAAGATAGTTCAAATGGTTTCAAAATCAAATTTGAATATTGTTTTTTTGTATTGGAGGAGAGCGTGGGCTTTACTAGGTTTGTATACCTCAGTTGGATGTCAGAGGTTATTAGGAATGTAAATTTGTTATACATGTTTAACTTGCATACTTATCTTAAAAATAATCTATATAAAATATGTAAAGAGGTATCATTCTCTAGTTGCCTATTCCACATGTCTTAAATTTACTAGCAATCGCATGTGTACAATGCAATGTGAACGCCGAATGGTATATGTTATTAAATTTAGAAATACAGTTATTACTTTTGTAGTTGATGTTGATAAGGGGTGTGATTGACAATACTGATTTTCTATTAAAGCGAGAACAAATGTTGTGAAATACATTAGAAGGGATGTTAGATAAGACTTAGTTGTGTAATATTTGAATACAAATTCAAGTGAGACATTTAAGTTTGCTAATACTCACTCTCAAGAATGTAGTGGATGTGAAGTGTTGTTGTCAAAGTAGATTGAAAGAATGACTAAGTGTTTTAACATATTATCTCTCCATGAAACGAAAATGAGATAGAATATGCAATTATATATAAAAAATCTGAAATGGTTATGGTACATTCCAATTTTCTTTATTACGCCAACGAGTTTGAGTGCATCATTGTTAGAGCTATTTTGTGAATATCTTACAATCATAACATTCTATGAGACCACATTTCTTTTAGGCATTTTGCAAACAAAAAACGGTATATGTTATGTGTTATAGGGATAGTTTGTACTTTTGTAGTTGTGTTTGTTTAAACTATGGGTGATCGATTTTGTATGTGTGGAAATATAGATGAGTCACTTCATTTAAAAAGTGCAAACATGAGGTCCAACCCTTTAAACTATTCAAAATGCAAAAAAGTGATATAATGTACAAAGCTTTGGATGGAAACAACTATAATTTGCATTGTCCTTTCTCGGCATTTTAAATTTTTACGTATTTGTGTGCAGATGAAGACATTAAAAATGTGTTGTTGTTGGTTAACATAAAGAAATGGGCAACAATAAAAAGGAAAAATCAAACATGTATGTTGAAACGTATAATTTTGTAATTGTTTGAACTTTTTTTTCATCTAAACCAGTCTACGAGCATAGTCGCAGATTGTTGTAGCTGCTAGGCATATGGGCTCTCGCAACAGTTGCACCACTCCTTGTACTTGTTGTCCGAAACCTTTTCCCTAATAATTGTGCCAACGTCACTCTTTGCCTATGCAAATTGCCTTGGTGAAGAATGCATACAAGGCAACCCCTAGCGTGTGACAAAGAAAGTGATTCCAGGGCTCGTGAAGTAAAAAAAACAACTAATAACCTATAAAATTAATCACATTGAAAATCGTCAAATGGACATTGAAAAATATATCCTCTTCACACACATATCTGGCATAATTTCATCATTTCAAGGTCAATCTCAGCGAAAAGAAAGTTCATTAATCCAAGAAATATACAAATAATCAAATGTTATAAAGTAATTACCTTCTCTGCACCTCATTCAGCTTTAAATACTCAGATTTAAGGAAGACTTTGCAAATATTTGCAACGGATTCAACAAGTTGGCAATCAAAATAGTTCATATCTTTGAGCGAGTGAAGAAGAAACTCATCGGCAAACCTTTAAGTCATTATCTCGTACAGCAAAATGAAACCCTAATGAAAAATCTTTAGCAGCTTAAAATTCAAAACTAGTGCAGCTGAAAAGGATACAATAAATTTTGTTCTTTAAAGCTTTAGAAGGCAGTTCATGCTAGAGGTCTTTCAGCCTATAATATCTGCAAGAAAACAAAGAAAGCCATTATTCACTATTTCCATGCAAAAGCTTAATAGTGCAAGTTAAATTATATTATTTTGCATTGTTATCACTCCTATATAAAATGAAAAAAGATTAAAATTTTATCAGCCTGTAAGGCCCTGAAAGGATGTTTCCAAGGCTATAAGGTTATCTTGTTGCAAAAGGTGCTCCCTGACCACCTACAAGAAAATTTGAGACTAGAGGTTTAACTTTCTTCATGGGTGAATTTTTGTTGTTAAGTTCTCCTTATGCAATATGCATAAGATGTGTACCACATAATTATTTGGAAGAAAATGATTGAGGAACAGTCCAATTAGGTGAGAATTCCATATGGAGGCGAGTAGATCGACAGTCATTGATAAAGCTATTGCTCGAGAAGACACATTTTAGTTTTAGTTTCTTCCTTGGGGTGATATTTGATGATGAAATGCATGGGGAATTTATTACCATGAAGGCCAATGTTGGATGGACTCATTGCTTCCCTAAACACCCTTCCCTCTCTAGCCCAGGTAGAACTCTTGATCTCCTGTCTGTCCACATGCACATAGTGAGGACTACATGTAAAAGCATTGGTTCTTAACAACTTGAAAACATTATAAATTTGGAGGCAATACTTCAAGTAGTCTTTTACTCTTCTTGAAAGATTACATGGGATATGACTCATATGAGACACCTAGAAATTTGAGGATTTATTATATGACTACTCGAACATGTAGAGCCATCATCTAGTTGGCTTGAGTTGAAATCTTATTCTAACCAAATAAGAAGTTAAGTTCGTTCGTCCTCGCAATCATGCTCAAAGATCATCAATCACAACCTAAATTGTATCACTTTATAGTCCCATTTCTAAATTATATACATATTTACTTTCCAATAGTATAGACAATTACATCCTAAACCATATCATGTCGGTTTATAGGTGAAGAAGGAACTCAATAGAAAAAAATATTGTTTAAGGTTTGAATGTGGATGATTATCTAACTATCTCAAATAAATAGACTCATATTTCAGTTTTTGGTTTGGGAGCTGATTCGGTGATGTGTTCCCCACAAGCAGTATATGGAAAGATGGAGCACAAAACAATATGCCTAATCAAGCTAAAGAAGAATATAACTTTGAGTGCCTGTAAATAAGCTTAGCACGAAATATCCTGGGTACATTAGACTACATTCAATATTATTCTTCAAAGAAAAAGAGTCTTAAAAGACATCCACTGACCACCACATAGAAGTAAATTGTGGGTTTGGGACACAGGTTCAAATCCCTCCACCACAATAAGACGACCCATATCACCAAAAAAGATGAGGCACAGTTTTCCGTATAATAACATTGGTATATTTAAGTTTGGCAATGTTCATAAATCTTAATGATGTGGTCCAAGAATATCACATCTTGTGATACAAGCAGACACAATCTGTTCAAAAATATGCCAGGTGCTTTGGTAATATTCTTTAGAAAAATGGTTCAAAAAACATCCACCATATACCCACAATATTATTTACCTCACCCAAGATTTTCCAAGAAAAAACATCCACACCCAGATTTTTCCAAAAACATAAACATCCACACCCAAGATTTACCCAGCCAAAAATCAAAGAAAATCCTCGTCGCATCGTACTTACATTATATTTGTGAATAGAGTTGAGAGCCACAAAGGAAGAGCTTTAAAAATTTACAAAAAGGTTGCATACAATTACTTCGAAGGTTTTAGATGTACAAGTTGTAATAAGAGATGAATACAAATAGATTGAGCATACCCATATGATGAAGTGTTATTTAAAGGGACAGGCATGATTCCTCATCTTCATCAAAAGTTGTAGTGTAAATAAGGTAGAGACTCCAGATAAGGGTGAAGAAACCTACTAAAATCCATCCAAGAGTGGGGTTGCTCAATCCCAAACTAAGTCATGTTCCTTCTGTGGACAATCTCTCATCCACCAGTGCAAGTGTGGGGCTTGAAATACCCATAATCGTAGCTACAGTGCTTATACCGAGGCACTCATTACTTACAAAATTCATCTTCTCCTCTTTGACTACTTTTTTAGTAGAGCAGGTGATTTCAGGTACTCTTAGGGCCGGCAAACCTGTTAACATATACATGTGCATCAAAAACTGAAAACAGTTGAACCCATTAATTTCTAGGTATTAAATGAACTCAACAGGGGAAAATTCGTAAAAAAGTGGATTGTGAACTCACCCAAGGATACAATAAATTTTGTTATTTAAAGTTTTAGAGGCTCGTGAAGCAAAAAAAACAACTAAAAACCTATAAAATTAATCACATTGAAATGGCAAAAAAAAAATCCTTGTGCCATTTCTATACCAGATTTGATGTTATATGAGACTCCTGCATCTTGTGGAGCACTTGGCTTGCAATTCCAATCCAATATAAACTTGAAGACATCATAGGAAAGAATACACAATTTCATCAAAATCGTACCAGATCAACTGCAGCAACAAATTTCAATCACCGGCGAAATGGATGCCCTCTTGTCACCCTCCTCAACAGCTGGATCCTTAAAAAAGAAAAACAAACAAATAACAAAAGACTGTATCCATTAATATTGTAGATGATAATTAATCAGTTTATTTTTCCAAGGATTGAAGAGTATTGGCTTAAGAATAATAAACCTTCTTCCACTCAGTTAGTTTAGTAGAATTTTATAAGTTGCTGAATGGAAGAGCAATGGGATACCTCACTAGGTGGAAGTCTCTGGGCCGATCTAAACATTGGTGAATGGATTGTGGTGGGAGCATGCATCAAAATTCTAATACTCAGCATGCTTATTGCACTCTACTTTTTCGTAGCATTATTAAGGTTGTGCTTTTTGCCAATAAGACACAGTAGTACAGAAGCAACAACAAATTTCAATCACCAGCGAAACGGATGCCCTCTTGTCACCCTCCTCAACAGCGCTTAAAATCTCACTATACTCTGCAATCTAGGCCCTCCCCGAATCTTCTCTCAAAAAATCACTTCTCCATCACAATGACACCCACCTTATTGAACTCCTCGATCAAGCTCTGCAACAATAAAAACGCCCCAAAATACTATCACTACAGGAAAGAATCGTTTAAGGTAAAAGAGTCTTAGGTGAAAGAACATAGCCCATATGGAGAGAAATACTATTAATCTATCAAGGATCGGTGTTTAATGTATTCTAAAGCAAATTCATTGAATTGTATTAATCATAGATAATAAAATCATATGATAACAACGTATTCATGACAATATATAATATTTTAAATCATAAATTACATCAAACAATTAATTAAATCAAGATAAAAATAATTTTAAAATAAAAAACAAATCTTAACATAACAAATCTCCACACACACACACATTTGTATATTCATTTACATAAACATTAAAAAAATTTACCGCACTTAATTTTGAAAATAATAAATAGTAAAAAAAAAAAAATTACCCCCAAAATATATATAAAAGTAATAAATACATAATATAAAACATTTGTTATAATAAATAGTAAATAAAGTTACAACATTTAATTTTGAAAACATTTGTTATAATAAATAGTAAAAAAAAGTTACCCCACTTAATATTAAAATAATATATACAGTAAAAGTTACCACACTTAATTTTAAAAATGAAAAGAGAAGAACCCTAAAGTTCCAAACCCTAAAGCTCAAAAAGATTTTAAGATAAAAAAATAAAATTTACCTAAACAAATGTCTCATATCGTAAACCTTAATCCTCAAATTGACTTGAAAACATAAAAAAATTCATCCCATATTTTACATAGATTTTTTTAAGATAGGTATGCTAGTGTTTTAATTATTTTTTAATGTTTATTTTTTTATAAGTCGGCTATAAAAAATGAACAACTCACGCCATTACACACCTTGTTGCCACTATAGGATGCCTCTCGGCATTATTGCATTGAAAGGTATTTCTTACAATGGAAAAACCCACCGAATCAGTGATAGGCACAAGTAGATTGGTGACTCAAAGTTTATCATACTTCAACGTCCTACATGATTGCATCTCGGACCATTCGATTTGCAGTCAGTTTTAATCATTTATGGCTTGAACAACAAGCCTTGTGATGGATGCCACATATTCATAAAATCGATTCATTGTTGGTGCTTCTTCCTCTGTGATGACCTGCCACAATAAATACGCAAATTAACATTAATTATTGATTTGTACAAGACAGATCTTGAATTGATAGAGTTAGATATAAATACATGCATTTGTTTTAACAACACTTTAATGAAATCAATATGTGCATCTAATTGTTGAGTCGTATCTTGATCAACAATGTTGCACATGATGGAATCAATTTTGGGTGTGAATTTATCGAGGAAGAACAACATGAGAAAGAGTTTTCCATGGCCTTTGTTTTTCCTACAAAACTAGTTTTTTTATTTTTTAAAAATGATAAAAAAGATCAAGACAAGGAAAGAATCATTCAAGGTAAAGGAGTCTTAAGTGAAATAACATAGCCCATATGGAGAGAAATACTATTAATCTGTCAAGGATCGGCGTTTAATGTATTCTACAATGACTTCATTGAATTGATTAGGATTTTTTTATGAATAAGATCTTATATTATATTAACAAGTAAAATGATACAAGATAATTCAACAAAAAAGTGGGTGGTATGAGAGCATGCCCCAAAGCCACGAAAAAACTAGGCCAAACCTAGGACAAAACAACTAATACATAGTCACAACAAAAAAGAAACTAAGTACCTACTGTACAAACAGGTGACCAGTTGCAGGTGGATCATGGTCATTAGGACAACCAGAGCCAGGAAGGTCATTAACGAGCAACTCCCATAGAGCTAGGAACCTCCTTCATCGTCTTTAGCAATGCCAGCGACTACCCTCCTCTTCGTTGTCTTTTGTAGTTGTAGGCGAGATGGTTAAGGCCATATGTGGAAATTTATTCGGCGGGGGCAGAAGACTCCACCCATCATGAGTATGCGGCTCGGGGGGAGTTGGTGAGCCCTAACCAAGTTAGTTAGCTAGCGGGGGGATCCCAAACCATATGGTGATGAGCTGGTGGCAAGGGAGAGAAGATCTGCCTCAGAGGCTAACTGCAAGGGTAGAGCGATGAGACCAGCTGAATGAGCGGCACTGAGAGTGACTCCGACGACCACCTCGGGGATGACCGTCATGGGGCAGAGAGCACTGAATAGGAGAGGGTGGTTCCCGAGCCACATTGCATGGAGCGTCACCCCAATGACATAGAGGAAAGTCTAGAGGTGCTCCACTTCAAGGGCCACCTTATTTGCTTGCACTTGTATTTGCAGCAGCACATTAGAGATAACCATCGACTTATTATAAATAGAAAAATGTTGATCAACTTCAGCATGAGAAAATAAACAAGAGTTCCTTTCTTTCCAAAGCCAAAAAAGAATTTCCCCTCTGAAAGCATGCCAAATTTGGCCAAACATGTGAGGCATCCTGGGATTGTCGCCTAGCATAATATGCTGTCAGGTGAAACATTCTGGTCTAAAAGGGAGAAAGAAAGAATGGATCCAATTCCAAGCCTTTTGGGCTTTACTACAAAACCAGAAAAGGTGGGATAGGGTTTCCAAGTGCCCACAGAATGGACATTTGGGAGCCGGAACACCAATTTGAACCAGACGGGCATCAATTGATAGGCCTTGGTGGAGAAGACACCATAGAAAATGAGTGATTTTAGGTTACACACAAGCTGACCAAACAGTATCGAATATCCTTCTCCACATGGAAAGGGAAGAATGAAGCCCCCATTGATTGTTGAGCTTATCAACCATGGGAAGATGGGGAGATAACCAAGAATAACCTTTGTTTTTGAGTAATTTTGAAAAGGAGTATCCACGAACCATTTCCAATTTGTCCACCATGGATAGGAGGAGATCACAACAATTTTGTGGCTCATGAACTGGAACAAAGGCGATAATGTCAACAATGCTGGCCCGATCCTGAGAGGCAAGGTGGAACTTGGCTATGAGCTCATTCCAGGGACACCAAGTTTGAAGGTTTTTACAAAAGAGGTCACGGATGGTATGAATTCCGCACTTGAAAAGGTTGAGTGCAGGGATCCTGGGGGGCTCTTCAAGGCACCGATCCTGCAACTGGATGATAGGCGACCACCACAAGGAGTGATGGTTAACATATATTCCATTACAAAAGATGTTGGCATTCTTCCATTGGAGCCATGGTTTGATGTTCCCATGATTTCCAAATGCTTTTGAGAACAAAGGTGCCAACCACTTTGATAGGCACAGGGGCAATGAGAAGATTGACAAAACCTAAACCCTTCCAAGTTGTCTAGCCATAAGGGGATCCCTCCTCTATACCATGGCACAAAAGCACTTTCCAAGCTTCTTATCCTTCAATGTTGTGAATTATCCATTTGGCACAGAGTGCTTGGCCTTCACGTAAGATGTCAATAAGGCCCATTCCTCCAGATTTTCTAGGCAGGCAGCAGGTCTCCCATGTAACTCTGTGAAATCCTTTGTCCAGAAACAACATTGGACCAAAGAAAATATTTGAGAATCCTTTCCAACTTCTACATTGATTTTTTGGATGGGACCCAGTAGGAGGAGTAATAAACATGAGTGGCTTCGAGCACTTTGGAGAAAATCTAGAATTTACCCGTTAAAGACAATGGTTTGGTTATCTAATACTCAAATTTTTTAGCAACCCGTTGAACAACATATTGCCAAAGATCAGCAAGAGACGCTTGAAAGGAAAGAGGGGATGCCAAGAAATTTGAACATCTCACCATGAGCAATCATTTTCCAATCATACGAAGCCATCCAAGGGGGCGCTGGAAGGAAGGATTGCCTATAGCATTGTGTTTTCACCACTGAATGGATGAGCTGGATGTTAAGACAAAAATGATTGAGGCACTGCATGACATTACTGACGTTAATCTCATCCTCGATGAGTATAAGAAAGGAATCATCTGCAAAGTGGCCATTGAGAAATTTAACACTATCGGAAGAAGGAAAGGAAATCCCTTTGACCATCCCTTTGAGCTCTGGCTTTAGCAAGTTGATATCCAAAACCTTCTACCACGAGCACATAAAGATTCAGCACCAAGGGAAACCCTGACGTATGGAACGAAGAGGCCAAATGGAGTTGAGTTGTGCCCATTAATGGTGATTTGAACTGAGGCATTAGCAAAGAGCATCTTTATAGATTGAATGAAAATAGGACCAAAGCCCAACGCCTGGAGCATGGCGAAGATAAAAGACCATTCTATCTTGTCGTAGGCCTTCTCAAAATCAATTTTAATGAAAAGCGCTGGCCAACTGGACTTGCGGGCTCATTCCATACCTTCCCAAACGGCTATGATGTTGTCCATAATGTATCGCCCCTAGATAAAGCCTATTTTTCTCTAGTTGAATAATGGTCGCAGAATGTGTCATAGCCGAATGGAAAGAGATTTGGAAATAATCATATAGGAAACATTGAGCAAGGTGATAAGACACCAATTGGTGATCAGCTCGGGGTCCCTAGGCTTGGGTATGAACTTGATATTCCCTTTGTTAATATGAGTGCCCAGTGACTGATTCTAGAAACCTTCAAGATAAACTTGAAAGAGGTCCAGACCAATAATATCCCAAAGCAATTTGTAGAACTCGCAGGGAAACCCATCGCATCTAGGAGCCTTGTCATCATTGGCCATTTGCATGACCACTTCATGAAGTTCATCAAGGGTGAGCATGCAATCATAGGAGATCTTTATGTGCCTAGAGATAACTTGTAGGGCACTGCAACTAAACACTCTTCCAAAGCAGCACATCGCTCATCCGAAGGAGAGTGAGCCTAAAAAACCAACTTTTAATGGTTGACAAAGGCCTGCAACATATGCTGGGTCCGTAAGCCAAGTACCACCATCATTAATGACCCATATTTGCTGAAAAGAACACTTGGCTTTGAGGGAAAGAAAAAAATCCTTCGAAACCCAATCCCCCACTTTAAGCCAATGCAGATGGGCATAGATTTGAGTGCCTTGAGCATTAAAATTATCTATGATTTGAATCCTCTGGTGGAGCTCTGCCACCTAGATTTGTAGAGTTTTGGAAAAAGGTTTCCTTCTAGCACCACCACCACCCAGCTAAGAGTGGAGGAGGTGGTGGAGTATGATTTATGTCGAATTTTGGCCAGATGTAGACTGTAGATTCTGAGGAATCTGGTCTTCCTAGTCATTGTGTCCTCCCACCATTGAGTCCATCTAGAATTAAGAGGTGGATGATAATGTTGCAAGTGATTAGGCTAAGGTGTTAAATTCCACACACACTTGATATGATTGATTATGTGCACATGCTCCATCAGGACACTATTGAGAAAAAACTAACCTTTATGACAAAAGGGTCACCTATCATGCCAAGTGATGTGAAATCAGATAGGAAAATGGTCCAAAAGGATGAAATCTAGCATCACTTCCATAGGAAAGGAAAAGGTGTTATCAAATTCAAAAAAGTCTTGAGTTGACACCATTGCTTTGTCGAGTCATTTGAGAACCCGATCCAATTCACCTCAGAAATTGGACCAAATAAATCAAGCTTCAGAGGGGCTTGTGTGAGAGGCATTCGAGTCAATAAACCTGAATTTATTGCGCATATAGAACCACACTTCTCTTTTGTTAGTTTTCCATCGCATAGGTAGGTGCCCATACTTATCAGAGGGAAACTCCACCATATTAAATTTTCCACATATGACCCAATAAGCATAAGGAATTTTATTAGTTATCCACTGCCAAATATCAGCTCTTTCAGCCACATCATTAGAGGCATAAATATTGATGAAGCCAAAAGGGTGACTTTTAATATTAAATAAGGCCCATATGACACAATTGGTGGGGTCGACATTGTGGGCCATAAAGAAGGGCCACCATATGGGGGGGAAAAGGGAGATCAAACCCACACACCCATGCTCATGATTACATATGAGTGTTGGGTTATTAGGCCAGATGGATTTGTAAACCATCTCCAATTGAAAACCTGTAACTTTCACTTCCTGCAGACATAACATGTCTAAATTGGCAATTTTTTGACAAGCATCATGACCGATATACATGATATTGGAGTCTATAATACCCCACACATTCCATGACATACAATTAATGAGAAATGGTGGTCAAGTGTCATACCATGTTCCTCAAAGCCATCTAAGGCATAAAATTGATTTTGTAGAAATTGAGCATTGTTGTGCTTTAGAAAATCCTGCAACTCAATTTTCCTTCATCTGACATACTCTATGTTGTACTCCTCCTTTGTAGATTCCAAACTATGCACTAGGATATGATCACAGGTGGCCATGGGGTGGTAAGAAGGACTTTGGGCCCTTTTGGATGGGCCATGTAAGCCAAATGTTAACAATAATTGCGAAGAAATAAGAGTCAAAGGAAGATTCAAAGAGTTTCATATGGAGTTTGATGGTTTCAAAAGAACCAAGGCCACCTTGGGTGTGCTAGAGAACTTAGGAAAGGGGACTAATGATTCATTGGAAACCAGATCCTTGGAGTGATGTTGGCCTGTGGATTGTTCCTTAACAAGTAACTCAATCAAGCCATTGTTCTCAGTTGCCTTGCTCTGAGTTAATTTACTCTTATTTTTTCACCCTCCAACAATTTTCCACCCTTCCTCCTGGGGAGGTTTGGCAGATTTAGATGTTTCCTTAAGTGCGAGACAATTTCTCGGTACCTATAGAGGATATTCCTTGATCTTATTATCAGAGGCCTGACAACAAAAACAAGTTTTAGGTCAATTAATGTATAAAACACGTTGGGAATAGTGAATATCTCCCATTTGAATTTCCATGAACTCCTTTAACTCTTAGGAGAGGTCAAATTCAACACAGACATATTTCTGATTCCTAGAATTGTTAAATCATTGGGGTTCCACTCATACCACTCTCCCTATGGAGGAGTTGATTTGGTGCAAGAAATTAACACATGACTGTGGAAAACTAGGGAACTTCACCCACACAGGAACTTTAAGGGCAGCATACTCAAAAACCACAAAATCTTTGGTCCAAGGAGAAAGGACCAGAAGTGATTTAGATAGATACCAAGTGGCTGAATGGTTCAAAATGGTTAGGGCATGCGATGGGCCAGAAAAACAGAAAAGGAAGAACCCCTTGGTCATGTTCTACACACTTTTGATTCAAATGCCTTGAGCATCCTAGGCCAAGTTGACCCAAGACTTTAGCATGCTTTCAAAGGGGATTTGGCCCATAAAATACCCAATAAGACAGAACTATTCTAACCATTGACATGCAACATTAAATTCATGAATAGGTAAAATAACATAAGGAGGATATTCATTACCTCATGAAATAACTTTGGAATGAACTTCCAGGGGCGTTTCTGCGGCAACACCATTGTTAGAATCTCCACAAGCTCCAGCAACGGCACCAATAGTCGAGCTTGAGGTAGAAGGAAAAATTATATAGGGGCACCCAAAGGGTAGAAAACCCTAGAGCTTAGCAAGAAAGGTACAATCCCATAACACCCAAAGAGGCCATGGTATGACATTCACAAAAACCTAGCAAATCATTTTTTCTTGCGTCTTCTGTCGTTTATCATTGATTATGATTTTTTAATTTCCTATTTCAATGGACAAGAAAAAGAGGTAATGAATTTATCTTTTCAATTATTTCCCCATAATGTGTGAAAGGATTCATTTCCCTATAAAGTCAACTTAAACAAGTACCCTATTTGTTTCAACATCCACATATTATCACAATCATCACCATCGACATCCTCATTTGTATCAATGTCCATGTTAGTATCAGGTTCCCTTTTTGACCTTCAACAATTGGAAATCATTGTTTAATAGGTGTATAAATTGACGCAAAGTGGATCAAGGCCATGCGAGATCCATATCTGTCCCAAGTGTCGGCACGTGGAAGTAGGGACACGTCATGTTTAGAGATGAGGCTAGGGCATTTATCAACAATTCTTGTATTATAAATTTTCTTTATTTTAAATATTTCAAGTGAGTGGCTAAGGGAATATATGATTATTTAAATAGACACATCCTAATATGGATGAAATTTGATTTTTTATTTTTTTATTTTAGATGCATAACCAATCTCTAGTTGAATACAATATAATATCTTACATACTTTCAAGCATATTGATTATGTTTGGAAAAACTTTTTGCATTTTTATCTCGTCACATATCTAATGTCGAAATTACAAATACACTCATACGCTTGTTACACTCAATCTCTCCAGGAGTCTTAACGATCATCAAGTAAGGAGAAATGGTGGTTTTTTCAGGAGGAAATGATGGATCATCATGTGAAACTACCGAAAAGGTTACGGCTTGGATTTTTATTATTAGTGGAGGCACTATCGATAGGGAATACGCCACCACCTTGAAGCTAGGAAACGACATTATTGTTGTTAAGGCATCATATTTTTTCCTTGATGAGGGGAACAGTTTGCATGGATATTTCATGCTTTTCTCCACCAATTCAAGGACCCTGCGTGCACAAAAAGAGGGATTTTTTTTGTTGTAGGGTGAAAAGTGCTTTGTCTGAGTTGTAGTATTACAGTTCTGTTGTGGAAGATAGAGTGTGTGTTTTCTATGGTTGGTTGTTGACTGTACTTTACTATAGTGAGTTTCGATGAGAAATAAAATAATCATTCCATGTACCTTACCACTGTGAGAAATAAAGTAATAGTTCCATATCTGTATTGAATATATATAACTCAAAGCTTATATATCATTTCATTTCCATTTAGTTAGATATGTAAATGTTTCTTATTCAATTTGTAATTCTAAATTTATATGACACCATTAAAATCCCACTATTAGTCATCTATTCTTGCCATGTACCATCAGACAGGCCATGGGCTCTGACAACAACTATTAATTGAAGCCATCCACATCCTCATCCATATCAATGTCCACACACTATCAAAATCCTCACCTTTGACATCCTCATCTGTATCAACGTCCACATCAGTATCAAGTTCCCTATTTGACCTTGAACAACTAGCATTCATTGTTTGATAGGTGTATAAATTGACATAAAGTGGATTAAGGTTGTGCGAGATCAGGATCCATCCCAAGTGATGGCATGCGGAAGTAGGGACACGTCATGTTTAGAGATAAAGAGAGAGCATTTATTAACAATTAATGTATCGTAAAAAAATTTTATTTTAAATATTTTATGTCAGTGGTTGAGGGAATATATGATTATTTAAATAGACGCATCCTAATATGGATGGAAATTTATTTTTATTTTTATTTAAGATGCATAACCAATCTTTAATTGAATACAATATAATACCAAACATACTTTCAAGCATATTGAGTATGTTCAGGATGTTTTTTTCATTTTTATCTCGTCACATATTTAATGCTGAAATTACAAATGTAATAAAGATACATTCATACACTTATTACAACGAATCTCTCTGTGAGCCTTTGCAATCATCGAGAAAGAAGTAATTGCGGTTTATTCAACAGAAAATGATGGGCCCTCACACGAAGCTGCCAAAATGCTACAACTTGCATTTTTAATATAAGTAGAGGCACTATCGATAGGGATTACACCACCACCTTTAAGATGGGAAACAATAGTATTGTTGTTAAGGAAATGTATTTCTTCCTGACGAGGGGAACACTTTCATATGTATATCCCATGTTTCGCTCCTTCACCGATCCGGGGACGCTGCCTACACCAAAAAGAGGGAATTTGTTTGTTGGAGGGTGAAAAGTGCTTATTCTAAGTTGTATTATTAAATTTTTGTTGCAGAAGATAGATTGCATGTTCTTCATGGTTAACTGTTGAATGTATCTTACCACTATGAATTTTGATGAAAAATTGTGAGAAATAAAGTAATTGTTCCATATCTGCATTGAATAAATATAACTCAAGCATTAAATATCATTGCATTTCCATTTAGTTAGATTTGTGAATGTTGTTTATTCTCTTTGTAATTCCGAATTTATATACCGTCATTAAATTCTCACTGTTAGTCATGTCTTCTTGCTATGTACCATCAGACATGCCATTGTTGCAAATAATAGCAGAAAATGAAAACAATGAGCAGAAATTTGTCAACAAATAGGACATGAAGCTCATCAAATCAGCTACAATAAGACCCACATCCAATTGATTTAGTTGTTTCATTGGAATTGATTTTGAGATTTGTTGGAATTGAATTTTGAGATTTGTTTTGAGATTTTTTAACACATTTGAACTTTAATTTAAATTTGGATATTATTAATAGATTGCATATTTTTAGTAACTTATTATTCCATTACTATAATTTTTAAGACATGAACTGCTTAAACATAGACTAAACACATTAGATCTTAAATTAAGAAAACAAACAACCTCTTTCCACCTGTAAATTGCATGGAACACTTTGATGGTTTAATTAGTTCAAATTCCTCTTTTCAATGGAAAATAAAAAGCCACCTTTCTCTCATTTGGCCAACTACTTGAAGGAATTGAATATCGATGAATTTTTGTGCGTCGGTTTTTCTCATGTTCTTACTCAAGCTTGAAAATGAAAAGGGAAGTTTGTTGGGGTTTTCTCGTATTTTAATTTTGGTCCCTTTAAACACAAATTGCATTCATGTTAATAATACAGGCGAGATCGAGATGATAGAGTGGAGCACATATCATATATTGTTTAGGTAAGGAAAATCTAATCCGAGGAATGGGTGTGGGACATGTAGGTATTTAATTCTCACGTTTGTACTAAGACATCACTTGTTCCCCTATAAATACTCGAGCTTGAGACTGAAAATGAAGGTTTGTTGGGTTTTCCTCATTTTTAGATTTTGGTCCCTTTTAATGTGAATTGCATTCATGTGCATAAGGCAAGAGATATCAAGAAAAAAAGTGGATCACATAACATATATTATTTGGGGGGAACAATCTAACGTGTCGAATAATCATAGGGCATTCCTGTATTAAGTTATCACATTTTTTTCAGACCTTCAATTCATGTCTTTGTCTTCCTTGAATATTTTGTTTATGTGTCCTTGCTACATGATACCAGGGAAGTAATTTCAGTTGTTGGGTTGTCATCTCAACCCACCTCTTGAGCGAGAAACTCCATTGCAAAAATTACATTTCATTTCCCTTCACGCTTCCAAGGTGTGTTTCACCTACATCTTTCACATCTAGAAAAACTACGTGCCTCACGGCTATAGGCAAACTAAATTTGTTTTTTTATAGCGATACAAAAACCATATTTGCAATTGTGTATGAAACCCCAGCCCTTGGGTTTTAGGTCCAATCGACATAACCTTGTCTCTTAATTATCCATTAAAACACGCAAGGGAGTAATGTCATCTATCAGGTTGCAATCTCAACATACCTCCTTCCCAATTGTAGGGATCACCCTGGCCACAAGCACATTGTGTCGTGCTTCACGTTCCATGATGTACTTCACCTCCATTGTCCACACCTGGAAAAACTGTGCGCCTCATGGCTAGAGACAAACATTGTTCATTGTCATAATAGCTACAAAGAAACCCATATTGTAATTGTGTACGGAGAAGTTGTTGAATATGCCATCAGCGGACCACTGAAAATTAACAATTAAGATATTTTGAATGGAAATGTACGTAATTTTTTTTTTCAGATTAGAATTAAATAGTATGGAGTACAAAAAGCGATAGGAAGCTCATGTACTTGTTTACATTATGAATCCAAAAACATCTTCCAATAATTTTGATAGAGTGAAAATTGGCAGTGTTATACAAAAGTTGAATTATATCCCTTGGATATGCAGCCTTTATCCAAAACAAATAAATCAGCTAGCAGATCAGTAATCCTGCAAAAGACTACCTACAGATTACTTTTAGCGGAAACATATGTTGGAAGAAGTAGCCTACAAAGCAAGCAAGCAAATTAAAAATATTAGAGTTGGAAGAAGTAGCTAAGTTTTTTTCTTCAACAAAAGAAGTTTCAATAAACTCCAAAAAAAACAAAGCTTTATTTTATTTTTTTGTCGATGACACTCGGCTCAAGCAGCTCATTGTCATGTATGCCTAAGATGAGCTCACTGGGATATTCAACAAAGTTTCCTTTCTTTCCAGCCCTTCATATTGTATAGCAAAAATGGTTTCTTATTTTGATTTGCTTTCTTCCTCTTCATCCTCTGAATTCTATTATACATTTTTCCTTTCAATAAATTCTTCGATCAATTGTTTCAACGGGATGTCCAAATATTCTATAGAATGTCTACACCCATCGAGGAAATCTCTAATAGAATAGGGATATTAGTTGTGCATGTCTTATTTGATTTGTTGCATGGTAGTTTTGAAATTGGAGAGCTTTGCAAAACCAACATGCTCTACAATGGTAGAGGCGTTCAGTTCTAGGCTTTGAAGGTGTTTTTAACCCTTTTTCCCCATGTGTCTGTTTGAGCAATTGTAGGCATCTACAAAAGTGAAAAAAGAAGATTATGAGTGTCAAGAGGGCTAGGCCTATCTCTCACGCAAGTTCACACAATAGGGAAAAAGTATTTTCCATCATGTCGTCGTTAGTTTGTCGCATCGCCGTTAGTTTTAACAGAATAGGTAACAATGTACTACGTTGTTACCTATATAGGTAACAACGTAGTACATTGTTACCTATTCTGTCAAATTTTTGTTTGCGGTTTTTAAAAAGGAACCGGCACCGTATCATTTCAAACGTGAGTGTGCAGCAAGATGGTGAGGTACGTGAAATAGGGCGCAGAGGTCACAAATTCGAGGCCCGCTAGGTACAAGGAAAGACCGCACCGGTCAAAGTTTTGTGCATGTTCGTGTTGACTGCGAACCTGCGTGATAAATAGGCACAGTGTGTCAAGAGCACTATTTTCCAATGAATGTACAACAAGATACATGTATGTTTTTTTAAACTTCCATAGCAAAACAAAAGAGGTGTAAATACATTTTTTGGTTGTATTTGGCTTGATTATAGGTTTTTGTTTTTATTTTATGCAGGTTGCAACACCCAAAATAAATGATCCTACGTAAAAAAAAATGGTCCTTGATGTCGCAACATATGTTACTGGTCGCACGGTAATTGTTTCAGCTGTTAGTGCAAGTAACATGTTTTCTTCTCTCTTTATTATTTAAATGTAATGGTTGAACTGCATTTTAGAGTATATCTCATAAGTGATACCAGGAGATATCTTAAGGTCCTCGAGACAGCGAACTCTAAAAATAGTTGTGGATGTTATGCCTTGGCATTTTGTGTTCCTGATTTATATGGTTGTCTTGTCCAAGGTTAGGCCATAAGACTTGTGTATAGTCAATATCCAAGCCATTTTTAGTGAAAGTTTTTTTACGGGTAACATGAGTGATTGGCACAATTAGAACATGTGTACAGTGCCAAACATCTCAAGGGGGCCGCTATATACATTGAAGTCAATGACTACAAAACATGGCAATTCATATGGTTTTGATCCAATGTTGTGGACAATTACTAAAATATGGCCCAGTGCACGATTGACCAATCCTACTGAGATCCACAAATTGAAAGCGGGCATTAATTTTTGGTTTGAACATAACAGGATCATACATTCCAATTATTCATCATCAGTTTCAATTTCCCTAGTTTGTTTGCATAGTATATTACAATGGGAACACTCAAAGATTTCAACATTTCTTTGTAGTGGGCTAAAACCTTTGTTGCAGATGTAAATAAATGCATACCAAAATGCAACAAAAAATTATCTGCTAGCGATAGACATGATTCAATGCATGTCATGAGAAGTTTCTAATATTTTAGCTTAGGTTCAACATTTCTGATGTTGATCAAAAGTTCGTGGAAAGTTGATTGAGTTGCATTTGTGCCTTGTTGAAAGATGACATCCAAGTTGACAATTGTGGTGAAACATTGTCAAAGTGTCCACCTATATGACTTTTTATCATATAGTTGACTTATGTTGCCAAATATAATATGGAGCGAGCACCAAATGGAGAGTTCATGTGGTGTGGAAATGTTTATCACAATCTCTCATCAATGCATGAGAATATTTTTGGCCCAACGAAGCTCATTTCATCAATTAAAATGTAATTGATGTGTTATAGAGACTCTTGGAAATATTTAAGGTCCTATCCTTCAAGGGGTTTCATGTTTCTAATGGGGATTCGCAAAACAACATGGACAATAGTTGCATTTATATTGAAGGGAAAATTATATTCGAGGAAAGAGTCAAGATCAGTGAAGCGTGTGAAATTTCATATGATGTAAATTCCTTCCTAAGGAAACAAATTAAGTATGATTTCTTTGATCCAACATTTATATATATTATCATTCTCAATGGCAGAAAGGAGGTGTTATGGGAAAATTAGAACATGACAATGTCAAATTCCAGGTGCTTCTTAGTAGATAAATTAGAAATTTCAGGTGTGAAGTTGGAAGGATGGATATTGATATGGTGGATGTCTCGATTGAATTCTATTAAATACATAGTTGTTTCTTGTAAATTCGATGGGAGATGTGAATAATCCCAATTATGTTGGAGGTGAAAGCCATGATTTCCTAGCATATCTAGGTCACTATGTTCCATTGGATTGGAAGGGTGAAGTTGGGATAATAATTTCCACTCACCCTCTTCATATTTTTTTTTTGAACTACATTATCAGCATTTGATGATGGGGAAACATCATCACAAATATAATCAACGTACCATGCATGATAGGTAAGTTACATGGTTTCCCAATTCATGATAATCTTGTGTTTGAAGTCTACAATATCTCTGAATGATTTGTAGAGAAAGATCTCATACATGCAAAATCCTTCAAAGAGTCATTTTTTGGATATTGAATGTTATAGTCGCAGGGGTGACTCAAATAATGGTTGTAACTTTCCTTTTTCATTTTTTTTAACACGGTTGTCTCCATAACTCCAATTTTTTTTGTTTCTATAAGTGGCGTGTTTTCCAAACAATAATACCTAGAATTATATGCATCAATAAATATCGAGCCACTATAGAATCTTTCTGCCAGCATTCAATGAAACAAACAATCGGCTAGAAACTACAAGAGGAATGTTTTGCAACATAGGGAATTTCTATGGATAATTTATCTCATTCTCAACTATGTTGTATGTTATAAGTTTTGGTATTCCTTAGATGTTGCATCACAAATATTAGAATTAGTGAAAATTCCAATGAGGAGCTAGTGATATGTCTCTGATTCAAGCTCTTCTTTGGCAACATATAAATTATAATGTACTTCAAAATGATATGGCATGGGAGAACAAGTTTGCAATCAATTTTTACACACTAAATATAAATCATATCTAAATTATGAGTGTTCAATGTTTCATAATTTTATGTAGTCGTGTATTGATTTCTTCCAGAATAATTTATGGTTAAAGTAGATGTGGGACGTAACTCCCAAGGGGTGTTGTAGCGGTACTAGAGTGTTTGACCTTTTTTATGCAAGCAAGTTTTTTCACTACACTTGGGGTGCTTTTGGACTTGATTTAATAGATCTTGATAACTTGTACGAGGGTCAATTTGAACGATGGAACTTGTGTCTAATAAGCATGAATCATCAAGTAGGAAATGGTGCAACCTCGTGTAGATCTCAAAATTGGGTTTTGTGTTCCAAGTGCAAACATATTTATCAAAGAAATATTTTTTTTGTTTTGATAGCGAGAGGGTTGTCCCATTCAAGGCCATTAACATTTGGGGAATTTTTATATCCTTAGGAACCCATGAATTTGTGTGGAACCTAAATTCTTCCATTCATACCTAGTGACCACGTGAAAAAAAAAGATGAGAGTTTTATTTTATCCAATACATAATAAAACACTTTTTGTAATATTTTTGTCAATGTCGACATTTGAGAATGTTCATACATGTACCAATAATCTTCTACATGCATATGCTTCCTCAACACCTTAGTTTGAAAATACCCCCTCAATTTGAACTTGGAAAGCTTGAAAAACTTACTGAGAATGCGGGAAAACGATCACTATCAAGTTTTACACAGTAATCGTGGGCGATCAAAAATAATCGTTGGGAATTGGAAATATAATTTTCGGTGATCTATGGAGTCTGTCAATCTACAAGCAAAATCATTAGTGGTCATCAAATTCACTGGCGATTGGAGGAAATCGTCGACAACCAAAACATGATCATTGGTGATCCTTGTGTTACGAATCCAAAATTAAAAACATGATGATGGAAGCTCCAAAAATTGCAGATCTACATGTTAAAGGCCACAGATTTGTCCTACAATGACTCTCATAGCTCATCCTAACCTACTCTAATACCAAATGATATGAAATAGAGAGCTTATTTAATCTAAAATAGCAACAATTACATGAAATAATTGAAGAATGAAGATACAAACATGAGACAGTGTTGTAGAGAACAAATTATACAATAAACACACTCTTATAATTTATTCAATATCTCTCGAGAAATTATATAGTGAGTGAGCTTACAATATATATGAGAATGATCTCCTTAATACATTGATTCAACTCCAATCTTCAATCCCACAATATACTCACCTATCTCTCTTAGAATCATTCCCAAACCTAATAATATCTCACACAACTCTAAATAGCTAAGTGAGTTGTTTATTTAACAAACTCACAAATAACACATTTCAACCTATATTATTAATAATGAGTTGTTTGATAACTCATATTAATAATATTACACTATTTTATTTTTCACACACAAATGATATTAATATCACAATATTAATATCTCACTAACACACTAATGCAATATATGAATATTACATTTAACCCTTACAAATAGATATGTGAGCACTAATCCTAAGATTATTCCTAACAAAAACAAGGGCTATCAACAAGACTATGAAAATCACCTATACTATGCACATCCTGGGAAGCTATGCATCCAACTTATTGTTGTACTCTGTAATTGCAAATATGTGTAGGAGCCTAGGAAAATTCGAGCATGGGGGCAAGAAGTTGTGAATGTAATTTTGTTGTATATTGTTTTTTTCAGCAAACAATTCTCTTCTTTCACTCCTTTTATTTATCTTATCCTTCTGCTCCTGGTATCGTAATTTACAAAATTCATTTTTTTATCTCGATTTTTTTTCCACCCAAAATAGATTAGTTCTTCAGTTTCACAAGTATGCATGTTGTGCAACCAACTATAGGCTACAAGAGTAGCATGTGGGTAAGTGCATGGAAATGGGGGACCAAAAGGGGGTCAAAAGTGGCCACTTTTTTCCTAAAATTAACAAAACCTGAACTTCAACTAATAATTTGGCATGCATATGCTCAAAATTTGACAATGTGATAAGAATAAGAATCGTAGTGCTTAGAATCTAGTTTCTAAACTAGTAATTTTTTTTAAAATGGTGGAGATTAAGAAGGTCAAATGTGGTGCACACACAAAGTGTGTTTATTTTTGTGTCAAAAAGATAACAACATGTTGTGTGTGCACTCCCCCATTTTTTGAGTTCTATAAATTATTTTACAAATCCCTTCAATAGAAAGTTATATAAGACCATGTATGACGTCCCATTAAGTTTTCATAATTTTTGGATGAACATATTATTTTTTTACTAATTTTCAAAGTGAACACGTCCTGAAAATGAAATATTTGTGTGTACACCCCCATAATTTTGAGAAAAATAGTTGATTTTTTGTTTTTTTCAATGCGTGTAGAGTGGAGTTTAGATCAATCCCTTTTGTTTTTGAAATTTGGATGAAAAAATCATATATTGTGTACAAAAAAGTATACATACGTTTTGGCAAGAAAATAAGGCACTAGTAAAAGAAATTAAGGATGAAAGTATTAAACTAATCAGATTTTAGAAAGAAGTATATTGTCACAAAGGTAAAACCGAGCTTGACGTCGCAGTATAATTTTTTTTGTAATATTATTTTATAACACATGAGAAATCGGGGTGTACACATGAGATTGTTATATTTTTTGTAAAACATGGATTTATTCATAGATTACATAGTCCAAACCTTAGGTTTGGATATCCTAGGAAAATCTAAGCCTATGGATTGGAAATTTCAAATCCATAGAAGATAAAATGCGCTCATGGTATATTGTGAGTGCACTATAATGCGAGTGAGTTATAACACACTCGCGTTCCTATTTACAATGTGGTATATGTGCATTTGGGAGCTACATATTTACAAAAAAATGTTTAAGTAAAAATCTTATACTTTAGATTTAATTTAGTAAATATAAGAAATTAGGGTCAATCTACACCTTATGGAACTAGCCTCACAACTCCATGAGTCACGGTTTAGGAGATAGTTTTTTATAATCTAATTTGGTCAATAAATAGGTATTTTTTAGGATTTCAGCATTCAGTCTAAATATTTTAGGGCTTAAATTCTATAGTCGATGTCTATTTTGGGAAATAATATAGTCATTGTTTAGGTTTTTAGGAATTTTAGATTGTTTACTGAAATTTTTAAGAGTGTTAGATGTGTCAAAATTAGAATTTATAAACCTCACAACTCCCAACAGTAACAATAATTGATCGAATATATGGACTCATGAATTTTCCCATGAGCATGTAGTTGAATCCTTAAGTTCATCTTAGAATGTGGTAGAATCACACTATATATGAGTACCTACTTTACAATTTTATGGCAGGCATCTTTAAGAGGACCACTCGAATGATCCTCGCAATCAAAGATGTAAGGGAGTGACCTTGGTTCCCATGCTGGTATGTGTGTAATCCTTTTATCCTTATAATATATATTAACAATAGTAAGGTATGGGAAAGAAGATGATCTAAGGACCCCATAATATCTTCATTTGTTCAATAGAAAAATAAGACGTAACTTGAAGAGTTAGAAGCTAAAAGAGTGCATCACATCGATATATTTATAACACTCAACAAAAGTTAGGGTAGGACTAGGTGAAAATGTGCAAAATATTCCACACATTCATTTATTTTCTATGGAGAAAGAAACTTGGAACTCTCATAAATATTTAAGCTAACTAAATTAGTTGCATTCTCACCCTAGTGTAGGAGTAGAAAGGTTGATTCAAGTTCCGCATAATTCATAAGCAATCAAATCTACATCAACATTAAGAGAAATGCTTTTCAGATATCCTTTTGTGTTGTTGCCCAAGACACCATTGAAATAAATTCATATATGGACAAGACACCAATGAAATAATTACATGCATTTCAAAAAATTAATCTGGTGAAAGTGGTAATAGGGTGTCATCATGAGAAATGTATGGCATGAAAAATTAAAATTTTGAGCATGACAACTAAGCCCACAGTTGAATCTTTCACTTCCCAGTCACTGGTGCATCCTTCCTCTAGCCAGTCTGCCTCAGTCCCATGCTCAACCTAGATCAACATAAATTATTAACAAGGTTTCTAATTTTGTTTCAATGTTCAAGGATTATTGAATAATATGATCGATGATTTCATTGTGACTTGATGGAAGATAACTTCCTTCGGAGGCCTAAAAAGGCCATTTTTGGCCATTTTGGAGTTAAACAAACACCCTTTAGGAGAGTTCAAGAAATATATTAAGCATCCAAAGGTGATTTCAAGGAATCTTGGAAGTATTTGAGGAAATTTAGGAAGATTTAGGAAATGTTTGTTGCTTTAAGGACAATATGATCAACAAAGGGTTTTCTAGGTGCAAGGAACAAACACTCTAATGGTGAAATCTGACTTCTCTGGATGATTTTGAGAGCTTTGTAAGGAGTTAGGAGAAAAATAAATAGGAATTCAAAAGATATATGAATCCTATACATGTTTGTAACATCCATTTTTATCTAAGACTTGACAGTTTCATGAATAATTTCAAAATAGTGCAACTTCCCCTTTCAGTTCCAAACAAAAATGACCATAAATTTGCAAGCTCTGGAGAGATGGTCACCGCATAGTATAGGTAAATATTTGTAAATGTTGATAAGTACCTCTTAGAATAAGTATTTTCATAAATAAACTATTTTTTTTACCAAGGGTGTGGATCTCATGAGGATGGGGCCAAATTTTGTGAGTTGAAAACACCTTCTAAACACCCTAGATTGTGTTTTTGAGTTATGAAACTTCTAACATGAAAAATTGGTAAAAAAAAATGAGTTGCCATGATTTGAAATCATGTTTCCAAAACCTCAAGTGACGATTTAAGAATTAGAAACATTGTTATGAGATATTCATTGTGATGGGAATAGAATGTTCTCTTCTAATTACAAGGAAAGAGTGAGGATCACTCTCTTACTTTTCTAGGCCCCCAAAATTCACCCTAGTGATCACAAATCAACTCTGTGATCCTCAAACTATTTTGTGATTATTTGTCACTTCCTAAAATAGGTCTTCACCATGTAGATGGAAGGATTTATAACTGCATGGAATTCTTGTCATGTAGCCACCTATTGTACTGAAATGAGGTGGTTACAATGTCCTTCCTCCTTTGAAGTGTGATCACACTACAAGGTATGAATGAGTGTTTAATAACACTACCAAGTGAGTGGCATCAAGTGAAACTCAGAATATTTCTCATTCTTTCATACATGGTGTTCTATATGAAGATTGTCCTCTTACCCCTCCTAGCTCCAAAATTCTCCTTTGATGGAATCAACTTTAGGATGCTCATACACCTCTTTTCTCATATGAATCTTATGGAGACAAATGATGTCTTGATCCTTCACACATGATGGTCCTGAATGCCTCATTAGCTTGATTAGTTCATATTGGCTTGTTCCTTGAAGAGGTTTGAACATGATGGTAGATTCAAGATATGATGATCCTCAACTTACTCCATGAGCTTCCCATTTCACCTTTGAACTTGATGACACCCTTTTTAACTTCACAGTTCACTTCCCTGACCATGATGTCACATGAGTGGAAACATGCTTATATTATATGGAAACCTCTTCACTCAATTTCTCCTCATGGAAATAGGTTTCTCCTCTAGATGGAAGGACTAATACCTGAATGAGACTTGAAGGAATTTTTGAGGGTGAGCTCCATCTTCTTGAACTCTAACTACATTAAAGCAATGTGAAAGCCACTCCCTGAATTACAAGATGTGAGCACATCACTAAGTATTTATTAACTATTTAGAAACACTCTCAAGAGATATGCACCATTTGTGAGATTGAGATGACTACCATCATCACTCATGGTGATCCTTTCTCATCATGCTCATGATGATCATTCCCTTGATGACTTGAATTTGAATGAGGTTCTTGATGTTTCAGATCCTTCACATACCTCTTGATTCTCCTAATTGCACCCGTTGTCCAAGTGATTGTATTTTACACAAATTAATAGCCTAATTTTTTCTTTGTCACATTTTGATCCCCATGATGTCCCTTTTCATGAATGGATTTAACCAAGATGGCTCCTTTCTTCCACAATTAGGATGAGGTCCCTCTTTTCCCCCTTACACCATGGGGACATAAGGGACATTATGGACACATGGGACACCTAGGTGTCCAAAGTGTGACTTGGGGAGGAGGATGAGATCAAAATTTGGTTTCCCTCATGTCCCCCTTTTCCCCTAGGGGAAAGAGGGGATGCAAGAGTGTCCAAAGTGATGCAATAGTGTCCAAAGTGTGATTGTGTCTGGTTTGGAAATCCAATTTTGCCTAAGATGTCCATTTTTAGACACCGAACTTGATTTTTTCCCCATGGGATCTTAGGGAAAATGGTTTGAGGTTGAATATTATATGATTTTTAATCACATATTCCCAACATCCACAATGTATTGAGCTCATTCCCAAGCACTAATTAAGTGTTTAGAAACACTTTTGGGAGGTATGAATTTCTTGAGAGTATGAGATGATTGCTAGTATCACCTTTGGTGTCCTTAGATCAAAATGTATTCTCCCACAATATAGAGGATTATTCAATATTTCCGGTTCTTACTTGTTTTCCTCCTAACTCCTTATGGAGCTCCCAGAATAATCTGGAGAATTCAAGGTTCACAATTTGACTACTCACTCATTGCACCTAAAAATTGTCCCTAAATGATCAAACATTTCTTAAATCTTCCTAAATTGATTCCAACGCCTTCAAGTATCTCTAATACCACCTTTGGATGCTTAATAAATTTTCAAAACCATCCCAAAGGATGCACACAAGCTTCGAAATGGCCAAAATTGGACTTTTTAGGCTTGTTAGAGAATTAGTCTTTTACTGCACTTCATTTAATGGAATAATGGGCCTTGTTACACATTTTTGCAAAATTATACATGTCCACAAAATGCATTAGGACTACCTTTAATGATAAGGTGATCATGACACGTGAGGGAGGTTGGCTCGGAGAGGGATTCAAGAAGATTTGGGTGTAAAATTTCACATTGTGGCTTGGTTTTCATGGTTTAAGTTTTACATTTTTGGGTTAGTCAATTCACATGAAAACATCTCCATATGAAGATCATACTCTTGCCCATTCCTAGATTTAAAATCCTCCTTGAATGGAATCAGATTTAGGATTCTCATACACTTCTTTCTCATATCCCTCTCATGATAATAGGTGACTTCTTGATCCTTCACACATAATGGTCCTAGATGCCTCGGTAGCCTGATTAGCTCTTTTTTTTTTCTCGAAGAGATTTGGAAACAATGGTAGATTCGGGATATGATGATCATAAATTCACTCCTTGAGCCTCACATTTCACTGTTGAACATGATGATCTCTTTTTAATCTCACAATTCACCTCCCTAACCAAGATGTCACTTGAATGGAAGCATGCTTATGATGTCTGGACACCCTCTTTCTTAATTTATCCTTAAGGAGATAGGTTTTCCTCATCCTAATAGAAGGATTGATCCCTAAATTAAACTTGGAGGAATTTATGAGAATGAATTCCATGTTCTTGACCTCTACACAACACTGAAACACTACAAATTTTGTCTCTATGGCTTGCAAGATGTGAGTTCGTTACCAAGCATTGATTAAGTGTTTAGAAAAATTGTCATAAAATATGCATTTTTTTTTAGCCTAAGATGATTGCCACCATCATTCATGGTGAGCTTATCTTATCATGCTTTTTATGACCATTCCCTTGATGATATGAATCTTGATGAAGCTCTTGATGTTTTAGATCCTTCACAAACCTCATGATTTTCCTGATTACACCCATTTTCCTTATGATGTTTTAGATCCTTCACGGACCTCATGATGACCATTCCCTTGATTATTTGAATAGATAAAAATTTACATATGTATTTTGATTTGTTATGTGTTATAAGGAATTACATGAGTCCATATGTTTGAGCAATTGTTGTTACCTTTGGGAGTTGTGTGGTTTATAAAATATAGTTTTGACACATCTAAAACTTCTACAAAAGTCAATAACCAATCAATAAGACCTAAAAAGTGACTATATTCTTTCCCAAAATAGCTATTGATTGTAGAATTTAAACCCTAAAAGCTTTAGGTTGAATGTTGAAATCTTGAAAAATACATATGTACTAACCATATTAGAATATGAAAAAACATCTTCTAAACTGTGACTTATGGAGTTGTGAGACTAGTTCCATAATGTGCAAAGTGACCCTAATTTTTTATATTAAATATATACCTCCCAAGTGGACATATATAACATTGCTTATAGGAATGTGAACCCATTTTTTTCTTGGTAAATCTGAGCCATAACGCACTTGTGTTATAACATGAGCTTGATTTTTCCATGTCACGTTATAATGTGAACAAGCTATAACGCAAGCGCATTATGGAAAAGATGGCCAAAAAGAGGATGTTTGGTCGCCTTTTAGTCCCCCATCTCCATGCACATGCCCATGCAAGGTTGTTTAACACAGTGTCATGTTTTTTCCATTCATTTTTTTTGTTTCTTCTCATGTAATATATCACAATCAAGTAATATAGAAAACCATAATTTTTAAAAGAATAATAACTAGAGGAAAACAATAATTTATTTATTATTTAAATTTATTTTTAGCTAGTCAAAAAAAAATTACGAAAATCGACCCTATAAAAATTACAAGTATTTATATCATAAAATAAATTCATACAGCTTCTATAATTTTATAGGCCTTAATGTAAGGCATAAAATAATTTATTTTTTATCAAACTTGAGGAATTCAAGAAATATAAGTAAAAAATATGGAAATTTATATGATTTATAGTTGTTCCCTTCGATAAGCATGCCAATAAAATTTCTTTCTAATAAAATTCAGTAAAGAAAAATATTTCAATTACAAATAATTGTGAACATATGATCTAATAATTGCATAATGTAGATAAATGGTATAAAGTTAACAAATTTCAAAGTCAATGTTTTGATGCACAACAATGATATCTAAAAATGGAAATTTATGCATTCCTAATTGGTCCAATATCAAAATAGTTATCTACCCCAATTTCAAAATGTATATGTAGAAGTCTATATCAACAATCAACCAAAACGGTGCAAGTCACATTGAAGAAAAAATATATAATATGGCTAGCTACCCCAATATCAAAATGTATATGTAGGTTCCTCTTAGCTTCCCTGTTCGAGGTCCAGGTGCTAATCTTACCTCCCCTAGCACTATTAATTGTATGATTTTGGGTGATTCTTCTATTTAGAGGCTTGTTGGAGATCACACTTCTTTGGCTAGCTTTAAACCTCTTGATTAGGGATTCATTACCAGATCTACAACGGAGAAGGTTATTGGGAGATATCTTAAGGGATCTTTTGTGAGGTTATTATGAAGGGTGTGAGTGAAGGAAGCCTGCATATACATACAATAATTACTACGATCTCCACCCCTAATGTAACTTTTGGTGAAGATGTCATTGAATTTGAATCTTATTTTGAGGAACATAGGTTAATTTGCAAATTCAACATTTTCTTAGCCAAATCTTCCTTCTCTAAACTCATGGATTTCCCAGTTTTAGATTCCTTCTATGGAAGGTAAGTTGGTTATCTACCCTTGTGCCAAGGGTTTCTTCATTTTTCCTCTTTAATCCCTAGTATCCACTCACGGAAAATTTTTCAATCAAACATGTATGGGTTAAATTGCCCCACCTTCCATTGTAATTTTGGGATATTAAATGCCTGGAAAGCATTAGTAATACTCTGGGTAGTTTTTTCCTTTCTGATTCTAATATTGTGAGGTATTAACTACCTATCCTCACATTCTTGTGAATTTGGATACCTCAGAGACTCTCCCTGTCAATATTAACCTTAAATTTTAAGACATAATTTGGACCCAATCTCTTAATTATGAAGGGGTTCCCTTCAGATGCAGAATATGTTTTAGACTAGGACACATTGCTTCAGATTTCCAGAGCTTGGGATGTAAGAAAGGGCAAAAAACCTAGTGGAAGAATGCCTTCCCTTGTCACTTAGTGGTAAATGAAAAAAAATTTAGGGATCTTGCTTCAGATTCAGTTTTAGAGGAGATGAATGAAACCATACCTGAAACTCAAGTTAAGGGAAAAAGGGAGCCCAAAGATATTTTCCCTCTTATTTCAATTGGGGATAACAACAGAGATACTTCTAATTCCCCTCCTATGAATTATTTCTAGCCAATAAATACTTTACAAGTTTGCTTACCGTTTGAGCCTGAACCAAATTATGATAGGAATAAGGATGAGTGGACATTTTTCCAAAATAGGAAAAGAAGTTCCTCTAGAAAGGAATCAGTACCTTTTCATATATCACTCAAGTCTCATTCTTTAGACTGATTGTCTTTTGATGTTTTTTTGCTTGGCTTTGTTTATTGTTTTTTCTTTTGGTGTTTCTCAATAGCTAGCTCAATATTTTTGTTCTTATTTGTTCTTAATGCTTATCTAGGTAGTGTGGCCTTTGTGTAATATGGTAGGTTCCATGTCAAAAAACCCAACCTTTTACCGATATCCAAGGAAATGTATATGGAGAAGGCTATATCAGCAATCATCTAAGATATCACAAGTCATATTTAAGTTAAAAAAATGATAACATATGATCAAGTTGTATCCCAACAAAAGGAAGGAAGGTTATTTCATTGGCCCAAGAATAGACATCTTAGAAATTTCCTCGCAAAGGGAAAGGATATCTAAAACATAATCCAATTTTTCAGCCTTAAGAATAACAAATAAGATGCATTCCTCTTCCTTAAACTCTTTTTAAGAAGATAAAGATATGATAAAATGGTGATAAATAACACGTGACAATACTTCATGGATAATTACAATTTAATTATCCAATAAGTAAAGGTCATTCACAGTTATTCCCATGAGTGAGAAAGAAGCATCATCAAAAGAAGTAGTGTATTTCAATTCTCTAGTATGATCTTGTAGTTGAGGTTTTGACAGGCATTTGTAATCACATTTAAACAAGTCAACATCACATTTCAGGGAATGGTATGTGTTCTCTACAATTTGTATTATATTTTTCTTGCACCTTTTTCCATAAACTATGCATGGGTATGAAAAGTATCAGAAGTTATCTAAGTGAACAATTCTCATTGTGCATATGACATTAAAAACCATACATTTTTCAAAACAAACATGCTCTCGAATACATGTATGAATTATATGATACATCCCATTGAGGAAGGGTTTATTTGACAAATATGGTGAATGTGAAGTCAAACCCCCACATGAAAAACATTCCTTTAACACATAGGATTCTTTTATGTCAATGTCTATAAAGAGTTTTTTCACATTGACAGTGTCAATAGAAATCTCATTCCAAGTGGACATTCTACCTATTTTTATTTATAGCACAACAGGTTCTAAATTTGAACCCATATCAATAATATGGCTTCCTTCCTTGTTAAAATGAGAACCCCAGAGTTTTAACTTAGCACTATAGCCCAACGTTTCAGTGACCTTGCATGTCCTTTTCCTTGTCTCAAAGCCATTTTTCTTATGAATTGAAGATACACTTGACACATAAGTGACAATGCCAAAAAATTCCACCATAGAATCGGAAAAAATTGTTCATATCTCTTTCAATAATTTGAAGTGAAAATTTTCCTAGGAATAGATGATTTCTCATGAGGGAAATGTGTGATGGTATATTTTGGTCACAAGAAAAATTCATATGGAACATTCAAATGATCAAATTACTTGTTCATGCTTCTAACTTGTATGTTATATATATATTATATATATATATATATATATATATATATATATATATATATATATATATATATATATATATATATATCACCTATTTGTATAGTATCAAATAACTCAGTAGCAGCTTCATTAAACCATGTCATGTTATATCTCCACCCTAAGTGTCTATGAATTCAAAGCCAAATAACCTTCCATTTAAGCTAGAGTGTTGATATTCAGGATGGGAGCTTACAGAGGCCACCCTACCTTTTACTAACCAACGGATTGATTAAGGATTCAATTCTCTTATTAAGATTATTGTTTGAACCAATTGTGGTCTACTAATGGCTTGGGATGAACCAAAAATAGGAGAGGCCATGTTAGTAGACTCTACAATCATTACATAACTTTCAAGCTTTTGTAGGACGGGGGTCAATATTCCAAGGAGGGGGGATCGCCAGACAATTGTGTAACACAATAATAATCATGCAATGCATGAAATAATTGTAAACACAAGGGTTCCACATATATGTGTTTGTTCCGTGAGAAAAAAAGGAAAACAAAGAATCATATTTTCTTACATGATCCCTTTTAGAGGTCTACAAGAGTATGAAGATAATTTCATAATTGTGCCTTTGATGTAAATTTATTAAGAAAATATTGAATAAAAAAATGTCTAATTCTAAATATGTAACTTTGTAGAATATAAGTAATTAAGCATAGATTTTGACCCAAGTAAATAAGTAATTTGAATTTTAAACCCTAGTTGCAAACGGAGAGATAGAAAGACTTAGGTGATTTGCAATAATCTTGAAGGTATGCTGAGCTGGAAAACTACTGGAACAGGAACTCAGAGTGTCACAATCAGACCTAAAAATTTATAGGAGTGTCAGGAATTCCAGGACCAGGGTACCTATGCAGGGTCAGGGGTGCCAGGGGTGCCAGAGACCTATTCTGAGTGCCTGTGACTTCTCAGAAGATGTGAAACCCAATTTTGCAAGGTCAAAATATGTTCACTAATTGTCACCTTTGATCACCTGGAATTCATTGGATCTCATTGTTGTTCACTTGAAACCTGTAACCAAAATGAAACACTAACAAAACCCCCAAACCACATCAAATCCTAAAAAGAAAGATGCAAAATGAGGGGTCAGACTATCCTCAATTGTCAACAAAGTGAACTTATGACTAAGCATTGCACTACATCTCAGACCCAATGTAGTTTAGTGCTGTGTGTGTGTGTTTTGAAATCATTCCCTAGGTAGCTCTTTTGTGTGTCGCACTTGATAGCGAGAAATAGTTAGATGTAGAAAATGTAGATAGATGTGTGCATGAAAGAATGAACTTCCCCTCCTATGTGTGTATGCAGAAATGGTAGTCCCTTGTCCCTTGTGTGGAGCTAGATGGATGCTTAAATTCTCTTAGAATGCTCTTGGATGCAACCTTAGGCTGTGATAGCTAAATGATTAGTGTTTGGTCCTTTATTATGATCACATAGCTTTGTATTTATATGATTCCCTTGTTTGAATTTCATAATTAACCACTAAAAGGTTGACTATCAAAAATAAAGATGCCCAAACGGTTATAAACGACCCAAAAGATGTGAGAAAAGTACAAAGAGGTTAGGGGTGCCTAGTGGTGGTGTCCTTGATGGGGGATGGTGTCCAGAATGAGAAATGTCAAAGTATGAAAAGATAAACTAGGAAATAATGAATGTAAGACCAAGAGAGAAAATAGAAAGAAAGAAAAGATGGCCAAAAGCAGTGGTCAATTAGTACTTTTCTCACTTAGGAATCATATGAATAGTGGTATGTGATCAAGACTAGAAATATACCCAAAGTATGTGATTTAGTGTCTACATTTACCCCCACTTTATGTTGTTGATTGAATGCTCGATAACATAAAGTAGATAAGAGATGTGTACCTGATAACTGTGTAAATTGATGGCGAAAATCATGTTAAGAGAGACAAGAAAAAGTGTGGAGTGATAAAAACGTGAAGCATGGAAGCTAGAGAAGAGGAAGTGAGAAATGATGATGATGACCCTAGGGTGAGAGTTTATGTTTAGATGTCGCATTGTACATGTTGTTGATGTCGTTTAATGCTTGATGATGTGTGATTGATGTGACTACCGCTTCCCATAACGATAGAGCTACAAAAGAGAAGAATGAACAAGTAGTTAAGTACATGTATATATGATCAAAACATGTAAAAAGTGTGTAAAAGTATGTAAAAATTGAAAAAGGAACATGTGCACCTAATTTGTGATGAGTGAAAGAGATAAAAAGGATCCTGAAGATGTTGTAGAAGAACGAGTTTTTTGGGTGATCTCACGCTAGTGCGGAAGAAGTGTACACTAAGAGAAAGGTATAGTGTTATTCTCCAATCTTTGACTACTTCCTGAAGTGTAAAACACCACTACAGATGGTGTGTAAAAATACGATCCTATTCAATCCAACATGAAATTAGAAAATAAGATGTAATGCATGTATGTCAAGTGCTAAAGGACTGTGTGTCCTATAAATTTGTTGTGTAAACTATCGAAAATTGAATTGAACTGATAAAATCTGTGTAATTGCCTCTGATCACAGGTGTCCAGGAAGGGTCAAGGGAGCCCAGGAGCTACTTTCTGGTTTTGGGTACTGGTGTCTATGTTATGTTGAGGACCTAAGTCAAGATTTGGGTTGTTGTTGAGACTGAATGTTGTGTTATACCAAAACTGAACTGTGAATGTAAATTGTTAAGTATGGTGATTGATTCACCCAATGATGCCCCCCTCATTTGGGGTGCATGTGACATCATGAGGAATATGTGGCTGAAATTAGGACCGACTGCTGAACTATAACTAATACCCTGCATGGGGAGGGAGTGTGCTTGGAAGAAACCAAGGCACACGCAAGCAAAATGGCTAGGAAACAAGTGTTAGTGTAAATAAGATAAACACGCATGTAGAAGACAATATATATATAATCAAGCAAGAATATAATACACACGAAGACAATGTAGACCAAAAAAAGAGGGTTACAAACATGGGACATCACTCATGATGTCACAAGGCAAACAAGGCCGAAGTATCCACAAGTAGACAGTGAACACACAAGACAAAGGGAAAAGCCCACAAACATTGGCATACAATGATAAGCAATGACAAGAAAATAGTAACAAATAACCATGGAAGAAAATAGACATGTAAGATATATGTTGCACATGAAGCACCTATTACCATGTTAGAAAGATAAAATGTATGTCAAAATGTGTATAATATGATATAGTAATGTGCTATGAAAAATTAGACAATAGCACTTGGAATGTATGAAAGTGGATGCCCCAGGAGCCACTAAGGGACTGGTAATAGGTAATGTTCCAAACATCCATTATATGTGTATCGAATTTTATGAAACTTCTCATCCACAACTAGAAGGCAAGTGAACTTGCATGTGTATATAGAAAGATAATGACATACAAAATATTTGTCTAGCATGTGTAAAAAGTGTACATGTAAGCATAAGAAAGCAAGAGTAAATGTGACCAAGATATGCAGTATGTTGTGGATGAGATCAAATGGAATGTAGTATGAGTTTGATAGGAGCATCATGCCCCCTGATTGTATGTGTATGCATGAGATGAGGTTCATTGATAAAATACCCCTCAGCAGTCAAGAATGAACCGTAGAACAAGAGTGTGTCATCGGGAAATGGTTTGAATTATGCATTAGAAATATGTGATCAACAAAGCATAAATGTAGAGTGAGAATGATGTAGTGAGGTCCATTTTTAATAGTTTTACCCTCAACAATCGAGTATGAACCATGGAACTAGAGTGCTTCATAGGGTAATGATCGCAGCGTGTAAAGTTAGATGCTAGAAAGATGTATTTTGAATGCATAGAGTGTGTATGATGTGTAATAGAAGCTGCAATAAATAGATTTCTTGAATGCATGATGTGTGAATTGTGTAGTGTGTGAGCTTCATGTGTATAGTATTCCCTCAACAGTCAAGTTTGAACTGAAGCATGAGATTATTTCATCAGGTAATGACGATACAAATGTATCGAGATTTGTAAGATGTGTTTGAGAGACTGATGTAAAGTGTAGAGTGAACAAGTAGAAATGCAAGACAACTAATAGTGCTGGTGGGGGGGAATAAGTATTATGCCCCCCCAGGATGAAATGATGAGAATTATCAAGTAACATTGTCTAAAAGATTATTATTTTTCTGAGCAAAGACAAATGGAGATGCGTCAGAAACCTGGTAAGAAATAGTGTGTGGGGGGTCATATAATGAGCCATTGTGGCATAAATTGTACATGTTCATTGCGTACTCTTCATCGGTGAAAGGTGTTGGTGGACATCCATGTATATACCAACAAGTGAGATTTTGTGAATAACCGAGAGATGAATCATTGCAGATAGAAATTTGGCCGAATGGCATAGGGAATGTGATACTAGCATGATTAGGGTCCAAAGTTCCCTCAATGTAATCCACTCAAGATTTCCCAAGTGTCATTAGAGAAGTGTGAGGACCATGTGCCACAAAGGCTATTAGATAGAAGACACGAAGACCATAGGAAGCCGCAATATGGACACATCCATGATAGAGATGGGGTGAATGGGTTGATGGTATAATATCATTATGTATAAAGCCAAGTTGAGTCAAGCCATCATATGTGTAAATACTTTTAGATAAAGTAAGATTCAACGGAATATGATGCCACTAAGAGTTATTCATGAAAAGTGTGCATGTGAAAGGAGGAAGTGCAAATGCATATTTCCCATGAGAAGGTGAAACAACGTCCAAAGTATGGAAAGACCCCCGATAAAGTACCATACCATTAGTAGAAGGATGGGGTGTTTTGAATTGATATTCACCAAGGTCAAAAACAACAAAAGTATCATTGAAATATGAATCATCGACCTCAATAGAAGTAAAATTAAGATTACATAATTTTTCATCAGTAAGCTCAACAAAATCAACCTCATCATCAAAATCACTAGTTTTGGCATTGTCATGTTGGATAGCAGTATCAAGGATATTGGTAGGATGTGCACTAGATGTGGGAGTGAAAGGAGCCTCAACGAGTGGAGCGGTAGTGGTGATAGGATTAGACACTTTGGGTGAAATGATATAATTAGTGTGAGTGGAAATAGGCGGAGTGCTTGTAGCAGCGGAGGAATATTGTGAAGTGCTAGATTGATTGATATCATATGTATCAATACTACTATATGGAATAGGTTGCGATACAGGAATAGGCATAGTAGTAATGGGGTCTATGTGAACAGAATTTTGAATGGATCAGGGTCCGCAATAATGGTATGTTCATAGTCATCATGTAGGAATTTGACATATTGATGAATAGTGGATGGGACTACGTGTATTGCATGAATCCAGGGTCTACCCAGAAAAAGATTAAACTAAAACAAGGTATCAATAAGGAAGAATACTGTAGGTATAGTATTGGGCCTGACTTGTATAGGTAATGTGATAGTTCCTAAGCATATGCGAGTAGTTCAATCAAAGCCATGAATAAGAGTGGAATTCTTAGCAATTAAATTGTGTGTGATGCCAATTTTTTTCAAAGGGAATGAGTACATAAATTAATGGCAGATCCATTGTCAGTGAGTGCACGCTTGATACAAATGGTGCCAATGATAGCATTAAAAAGCAAAGGTGCGCGTTGATAGTTAATAGCAAACGGCGATATGTCCTCATCATTAAATGATATAGTGCGTGGCAGATTTTTTAGATCAATATGAAGGAGGTGTGTGAATGCAAACAAAAAATTATCACTTTCAATGTGAATAGAACAAAGGGTGGCCTCTAATGTATGACAAAAATTAGGTTGTATTACGCAATAATTCATAAAGAGATATTTTGGCCAGTGTATTCTTAAGTTGCTCAATGATATCATGGCCCTTAGAAGCAACAGGGGGAGCTCATAGAAGTGATAGGCGGTGGGATAGAAATGAGTAGATCCATTGGAGGACGAGTATGGTGAGTAGTTACTACATTGATAGTAGGATCAGCTATAGGCATAATAAAATGAGGAGGATGTTGAGTACGAACTTGCATGAAATTAGTAACAGTAGTAATCATGCCAGAAACCTTAGTTGGAGTGAAAGAAGGATAGGAAGATTGATCCTTGACTTGATAAGATGACAACATACTCAGAAAGAAGGGTTTGAATTGTCAGGTTCACCAAATGATTAAGAAAATATTGAATAAATAAATGCCTAATTCTAAATATGTAACAGCGCTATGAATATAAAAAATGAATTACATATTTGATCCAAGCAAATAAAAAATTTAAACTTGAAACCCTAGTTACAAATGAAGGGATAGAAAGTATTAGCTGATTCACAATAATCCTGAAGGTATGCCAAGCTAGAAAACTAGATGGAATAGGAACTACATAGCATCACAATCAGACCCATAAATTCATAGGAGTGTCAAAAATGCCAGGAACATGGTGCCTATGTAGGGTCAGGGGTGCCTGGGGCATCAGATACCTATTTTGGAGCACTCGTGACTGCTCAGAAGTTATAGAATCCAATTTCGCAAGGTCACAATATGTTTGCTAATTATCTCCTTTGATCACCTTTACTTTGTTGGACTTCGTCATATGTATTCGCCTAAAACCTACAATCAGAAAGAAGCACGTGCAAAACCCTCAAATCACATCAAATACTAAAAAAGAAAGATGCAAAATGAGGGGTCAGACTAGTCCTTAGTTGTCAATAAAGTGAACTTATGACCAAGCATTGCACTACATCTCAGAATCAATGTAGTTCTATGGGTGTGTGTCGAAATCATGCCCTAGGTGGCTCTTATAAGTGTCGCACTTAGATAGCGAGCAATAGCTAGATGTAGAAAATGTAGATAGATATGTGCATGAGATAGATGTGTGCATGAAAGAATGAACTTCCCCTCTTATGTGTGTATGCAGAAATGGATGGTCCCTTTTCCATTGTGTGAAGATATATGGGTGCTTGAATGCTCTTAGAATGCTCTTGGAATGCAACCTCAGGTTGTGGTAGCTAAATGCTTAGTGCTTGGTCCTTTATTATGATCACATAGCTTTGTATTTATATGATTCCCTTGTTTGAATTTCATAATTAACCACTAAAAGGTCTTACTAGAAAAAATAAATATGCCTAAATGGCTAAAAAATGACCCAAAAGATGTGAGCAAAGTTACAAAGAGGTCGGGAGCACCCGAAGGGGATAGGGGCACCTAACGTTGGCATGCTGGATGGGTGTTGTTGTCCAGAATGAGAAATGTTGAAGTATGAAAAGACAGAGTTGGAAACAAGGAGTGTGAGACCAAAAGAGAAAACAGAAAGACAAGCAAAGATGGCCAAAAGTAGTGGTCAATTAGTACTTTTCTCAATTAGGAATCATATTAATAGTGGTATGTGATCAAGACTATAAATATACCCAAAGTGTGTGATTTAGTGTCTACATTTACCCCCACTTTATTTTGTTGATTGAATGCTCGATAAAATAAAGTAGATAAGAGATGTGTACCTGATAACCATGTAAATAGATGGCAAAAAAATGTCGAAATAGACAAGAAAAATCGTGGAGTGATCAAAATGTGAAGTGTGGAAGCTAGAGAAGAGGATGTCAGAAATGATGATGATGACCCTAGGGTGAGAGTGTATGTTTAGATGTTTCATTGTACATGTTGTTGATGTGACTACCACTTCCCATAACGATAGAGCTACAAAAGAGAAAAACGAACAAGTAGTCAAGTATGTGTATATATGATCAAAATGTGTAAAAAGTATGTAAAAGTATGTAAAAATTTAAAAAGGAACATGTGCATATAATCTGTGATTTGTGAAAGAGATAAAAAGGATCATGAAGATGTTGTAGAAGAACAAGTTTTTTTGGGTGATCTCACGTCAGTGCGGAAGAAGTTTAGCAAGAAAGGTATAGTGTTATTCTCCAACCTTTGACTACTTCCTAAAGTGTAAAACACCACTGCAGATGGTGTGTAAAAATCTAATCCAGTTCGATCCAACGTGAAATTAGAAAATAAGATGTAATGTATGTATGTTGAGTGCTAAAGGATTGTGTGTCCTATAAGAGATGTTGTGTAAACTATTGAAAATTGAACTGAACTGAGAAAATCTGTGTAATTGCCCCTGATCACAGGCATCCAGGAAGGGTCAAGTGAGCCCAGGCGCTACTTTCTATTTTTGGGCACTAGTTTCTATGTTATGTTGAGGACCCAAGTTAGGATTTGGATTGTTGTTGAGACTGAATGTTGTGTTATACCAAAACTGAACTGTCAATGTAAATTGTTGAGTGTGGTGATTGATTCACCCAATGATGTCCCCCTCATTTGGGTCACATGTGACATCATGAGGAATATGCGGCCGAAAGTAGGACCGACCGCTGAACTATAACTAATACCCTACAGGGGGAGGGAGTGTGCTTGGTAGAAACCAAGGCACACGCAAGCAAAATGGCTAGGAAACAAGTGTTAGCGTAAATAAGATAAACACGCATGTAGAAGACAATATATATATATATATATATATATATATATACATATATATATATATAATCTAGTAAGAATATAATACGCATGAAGATGTAGACCAAAAAAAGAGGGTTACAAACATGGGACATTAATCATGATGTCACAAGGCAAACAAGGCCAAAGTAGCCACAAGTAGATAGTGTGCACACAAGACAAAGGGAAAAGCCCACAAAAAATGGCATACAATGACAAACAATGACAAGTAAATAGTAACAAACAACCATGGAAGTAAATAGACATGTAAGACAAATGTTGCACATGAAGCACACAGTAGCATGTTAGAAATATAAAATGTATGTGAAAGCGTGTATAATATGATATAGTAATGTGCTATGAAAAATGAAACAATAGCACATGTAATGTACAAAAGTGGATGCCCCCAGGAGCCGCTACGGGACTGGTAATAGGTAATGTTCCAAACATCCATTATGTGTGTATCGAATTGTATGAAATTTTCATTCACAACTAGAAGGCAAGTGAATGTGCATGCATATATAGAAAGATGATGACATACAATGTATTTATCTAGCATGTGTAACAAAGTATACATATAAGCATAAGAAAGCAAGAGTAAATGCAACCAAGATATGTAGTATGTTGTGGATGACATGAAATGGAATGCAGTATGAGTTTGATATGATCATCATGCCCCCTATTGTATGTGTATACATGAGATGAGGTTCATTAATAAAATATCCCTCAGAAGTCAAGAATGAACCGTAGAACAAGAGTATGTCATCGAGAAATGGTTTGAATTGTGCACTAGAAAGATGTGATCAACAAATCATAAAGTGTAGAGTGTGAATGATGTAGTGAGGTCCATTTAATAGTTTTACCCTCAACAATCAAGTATGAACCATGGAACTTGAGTGCTTCATAGGGTAATGAGCGCATCTCGTAAAATTAGATGCTAGAAAGATGTATTTTGAATGCATAGAGTGTGTATGATGTGTAATAGCAGGTGCAATAAATAGATGTCATGAATGCATGATGTGTGAAGTGTGCAGTGTTTGAGCTTCATGTGTATAGTATGCCCTCAATAGTCAAGTGTGAACCAAAGCATGAGATTACTTCATCAGGTAATGATGATGCAAATGTATCGAGATGTGTAAGATGTGTTTGAGAGACTAGATGCAAAGTGTAGAGTGAACAAGTAGAAATGCAAGAAAACTGATAGCGCTAGTTGGGGGGAATAAGTATTATGCCCCTTGAGGATGAAATGATGAGAATTATCAAGTAACATTGTCTAAAAGATCATCATTTTCCTGAGTGAAGACAAATAGAGATGCGTCAGAAACCTAGTAAGAAATAGTGTGGATGGGGTCATATAATGAGCCATTGTGGCATAAATTTTACATGTTCGTTGCATACTCTTCATCAGTGAAAGGTGTTGGTGGACATCCATGTCTATACCAACAAGTGATTATTTGTGAATAAGCGAGATATAAATCATTGTAGATAGAAATGTGGCTGAACGGCATAGGGAATGTGATACTAGTATGATTAGGGTCCAAAGTTCCCCTACTATAATCCAACCAAGATTGCCCAAGTTTCATTAGAGAAGTGTGAGGAGAACATGCCACAAAGACTATTAGATAGAAGACATGAATACCATAGGTAGCTGCAATATGGACACATCCATGATAGAGATGGGGTGAATGGGGTGATGATATGATATCATTGTGTATAAAGCCAAGCCGAATCAAGCCATCATATGTGTAAATAGTTTTAGATAAAGTAAGATCCAACGGAATATGATGCCACTAAGAGTTATTCATGAAAAGTGTGCATGTGAAAGGAGGAAGTGCAGATGCATATTTCCCATGAGAAGGTGAAACGACATCTAGAGTATGGATAGACCCCTGATAAAGTACCATACCATTAGTAGAAGGATGGGGTGTTTTGAATTGATATTCACTAAGATCGAAAAAAAATGAAAGTATTATTGAAATATGAATCATCTACCTCAATAGGAGTAAAATTAAGATTGCACAATTTGTCATCAGTAAGCTCAACAATATCAATCTCGTCATCAAAATCATCAGTGCTGGCATTGTCATGTTGGATAGCAGTATCAAGGATATTGGTAGGATGTGCACTAGATGTGGGAGCGAAAGTATCCTCAATGAGTGAAGTGTAGTGGTGATAGGATTGGACATTATGGGTAAAATTATGGAATTAGTGTGAGTGGAAATAGGCGGAGTGCTTGTAGCAGCGAAGGAAGACTGTGAAGTGCTAGATTAATTGATATGATATGTATCAATACTGCTATATGGAATAGGTTGCGATGCAGGAATAGGCATAGTAGTGATGGGGTCTATGCAAAAAAAATTGAATGGATCAGGGTCGGAAATAAAGGTATGTTCATAGTCATCATGTACAAATTTGATGCATTGATGAACAGTGAATGGAATTGTGTGTATTGCGTGAATTCAGGGTGTACCCGGAAAAAGATTGAACTAAAACAAGGTATCGATAACGAAGAATATTGTAGGGGCAATCTTAGGCCCAACTTGTATAGGTAATTTAATAGTGTCTAAGCATATGTTAGTAGTTAAATCATAGCCACGAATAAGAGTGGATTTTTTAGTAATTATATTGTCTGTGATGCCAATTTTTTTCAAAGGGAATGAGTACATAAATTAATGGCAGATTCATTGTCAATGAGTACCCACTTGATACAAATGGTGTCAATGATAGCAGTGATAAGAAAAGGCACACATGGATTGTCAATAGTAGATGGTGATATGTACTCATCAATAAATTATATAGCGTGTGGCATATTTTTGAGAGATTGAATGAGGTGTGTGAATGCCACCGAAGACTTATCTCTTTTAATGTGAACGGAATGAAGGGAAACCTCTAATGTATGATGACAATCAGGTTCATTGTGTAATAAATCATAGAGAGATATTTTATCCAGTGTATTCTTAAGTTTCTCAATGATATCATATCCCTTAGAAGTAACAGGGGGGGCCGTAGAAGCGATAGGCGGTGGGATAGATAAGTGGATGCATTTTTCTGAAAAAAAACATTTCAACTTATATGAGTTTTTCAAAATAGTTACACTCAAAATTGGAAGATGTTGTAGAAATATGAATCATAACATTTTGAGTCTAGTTTCTAAGCTACTAAATTTTATTGAAAATGGATAAGTTTAAGTGGGTTAAACAACTAAAATACCAACAGATACTCTTGTTTTTGTTAAAAAACATAATAGAGTGACTTTCGTGCCCCCCACCATTTTTTTAGCACCATTTAGTATTTTTGAAAACCCTTTGGTAGAAAGATAGCTAGGAGCATCTAGTTTGGGCTCCATGTTTTTTTAGATTTTTTTAGCGAATATTTTTTATTTATGATTTTTTTAGTATAGAAATTTTATGTTTTGAAAAATAACAGAGCTCCAACCGTGTCCCCCCCAACTACCTCAAAAAATATCGAAAATTAGAATTTTTTTTAATATGTATAGAATTATGCCTAGTTTGGGCTAGTATAATTTTTTTTAATTTCGATCACCCAAAAAAAAGATACACTATGAAAGATAGACATATTTACACTTCAAAAATAGCTATAAAAAGCCATAGTTAGAAAATAAATAATGTGGAAACCTTATATTAGTCAGAAAATTTGAAAAACTATATTTTTAGAAAGAAGAGACTCAGCTCTATGTCGTGGTATAATTTTTTAAAAATGGATCGATTGTTTTATTTTGATTTATCATAGAGGAAGTGGAATTATTACATTTTCTTGTAAAAACACGTTTGTTGTGTTTGTATAGGTCCATGCCTCAGGCTTGGAGATCCAAACCAGATCCCAAGCCTTGAAGCATGGCTTGGGAAAAGAGAAAACACAAAACGTGTACACATTATGTGTAGTATAAACATAACACGTATGCATTCTATGTAGTATAGACATTATGCATGATTTTGACATGCTTTTATTTACATAAATAAATGTTCAATATAACTTTTTAATTTATTATTATTTATATTTTATTATTTCTTATACTTTAAATTTATTTATGTAAATATAATAAATTAGGGTCACTTTGCACCTTATGGAATTAGTCTCACAGCTCCATGAGTCATGGTTTAGGATATAGGTTCTTAAAGTATAATTTGGTCAGTACATAGGTAATTTTTCAGGATTTCAACATTCATCCTAAATCTTTTAGCGTTTAGCTTATACAATCGAAACCCTAAACCATAGGCCATAAACCTAAACACTAAACTGTAAACCTTGAGCCCTAAACCCTAAACCCTAAACCTCTAACCATGATCATACCTATACCCTAAAACCTAAACCCCAAACCCTAAACCCTAAACCCTAAACCTTAAACATTTAGCCCTTACCCATGAGTCATAAACCCTGAGCCTTAAGCCTTAAACCCTAATCCATAAGCCCTAAACCATAAACCCTAAACCATGAACCATGAGCCCTAAATGTTAAACCCTAAACCTTGAACTATAAAAACTAAATCCTAAACCCTAAACCCTGACCCCTAAACCCTAAACCTTAAACATTGAATTCTAAACCCTAAACCCTAATCATTAAACCCTAAACCCTTATCCTTGAGCCCTAAAATCTAAACCCTAAACCCTAGACAATATACCCTAAGCCCTAAGCCCTAAAACCTAAACCCTAAAACCTAAACCCTAAACCCTAAGCCATAAACCATAAACCCTAAACCTTAATCCCTAAACATTAAATCCTAAACCATAAACCATAAACCATAAAACATGAACCATAAACCATAAACCCTTATCCCTAAACAATAAATCCTTAACCCTAAACCCTAAACTCTAAAACACTAAACCCTAAACCTAAAACCTAAATCCTAAACCATAACCCTGAACCCTAAACCCTAAACCCTAAACCTTAAACCCTGAACCATGAGCCCTAAACTCTAAACCCTAAACCCAAACCATATTTCATCAATATTTCCTAGTCTCGTGCCTAGAACCATCATTTAGTCTGCTTATAGAACTACCTTGTTTATGAGAGGTGGGACAAGTAACTAAATGGATATCACATCTACCTTGTGCCTTGTAATGCATATATTACACATCTCTTCCAAACTTGTTTCTCCCCACATATACTTGCGCTCTTGAATGTAAATTTATTCACACTCTGAAACAAATTTCACATTTCTCATATTTCCATGTATGGTATTATGCAAGCCAGGATGACCCTTTGGAAGCTAGAAAAAATAACCATCACAACAAAAAAATTAATCCTAAAGGAAACAAAAGAAACATGGAGAATATATCAATGCAGAGGTATAGGATCATAATTGAATTTCCTGTAGTATCCTCTCCTCCCAAGAAAGATAAAGTTTAAGTGTTCTACTGGAATAGATACTAAATTTTATAGAAGTTCCTAAAGTGTTCAAAATAAGAATAGAAACAGGGGAATGGCTAAGAACAGCTAAGGGGTTATCATTCGCCTAGTAAATATTTCTTGTTTAGTTCTAAATGGGAGTTACCTAGCCTACAACTTAATGACCTTCCATTCATTGATAATTCCTTATATGATAAACCCATAAATGTTTTCAAAATCCCCTGAACAAAAAAAAGGGGTAGTCATCAATCCTAGTGAAGGGTGTGATGATTTCCAAAACTTGAAATTCATAATTTTAGAGGATGAATTTACAAATATCTCATTTGAAGCCAAGTATGTTCTACCTACAAATTCGATGAACTGAGGTCTGAAGGATTGTGACCTAAACCCATTTAACCCTCAACCATGAGACATGATAAACCCTAAACTATAATGACTCCTAAACCCTAAAACCAATGAATAATAAATCCTAAACCCTAAACACTAAATACTAAACCCTAAAACCTAAACCCTAAAACCAAAATAATAAACCCTAAACCCTAAACACCTTAAACCCTAAACCTTAAACCCTAAAACCCTAAACCATAAGCCCTAAGCCCTAAACCCTAAATACTAAATCCAGAGCCCCGAGCTCTAACCCCCAAACCTTAAACCAGTAAATCTGAACCCCGAACCTTAATCCATAAACCATGAACCATGAACCCTAAACCCTAATCACTAAACTATAAACCTTAAACCTTAAGCCTTGAACCCTACACCCTAATCCTTGAGCCCTAAACCCTTAACCTTAAACCATGAGCCCTAAACCATAAATCTAGAGCCCTGATCTCTAACCCCTAAACCTTAAACTCGTAACTAACCCCTAAACCTTAAACCTATAACTTTGAACCCCAAACCTTAAGTCATAAAACCTTAAACCATGCACACTAACCCCTAAACCCTAAACCCTAAGCCCTGAGCCCTAAACTGTAAACCCTAAACCTTAAGGCCTAAATGTGAAATCCTAAAGGTCCCTAAACTAGGAACCTAAACCCTAAAAACTAAATAATAAACCCTAAACCCTGACCCCTAAACCCTAAACTCTAAACCCCAAACACTAAATATGACCTAAAAACCCTAAACCCTAAAACCTAAACCTAAGCCCTAAACCTTTACCCTAAACTGAACCTTGACCCTAAGCCCTAAACCCTAACTTTTAAACCCTAAACCTTGAACCCTTTGTGACCTAAACCATTAACCCTAAACCGTCAACCTAAACCCTAAACCCTCGAGCATTAAATCCTAAAACCTGAACCCTTTTCCCTAAACCCTAACCTTTAAACCTTAAACCCTAACTCCTAAAACCCTAAATCCTCAACCCTCAAAACCTTAAACCCTAAGCCCTAAACCCTATACCCTATACCATAAAGCCTAATCCCTAAACCATAAACTCTAAGCCCTAAATTCTAAACCCTTAACCCTAAATCTAAAACCTAAACCCTAAACCTTAAATCCTAAACCTTGAGCCCTAAACCCTAAGCCCTAAACCCTAGGCCTTAATCCATTTTAATAATCCCTAAATTTTTATGACTAAGCCCTCTTTGAATGTTCTAAACCCTACAAATTCAATGAACATGAAATTTTGAACTCTATGAACCTTAAACCTTAACCCTCAACAATGATACCTAAACCCTAAACCCTAAACCCTTAAACCTAAAATCTAAACCCTGAACAATAAACCCTAAACACTAAATCCGAAATTAAACCCTAAATCCATAAACCCTAAACCCTTGAAACCCTAGACCCTAGACCCTAAACCCCGAGCCCTAATCCCTAAACCCTAAATACTAAATCCAGAGCCCCAAGCTCTAACCCCCAAAACCTTAAACCAGTAACTCTGAACCCCTAACCTTAAGCCATAAACCATAAACCATGACCCTAAACCCTAATCCCTAAACCATAAACCCTAAACATTAAGCCTTGAACCCTGACACCCTAATCCCTTGAGCCCTAAACCCCAAGCCCTAAACCTTAAACCCATAACTAACCCCTAAACCTTAAACCTGTAACTCTTAACCCTGAACCCTGAGTCATAAACCTTAAACCATGTACCCTAACCCCTGAGCCCTGAGCCCTAAATCATATACCCTAAACCTTAAGGCCTAAATGTTAAATCCTAAAGGTCCTTAAATCCTAAACCCTAAACCCTAAAAACTAAATCATAAACCCTAAACCCTGACCCCTAAACCCTAAACTCTAAACCCCAAGCACTAAACCCTAAACCCTAAGCCCTAAACCCTAAACCCTAAACCCTAAGCCCTAATCACTAAAACATGAACCCTGAACTCTGTGACCTAAACCATTAACCTTAAAACCTAAACCCTAAACATTGAGCATTAAACCCTACACCCTAAACCCTAACCTTTAAACCTTAAACCATAACTCCTAAACCCTAAATTGTAAACCACCGTAAATCCTCAACCCTAAACCTTAAACCTGAAGCCCTAAACCCTGAACCCTCAACTCTCAACCTTAAACCCTCAACCCTGATACCTAAATCCTAAACCATGAACCCTTTGCCTTAAAACCTAAACCCTAACCTTTAAACCATTAAACCCTAACTCTTAAACCCTGAATTGTAAACCCTAAATCCTCAACAATAAAGCAAATTAAACCCTGAGCCCTAAACCCTAAACCCAAATGAAACCATAAACCCTAAGCCCTAAACCCTATAAAACTCTAAGCCCTAAATCCTAAACCCTAAACCCTAAAACTTAAACCCTGACCTCCTAAACCTTGACCCCTAAACCCTAAACCTTAAGCCTTAAACCCTAAACCCTAAACCCTAGGCCCTAAGCCATAATCCCTAAGCCAAAACCCTAAACCTTGAACCCTCAAACATAAAACCTTAACCCTAAACCCTAAAACCCTGAACCCTTAACTCTAAACCCTAAACCCTCAACCTTGACCCCTAAACCCTAAACCTTGAACCTTGAGCCCAAAACCCTAAACCCTCAACCCTTAACCTTGAACCATAAACCCAAAAATCTAAACCCTAAACCATAAACCCTAAACCATGAACCCTAAGCCCTGAGCCCTAAACCCTAAACCCTAAAATATGAACTATGAGCCTTAAACACTAAACCTTAAACCCTAAACTCTAAACCTTGAGTCCTAAACCCTTATCCCTAAACCCTAAACCCTAAATCATAAACCCATTCACCCAAAGGAAAGTCCTAAAAAATCATTCAGCGTGTTTTAGTGTGTAGGGAATAGTGTTTAAGGTGATCGATCGACTCATTTAGTTTTTATGAGAGACTACTTCCTTTGAAGGCCTAAAAAGGCATTTTTGGCCATTTTGTAGTTAATTGAACACCCTTCAGAACAAGATAAAATGAGCTAGTCATGTCACCGAGTTATTAAGGACCATTATTTGTGAAGTATTAAGGCATCGTTTGTCTCCATAAGAGACATATGAGCAAAAGCATGTATGAGAATCATGAATTTGATTCCATGAAAGGATGCTTTTAGAGCTAGGAAAGGTGAGGGGATTATCTTTATATGGAGAAGCATGTTTCTAAGAATGAGTTATCATCTGAGTTCACTTGATGCAATTCACTTGGTACTATTCGTAACAACTCATTCAACACCTAGTAGTGTTATCACACCTTAAGGAGGAGGCACATTACAATCACCTCATTTTGGCCATAGGACTAGAATCCCATTCAGGGAACAATCCTCTATCTACAAAGTGAGGATCTCTTTTTAGTAAGAAGTAGACAAACATCATAGAGTTAATTCATGGTCACTAAAGTGAATTATGGACCAAATTTAAAAATTAGTATGAATTCAAGTTGTGGTAGGGCCAAAATCCATTTTAGAAGGTCAAAAAACCTAAAAAATGACTATATGCTTTCCCAAAACAAAGACCGACTACAATATATATGCCCTGAAAGTTTTAGGTCGATTGCTGAAATCCTGAAAATGAGTAAGTACTGACCAAATTAGATTTTGAAAAACTATCTTCTAGATTATAATTGTTGGAGCTACGAGACCACTTCCATAAGGTGTAAAAGAGTTGATAGGTTAGAGTGGGTTTCTAAATTTCCATTTATAGAACCTGTTTGAAAATGAAATTGAGTTGAACCTCTTGATTAAGTAAAATATTGAAATAAATAAATACCTAAATCCAAACATATACTGACACAATGAATATAAAAAATTAAGTACATATTTTGATCCCAAGTAAAAAAGGTAATTTGAATTTGAAACCCTAGTTGCAAATGAGAGAGATAGAATATAATCAGTTGATTCACAAGAATCCCAATACGGTATGTCCGAGTTGGAAATATTGATGAAATAAGAACTCGAAGTGTCACAAACAGACCTACAAAAATATAGAAGTGCCAGAAATGCCATAGGAACCAGGGTGTGCCTATGGAGGGTTAGGGTTGCACTTGGGGTGCCAAAGAACTATTTTGAGCACCATTGTAACTACTTCAAAAGCTATGAAACCCAATTTTGGAAGATCGCGTGATGTTTGACTAGTTGTCTCCTTTGGTCACCTGTACTGGTCGTAGCATCTCGTGATTGCTATTCACATGAAACTTGCTGCAATCAAACAGAAGTACATGCAAAACCCTCAAAACACATCGAATCTTAAAAATACAAATATGCCAAATGAGGGAGTCAGACTGACCTCAGGTGATGACCTGACTGAGTGAAATTACAATCTGGTTGATGCAATGCATTTTATACTTCTATGTAGTTATGCATGTGTGTGTGTGTCGAAATCATGCTCCCTAGGTGGCTCTTGTGTGGGTCACATTTAGATAGTGAGTAATATCTAGATGTAGAAAATGTAGATAGATGTTTACATGAAAGAATAAAATTCCCCTCGTATGAAGTGTATGCATGAAAAAATGAAAGTCCCTTGCCCTATGTGTGAATGCAGAGGTGGATGTCCATTGAATCGCTTCTGTGGAGCTAAATGGATGCTTGAATGCTCTTGGATGCAACCTTAGGTTGGAGATAGCTAGATGCTTAGTTGCTTGGTACTTTATTACGATCACATAGCTTTGTATTTATATGATTCCCGTGTTTGAATTTTGTAATTAACCACTAAAAGTCTTACTAGAAAAAATCAAGATGCCTAAATGGCTAGAAAGGACCCAAAAGATGTGAGCAAAGTTAAAAGAGGTCGAGAGCACCCAGAGGGGTCAGAGGCACCTAATGCTAGCATCCTGGATGGGTGTTGGTGTCCAAAATGAGAAATTTTGAAGTATGAAAAGACAGATTGGGCAAGGAGTGTGAGACCAAGAGAGAAAACAGAAAACAAGCAAAGATGGCCAAAGATAGTGGTCAATTAGTACTTTTCTCGCTTAGGAATCATATGAATAGTGGTATGTGATCAAGACTAGAAATATACCCAAAGTGCATGATTTAGTGTCTACATAAGCTTTCCAGTGAGTATCTAGTCATTAAACTTGGAAGGAAACAATCCATAATGGGATTTGACTCCATCATATAGGCATACCCTAAACTTTAGTCTAGCACCAGGCAACTGACATACACACACCAAAGAAATTATTTTAGGGCATGGTGTTATATCAGTAACTTCTTTTATCAACATGTCAATGTAATTCTCCATCAAATCCACCACCATTCTACAACCGAGGAAAATAAATTTCATTTAAAACTATAGCATGTTGGTTTTGTTTCTTATTTGTCTAATTTTTTTGGATGACATGGTTAATTGTTTATTTGGAAACACAAGAAAAACATTTTCCTTTTTAAAATGACAAAAATATGTAGGAATCCATATATTTTTTAAAATACAGGCATGGCTAATTAAATTACCAAAAACCAAATTAGCGAAGTATGTGTAAAGTTTTTCTTTGGACAATGATATTCAATTTCACATCTAAAAGCCGAAGCACTAGGCCCAAGTGTAGAATACCTTGCAACAAAGTTGCTTTGTAAAACTAGTGTAAGTTTTTATCTTGTTTTTTTACTACAATTGATCCTATGAAAAATATTAGCAACACATAAGTATCTAAACATTTTCAATGATGGTCGCAATTGAAAATATATGCATTTTAATGTACCATTTAAAATAAACGTACACAAACTGTAAAGTTCTACAACAAGACATAAGAACATCTTGAAATAAATGCAACACAACATAGTAAATCTAAGAGGGAATTTACTAGCTGAATTAATCTTTTAATATGATAAAATTCATCTACCTCGCATATTTACTTCAATTAGAATAAGCTTGTTATTTTTCCAGCTGAATAACATATTATTTATTTAACCATGGAATAAATATAAATGTCTTCATAGTTGATATATCAATGGGTCCATAAAATTCTAGCCATATAACTCTAAACAAGTATGTAAAATAAATATACAGCCTAAATAGAATAGAATGGTTTATATAGCACCATATTTTCTCCTATCGCTCATGTAACAAGATGATGCCATTTATTTTCTCCTATCACTCATGTAACAAGATGAAGGTGTTAATGTTTTTAATGGACCAATTTTAATTTATTTTTCCTATGAAATTCCATGGGAAATTTTGGTGGGATATGCAAGATCACGGCTAGGCTCTTTCTTTCCAATTCATATTCAATGAACCAATTTGAAACACATAACACAAATTTTGATATCATTTCCATATGTTTTTAATCTCAAACTCAATGTCACTATGTAATGTTAAGAGTAATTTTTTAAGGAATCACTACACATTTTGCTTTCTACACACAAAATATTCTACATATAATAATCTACTACAAACCTAAATTTCTAGGAAATCCATTTTTACATATCCAGTAATCAATTCATTCTGAGAGACTCCATTTCTTTAAGGTATTTTTTCAAAAACTTCACATACAATTTTTATGCTCCCACATTGCCATAGAATTCTAACTAGGCACTCCCACTTTAACATAAGATAAAAACTTCATTCTATTTTAATTTTATGGATTCTCGTACCATCTCCTAAATATCATATTATGGCATGGGATGGAGGTGGTGGAATGACTATGGATTTTATATTTCCACCTACCATTTTGGTATATTATATTACACAACTATGCACATTTCCATTGGTACATTTATAATTTCCAATTTCCAATTTCCAATTTCTTCCATCACCAATCTCAAACTCAATTCACAACAATATGGTTAAAGGATTGGTTGTAATAGGCATTTCATATTCTCAACTATTCAAAAATGCATGTGGTTTTCCATATCGAGACTTGCAACCACAACATTGGAAAAAAAAAAAACCTTTTGTATTACAATTTGATAGATATGCATACCCCATTTGCATCTTAATAGGTGTGGGCATATTCCCCAAGTTTATTCTCCTCCCTAACATACTAAAAATACTCCTTCAATCCCTCAATACCTTCCTACCAGCTCACTTTATTTCTCTTTTTAAAATTTTCATAAACTTACTGGCTTGTTGTCTATGATATCATTTTTGTCTTATAAAAAAGGGTAAGGTATAATGAACCAAACTATTTTAGACATGTATCTAGTCAACTTCATGCAATTTCAAAGGATTTTGGCTCACCACATATCTCAAAATCAGCTAGTTTTCAAGCATATTTTCTATAATACATGTAATAAGATAAAGTAACATTCTTGTAAGCTAACAAATCCCTTTTTTAACTAACCCATGTTGGTCACTCAAAGAAATAATCCATAAATATGCAAATGAGTATGTTTCCCTTCTATGATGGTTTAGAGGATTGGATATGAAACACATTGATGATCGTGAAATGTGTTTTGGTACACCTCCAGATATGCATCCATTATGTTTATTCTCTACAATGGAAATTCATTCCATACATAGAGATGAGCCATCTCAACTTCTCTATACCCTTATACTCACCCTCCATTATTTCAATTCACTTTTTTACATGTTTCCACATTATCTTATCGAGTTTTTTAAAATGTTCAAAACATTATTTCTAAATGCATCACCACATATACTAATATGGAATCAACAAGAAATATTTTTTGTTGGTGGTTATTTTTGCACCATATGATATGTAATGCTAATACTAAATGTATTCCAGACCATAAGACATGCATTTTGATAAGCTATCTCAAATATTACTTTTTCATATTACTTTTTAATATTGTAAGTGTCATTTTGTTTTCTAGGATATTGGCTTCTTGTATGTTATCTATGTGTGTTATTGTGTACATGTAAGTCTATGCATGCTTCTTTGTGAATACACTTATTTATGTCTTAGCCATATATTGTATTTTTTGTCTGCTTTAGTAAATGGTATCTTAGAGATAATTTTGGTCCATTAAATTATTATGTGTAAAGAACATTCTTGAGTTGTGATATTCAAAAAAATTATTAGACCAATGCCTATAAATGGTGTAAATTAACTTGTGATAGTTAATATGTTGTACATTGGGTTACATTCATTTAGTTATCAGACCAGGGAGCATAGACTTGAATTATTGCATGTGTTGTATACACAGTTATAGTTGATCTAAGAGGTTGGAAAGGAAATAACTGTCACATAACAATACTGAAAGTAAAATAAAACATGAACTAAAAAATGGACTATTACTGAATGTTATTACTGAAACAAATTTGCAAATTTAAAGAGAATATTGTTCCTAAGGAAATATGCATGAAATGAAACAATGGAGGGGATTTAGAAGACCTCAAGTGGTCCCTAACTTGGGTGTTAATCCCTTCCTAACTCTATAGCTAAAACTAAATGACAGAACTCATATTTCTTTATTGATTTGCATAAAACATTACATCTAGGGAAAAAAGATCATATAAATCTATGTTTCTAATTCCTAATATGACTTACTGACTTACTTCCCTCTACTTGACTCCCTTCCTCTTACTAACAAACTTGTTATAAGGCACCAGCCCTTCCCTTTATATCCTATCATTTACAACATGTGAGAAGAAGAAGAATACAACAAGGATTCTTCAACAAAACAAGTGAGAAATTCAACATGTGTTTGAAACACATAACAAGTGTTCAGCTAACAATCAGTTCGTGTTCAACTAACAATCAGTTCTTCACTAGTTCTTAATCAATGACCAAATCAAAGATTGATTTATTTCTCAATTTTTCATGTTTCTATTGTAACTACTTCTCCAATAGCGCGTAAGGACTTAAGTTCCATCACTTCGTGTTTCAAAATATCTTCATAAATGTGTTGTAACTTGTTGTGAATGATTTCCTTATGTTGTGGACAATTTGTTGCGAAAAATTTCTTTGGTTGCAGATGAGTTGCTACAAATAGGTTCCTTTGTTACATATGACAAATTTATTACAACCAAGAGTGGCATCAGCACATATAATCATCCAAACAATTTATTGGAATAACAAGAACAGATGCACACATAATATCACAAAAATAAAGACAATTAGATATAACTATATCAATTAGTCACTATGCCAAAAGTTCATGGTTGTAATAGTGATGTTTGGCAATGTACTTAGGAAATACATAGACATGGCTGCAATGGTCTAATCAAAATACAAAAGATGAGTTGTTATGAAAGTAATTAATATAGCTCATCACACCCCCAGGCTTAAACGCTTGAATTCCCTCATTTAATAGCTTCATTCTCCTCTATTGGAAACAACATTCTTGCCTGAAATCTATGGGTGTTCATGTTCCTTCCTCCTCTGAGAAGAAATATCCATAATTCCTCCTCAATTTGTCCTAGAATTTTTCTTGCACTCTCTGATTAATTGGTAAATTTCATGTCCAAGGTGCTATTAGGAAGTGAAATATTGGAGGATGATAAGCTATAGGAAACCAATCATCCTCACATTCATTTTCTATTTGTATATACTTGTTCACCCTACATAACGTTGGAAGGATATTTGAATATGAGTGGATTTCTTTCCTTTGGAGTGCAGGTGATAACTTTGTCCATCTGGATCTGCATGTTGTCACAACCTGAACTCTATGTTCTTTTATCATGTCCTTGACTTTTGTGTGGACTTCTATTCTCATTGTAAACACTCAGTTGTTGATTGCATCCACTTCCATATAATTGTCATATTCTTCTGGAATTTCATCTGATTTTGTTTCCTCATATCAAATATATAGTGGTGTAAGCTTTTCCAAATGTCTATATGCTTCCATTTTCTTATCTCTTTCCATTTCATTTGAAAAATAAGAACATAATGCCTTAAACTGTACATTCCCAATATATAGAATTGGGATCCAATCTCTATCATATGGAAGGGCATAATTATGCAAATATAGCTCACATAATAAATTATGTCATTCATGTGTACTAAGTTGATACAGAGTAAAGAATTTCTTGGCTGATCTAATGTCATATATCATATCATATTTTATACAAGTAAAATTTTGTTATAACATCTTTTATTTTAGGTATATGGCATTGACATTTGATGGGGGTCTGGAACTCAACATGTCAAATGCTACCTTCACTATTTCCTCTTGTTTTTATTTCATCCTTCTAATATTCCATTTCCTCCTTATGTTTAGAGATAAGATCTTCCTTTTCCTTTTCCCATTTCTTCTTAAGCCTGTTAATGTAAGTGTCCCTTTACAACAGCAAATTTTCAATATTGGGTGCCATATTTTGTGTTTCCATCTCACTACAAGATGGTTTTTCAGGTTCTTTTAATATTTCATGAATAATATTTAAGGGCTGCATTGGTTCTAAATTTTCTTCGTGCAGACTATCATTTTTTGATTGTTCAACAACTTTCTCAATGACTTGTTCATTGACATCATCTACACTCATTTTCTCTTGTCCATTTCCTCCTTCCACTGCTTCTTCTTCTTGTCTCTCTTCATGACTCTCTACTTCATAAATTGTTCCCTCATTTTGATTTAGTTCTTCTTGTCCTTCCATTGGTTGTTCATGGTATTCTAGCTCTTGCGTTACTATGGGAGCATTATGTCTATACTCTTATTCCAATGGTTCATGCTCAGAATTTTCTTCTATGGCTTCCAAATCACTATCCACTGAGATAGGTTGAGATTTTCTTGAACTAGAGGTTTTTCTCCTCTTTGTCCTAATCCTATAGGAGTGCCTAGTTTGTTTTAGAGCAGAATGAGTAGATTTCCTTTTGGTTTTGGAAGTAGAGGGCCTAGTTTGTTTGGAGTTGAATGAATATATTTCCTTTTCGTTTTGGAAGTGGAGGTTTTAGGGGAGGAAAATTCTAATAAATTTTCAGCAACAAATATTCTCTCTAGTGAAATAGGTGTGGGGGTTTCTTCTATGGAAGGTATATTTTGAGAATTTATTGGTTCTTTAGGTGGGGAAGAGGGTGGTGCAATTCTGGCATAGGTGAAGTAGAAATTTCAGTTTTGTTTCTCTTTTTTCTCCTTTTTCCCAACAAGGTTTCAATATTTTTCACTTTCACAAATTCATCCCATGATATTTGAAGGTGTTCCCTTTGCAAAGTGTGCTTGACCACTAAGGTTATTAGACAGTGATGTGACAGGGTTGCCCTACCCCTCTGAACCTCTTTGCTCATTTTATTAAGCATATCATGAAATAAATTTGGAACATTCACTTGATGGTTGTTTTTCAACTGATTTAATTATTATCAGTCTGAAGTGCACCTTTGTGTTGGATATGATATCTGAATTTTACTTCTTCTGGTACAATGGGATCTCCTCTGAGTTATGGGTACCTTAGACTGAGGAAAACCTCCAAAGTGGGTTGGTTCCCTTGATGGATCACCTAAAAACTACTGAAACTGATGGGGTTGAGGGTTAGGAATGAACTGGAAATAACTAAAAGTGGAAAAAAGGGTGATACACCAATATTTTGGGACTTAAGCTTGCATAACACACACTCTATGAATGATAAAAGTGTTGATAACTTCACTACATTCATTGCTTGACGGATCTTGTACTCACTAAGGTATTTAAACACACTTAAGTGACTTACAAAATACTCAAAAAATAATTATGGAGGTGTTTTGAGATTTATTAGCATCCAAAGGAATGAAAATATTTACTGTAAACATGCTTCTAACATATTGTAGCACACATTAAAGTGACCTCCATTCCAGAGCCATTTGATGAAATTGCAAGGACGATTATCAGGTATATCACTTTAGAAGGTAGATATGTGATGGTTCATCTCAAACTTTTTGTTTTCCTATATCATTTTAGAAAGAATTTGCATGTTATCTTTCCACATTATCTTTTAAATTCACAAGAACGTTCTTTTCTGGAGTTTCAAAACCTCACCTGTGCCACCCTCCTTCACCAAGGCCTCATTTTGTTGCTTCACTGCCATTGCCTTTCTCAACATCGTTCAATTCTCGTTGCACCTGCCCCTATTTACCCTGACTACACTTCCCCCACCACTGCTACTGGTCGGAGTAAAATCATAACCAAAAATCCACTTTACCCCCTAAATCATCCCTTCCCCTCCCAAAGAATCCTTCGTAGCAGCAAAGAAACTAAGTCTACTAAAAATCTGCTCCATATCAACGATCCAACTGGTGCTCTGCTACAGAAGGGTAGGATTTCCTTCTCAATATGATTGTTGATCTGGAAAAGGAGGTTGGTGATTTGAAAGAAGAACTCAAGTAGGTTTGCAAGAGATAAGGCAAAAGGAAGATGCACAATGACCCTAAGTAGGATAATGATCAGATTATTGAAATTTTCAAGAAGCTTAACTCACTGGATAGCAGAATGGGAAATGTAAAAGGAAGTCATGACTATACCATGTTTGTGCTTAAGGCTATTTACAATTTTTTTAAGTAGCATGTCAAAAGTGTATGTGTACTTAGCAACATTCCTGCTACCAATTAGGAGCCGAAACCAGTAAGGAATTTGAATCTCTCACAATTGGATAAGAAGGATCACACCCATGTCACTACCTTGGCACTCTTCACCTCTCTACAGAAGGTAAGGACAAATATTGACAAAGCAGAAAAGTGAGGAGAACAGTTCTTACTACAGGTTTTTTGTTTTGATGCTATCAGGAGGTTGTTTTCATGTTTCTTAGCTGCAGTTTTGTTACTGTTTTGATTATTTGATATAGTTCCTCAGTTAATTGTAGTTGGACATACATGTAGTTTATGGATGTTGATCCAAACTTGTTTTTACTGCTTTATCTTTCTTTGGAGCCTTTTTTTAAATAGGGTATAGTCCCTTCAAAACTATGGACTGTTCTTTTTTGCTTTATCTGGCTTTCGAGCACGTTTTGTAATAGGGTATAGTTTCTTCAAAACTATTTACCCCTAATAAAAAAACTACTATAGCACACTACACAAATTCTGAAATTGGAGGGAAAACACAGTATTTATCATTCAAATGGTGATACAGTATAAAATCTACACACAAGTCTGCAGTCAATAACAAGTCCCCCTCTACACTTGTAAAAACAAGGTATATATACAAAATCCCAAACCCCAAGTTCAAAAAATAGCACTTTGCATGCTTTCCTTGTAATTAAATAATAATAAGTCGGCTCAAAGAAGAGTGGTACAGACCCTTTAGCATGCTCCAAGGTAATTTTGGAAATACTAAGGTAAATCTCAATTTATTTTATCTCCAAAAGTCTATTTTTGGCTTCTAGTGCATACATGGTATGATTATCCAACTTTGTCTTATTTGCAAAAAGGTCTATTTTTGGCTTACTCCAATTTTTCCACCTTGGAATAGCCTGCATGAGAATAATTGGTTGGTTTGTTTTCTTTTGACTTTGGCATATACATATAACTTGATCATGTGTAAGGGGCATGGCTAATTATTATTATTTTTTACTTTACAAGGATTAACCTCCCCTCCCATGCATAATGATTAAATATTTTTTAAACCTAATCCTACATGGGAGGGAAAAAGTAACTTAACTTGACCATAGTCAAGCTGACCTAACTCAGGCCAAGGCATAAAATTAGGGCATTCGAACCCTAAAGCGCTTCATTATTTGGCTTGTTTTTATTTGCGAAGATTCTTAAAGGGTATACTCTACAATATTTTTTCCTTTTGATATGACAGGCATGTTTCCTTGCAATGGAATTCATATTTTTTCCTTCTTGAGCTTGAGTTTCATTTTTTGCATTTTGGGTCTGTGGATTTTGTAACCAGATGTGCATCTAATCACCATTTTTGGAGAAAAAACTCTACTTTTTATTATGCCATTATTATCTTCTGATCTCATGGCCAAGAGTGTTCATTGCTCAACAGGCTGTTAACTTGTTATGGTTGTTTTATGACTCACTTTAATTGGTTTGTTGGCATAACTCGAGCTCGTGATGGCTCGAATGGTTCATATTGGTCTTCCTTCACATTATCTCGCCCATTCCTGCTTCAATGTGGCCCATCCCCATAATTCAATAATTCAATCATGGAAATTTTCAAGGTGACCTCGTGTTTTTTTAACTCCTTGCAAAACTTATTCTCAATGAAGCATGAAAAATCTTGTCTTACTCTGTTTGTTTCTTATTTATACCTTTATTGCTAAATAATTGTAGAATGAACTGGGTTTTCTTGGTGGCTCTTCATGTTTTCCAATCTACTAATTTTGCTTGATGGTTTTGTACTTTGAAGGAAATGCATTTAAAACTTATAATCTTCTACTAATTTCCAAAAGTATGAGAACTTTTTCTTTCAGGCTTGTTTTGTAAATTTCACTCATGCATTGTTTCCCCTTGCTGAATTTCAAAACTTGGTGAAGTTCTGAAAACTATGTAGCTTACATTTATTATCATGGTGACTGTAGCTCTTAATGGTTACATACATATGGTTGTAACATCTTGTTGTAATGCTTGGGTACTAACCATGTAGCTTCTTCAATGTTTTTGAAAACTTAGATACATCCAAAATAGCTCATTCAATTTGTTTATTTCCTTATTTCTACAAACTTGTGGTTGTAGTTTTAAGTCCTTTATATATATTTGAGGCTTAAAATGCTCGAATCTTTATATTCTAATGTAGATTACTTGCATCATGATTCCTTTAGTAGATCTATCCTCTTATTTTAGATATGTAAATTGAAATGTAGCTTACTAAATGAAGTCAATTTGTTTAATATGGAAGACTTCCTTGCAAATCTTGTACTTGTAAACATGTGCCTTGTTGTGGTAACCTCATGAGAATCTCTGGTGATTGTAGCTTAAAAAATGAAATGCTGATATTGTTTGTAGAATGCTCCTATTTAGAATTTTTATCTTTGCCTTGTAGAAAGAAGTCATACTTTGCACTAATTTAATTTTTTTTTATGATTCTTGAAATCTGAATATGTCTGAAGGACTTGTTGATCTAGATCTTTTTCTTTTTATTTTATAGAATTTACATTGTTGAAACCAGTGCTCCTTTTTAAAATCTTGAAATTGTAACCTTGTATCACTCCCATATATTTTCATTTATACAATGCATGCTAACAACTTTCTGAACTAAGTATTTGCATTCCTTAAGAATTCACTTGTTCTTGTAAGAATCTTGTGAATTCATGGTCTTTATAAAATGTACCTTATTGCTTACACCTGTAAAACTAAAGGGAAAATAATCATTCTATTTCTTAAATCCTGTATCTCTACATCTGTACTTCCCTTCCTAAATTATTACTTATTATTGCATGGATATTTAGCATGGGTAGCAACCTGTAACTTTGTTTTCTTGATCATTGGTGATAATGCTTATGCATATGAAACTGGTAGCATGAGATATCAGGAACCTCGAGCTCTAACTCTCATTTATTTTCCTCTTTTTCAAGTACCTGGAGCAACAACCTAGAGGCATCCAAAAAACTTGGAATGACCTTTAAACTCATGCAATGGTGGGTTACTCATCCTTCACGTTTTCATATTTGTATTTATATGCATTATCCTTCTTGCTTTCCTTTATTCGTCCATATCCCACTGATTGTGTGGGATAACTATCTTATTTCTTTATGAATAAATGAAATTATCTTTTGTTATGAGTTTTCTAATTTCCTTTTACATTTCTATTGCATAATCATGATATGGAATGAACTTAAAAAAATCAACACATAATGTAATTTCACTTAACCATAAGGAAATAACCTGAATTAATTGTACATGTACTTGATTTTATCTCCATAACACAAGTAACACCATTGATTGTAAACTAAAGCTTCCTATTATGTAAATCAACATCTGAAACTACTATTTCAAAATATAATTCTTGGCATATGATATCCTTCTCGCCTTCAGCAAGGCCTTACAGTAGTCTTTGAAGGTTGTTGCACTGTTTTGGTGAAAATGACATCTCAGAGGTTAGTGTACATGATTCATTGTATTCTATAACAACACCTAAAGTTGTTGGTTTGCTTACAACTCATCCTAAATCTGCCTAAAACTAAGCAACTGAAAAAAAAAATTGTACCCCCCTCCGATGATTGACCAAAAATGGTCAACATTAAGAATTTGAAATGCATTGTATTTAACCTTGAATATATCCCTTAACAAGTAAAATATTGAATGAAAAAATTAGCAGCTTGTGCCCATAAAGGTTTGAGAGATGTTCTAAGAGTACCTTGGTGGTTTGAGATGAAATCCTCAGCATTGTCTGCAAATTCTCTACTTAATTCTTATAGGTCATATTTGTTTGGAAATGGATCTTCCTAAGCTAGTAAACCAGTGACCTCTACTGAAATCTCGTCGCTTACCCTTATGGTCAACCCTTTTACCTTTGCCTCTCCATTGTTCAGGGTATTTGCAAATTCTACCACTACTACCTCATCAAAGCCTTGAAATATATTAATGTATTGCATCCAGTCATGATTCTCAAAGTACTACACAACCTCAAGATGATTCAGAAGTTGCAAATACATAGAACGTTCATATCTAATCAGGGCACCTCCCATGGAGGATACGCAGCTTTTCCATGTGCAATATGCAATCACAAAATTTTTCCTTGAAAGTAATTTACAAAAATGAATTGTGTTCATGGCTTTTCATCATTTTGAACTTTATTACCAAGGGGACAAGTAATATGTGTAGGGGTGATTAATCATTAGGTGGATGTGACAATATTTAATACATGAAGTAAAATGGTGTGACATGTTGGCTTATGTGGAGGGCTTAAGTGGACACATCATAACTGAAAGGTAGTGGTCTTTATGACTTGGAATAAATCATAATTAAATACAATTAATCTAATGATGCTTTATTAAAGTAATAAATGTATGCACTTATCTCGTTGTTGATTGCAATGGTTGATGTGCATGCTTTATTGAACTGGAGTCTTGGTTAAATGCAAGTGCCCTACGATGCTACAGATGTGGGTTTAAATTGTGTTGACTTCTGTCATCACCAATCCGGCACTATGATAATTCTTCTCTGGGAACTCCTCATGATATGATTATTTACTAATACATAGCCTTTAGTTTGGTGGATGTAATCTGGAAACAAAACAACAAACATAACACAAGAATACCATTGACTATGATAAGACGGAATGATGAAAAATCTAAAATATCAAAGTAAATTATAATATTAACATGAAATTGTTACAATCTCACCCATGAGGTACTTCAAGTGTTATTGACTTCACTTGCCTTCCACCAATACTATGGGAGAAACTTTACAATTACACCTCTTAATGGCTTCTTCAACACACCTTTAAACTGATGGCTTCCTTGTACACACTTCATACAATATTTCTCACTACTTCCTTCTATGCTAAATGAGGGGGGGTGGCCTCTTTATTTATAGAACTTCTAGGCTTATCCATCTTATCTCTAAGATAGGATAAGAAATCCACTCTGACAAATCATATTCCATACCTTAACTCTTATCTGTACATGTAAGCTTATCTTTTAAGATAAGATAAACCTTATCATTTCACATGGGTTCCACATTTTTAGACTTTTTACAAATAAAATACACAAAATATTTATGACCTCACTCCTTGTCCTTCTTACCAATATAATATTTCTAATTCCTAATCATGTAGACCCTACTTCTCTACTTATCCCAACTTTGACATTTTAACATTACCGGACCACTTACGACAAATATTTACTTTTTACAACATTCCTATTGTACTTTGACTGTTACTGTACTCTACATTATTGGCGGCACCGTACTGACGGCACCGTTATCTTCTACCGGACGCTACTACTAATTACACTTAACAACATCCTATTCCTAATACATACATTAATGAAATAGAAATTACGGAGGAAAATTTTAGTGTTAGCACTTCTCCTTACTGTAAATAGATTCTTCACAGAGAGGGAACTCCAATTGGTTGGAGTGAAAATCATTATTTGTATAGCATTCACCCTTATAAGCTTCCTTGATGTCTTTTATGTAACCATGAGTTCTTCCAGACACTACAAATAAACAAGATCTTATTTCTTGTGGTTGCAAGTTGAACCCTTGGTCATTGCACTCTCTCCTTATTATGGAGAGAATTCTCTCTTGCAATCACTTGTCAATAATACCTAGAAAACAAAAACTTATATAAAAAATGGGTTAACAAAATGTTGATGATCACCCAGAAAGGTAGATCTCAACACTTTTATTTAGCCTTGAAGTTTTTAGCAAGCTGAATGCTCCAAGGCTACGGAAATATCATAAATTCTCTACAATCCCAGAAGGTGAGCCAACAGGATCAACCTCTGAGGTTAATTCTGATGTTTATTTCTTCACTATTCTTTGATATCCTCTGAAAAATTCCATAAATGAGTCTTTATCAATTGGATTTTTATAAAATCTTAACATGTGGCTATTAACCAACAAATTGAATCTCACATGATCAATAGTAGTAAGCTTCACAACTTCATTAGGGAAGATCTTCTCAATTTCATAGGGGTGTATCCACCTTTTTTTGAACTTCCCTATGTGATTCTTGTATTTTGAGTCAAACAACAGTGCCCATTCACCTTCCTAGAACTATCTTGTTTTAATATACTGGTCATTCCATTTGAATTTTTTTTTACACTACCTCTGTGTTATGAACTGCTTGCTTTCTTATTTCATCCAACTCATTGAGTTGTAGAATTCTCAGTCTCTGAGCTTCTGTAATTCTATTCCCACCTCAAGTGCAATTCTCAATGTTTTATGCTAAAATTCTATTGGCAAGACAACAATCTTTCCATACAATAGTTCAAATGGTGTGAACCCAACTGTTGTCTTTCATGTTGTATTAAATACCCAGAATGCTTCTGGAATCCTATCTATCTAATCTCTTCTATGGAGTGTTATAGTCTTTTTCAATATGGACTTTATCTCTTTATTTGTAACCTCTACTTGGCAATTAGATTGGGGATGGTATGGTGTAGAATTTTTATGCCTGATTTCATATTCACTAACCAAATCAGCAATCACATCAGCAATAAAATGTGTGCCTTGGTCTGTCACAATCTCCCTTAGGACTCCATATTTGGTAAATATATTCTCATACATGAATTTAGGCACCTTCTCACTAGTCTGGTTTGGAAATGCTTTTAGCTCTGTCCACTTGGTTAGGTAATCTGTACAGACTAGGATATACTCTTTCTGCTGAGATGGAGGGTCTATAGGGCCAATAAAATCTAAGCCCCACTTATCAAAAGGTTGCAGAACCAATTGAGGTTACAATGGCATCTCATCAAACTTAGTGGGCTTGTTCATCCTTTGGTAGTTTTCACATCTCTTATTATATAGTCTTGCATCCTTATGTAAATTTTTCCAATAGTAGTCAGTAGTCAACACTTTTTGTGTCATTTTCTTTACAGCAAAATTCTCTCTAGAAGGTTCATTTTGGAAGGCTCTAAGGACATCAAATATCTCCTCATCATCTATACACCTTCTCATTACTTGATCTTGACCTATATAAAAGAGAAGTCTAGTTATCCAAGAAAAGGGTAAACTCTTTTCAACTAAATACCTTTTCTCAAAGGATGAAAAATGTGGAGGTGTTTTACCTAAGACCAAGTAGTTGGTTATGTCTGCATACCAGGGTGTTCTTGTAGAAATAGAAAACAAGTGCTCATCTATAAATGAATCATCAACTACTTGTTCTTCATTGTTGGTCTCTGTCCTTGAGAGTAAATCTACCACCACATTATCTTTGATAGGTTTGTCCACTATGGTAACATGAAATTCTTGCAAGAGGAGAAACCACCTTATGATTTTGTTGCTTACTATTGGTTTTTTAGCAAATACTTGATTACAACATGATCAGTGTGAATAAACATTGGGTATCCTATGATATAATGCCTGAATTTTTTTATGGAGTATGCCACATCCAATAACTCTTTTTTTGTTACTATATAGTTCAATTCTACATGTTGTAAATTATTATTGACATAGTATATTGCATAATTCAAACTACCATCTTTTTAACCTAGGAAAAATCCAATAGCATGATTTGATGCATATGTGTGGATGTGAAAATGGAGGTTCTAATCAGGTCCGCTCAACACAAGAGCATTAGTTAGCATCTCTTTTAAAGTTTGAAAATCACTTTCACAACGTTAGTCCATACAAAATAAGCATCCTTTCCCAACAACAAAAAAGTGGCACTGTAATTTTGCTGAAGTCTTGTATAAATCTTTAGTAATACCCAGTCATGGCCTAAAAATATTTTAACATCTTTTTATTTTCTTGGTGTGGGCAAGTTGACTATGACAGACATTTTTTTTATCTACTTGAATTCCTACTAAGGAAAGGTAGTGCCCCAACGTTATACCCCCTGACATCATCATATAACACTTCTCATTTCTCAAGGACAAATTGTGATCCTTGCATCTTCTTAATACCTTATCCATATTTTACATATCCTCCTCAAAATTACTTCCATGAACATTGAAGTCATCCATATAGACTTCCATGCAGTCATTTGTCAAATCAGAGAAGATACTTAGGACTGCCCTCTAGAATGTGGCAGGTGCATTACACAGGAAAAATGGGAGAATTGAATAGGAAAATTTCCCCCATGAACATGTGAATGTAGTCTTATATTGGTCCTCTTGTGTAATCTGGATCTGATTATAACCATTGTATCCATCAAGAAAGGAGAAGTAATTTTTACCAGCTAGGGTATCAAGCACTTGATCAATGAAGGGAAATGGGAAGTGGTCTTTCTTTGTTGCTGAATTCAGTTCTATTTAATCCACATAGATTCTCCATTTACCATTCTTCTTTGGTACAATTATGAAAGGTGATACCCATTGTTTTTCTGATATGGGGTATATGAATCCAACATCTAGAAACTTTTGTAGTTCACCCTTTATAATTTCTCAAATTTTCAGGTTCATACGCTTTTATCGCTATCTGATCGGTTTACATTATTCTTTAATATAAATTTTGTGAGTAAAAAGGCTGGGATGAATCCCACGCATATCACTATAATCCCAAGAAAATGTTGTATTATGTTCTTGAAGAAGAACAATCAAAAATTGCTCTTGTTGTATATTCATCATCTTGCTTACATTTAGTGGCCTCCCTGTTATTATTTCTACTTGCTTGGAGAGGTCCAGCATTGAACAAATGTTTCTACTAAAAAAATATAATATGTAGTCGTGAGGAAGAAGGTGAAAAATACAATTTTTACCTAGAATACTCATGGTGCTCTATTATGGTAAGACTTGGTTCAAAGGACATCTCAAGCACCCTAATATGTCATCAATTTCTTCTCTTCTTCCATATTTTTTCCATAATATTAGAGAGAACAACATCTTCCTTGTAATCTTAAATAGTGCAAGACTTTTCCAACATCATCAGATGTTAGACAGAGCATTGATCAATTTATGGTTTTTCAAACCAAACCGTTTGATCCTCATCATTTAATGGTTGGGTAGGAGGATAAAGTATAATTTTCTTGGTACCATTTCCATTTGAGATGATCATGTTGCCAGACTTTCACCCTATAAATGCATCAGAAATGGTTGGCCATGGCCTTCCTAGTACAAAAGGGTAACGTCCTAAAATTGTCTATGGTTGTAGGATAATGAAATCAGTACTGTATTCCCAAGAGTCTACCAACACAACAATTTCCTTAAGGACTCCTTCAGGCCTTACTATTGATGTATCTACTAGTTGTAATATTGTATTTGTTAGCCTCAGTCCTTCCAACTTTAGGTCATCCATGATTTTCTTGGTCATGACATTGATTGTTTCCCCTAATTCAATCAGGGTATTTTTTATCGTAGTTCCATTGATAGTAACATTCACCAAAGGACTGTCTGGATCTATGTACTTAGGTAACACAGAGTTTCCAAGCATGATGTCAACCAATTGTCCAATAACTTGTACAATGGATGGATCTTTTCTTTTTTTTCCTAGCTTATTTATATATAAATCCTTGATCATCTTGTTGTAAATAGGCACATCCTTGATGGTTTGAATGAGTGGAAGTTTTTACATAAATTTCCTTCAACTAATTGAAAAAATCAGAATCATAATCAAATTTAGGGTCATATTTTCTCTCTTGTAATCTTTCTAGAAATGGGGGTCCATTGACTTGCATCTTACTTTGGCTAGAATTTTGTTTATGTTGTTGTGGATCAGCTTGTTGCATCTTCTAGCTTTGTTGTGGATCAGCTTGCAGAAATTGTGGTTCATTTGGTATCTCCGTGATTATGGGTTTACTTGGTGGCACAAGTTCTCTTCCTAAATGAAGATGGATATTATTGACATCAATTGAATAAGTAGAGTATTGGGTTGATTCAGTATTATAGGTTGGTTGAGTAGCTTTATTATTAGGGTTAACTATTGGTTGAGCTGGCAATTGAGTAGTTTTTGGTTGAGAGCTAGATTGGGGTTTTGGCATCAAAGCTTTTTGTTGTGGGTAAGGAGGTTACTGGTAGGTTTTTTGGTAGTTAGGAGGTTGATTTATCCATTTTTTCCCTCCTCTCCAAGGTTGTTGTCATGAATAAGGGGGGTGCTTCCACTGTAGGGCTAAGAATTATGGTTTCCATGGTTGTTGGTATTGGCTAGGGTAAGGAGCCCATCCTTGTTAAGTATTATCCCAAGGTGGGGGTTGCATATTTTTATATGAACTACAAGCCTAATTTTCAAAAAGATGACATGGGATCTTGTAACATACCTCATTTTCTTTGTGGTCATAGATTCATTTGGGAAACGTATAAAACTTTCCCATATTCCATTTCTATCATTTTGAACTCTAGTGCAGCCTCCTTTCCTTCTGTAATGTTGGTCAGTCCCCTACATATGTAATCAGCTTTCTTTCTTCTACAAGAATGGTAGAACTTTGCAAGTGCTTCCTCTGCATCCTCTCTCTTCTTCTTTGCATGTAGAGCATCAATTTGGGTGGCCATGTCATTAACTATTTCTTGTTTCATGTTCTTAAACATGTTTGCAATTTATGATTTAGATATTTCCCCAATTCCTTTGGCAGTTGCTCCACCCTTTGATCTATCACTTCTTATTCTTTTCATGGTTTCTCTAGAATAGTTTCTGCAGGCTTGAAAATTTTCCTCAAAAGTGGATTTAGAGATGTCTCCAACTCCTATTAAGTCCAAAGCATCCATATCTTCCTCACTAAGTCCTTTTAAGAAAAGTAACTTGAGAGACTTAGGAGGCAACCTTGTATGTCTTGACTTTTGAACACAAAATAGGAATCTCTCTAGGTAATCTTCTAGTGGCTCATCTTCCTTTTGTTCCATCTTGAAGATTTCATCTCCTCCTCTGCTACTTGGCCTATAATAGTCTTGGTACTTGGTCAAAAACTTGTCTTTCATCCCCTACCAAGTAGTAACACCATCTCTTCCTAGGCCCATAAACCATCTCAAGGCTACATCCTTGAGTGTAACAGGGAACAAATTCAACTTGTGTGCATCAGTTGTGTAGTCATAACTCCTGCATAAGACATCAAACTCAAAAAAGAAAGTGTCTGGGTCTTCATTCATAGATCCATGAAAATTAGGAAGATCTGATGGAGAAATGTTCTTCATTTGAGCAGACTGATTGTTATTGGAGATAGGAAACTCAAATGTGTTTGGTTCCCTTGCCTCATCTTCCATGTTTTGATTCACCTCCTCTGTCATGTTAGACTATTCAAGAACAACCTCATAAATTCACTTGGGAGGGAGTGTTCTATCAACAAACCCTGTACATAAGAGGATGTTTCTTCTTCATAATTAGAAGTAACTTCTTCTATTTGAGGATTGGGTAGGAATCTACCATAGGCATCTCTACGATAGTGCATACATCAACTGACTCAACTCAATCAACATTCATTAGTGGGGGGTTTGAAGGTGGAATTTCTACAACCTAATCTATTCTAAGAAATTCATAAATGTAAAACCTCACAAACTCCTATAACTTTGGCAATATCCCCAGCAACGGTGCCAAAAATGGTGGTGTAAATCAACTTGCAACAATTAATATGTTGTACATTGGGTTACATTCATTTAGTTATCAGACTAGGGAGCGTAGACTTGAAATATTGACAGGTGTTGTATACACAGTTATAATTGATCTAAGAGGTTGGAAAGGAAATAACTGTCACATAACAATGTTGAAAGTAAAATAAAACTCAGACTTGAAAATGAACTATTGCTAAATGTTATTACTGAAACAAAGTTGTAGATTCAGAGAGAAGATTGTTCCTAAGGAAATATGCATGAAATGAAATAATGGAGGGGATTTAGCAGACCTCAAGTGGGCCCTAACTTGGGTGTTAATCCCTTCCTAACTCTGTAACTAAAAACTAAATGACAGAACTCATATTTCTTTATTGATTTGCATAAAACATTACATCTAGGAATAAAAGATCAGATTACTCTGATTCTCTAATTCCAAATCTGACTTCACTCTTACTTCCCTCTACTTGACTCCCTTCCTCTTACTAACTAACTTGTTACAAGGCACCAGCCCTTCCCTTTATATCCTATCATTTACAACACATTAGAATAAGAAGAACACAACAAGGATTCTTCAACAAAACAAGTAAGGGATTCAACACATGTTTGAAACACACAATTTTTCAACTAGCAAGCAATTCATGTTCTACTAACAATTAGTTATTCACTAGTTCTTAATCAATGACCAAATCAAAGATTGATTTGTTTCTCAATTTTCCACATTTCTGTTGTAACTACTTCTCCAATGGCATGTAAGGACTTAAGTTCCATCACTTCATGTTTCAAAATATCTTCATAAATGTGGGTTCTTTGTTGTGAATGATTTCCTTATGTTGTAGATGAGTTGTTATGGACAAGTTCTTTAGTTGTGGACGAGTTGTTGTGGACAGGTTCCTTTGCTACATATGACAAATTTCTTACAACCAAGAGTGGAATCAACACATATAATCATCCAAACAATTTATTTGACTAACAAGAACAAATGCACACATAATATCACAAAAATAAAGACAATTAGATATATCTATATCAATTAGTCATTATGTCAAAAGTTCATGGTTATAATAGTGATGTTCAACAATGTACTGAGGAAATACATAGACATGGTTGCAATGGTCTAATCAAAATACAAAATATGAGTTGTTATGAAAGCAATTAATACAACTCATCACTTAATTCACTTTTGGATAAGGGTTAGAAATAAGAGATATATTCAAATTAGTTAATTCAATATTGACATGTGAATAAGAATATACCTATATTAGAAATTTATAAGATGGAACCATAAAAAAAATGTTTAAAATAGAAGGAGAACCAAGAGGAGAGATACACTCAACTATTTTTTTCTCATGAAGTTAATCTAGATGCATCATAACGATGAAAGGACTAGAAATGATTTGTAGATGTTGTATTTGGGGTTCTGAAGGTGTAGGATGAGCAAGGATGAAACTATTGGTTATGTATGGAACCATTTGGTGGTTTTTAACCTGTTTGGTAGTTCCATACAAAGAGCTTTTGGAATTCTATAAATTTTTATACCTATGTAATTGATTGGAATATGTCTTTCTATTAAAACTTAGGTATTACAAATGTACAAAACCCTTTTATGATCCAAAATAACTTCAACCCTAACCATGGGTAGAAAACCCTATAAAAAAAGGTCAATGATTAGGTTGAATCACAATCAATACACCACCTACGTTGGCACTACTCCAAAGAGGCCTCAAACCTCACACAACTATCCACCTAGAGATGTGATATTTATATGGATGAAACTAGCTTTGGTAACTTGATCACTTTATAATGGTTTGTATTAACTTATCATGTTCATGTTTGACTTGTACTGAAGGGATTGTAACTCAGGAATCTAGACTCTTGAATCTAGTTGGGAGTGCCTCAAACCTATGTAGTTGCAAATCCTAATGTGTGATCCTAGTTTAGGGAAATTTAGGATAACTTTGAGTTTTTTGGAAGATATTTGTTTGAGAAGATCTTATAATTGTGAGGTAAGTAATTGAATGCATTTGACTTTCTTAAATAGGATTTTGTAGGTTTAGTTTCACGTTAAGGTCAACCCATGATAAAATTATTGATCTTTAAAAAGACATCAAATTGAGAAAATGATTGTTGGGTCGCTTGAGATGAAACTGCAAATTTTGAACCAAACCATTTGACATTTTGGTCCCTATATGGTGGTCTCGTATGGGTAGGGAGGAGGTGCTAAAAATTTATGTGCACAACACTTGCGATTGATAGATTTTTTTGGACTAATACAAGTAATTATTTGAGTGAATAAGTACAGTAATGAGGAGAACAAGTCATGCAATATGGCTAAGGATAGACAATTGAACTTGAAATGTACACAAATGTCATGATTTAAGGATTAATTCAATACTGACATTATCAACTGATAAAATACCAAATTTTAGTTTCTATAAATTGTAAATCCCATCATATTCTAAGAATATGCATGAATTTGGTGTAAGTTCCTTAACTTTTTTGGTGTAGAACCAACCTCATTCGGGTTTAAGTTCTCTAACAATATTTCTTATATAAACCCAAACCAATATTCTAAGAACACACATGATAATTATGATTCAAATAAAATGGTAACACGTTCCACAAACCACAAGGAACTTTTTTATATTTTTATTTTGGTGGGAAGACGATTCGAACATGTATTTTTTTATAAACATCAAAAGAAGGTTATGCAATGTAAAAGTAGGAGACACACTATAATTATTTTTCTAATTTAAAACCATAAATATTAAACTATTTTTAAATTTTTATCATAATTGTCGCAATTATATTATTCTAAAAATAGGTTAAAATAAAACAGGTGTCTGGATAGAGTCACAACCCAAAAAATGAGCCAAAATGCAAATAAATAGTTAACAAAACATTACATTACGATTAACTAGGCACATGAAACCAAAAAACTAGGAAGAGGAGGAGGATCATCATGAGGTGGAAGGGTACCAATAATATATATCTCATGATTTGACTGGTTTTGAATAAATCAACCATTAAGAGGGTATTAGGTAGCTAGTGGAACCATAAGTCCTCACCCAGGAGATGGGGAGCTCATAACAGGTGTTCTTTACACTGGAGATAGCCAATGTGATAGCCTAACAGTAAGGGGACTAGCCGTAGACTTCCTCACGGTGTTGACAAGCTCCATCCCCCATATTATTGAGGTGGTGGGGTGTGAAAATGGCCACAGTCTAGAGAGAGGTAATAGCTTTGAGAGCATATTTGTCGATGTCAAAAAACCAATAGTGGTGTTCACCCAACTAGTGTAAGTCTAAAGGTATCTGAATCATAGTGTAAGAGGAACTCCCCTAGTGCACAAATAACTCTAAAGTAGGTTGGAACTTCAAGTCCACCTTCTCATCCTGCACCTAAATCTAAAGGTGAACAACATAAATAACATTAATTCTATCATTACATTCAAAGTGAAAAAAAAAAATATAATTAGTGAAGATAACTGCATTGCTAGCTTTCTATAATTAAAATAAAATGATAGCTCTAAAAATTTCCACAACAATGTAATATAATTAGGTCATGGAGAAGAGTCACCAAACAGGCCCATTCTCCAATTGAGAGGCTCGGGGTGATAGTGCTTGAACAACAAGTGTATCAAGGTCTAAGAAGATTGGGCATGGGGGCTTAATCATAAAACATTCTTGAAAATTTTAGGACTACTGGAAGCTAGATATTTGGGGTTGATAACACCAAGGTGTTTAAGCCTTTCAATGAGTAGAAGGCCCTGATAAACAAAACATTAAAAGAAGTGGCGAATTTAGGTTCAAGTTGGGATTATTAGGCATGATTGAGGTAGAACAAACAAATTTGGGGTGATTAATTCATATTCCATTTATAATTAATCTTTCCAATGGTGGTATAAAAAGGAATCATAAGATGGTAGAGAAATCCTAACATGTAATTCTTAAAATAAGTGTCCAAGTTCCATCACTATTCCTTCTGAAAATCAACAGGAGGTGGTAAACACAACTTGTGGAGAATCACACCCAAGAGCATCTATTGAACTTTGAGAATGGAAGGGAGGTCTACATTGTTCAAGCCAAGCTTTACTTTAAGCTCTGGCTAGGGAATCCAATTTCTAGAATGTACCAAGTTACGAATGATATTGATCCCTTCTTGAAAATATGCAAGGCTTTTATTCTAGGAGTTTCAACCAAATTAATGTAATTTCTAGTCGTAATAGGGAACCAATAGATGTTGAGGTCATTAAAATATAGCTCAATTATGAGCCCATATCCAATCCACCATAAATAAGGCTTGACATCATTCTTATTATAGCATTTTTGCACATATAATGAAGCACACCATTAACAAACTAGATTAAAAACCAAGATTGAACATCCACATTGAACAACCATCCAAACATCTCAAAAAAAACCAACATGCAACTACACCATTTTCTTTACCGTTCATGTGATCCCAAATAACATCCAGATGGAAGCAGGAAAGTAGTTAGTGGAACCCAAGGCATTCTCTAATGCAGATGGAACAAACAAAATGAGGTTTCAATATGAAAAGTAAATAATAAAGAAAGGAAAATAAGGCTCTTATATTTTGCAGTGACCAACAATGTTTTGCTTCCAATGTGAGTCATTTCTACTTGTATAAGAAACCCCATAACCTACAGTACATGGCATTAGGTGTTTGGTCCCATTTTTGCATGTTATGCACATTAAAGCTCCCATTGGCCCTATCCAAATTTTTAATGATCCAAATCAAAATACTATGACACATGAAGGGAAAGTATAGAAACATAAATTTGTAAATTTATCCTTTGGGAATGAAAATTTTGGCTTTATTTCTATAATATGACTTGTGCATGCATCCTAAGCATAATTAACATATCTTTCTCTCTTTTTCATGACTTTATTAACTCTACACACTTCTTTGTGATTCACTCACTCATTTTCATTTATCCAAAGCAATATATCATTTGCATGATTCTTACCTAGAATCTTGCTTAAAAAATCATTAACTTCTTGTACAAAACCATATGGTCTAAGGCCAGGTCGTATTATGGTTTAGGCCAACCCATAGGTCCTATTTCCACTCTCTAACAACTCTTTTCTCAACTTGAATATATTTTATGGTTTTTTTATTATTTTATTGGTGGGTCTTAATACAACATCTAACCCATGAATGCCTACATAAATAATTTTAAAACACTTAAGAACTCACCCAACATTCTTAAGAGCATAAAAATGTTGCAAATTACACTTAAAAAACACAAGGATATCGTAAATCTTCTTGAAGTAATAACATAACTTATAGAGTGACCACCAATAAAGTTTGAAGCACTCAAACTAGGTTCAAGAGTCAAGCTTCCTCCATTACCAATACCCCAAAGGTCATAGAGCCAAGTAATAATAAGAGCAATTCATAAAAATCATTGTGAAATTCTTTTAGGGACAAAGGGATCAATTTTACATCAGAATCACATCACACTATATCACTAATTTAAAGGGTACATTTTTAAAATATATATTCATACATGTTACTATTTATGTCAAGAGATGCAAGGGAAACATGGGGGTTTGGCTTGGATTTGCATACACCAATACACCTATACTAGGAGAACTACATGGATTTTTCTCCCACTTGTGAGGGGATGTATTGTAACTAACACCTAGATTGGTTCAACACAGGTTGACCACCAGGGTTAGTCTAATTCCACCTGCACATGAATTTTTCCTTTTATTATATAATTATGTTCATGAATTACTAGTGTTGGTATTTTAGGGTTTCATTTATTGTAGCTCACTACATGAAGATGTTGTATAGTTGTGAGCCACAATGATAGAAAATGAAGCATATGTCTAGGCCACAAATAATCACCATAATTTGTGGAAAACTAGCACATGTCAGTCTAAGACCATACATTCCAAGGCCAAACCATATTATGCCCCATAACAAGTCATATGGTTATGTATAGGATAATGTTATAGGCACAATTCTAGAGATGAAACACTTCTAGATTATTATCATCATATTTATCCAATCTATACAACCAATCATCTTTGTACCTCTTTTTCAGCTAGGTACTCTTCCTTCTTTGTGTGTTTAGAAATCATTTCATCATTTTACCATTGTGTATTATATTGATAGCTATTATCTAATTTGTGTGGTTGTTGGTGGTCAAACTTGCACCTGTGTCTCGGATCTGGAAGAACTGAGTCGTTTGTGACAACAATGGAACCATCTCCAAGTTGTGGGACCTTGCGTGCTTGAGACAGATCTCTGCAGAAGGTTAGTTCCTCTATCTATTTCTACTACTACTGCTACTCCTAATGTTGAAAGGGAAAACTAAGCTAACAATGCCAAGGGACTAGGGATAGAAGGATAACATAAAGGAAAACTAATCTAAGGAAGGTGATAGCACCAGAAAAAGAGGGATGAACACCATCTGTTCTGAGTGAAAATGAAGGAACAAGGCATGAATGAAGGCTAGGCACGTGTAGCACAACTAAAACGCATTTACCAGATCAGTTTCATGGAACACAACTAAAAATGGGGCTGTAAGGGACGTAGAATGACACAACAAGCACACAATGTAAAAGAAAGGAAAGAAGAAAGAATACAAACACACTTAGGACAGAGAATAGTCACAAAACGATGCTTCCATTACTTCCAGAAATGCACAGAACTATTACAATGGTGAAAGAGGCCAATATCCACATGCACGAGCCAGATATAGAGGTCTGCAACTCAAAATACAAAAATATGAAGTCCTTAGAAAAGTGTGTAAGGATCCAAAGTGTCCAACATTAACAATGAGCCCAACTCTTACATTTATAGATGAATCCATGGAAGAAGAAGAGAAAAGGAGGGAAAACCTGAATTTGAAATACAACCACCAACAAGAAGCATTCAATGCCTACAAATCCACCTGTAAATCTATCAAATACATTTCCCCAAGTTTGTTTGGCATGTTGGAGAAGGAAAGAGGGTGGATCAGATCAAATCAGGTGGTTGGAGTAATCAGATCTTCTCATTAATTCCCAGAAAGATATTTTCCCATTTCTCACCTACCAGATCCACCAAGAATTTGAATTTGAATATCTAGCACTATAGCCTACATCAACAGCTATCGATTGAGACTAGGTGCATGCACTGATCAGAGCTCTGTAGAAAAAGATATGGTTGTCAGAAGATTTTCAGGGCTCCTACTATACACAAGACACGTGGTGCACGTGGATTGGCTGAAAGGATGGCCAACTATGTAAATTTCTTGTCATTTCTGCCACGTGTCACTCATTGATTTGTTGCAAGGATTTGGTGCCCTATTGGCATGCTTTGACTGGTTGCATGTGGCACACTCAAGCATGTCAGAGGATGACATGGAACAAAATGGCATAGAGGAGGGCACAAAGGTATGCACATGGAAGAATGAGGTGTAGGAAGAAGGTAGAAGGAAGGAATGCAAAATCGCAATATGTGTGGAGGAAATGGGGAAAACTGGTGAGTGGAAAATGTATGGTTAAGGTGCAACTATTACAAGGTAATGTGCGGGGCACATGAGAGGGCTAAGGACTTAGCTGATTTGAAGCAAGTGCAAGGCACATGTGCAGGATGAATAGTTGTTAGGAAGAAGGTGAATGCACAGAAGATGTGCACGCAAGGTAAGAGTGGAACAAAGAGGAAAAGGAAAATGGAAAGGGGAGAAGGGGAAGCGTGTAAGGGCATGCAAGGAAATAGTGACCAAGTGAATGTGCCAAGGAGACAACTGAGGTGTGCACCACTTGTAATGAAGATCTCTGAGCCAGAATATGTATGTAAGTTGTCCAAATAACTAGGAGAGTTATTTGGATAACAGTTTTGGTGACTTTTGGGGCCATCTACCTGCTAGATGAAGGAGATCAATAGCCTAGAGCATCCATTGGGCATGGAGTCTACTATGTAATCATGAAATTATGATCTTCAGCTTTGAAGAACTGCCCTTGAAGTCATTTGAAGGATCATTTCTTGACTCTATTCTGAATCCTACAAACTGCTGAAAGATTCCTGGATCGACACCCTGGAAGCAAAAGAAGAGTGTGTAACAAGAAGCACATCGAGAAGAAAGAACTATGTACAAAAAAATAATGTGCGTAAGTGCACTTGGAGGAATTGAAACTACTCTAATATATACAAAATGATGCAACAAACTTAATGGAAGGGTTTGAGATAGATCCCATTTACTGGGATTTTTAGTGCTGTGCCTCCATCAAGATGAGTTAACTCAAAAGAGTTAGCCTCCTTGCATGAACTGATGATGTATGGGCCACTCCAAAGTGCATCAAACTTTGAATGGCACCCTGGTTTAGCTCTGTTAGCATCCCATTTCAAGACCAAGTCCCCAACTTTGAAAGCTTGAGGCCTAGCCTTTCTGTCAAACCATTTCTTTGTTACTTGTTGATGTTGTTCTAGCTTGATCATGACAGAGTTCCTTGATTCTTCAAGATTAACCAGCTCTTCATTCTGATTTCTCTCTGGTCTGCACCTTCGAGCTCCAGCTTCTGGGAAAGTGCCAATGAGTTCAACTCAAGCATCAAAGGAAGGGTAGCCTCCTTGCCATAGAAAATCTTGTAAGGAGAAGTACCTATTTATTTTTTAACTATGATTCTATCTTCCCAGAGCACACGCGTGAGACCTTTGTATGCCACTATCTTTGGCTGATGTTCATTATGCACTTCATGATCCTGATCAGGTTCTTGTTTGTTGACTCTACTAGACCATTTCCTTGAGGGTAATAGTTGGAAGAATTCTTCAGATAGATGCCCATATTTAGAGCCCAATCAGTGATTTTAGTGCCAAGGAAGGATTTTTCATTATCAGAGATAATGGTTTGAGGAATGCCAAACCTTGTGACTATACCTTCAAGAAAGTCAAGGATGACTGACTCGGTTGATTCCTTGAGTGTGAAAGCTTTTTCCATCTGGTAAAGTAGTCTGTAGCTTGTCAGCACCCATTTATGTCTAGTACTTGAAGGTGGATTGATCATGCCTATGAAGTCAAGACCCCATTGCACAAAAGGTTGATCTGCTTGGATTGGTCAGAGGGGAAGCACTGCCAATCTCTTCTTTCCTACAAAGAAAGCACATTCCTTGCATTTTTTGACCCACTTGTGTGCATCTACAAATAGAGTAGGCCAAAAGATACCTACCATTATGATCTTCATTGTTGTAGTCTTGGCAGAGAAGTGTCCACCAGAGAATCCATCATGAAATTCTGCTAACACTTTTTCAGTCTGTGCGTCATTGATACACCTTAACAACATGCCATCAAGATTCTTCTTGAAGAGAAGTCCATCAATCAAAACATAAGGGATAGATTGTAACCTCATATGTCTTCTCTTTTCCTTGTTTAAGCTAGGAGGGTATGCACCCTTGGAAAGGAATGTGATCATGTCCTTCATCCAGTCATGTGTGCACCAGGATCTGTATTCTGCTCAAGTTCTACATGTGGGAGAGCTTCATCAAGAAATAATGAAGTCTCAGATTCATTGTGTGCATCCTCAACAAGCTACTTGTAGAGCGTGCTACCTCTTACCAGCTTTGTGGCTTTGATAGTCACATCATACTCCATGATTTTGGTCACCCATCATGCTCTCTTTTCACTAATTTCTACTCCCATGATGAAGTCTCTAACAGAAGAGTGGGAGACTAACACCTTGATATGATTTTTGGAGAGCATACTCTTGAATTTCTTGAGTGCATGCATAATGGTGAAGACATGCCTCTCTGTGTGACTATATTTTAATTCATAATCCTTCAGCATCTAGCTGAAGAAAGCCACTAGTTGTTCCAGCCCTTGTTCATTTTCTTATGTTAGGACAACAACAACACTTGCATCAGTGCCATAAGCATAAAGGATAAAATCCTTTGAGTAATTCAGGTTGATGAGTGTTGGCGCACAAGAAATCTCTTGCTTGATTTTGTTGAAGCTTTCCTTTCCTTCTGTTATCCATCTGAAAGCTATGTCTTTCTTGAGCATCAGGGTGATGAGCCGAACCAGTCCTGCAAAGTTAGGAATAAAACACCTAACAAAATTGATCTTACCGAGGAAGGACTGCAAGGCCTTTTTGTGCATCGGTAGGGAAAGAGCTAGGATGGCTGAAACACACTCAGGATCAATTGTGATGCCATCCTTTGAAACCACATGGCCCAAAAGCTTTCCCTGTGCCACTGAAAAAATTACACTTCTTGGGGTTAAGAGATACCCCAAATTTTTGCATCTCTCAAATACTTTCTCCAAGTGTGCCATATGATCCACACTTTACTTTGAGAAGACTGTAATGTCATCAAGGTAAACCAAGATGAACTCATTGATGTAACCTTTGAAGGAAATGTCCATGGCACGCTGAAACATTGTGCCACATTTGATAGACCAAAGGGCATCTTATGATATGCATATGTTCCCCACTTGGTTGTAAATGTTATTTTGAATTGATCCTCTTCCTTGACCAGGATCTAATTGAAACCTGAATACCCATCCAACATTGAGAATCTTTGTGCGTTGGCCATAGTCTATAGAATCTACTCCATAGAAGGAAAAGGATAATTATCCTTTAGAGATGCCTTGTTCAAATCTCTGAAATCAACACTGAATCTGATTTCACTATTCTTCTTGTGCACCAGAACTAGATTTTTGACCAAGGTAGAGTACTTGATGGGAAAAATAATCTTCACCTCAATGAGTTTGGATAATTCCTTTCTCATGAGGGGCTCTATCTTTGGATTGACTGGTCACTGCTTTTGTCTAATGGGCTTGATACCAGGATCAAGGTCAATGGAGTGTTGAGAAACACTTGGATCAAAACCTTTGAGGTCTTCATACTCCCATGAGAATATATCACTGTATTTTTGACAGAGAGAGATGAAGCCCTACTTTTCATCGTGTGTGCAAGATTTACTGAGCAACAACTCCTTTCCATGCACAATAGTGACTGGGGAGCAGTCTTCTTGTGTAGTGCACATATACTTTTCTTCACCCTTGAACTCATCATCAGGGATAAACATTTTCTCTAAGGTGACCAGCCCTTTAGGAAACTTATTTGACTTCAGTTGAATCACTTGGTCACCATAGCTGTCATGCAAGTCATCTTGCATGCTTGATGAGAACTCAACTTCATTCTAGATGAACTAGACAATCTGCGTGTCACTGTCAAACACTTGCCAGCTGGTGTTGTTATCTGGAATGGATGGTCTAATCACCATCTTAATGTGTTGAGTGTTTCCTTTGAAAAAATCCTCAAGTAGGAGAGAACTGCGAACCAAGCAATGGCCATTTGATTCAGCTTCCTTATTCATTTTTTGTGGCACCACCTACATATTTAGAGCATCAAATCTCTCAAGGAGGTCCCAAACTCTGTGTTTATAATATTTGAGAAGCTTATTCTTTGTCATGCACTTGTTGGTGACTTGGTGGATAACCAATTCTGTGTCCCCAAAGATCTGCAACACCTTAATCTTCTTCTTTTCAGCAATAAGCAGACCATGCACCAGTGCCTCATACTCTGCCACATTATTAGAACATGTAAACTACAACCTGTATGTGAAGAATAATTTCTCATCCTTAGGGGAAATGAGAATGACTCCTGCTCCCACATTGTTTCTACTTTTGGATCCATCAAAGTATAACTTCCATAGACCAGGGTTCTCTTCACTTTGCTTGAGCACACATGGAAGCATAGCTTCTTCTTCAAGAATGTAGTAAGTACCAAGCCTAGTTTCATAAGCTTCCAACTCTTCAGCATATGGGTCAAATTTATGGTGCCTCTCCACCCACTCATCAAGTACTAGATCAGGAATAAAAGGTGGAAGAGGTTGCTCTTCAGAAACTGAAGCTTGTTCTTCTTGGATTAAATAGTTGGCTTGGAGAGGGGATGGGACATATGACTCTACATGATAGGAAAATATTGGCTCATCTTATATGGTAAACTAGGTACCATACCTTGTCTTGAGTAACATATGAGACCAATCAGAAGACAAGTAACCACCCACTTTAGTAGTAAAATCTCTTGACAAACATAAGGCAAACAAAGGGGGCAGATCAATGATTGACACATCTTGAGTTATTGTTAGACTTGGACATGCATGGAGGGTTAACTCAAGATCCTTGATGATTCCTAGGGTAGTGATAGTTGAACCATCAAGTTGCAGGACTCCTTTTGTCATGGGGCTATACTTAAGACCTAAGACATCAACAATATTCTTAGGTATGACAGAAGTACTAGCACCTGAGTCAATCATGCAGTTATGGACAAGATGTTTTCCTATGATCAAAGACATATAGAAGGGTGGGGTTTTAACAACTTTACTTACTTGCTTCTCCTCCTCTTGTAAGATATTGATAGAAGCACGTGTGCAGATTTTAGATAGATGGATCAGTGCGCATGGAAGTTGCGCCAGAGCTTCATGCAACAAGTCATGCTGGGATGGAATGGTCAGGGCATCCCACATTGTAACATTTATGTTTTTCTTCTTCATTTGGTCCATAATGTTGAATGGAAAAACCCATTGACTTTTGCATTTGAGGAACAACAACATCCTTTCTTGGTTTCTTAGGTACAGAGGCAGGAACCTTAGCTAAAATGCAGAGGCTTGACCTACCAAAGGAGGGGCACATGCCACTTCGGAGGAGCTTTTGTGAAGCCTCGGGTGTTGGAACTTGAGAGACTTTTACTACTGGATGTCTTAGCTGATTCCTTTTATGCTTTTGAGGGTCTGTCTTGTGTTGCTGGAATTATGACCTGCGTGCCAGGCTTGAGCATTCTCTTATTGTATCTCGTGTTGTCCACAACTTGGTGCATGCATATCTACTTGCATCCTCTACAGCTTGGCTAATTGCACAAAAGTCCTCAGCACAAAAGAACATCAAAATTTTCCTCTAGAGGAGATTATGGCATTTCTTGGTTATCTTACCTCTCAAGTGCACTTGTTGAAGGCTCACAGTTGGGAGTATTCTAAATCATGTAGGCTTACATGCATGCAACACTGGCACAATGATATTGACTATGAGGCATATTACAAGGAAAGTGCCATTCAGACTCTTGCGCCATGTTGTTCTAGACTGGGACAAGTGCTTGACTTGTACTAGGAACTGGAAGAGGTTGTGTAGGAGGAATAACTTACAAAGGCAAGTGTGCATTAACATGCCATCTATCATTCTACTAGTTTTGTCTGTATCTTTGATTCCCATACTGATTCTACCAAGGTTGATTGCTTTTCTTTACGCCTAATTGGAACTACCTCTGTAGGCTTATGCCTGCTGCTTCTCCAATGATATGACCTTGTTGGACAAGTTTCTAATCAGGGCCTTTAACTCATCATCTTATTTTTGTTGTGTAGGAGAGTAGGATGTAGATGTAACTGGTTGTGTGCTCTACACTAGAACATAAGCAATAGAAGGTTGGGGCACTGGAGACATCTCTAGGAACAAGGGTGCAGGAGGCCTAGGTGCCAACTTACCAGCCTGAATGAGACTATTTTCTGCCCTTATTGCAATGTTGTATGCAACAGGTAAGGTTCTACCTCCCATAGATTGAATCATGACTGAAATGTCACTATTCAAAGCCCTTAGATAGTACAAGAAAGCATGTTGGGCTGTAGGCCTTACCACTTGAGGAATTCTGTCCCAAGTCTTCTGGAATTTGATGTTGAAATCAGTCATCTACTCATTGGGTGTGTGCTTTGTTGTAGTCAGCTTCTCCATTAGTGATAGATGATCTGATTTATCTTCAAAGTAATTACATAGATTTGTTCCAAGCTCATCCCAGGTAGCAATAGATGCAGGTCTCAGGCCATGGTACCATTGGAGTGCTTTACCCTTAAAAGAGGCTGCAAATAACCTGACATCAACATCATCATGTGCAATTAGATAGATAGAGCATACATTAGCTACATCTTGAATGTGTTCAACAGGGGTGACTTGATTTTCTCCATGAAGTATGGAATTCTCTTGAGCATGGCCACTGACATATCATGTTGATGCATTGAGATTGAGCTAGGCTTCCACCAGTGAAACTTGTGAAGTTCCTTGGAGGAGGAATGAGGTTGAAAGCACCATGACGTAGGGTCAATGCTTTATCTATTTTGAGGAGTAGAGTTAGAGTGACATGTGGAATGAAAAAACTATACCTAACAACTGGAGATGGGGATGTGAACATGAGAAGATACTACTGTGTCATGGTATGTGCTTTCTCGCACTAAAAATCTGCACACAGAGGTATTCAAAGGATCCTTTAGCTGCAACACTCTATCTGGTATGTACTCTTCTCATAAAAGGCACTCAAGACTGCAAAACAGGAGCTCTAGAAATGTTAGGAGTCACCTGATGTGTTGAAATAAGCCTCCAAAGGCTAGAAATACTAAGTTCACACACCAGAACTTAGCAATATGAAATTTAAGCTTTCATTTTTGGTCCCACCGGGCATGCCAGAAACTATTGGTCATCAAACTTACACCTGTGTCTCAGATCTGGAAGGATTGAGTCATTTGAGACAACAATGGAACCGTCTCTAAGTTGTGGGACCTTGCGTGCTTGAGACAGATCTCAGAGAAGGCCGGTTCCTCTATCTATTTCTACTACTATTGCTACTCCTAATGTTGAAAGGTAAAACTAAGCTAACAATGCCAAGGGACCATTGGATAGAAGGATAATAGAAAGGAAAAATGATCTAAGGAAGGTGATAGCATTTAGAAAAATGGAGGGATGCATCATGATTTTTTCTGAGAGGAAAAGTGAATGGACAACACATGAAAGAAGGTTGGGCACACATGGTAGCACAACTAAAACGCATGTTTACCAGATCAGGTATTCAAAGGATCCTTCAGCTGCAACACTCTATGTTGCATATGCACGTAAAGTGACTCATAAAAGGTGCTCATTGAAAACAAAGGTAAGAACTTTGGAAATGAATGGGAGTTCGCACATATGTGATTGAAATATAGCCATCCAAACGATGCTAGAAATGATAAGTTTACACACATGCATAGAACTGTAACAATGGTGAGATTTAGGTCAATTATAGACTAACAATCTCACTGGGTTATAGCTAGAAGCTCCTTGATCATCACATCTATACACTTCCCATGTCTCGGATCTTTTCTTTTTCTTAAATTTAAATAAAATCCCATCTATTTACTCTCCTTTATTTAATTGATTATTAAATGGGCTCCATGTGGACCCATTTGATAATTAAGATTTTGGCATTATCTCCCATCTCTCACAAAGTATTCAATCCATGGGTATTAATATACCCATCCGACACTACTTTTCTTAAATTCAAATATGGAATCTTTTATCTCACCTACCCATGTCAAATCATGCTCCCCACTCCATCTAATAAGTCAAACTGTGGGCCCCACGTGATCACATCATACCTTTTAACTCGGGTTACTCTACCCAACCCTAGTTACTTGTTAACCCCAATCTAACCTCACCTCCAAGTTATAAATATGGGTTTTCCCCCATATTTCAGGGGACACATTGTAAAAGAAAAGAAAAGAATGGAGGAAATAAGTTGGAAAATTTGGGAAAATGCTATTTTGAATTCTTACCTTCTTGTTTATCATTATATTCTCATGGTGCCTTGGTAATGACACTGTAATCCCCACAATACTCTGCTCATGATTACTTAGTTCGCGTAGCGTGGTTCTTGTTGCACATTGTGTTTGGATCAGATCAAGAGCACCATATACATACCTGCAACATCAAGTTCCTTTATTCATCAGCTTGCATGTTATCTGTTTATCTTGTATTTTATCAATATATTTCTAGACACGTGGGTTGACATTCCTCCAAGGGAGTTAAAATCCTCTTGGAACTAGGACTGTTCGGGCAACCCCTGTATATTGTTATCTAATCAATTAGCGTGGTTTCAATTTTTCAGATCTAGCTTCTTTATATACATCTATCTTCTGTGCGCCCGTAGATCCACATCTACATCTGAGGTCCTAAGCCCTCCATCATTCGAAGTTGCTGGTGGCTTCGAGTATTAGCTTTCACCCGCAAGAGAAACGAATTTTACTGTACAACATTTAGCATCTACCTGATGGGACCAAATCCTAGATTTGGTCGTTTTGTTTATTATTGTATTCATCTTGTCTAATTGCTTGTTTGCAACATCTTAGTATTTGTCTATTCCCGTTTAGTATGGTCACTCGTTGAAATCACCAGGAGGTACATGCTCTTTTTGTTTTCTGTTAGAAATCTACCTGCATGGGAAATGAATCCGAAAATTAACCTTACTCACCTAATTATCATCACATGATATAAATTTTGCATCTTTTGTTGTTCTTACTCACCTGTTTACAAGATTTAGTATTATCTTTGCCCTCCGTGCGCATGTCACTTACATTCAATGTCTAGGTTATCTCAAAGGTACGTGGTTCTAGTTATTTGGAATTAAGTATTATTGTTATGGTGGTCATTATAATTAAGTATCAATAGCATTTTTGTTGTTGCTATAAAGGACAATAATAATAATTAATTAATTAAATAAATGTAAAGTTAATTGCCAATTAAAAAAAAACAATTATGAAATAAATTAGAATTAAAAGATAAAAAAAATCTCTTAAAAAATTGAATCCTAGCTATCACAATTTACCATACTTCCCTAATCTCTATCACCCCACCTCTTCCTCTCCACTAACGTGGCCAGCTCAGCCACTTCCCCACCATTCCCTTCTTCCCCCCTTACTGACCTACCCTTCTCCTCACTGAGCCCACTCAATCACTTCTGAAACCTCCTCATCGAATGCCTACCTTAATCATCAGCAACTCTCTAGCTCACCGTCACTCCATTCCTTTCTCTTCTCACCAAACCCATGTCATAGTCCTCTTGGCACAAGTACTGATATCACTTGTCCATCACCCCACTCCCTCCCACCTTCCACTCTCCAGGATACTTCTTCCCACCAAAAGCATGCTCCCTTCACACTTAGCTCACCATCACTCCCTGCGAGCTCGCCATCACTCACACTCAGCTCAAATCATCACTTCTCCAGAAGGATTCCTTCCCATGCAGATCCGAGCCATCGAAACTTCCCTTCTTTCCACTCGAGCCATCTACGGGCTTATCACCCATCGAATCCATTCCATCCATCTCCCTTCTACTCAACCCCCATCCTTAAATTATCCTTTGCTCGAACTCTCATATCCTCTCACTCACGCACCAAGCCTTCCTCACTACGCTTCTCACCATCCCCCGATCCAGCTCCTCTACCTCGAGCCCATGAATCCAACACTTCCACCATCTTCCTTCCACCGTCTACCTCTCCCCACTTGACTCCCCCACTGAGTCTTCCATATCAATAAATTGCAGAACTAACAAAACACAAGAGATATGGGGGGCCAAGATACCCAAATAATGGAATATATGTAGAATATACCCTTAAGGTAGGGCACCACCATATAATGCTCCTTAAGGAAGGATCTAACTCCACCTCCCAAGATAGGAATCCACTTCAAGGGGGACACTCCACCATATCCTCCTGTCCTTAGAAGACTCAGCTCATTCACGGACTCACCTCCTCATAATGATACTCCCATCCTTAAATAGGATGGGTAACACCCAATCCCCATCCTCACATAGCCTAGCACCATTACCTCCATATAATTAATTCCTTCTCTCCTCATCATAACCTACCTAAGGGGGACCTGTGTGCCACTTCTCTCCATCTCCGATCAACCCATATACTCTATAATCGATATCCCATGTGAACCCATCATATAACTAAACCTGTTGGCATCTCCATCAACTCCATATTACCATCCATCCCTACTCTCAAACTGATAATCCATGAGTTCGCTAAAACTCTCCCAACCGACTCACTTCACCACCCTTCACATGACTCACCTCCTCTCTCTGTTTCCCAACCGACTATCCCCCATCATCCTATTCACCATGTCCCATAGTTTTGCCTTTCTCCACCTCCGGCTTCAGTAATTTATATATGTATGTACCTATCCCAAGCCTTCGGCTTATCCCGAGCTCTCACCTCACACCACCAAACCACACCGAAGGTGAAATCATTAGTTTTCAGTCATGTTGCGTGAAAAATAGTTTCATTGGCTCGTCCCATAGCCATTATAGTTGTTTACGAAACTTGATTTCATTCAACTAGTTTCAACTATTTCCATATTAGTTTCAAATTTGTGCACGTTGGGGGCAGTGACTGTACAGTCTCCTTGTAGCAGATGGCTTACAATTCTGTAAACAATGATCGATTTGCTATCTGACAACCATTTCTATCTCAGTTTCAATTCACGCAATGCTTTGTGGGCAGTGACTGTAAAAGTATCTTTATAGCTATTGGTTTATAATTATTTACACAACATTTTTCGTGTTTCCTCCATTTATAAGACTAGTGCCACCATGATTTCCTGTTGTCAAATTGCATAAATTTATTGAAAATCTTTAGAATATCATGGGATAACATCAAAACTTCCACCCCTATCTCATTATCATCGCATCAGATTATCTTTCACCTACAATCTTAGCTTCGTCCTTTCAACTGTTTCTAGCTCGATTTCAAAATTCACATAGGATTTGTATACGTGGATCTCCTAGTAGACTCACAAGACTCTAGAGTGTGACGTTTCCAATTACCTTCATATCACTATCAAATTCACACAACTCTTTGGACAACGACTATAAAGTTTTTTTATAACAATAAGCGTACAATTCTTTACAACACCTTTGTAAATAAGAGTTGTAGCACCATAACCAATTAATATTTTTCATTTACATCCTCTGTGATTCTCATTATGGTATCTAACATGTGAAAATACATGGCCATGTGCAGTATGGCCCACCAACCCACTTCCCTTCTCATCAAACCAACCACTCCATTTCAACTAATTGACCTATGTTCAATCCAAATCGACTAGTCAGACTCATTCACCAAATTAATTGACTTTTATCACCACCATCCAAGTACATTATTTCTAGTATTCCTTTCTTACATAATGCATTTTGTTGTTTAGAAAACCTATAATGATCTAAGTCATTTTTTTGTCCTCTTGCCCAAAAATTATTTCCTCTATTTTGTCCTTTGCTCCTTTTGGTCTAGCATTTTTCACCAATCTATAGTTTATATTATTTGCATCAAATTATTTATCTTATATTAGTTATCTTATAACTAAATTTTATAGCTCTTTTGTTTTTATTTTAATTGAATACAAGCTCGAATACATTTAATCATTTCAATATATTTTATCACAAAGTATATAGTTTTTTCGATTTATAGGATTTTATATCTATTGTTTGCTTCCTAGTATAAATTAAATATTTATTAATTTAGATTAATTGTTTCATGATCAAAAATCACTATTTTTAGTGTTTTGTTTTATCTTTGTATACAAATGACTTACGACATTTGCATCATTCTTCTTAATCATATTAACTAATTACACTTCTTTTCTTTTGCAGGTGAATTTAATGACCTTGCAACCATTAAATCATGCTGTCAAATACCAATATTGAAATCAAACACATCACACAAAACACTTTTATTGACCTTATCTACAAACATAGATGGTGCCATTTTAGGGTACCTAGGCATTTCAGGTCACTGACTGGCACTTCCAAGTACGTCATTATCACACACTAATCAAATAACCAGGAAAAGCGTTCTCCAGGTTTTTCTCGTTTTTCTCTATTTTCTCTTTTCTGCATTGAATTTTCCCTTTTCTGAGTGATTTTCTACATCGAACATCACATTTAATTTTGGTTTAAAAAGAACCTTTCTTTTTTGTATCCTACCTAATCACATAGCCTAAGTAAGGGATTTAACTCTCTGCATTTCAATTATCACACACTGCATGAAACTGCACAAACGTAATTAACACATCAAAACATTCCTCATCACATGGTTAATTGATTGGGACTTAAACACCCAACAGGAAACTATCTCAGACATCTCCCAATCCAAAATTATCTGAAACCAGCCTTAGATTTCTTTAGGCACCTTCATTATCCATTTTACTTTTTTTCACATCTCATAATTAATCATGATGATAAAAAAGATGATGCTTGATTTGTTTGTCAACAAAATACATGAACAGATGTTTGTTCTATTCCACACCTATTGTCACTCTCTCTCAAATCAAGACAAACACAACAATCTGCTCCATCCAATGACATTACTGCTCTTAATGATCTCACCTAGACAAGATACTAAACTCAAAACCACATCGTCAGTCATCCCAATCTCCAGTCTCCATGGTCTCACCTCAGGAGAACCGTGTCATCCAAAATTGATCCCCAACTTGACACCAACTCTCATATCCCTTATTAAGCTAATATTACTAAATTAACTGCCACCATCTCCCATTCCACTAGAGACACTCATGCCTCCTCCTAACCCCATATATGACTTCTTACTCCAAAAACATCTACAATCTCTCAATCCTCCCAATCTCCTAAATTTGTGGATCGCATTCCACCTACATCCCATTTTGAAAATTCTATTTCATCCATTATTAATAGGCATGTCCAGCACATCTCAAAATCTTCACACTTACATTCCTGCCTATCATATGCTCCAACCATCTCAAATTCTTAACACATATATCCACACTTACCATTTACCACAACAACCTACCCTACTTCAACAAACACATCATGTCCCTAATGTCCAAAATATGCCTATGCAACAATATCAACCCATGACACATGTTAATCCTTAACAAACAACTCCCAACACACCTAGATATCTGCAAATTAATCAACTATCTTATCAAACCATTCCAGAAACATCCTATCCACAAACTTATCAACCACCTTATCAGACGCTTCACCCAACACCCATACATCCAAAAATTCATCATTCACCTTATCAAATTACATTTCAAACCACACAACCAATGCAATCTCAACCTTACAATACCTCGAGTGATTCAATTCATGCCTTAATGAATCACTTAGCCAGTTTAGAAACCCTTACCGTAGCACCTAAGAACACCTTATCCTATGAAAAAAATTGTAACAAACAGATTCATCCATCGGTTCCAATCAAAACCTACACTCCTCATTGAAAACATCCTACATTTAATAATTTCAACAACAAGGAAGATCCCCAACAACATCTCCTCACATTTGAACATGGATTTTGTCTTATTGTGGATGATCATTATCTACTTCTTCGCACTTTCCCCATGTCTTTGTACGGTCCCGGGTTAGACTGGTACAATAGTATCCCACAACATTCCTTATTCTCTTTCACTCAACTTGCACAATTGTTCTTAGAACACTTTTCTATTAATATCGCATGCAAAACCACTATCATTGATCTATATACCATTCGACAGTTTGAAGATGAGCCCATCACCGACTTCGTCGCACAATGGTGTGGTGTTATAAACCAACTATCCTTCACTATCCCGAAAAACAAACTCATCGAATTATTCTCGCATATGTGTGTAAAACATATACCATCCACTTTTCAGATCCAAACATTCCTGAACCTTTGATGAAGCTTTCACAATGGCTCACGAACTCAAAACTCGTGCCACTGAACAAGGTTATCTTAAACTCAAAAATGGTAAACCTAAAGTTGAATCTAATAAACCATTCACACATAACGAAAAGTTTAAGGATGCATCCAACACTTTGGTCATTAAACCCTTGTTATTATCTACATCAAATGTACATGGTCTCAACAACGATCCCCTCAATCAACAGCTAAACTACTTTTCCTTGGGAGAATCAAATAGCTTTGTGTTTGACAAGTTGATGACCGTAAACGCCATCCTACTTCCTCCCATACGACTCGTGGACAACTCGTAGGCCAAACCTATTTGGTATCACGAAGCCCACTATTATAAATATCATTGATTAAAAGGTCACGACATTGAGAAATGTCATTCCTTCAAAGATCGTGTCCAACAAATCATAAATCAAGGGGATATCTAAATAGATCGCTCCAACGTAAATCTAATCAAACACTAAGAAATAAGCATCACCCCCTTTACATCCCAACTATTAAATACTTGTATGGTTAACATTGTCAATCAAGATCCCATATTATCACTAACTCCATATGTTCCTACAGTGAACATTATTCCCATCCCTTATATGGAACCTGTCGCACCTATATCAACTTTCACCACTTGTGTTGAACCTGCACCTTCTTCTATCCTTATCACATCCACATCAAACACCTATCTCCTATCCTTATCACACCCCAATCTACCACATTAGATTCATCCTTAGCACCCATTTCATCCCCATTCATGTCCACACATATCCATACATCTATCACATCTATTCCTTCACCCACATATTCCTCAAACACACATATTACTACACCTACATTACTCACAACCATCCCTGCTAAATTTAGTTCTGTTACATGCACCCTTGTAACCCCACCTTTGACATCAAACCCATTAGAAAACATATCATTCTTACCCCTTGAAAAATTTATGAAACAACCAGTCCCATCTACTTCTACACCCAAAAATGCTCCTGCATTTGTTGCATTACTGATAAGGTCTATTCCATTGGTTATCACGTCACCCACATCTCCCAATATCCCAATTTTTTTTACATCTTTATCTATTCCAATGAACCCTATATCTATCATACCAAAAAATACACCTATCCCTACCTTGACATCTTTATCTATATCTTCGCCCATGGCCACATCACCCAGTCTACCCCACTACTCTTTGCCTAATCCTGTCTGTCACACCAGCCAAATCCTCTTGATCTGTAAGCCTATCAAAGACCCCCTTTGGAACATCTACTAAACCATCACATCCACCTAAATAAAATAGAGATGATTTACCTTCTCCCTCTATAAAATAAAATCTTTCCATGTTAAATCCAAAACAATCCACCTCTCACGTAGATATCATTAATCGCATCATACAAACACCTATCTTTCAATTAACATCCCCGTCTTGTTTTAGGAAATTTTCTCCATTAATAACCACACCACCACTATCATATCCTCCAGTTAAAATTATTGTCATCCCTGCTAGGAGGTAAATCTTCTCAATCGAAGTCTAAGGCTCAAGGCAAACATCCCCGACCAGTCCCCTATGCATCCTCTAAAAACATTCAAGTTTTACCTCTTCTCAACAATACAATGCCACAACATCTATGTTAGGATCAGTCTCTCCATCTATGACATCTTGCAACAATCGATCCACATCCAAATAATACAATCCTTCAAAAAAATTTGATTTTTCCTTCAAAACATGAAATTCACCCATCCAATCTACATCCATTTTTTATCCTAACTCCAAACTAAGATATCCTATCAAAACCCACAAGATTAACCTTCCCCATGACACTTCAATGGGGTCTTATGCAGATATATTTCGACATTTAACTCAAATATCTGCCATCACACTTCCTCTCATTAAATCATTCAATCCCTATGGTTTCAAGCCATCATGGTTCAATCCTAATTGTAATTACACTTATCATCCTACCCCAAGCCATGATAACAAACATTGTAAGGCCTTTCAGACATGATCGTCCACCACCTTATTGAGAAAGATGATTTCCTCATTCAAGGGGAAAGTTCCTTCTCCATCTATATTGAATCCAATCCATATCCCATCCGTTTGGTTTCCCACGATTCCTTCATCCACATCATCCCTTAATATATCACCTACACATGACCTTCCTCCTAAGGAAGGTTCTCCATTGTTCATCAATACTGCTTATCTTGCAAAACACACATGTGGTCTCCAACCATTTATCCCATCCAAATATAAAACAATCTCATCTAAACTCTTTTGAAATCCTTTAAATCCTTCACATTGGGGGAAAAACCTTCCCTTTCCCTTGAGCACATCATCCTTATAAACCCCTCGTCACTAGGATACTTTGCTCCTTGACATTGTTTCGTCTACCTTCTTCACATTCATTCAATCTAAACTATTTCTACCCAAATCCGCACTCATTTTAAGTCCACCATTGTGGCCATGTTTATGCCTCTTTTGGGGCACCATACTTTTTTGTCAAAGTCCTCTTTTGAGGCCATGTTTGTCTCTCCATGGAGGGAACTTTTTCTCGAAGTCCACCATTGTGGATATATTTGTGTCTCTTTTGGGACACCATTTTTTTCATCAAGTCCTCCTTTGAGGCCATGATTGTCCTTCTATGTTTATGTCTTTCTTGGGGCATCATTTATTTTCATCTAAATCCACCATTGTGTTCATATGTTCTTCCTTCAGAACATAGTTTTGTTTCCTTGCTTGGCTATCATCTCATCTTATTGCAACTTCATAATGTCTTCCCTCTCATGTTGGTAAACCAGATACATATCCTCTTAATGCATTGCACTTGCGACTAGTCTACTGTTAGCATATCTACAAATGAGCACTTAGTTACATTCTTAGATTATTCCGCCATCCTTATCCACTTTCATTTTTCATTGTAATGATGTGAATTATGTGCTCTACCTTCACTACTTTGATGTGACCCCATAACCATTACATATGTCACCTTCTCATTTTCCTATTGCAGGCATGTAAAGGGTCCAGGGTGTCTCTTGTACATTCTTTATCCCCTCCTAAGTGGTCTACTTAGCCATCCCTAGCTCTCCCCATGTAAAGATAAACTTCATGTATGCAAAAGGGAAAATCAAAGCTATCAAAAATAGACTAATCCATTGAAGGACAGTTGTTCATGCAAAAAAAAACACAGAAAAGCATACAAATAAAAATCAAATCAAAATCATAAGAGATAGATCTGATCCCTTGAAGGATGGATATCATATTATTCTTGTCATCCATATTATGTATAAAGTAGAGCATACCCTCGAAGGATGGATGACTCTCTTATTATGACATCTGGAAGGTTTATCACATTGATTAGCCTTCATTTTATCAACATTTTCGAAAAGCTTTCTGCATTGATCAACTTTCTACTATTGTTTTTTCCCTTTCCCAGCTGGGGCATAGACTTAAGGAACACCACCTTTAGAGAACCTTCTTCCTGTGTACAAGTTACATCTCAAATCCATTTGTCACGTCAACATTAGGATTACGAGCATCTTTCATCCATATTTACCTCACAATATTTCGGTATAACTAACTATTGTTGGTTATGTGTTAACACCTGCTATTAGCTGCAAGTGCAATGCCTTGAGTGGTAACATTTCTTGTTTATCTCTAATTTAGTTTGAAGCATAGTTTCCTTGTATTCCCTTACTATAACTATGTTTCATTCATCTCATCAAGGTAATTTTTTATAAAAATCACATCAAATTTCACTATGGATTCTATATTTATCCATAATATCCATGAATGCGCTCACAAATACAATTTTTGGTTTGTGAATTCTACTTGATCACCGTTGTAGTTTGTGAATCCTACTTGAGGATCTTTCTCAAGGAAAGTTTGTTATCCTGCAGCTCCTTATCTCTCAACATGTTCAACAATTTCTTTGATCCATTAGTCTTTGCTCCCCATTTCCACTCATCCCCATTTGTCTCCACATCATCCTTCTCACCTTTCTATCCCCTTGCACCATGCCAGATATCTTACTTGTCTTTCCTCTTGAGTTTTCCTTTCACTCTTTTGCTTTCAGTTTGACAATCTTAATCATCCATACAACTAGAGAATCTTAGTTAAGGTATATCTTCTTCCTTAAGTCCTCCTGATGTACAAGCTTCTCCACCATTTCCTCTTTCAGCGGAAGACAATCACCACCAAAAACGTCTTTCCACTCCTTTTATGCTTGACACATTTGCATCATCACTCCCACCACGTGGGCATCCCAATTAAGGATTTCCCTTACACTCTCCATCTACACTACATATGTTCCTCCATCCACTCATGTCACACTCCTTTGTTTCCTTATTATCACCTTTCTATCACCTCCTTTCATCTCTTATTCCATTTTGATAAACACTACTCAATATTTTCATCATCTTTCTTTTTCTTCAGCTTGGCAATCCTACTTAACCGTCCCCGTCTCAGGGAAATCTTACTTAAGAGTTCCTCTTAAGAATGGTTTGCCATATGACCCTTCCACCTCCCATCATATCTTCCTCATCTTCTATCTCCCATCTCTCATTATATCTATCCACTCTAACCAACCATTCCACACATGTATTCAATAGAATGTTGTCTTTCTCCTTCCATATTGTCACTACGGTTTGGTGATCTTACCTATTCCCGTGGCATGGTGATCTTACTTAAGAGTCCCTCTTAAGCATGATCTATCATCCTGCACTTGCCCACTGCCCCACACTCTGTCTACATTTTCTCATCATTCCCCATCATCACATCCTCCCACCTCCTCTTCCATTCTCACAAACACCATTTCCTACTTGCTCCTTGTTCATCTCCATCATCTGTCGCTGGGTAATCTTACTTAACCGTTGCTTCTCCATTCATTTCGTGTCTTTTTTCTTCATTTTTCTCTTATTCATTCTCATCCACTGCATCCTCTCCTCGCCTTCATCTTCCTACACATCTTTATCCCTCCTTTATTTACTCTTTCCACTCCATATTTTAGAGTTCTCCCACATATCTACCCCCATACTTACCCATCATTGTCATTGATCATCCAATAACATTCTTTCATCATCATCTTCTCTTTCCATGCTAATAATTATTGGTGGAATTCTCCTAAAAATCACTCATCCCCATTTAGCACAAAATCCTTTTCTTTGACCCCCTCCATTCTATCTTCATTCCTTCCTTCCTCTGTGCCCTCTGATCATTATCAGGGGACTTCTCCTAACGTCCCTTCATTGGTGTTCCCCCTTCCATTCTTTGTTTACTTTCTACCTCATCTCATCTTTTGTCCCATCCTTTCCTACTGATCATTATCGGTTGGATTTATCCTAACATCCATTCACTGGCATTACCTCTCCTATCCTTTCCTTTCATTTTACTCGCCACCTCTCTATCTTTGATTCTTCCTTTCCAATTTCTTCATTGTCTTCATCACACACCCTCTCTCTATTTTCTCGTCATTTACTTATCCTCATCTCATGCATCTTTGAATATTTTCCAAGAGATGTCATTCCTCCCCTCAAGGTTCTCTTTATATTCCTTGTACTTCTCACTCTTTATCAAATATCTCCATTCTTGGTTCCCTTCCTTTTGCATAATTTTCTCCTTTTTCTTCTCCTCATTTCTTATCCTCGTCTCATTTCACTTCCTCTACATTGTTCTTCTTCCCCGTTTTACCTCACACTTCCTTCTTACTTCCCCATCGATAAGTTAACTCTTCAGTTTTGTCCCATCTTTTTTATCATCCCACCATCCACATGCATCTCCATGCGGTCAGTTCTATATTCTTTGACTTGGATTTCCTCACTATGATCGGTTTCCTTCAATTTTATTTTCTTTATCATCTCTTTCATTTTCCATTACCTCTCTGCTTTCCTCTACTTCATCCTCCTTCACACCTTTCATTTTAAATAACTCTCTCTTTTTCATAATTTCACCCTCTACTCTGTTCTTTTTTTGTCTTCTTCTTTCTTGTCCTTCTTCATTTCCCCCTTTCTCTATAATCCTTCTTTTTTATCTTCTTCCTCCCCTTTCATTCCTTCTTTTCTCCTCCTTCGTCTCTGTCCCTCTATTCCATACCCATGTTGCCTTCACATTTGGTATTTCTTACTCTTCTCATAATCAATCAATCCTCATGTCCATTCCCTTTTATCTTTCTCAATATCCCTCACACATGGAACTCACGGTCAATGCCAATATTTCTCCATTTATGTACCACCGCCAATCCATTACATCCTGTTCTTGTTCTTCTCTCTACAGCATTGGCCTCTTCGCTTTTTGAGAACACTGTCACATCTTTTTATCTTCGCTAGTCCTCTCGCAGGGAAATCATCATATCCATTTCTAATAATATCTTGCCATATTCCTCTAAAATTTTTGTCTTGGAAGATACCATAACAACCATCACCTATTTGATCGCGTTCTCTTCCATGAATATTTTCTTTGCTTTTCTTTTGTCACAAAAGTATCTTGACTTCTTATGCTACTTATCGAAGAAATGGAGTGATTTTTCTTTTACATCTTCTAATTTTCTAACACTTATGCATCTTTCCTATGAAACATGATTTCCGTCATATTTATCACCCTTTTAGGGTATTTTATCTCACCTTTCTATCCTATATGCTCATCATGTGCACATTTATGATTATTCCCCCTGGGATATCTTATTTCAACATCCATCTATGTCTTATGTTGGGGCACCTTTTCATCCTTATACTTGTCAACACATATAACTCACTTTGTGTCCTTCTCAAGCCACGTGCTTGGGCATCGTTATCTTCATCCTCGTCCCTTTTGTGGATGCATGATTTTTTATTCGATTCCTCACTGACAAAGGATTTCACAAATATTTCACATTCAATTGCACATATTTTAATGTTTTCCTACGACCCATTGGTCATCTTGGTTTACATCCATACTACAGTGGTCTTTACCCACTCGCTAGTCTGTAGAACTTTTTCATCTATCTCCATTGAGACCACAATTGTCCTATATCGCTGTGATATTGGAGTCACCGCCATAATTTTTTTCATTGTTATATTAATATTTTTTTCCTGGGGTATCATACCTTTGCTCATGTCTTCATCCATCCTCAAACACATATTTCATCTAACCCTTTTTATTTTTGTCTCGTGGCTTGTTATCAAAAACCAATCAACAAAAAAAGGAAAATGTAGACACCAATTTTCAGTATAGCGCCCCTTCGTCATCTCACGTTCATGAAATTTCCCCTCTCACATAAAATTTGATAAACCTCATCCATCTATTTAACCAAATTTAATTAATTATTAAATAGGATCCATATAAACCCATTTAATAATTGAATTTTGGAATCTATCACATTTTATTTAATTTATGGGTATTAATATACCCATCAGAAACCCTTTTCTTAATTTCAAATGGAATTTTTTTATCTCACCTACGCATTCAAATCATGCTCCCCACTACATCTAATAAGTCAAATTGTGGGCCCCACGTGATCACATCATATCCTTTAACTCGGGTTACTCTACCCAACCCTGGTTACTTATGAAACCCAATCTAACCTCACCTCTAAGCTATACATATGGGGTTTCCCACATATTTCAGGGACCTGACCTGTAAAAAAAGACCGACTAGACCAAAGGAAATAAGTTATAAAATATGGGAAAATGTTGTTTTGAAGTCTAGGCTTCTTGTTTATCATTAGGTCCTCATGATGTCCTTGTGACAACACTGTAATCCCCACCATACTCTTATAATGATTTTTTAGTTCACGTAGCATGGATCTTGTTGCACATTGTGTTTGGATTAGATAAATATCACCATTTACGTACCAACAAAGTCAAGTTCCTTTGTTTATCAACTTGCATGTTATTTGTTCATCTTGTATTTTATCATTATCTTTCTGGACACAGGGGTTGACGTCCTCCATGGGAGTTAAATACTCTTGGAATCAGTACTGTCCGAACAACCCCCACATATTGTTATCTAATCTTATCTGTTTAAGTTTTGCAGATCTAGCTTCTTTATATCATACATCTATCTTCTTTGTGCCCATAGATCCACATCTGCATCTGAGGTCCTAATCCCTCCATCATTCGAAGTTTCTAGTGGCTTCCTATATTGGATTTCACCCGTATGAGAACAAAGTTTCCTGTACAACACGTTGAACCCATGGCTCTAATACCAAGTTTAACTCCCATAAATTTGACGTTCTAAAACCACATAAAACCTAAAATAATTATCTAGAAAGTTTTGGAATTATTTATTTTAATTTTAAAGATTATAAGGGTGTCAAACCCTATAATGTGTTTGATTAATTCCTACCAGCAACTACTACATTACACTAGATGGATCAGGTCTACATTAATATTTAAATATTCTTAACCCATTTCTAAAGTCAATTTTAGTTACAATCCTTTAGAAATGTGTCCATTAATTCTTTTAATTGGTTAAATAGTTTTCCCCTCATAAATTAACATTCAAAAACCACATTCATTAAACCCTTATCCTTAGTTACCTTACTTCCCTTAATTTATTAGCCTTAAAGTCCATTACATCATTTACTAAAACATACTAGGAGAGTTACATAACTAACTTAATATACTAGGGCACTAAGTGGCCCCATTCATCCTTTTTCACATACACTTGAATTATTTAAAAGCCCATAATATATATATTCTCACCTAACAATTGTACGGTTGATTCTTAACCCTTGGATTAAATAAATTGTGGCCACTAGATCCTAGAGATCCAAGGTTACCCTTACCATCCTTATGAAATTTTATTAAACCTTTCTCCTTGCACTAGCTTCCTCATTTGGTCTCTTTTCTTTTATATGTTTACGGTTGGAGGAGTGGAATCCATGGAGAGATTAATTTGGATCAAGCTTAGTTTAGTTTAGTTTATGGATCTTTTATCCATAAATTGTTATGACAATGACATCTCTTATAGGATTCTCCTAGGATATATTCAAGAATTGCAAAGTATTTTTCAAATTCACATTCCAAATATGATTTCCGAGATCAAATCACTCAATAATGAGATTGCATACCTGAGAAATATGCTACCTTCATGTCTCTACTTATTATGATAAATCTAAACTATAGGATAAAGCAAAGCAATGTGATACAAATTGAATTCATGATATACCTACTAGTTTAATTCATGTGGAATTCCTACTTAGAGGCAACAATTTTTATGTTCTAAGAAATCAAACTCAAATATTAATGCAACCACATTAGAAAAACATTTTCTTGATAAGATCAAATGTAAACCATTTATAAATTTGTGAGAATGCGGGCCAAGATCGAGCACTGATAAAATACAAATGCACAAAGATATTAAATTTGTGTGAGAGAGAGAGAGAGAGGAACCAAACATGAGCCTAAATATCACTTGTATATTGAATGCTTGAGAAAATAAAGTTACGAGAGGTGTATAAAAAGGAAGTGGGTAAGTGTAACCACCACCTTAAAAGGTGGATAAACATAACTACCATATGTGATAATGAAACATAAGAAAGATAAATACACTTGTAGGAAAAAAAGTGTAATGGTATTTAAGAACCTCCACTAACACCGCCTCTTAAGGGTATTATAGGTGGGAAAATTAATTTAGTGGTGATAAAAAGGAATAATAAGCTACCAATGTAAATAAAACCCCTCATAAAGTGGAGAAAAGGAGGAAAATATATGAAAAAACCTCTTCAAAAGAGAGATAGGAGAATTTTATAGAAAAAAATAGTAGATAATCCCCTAGAAGAACACAGAAAATCACCCTCAAAGAACATAGAGAATCCTTCTAGTAATAGGGTGAAAAATAAGAGAAGAAGAGAGGAATAATAAGCCCCTAGTAAGATGAGGCATGATTAACTCCCAATATATCCTATAGATTCATAATATTGCTATTAAAAAAGGAATCAAAGAAGTATGAATCCCAATAAGGAATTTCATCTGCTGTAATAAAATACCATGGATCAAAGGTGGAGGTAAAATGAACATGTGAAAGATCCTCAAACTGTGAATGTATTTTCCTTTCATATTATGGATCAAAAACCAAGTCATCTACATCCTATATTTTTTTAAAGCCAAAATTGGTATATAAGTCATAATGTGATAAGGAATTGGTCTAGAAGTTTTAGAGACATGAGTAAAAGTACATAAATATTTAGAATATGAAGGAGACTCATCAACCTCTAATGCATGACTAGTAGATATGTAAGTAAAGTAAGGATGAGTTTCCTATGAAACATCACTAGGAGAGGAAGTGAGTTCTCATCACCGACATCATTATTTGGACTGATATATGAATCCTCATCATTAATAATCTCATGATCTATACTACAAGAAGAATTGAAACTTGTCTACCTAGATTAATCGAAATCCATCAAACTATCATCAATATCCAGTGTGTACAATGTGACTTGAAGTGAACTATTAGGAGTCATAATTGAAGATCTCTTGTTATCAATAGAAATTTATGAGAAGAGATAAACCCAATATTTGTGATATCCTCTTTTCACTACCACTTGTAGACACAAAATCATGCACTTACTACTATTTACATATTGCCAAGTATGTTGTTTTATAAATGGATCTTGCGTAAGAAAAGTATTCATTGATGACACATTCCATAGTCCATCCACTAGTATTTTTTATTTCTATTTATTTAATATTTCACACTTATCAGTCATACACCAATTCTTGGTCAAATTAAATGGATCCCTACCTATTAGTCTTCACTCATTTTTCATCTGTTGTCTCTAGATACTAGCACACAAAATTAGACACTAGCATCAGACGCTCCTCTCCATCATAGGTGGCCATGACTTCTTTATGTTTAACCTTATTTTTGGACATTTGAGGTCAATTTTTCAGTATTCACTATCATATCCCAAGGTATTAGTCGGCATGTTGGGTCATTAGCATCAAATATCAAGCAAGAAATCCTAATATAAACACAACATACATACTATTATATGGGTTTTAAATTATTATCAAGGAATATATATATATATATATATATACATATCTCAAGGGACTATATTTATGCACATTACATTGCATACACACTACATATGAAGGGGAGTTCATTTTATTCCATCCACACATTTGAATTGTATCTAGCTACCACCCATTATCTTAGCATCATTGGCATGAGGGATACCTAGGAGCACTACTTCACACATAAGAAAATTGAACTACATTGGGTCTGAAACATATTGCAACACTCAGTTGTAAGTTCACCATTGTGAAAGTTGAGGAAAATATGACCAGTCATTTTCCATCATTATTTTTGAGAATTTGATGTATTTTTTAGTTTTTTGTAGGACGATATTTTTCTGTACATTTACAGGTACCTTGACGATCCAAGTGTCACATAAATGTGATCACAAGTGAACAAGTAATAAGCCCTAGCAAAAATATTGGAACCAAGTTCCAACCATTTCAATAGACTCTGATGCTCCCATAGAGGTCTAGGGCACTCGCGGGTTCCACTATGCTTTCTCAGAAGCACATGTCTAGGCATTGTGTGCATCTCTACATTTTTATAATCCTGATAGCGACAGTATGTGCTCTTCTTCAATCACATTTTCTAGTTCAAAATCACCTTGGGATAAGTGAAATTAAGATAAATGTGTTATCCCACTCATTTCCTTTCATAGTTAAAATTCAATAAATTGTTTGGCATTCATATTTCACTTTTTATCAGTTATAACTGATCTTTGCACTCATATTTTAATAAAATAAAATAAATTATTAGATCACCATTATAGAATCACTATGCAATTCTGTAATTACCATATCATACGGAATTAACTCAAACTAATTTCTTGAACAATGGTTTGTGATTTGATGTAATGACAAGAGATTAGTTAAGAAAGAAGGTATACAAAGAAAGTTGTAAAATATTCCATCACCTATGTTATTATACTATCTCCTAGATAACTCAGCAAAAGTCTGATCACCCATAAAAGTAGAACTAGAGTATAACATGGCTATATGGAAGTGAAGGAAACCTTTGATAAATACATGTGGTGAGAATAACTTGATTCAAGAACCAACATAGTAGGATGAGATAAAATTCTACAATTGATTTTCCCTTATATTTCAACTTACAGTTATCTTTTCCCTTTGTAAAATCCAAAGGTTGTTGGTTATAGGTTCCTAAATTGGAAACTTTTATACTATTCTTGTCTAGAATACATGTTAGATGACCAATCTATTTATGTATACACTTATGTTCATAATTTATAGGTTTTCTAAAATAGGTACAATTAAACCTCTATTAATCCTAGGTTTGGCATCACAAGAGGAATTCCTAGTTATGGAAGGTTTATAATGCTTCTTTTCCTCATTTCCCTATTTAATGTATTTATTATCCTTTTATTCAAATAATTATTTTTTCCTATCTATAAAATAAGGAATGCATATTAGAATATTTTAGATTACCCATTTGGATAATCTTTCATTACTCCCTAGTCAAGGAGGTAAGAAAATCATCTAAGGAGTTTTCCATGTGGATTTAAGGGAACTTGTAGCAGAATGAAAGGTAAAAAAAGTTGAATAGTAAAGATCCAACTTGGAAAGAATATAAAGAATCAACTACTAATCATTTTAATGTATTCCACATTGTTTCAACTAATATCTAAGTAATTTATGTTTTTTTAAGAAATTCTATATAGTGATAAGGTTGTCTTGACTCAAACTAATGAGATTATTATCTAATTCAAGACCCCTCATTGTATGAAACTTCTAAGATAGTCCTTCCAATACAGTCCAGATGTCATTGGTTGTGCTTGAAACATTATGTGAAAGAGAATTTTAGGAGATAAAGATAGACAAAAGATATCATAGGCCTCACAACATTAGTAATGCCACTTAACATTAGTTTTATCTAATGTTAATTTAGTTTCAAAACACATTGTGATCTAATGTAAACCCTTACTCCTTAACAATATTTTAAATTTTATTTATCAATAATGGTAAGTAAATGGTGTGAGAACCACATTTTGGTTCATATGGAAAAAAATATTGCAAAAGAGAACACAAGATTACCCCCTTGAAATTATTAACAATAACCCCTAAGGTTGTCACTTTATAATTTATTGTGTATACAATTCAACAAGCCCAAAAAAATGTTTAATATAACCAAAATAAGGAAATGAAAGTACTTTCCATGTGAAGAGATAAAAAAACATACACTTTCAAAAAAATGGTGCCTCAAACAGAGTTTCCAACAAAAATTTATGCTTCTTACAAGTTTTTTCTACTTTGAAAATTAATACTTGCTCATAGGCCTTTCAAAAAATAACAAATCTCTAGGTCATCGTACAAAAACATTTGCCACTCTTGAGTTAAGGCCCCTTGGTCTGGCAGTGAATAGGATCCAAACCTATATGACCAGTGGATAAGGGGTGGGGAGTTGCATACTTCCTTCTTAGCCTACCTAAGAGTTTATCACGCCTTCTTATCAAATCACCTAGGGTTAGGGTTATGTCACTCACATAAAATAATGATTTATGGCCCAACACAATATCGTTATCTTGAACTGCATACAATAGCTATGATCACAGAAGCACACAAAAAATATACTGAATAGTCTCAGTAAAACACTTCTCTAACTATGTTTCTGTGTCTATGGCCACACAGTTGCAACCATTGCCTCAACTCTGGGTAGGACCTACATGTATTATGAGTGCAAGTACAATCACATCTTTCCCCACACAACAAGTACAACATTCAAAAAAATGTTGATATGGCCATCAAGACAGGTACAAAAACCCCACTCGAACAAATTCAATGATCTACCTGAAAAATTAATGTGTCTACCAAATCTTGCAAACCGTAAAACACCCACACATTTTCTAGAAAAATCCAAAAAAAAAAAGTTTGGCATGGTATGGACTTCCACAAAATATCCCAAAAATGACCATAAAAAATCTGAAAAAGATTAGATTTGTCTTACTTCAAAGCATACTCGAGTTTACTATTAATCCTAGGGTTTTGTCATGATCCAGACTTAATGGCATAATCCATTTCTCCAAAGAATGTACAAAATGAAGAGTGTCATGGAAAACCACCTATTTCCTTCAATTTTTTTGATTCTCTAGATCATTTAAAGACGTAAAAGAAGAGCATACTCAGAGATCAAAATGATCTATAATAACAAGATGAAAATATCAAGATTCCAACAAAATAAAAACAACAAAACTATGGCATTTGATTACCATAATGAGCTTTGATACCATTTGAGAATGTGAGCAAAGATCGAACATTGATCAAATATAAATGTGATTTAACAAAAATAAGCTTTTTGTAAAACCCTAATTACATGTTAATTGAATGTACACTATGATATATAGCTACTGGATACACTATGACACAAGTAAAATAGAAAGTAAATATGAAACCCCAAGTGTAAGAGAAAGAGAGAAGGACTTGGCTGATTTGCACTTTTCCTGGAACTGATCTGGACTACGGAAACTAATGAGCAGAGGGGGAAGACTATCGTAAATGCTTAGGATAAAATCTGTAACTGTCGGATAAGGTTGAAATAGTGTGCCTAGATTGGGTCAGGGGCACCTAGGTGTCAAAGTATGTTATTGGGTGCTTGTGACTATGAAAGTGGTCAGAATTTGATTTTTTCTTAGTGAACTTATATTTAAAGTTTGATTGTTGATTAGTAGTTGTTATTATTCTTGTGTGTTACACCTTGATTCGCTAGATTTTGGGAGAATAATTCCTACAGAGGAATTCTTTTTTGAGCCTAAGCAAAACCCACAAAACCACATCAAATCCAAAAAAGAAAGATATCAATATGGGGAGTCGGATTCACCCTGATAGTTACTTTAAGAGAGTGAAGTTATGACTAAGCACCACACTATATCTCAGACTCCATGTAGTTATTGTGAGTGTGTGAAATAATCCTACCCTAGAATTCCCTTGTGTAAGTGCACTTGATAACAAACATGATAACTAGATGTAATAATGTAGATATATGTGTGGATGGAAATAATTAAATTTTCCCCTTCCTATGAAGTCTATGTAGAAAATTTAGTCCCATGATCCCTTGAATGGATTCTAGATGGATGCCTTTAGCATAGCTCTTAGATTGCCTTTGGATGAAAGACTTAGGTGATGATAATAGCATACTCAGAGATTGGTCCTTTATTTTGGATTCACATGGCTCTTGTATTTTTATGATTCCCTTTGGTTGAATTTCGTAATTGACATGACTGGAAGGCTCTTTTCATAAGAAAATAAGATGCCCAAAAGATAAAAGAGAGCCCAAAAAGAGTGAGTAAGATAGAAAAGAGGTAAGGGGATCTCCAAAGGGGATGAGGGCACCTGGGCGTTGGCGTAGGCTGGGCACTGGTGTCTGAAGTCATAAATGTTAACAAGTAAAGTTATGATTGGGTTTTAGGGTGTGTAAGACCAAATAGAAAATAAGAAAAATAGAAAAAGAGGCCAAAGATAGTTGTCAATTACTAGTTTTCTTGCTTAGAAATCGTATGAATACTAGTATGCTTTTAGGACCTAGAAATGTACCGAAGTGTGTGATTTTGTGTCTATATTTTCTCCCACTTTATGTTGTTGAGTGAATACTTGATAACATAAATTAGTTAGAAGATGCATACATTTTGTTCTTGTAGAGTGTGATGGCGATAACGTGTCAAAGAGACAAGTGAAGCATGGAGTAATAAAAATGAAGCGTGGAAACTAGGAAGAGAAAGTGACCCTAGGGGTGAAGCGTATTATGTTGTAACATGTTGTACATGTCGTTGTGCTTGATGTGGGGCTATTTATTGTTTTGTATTAAGGATGGACCTAATGAACATGAGTGTAAAAGGATAGAACATGTCCTGAAAATGTTGTGTAGAATGCATTTTTTAGGCAACAATCACGCCAAGTGTGAGATTTTTGGGAAATCTCATGCCAAGAGTGAGTTTTTTGGGTGATCTCACGCCAAGTACGAGATTTTTTGGGTGATCTAATGCCACAATAGAAGATTGTTGGGGAGAGAGGTCTATTGTTACTCTCCTTCCATGACTGCTTCCCAATAAACACCACTGCAGATGGTGTGTCCTTGTTTTGTTCCAATTTATATCGAATTAGTTACAAATTTGTTCTGAGTTATACCATTTGCAATGGATATAGAATGCGTACTATTGTTGGAGGATTACGCTTGTATTTTGAAATTACTCTGGAAATTGATCTTGAATTGTGTTGACAAAGATAAAGTTGATTGTGTGCCCCCATGACATTAATGCCTAGGGGAGGACACAGGCACCCAGGCACTCCAATCTGAGCCCAAGCGCTCCTATATGAGTTGCGTTGAGGACCCAAGTCTTATTTTGGGCCACTTTTGTAACTGTATCATGTGTTTTGTTCATGTCCTATACAATTCTATACTGTAGCTATGAGTTTCAATACGAGGGTGATTGATTGGAACCCAATATATGCCCCCTTGTTTGAAAATGCATGTGAGGCTGATAGGAGCATGTGGTCCAAAGGATACAACCTAAAACTGATTTGAAGTGGATACCCTGTAATGGGGAGGGAATGTGCATGGTAGAAACCAAGGCACATGCAAACAAGATGGCTATAAACATGTGATAGTGTAATCAAAGCAAATATGCATATAGAAGACAATGTGCAATCAAGCAAGTAAGAAGACAAGATAGACTATGAAAAATGGGATTCAGCCATGAGACATCACTCACAATGTCACAAGATAATCAGTGCCAAAGCAGCCAAAAACATACAATGTGTATACAAGACAAAGGGCATAGCCCATAAACAATAGCATACAATGGAAAACAATGTCAAGAAAAGTGTAATAGACAACAATGGTTGTAAATAGTCCTACAAACCAAATGTTGCATATGAAGCACCCGTTAGCATGTTAGAAAGATAGAAATTATGTCAAATCGTGTGTAGATCAATGGAAAGTAATGTGCTAGTAAGATGAAGTAGTAAATAATGGAACAATAGCACATGTGATGTGTACGAGTAGTAAATGTAGATGTTCCCAGGAGTTTCAATGGGATTGGTAATTTTTCCAGGTACACTACCAAGCATCATTGTTGTGTGTAAATATTTGTAGTAAGTTTGCACTCACAACTAAATACTAAGTGAACACACATGTGTATATACAAAATATATTTACATACTAAGTATCCATCTAGCATGGGAAACAAGGTGTATATGTGAGTATAAGCAAACAAGAATAGATACAACTAATATATGTAATATGTTTTAGATGAGTGAGATGGAATAGTATGTAATTGTATTCACAAAATCACACACTTACTATTACATTTATACTGCCAGGTATGTTAATTTATATATGGATTTTTCATAATAAAAGTATTCATTAATGACCCATTTATAGGTCATTTTGTTTGTTGATCAGGTGTCATGGTGTTTTTTTAGTTCAATTGTCAATTGTCTCTGTAATTTTGGCATCTTTCAGGGTGTCTTAGATGTCATAATTTGTTCAGTTGTCATCTTTAGGTCTACACTAAGACAAATAGGGTTGCACTGGGGTGCCCCATTCCGTGATTTTAGGCATCCGTGTCATCATAATTTGTGGTCTTAATTTCTTAATTCGAGGTCGGTCCTAATGGTTACCCCATGTATTCCCCTAGGTCAAAGTCGGCAGTTTTGGGTCACAAGTGTCAAAATTTGAACAAGAGATCCCTATATAAACTAAGCATACTCACTACATTATGGGTGGACATATTACTCTTCAAGGGTAGTTATCTACTAAGGCAAGGGATTGCATTTGGGCTTCTTCTACATCTGCATCACACAAGCATATGGGAAAAGGGTTGTACTCTTTTCATTACATCCACCATTTTGTATTTACATCTAGTCATTTCCCCATACTATTACTGCATCATTGGCACTAGGGAATCCTAGGCACATAATTACACACACATGCACATAGAACTACATTGGGTCCGAAATGTAGTGTAATGCTTAGTCATAAGACCACTATTTTGGTAGTTGAGGTCAGTTACCTTAACATATTCATATGCATTTTTCTTTTTTAGGAATAGATGCTTTGGATAGATTTTGTAGGTAGATTTTCATACAATAGTTGCAGTAACATAGGCGATATTATTGTGACACCCGTGCAACAAGAGTGAACTTAACACAGAGATACTGCAACACTACCAGTTTCATTTCCCCTTGAGCATTTTCTTTAATCTACAGTGCCCAGAACTCATAGACGAGGGCACCCCTGGGTGCCCCAATATCCACTCCAAGCACCTCAGTACTATGTAAACATCCAGCTTATGCCCTTCATCAAGTCATTCAATTTCATAACCTTCCAACAAAACAATCAAAGTTTCTTGCATTCCAATATTAGCATTATAGTTTCTATTTAGATTAACTATTCATAAAGCTAGCCATTGTTTTACTTATTTTTAGTTAATCATTTTGGTGAACCCTGTGTATCGAATTATTGTTAATTGTGGATCCTCTTTCATACCCTAGTGATTAACATAGCTCTTCTTTTCTCATCATGTCTCATTTTAGTATCAACCATATTTATGATGAGGCTACCATTGACGAACTTACATCTTTATATAGTGCTCCTATGACCTTACCTGATGCCACTCAACAACTCCTCTTAGAAGTTCAAAACCATGTGTTAACTAATCTTGTTAATTCTCTTATAGGCATATGCCTTTTTGATGACCCTATTTCTTTTACCCGTTGTACGCCATGCCAACCAGTTGTATGTGATTCTTCTTATTCTTCTTCTAATATGCAACTTGATGTTTTAGATACTTCTATCATTGATTATTTATTAGGCATTGATTCACAATTTGTTTTGCCTCTTACCTCTCCTCCAACCACTCCTATCACTACTCCTATGTCTCCTATCACTTCTTATTATGTTTCTATGACCTCTCATTCTAGTTTATTGGCACATTCTTATTACCTTTATGATCCTATTGATAGTACTGTTCTGGTTGACATTAACCATACTACTTTGTTGAGAAGATAAAATGTTGCTCTAAGGAGAAGACATGCAAAGGATGGGCGCATAGAAACAAGGCACATTTTAAGGCGTGGGAAGGTAGGAAAGGAAACGCACGTTGGAACACTTTGGATCAGGACTTAACCATTTTTTTGGATACGGACTATTTTTGGAGATAATGTGTGGAGCACACATAGAGATGAAGACTTGCGCTACACACAATGGCATTTTGGGAACAAGCGGCAGATAAGCATTATGCATAGTTTAAACTAATAATAGGATTTCTACTTGGAGTTAACTATAGGACATCTATTGTTAGAGCACTTGCATGTTGTGCATACTATTGTAAAGGTGCATGGCTATTATCAACATGTGACCTATTTTGAGAAGTGTATGGGTGGTGAAGGGCAAGTCCCCACCCCTATAAATATGTAGTGATTTTCATAGTTTAGGGTGGTGAGTTATTGTAGAGTTGTGATGTTGGTTTTGATGCGCACATGACTCATGGAGATACTAGTACAAGTATAAGAAGCTTCTGTGTTTTACAATATTTAATGCAATGGAGTATATTGGTTGGATAACTTCATTAGACATAACTGAATCTGGTTCTTGTATGGTTAATCTTATCATAGTTATTATTTAGTTCGTATTTTATACAATCTAAGATCTAGTTCTGGTTTATACAATGTGGGTAGTTTACTAGTAATTATGACTCTAAATGTGTTTAAGTATCATTATGTTAACATTCTATACAAGCAACTCTAAAGAGGGACCTGGTGCCTTTACATTCTTCAGGTGAGTGCTCAGCTTAAGTGATGAGTGATGTGCTAGCGTGCCTGGATTGTTCACAGTAAATTCTAGGTTGCATCACTGGTTCCATTGTCGAGACCTATTTTTCAGCTTCTTTCAGGATGTTTTGTGATGAAGATGTACTAGTTGAACTTATCAAGTGTTGAGGAGAGGATAGTAGATCTGGAAGAAGAATACACTTGGATATTCAGCCTTGGATCTAAGTTTGACGCATGTACATGGGTGGAACAAAACTTGTATGATTTTTTATATGAGAATTTCTTTGTTATCTTTTCGATAGAGCTGTACGAATGGCTGGTTATTTATGCATCTAAAAGGAATTGGAAGTTTCACAGACTTGTCTTGATGTAAGAAGAATTTTAGGCCCTCTATGATGTTGATCTGATTTGGATGTGCATTGTGAACTCTTGGTTTCATATTTTTCTGAATAGTTATATTTTGGAGTACTCAATTTCCACTTATTATTTCCCAGAGGTACCTTAGTTTGAGTTTTTACATTATGTCAAGGGAACCTATCTATAAGGCATTCCAATGGTGATAAAAATATTGATGGTAACCCTGAATTTGGAAGAGAAGTCGATGGCTAGCTAAAGCTCCACCATGCACGGGGGGCAGCAGCAGGTTTGGTGAAAGATGGTAGACTTGGCAGTAGAGAGACAAAGAGAAGAAAGGTGGCTTAAGTACAATGAGGCACGTGAGAGGGATTTAGGAAAACAACATGAGATTGCAGAACGGGTGACATTGAGGAGAGAGATGGCTCGTGAAGGATTTGGAGCTTGTTATCCATATTTCACCCCCTAGGAAAAATATTGGATCAACCACGACCCCACATAGAAAGAACCTGAGAAAACTCATTCAGATCTTGTAAATAGGTTGCAGAAGGACTCAATAATGGAGTGGTAGGGGCTAAGAAAGACTAAATGACCCTATACAAAAGAAATGACTCTGTCGAGCCGCTTCCATGTCTTAAATCCATTTTTCAAGTTATAGGTAAACTCAACAATGGAATAACAGGGTCAGAAAAGAAGGGGTAGTGCCGCAGAGGAACCAGGAGCAAGGAGGGGGAAAACTGGTGAAGTTTTGATGGTTTTCAGGCTCGAGACCGTTCAGGAAAGAGTCCAAAATTGACTAAGTATGGAAGAGCCAGCGGAGAGAACCACGTGTCCTATCGACGCTTCTCCAAAGATGAATCCATAAAGGGAGGCTCAAACAAGTGCCGCATCTCCACGTGTCCCAGGATGGAGCAAAGGTAGGGTAAAATGGTTAACATAGTTAAAATACAGCCAAGGCGGGTCTAAAAAATTGGCTAAGTATAAAGTGCAAGTGGAGGTCACCAAGTGTTAACTTGGCGCATCTCTAAGAGTTAGTCCAAAGGCGGAGATCCAAATGAGTGTGAACTCTCCACATGGCCCAGAGCCCCAAAATTTGTGCACTAGTTGAAAACTCTTCAGCTAGGAAAGAAGAAGCTAGGTGTCGGCTTGGCGCAAATCTAAGATGGGAGCCCTAAGGCGGGGACTAAAATTTGTGCCAGTTTGCCACATAGTCCCAGGCCCGGAAAAGGATAAAAGGAACCGTTGAAATTTCCATAGACCTACGAAGGCTGCCAAGTGTCAACTCGATGCTCCTTCAAAGGAAAATTTTGAATCAGGCTTTCAAGTGAGCGTGGTGCCTCCACGTGTCAAGTCTCAAGGGAGAAGAGTCGGTTGAATAGTCAATGCATGGGGTAAGCCGAAAGAGGCTGCCATGTGTCTAAATGGTGCTGATTCAAGGATTGAATAGAGAAAGAGTCTTCAAATGATTGCCAAAATTTCATGTGTACCAGGTCAAGAGATGTGACCCCCGCCAAGCAAAAGACTTGGCCAAAAGCATAGAAATTGGACATGCAGCGAAGGAAACACCACATGGCAAGCCTAAACTAGCAGCGCTAAAGCGGGGCTATCAGGGGAAAAGTTGCTTTTTTCCCCTTTGTTATTCCAAAAGGTGTAAAACTTGCAAAATGAGTTGTAACTCCGCTCAAAGGAAAAAATCAGTGTTTGAGCCCGAGTCAAGCCAAAGCGGGGAGTCAGAGGAAAAGGTGAAAATTTTCCTTTTGATAGAAAGGCACAAAGGAAAAAATTGAAGCATCTCCCCAGCCAACTAAAGGGAGGCTCAAACAAGTGCCGCATCTCCACGTGTCCAGGTGGAGCTTTGGGGCCGTGGGGGTTTTCTGAGTTTTGTGTTTTACAAAAAAGGGAAAAGATAAATTCCGGACCTGCAAACCCAATTTTTTCTCTAATTTGGCTGCCATGTGTCCCATATAAAAAAGGGACCCATTTTCAAACTGTTTTCCCCCTATTTTTATAAACCCAATACAAACTTTGAAGGGGAATATCTTTCAACTCAAGGATCAAAATACTGCAAATATGACACTGTTAGAAGCGTCTCAACATCTTCTACACCATGGAAAGATAAAAATTCATTTTTCTTAGGCCTTGGTAAGTGAAAAATGGAGAAAACGTCTTTAGGCCTTTAATGCAGGATCTCCTTACTTCAACAACCAGATCGGATTCGATCTGTTTCACCATTTCCTCTTCCTTCAAGGTGTCGAACCAAAGATTGATGTAGTAAAGACAGATTTAGGGGTAGATTTTGTTAGAGGCATTAACAACAGTGGTTGAGCTTCAACCTACTTTTCCCACTCCTCTCTCTCTCTCTTTCTTCTCTTTTATTGAATCTATAAATGTAGGGACAGGATTCATTGTAAAGGGTTGGACATTCTTTGTTTTGCAGGATCCCATTTCCTTCTAGCAAAGGAATTCATGGAGTTCAAGCCTTCATTAAAATTTTAGCATGTTTCTTACCTCCTGGCTATCTTGTAATGCATTATATCAACCTACAGAGAAATAAAACACTTTTGTGATCGATTCTAGATCCTTTTTGTCTCTTTTGCTCGCATCTAGTCTTTCATTATAAGTCTGGTTATCTGTGCTTGGTTATTGTATGTATTTTGGTGGTTTGTGTCTATCAGCAAAACTAGTGTTCATCATTCCTTTGGTGCATCACCTTGTAGTTTAGTCATTTATTATTTCTTATAACCCCCCTTTTATCCCTGTCTCCTTGGAAAATTTTAGATTAAGAATAGAGATAGATCCTCTGCAAGCTCCCATGTATGCACCTAAATAGAGGAATATGAACTGGCCTTTAATCTTGAGATATTTTCCATTTGCAAGGTCCCACACCTTGGGGAAATTTCAATGTTATGCAGATCACACCAAATGACTCTGCCTTAGAAAATTAGATCTGACAATTCATTTGGGGGTGCTGTGATTTTGCACTAACATTTTTGGCATGCCCGGTGGGACCAAAGAGGTCTTCCACTTCATTTTTTACAGGTTGGTGTGTTCCTGTGAAGATTTCAGCCTTTGGAGGCATTTTCAAACACATCTGGTGACTCCATCTAGTTTACAACCTATCTCTAAAGTTGTAGACCTTTCTCTCATTCACTTTCATCCATTCTTCTTTCCATCTCTTTCATTATTTTCCATTCCATGAATTTGTGCAATCATGACTTCATTTCCATCACGGAATTCACACTTGCAACAGCAAAACAATCCACCTCCAATATGTTTTACAACTCCTTCAAATCAGCATTTTGAGAAAATTCAAAATCAGCATGTCTACCCCTATGAGCGGCAGTGCCAAAATCAGTTTGGCTATGGAGCTTTCCAAGAGCAGGGGTATGCAAATGATAAAGACAATAAAATTCAAGATGTTGGTTTGTTGGAGAAGATCCAAAAAATAGAGATTGGTATGGTTCAGTTGAGAGCTACAACTCAAATGAAGGCGTTCAGAATTGGTTTCAGGGCACCTTGTCCATGGGAAGGCCCCTTTCCAAGACACTATAGCCCTCAAGAGAAGATGAACTTCATGATTGGAATGCTGCCCCAACTCGCACAATGGACTGAGGAGATAGAAGCATATGAGAAAAGTCTGAATCAACCTTGTCAATGGATAAGTCATTCAACAACTTCTTGTCTTTCTTTTTCTCCCTCTTAAGATTTATTGTTGCAGCAATGCCAAATTTTAAGCCCAACACATGCTGCCCCAAGTGTGAAATCCATCCCTTCATCCCCTAGTCTTCCATCCCATCTTAGTTTTTCTACACTCTTCTCTTCCAAATCCAAATCCACTCCACAAGAGCCAAATGAAATACCTTCCCCTCCAAAGAAACAAGAAGTTTCACCTCCCCCACCACCACAAACAAATGCACAACTAGTTGAATGCCAACCCACTCCTCCTCTTGCCTTCCCAATCCCATGTGGTGAAGAAGAAATTGTGAAAATTTGTCAATAAGGACAGCAAGAAGAAGTGAAAAAAGAAGAAATGATCAAGAGCTTAGTAAGCATGGCTCTCAAATTTGGGATAACAAAGATCCCCTTGCTGATTAGGCCTATAGAGGAGGTAAGTGTTAAAGAGCCAGTGGTGGATATGACTAAGTTTGTAACAGCAGAAGAAGAAGGTGTCATTGGAGATTTCTTGCTTTCATTCAAAACACCTGATTTGGTTTATGAATCTGTCATGGAGGAAAGCTCTAAAAGAGATCTTGTCCTTTAGAGTAGTAGATTGAAGAGTTTGATTTGTCAAACTTAATGCTAGAGGAAGAGGTCACTCAAGAGCATGATTGTCTTCAAGCAGTAGAGGAAAGAGAAGATGCTCCAAATCCAAAAGAAGAGAAGTGCATTCTAGCTGTGAAGGAGAAAAATGCATATCCAGAAGCTTTGAGCACAAAACAGGCCATAGAAGAACCTTCAATTCTTCCTCTCACCTCATCTCTCTCGAACTCTAATGTTGAAGAAGAGTTTGATCTTTCAAACTCAGTGTTTGAGAATGAGGGAAAACATGATGAACAAGTTGTAGACCAATAAGACACCATGGAAGAGGTTGAGCATTTGCAGTAGGACAGCGAAGAGGTAGATTATTTGTCTGATTTGGAAGACTGTTTTAATGGAGAAGAACCGGTTGAAATCACATTGTTTTCTCCTTCATCATCCACCTTCCAAGCAACTGAGCCTATTGTCATGGAGGATAACTTTCAATTGCAGCAACCTGCATTTTATAGCAGCTCTTTGGAATCAAGTTTGGGAGATTTAAACCTTCCATGCTCTTTGCAGGAGGAAGAAGAGAAAGAGTAGGAAAGTTCCACCATTCCTTCCACATCATTCACCCAAGGAGGTCTATAAGAAGACTCCATTTTTGGAGTAGAAATTCATAGCTATGGGCATATCAAATGGATCAGACCTTGCCCAATCAGGTATTTGGCTTCATTGGAGCCAAAAGAGGAGTTTCCACAAGCCATGCTTGCTTCTAAGCATGAGGATGAGCTACAAAGTACCAAGGATCAGCTTCAATGCCTCTTCAATCCAAACACAGAGCAACCAAAGGAGGTATTTGTCTCATTTTCAGTTGACACCTTGATAATTTGGGTTGAATACTAGCTTCTTGCAATTTTTCCACTCACACCAATAGCCATGTTTAGTACCAAATCAATTACATGGCTTCCATTTTGAGGAAAGGAAGCTACTTCTCCCTGCCAGTTGTAGGATTTTTTTGTGTTTCCTTTACTTTTGGTTAGAATAGAGTAGGTAGGTTACTTTTCTCCTAAGTGTTTTGCATGCTCTACATGTTTTACTTGGAGCATGTATGATTTCAAATTTTGTCTATAGTTGTGGTGTTGTTTTTTTGCCCTTGCACAGCTCATTAAGAAACATATGAAGCCCCAAGTCAAGACAATTTTATACTCTCAAAACCCTTCGTTTCAAGATTTCTTATGAAAAATCATAGTTTAAATAGCCAAGCTCATGAATCAGAGGCAAAATAAATATCAGACCATCGCTCTCGACTCCAATGCCCAACAAATATGACAAGGCAATTGGTCTTTTCATCTAGCAGGCAAATACCTGTGTGAGTCGCCAAATTGTTATCCATATTTCACCCCCCGGGCCAAATATTGGATCAGCCATGACCCCACATAGAAAGAACCTAAGAAAACTCATTAAAATTTGTAAATAGGTCAAAAAAGGACTCAACGATGGAGTGGCGGGGGCCGAGAAAGACTAAATTACCCTATACAGAAAGAAACAACTTTGTCAAGCCGTTTCTATGTCTTAAATCCATTTTTCAAATTACAGGTAGACTCAACAATGGAATAATAGGGTTAGAAAAGAAGGGCCAGTGCCGTAGAAGAACCAGGAGCAAGGAGGTGGGAAAAATGATGAATTTTCGATGGTTGTCGGGCTCGAGACCATTCAGAAAAGAGTCCAAAATCGACTAAGTATAGAAGAGCCAGCGGAGAGAACCACGTGTCCTATCAACGCTTCTACAAATATGAATCCATAAAGGGAGGCTTAAACAAGCACCACATCTCCATGTGTCCTAGGTCGGAGCAGAGGCATGGTCAAATGATCAATAGAGTCAAAAGGTAGCCAAGGCGGGTCTAAAAAAATTGCCTAAGTATAAAGTGCAAGCGGAGGTTGCCAAGTGTCAGCTTGGCGCATCTCCAAGAGTTAGTCCAAAGGCGGAGATCCAAATGAGCACGAACTCTCCACATGGCCCAGAGCCCCAAAATTTATGTGGTTGTTGAAAAGTCTTCGGCCAGGCAAGAAGAAGCCAGGGTGTCAGCTTGGCGCAAATCTAAGATGGGAGCCCCAAGGTGGGAACTCAAATTCACACCAATTCGCCACGTAGTCCCGGGCCCAAAAAAGGATAAAAGGGACCGTTGAAAAGTCCATAGACCTACGGAGGTTGCCAAGTGTCAACTCGACGGTCCTTCAAAGGAAAATTTTGAATCGGGCTTTCAAGCGAGCGTGGTGCCTCCACGTGTCCAGTCTCAAGGGGGCAAAGTCGGTTGAATAGTCAATGCATGAGGCAAGCCAGCACAGGTTGCCATGTGTCTAAATGGCGATGATTCAAGGATTAAATAGAGAAAGGGTCTCCAAACGAGCGCTAGACTACCACGTGTCCCAGGTCAAGAGATGTGACCCCGCCAAGCAAAAGACTTGGCCAAAAGCATAGAATTTGGGCAAGCAGCGAAGGAAACACCACGTGGCAAGCCTAAACTAGCAACGCTAAAGTGGGCCATCGAGGGAAAAGTTGGTTTTTGCCCCTTTGTTATTCCAAAAGGTGTAAAAGTTGTAAAATGGGCCGTAACTCTTCCCAAAGGAAAAAGTCAGCGTTTGAGCCCAAGTCAAGCCAAAGTGGGGAGTTAGAGGAAAAGGTGAAAAATTTCCTTTTAACATAAAGGCACAAAGGAAAAAATTGATGCGCATCTCCCCAGCCAATGAAAGGGAGGCTCAAACAAGCGTCGCATCTCCATGTGTCTAGGTGGAGCTTCAGGGCCACGAGGGTTTTCTAAGTTTTACATTTTGTGAAAAATGGAAAAGATAAATTACGGACCCGCAAACCTGATTTTTTCTCTAACCTAGCTGCCACGTGTCCCATATAAAAAAGGGGACCCATTTTTCAAACTGTTTTCCCGCCTATTTATACGGACCCGATACAAACTTCGAAGGGGCATATCTTTCAATTCAGGGCTCAAAATATTGCAAATCTGACACCGTTGGAAGCGTCTCGACACGTCTTCTACACCATGGAAAGATAAAAATTCATTTTTCTTAGGCCCTCATAGGTGAAAATTGGAGAAACATCTTTCGGCCTTTAATGCAGGATCTCCTTGCTTTAATAACCAGATCGGATTCGATCTGTTTCCCCATTTCCTCTTCCTTCAAGGTGTTAAACCAAATATTTATGCAATAAAGACGACTTTGGGGGAATATTTTGTCAAAGGCATTAATAGCATTGGTTGAGCTCCAACCTTCTTTTCCCGCTCCTCTCTCTCTTTCTTCTCTCTAATTGAATATATAAATGTAGGGGTAGGATTCATTGTAAAGGGTTGGAGATTCATTGTTTTGTATGCTCCCGATTTCCTTCTAACAAAGGAATTCATGGAGTTTAGGCCTTTCATTAAAATTGTAACATGTTTCTTGCCTCCTGGTTGTCTTGTAATGCATTGTATCAACTTGTAGAGCAATAAACTTTTTTGTGATCGATTCTAGATCATTTATGTCTCTTTTTCTCGCATCTGGACTTTCATTATAAGTTTGGTTATTGTATGTATTTTGGTGGTTTGTGTCTATCAGCAAAACTAGTGTTCATCATTCCTTCAGTGCATCACCTTGTAGTTTAGTCATTTCTTATTTCTTATACCCCCCTTTTATCCTTGTCTCCTTGGAAAATTTTAGATTAAGTATAGAGATAGATCCTATGCAAGCTCCCACGTATGCACCTAAACAGAGGAATAGGAACCAGACTTTAATCTGGAGAGATTTTCCATTTGCAAGGTCCCACACCTTGGGGAAAGTTCAATGTTATGCAGATCACACCAAATGACTATGCCTTAGAAAAGAAAATCTAATAATTCATTTGGGGGTGCTATGATTTTTCACTAATAGAGCTCACACTGAGGACATGGAGCCAAAGTATTTGGAACTCCCCCATTTGGGTAAGCATGATAGGGAACCCTTGTCGGCCTCTTATGAGAGCACACTAGCAAAGACAATTTGGGCCGTGGAAATGCATCTGAATCTACCTGACAACCTAGCCCTTACACTTGGTTTTCTAGTTTCTAGTATAACCAGTAGTCAGTAACCTAGTTTGGGTAGTAGAATAATAGGAGTGAATCAAATAGTAGGTACATCTATGGCTAGGAATACGCCTTCCTTGTTATTTAGAGGTACCTTTTTAGGCACGTAGAATTTTGGACTCACCTCAGGGAATAGTACCACCTCGCAAATAGTAGGAGTTTAGCTTGGCACCACTATTGGGATATAAGGCAGTGCATCCTCAGGTTCAATTCCTACTACAGGTGGAGGAATAGGTGGCTCAAGATCTGGCGGATGTGGTGGATTTGGGGGTGGACATAACATAGGAGGTTTTGGATCTGGTGGGCATGGTCCTCACCAACCCCAGAATATTTATATTGAGATCTCACTTCGTCTTCTAGAGTATAGGGGAATATAATATGTTATTGAGCATGTGCACATGTGTGAGATACCATTGGTACACAAAAGGGATCATAGCTTCTTAGTGCAAGGCAAGTTAGTTTGTAACTACGTTGTAGGGATGCACGCATAGTTGGTACAGGAAGTTTGAACCTGATCAGACTTGCATAGACTATACAATGTTACAGGATGCTTTCCTTAAGGAATTTTATATCCCTGAGTTCGAGGAGAAGAGTATAAATGTGCTTAAGGATATTAAGCAAGGTACTACTGAGAGTGTTCAGGAATATGATGCCCATTTCAAAACACTTTTGTCCAAACTTTCCTATGATATCCATACAAGCCAGCATGCATAGTGGCTCGTCAGAGGTTTTATCACACCTTTTAAGAGGGCATTGTCACATAAGACATATATGGATCCACACGAAACACTTGAGGCAGTGTTATGTGCTAAGGAAATCGGAAGTATAGACACTAGAGTGAGCCCATTCCTAGAAGATCATATTACAGCTATGGTAAAGAAGATGGAGAAACTATTGGCTAATTCAGTCCATAAGATGTGCATTGGGATTTGGTGCATAGATTTTGAAGTAGAAGGGCACACTAAGGATAGTTTTCCCCACAGATCAGTGCATTCATTATTGCTAGACTGTGAGATATGTTATTTAGACCATGATGCAAGCCGTTGCCCATTGTCACAACGCGCGATAAGGAAGAACGTATCTTGCTACTATAAGTTTTTCCCATCCATGACTCACAATACCAAAGACTGCAGGTTGATTGATTAGATCCATGATGCCATTGATATTGGCATACGATAGATAGGGGTTTCGAATGATTGTAAAGGTAAAAGTGAGCACCATGATCATGATCACACTCAAGGGTGCTACGTCATAATGAAGGGTGTTTTAAAGGAGGTCATGGAAGAGGCTAAGGATATTATGGTGGATTCAGGGGTCGAGGCCATGGTGGTGGATGAGGTGAGATTCCTCATGGAATATGTTATACATGCGAATCTCCTAACCACTACAGGCGTGAATGTCCTTAGAATATTACTTGTTCTTTTTGTGGAAAGAATCATAACTATGAAGAGTTCCCATACTTATATGAGCATCTTAGCAAGTAACATAAATAGGAGAACAAGGGTTCAAGGATGGTTAGAATATAATGCACCATGGAAAACCAATGGATGCCAAAGTTGGCACGGGAACCTAAGGTAGTACAAGTGAAAATTACTGCACATGATGAAGTTGTCCACGTCAGAGAAACATTGCAACAAAAGCGTACCATTACTAGGGATGAGGTCTTACATGCAAGATACCCAGATCCTACACATCAGAAGGAGGTTTATCAGGAAACCATGGAGGTGCTTAGAAATCTTCAGGGTAAAATACAGTGTTTATAGGAACAATCACAGAAGTTGAAGTAAAAGAAGGCAGCAAAGATGGTCCAGTCAAATGTTGATGGTCTGAAAGAGGTATGCAAGATGTTGCGCTAGGAGAATATTATCCCATTACTAGGGAATTATTTAAAGTGAAACACTCTGCGCGTAGGTATTTAGAATGGATGGAATATCCTGCATGTTAATCTCCCCCATCATAGCTTGGATTATGACAAGGAGATCACCATGAATGTTGTTTTGGATGGGTGGCTTTTGAGCAATATATTGATTGACACAGGTGTGGAATTTAATGTGCTTACTTAGATGCATGGGTGTCGATGGGAAGATCTCCATTTCAGCCATCCTCTAATGTATTTTTTATGAAAAATCAAATTAAGGCTACTCTAATAGGAGTTTTAAAGGATGCATCCATTACTATACAAGGAGTCAAGTTCACTAGGGACTTTGAGGTTTTAGCGCTTGTAGAAGCAAAGAACTTCCCAGCTCTACTTGGGCACCCTTGGTGTTATGCAAATAATGTTGATCTATGGTTTAATAAGGGGTATCTAAGTTTTGAGAACAAGGAAGAATGAGTTATTATCCCTTTGACAGATGGGAAATTTACACCTTATGTTGAACCTTTGAGTGAGGAAGACCTGAATAGAATTTATGTGCACATCATTCGAGATCTATAATTAATTAAGCCATCTAAGGAAAGAATCCTCCAGTGAGATGATGCATAGTCCATTAGTGATACTACAAGTATTTCCTGTGACATTCGGGTGCGTGGAACTTACGAGATGATTGGGCGCGAAGTAAGAAGTGTATTTGTGCGCGTAAGCATGCAACGTTGTGTTAGGAGATTAGGAAACAAATATGTATACCTGTACATTGGCAAAGGAAACCTTGAGGTATTCTTGTGTGCCATGGAAGAACACTGGAAGGATCAAGTGGAAAGAAGAAATATGTTAGTGTATACCCTACACGGGACAGCAATGCGTTGCTGGATGGTTCACTAGGATAATCTCATAGAATGGAATGAAGTGAGAATTTCTCTAACAACTCAGTTTCTCAGGAGCAATGTGCCTACTTAAATATGCATATATCATGGTAATCATCATGTTCAGCACCAAATTTAGTAGTGTGAGAGACTCTGGATAGAGGAACAAGAAGCTTTACCACCTTTGTTGTGTTTGCACAAACTTTATTTCACCTTGCGAGGTTGGGCACGCGCTTGGTATGTTTATGTGGAGCTATATAGGGAGACTAGAAATTGGAAAGACTTGACTGCATGAATGATCCATACTTTTGACTACTTCTCCACTAAACCTCCAGTGAAAGAGGCATTACAAATTATGGAGCGATTGAATATGGGAGATAATGTAAAGGTTGAAGAACTCATTTAAGAGTTATTTGGTGAGGCAGACCTAGGAGCACATCTTCATGAAGTAGATGAGATAGATGTCAAACTACATGAGTGTGCTTGCTTTGAGAAGGAGAAAATAAAGATGGTCTACCTAGTGGATGAGGAAGAAGTATAAAATTTGGACATAGACCATTCAACAGGTACACGCAAGGTTTTAGACAGTGTGGATAAGAAGGTGTGTACCTATCATGAACCTATGAACACAAAGAAAGTGAACATTGGTATGGATGTTGAACCTAAGGATGCCATAATTGGAGACTATTGGTCCAATTCTGAGGTGGCTAAGATAAATGAGTTACTACGTGATTTCTATGACTTATTTCCTAGGGCTACCATGAGTTAAAGGGAGTGCATGAGTCTTTGGGTGACATGAAGATTAAGTTAAAGGAAGGTACATGCCCTGTTAGGAAGAGACCTTATAGGATGAACCCTAACATGTGTGTAAAATTTAAAGAATAAATTGATAAGATGTTGAAATATGGCATCATTAATCCCCTAGAAGAATCAAAGTGGGTCAGCCCCATGGTAATCAGTATAAAGAAAGATGGCCGGATAAGGATGTGTGGACTACAGGGAGCTGAATGTTGCATGTGTGATTGATCCTTTTCCTACACCTTTCACTGAGGAAATATTAGAAGGTGTTGCAGGACACAAATTTTACTATTTTACAGATGGATTCTCTAGGTATCATCAGGTAAGAATTGCAAAGAAGGATCAAGAGAAGGCAACTTTCACCACTAAATAGGGAAGTTTTGCATACATGGTGATGCCCTTTGGACTGAAGAACGTGTTTGTAGTATTTTCACACATTGTGGTTCAAGAATTCCAAGATTTTAATACAAATTCTTGCAGGTTTACTTGGATGATTGGACAGTATATGGATTTGTCAAGGATCATTGTGACAATTTACGATTAATGTTTGAGAGGTTAGCAATGATCTAACTAATAAGACAACTTTCATGGCCACTAGCAAGGAGTTGGAATATACGAAAGGTCTGTGTAAGATGGATATTTACAAGTTGAGGAAGTACCCTATGGTATAGGTAGTCACACACTTACTCACCAAATTGAATGATCAGGAAATGTGGTCACAAGTGAACACCATGTGGTTACACGTTGCTAAGAAGATTTCATAAGGAGAAGTTTATAACTTAGCTAGGTACATAGCAGATATAATCATTGAGGAAGCGTGCACAGGTGAGAAGATAATTTTTGGTGCTATCATGTTATCACTTATGTTTGTAGAAATTGGAGTGCCCAATGGGCCAAACAATAAAACATGGGAATACCCCATGGAAAAGAAGTCCCTCGCAGAGAGGTTTGAAAAGTATTTGTGTGAAGCATCAATGAGTGGTCCGTTAAAACAAATGGCAGAGTTATGGTATGACCAAATTTGTGCGGCCTTTGAGGAGGAATGGCTTATTCCAAAGGAGCTACCCTCAATGATGGGCAAGGTCGTGCAATTTTTGGTATATCAACATTTTTGCATCACGCAGTTCATAATGAAGAATGGGACATGGAGTCCCTGGTACAAACTACCATACGCCTTCACAACATGATTCTTCCAAGAAGCAGTGCATAGGTTTACTGATGCACATTCGTTAAGCTACAATGCGAACAAGGTAGACTGTGACTACCATACCTTAAGAAAAAATTATTTTTATCCAGGTCAATTTGCCTACATTGAAAGGCTGATTTCTCATGTTATAAGTATGAAGCCGGTAATTTTTTCCATTGGGGACAGTGCATCTATTCTTATCTATGTCCAGCTTAAGCCTAGATTGGAAAAGGGCCAATTCGTGGAGAGTGATTTCATGCTCCCACGCCTGCCTAAAGGAAAGCATACAGTTGAAAATGTGGCAGCTCCAAAGCCTTCCTTGACCTTAGAGGAAGATGAGGAAGGAGAATTCAATGAGGTTAGTGGAGGCTTAGACCACAGAGGTCGGAGGTAACCCACTAACAAAGCAAAAAGTGAGCGCACGAATACTCCTCCACAGCAACAAGAAGATGAGGAAGAATTGAATGAAAGCATGGTCCATGAGGAATGCCAGTTCAAGAGGGTATTCAGAAGAACCAGAACTCAACATGTGGGGACATCCCAACCTTTACGAAGGTCACCTCGACTCTCCCCTCAAAAATAAGAACCTGAGAAAAATAAGAGAAGAAAGCATGCCAAGAACCCCAGTTCAACCTGAGGATGCAGAAGATCCCCTTGATGAGGAGATGAGAAATGGCGAGGAAGGTGTGAAAGAAGCATAAAATTTTGTGGGTGAGCCACCCAGCGTGTCCATTACTACTCAGGAAGGATAAGGGCTAACTCCATACCCTAGCGCCCAGATTCCTAAGGGGCTGAGGACAAAAAGAGAGGACAAGTGAATAATATGTTGTCCCTAATATGGGATATGCTAAAGACATGAGAAAAATCAGTTGTGCCCATTTTCAAAGCACTGTGGACCTACAAGATTTATATGGGTGGGAGTTGATGGATCCAGATATGGCTACTACATGCACAAGGAAGAAACTATCTTGGTCCATGCAAACTCATATGGAAGAACCATATTTTGATGTGTGTGAAGAGTCTTGTGTCTTGCGCAAAGTGAAGAAGGCACCACAGAGTAGGCACATGACAATAAAACCTACTGTAATGTCTAATGAGTAGGTCAACAATGCCTAGGTGAGGGTATCTGATGAGGTGGCGCAGAGGAACACTGATAAGGTTGCCACCATTCAAGAGCTACTTGAAGATAACAAGGATAAGACTGTAGAGATAAAGTGTTTAAAAGAAGAGAAGGAATGATAAGAGGCAAAGAATGAGGCCTTCATTAGCATGGTTGATGAGGTTGGTGATCATATTCTTAAAACAAGGCCTCATCTAGAATCTCAGGTTCCTGAAAAATTTCCTTCCACTATGCATTATTTGCACACTTTGGTCAATTTGGTATTAGATGATGGACTAATTCAAATGCCCGCACCAAAAGATTATGAACAAGAAGCAACAAGAGCAAGGGCCACTATTGTTAGACAAGTTTCAACTTACGAGGCTTTCCTCCAAACCTTGAAAGATGAGCTGAAGAAAGTTGACCAAGCTCTCAATTTATGTGTGGCGCTAGAAGCAATAATAAGGATCAGAACTATAGAAGAGGACAATGAATTTTTGAAGGAAATGAAAGATGAAACACTTGGGTGTGTAGAAATATTAGCACTGGTAAAACAAAAGTGTGAGGCCCTCGTAGCAGCCCAAGATTAGCATAAGGATAGAATTGATGAGATTGGGAAACTCATAGCGCAGAAGATGGATCTCATGGAAGGAATGGTGTCAAGTATGGACAATGTTGTTTGGGTGCTACAAAATGAGAAAGAGAAGATCACTCAGGAAGAATTGGATGTCATAGCCACTGATATTCTAGAGAACACAAGGAATGTGCTAAGTGACTAGTAGACCTTGGAGGTTGAAATCAAAACTGAATATCCAGAGTTAATCCTTCCAGTTGAAGAAGAGGTTGTTGTGGAGTAAATTTCATTCTTTTGTGTAGTGTTTCATTCATTCTTTCATTACTTATTCTTTATTATTGGAGACAACAAAAATAATTCCCATTATCGGGACAGTAATGTACTTTAGTGTGGGGTAATGTTGAGCAGACAAAAAATTTCTCTACGGAGAAGACATGAGAAAGATGTGCACGCAGGAACAAGGCACAAAAAGGTAGGAAAGGAAACATGCACCAGAACACTTTGGATCAGGACTTAGCCATTTATATGGATAAGGACTATTTTTTGAGATAACGTGTGGAGCACACATAGATATGAATACTTTCGCTACACGGAATGGTATTTTGGGAACAAGCGGCAGATAAGTGCCATGCATAGTTTAAGCTAATAATAGGATTTATACTTGGAGTTAACTATAGGACATCTATTGTTAGAGAACTTACATGTTCTGCATATTATTGTAAAGGCACATGGCTATTATTAGCATGTGACCTATTTTGAGAAGTGCATGGGTGGTGAAGGGCAGGTCCCCACCCCTATAAATATGTATTGATTTGTGTAGTTTAGGGTGGTGAATTATTATAGAGTTGTGTTATTGATTTTGACACACACATGACTCATGGAGATATTGGTATGAATCTAAGAATCTTATGTGTTTTACACTATTTAATGCAATGGAGTATATTGGTTAGATAATGGCATTAGACATAACTAAGTCTGGTTCTTAAATGGTTAATCTTATCATAGTTATTGTTTAGTTTGTCTTTCATACAATCTAAGATCTAGATTTGGTTTATGCATTATGGGTAGTTTACTACTAATTATAACTCTGAATATGTTTAAGTATCATCATGCTAACATTATGTACAAACAACTCTAAAGAGGGACTTGGTGCCTTTGTGCGCTTCAGGTGAGCGCTCAACTTAAGTGATGAATGATGTGCTAGCGCGCATGGGTTGTTCATAGTAAATTATAGTCTACATCATTGGTTTCGTTTCACAACCCAGGCACGTTCTAGTTCTACGCATGGCTAGGGAAAGAGGACCCACAAAGTATATTGCCCATTTTCCAAATGGCTCTGCACTAGTAATAGGCCTTAAAGGCATTTAATCTCTTTATCCAGGTTTTCCAAGGTGTTGACAGTGATCACATGCCTTACAATACTCCTTGAAATCCTTGTACAAGGTTTCCCACCATAAACCAACGAGTAAAATCTTGTGCGTGGTGGAGTCACCTGCATAGTGTCCACTTGACATTGACCATACTACTTGGTCTCTCATTCTTAAAGAGTCTCATTTTTTCTACACTACTGAGAATGCTTGACCTCTTCCATCTTCCTCTTCTCTTGAGATTGCTTCTACCATAGTGCATGAGTCTCTGCCTTCTATTGTTCCTTCACATTCTACTCCTAATTTATCTACACTCCCTTCTTCCACTTCACCCATAATGCATGTTCCTTATAATACTTTTAGTGAAACTTCCCCTTCATCATCTCACATAGCTCCTTCGACAGACACTCCTCACGTGTCTTTGGCATTAGAGCCTACTATATCACCTCTTAATATACCCATGATCACACACAATGGCAAGCTTCAACATCTTAATACATTATTACCATTTTCTTCAATTCCATCACAGGACATTCTATCTCTCATGCATGTTATAGGTCAACTTCAATCCCAGGTTCACTCTCTCACCTTAGAAAGTAGGGATTATTATGAGTCTATAAACGACAATTCCTTGCATGGTAATCCAGTTCCCAAAAAAATCCATAACTCGGCCTTTCCTAAGGATTTCATCATGCCCAAATTTACATGCTTCGATGGTACCAGTGACCCTTATGCTCATATTGCACATTATCACACTCTTATGGCCTCTTATTCCAATGATACACTCTTGCTTAAGGCATTCCGGTTTAGTCTAGTTGATGATGCACTTCAATGGTATACCCATCTCCCTCCTAGTTCTATTATAACTTTCTATGACATGAAGGAGGCCTTCCTTCATAGGTTTATTATCAATAATGGTCCTAGGGTCACATATAATCACATTCCTACTCTACATCAGGGCTTGTCCGAACCTATTCAGGATTACAACTTATGCTTTAATGCATGTATACATCAACTTATCTTTCATCCTAGTGACTTGGAAAAACAGTTCATCTTCTATCATGGTCTTATTCCTCCTCTAAAGCAACGCTTACAGTATGATACTTGTGAGTCCTTTATACTTTTGTGTTACAAGGTTATTGATCTAGAACATGACCTTCTTACTTCTCCTCTAGTAGAGCCTTCCCACATTTCTCTCAATTACTATGTCCTCTGTTGTTCCACCTACACCTCTAGTTATACATCCTCAGCAACCTCCACCCTTGGCTAAAAATCAAACAAAGTGTGCTCCTCCTACTCCACCTCCTAGCAACAATCCAAAGCAACCCCTATCTCAACCCAAAGTGCAAAGGAAACAACCTCATTCCCCTCTTCCACCTCCTACACATGTCTCTCCAACTCCACGACCAATTACTACTACTACTACTACTTCACCTCAGTACTGTGAGCCTCTATGTTTTTCACCTAATGCTCGACCTCATGATGTCTTGCGTATATTACTTGATGAGTGATTAATTTTCCTTCCTTCCAATCAACACCACCCTCCACACAATTTAAAATGCTAGCATGATTAGTATTACTGTAATTACCATCGTATTAGTGGCCATCATGACAATGATTGTCTTGCTTTACATGAGAGGTTACAACAATTAGAGGACACTGGTGTCATATATTTTACATCTCATGAGTGATCATTGTCTCCTTCACCATGACAATGTAGGCATACACCCCCTGAGTCTTCTCCTGTCTGGTACTCAGTTTGTTTGTCATTCACCACCGTCACATGCATGCTATCCACCACCTCCATATTCATTGCATCCACCTCATTTGCACTATCCATCACATGCATCCCATGGGTTTCCACCAGTCTCTACATATCCCATGGTCACTCCATATGACACCCACTTCGGTCCATACACTCATGCTCCATCCATTCCATATGCATCCACCTCTACATGTTGTCCTAGTCTTTGGTAGGTGATCATTATCACCTTACCCCCGATGACGCACTTGTGTTCTTACGGTTCTTACATGACTATTGAGGGATTATTTTTAAGAACCTTTCATCATGTGCTTCTTTGTTCATCTAGCACACCTCAATCATTTCCTGATGACACACTCTTGCTTACGTGGCTCATACTTGACTATTGAGGGGTCTTATCGCATGAGCCTATTCATCCATACGCTGGGGGGCATTGTTACTCTCTTCCCCCCTCCTATTTTCATCACTTTATCTTATTACATTAAATTTTCACATATTCATTACAATACATTCATCTATTTCCACATTTATTCTATTATCATCATTTCATTACCTACACGCTACATATTTTATTCATCCAATATTTCATCTATCACATTGCATTAGTTATCTACAACCTCATGTTACCATACATATTTTATCTACCACTACTACTACATCATCATGCACATTTATATTCATCACATATAATACAACACACATGCTCGAATAATCAACATAACACCATACCATATTCATTACACCACAATAGCAACACAACACAAATATCGATCTCATATATATCAAAAATAGGTGTCCATACATCGGTCATATAATCCAAAACATGTTTCATCACTGGGGGGCACCCCCCCTACATCATATACAATCATCACTATCAAGCCTCATCATCACTATCACTCTCATGTACTATGAGAGCCCTAGAACTAGATGCCTCACCACCAACGTGATGCTGCATTTAATAACCCCAAAATTTCTCCACCTATTTGTGTAACATAGCAATCTCCATGTTCTGCTCCAAGAACTGATGTTGAAAATATACATATTGTGCAAACATGTCCTGGGCCAAGGGACCACCACTTATCACCTCTCGAGCACGTCAAGTCTCCTCACGTGCCTCATCCCTCTTGCCAAGTAGCATCGTACATGTCTCTGATACTATGGCAACTGGCTCAAACAAATGGGCATGCTCACCCATGATGTCATCCACATGCTCTAGTATCCCTCCACATAATATATCGCCAAGCACATTTCACATCAATGTGCAGATAGAAGTGTCTACTATCAACGACCAATAGGCATCTCCTGCATACATAACATATAACCTCGTGTTAGTCACGCATATACACAACAACCTCATCACTTCATTAAACCACAATATTAACACACAACAAATACTTACGCTCTACCATCGCTACTGCTACAGGGTGAGGGACACCTCCCTCACCCGCTCCTCCTACCGGTAGCTCCATAGCACCCAAAAATACTAGGTATAACAACACCCACTAATGTGCTTCCCACCATGCTCGATAATCCTCTGTACATCCCGCATCGTCTCCATCTACAACTGCTATCGTCGGGTCTACCTTAGTCGGCCCAGGTGGTATCAACTACTATGTTGTAGGTCCTGGCCTCGTACCCACCCACCTAGAGGCTCTAATAGCTTATAACTATATATATGGCTCTGGGGGTACATCATGTGCCATCCTGAACTGTCACGATACTCTTTCCACCTGAAAAAACTCTGTTGCACCTGAAAAGTAGTCCTCTAACCACATGGTCCTCCGAATACATCACAACTCTATCACATCCTCGGGCCATCCCTCATAATCACGATATGGCCTCCATGTCACTGAATTGGGTCCCATCATGTCTATCAGTGCCCTGAAGCTATCTGTGTCCATCTTCCTACCGCGAATATCCACCCAACTTCAATAAAATCCCTCTGACCGAGCCCACTCCCCTCGTGGCCCTACAACTGGTCTCAATACGGCTATATGCTCATATGCCCATACATGTAGCAGTGTGGTGGCCCCTATACCCCCACCATGCTCATCATGCGTAAACTGATACAAGTCCCTATACATGTGGGCCAACACACACCACGCCCATGTATATCTCCTCTTATCCTCCTCTATCCATTGACATATGTTGTGCATCTTATACAAGATGCTGACACCCCCTCTCTCCACTATTATACAAGACACTATCACCATGGAGATGAACTTCTACAAATGCGGAACCCTCGACTGTAATATCACATCCAAACTAATATGGGCCTCCGTAGAAACCTGGGCCCCTACAAAATATCACCTAGTCGAGTGCATCTACCACTCCATATCCACTACCGCCATCACCTATACTCTCTCCCCAACAACTGACAACCACCATATGTGATATACATCCTCCAATGTCACTGTCATCTCTCCTGTGGGAAACCAAAATGTGCATGTGTCTGCACACCACCTCTCACACAATGCGGTCAACATGGGCATATTATGGGGCACATCCCCCATCTATGCTATATGTCATAGGCTGACATGGTCCAACACATCCCACTCATCATCTAAAAAACCTAATCCCAGTAGTGTACTCAAGTGTCGACCACCGTGGAACTCTCTCGAGTGGATATCCCTCTACACAACACACAACAACAACAAACGTAATGATTAGAACACTTTACATGATAAAAAAAACTACTCAACATGTTAGAAACAAATTCCATAGCAGTATCCAAAAAATCAAAAATTTCTAGACCAGGGTGCCAAGCAACAGGATTGGGGTGTCCCAGAGCAGGACACTAGCGCTAAGATCTGGGCACTCCAGTCCCAAGGGTCACTAGCACCCTCACCGCTCTTGTCAGGTCCCAAACACCGAGAAAGTTAAAAATCTCAAATTTGCAAAAATTCAACTCAGAAACCTATTACACCCTACATTTAAGCAAAAATAATGCACTTACCAACTCCGCAGTAGTACGCGACACTACCGTAGTCGCTACTCTCTCAAACTGGGTCAGACGTAATGATCTCACTTGAGGCATCCCTACTCACTTCATATACACTCTTGCACTTGTTCTAGAAAAAAATGAAGTGATAAGTTACCTTTTCACTTTACTATTTATAATCACATTACAATTGCCACCTTTACTATGGTCTATATTTTGCATTCATTATCACAACTAATACATGCTACACCGTTTCGGTCATATCTTGAGCATTTTTACTCTGATTTACACCCCATTTTTGGAATTATTTTTAGAATTCCACCTACACTATACTACACATTTTTCACACACATTATACACCTTACCATTATTTTATATTCCTTATAGTTGTATTTTAACCTCTTGTTATTACTTTCGGCTTAGAGTTTGTTCTGCTCACCACTCCCTCTTTCACCGAAAGGGGGGGCATATCATTGGGGGTCCCCCTATAATCCCCCTTATGTCACCACACATCCCCATATCATGAATCCAACACCTCACAATTTATACTGTGACATTTCACCATCAATCTCCCCTAATGACCTAATCTGGGGGCAATAATCATTTAACATTTTCTAAACACCTTCACACATCGTAACTTATCAATTCCCCCTAATGACCTAACTTGGGGGAAACAAGCAACTAAAAATCATTTTATGTGACATCTTATCAATTTCTAGCAACTTTCCCCTAATGACCTAACCTAGGGGAAATTAGTGAAAAACCTCTCCATGAGTAACCAATCAAAAACAATCAATCAATCAACCAATCAAAATCAACGCGTTCAAATCAGACCATTCAAATCCACGAGCGGTCTCCCAGATGACCTAACTTGGGAGTTACATTCACCACTTCATTCCCAGATGACCTAACTTGGGATTTTATTCTATATTCCGCATTCACTTCTAGATGACCCAACTTGGAAGTCATCTTGTTCATTTTGCGTGTGCTTCCTGATGACCTAACTTGGAAGCTATCTATTTCTATCATGTTCACTTCTAGATGACCTAACTTGGAAGCCATCTCATTCTATATCATGTTTGTCTCTAGATGAACTAACGTGGAAGCCTTTACATTACGGCGACACCCGTGGAGTGGGGGCAAGAGTGTCTTTCCCCTTATCACTCCCATATGGGTCAACTGTTTAATCAAAATCATTTGGATCCAAAATCACCACTTTTTGATCTGAGTCTATCTACAGTGGCTAGATCTTGAGGATGTAGTTAAAGTTTGGAGAATAATACACTTTTCTCCCTACACTCTTCCTCTGGTGGCAGGATGCCCAAATCCTCCAATTATTCCATTTCATATACAAGTGTTCAGGTTGGGAACTGATCACTCCCTACCCACCTATTCATTATTAAACCACGTTCAAAATCATCTAATCATCATTTTCATTTTCCACACCTCATCGTCGATATTTACACTTTTGATACGTTGCATGGATCAACTCGCTAATCCATGGTTCGACACACTTTTATATATCGGCACACTTCTACTACACATCTGCACATTCTTCTACAGCTTGGGCTTCTCCACTTTTTCTCAGGTACGCATCTCTATCTACTTTATGTTACCGAGCTTTCCACTCACCAACATAAAGTGGGGGAAAATGTAGTCACAAAATCACACACTTACTATTACATTTATACTGCTGGGTATGTTAATTTATATATGGATCTTGTGTAATAAAAGTATTCACTAGTGACCCATTTCTAGGTCTTGTTGTCAGTTGGTCAGGTGTCATTGTGTTTTTTCAGGTTCAGTCGTCAATTATCTCTACAGTTTTGGCCATCTTTCAAGGTGTCTTAGATGTCATAATTTGTTCAGTTGTCATCTTTAGGTCTACACTGGGGTGCCTAGGGTTGCACTAGGGCACCCCGGGGTGCCCCAGTCCATGATTTTAGGCACCTGTGTCATCGTAATTTGTGGTCTTAATTTCTTTATTCGAGGTTGGTCCTAACGGTTACCCCGTGTATTCCCCTAGGTCATAGTTCGACAGTTTTAGGTCACTAGTGTTGAAATTTGAACAAGAGATCCCTATATAAACAAAGCATACTCACTACATTATGGGGGACATCTTACTCATCAAGGGCAACTATCTACTAAGGAAAGGGACTACATTTGGGCTTCTTTTACATCTGCATCACACAAGCATAGGGGGAAAGGGTTGTATTCTTTCCATTCCATCTACCATTTTACATTTTATATCTAGTTATTTCCCCCTACTACGTCATTGGCGCTAGGGAATCCTAGGCAAAAATTACACACACACGCACATAGAACTACAGTCTGAAATGTAGTGCAATGCTCAGTCATAAGACCACTAGTTTTGCATGAGGTTAGTCTGACCTATTCATATGCATTATTCTTTTTTAGGGATTTGATGTTTTGGATAGGGTTTTACAGGTAGATCTTCATACAGCAGTTGCAGTGACATAGGCAACATTATTGTGACACCTGTGTGACAAGAGTGAAGATAACACAAAGATACTGGAACACTACCTATTTTAGTTTTTGAGCATTTTCACAATCTGCAGTGCCTAGAACAAAGACGAGGTCACCCCAGGGCACCCTAGTACCACTCCAAGCACCTTAGTACATGTAAACAATCAGCTTATGCCCTTCCTGAGGTCATTCTGTCATAACCTGCCCAATCCTGCACACCAGTCTGCTACAGTCCAGTACACTATAAGGTAAGTTATTTACAGGTTAGTAACATGCATCCTTCTATTTCCCTTTTACTTTAATATATACTCCAAATATAAAATACAAATTTCTTAGATTCCAATATCGTATTTAGTTTCCATTTAGATTAACTATTCATAACTAGCCATGTGACAGGAGAAACGTACCCTCCAACGGATGTGGATGAGTATGAGATGAGGTTCATTTATAAAAGACCCCTCAATAATCAAGAATGAACCATAGAATACGAATGATTCATCAGGAAATGGTTTGAAAGAGATGCGAGAAAGATAGATCATGAAGCACAAAGCGTAAGGTGTGGAAGAGGTGAGGTTCATTTTATATTTATGCCCTTGGCAGTCGAGTATGAACTATGAAACTAGAGTGTGTCATAAGGTACTATGTTATGTGAGAATGGAATGCTAGAAATATGTATCGTGAAGCGTAGAGTGTGAAACATGTAGTGTGTGAGGTTCATGGATGTAGTATGCCCTAAACATTCAAGTGTGAACCTTAGCACAAGAGTGCATCATAGGAATTGATGATACGATGCATGTATCAAAGGGTTGGAAAGTGATAAGAAATATGAATCATGAAGCGTGAAGCGTTAAGTGTGATAATAGATACTAGAGACAACAGATAGTGCTAGAAGAAGGGGGGGAAGTGTAATGCCCCCCAAGTGTGTTATAGATGAAGATCTATGGTGGTGTTTGAAATATGTCCCAGCCATCAATGTAAGGAATATTTTTCTTGACAAAAATTATTGGTTGTTGAAGTGGAGTAGGATGCAGAGGGACCTTGAATGGTGGTAGCTTATTTGGGATTGATAACGTTGTAGTAGACTTAAGTGGAGGAGAGGTTAGAATGATTTTGAGAGGAAATTGTTTATTTGGAGTTGGTGATATAGTAGAAGAGTTGAGAGGAGGAGGTAATGGAGGAAGGACCTTGAGAGGTTATTGCTTAGTTGGCATGGGTTGCATAGGCAGTGCTTGAGTGATCGAAGAAGTAATATTAGAAGTGATGGCATGATGCTCATTAGACATAGATGAATCAGATTTAGGAACCCAATGGGATGCAGCAATTGGAGATGAACATGTAACATCATTTTGTGAAGAAAATAAGATGAGACCATAATGCTTAAGGTGGACAATTTGTCGTTTTAGAGCATAGCAATCATTGACAGTATGTCTAATGATTCTATGATAATAGCAATATGGGTGACCTTGGTATTTTGCAAGCCAGTAAGGAGGATAGGAATGAGTAGATGGAAATTTGAACAATTGGTGAGCGAGGATTTGAGGAAGAATATCATGTTGCTTAGCATTGTGATCAAACTTGAGAGGTACGGGGAGTGGTAAGACCCGTAGTTCATTGATATGAGCACATGTAGAAGATATAGAATTAGGATGAGGAGAATAAGATATAGAAGGAGAACTAGCATGAGCTTGAGAAGCATCCTTGAGAGGTTGGATTTCAGATTTAAGAGATGTGAGTGTTCTTTCCATAGCCTGAATTTTGTCTTGAAATAAAGAATGCAAAGCTTGAATTGACTCTAAGATGGGTTGATTGGATGTAGGATTAGGCATGATAGAGGCATTCGATAAACAATTGAAGATGGCACTTACTTGAGTGAGCGACATATTGTGATGGATATACATAGTGTCTAGGTATTTTTTAAGAACATATTTACAAGGTGGGTGCATTTGAAGTAAGTCATGCAATGAGATTAGAGGATTTTTAAGAGCCATGAGAGAAGAAAAAGAAGGATTTAAGTGTATACAAATGCAATTTCAACAAATGATTTAACAAAAATAAGCTTTTTATAAAACCGTAATTGCAGAGTAATTGAATGCACACTATGTTTTACAGCTGCTAGATACACTATGACACAAGTAAACTAGCAAGTAAAAATGAGACCCTAAGTGCAAGAGAGAGAGAAGGACTTAGCCGATTTGTGCTTTTCCTGGAACTAATCTGGACTGGGAAAACTGGTGAACAAAGAGGGCAGACTGTCGTAAATTCTCAAGATAAATTTTACAACTGTCGGATAAGGTCAAAATAGGGCACTTGGACTAGGTCAATGGTGTCTAGGTGTCATATTCTGCTACTGAGAGCATGTGACTGCAAAAGTGGTCAAAATCTCATTTTCCTTGTGTCGTACAAGTGTCACTAATGGTCAGTGTTAGTTGCATGTGTGTCACACCTTGATCGTCAGATGCACCTGTAATTTGCAAAAGATATATTCACTTGCAAAACCCACAAAACCACATCAAATCCAAAAAAATAAAGATGCAATATGGGGAGTCAGACTGACCTCGACGGTCACCCAACTGAGTGAAATTACAACTGAGTGTTGCACTACATCTTAGACTCCATGTAGTTCTTATGTGTGTGTGTGAAAGAATCATACCCTAAGAATCCCTTGTACAAGTGCACTTGATAGCAGGTGATAACTAGATGTAACAATGTAGATAAATGTGTGGATGGAATAATGAACTTCCCCATCCTATGTTGTGTATGCAGAAAATGCATTCCTTTGTGCCTTGAATGGATGTTATATGGACGCCTTTAGTGCTCTTAGATGCTTTTGAATGCAAGCTTAGGTGATGATAATAGTGCTTAGAGCTTAGTTCTTTATTTTGGTCAAATAACATTGTATTTATGATTCCCTTGGTTGAATTCTATAATTGACAAATGGAAGGCTGACTCATAAGAAAATAAGATGTCCAAATGATAAAAGAGGCCCAAAAAGAGTGAGTAAGGTGGAAAGAGGTCAGGGGTTCCCAGAGGGGATGAGAACGCCTGGGAATTGGTGTCTGAAGTAATAAAAGATAAGAAACTAAAGTGGTAGGGTTGTAGAGCGTGTCAAACCAAATAGAAAACAAGAAAGACAAAAAAAGAGGCCAAATATAGTTTTCAATTACTAGTTTTATCAATAATGAATCATATGAATACTAGTATGCTTTTAGGACCGAGAAATGTACCCAAGTTTGTGATTTTGTGTCTACAAAATGAATAAAGAGAGTAAAGTTATGAGAGGGAGTAACCAAACATGAGCTCAAATATTGCTTGTATATTGAATGCTTAAGAAAATAGATTTACAAGAGGAGTATAAATAGGAAGTGGGGAACTGTAACCACCACCTTATAAGGTGGAGAAGTGTAACTCTTGTATATCCCACCGATACCTAAACAAGCTAAATACATGTGTAGGAAAAACCATGAAATGAAATAAAAAACCTACACTAACATAATTATTATAGAATCAATGAGAATCATGACAATGATTGATATGTTCTACAACATAAGTTACAACTTGATCATAAGGGTATTATCTTCTTATATACAAGATATTTTGATAAATATCCCCTTCCTCTTATGAGGCATCACTCTGCGGAGGTTGCAATCACCCATGCATGTCCTTCTCATGATGTACTAGTTTCTCAATCTCCTCCAGATGATGTTTCATGGAGAGGAGTCTCTCCATGTAGGCCATTTCAAGTCCCTAAATCTATATGGGAACCTACAGCTAACACATCTCTATCATATGAGCATAATTCCATCATAAATGATATACATATGTCTATAATGCAAGGGAAATCTACTCCCAACAAATTTATAAAAGACATACATCATTCAGACAATTCTATCTTAGTGTAAGAGCTACATCATACTTTTGTGCAAATAGAAATAGAAATAATGCAAGTGATACAAGAGCTAATTGCGATAAAATCATTACATACGAAGCAAGTTGAGAAACAAAGGTTGAAATAAGATAAATCGCATATGGCTTCAAATAAATTAACGCATAATATAAAATAATAATTAGGGGGCAACATGGATTTACCATTATTAGTCAATCAAGAGAAACAAAATGTATCAAATATTGATTATTGTGACAATGATAATGATCAATTTGATATGTTAGATGAGCATCTAGGAAAGCTAAATTTCAATCCCATCGATGACAAAGATTCTTGGATTATCTCTAATTGTCTCAGAACATACCAAATTGATCAACATGTGAGACACTATTTTCAATAAAGGTTTCCTAAATAATGAACCACCATAATAATATATATTTACAAAGGATACTATTTCAATAGATGTATTACTTATTTCTCAATGAGTAGTTGTTAAGCATCGAGCTACACAAATGGATAAATCTTACATGCAAACACTTACTCTACCTAATTTTCTAGTGAGAAAGCAATATAATGTGAAACAATTAACTTCTCAAAACATATTTAATGATAATAGTGCATTCTTAGGACATGGAGTGGCCTGAAATTTGTTATTGTGTTAGCTCCCTTATCCATAATCAACACTCCTTCAAGTGGGATAAATTATATAGTTTGCACTTTTCATTCCATTCGATAGTATCACATGATAAATATTGGTTTTCAAAATCATATTCCAAACATACAAAAACATTCAAATAATCAAATAAATATGAAAAATATTCACATACTTAAAAAAAATACAAAACCATGACCTACATATGACTTAATTTCCTAGCTTGTTACTTAACATGTATCATTTTTCATATAACTTGATAAATAACATAATTATATATATACATTTTACACATGTGTGTTCACAAATCATGTTGAACTTGATATGAGACATACACATATTTTTTACATGATGAGAAGTACTTCCCAAATGCTTCTCAGTTGACCTTGATCTTCTAGGGGCATCTCCTACCCTATTTATTGTTTTTTGTTTCACTATAATACTTTACTTCCTCATTATGTTCAATTAATTATATTGTGTATATGTTATTTTTTAGACTAGCATGGTTGATGCACATGTTTTGTGTATCTCTAGATCTTATCTTGCACTATGTGCCCTAAGGTTATTGTATTCACACACTTGATTGTTTTCTTCCATGTATGCGGCCTATTACATTTGATATGCTTGTTTAGTGACACTTTTTTGTCCCTTGTTTGTGGTTTCTATACCCTATTGTTTATGTTGGTTGGGTGTGTGACACCTTTATGTTCCTTAATTTTGGTTCTATGCCTTTCATCTTACTAACATATATGATATTGCTTATGTACTTGCTTGTCTTTGCACTTGTTTACTAATTTACACGAATATTTTTGTGATGATAGTTTGTTGCTTTCTATGTGTGCCATGGTTTTTACCATGTACACACCTTGTAGAAATAGAATCCTAATGGTGGCTATATAAGAGAATATTCATGTGATCCAATTCATACTATGAAATATATCTAACATGGGTACACATCATTTATTTTGAGCCACGTGCGTTCGTTGTAAATCTCATATGTCTTAGAATATGGGGCATTCAGTGGGGTATATTATACACATATCAAAGACAAAAACAACATTCAAAGGTCATATAAAATTATATAGGAAATTACATTATGATCTAGGATGGGTGTTTCCATCATGAGGGTAGATTATAGAAAATTTCATAATTTTTAGATTTCTATAGTCAGTTACAAGTTTATGGTACATACTCATAGGCAAATGACACAATTTAGAGCATATTTTATAGAATATAGGGGGTGTGAGTACTTATTTCCTTCTTCACTACATAATTCAAATATAATTGTAAAGACAGTATAGGGCATGTGCCTTCTTCTCCTTTCTCATAATTAAACATTTACATCCATTAGATATAATACTTACAACACATAATGGGGGCATGATACACACTTCATTTCCTTTTGACTTTGGGTTATTTCACACTCGGGCCTAGATTTATTTGCACCAGTGTGGTCTATAGAGTCGGAGGATATCAAAGTGGCTACATACTTTGTAGGTTGTTCTTCCTTTCCACACACTTTTTTAGGAAGATATCATAGTGGCTAGATACTCTGTAATTTTTTATTCCTTTCTTTTGGGGTTCTTTGAGATAACTGTCCTATAAAACATCTCCTCTTGGTGTTAGTTCAAGCAAACTCAAATCCTCTCCTACTTGGACTTCTCCTTCATAAAAATCAAGGAATGATCACCCCTAATCCTTCAACAAATCAACAAAAATAAGCTTCTCCAAGCACAAAAAGAAGTGGGAGATCCTCTCTTGAAAAAGCGAACAAGTGCATTCCTTCCATGTTTTGTCTCTTTACATTACTATGCAAAATTCAAGTTTCAAAGTTACAAATACACTATTCACATTTCAATTACAATTCAATTTATTTTGTGGACATTAACTAGAATATGCATTGCAAGTTTCATCATGGAGCATGCCAACACCAATGCAGGAACAACATATGAGTAAAGACAAAGTGTGTATGCATGCTCAGGCATCTTTTCCTTTAAGCATGTAATTTTCAATTTCACACTTATCAAGGGGGGAATGTAGACACATACATTTGGCAATGAAAAATTTGGCTTCATTTATATACTATGACTTGTGCACTCATCCTAAGCCTAATTGATATATATTTCTCTCTCTTACATGACTTGCTCAACTCTACACACTTCTCTATCCTACACTCACTCAATTGTATTTATCCAAAGTGGTATATCACTCACATGAATCTTACCTGGAATCTTTCTTGAACATCATTAACAACCTATCCGAACCTTTACAATCTATGACCATGTCATACTACAATTTAGGCCAACCCGTATGGTCCTTTTTCCCACTCTCCAATAACTTTCTTCTCAATTTGAATATCGTTTATGGGTCATTTCTTATCCTATAGGCAAGCCTTAACGTGACATCTAACCTATAGAAGCGTATGTAAGTAACTCTAAAACACTTGAGAACTCAACTAGCATTATCAAGAGCATTCATTGAAAATTACACTAAAAAATCACTCAAGGATTTTGTAAATATTCCTAAAGCAACATCACATCTTTTAGAGCAATTACCACTCAGGTTTGAAGCACTCAAACTACGTTCAAGACTCTAGCTTCCTCCATTAACAAGCCTCCAAAGGTCCTAAAACCAATTCATATCAAGAGAAAATCACACAAAGCGTTCTTGAAGTCTTAAATAGGGATAAATGTAATTAGTTTAGCATATAAAGCACGTCACAATATATCACTACCACAAACAGTACATCTCTATTCTACCTATAGTTACACTTGTTATTCTTTTTGTAAAGAGATGTAAGGTCAATATACGAGGTTGGCTTATATTTTCATACAATATTACATCTAAACTAGAAGAATTGTATGGAGCTTGCTCCTGCTTACGAGGCAATGCAATGCAATGTTTAGATTGGTTCAATAGGATTTGAGCATTAGGGTCAGTCCAATTCCACACACACATAGATTTCTCCTTTTTTATATAGTCGTGTTCATGAAACACTAATGGAGGTATTCTAGGGTTTCATCTATTGTAGGTCATGATAGGAATGTGTCACATAGTTTCGAGCCATAACAACAAGCATCTAATCATATTTCCATGGCACCAATGACTACCAGAAGTCATAAAACCCTAACACATGTCAGTCTAAGATTGTACAACCAAGTACCAAACCACATAACACCTTATAAAAAGTCGTATTGTTCTGTATATAAGCCATTTATAGGAACAATTCTAAAGGTGAAGCACTTCTAGATTATTATCATCTACATCTAGTCTACACATCCAAATAATCTTCCTACCTCTTTGTTCAACCAAGTACTCTTTTTCTGTGTTTTTAGAAATTATTTCATTGTTCTATCTTCACGTACTATATTAATACTTATATTATGATTTGTGAGGTTAATGTTTACTAATTAATTCATAATATCCTACCTGTAACTTTTTTACTCCCTTTAATAAATAAGGAAAAAACTCTACCTAAACCCTTTTTTATTTTATTTAGGGTGTAAGCAGAAAGTCAAAAAAAAAACATTGAGATTTGAATGATAGGAGGGGCCCTACCATAGATAAAATAATGAGCATTTATTATGCAAACATACAAAAAATTTAAATTCTATCATAGCCCAAAGAAGGAGATAACATTTAACTCATTGCGGAGTTGGACTACAAAAAGGATTATTGCAACAACCCACAACTCCTCTTTGCATCTACGACTCTTTAAATACATCAATTTTTATATATGTACTTTACAGGAAACCAAAAGGGTTTTGCAATCCTAAAAACTCCTCACCCACCAAACCTTGGTCTCTACCATTGACACCACAAAATAAACATGCTAACAAAAATACGTAAAAACACATCTGATAACACTTTGCATCAGATATAATCATCACAAAAAAGGTATAAAAAAAATCACCTATTATGAACGATTTTTACCCTTGTTTGTGACATGATATTGAGAGAGGAAGAGATCAAAAGAAGGGAATAAGATTTAATCCTCTCCTTCCTCCCTACCTTGAAGTTCCATTTAACACCACATAAATGGAAATCAATTTCTCAAGATAAAGTGATGGTAGCGAGATAACTTGCACTGCCACGTGGATGACTCCAAATTAGCTGGGCACCAACTGATTAAACTAAAATGGAGATTTGTAGTATAATTTAGATGTTATAGAAGCAGTAAAATAACTGAATAAACGAAGTAATAAAATACTAAAATAATACCCAAGCAATCTAAGAAATGAAATGTGAAACCCTAATGTGTAAAGAGGTTAGAAAAGGCCTTAGCTGATTTGTTGATGCCGGGACTTGTGTCACAGTGGAGACTGGATGAACATGATGAGGAAACCTTCACACATGAGCTTGAAAAGGTACAAATCTGGATTGTCTAGCTAGAATGGGGCATCTGGAGAGGGATAGGGGCACCCATGGGCTCCTTGGTCTGAGATCTAGGTGCCCTAGTCTATGGAAATGACCAAAAAACCTCCTCTGAGGTGTCGTTGAGTGTTCTCCTCTGTTCGCTTCCTGTCACATGAAAGTCGACGAATTTCAATGGATGTTATAAGCCTGCAATAGAATAATCACCTACAAAACCCCAGACAAAGCATCAAAACCCTAAAAAAATAAAGATGCATATAAATGGGTGGGACTGTCCTCAGCTGCCAAATGGATGGACTTATCACTGAGCATTGCACTACATCTCAAACCCAATGTAGTTCTAGGTGTGTGTGTGAAAATCGTGCCCTATGTGCTCTTGTGTCGGTCACACTTTGTGAATAGTGAGCAATAACTAGATGTAGAATGTAAGTAAGTGGTGCATGAAATATAATTAACTCCCCTCCTATTAAGTGTGATGCAGATGAACTAGCCTTTGTCCTTTGTGATGGAGCTAGATGGATGTAAATGGAGCAATAGAATGCCTTTGATGGATGAAACCTAGGTGGTGGTAATAGTTGCTTAGTGTTTGGTCCCTCATTATGGTCTCATAAATTTATATTTATATGGTTTTCTTGTTATTATTTTGTAATTAACCCCAAAAATGTCGACCACTAAAAATATAGAAATCTCAAACAGCTAGAAAGTACCCAAAAGGTAAGAGTAAAGTGTAAAGAGGATCAGGGCGCCTAGGGTGCCCTAGTCCTAGCTAGGCACCCTAGTCAGAAATAGGAAAGATGCAATATGACAATACAGACTGGGCAAGTGTGGGTGCAAGATCGAAAGTAACAACAGAAAGCAAAGTAAAATGGCCAAATACATGGGTTAATTAGTACTCTTTTTCACTCAAGAACCATATGAATAGTAGTATGAAACCGGGACTAAATAATTACCCAAAGTGCATGATTTAGTGTCTACATTTTCCCCCACTTTATGTTGGAGAGTGGAAATCTCGGTAACATAAAGTAGATAGAGATACATACCTGATATCCATGTAGAGTGATGTAGAAAATTCACTGAGGGACTAGACAAAGCGTGGAGTGAAAAAATAGATTAAGCATGGAGATTAAATATGTAAAAGTGTAAAAAGTGATGAGAGTGAACCTAGGGTGGAAGCACGTGTGTAGATGCTAATGTGTGTAATGTACCTACATGTTAGTATGTTGTGTGTGATGCCAAGTGATGTCGTTGTTGTTGTTGACTGCTTACTTCCCATACGGACATACATGCAAAGGAGAAGATGATCAAGTAGTCAAATACGCATGTATATGTGTAAAACCATGTGAAAAGATGCATACACATGTATATATGTAAAAAGTATGTAATGAAAGTATGAAAATGAAAAAGGAACATGTGCACCTGATCTTCATGGTGAGAAGAAGGGTGTAGAAAGGATCCTGTAAATGTCAATGAAGTGCAAGTTTTTTAGGTGATCTCACTCGCCACTAGCCGAAGAAGTGTAGGGAGAAATATTTGTGTTATTCTCCAACCTGTAACTACTTCCCTAAGAGTGTATGAAGAGATCTCTTTACTGCCTGGTTTTTTGGGCAATCCGACGCCACTAGCTGAAGAAGTGTAGGGAGGAAAGTTTGATGTTCCTCCAACCTGTAACTGCTCCCTAGAATGCTAAGGACAATCTTCCTTGTAAAATTCGTTGTGTATGGAGTTCTGTAGACTAGTCTAAACCCACTCGTTGTATAACCCACTGTGTCATGGATGAAAAATTGAAAAAATGAACTTTATCAGTACTGTGTTGTGTAGTGTGTATAAACCCAAATGATGTCCCCCCTCTTTGGGGGTGCATGCGACATTGCGAATATGAGAATGCGGCCCAAAAGAGGACCAATTGTGGAAAATGTGCCCTGTAGGGGGAAGGGAATGTGTTTGGTAGAAACCAAGGCACACACAAACAAGTGGCTAGGAAAACAAGTGTTAGTACGAACAAACATGCATGTAGAAAACAAGTGTAAGCTACACAGACAATGTGTAAGCTAGAATGCAAGTAAACATGCAAGAATCCAATCATAGACCATGAAAAGTGGGATGCAAACATGGGACATCACTCACGATGTCACAAGACACTCAAGGCCATAATGGCCATAAAAAAACAAGTGTGCACATAAAACAAAGGGAAAGGGTCGCATACAATAGCAAACAAAGACATAGACAAGTACAAACAAATAGATAGCCATGGTAGCAAGTAATCCTGCAAAATAAATGTTGCACATGAAGCACCCATTAGCATGTTAGAAAGATAAAGTGTATGTAAAAAGCATGTATAACCAATAAAGTAGTGTGCTATGAAACAAAATGAAACAATAACACCTGTAGTGTACGAAATGTGGATGCCCCCAAGAGCCGTTGTGGGACTATTAATGTGCCAAACATCCATGTTGTGTGTAGAAGCCATGTATATCTGTGATCACAACTAGAAAGTAAGTGAACACGCATGTGTATATGGTAAAGATAATGACATACAAAAGATCTATCTAGCATGTGTAATAAAACAAACATGTACAAGAAAATGTAAGCAAAAGTAAATGTGACCAAGATATGCACCATGTTGTGGATGGATGGAATGGAATGTAGAGTGAATGATAGGAGCCGCATGCCCCCTAAGTGAATGGAATTGTATGCAGTGAGGTTCATTTATTTATGCCCCCTCAGCAGTTAAGAATGAACAATAAACGAGAGTGTGTCATCGGGAAATGGTCAAACTATGTGTTGTGTGTAGTGCAATGTGGTGAATGTGTAATGATGACATATGACATAGAGATGAGATGTGCATGATGTTATAGCCTAAGCGTATATCATGACAAGATGATCTAAGGAGTGATGATAGAGCCTAAAGTGTGATATCACTAAATGATGATCAGAATAAGATGATGCTAGAGTAAGTGATGATGTAGCCTACGATGTATATCACTACAAGATGAGTATAAGGAGTGGTGATGTAGCCTAAAACATATACCACTAAATGATGTAAGCAGAAGTTGATGTAGCCTATGACGTATAATTAATTTAGGAAATTGCATGATGGAAAGGTTGAGATGTGTGTGAGCGTGATTTGGTCCATTTGTGATGTATACCCTCAAGAATCCATTACGGACCGTGAGACTAGAGTGTGTTATAAGGGTAAGTGAGTTTAAGAGTAGATGTAAAAGTAGTAGATGTGATAAGATGTGATGTGTAATATGTAGTGTGAAATGAAGGATATAATGCAATATATGTAGATAATATAGGTGTAGAATGTGTAGTATATTTAGGAAAACCAAGTGTGAATGAGGCATGATAGATGTAAGATGTAAAATATAGAATGTATGATGTAAGATTATGTGTATATAGAAAGATGTAGGATGTGTGAAGATACATGATGTGTAGAGTTTAATGTGTAGTGGGTGGTTCATGTATATAGGATGCCCTCACTAGTCAAGTGTGAACCAAAGCACAAGAGTGCATCATCAGTAATGGTGATACAAATGTATCAAGAGGTTTGTAATAATTCTTAATGAAGATTAGTCATCAAGCACAAAGTGTCAAGTGCATGAGATGATATCGACATTTGATAGCAATGCAAGGGGGGAGGAGCTATGATTCGCCCAAGTATGTAAGCGATGGAGGTATAGTCAAAAGAAACTAAGTGGATCAATGTAAGGAGTATTTTCCTTAACAAAAGTGATGGGATGTTGAAGTGGTAATGGTGTGTGACCATCAAATGGTTCATCGTCATCATAAGCTTCATCCAGGTCCCATTCATCGACATAGGCATTGTTTATAGTAGACGGTGGAATTACAAGTTTACTATAGAAGGTGGTTGTTGAGCATGACCTGATGATGTCGCAAATATCTTTAATGGATCAAGGAGGAGTGAGCTCATCCTTAAGAGGAGTTTTTTTAATTTGACTTGATAACACTGTAGATGAATGAGGAGAAGGAGGTGACAGACAAACCTTGAGAGGTGATTGTGTAATTTGAGTGGATTGAATAGATGGTGCTTGACTGACCGAAGAAGGCACATGAGAAGTGGTAGCAGGATGCTCATTAGACATAGAAGGAGCAGACTTAAGAGCCCATTTGGGTACAATATTTATAGGTGGGCATGCAATAGAATGTTGTGTAGCTAATGAGATAAATCCTTGATTTGTAGGTGCACAAGATGCTTGATTTTCGTCATTGTAACCCATAGAAATCATTGTCATTATGTCAGTCATTGATCGATGATAATTACAATATAGATGCCCTTGATATTTTTCTAGCCGATAAGGAGGATAGTAATGATTATGTGGTAAAGTTGATCAAGTGATGACATAAGGAGCTCAATAGGAAGGTCATATTGATTAGTATTGCAATCAAAGATGAGAGGCTCTGGTAATGGTATGACTTGAGGCTCATTGATATGAGCACATGTAGTGGACATGGAATGAGGATGAGATGGAGAGGGAGAACAAACATGAGCCTAAGAAGTGTCCTTAAGATGTTGGATTTCATATTTGAGAGATGTAATCGTGGATTCCATAGCCTTAAATTTGTCTTGAAATAAAGAATGCAAAGCTTGAATTGACTCCAACATGGTTTGATTAGATGGAGGATCACGAAGACTAGGGTCATCAAATAGATGATAAAAAATAACACTCACTTGATGCATCAGTGTATCACTAGGGAGATATGTTGTATTTAGGGATTTTTTAAGAACAACTTGGCAATTAGGATGCATCTTAAGCAAATCAGACAAAGAAATTTGAGGAATTTTAGGAGCCATGATAGAGGAAAAATGAGGATCCTAAGCATGAAGATCAAGTTTGGGTTCACCAAAATGATTAAACTAAAATGGAATATATTAGCCTAATCTGATGCTATAGAAGCAATAAATAAATAAATAAATGCAAATGCTAAAATTACCCAAGAAATCTACGCAATGAAATGTGAAACCTTAATGTGCAAAGATGGTTAGAAATTCCTTAGTTGATTTTTCAAGGTTGTGCAGGACTATGTCACAGTGGAGACTAGAATGGACATGAGGAGGAAACCACCACACAAGATCTCAGGAAAGTTTAGATATGGATTGTCTGGCTAGACTAGTGGCATCTGGAGAAATATAAGGGCACCTAGGGTGCCCTACTATGAGATATGGGTGCCCTGGTCTACGGAAATGACCAGGAAACCTCCTCTGAGGTGTCATTGAATGATTCTCATGTGTTCACTTCTTGTCACGTGAATGTCACTAAACTTTGTTGGATGTCATTATAAGATGGAGGAAGAAACCCACAAAACCCCAAGAAAAGCATCAAAACCCTACAAAAATAAAGATGCATATGAAGGGGTTGGACTATCCTCACTAGCTAAATGGATGGACTTACTAACTGAGCACTACACTACATCTCAGACCCAATGTATTTTTGGTGTCTAGTGTGTGTGTGTGATAGTTTTTCCCTAGGCACTCTTGTGCCAGTCTCACTTTGTGAGTAGTGAGCAATAACTAGATGTAGAATGTAAGTAAATGGTGCATGGAATAGAATTAACTCCCCTCCTTATGAAGTGTGATGTAGATGAACCTTTTGTTCCTTTTGTCCTTGTGATGGAGCTAGATGGATGCCAATGGAGCAATATAAACCTTTGATGGATGTAACCTTAGGTGGTAAATAGTAGTGCTTAGTGCTTGGCTCCTCATTATGGTCTCATAACTTTATATTTATATGGTTCTCTTGCTTTAATTTTGTAATTAACCCCGAAAAGTGCAACCACCAAAAATATGGAAAGCTCGAATGGCTATAAAGTGCCCAAAAGGTGAGAGTAAAGTGCATAGAGGATTAAGATGCCCCATAGGGCATCAGGGCGTAGCTAGGCGCCCTAGTCAGCAATAGGGAAATATGTAGCATGATAGTACGAACTGGGCAAGTGCGGGGTGCAATGATCAGAAGTGTAATAATAAAAAGCAAAAGTAAAATGGCCAAAGACATGGGTTAATTAGTACTCTCTTTCACTCAAGAACCATATGAATAGTAGTATGAGACTAGGACTAGATAATTACCCAAAATGTGTGATTTAGTGTCTACACCAACATACTCTTGCACCCTCTTATCTACTTTAATATTAAATGACAAAACCTTCCTCTATTTGGGGACACACCCATTAGTGTAAAGTTAAAGATATTGGCATAAGACTAGATAATCATTATAATATATTTTTTTGGTAGTCCAAAGGGATCACCAAATACCTAACGACCTTGAGTTGTGAAGTTGTAATGCAAGGAAAACTCCATTGATCAACCTTTAGAGCTACCACAAATAGACCAAAAATTGAACCCATATCTACTGGTCACTAACACAATGACTTAATGTTGTGGCACAACTTCAAGAACTTATTATTATATTATTTTACTTATGTGTTTATATTATAAAGTTTTAATTGTATAACTAAACATAGTATAGAGTTTTGATATTAAAAATGGAATATGAATAATACTTTCAAGAAATATTTTAATTATTTCTTAATGTTAAAATTTGCAATTACTTAAACATATAAAAATAAAAGTATGTGATTGGTTAATTTTTTTTCAATAATTACATGCTCATAAAGAGCCCACCAAGAATCAATCTTTACCAAGTGTAAAAATCCAAATACAGAAACATAATTAGGTCAAGATCGTGCCTTGAGTGAATTTGGTAGTGTGGATACCCCTCAAACCAATACCAAACTTAAGAGAGCCGGTAGATATTCTGAACTTCAAATAAAACAAAAAATAGTAGAGAGCACCAAGTCTTCTTAGTCTACTGGCTCTGCTGAAAGGCATCTCAAATGGGAATGAACCCCCCACAACTTACAATTAACAGTGTGATGGATGATGGAGATTACTATGAAGACGATGTTGAAGCACAGATGGTTTTGGGTCGTCGATTGTTCGGAAAACACTAAATGAAAACAAACACAAAATGAACCCTAAAATGTGTTGTCTTGGGATTGTGCGTGCCTTTGCGTATGCATGAAGGAGAAGCAATAAAGTTGTGGAGGATGGTGTCTCTTAAGGGAGATTTAATGCGGTGTAGGTTTATTTGGATTTTTCTTGATTTCCAAGAGAGAGATGAACCAGAAAGCGGTGTTTGTATGATGGTGAAGATGGTGTAGAGGCGTCTAACAGGGTGCCACACAAACAAAGATGGTAATTATCCTTGGCGTGTGTTTGTGTGCTTCTTTGTAGGGTTGTGTGTTCATGTGGAGGTATACTAGTGGCTATATAGTCTCTTTTATGGGAAGAGGCAATGGTTGTTTGTTCTATTTTGGCCTAAAACCCTCTATTTTTTGTTGTGGTGGAAGCGTGCAGGATGTGGTCTGTGATTGCGCATCTAGCTGTGATTTTGGGGAGAAAGATGCAGGGCCTTTGTAAGCCTCCTCTTTTTTGGTATTACTGTGAAAATATTTGAGGTTAATGTTATTTTAGTTTAGCAACACCATTTTGTAATAAAAAATGTTCCGTTCCCATGACTTGGCTAAAACTTATGCCATCTTAATCTATGCCCTTCATCAATTTTTGTCATCTATACTATGAACAATGGGATTTTTGTGGGTTTCCTATATTCAGAGTGTTGTTTTTAGTTACATGTTATTTTGCTCATTTCGTTTATTCCCTTCATGAATTTCTGCCACCTATATTCTGAACAATGGGTTTTTATTTGTGGGTATACACAGAGTGTTGTTTTAATTTACATTTTTTTGTTTATTTGTCTTTTCTATTTTGTTTTTTCTAATAAAGAAATCTTATATAAAGACTAATTTTGGTAATATTTGAGTTATTGTCGAATATCTCCATGTAACCAGTAAAAAATAGACATTGATAATGTAAGGAAATAAAAAAATTAGTAAATGTATTTCTTTTTCTTAGCAAACATAACAATTATTGGGAAGAACATTGTTTTGAGAATATATACGTCGTGGTGGCAAAGATGGGTAAGATATTATGGAGATTATGATGAGGTCTCATTTGTTTCGGTTGTGAGCATTGTTTGGCGATGATATGTGTCAAAATGGTGTGTGCTTTTAATGAAGTAGGTGGTTCGATTCTTGAGGAGCTGGTGAGTTGGCAATTAAGTCTTAAAAACTTGTTTAGAGGATTGCGTGTTTTAAGGTACTCTATTTTATGGTTCTTCCCACTACTTAGTTTTAGTCATCCACAACATTGAGATCGCAAGAATTTAGGATTTGAGTAACGAAGAATGTATTTGCAATTGTAACTACAACTTAAGGTGCATATAGTAGTTTTGTTTGGTAATAAAAATGTGAGGCATGAGCATTATTGGTTGACTAGGGAAACATCTTGAAGACTGGAACCTTTTGAAAATACTAAAGGTGCTCTCCATCATGGATGATTAATGTATTGTGACCTAGTTAGTACCAAAAATCATAGGTAGAGCTTGGAATTTACTGTAGCTTCTCCCACCTGAAAATACACAAGTGACAACTTAAATATGTTAAATATTGCCATTTTGCATTATCATGTGTGTTATCCATTTTTTTCCCGCTTAGGAAAAAATGAACAACAATGGTAAATTAAACCTTGGGATCGGAAAAGTCCTTCGTGAAGCAATTCATGAAGTTGTTCATTGAATGAGTTTGCAATTTGTGAACCCTTCTTGACCTATGAGTTACTGAAGAAATCAACTTCACACAATGAGTATTTATTCATAGCATCAGATGGTTCAGAAACGAGGTCGAAGATAAGGATGTTGAAGATTTTGCATAATTTGATGAGGAAACCAATGTCAAAGGTTGTTTGGCACCGTTCGGGTATACCCCTCAACTATCTTATATCTGCATAAATTTGCAAATGAAACAGAGCTAAAAGGTAAATTGATTGAGGTGGATGATGTTCATAACTTGACTGAAGAAAGACTTGATGAACTGATCAATCCAGTTGAAGGTTTTGATATGATGATAGGTGGAAGCTTCGTGTTTTCCTAAGATAAAAAATGACCCCTTTGGGCTTACTTTCAATCATCTCAAGCAAAAGTGGTTAAAAATTGATAAATCAATTTTAAGGTGTCCCTATACCTTCATTGTTTCCCAGAAGTGAAAAATCCCAAAAATTTGAGGGGTTAGTGTACAACTTGAAAATTTATCATTTGGGTCATAAAGGGGTTAATGTGTCAGCTAGCTCGTTAGGAACTATGAGGAAAGGCCAAGCCACTCTGTGAGTACATCACTTGGACAAGGCAAACTCGAAGGGATATTGTGATGACTATGTTATGGGATTAAGTCGAGTTCATGTGTCTCCAATTAGCATAGGAACATAACTCGAGAACATTCATCGAATTCCCAAGGATCACAGCGAGTCAATATTGGCAAGCAGGATGGAAACATGTCATTAAATCTTGAGTTATGTGTGAAGTCATGGGATGGACATCAACTTGAATCCGAGCTAAGAGACAGCTCGATTGGTCGAGGTATTAGTTGGAGATCAAACATATCAAGTCAGGGAGTACGTAGGAGTGTGCATTGAGTTGCATAAATCGGAGCTTGTGTTAGAGGATCGTTGATTCGTGGCAGAAGCTCGAGGCGTGGCAGAAGCTCGAGGCATGGCACAAGACAATGCACGAACAGGATTAGGATGGAGCTTGGAAAATTTCATTGATCACAACAAGGAAGAATGTCGAATGGTTCGGTGGACTAGATAACTTAGCGGGGGAGTTGGGAAAATCAGGTGATGGAGGACAGTGCCTCGAGATCCATACATAGCTCATCCCGACAGATGTTGAAATGACATGTATTTCTCGACATGAATAATATGGGATCGAGATGGACTCGTTGAGCTTGATGAAGAAACTTAGACTCGTGTATCTCGAAAATAGATAAGGCTAAGCGACTTGCTCGACGTCAGACCATGGCGAAGGGGTTTTGGAATCATTCGATCAAGGCTAGTGAAGTGGAAGACATCCCGAGTTGATAATGAATTTGTGAGCCAAGCTCATAGTCAAAGCATGTAGGTGGATATATTCTTGGCTCGGTTGGGCAAGCACATAACAGCTCGAAGATGTGAGTTTGACGTTGTAATGACATTGAGCCAAGTCGCGTATTGAAACGAGAGGATGGTACCAGGTATGTAGTATGATGAATCAAGTTGACAAGTCATTTCATATCATCCTCATGAGTCACGATTTCAGAGGTGCCCATTTTGAGGTTTCAGAACTCGTCTCGACGAGTTGGTGAAAATTGGAAGCAAAGCCCAAAGTATGAAATTCTGAAACTTTGAAAAATTTAGAGTTTTGGATTTTTGGTATTCAGAGATTTTTAGGCGGTTGGAGCTTTGCGTGATCGGGGAATTTTCAGTTTCTGAAACCTGGAGAGGTGGGCTCGAGCGGACTCCAAAGTCTGAATTAGAAGCGGCGATGTGGCAAGATGTTTTCTGTTAGCTCGGTGGAAACGTTGGCACAATCAGTGGAGTGTTAATGTGAATGGCTCGACGTATTATGTGGAATGAGTCAGCTGAGACAGTTACAAAAGGACACGTGGAGGAACCCATAAAGTGAGCTATGTTGGCTCAACCGTTTAAAATACAACTTAGGGCGGAGTTGGTGGGAGCCCAACTAATGTAATTTCGACGTAGGGTTCAAATCATTGTGGGGTGTTTGACCTGGCATAAGGTCATTCAATGTAAAACATGGAAGGTGGCCAGCCAAATAAAGTCAGGGATGTTGTCAATGTAACGTGGCATTACCTCGGTGGAATGAATAGGAAGCACTGAGATAAATGTAAGATGAGCCATTTTCATGCTCAAGGATGTCAACATGCAGACCGAAGAGCTCGGTGAGAGTGAAAAGTGGAATTCACCTAATGCATGTAAAGTGGGAGGAGATCAATGTACGAGTGAGCACGTGGAAATATGAGGAGCTCGAACGAGCTATTTTAGAAGTTGTTCATCTAAACAACCTGAAATGCAATATTGCACTAATAGCTCCATCAAAGGTGTATTTGACAACATTTTAAAAATATTAAATACATTTTCAAAAGGAGGAAAATTATTGAAATATTATTTTTAATGGATAAATTCAAACTTGTGAATTTATGAGGTTTGATGGAGCATAGTATCCTGGGTGCTTGAAAGGTGACTTTTACTCAAGAAAACATAACTTCCTCCCCAATTGTCTATTTCCCACAAAATTGTAGTCATTGAGAGAGTGTTAGCTACACAATGGAATCATCAAGAGATGGATTTTTGGAAGTTTTACATTCCAAAATTATAGGATTTCCTCATTCTATGGATAGTGCCTTGAAAGGCGGAGTTGCAATTAATGAGGCAAGCATGGCCAACAACAATAATTAATTATTTGCTAGATTCTGGCCTAGATTCTAGGGTTTCTCCTTCTTTCTCTCACACACTCAAGAAATGTCTATAAACGTAAAAGGGATGCTTATTTAGAAAAAGGTTAGACATTTTTCCAAGCTTCCCCTCTCTTCACAAGCTGAGTTGTTGTGAATTTGCAAGATTTCAAGCCTTTCTTCTCAAAATTGTAATGGCAACTTCTGCCTTTCCCCACTGTAATGATGCATTGTGTAAGTGCTTGGAATAGTCAAATGGTGTTTTTTGGCTAATTATTTGTCCTTGCATTATTTTGTTTCTTCCATTTTCCTTTCTTCATGTCTGCAGGTGTACTGTGTAACCTTGGTGCCTTTTGCAAATTTTGGAGTTCATTGTGCTTATCAAGGAATGAAGTATTATATGTAAATTCAGTATGTGATGTATCTTTGACCTCCTCATGATCGTCTCTCTTCATTGGCAATCCGAGATTTTTTCTAGCAAACCCCTTTCTTAGTGTATCATCACTTCTAGTTTAGGTTTTATTTCTTGCAAATCTTTCTCCCTAATCCCCTTGAAATGTTAGTATAGGTCTAGCTAGCTATTTTTATTGCATTAGGAGCAGTGTAGTGATTATTTTAGGAAGAGGAAGCTAGCCTTCTTTGGAGGTTCACCCCAAGCCCAAAAGTCCCACAACTTGAGAGGTGATCCCATCTTACCCAATCACACCAAATGTCCCATTTGCACTTAGGCCATTCGGGGGGGGGGGGGTGCAATGATTTGGTGATAACACTATGTATAGCTTTGAACAAAAGTATGTCTTCCATTTATTTAGCATTCTCTTAAAGTAAGTAGTTCCAGTGAAAAAAAGGTGTGCTCCTCTTTTTTGTTTATTCAAATGTTTACAAGGCTCTTAACAATGCATTGGTCCTTACTGCTTGCCCTTTTTGTAGGGCTAGTATTTTACCCCAAAGACGACTATTGAAAGCTAAGTACGTTGACGAGAACATGACACATGTCGTAGGTACCACATTAATGTTGTTCAATGTCGTCGTTACCATGCTTGTAAACAATAGGGAGATGATTTTATCTGTTAAATGTCGGTTGTTCCCCATCTGCCAATGTTTACTTCCCCTTCGTTGGATTCCACTTCTAACGTGGAGCAATTTATAACTGGTCTCCATAATAGGAATATATGGAGACTGGCTTTCATCTATCTATTTAATCCTACCTTCCTTCGATGTCTTTGGCTAAACAACTTGAAAAATTGTTACCACTTCCTGCAACCTTTGAAACTCTATTCCATAAACCAGGAGAAACTATTATGGAGCCCTCCTTCCAGGCATCCTCCACTTTGTACTCCAATACTTCCAATAACAACCTTCACCCAACACGTGAACACACCCACAACCCTCATACAAAAAGTTTGCATTTTCCTTATCCTACAATTTCCTTCCCTTTTCCTCAAACAAAACACCTTCATGTTGATAATTCTACCCTTTCCCTTCTGACAACAACTTCTACATACCCCATCTTGACTTCCTCTTTAGAAACTCAACACACATTTCAAATAAGGATAGATTTATCGTCCAAGATCCACACCTGCTTTATCTATTTAGAAAACTATACTTGCATGAAAACAACTTTGTCTAAAGACTTACATACTTGCAACAAATGCACAATAGAGAAAGGCGGACATCATTTCTCCTTGTGGAACAATATGGATTTGGGGAATAAACCTTATGTTCTAAAGTATTTGACCCAGGTCAAAGAAATTATTATCACTGGGATGAATCGAATCTTGCAAGTTAGCTAGGTGTGTGGAGGGAAATACAAATACATGAGCCACACCATAAGTGTATCACAAAATGTTTCCTCCATAGCCAAATACCTTTCCACACCGTTTTAGAGATTTGGACATTGTCCCTATACAAAGAACATGGACTTATTTAACAAAGCATGAGTTATATGTTAGTAAGTCCCGTGTATGGGAAGCCTTCCAATTTAAAATTGCCCTTTATCCATACTACAACGATATGTTGATTGACAATACTGCTCTTTCCTCTTTGCCTTCTACCTCAAAAAATGTTGCCTCTTATTTGAAAACGATCACAAGGGATCTTCCTGAACCACATGAAGATCATATAATGATTGTTGATTGTGATTATCCTGACACACCTGACGCAGTGGTCCAAACATCTCATAAGAATAGGAAATTCAATAATTCCTTCAATTCCCATGGGCATGAAACTCCCTTTACTTTGCAGTGGTCTGAATTTGGTCTTTCACCAATAAACGAATACAACATAAAAGGCTTGTTATCCATGGCTTTTCAACTTTGTTTCCAATAGGGAGAGCCATGTTTAAACAACCACAAATGAAAGAATTCTATTTGCATGAATACACTTTTCACTTGATCTGGTACCATAATGACTGTTTTGGCTCCCACCCTTGATTTAGACACTTTTTGCTCAACCTTATAATCCACTGCAAAAGTTAGGAAACTGCAACCGTATTCATGAAGAAAAATATTGAACATGGTATCTTGACAACTATAGAGGACCTCCACATAAGACTTCGAGACTTCCCCAATGACGACCTTCTGAACAGTTTGATGTTTTTAGGAACAAATCTTTGAGGAACACAATTATTTTGGGAAAATAGCAAAAGTGAGGTTTCAGACATGATTGAGCATTTGGAACCCCAACTTTGTTCTTAACTCTTAGTGTTGCGGACATAAAATAGTTGGGCCTCCACAATGTCATGCCCGGTATTCCCCCCTCTGATGATCATGTTGCGCAATGATGGAGAACCCTTAACATTATTTCAAACCCCCACCATTATTCAGTGTATTTACACGACATATTCACAATCTTCCATGAAAAAGTCTTGGAAAAACACCTTGTGGCATGGGACTATTGGTACATGTACTGTAACACTTATTTTTATTGTTTTCCCTTTAACTTTACGTCATTTATTTACAACCCTTGCTAGTTGTAGGCATGAGTGACAATATAAAGGTTCTGCACACGTACATGGTTTCTTATGGCTTGAAAATGCACCCAATGTTGATACACTAAACTGGAAAAACCTTGCATCTGTAGAGGCCATCAGGATATCCTTTGATAGATACATGTCCGCTTGGAATCCTTAGGACATTTGTAGTCAATCTGAATTTTTACATTGACTAATTCAAGATGACCCCTGCTTGTTGGACACATCTCAATTTTTTTATTCTTATCCACTCATAAACCTTGAAGAATTGTTGAATCATGCTCAACGCCACACAAAATGCTCAAAACAAACATGCTTGCAGGAAAAACATAATTAGCTCTAATGTTAATACAATGCCCCGTGGGAGACTCGACCCAATTTAATCTTGTTTGTTGAGGAAGATGGAACAATTAAGTATCTCCCTTCCAGAAGTAATGATAGGTTGAACATCCACAACTAGACTATGCTATCTATTTGGAGGGCCAACGTTGATTGTTAGCCTGTGTTTTCTTGTCATGCCATTCTAAAATACATTGTGAAATATGCTTCTAAGGCTGAGCAATGTTCAGAGACCTATCACCAAATGCTTTCCATAATTTCAACAATTTTTCCAACACAAGTTGTCATTTGTAAAATGCTTTCTAAGAGTGTTATTGAGAAGGACATTAGTGCATAGGAAACATGCCATATGTTGCAAAAATTACCACTTGTTTTGTGTAGTCATTTTTTTGTTTCCTTAAATGTGGGAAAGAAGGTCTTGAGGCATGTTACCGAATCAGAGTCCCAAATACAAGAGGTGACTCTCTTCCTTGATGCCTATAAGGCACAACCGATAAATATGGAAACATTCTCTCTTATTCAATTGGTTCAAGACTGTACTTATATCAAATACTATACTAGCGATAAATGGAAGTTGTGAGCCTCCTAACCTATTGTTCATGTCTACTCAAGGTTCTTTTAGGTGCCTACAACAAAGTCAATGTCTTTTGAGCTCTTTTGTTGGAGTGAGCTCCTTTTATATAAGCTCTTGCACATTTTTATTTAGCTATTGGCACCACCCCTAAAGAAATTACTTCAACTTGGCACATGTTCAAAAACAATTACCAGCCATGGCATGTTCACTGCTCCAACATGCCACCCCCGAGATTTCTCAAGTTCGGAATCTAACTTCGGGGATACCACCATAGATCTTTGTACTCATTTCAATGAGTGGCACCTTCTTTCACAACTCCACCCCATAAAAGGCATGAGACTTGATAGTCTTCATATGTCGGTGCGTAGAGACTTTAACATCCAACACAATTGGAGCGCTCATAGTCTTTCATGTTCTTTACAAGAGTTTTCTCCGTATTTTATAGAAATGCAAAGGATCATTATCAATATCACTCACTAATATGACAGGAAGGCCATATCTCATTAATGCTATCAGATCAATAATCACAATAATGATATCTTCAAATGATTCGCCTCTGCTTTTGCTTTCACCTACTGCTGTGGCTACATTCAACATTTCAACATCAACAATACATGCTTACCTCCGCATACCTGTCAAATAACTCTAACCCTTAGAAGGACAAGCTTTGTTGTTTTTTCAAGACTCCCTCAAGCATGTTGACTATATTCTTATGATGAAATGAGTTTCATCAAACCCAAGTTGCTCGCTAAAATCAAATTTTGGCTTTGTGAAACTTTTTCCCATTTCAAGACATCAGAATTCAGTGGTGGATCGATCATCCTCGTCGGTGACCTCAGCCAACTTCCACCTGCCATGGACATTCCAATGTGTGTAAGCCACTCTTATGACGCCACCCATTGGAGGGGGTTTCACACTTCCATTGCGTTGCAAACAATTTTCCATCAGTAGGGTTCCACCCAAAAACAAACTTCCCTCTGCCAATTAATCCTCAACATTCATAACACAATTCCACGCTTAGAGGATTGGGAGCTCTTTATGTCACAAACAGATTCCTAGCTTTCCATAAAAAAAATTCAAACCTTCAATGACTCCCCCTATTTATTTGCAAAGACTGACCTAGTCCACCATCACAATCTCAATATGCTGAAATCTAAGAATGTCCCAATCACTTGTTCAGTTGCACAAAACACTAGGCGACTTATTTCAGGGGAGCTTGATGATGATCAATTGCTACACACAATTATTCTTTGTAAAAACAAAAAAATTATGCTTACAACTCACTTGTGGGTAGAGGTTGGTCTTGTAAATGGTTCAATAGGTAAAATTGTTGACATTGTTTATGACGACTCCTTAGCACCACTGAAATTGCCTTTATTTATTATCCTCAAATTTGAAAGATACATTCCGTCATGTTGGATCCTAACAATCCCTTCCATGTTCCTGTACCATCTATTACTAGAGGGAATAACATACAACTACCAATCAAAATGGCTTGAGTTTCAACTATCCACACGTCTCAGGGTATTACTTTGCAGAAAACAACTGTTCACATTAGTGAAACTAAAAGACAGGGTCTTACCTTCATTACTATCTCTAGAGTCCCCTCCCGTATAAACCTACATATTTCTCCTCCTTTCTCTTTCGAACGATACTTTAAATGGCTTGTGAGCCTCTGCTCTGTGTATGAAAAAAAGACGAGGCTCGACTAGTTTTCCTCGCCCCTTTGTTGCACTTTTGAAATAAAAAACCTCCCTTGCAAAACAAATATATTCTTCTTGCTTCCTATTAGTACAATATTTTAGTTTGGAATTTCATTTTATCTTTTGTTGTAAATATAATAACCTTTTCATTCTCCAAAAATCTACATATGTTTTCCTTCTTATTTTACCTAGAGTGTTTCACAACTTTTCTCTTCAATATTTATGAATTGTTCGCATTATAGTTCCTTTCCAACCCCTTCTATAATTTCTATTTTTTACTATTGGAACCACCTTTATATTAAATTATAGACAAAATAATGCAAAGTGTTACATAGTAAGGGGGTGGCTGGTAGTGGTCACAACCTCAAATAAAGGAACGCAGACAACAAAACAAGCCACGAGGGCAACAAAACAAAAAAGAAGAAGCCACAAGGGTTAAAAAAAAGACCGAGGCGTAGAAGAACCTGCCAAAGTGCCAAAATTAAATTGAGGAATCGACACTAATGCTGACCGAGTAATAGGAGGTTCAAAACGCTCTTTTTTCTCCTTAAACTCGTGACCACTGTTCATCAAGATGGATGATGATCGTCCTAAACAAGGGTTATTCATGTAGAGGTGGACCTCAATTTCTAATTTTTCTGTTAGAAACCTCCACTAATTTTTTCCTATGCTAAATCCCTTATGGCGTTGTCATCGAACTCCTCGCATACTATTGCTAGTAGTTAATGCAGACATTGTTGAGGTCTAACTCTTAGGTTGGATGAGTTACACCTATTCATATCCCAAAGATGGTTACCTAGCCAATAGAAAACCCTAGGGTTTAGGAACATGGTAAGACATCCTTTACTTTCACATCTCCCAAACTTGGAAAACCTTCAAATCCGAAAGACTAGGGTTCGCTATCTTGCATCACACGATAACGGCAGCTGTCGCCATCAAAACCACGCGGGTCCAATTGATTGGCCAGCAGCATTCCTGATCATGAACTAACACTTTTTGACTAGCACGTGGACCAATAACGGCACGGATGTACAAACCCGTCGTGCACCGCAATGGAAAAAGGTAGTAGCGACAGCTGGCGAATCCAGACCGTCGATTACCGAGCCGATCGGGCGGTAGAAAGCGACTCTGCTGACGCGTCTAGTTTGAATCGGCGGGGCCCACCGTACCTGCGACGTCGATTATCAGCAACGAGGCAAATTGAATCGCCGCCGTCCATCGGGCGGCCCGTCGGACGCTCACGATTGGTTCTGCTGACGCGGCAATTCCGTGTGCGTGACAGACAGCTGCAATGGGGATATGGATACGACAAAATGTCAACGCATCATAGTTTTCTTAACGGTGCAGATGTGTTCCCGGAATTGTTGGAGTGTATCCGAACCGTTACGTACGGTGTTACCAAAAAATGTAATCAATGGACGCGTCGCGGCTTGGTTTGATCTATGCTGAAGAAGTAAATATCTTTTCTTCTGCTACGCGTCGAAATAAATTTATATGGAAGTTTTGTGGAAAATGGACCGAATTCGTGTCATTTAGGCCGATTTTGTGTGCATTTTCATCTTTCAAGTCCTCGTTCGAAGTTTTGGTTTTCAATTTTGAGCCGACATTTGTACTTTTGAGAGGAGTTTGAGGTAATATTGTTAAAGATTTAAGATTCACAGTTTGCATGAAGGATTGGCGATCGATTAGAGTTGGTTCATTTGAAGATTCAGCTTCGGATTGAGACGGCATTTTTTACAGTAAGTGGATCTTTTTTAAAAAATTTAAAAGCGGTGTATTTCAACTGAAGTGATGCAATATCTCCGTGTCTTTGCTTTATGTTTGTTTTTTAAAATCGGGGAACTTCTGATATCTTCTCAGAGGTTATCAGGGATATAATCAGCACATTTTTTTTCGGTTTGGTATTCTCGTATTTAACTACGTTCCGAACATCTTTCTACACTCAGACCACAATGCGTGATTTGAAACATTGATTTCAAATTTTGTCACCGTTTTCCCCAGATTTTCAAATGACATTATGGACTGTGGAAACCTAAGATCAATAATTTGCTTTGGTTACAGAGCTGATTGTGCAGCTAATTTAGAGAAAGTTTTGTTTTTTGCCATGTATATCGAAACCGTCAGTGGAACTCAACTTGTGAAATCGATGTTTCAAATCACACTTTGTGGTCAGAATGTAAGATAAACTTAGAAGTAACTTCTGCGAATTTAATGCTCAAGGAGAGAAGTCTGAATCTGTCTAGGCAAAACAGGCCACTACCATTATGGTAGAGAACCTGTCTCTAAATAAGTTTCAGATACTTATACAAGTCATAAAATAAAAAAGAGCAATATTAAAAGGATGAAATTCTCTTTCTGGTACCACTTTGTCAGCCGGTGCTGAGCCATCTCCACCATCTTGATTTGAAACCGCCTGTGCCGGAGCAGCCGGTAATGGAATGTTATAGGCCATAACTGTTGTGTGTCGTGTCTATCGGGGCTTGGAGTGGCTTCATCTCCCATCTCACTTCCTTGACCCTACCCCTGGTGTTGCCATGATTCAATCAACTATTATGATTATGAATCATTGTGGCTAGTCAGAACTCAGAAATTCCAACCATTGAGGTAACTGAGTTATTATGGGTGCCAGACTGTCAATGATTTGCTTGCCAAGAGTTTGCTCAGGATCCTGCATTAAGCTGCCAACAATTTGATTCACAGTTAGCCGTTAGATCCCCTTGTTTATCAATCTTTAGCCACATCTTCATGTACTCATTCAACTAGGATCGCACATAGTGATTTATGATAAGGCCATGGAGGTGGTCACTAAGCCTGAGAGTTTGTAAGCATTTAACTTTATCCAAACCCTGCTTCTTTCCACCACCAGTCAGCGGGAATGCTTGACCACTCATGTTAGGCTTCACACGGATCGTGAAGCACTTAGAATATCTCATGCTTGGGGAGGGCTTGGAGCTAACAATACCTTTCCCTTTGTTTTCTCCTAGGGAAGGAGAGGACTTCGATGGCATTAGGACCTTAAATCACAGTTTAGAAAGAGTGGTAAACCAAAACCAAAAATCAAGAGTCTTAAATGCAATCAACCCATCTTGCAACCAAAGAAAAAATCACTGCAAGGATGGAGAGGGTCAAATTCAGTTCTGCATAATCACTTTCCAAAAACCAGAACCGAAAGCTGTCCACTCCAGTGACATGGCCAAATATGTCAAACAAAATTAAAAAGCAGAGTAACATCCAGCATCCACCACTGAATTGATACACAACACTTACCAAAAAAAGAACAGAAGAAATGGAGCTGCAAATGAAAATAGATCTTACCACTCGCCATGATTTCTTTCTTGACCCAACCCTTGTGAAAAATTTACTTGGGAGAGCTGAAAAGGATGAAAGCAGAGAAGCCAAACACCACAACAGGGTGGCACGGCAAATCACCAGCACATCTGGATTAAAACTTAAAAGTGACAAATTGAGGAAAAATTGATTTTCACTCCCCAATAATTATATTCAAGCCTTTATACCATATATTTGGTGCACATCAAAGGGTAATGCTTAAAAAAAGATTCTATGCGGCATTTCCGTAAATGATTAAACCATATTACTTGGACATAAGAAGGGGTAAGGGAGGACTGGTTTAAAGGGGAGGAAAGGAGTGAGAGGGGCACACTCGTAAGGATTCGTTGAAAATCTTTAGTGAAGGGAGCTAAGCAAAGTTTAACTGGTATTCCCTTAGTGGAAGATAAAACTACTCTTTTGTTTGCGACTGAGTTGGCCACCCTTTTGCTTCACACTTGTTTTACTAGAAGTAGATAAACTCAAAATTGTTGGCTGACCACCTAGTCTTCTCAATGATAACTTTGAACTTGTTGGCTATCCATTTAGTCTCAATCATAAATTTGAGCTTCCAAGCTAGCGCCTTTTAGTTTTATATCATTTATTATTATATGCAAGTCACCTTGTAATCACGACCTTTTTCCATCTTCTTAGAAGTGCAGTCCCTAGGCCTGTCACCTTTGCTTGATTAAGGGTCTCTTTACCCATGTCTATTGGATAGATGAAATTTGATGATAAATAAATCTCTAAACTCTCCACCTCCTCCAGTAGGTTTTGTTTAGCAGCACCCTCAAAATTGAACTTGAAGAAAGAAAGAAATAAATCATATCAATGTCCACAAATGATCAAAAGTAGGTTAGTGGAACTCGAGAAGATACCCAATAGGAATCATCCGTGCCATTGACTATCATTGTGCAAGTGCTAATGCATGATCTGATAATGCTCACTAGGGAGTGTCTAGGGCTGAGGAAAGGGCTAGGCTGGGTAATCCCAGGACTAAGCATGGAGGAAGCAAAACATTCACCCTAGAACCTCTCCTAACATCCAAGGATGAATAAAATCTAGTGGTTGTGAAGAAACTCATGACATGTGACTTCTCCTGTGGCTCAAGAAGTGGTTGAGAAGGAGCAGATCCATGACGCCAAGGAGTAGAACCATGATGCTGAGAGAGAATGTGCTGGGGTATGCTAGTAGTAGTGAGCAAAGTTGAGCGTTAGTGTTCAAAGCAGCAATATCCAAGGGGTTGTTAATGTCACTAACCTTTGCAACGTGTAGAAAACCAAATTTTTGAGGAATTTTTGGCCTATCCAGCCTGTTTATATTATTGGGGAGGAGGGGCGGGTTTTTAAAAATCATAAGTAAAAATAATTTATTTTACAAATTTACTGCATTTGTTGAAAGAATTGAAATCTTCTTTGTAGCAATCTCAGGTGTTACGGTGTCTGTTGCAAAAGCTTTTTGGTATACATTTGACGTATTACTGTATTTGCTGTCTATCATTGTCTTTGGAGTTGGAAAGGTTCCTTTAAAGTTTAAATTGTCCATTTTAAACCTGTCTTCCTTTGGGGCACTAATAACGCTATATAGTAATACAATAACAGTGAAATGGATGGCTGTGAATTTACATCATTTGAGTATGCTAGTTGTTTGACTAAAAAACACTTTAGGCTTTACCATTCAATAAAAAAACCCTTTTTCCTTGAACGGTGCTTGTTGCAAAATCTTTTTGGTATACATTTGAAGTATTTGCTGTCTATCCTTGTCTACAGAGTTGAAAAGATTTCTTTAAAGTTTAAATTGTCCAATCTACATGTCTTCCTCTGGGGCACCAAAAATGCTATGTAGTAATACTAAAACAGTGAAATGGATGGCTTTGAATTTACATCATTTGAGTATGGTTGTTTGAGTAAAAAAACACTTTTAACTTTTACCATTACAAAAATCCTTTTGCCTCGACACCTAGCATTTGACCAATGCTATATTGCAGAGTATAACAGCTTATTGGTTGCTTCCATTGAATCAATGAATAATAATTTCTAGGAATCAGAAATGGCTTTTTAACTGTAGTAATTGTCAGGCAAATTTTGCCATAGGTTATATTAGTTGTGAACTCCAATTTAATGAGTATGGAGCATGCGTAATGTCACATTTTGAAAATTACTGTAGTTGAATGGTTTCTGTCAAAGACTACATCTAAATTAACCAGATTTGGTCTCAATAATATTCTGCAAATCATGGTGGTTTTTTTAATCAGATTTAAATTTCTTGTTTATTTTCAAGGAGATTCTACATGCCCAATAGAACCATATATCTGTACTGTTTTCTTCAAGCTGTTAAAATGTATGGAAAGAGAAATCAATTAAGCTTGTAGCATCTGCTTCTACAAACTTGTGTGTGTTCGGGCAGATGATGATTCTTGCACCTGATTAAAAACTTGAAATTCTAATCTATATTCTTGGGTTGAACTTTTGCAGTTATTATTTCGTGTTCCTGGCTTATATGGACTTTATGTTTTGTTTTTTTTTCACATTTCACTTATAAGTTATAACTAGTGGAGAAAAAGCTGCACACTTTTCTGTCTTTCTTGATGGATTGAATGATTTCAGCTGTTTGCATGTTAAAAAGGACAGCAATTGGTTTCAAATCATGTTAATCTGCAATTGGAAAAATCAAGCCACTCTTCCTTTATGGTATCTGGTATTTAGGATTCTGAAGTGCCAATTGGCATATCATTCTGTTCTGTACAATAGAAGTAACATGGACCTTCTGACCAACTGTTCTGTGTTACAGAACCCTGGGGTTCATTGGAGCAGCCTAATTAGACCATACGATCCAAGATTTGTTTTTGGTTATGGATAGCATTGAGATAATTTGCTCTTTCCTTTCATTTCATATCTCCCAGGACTTAAAATAATTCTACTCTCAGATTTCCCATTGAACTTGAATATTTTTCTGTTGAAGACTAAAGTAAATGAGTTGCTTTAATTTTTAAAATGGAAACCATCATACTTACTATTAAGTAGTAATACAGCTATAATGCTTCTTTTTGCAGGGAGTACGTGGAATTGCAAATTCTTTATCGCCTTACAATTTTACTATTGCAACACAATCACCAGGGACATTTTAAAGTTATGGTCTGATAACATCCACAAGGACCAAAATCCAAAGACCATGAGTTATCTGAGCTCTGTCTTCTCAATGAGGGACACAAAACATGACAATGCTCCTGTCAGTGGTGGAGGCCTCAGGTGTGTTCTTTTTCAACTCAATCAAATAGAAATTTTAAAGATGTAATGTATTGTTGTACATAATGTTTTACTAAGTGAAGTTTCCTGCAATAGTATTATATCACCACATGTACTTGGGTGTTAAAGCTGTGTAATATATAGTTTTAAAGGGTTCTTGGGATTGTCCTTTGGAGTCCATTAAAAAAACATCTATTTCAAAATCCAAGGGTATGAAGAAATGAACTACAAACAAAACAAATACCTTAAAACATATTCTTTCAGAGTTTACTAAGGATATGTTTCCCCAAATATCTAACTTGCAAAATGGTTGGAAGACTTGGAAACTTAATTTTAAATGTCTAGAATTCTAAACACATATGTTAAAGAGAAAAAAAATGAAGATTCGAGTAGTAGAAAAAATTTCCACTATCCAAAAAACTTTTTCCTCTTGTACATATAACTTTTTTTGGAAGGAAAAACGTTACATGACACTGGTATAGGTATAGTTTTGAATTACTTATGTTGAGTGAGTTTCATAGTTAAAAGTTGGAGAGATGTTTGGGAACAATTAATGCATATGAGTTTTTGCCTTGCATATAATTAGATACATTTTGATACTTCTAGTGCTCATACTATTCACTTAGTTTTGGGATAGAGGTATTCTTGTTTTGAAATTTTCATGCCATCATTGTGCATACCTCTCATTACACATTTGCTATCTCACCTCATATTTTTCAATTGCTTAGGGATGAAACCACATCCTTTTGCTAATTACTACAACTACCAAGGAGTTTAAGGAGCTTGCAACAAAGAGGAGTTTAAAGAACCACATGATGGTGTTGAAGCTCTCGACGAAGACATTATAGAGCAATATAATTATGAATATAATGAATAGGCCGATTTATCTTGATTTTTGTGTGTACACTAAAACATTTGCACTATGTATGTGTTTTAAGTTAGAACAATGAATATCATGACCATTCACATTGAATTATTAGCATGTTTTGTGTGGTTATTAACTTGTTTTGTTTACTCTGCATAATATATGGTTAATTTTACTTATTTTGCTATATTTTTAATATGTTGTATATTTTTTGTACCCAAAGTTGTACTAAGCACCCCTAAATATGCCGTACTAGTGCACCGGACCTTGTACCCATATTAGTTACCTACGCAAAGATTATTATCAATGAATGTGAGTATCTATCATTATAGTTCAAAAACTCATAGTTAGCAATTAATTGTCAGTCCAAAATTTAACTCCAAACTTAGGAATGGGCAATTTATCGCCATTACATAACAACTTAATCGCTACTTTAAAAAACCATTTAAATTCATAAAATAAACTTAAATTAATTGTGAAACATTAGCAAATGGCATGAAAAGTGAATATACATAAGACCATAAGTATATTTTCTATTAATTTTTGACCAGAAAAGACTACAAAGTCCAAAGTTACAGACTAGAAAGCTCATAGAGCCATAATATTTTTGAAATGACAATATACATATTGCATTTCATTAGGTGTGCCTAAAATAAGTTTGTTGCGGTTGCCTCATGAAAGTGGAAGGTAAAGATTCCTCTTGTGCAACACCAACATCATCATTTGCAAAGATATATGGATCGTCACCAACTTCTCCTAATGTCCCTGATGCTATTGCTTCTTTTGTCGCCCTCTCCAAATTTGCTCTCTCCTTTGCAATAAATATGGGCTCCACATCATCAACAACCCAATCATCATATGGATTGATCTCATCCAAGTAAATTGCATCATAACTCTGTAACCCCTCCACTTGTCTCATGCGAACACAAATTGTATCGCATGAAGACAAGGTCATTGAGGTGTTGTGTTGTCAACTTGTAGCACTTCTTTGAGTGAACAACTTCAAACATGCTTCAATTATGTTCACACCCGAAAGAGCTACTCGATGGACACAAAATGCAGATGGCTAGCATTTGAAAATTTGGTGTTTTCGCAATATAATCTTTCTACCAAACATCTGCAAATATGACATTTATAATTTTGTACGTCAACTAGGGTTGAGTAAATGAAATAAATTTAGTATTAATATCTTCAAGTAACGAGACTAAAAAGAAAAGTCAAATGACTCAATTAGTTTTTACCTGGCTGAGAGGGGTTTCTTCTTTTATTGCACAGAGTTGAAGAAAAAAGTCTCCTTGTTGCATTCGTATAAATTTGTTTCTCCTCAATAATTGCATCTCTAGTGTCATCATTAAGAATCATCCTCTCTATGCATGTATTGAGGCCCATTCATAACCTCTTCATCGGTCTTAAATGAATATGAATAGAAAAACTTAGGATTCAAGTAGTAGGCCACTACATGAATATGTCGATGGAATTTCCTGTTCCATCTCTGATCAATTATTCACCAAATAGGCTCATATTTTCTTTGATTTTGCTCATAATATATAGTTATGGCCTACTTTGGCCACGTCCATAGCCTCATACAAATAATCCATTGGGTTTTTCTCCCTATCCACCAACCATAGAACCCAAACCAAAGGCTCTGACACCTAGAACAAAATTATACACACTTAAAATCAAATTAAGACTTTTTTGTATAACAAATAAATGTTTAATAAAATTTAGTTAAGTGTAGGTTACCTTTATGATTTTCTCTATTTGCTTTGTAAACATATCATCAAAAAGAGTTTTCACGACTTTTTCCCCTTTAGTCTTCCTAGCATAGGGAGACTCCAACCATTGACGAGTCACAAACATTTGCTTAAGGGATGTTAATGAGGTTGCAATGCTCTGTAATGTGATGAAGTTTGTGTCAAATTGTGTGATTCGAGATTGCGCAAGCTCCTTTCCATTGGTGTGTTCTCTTATCAAGTTTAACACCTAAATGTGATTGCTTGACGAAATCCTCAACAATGGGCCACTCAAATAATGGGGAGTAGGAGACTTGAACCCTTTCCCGACAATGGTCAATGTAGTGAACAAAATCTCCCAATTTGGACTTTTCGCCACATTGGAACAAATGTTGTAATATCAAAAGGTTGTTGCAACTATCCTTTGCTTTATTGTGCATTTCTTTGTTCTAAGTGGTACCTTCGAGTGAAGGTTGTGACCCCCTAATACCTACTTCGAGGAACAAAAAAAAGATGAACTATCTTTAATGGATGAGCCTCATTCCCATCCCGGACCCCAACCCCGACCCCCTAGAGTTGGGATAGTAGAAGAGGCCTCGATGTCAAAATCATCCCTCATTGTCCTCTTATTCACTAGAGCTGTAAGTGCATCAAAATTTTTCCTTCTTCCTCTTTTTTATTTGCATAATCTGTAAGGTAAATGTTGTCCAAAATTACACCCATATGTAATTTTGAACAACTCATCAAAAATGGACTTAGCCACTTTTGTCCAGGTTAACCACACAAGACTAAGTCTTCCGTGGAGTGCAGTCACGAAGTGTCCCACGGGTTCTCCTAACTTGCGGAACAAAGGAATGGTGAAAAGGAGGCTTAGGCATATTTTCACTGAAAACAAGATTTTTGCGGAAATGTGAGACATGGGTTTTGCTCCTTGGATGCCGCGATGCAAGTTGCAAAAGGCAAGAAGCCGCGAGGAGGAAGGAAAAGGGAAGTGCAGAAGCGACTAAGGATAGAAGCCGCGAAACACTAAATCAATGTTCCTCGGACTTCTCAAATACAGAGTTTCACGACATTTGGAGATAAAGGTCTGTAGGTGGTCTAAGGCATAAAGCAAGCACTGTGATGCATGGAAAGCATGTTGCGGAAGGCCGTGGAGTGAGGAGTAAAGAGTTATGCGCAGTCAAAGGTCAGAAGCCGCATAACACTATCTCACTGTTCCATGGACTTCTCAAAGGATTTTGCCCGCAGACTTCACAATGCCGCTCAACAAAGGAATAGAGTTCTGTGGCATGTGTAAAGGTCTAGGTCAGTGGGTAACTTCAAAATGTTGCCAAACATTCGGAATGCTGCGCAACAAAGGGATTGGTCTAGAGTGGGTTTGTTGATTTCAATATTATGCCAAACCCCAATTGCCGTGCAACATATGAAATGGTCTTCCGTGGTATGTGGAAATTGGTCTAATGCAGAGTTGAGGGAAAAAGCTGCGGAACTTGTGTTTAGTGTTTCGTAGATGTCAATGCGACCTAAAGCCGCCATACAAGGAAAATGTCGCCGAAGTCTTTAGGGTGCCGCAAAGGTCTTAAAGATCTGCGGATGTCTTCAAAGGCCACATTTCAAAGCAATATGCTGCCAAACATTACAAAACTTGCGAAACATTAAAAAATGGGGCAAACACACAGGGAAGTCGCGGAGCAAAAAAATGGTTTTTTTAGCATATCTTTTGATGTGGTCATCCAAACTTGATAAAAAAGGTGGTGTTGGAAAGGTCTCTCTAGGAGCTACATTTTGGCATAAGAAAATTTAGGATTTGATGAAGTTTGGGGGGTCAAAAATGCAAACATGAGTTCAAGAGGAAAAAGGGCAGTTTTGCTTGCAAACAACATTCAACTACCTCCAACAACCAAATTAATGATGAATGGTGCCCATATTTCCATCTGTAAGCGTAATAGCGGGAGGGATGGCCTTGTCCGTGTCTCATGTGCTTTCACAGGTGTTGAATGCGTTTGGTCAGTGGATGAGTTGGATTTTGGCATGTCTGAATCTCTCTTCCTTCTTTCTTTTCTGCATTCAATATATATTGAAAAATCTCTCATTTGTAAAGGGGGACTCTCTACAAATGCAAAGGTGTCATGCTAAAATGGCTTCCCACGTGTTTTGAGTTGCAGGCATCAGATTTGGACTCTACTATTGTGTTTTGTGCCTTATTCCACTTCATTGTAATGGGTGCATATTTTAAGCAATAAAACCTGGTTTTGTGGTTGTTTTCCTACCCTAACTCGTTTTATTTGCATTCTTGCCTCTTGTTACAGCTATGATGTGTTGTGTATGTTTTTCTTACTTGTAGGTTTCATTTTTGCTATGTATTGTGTGAGAACAGATGTGTTGAATGCAATTTTGGACAATGTCACTTATATTTGACCTCTCCTTCTACATTCTCTTTTTATTTATCCCTTAGAGAGTGTTTATCACCCCCTTTTCTTGGTGCTATCACCTCTTTTAGCTTAGGTTTTCCCTTTCATGCGTCTCTCTCTCTAACCCTGGTCCCTTGGATGCTTAGATTAGGTTTAAATAGTTTTGCTTTCAGCTGTCAAAGTAGTTTTAGCATTAGGATAGGCAATGTTTTAAAAATCGGAACCGGACTCGGAACCGATCGAGGGTTGGACCGGACCGGAACCGGAACCGGACCGGTTCAAACTTTATGAACCGGTTTACTAAAAAACACATAAAAATTACATTTTTAAAGAAAGAAATATATTTGAAAAATTAGAAACCATGATGCCAACAATTACACACAAAATACGCAAAGTTTGCTCATGTATATAGTGATAGTTGGAATACTTGCACTCGGCAAATACTCGGCAGACCCCAAAAAAACAAAACTCGGCAATATTCGGCCAATACTCGGGAATACTCGGCAACTTAAAAAATACTCAAATTTCTTTAAAAAAACATAAAATTGCGGCCAAAGCGTTTTCTTTCATTGCTATTAATGCTTTCTTTTTGTTGGGACCTTTACGATAGCCTTCAGTCTTGTGTCTGAGGATGCGCAAATTGGAGTTTAAACACAAAAAAGACTCTTAAAATAGCAAAAAAAAAACCTATGCATCTGTTGATAACTTGATATGTGAAGTCAACATTTGAATAAGCAGGTCGTGACCAAGTTGGTAGGTGGGACGATTAGTTCGAGCACGGGAGAATACTCGCCGAGTTTTGGAAAGCTATCCAGTATTTTTAATTACTAATCTGTCTACAAGCAATCAAAGCTCATGATTCTTTCAGAAGATTGCAAGAAGTTGCTTGGTCCAAAAAGGTGCAAAAATAGATTTTATTAAAATAAGAAAAATATTGCCATCAATGCGTAGAGCTCGAGAAAATATGCACTTTTAGAGAAAACGACACCTGAAACGGAGCCACAGAATGAAAGTTATGGCACATGCAAGTTTTTGTTGCTACATCTTCCCGGACCCTTTCCAAAAATGGCAAATTTTATTCTATGCTTGTGTTTTTTTCACCAAAAATCCAAAAAAGGAAAGAAATGCCAAAAAAGGAAAGAAATGCTGACTCGGCCGGTTCAGGATGAAACCGGACCGGTTTGACCGGTTTTATCCCAAACCGGTCAAACCGGTCCAGTTTACTAAACGGTTCGTGCTTTAAAATGTTGGAACCGGCCAGTTTGGGATAAAACCGGTCAACCGGTCCGGTTTACTAAACGGTTTGTGCTTTAAAATGTTAAACCGGTCAAACCGGCCGGTTCCGGTTCCGGTTTGACCGGTTTTTAAAACACTGAGGATAGGTAGAGGAACTAACCTTCTCTGGACGTTGATCTTAGTTTGCAAGTCTCACATTGTTGAGATCATCCCATGTTGCCTCAGAATTCTTGATCTTTCATGATCACATCTAGGGTGCAATTTTGAGCTCCAACAGTAAACAACCAACTCGCTTTGAGCCTCAGATGGTGCTTGTGTGCACAATACCACTTCATTCCTTGATATTCGTGTGATGTGGAACCCAAGGCGATAGAGACCTCCGCAGTAAGCATACAACACAATTGCCATCTGCTTGTTCACAATGCACGAAGAAGGGTCTTATGACTTAGGCTTACTAAAGGCAGCTGAACCTGAAACAAATATTGATACCATTCTAAAAAACAAACAAAACAATTCTATCTTAATTTTACAATTAAGAGAAATCAAGTTGCATGAGGAAATTGTGAATAATACTTTTCAGAGGTCTGTAGTAGTACAACAAATTAAATAATGGTATAATACAAATCTTTACCCAATAGCAAGTTTGAATAGCAGCTCAACAGAGAGCTTATCTTAGTAAAAGAGTTGAATAATGGTTCAATAAGGGCTTATCACCAAATGACAAAATATAAGTACATAACATGTTGTAGATAATTTTTATTACAGTCAACTAGCTTGAAACCAAGTCAAAAGAATTAAATATTGTCAAGTAGCTTCTAATGCAGACACGTTCCATTTAAGACACTATTTATTTTGTTCCATAGAGAATTTATTTTAGCTTGCAGCTATGTTGCTAGGAAACGGGTACAGGTACGAAACACGGAAATGCCAATTTTCAAAAAACCTTGGGTATGAAACGTTACGGGAAACATCTGTACAATATATATGCATAGTACTCATTTTAAAATTGTACTCCATAGACCATAAGAGATAAGTATAACTGATAAAACACTCAATATTTTGTATTCATTGAAATGATATATTAGTATCATGTATACTCATCTCTAGGATGTTTCGAAGGAGTTTCTGTTTCGGAAACGTTTTGAGGGCGAAACATGGGGGGAGGGGGGGGGGGGGGGGTAGGCGTTTCTAGGTAATAGAGGTTTGCAGCAGTCACAAATCTGTACTCAGTATTATGTAAAGTGTAATGTATGAACTGTAGAGCACTATTAGTATTTTAGGAATACCATTGTACGGGTCATACATCACTTACCTCATAAAATCTTATAACTTGTAAGATATAACATAGATATATCATATTATCATGAATGGAGTGGATTTATGATTTAGTTGGTATTGTTTACTGTTTCATTGTAATGAGTAGTCTATTTAGTATTCACCTTGGCAGTCATGTTTGTATTGTTCATACATTACATTGTAATGAGTAATCTTCGGCTTATACATTACATACCTAATAAAATCTTATGACTTACAAGTTATAACATAGATATATCATATTATTATGAATGGAGTGGATTTATGATTTAGTATTTATTGTTTAGTACTACATTGTAATGAGTAATCTATTCAGTATTCATCTTGACACTCGCATTTGTATCGTTCAACTATACAAGTGTGAGTTCCAAGGTAAATTACTAAAATAAAATAGATTGCTCATTACCCAATACTGTATTTCGGATTTCCAATCCCAATGGGGTAAGAATGCAGATGTAATCATGTAAGTTTGTTGGAAGCTTGAATTTATCAATAGTGACACTCAGTCAACTAGCCTACCTGGGTTTCAAATTTTCATCGTTTGAAGTTGAACTTTGAATCTTTGAGAGATTAGTCTTATAAGAAGTAGAACAATTTCCAAAATGAGATCTAGCTAGCTCCCAACTTCAAAGATAGATAATGATTCATGAACATTGAAAATAAATGAAAATGCTTGTGGTTACATAACCTGTTACCCCTATAGATTGTGCTGTTGTATTCCTTGAAGGCTTGAAGATGAGGCTTGAACTTTGAAGTTTGAACAATGAAAAGCAAAAATGCAAAAAAGTAGAATGCCTCCTTTAAGTTTGACTTGCGAAAATTGTGAGTAGTCTGTTGAGAAGTAGAACCATTACCATAATGATATCTAGCTAGCTGCCAACTTCAAAGACAGATAATGATTCATGAACATTGAAAATAAATAAAATATTTGTGGTTTTATAACCTATTACCCCTGTAGGTTGTGCCGCTGCATTCCTTGAAGACTTGAAGATGAGGTTTGATCTTTGAAGTTTAAACAATGAAAAGTGAAAATGCAAGGAAGTAAAATGCCTCCTTGAAGTTTGATCTGTGAAAATCGTGAGTAGACTTAGCAAAGGATTGTTATGACAAGTTGAAACCCTAGCACTCTAGCATGTAGTTGGACCATTTGCAAAGAAGTCGTGGAGAGAAAACTCAAAAAAATGACCTTTTTTCATTCTGGGCATTTTATACTCATCACAAACATTTTTGGCAGGTTAGTCACTAGTTTTTGGAGTATGAAGAGATTATTCACTAGAAAATCAGCAATTAATACCCCATACATCTGGCTCTCATGACGGAAGGCCTTCCTTGCCCTGATAATGGGGGATCCCTATCTATCTATATTGGATAAGGTATATATAGTTAGTTAGGTTGGGAAAGGGGGTGCCCCCCTCCCCTCACCCGCCCCCCCCACCTCCCCAAACTATCTTATCTATCTAGGCCCCATATCTATATAGAAAGGCAGATTGATCAACACCATCTATAGTTCTCTCAACATGACATGGTGTTGGTTCTCCCTTTATCTATATGGGATGGAGATGCCTTCTAGAAATGACTCCACCGGACTGGGATGGGCGGTTACAGAGGGAAAATTTAATTGCCGGCTGTTTGTATCGTGATTTATCGCCAATTTTTGGCAAATTTTGAATCTATGGATATCATAACGAGCTAAGTTTCATATGTTTGGGATTAAGTCAAAAACTTCCAAGGAAAGAAAGAAACAATTCCTCAAGAATGTTTATGAGGTTTACTAAAAGATGTGATTGGTTACAAAAGTCTAATGAGATGGACTGCCCTCCAGAGAATTATGAAATCCACAATTTGGAATAAAGGAGCCATGAAATTTACCGAGGACACAATTGATCTTTGAAAGGGCCTAAGGAGCCAATGAATGGGGGTGTTCACATGGATAAGTGCCTTTCTGACAACCTCGGTAGCTTTACTTCAATAACTAGAATGCAGAAAATGCAACTTCTGTAAATTTTCTGCTCAAAAGCATTTTATTTAAAAAAAATTCACCAAGAACAAGTTTTGAGTTCAGAAGATGACTTGAGTTTTCTGAAAATATTTGCCCCAAGTACAAACACATAAAATCCTGTTAGTTAATAAGGAATAAAATATGCGGAATAATCCCTCACATAGTCGCAATAGTAGAAACTAATATACATAAAATATTACAGATCTCAAATAAAAGTGCAGAATAAAATAACATAACACAAAGAGACAATATTTAACGTGGTTCACCCAATTTGGGCTACATCCACCAAGAATCACTTGCTCAGATTTTATTACAAGCCACCGCTTTCTCAATACAATACCCAGATCTGTTTGGAGCTATATGCTCAACAAACTCTACAAAATTCACACCCAAATTCAAAACACATCTGCAATGTTACTATGTTACTACCATATGCATAAAACCATATAAGTAGACAACTGCTTAAGCAATTTTACAAAACCGCGGGTATCAAAACCATGGGCAAAAACCGTCCCATAAACCTATGGGAAAAAATCCCGCCCATATGAGAAAAACACGTTTTCCGGTATATTGGGCACGTTTTAAGGCCAATTTTTTTTTTCTCAGGAGCTGCGCCCCCGAACCCTTGCTACCCGGGGCTACCACCCCTGGACCCCCGCTCGAGGCCCGGCCCGGCCCCGAACTCCAGCGAGGATACATGAAAAGTGTACAGTACTCTTAGTGTACAGTCTTCAACACTTTCACACATGAAAACAGGCTCCACAACCTAACAAAGTCCTAGCACAACAATGCACCTGATTCAACCTTGTCAATATTGCTTTCCAATCCTTTAATTGGTATTGTAATAAGCATAATTGGAGATGAGGGTATCTACTCTTCCATTGGAAGAAGAATCAATTTAATGTCTGTGCTCCAGAACCTCAAACAAATGGATTATGACGCTGCATATTACAAGACATCCAAAAATGTAGCTAAGAGATTGAAATCTCCAACTTAAAAGAACTTTAAAGAATTGATGCTTGATGACTGAGTTTGCCAGAGTTGTATGATTAAAAACATAGACTAAAAAATACCCCATTAAAAGATTTTATAGAAGACATTTACTATTTTTGATTTCTTTGGATTTTCTGTCCAGTGACTTCCTTTCAAGGTTTTTGTACTAACAATGTATTGAAATGTGGATCTAGATTAGAAGAAACAAAACTATGGCCTGCATGCGTTATTTAACTTATCATGCAACAATTTTATGATTTGAACTTGAAGCAATCTAATGAAGGAAATTCCTCTCAAGCAGGCGGCAAATTATCTAGAAAATAGGGAAAAAAATTAAGGCAATGCGTAGTGGTTAAATGCATATATTCTTTAAATATTGAAACCTAGTCTGCACTGATTTTTTCTCAATCATCACTAGTCCTTTGATCCTCTAACTGGCGTAATTCAATACTAGCCAGCTAGGAAGCATGGATACGCCCAAGACCCCCTTGTATCCCCTTTGATACGTATCGGATACGGATACGGATACGATACGGATACATACCAAATACGTGCCTGATATGTACCAGATACATCAAGATACGTCACGGATATGTACAGGCGTATCCGTGACGTATCCTGACGTATCCCGTACGTATCCTGCAGTAAATATGTCTTTTTTAAGTTTTATTTCATTTTTAAGTAAATACGTATCCTGCAGTAAATATGAAATGTAAAATCTTAAGCATATTGTATGTTTTTGAAAATTTGAATATGGACCCTAGTATATTTTTCAAATTTCAAGTTTTGTTTGTATTCATGTTGACATGATATTCGTATATCATATGTATGGCAGCCACATGATCAATAAAAATGCAAAGTCTTAAGTAACTGTATATTGAATGCTTTGAACATTGATTCAAGTTTGGTATTACTATTTCAGTTTTTTATGGGCTAAAAAATGAGTAAAATGAGTAGATGTACATAAAAAATTATATATATATATATATATATATATATATATATATATATATATATGTACGGACATATCCAAGACGTATCGTATCCAAGGGTTTTTTAAAATTGACGTATCCGCGTATTGTATCCGTATCCAAACCAATACTTGTATCCGTGTCCTGGCAACATAGCTAGCCAGTTTTGATGCTAAAAACCTTACTTTTTATTTCACGGCATCCAGGGAAAAATACAGGGACGAAGTAATTTATTGCAGAATCTTGCGAAATTTCCAGAGATTCAGATAGCAGGCTACCATCTCAAACAATTTCTATTCTTATCTTTATTTTTTCAACAGAAGCTTCTTGAGGACTGTACACTGCTTGGTTCAAGGTGCTAACAGCCCTGGTGTATTCAGTTACAAAAGGCTGTGAATTATGATTTCTTCTTACACTCTTGCAAATTTGGGCTCATCTAGGGTTCAAATTCCTTTATTACAGCTGCTGTTTACTATGATCTCTTTCCCACACTGTTTTTCAAATTTCGGCTGGATTAGGGTTCAAATCCTCTATTCCAGATGTTGAATTTATATTTTAAGATTTTAATCTGATTGCTTTGGAGTTTTTATTTATTTATTTATATATTTTCCTCTGTTATAGCCTGCTGGAAAAAAAAGATTGGCCACAGAGCAAGAAAGGATAGACCTCTGGCCCATAAACATTGTTCGAGCCCCAAGCAAGACAGGGAGACCGGCAAGCCACAGGTTGCAGGAATGCATTTTCCAAGAATGTCGCAAACGGATGATCAAAAATAGTTGTTCAGTCCCTATCCCAGAAAGGGAGAACCTGCAAACAGCAGGATTCAGGAAGTTTTGTTTCAAGAGTGGTGACAAGAAAAACTATTTGGTTCACAAGCCAGAAAAGGAGAAACCACAAACCTTAGGCTAGAGGAAAAGGTATGCTCCAACAATGGTCAGAGGCTATTGGCCTAAATTTTTTTCAATCCCCAATCAGAAAGGAAAAACCAACAAATCACATGTTACAAGAAGATATGCTTTGATGCCATTGGATTACACTAAAATATATTCCGAGTAAATATATAAAACGTTTATATATTGATACAACATAATATAAATTATTTGAGCTAATGTACAGATACAAATAATGAAATACAAATAAGTTACAAGTGGTGTGTAGGTAGGGAAATGTCCCTACATGAGGATGTGCAAGGACAACAATATAGATAACACACAGTATCCTGGTATTGGGTAACTCAGCTTGGCAGCATTGTAGATGCAAGTCTTTACTTACCAAGGTGCAACGTCATGCACAGAGAGATTCTAGGATAATCACGCAAGAACAATGTTACATTGAAACACAAATGTTACCTTATATGCACGGCCTGATGTATGATATCTTTAAAGGTTAGCTACTTCACTACTGGCTAAGATTTGTTTGTATCTCATCATCTGGCTAGCAAATGTCATTATTATGTACCATCCAGTCAAAATGCAACAGTTTGCCAACCTTTGAGAAGACAATTTGTTCATGTCATCTCTCCTATTGGGGTTGATTATTCCATTTTAAATCTATTACAGAGCTCCATACAAAGACCATGTATAGAAGCAGCAGATGCATTTGCTATAAAGAACAATGAATAGTAAAAAGATCTAGCATTATGTTAAGATTGAATTTGTTGGTAAAAGAATCCTAATGGACATGGGGGATGCTACGGCCTTTCATAGTGGGTGATGCAATGAGAGGATGTTTTTTAGTATATTGAAAATTACTAAAATGAAGAGAGTTGTGTTTTCTGTGAACAGATAACCACTTGGATGGTGTTTAGTTGCATTTTTGTGAACAGACACTTGGATGGCATTTAGCTGCATTTTCTGTGAACATATAACCACTTGGATGTCATCTAGTCGCATTTTTTGGGAACAGAACTACCTGGAACAAGTGGCATAAACGCAAGATTCCACCCAAAGACTCTAGGCATAACATCTTGCAAGTAAATTATAGCTGGCATAAATACTGAAATGCTTTACTAGTATGATATTTTTCCTAAAGATTTGTATGTAGAATAAACTTAACTATGAAATATGTATGTTGACAATTCACAGTATCTTTTAAGTAATTGATAGTTGTAGGAAATAATGAAATACTTTTCTAGTATGATATTTTTCCCAAAGATTTGTTATGTAGAATGAAATGGCTATTATATATATATATATATATACATATATATGTTGAAAATTCACAGTGTGCTTAACATGTTATCCTTTTACGTAAGCAGAAATATCAATCAGATTACTAGACAAAGGATATGATCTGGAAATTAATAGACATTCTGTTTCCCTGGGCAGTGAGAATCACAAGTTCAGCTATGGATATGCAAGTTCTCCAGGGAAAAGATCATCAATGGAAGATTTTTTTGAAACACAGATTTGTGGAGTCGATGGTCAGATAGTTGGCTTATTTGGAGTCTTTGATGGTGAGTTTGTATGTATTTTATATTGTGGTGATTTAGATAGAATGTTAACATGCTCTGTTCAAGTTGGTGTCTTCATGAGATGTTCAGTTCTTGCATAGCGTGGCAAGTGATTTCTTTTACTTTATTTCTACTTTTTTTGGTTTCTAAATCTTGTTGCATTTTATTAATATACTCTTGCATATATAAATCAATGTTCATTAGACATAATTGGATACGACTTTTTCGATTCTATTGTATCCCCCAGAGATCAGCTCTTGCATATTATGTTAAGCAATGTTTATCAGCTTTACTTGGATATGACTTTTTTCCATTCTAAGGTATCTTACAGGGATCAAATCTTTATATTATTTAAACCTCAAAGCAATGTTCATTAGACGTATTTGGAGATGAATGTTTTCCATTGTAAGATATTCCACAGAAATCATTGTTTAAGATGACTGTTTCCAAGTGTGTAAGCTTTAGCTATAGGCTGGCAGTTTTTTGAGTTTTTATGATTAACCCTTTTGAGGGTTGTGGTGCTATAAGCAGTAATATGTCCAGACTAGTTGATACATTTCCTTTATAAAATGACTAAAATGATATGATGAAATTTCAGGCCATGGTGGTGCACGAGCAGCAGAATATGTGAAACAGAACCTATTTCTTAATTTGAGAAACCACCCTAAATTTAGCAGCGATATAAAGTTGGCAATAGGTAAATTCCCCTGATTACATATACAAAGCATGATTGCAAGTTTTGAGCATTAATACTTATGCCCAATTTGATGTTCAATATTTGTCCTTTGAACTTGTGTAGCTGATGCATACAAGCAAACCGATTCGGATTTTCTGAAGGCAGAAAATAATCAGCACAGAGATGCTGGTTCAACTGCATCAACTGCCGTTCTTGTTGGAAATCGGTTGCTGGTAGCTAATGTTGGGGACTCTCGAGCTGTTCTTTGCAGGTCTGGAAAAGGTGAGTCCTATGCGTTGCCTTTGGTTTTACTATTAACATTTGTTTGTTAATATGAATGATATTTTGGATATGAAAGATTTGATCACACAAAACTCATTGAAAATTATTCAATCTTCACACTGAAACATATATAGGCTAGCGTCTTCTTAAGATAAGGAGTCGAGCCTTATGACAAGTAGGCTAGCAGCTATAAAATCTCTACAATCTCACCTCCGCTTGAGAGAGGCTATCATATGTCATAAAAAGTTGTAAGTGCCTTACCAAGCACCCCGGTTTGGTGTTTTGGTGTGGACTTACATTTGCAAGTTAATTGATCCGAGATTAAATTCCGTAACTGGCATGTCTATGCCATGCAAGTCTAAAACCTCCGCTTGAGAGAGGCTATCATATGCCATGAAAATTTGTAAGTGCCTTACCAAGCACGGTTTGGTGTTTTAGTGTGGACTTACATTTACAAGTTAATTGACCTGAGATCTTATTCTAATCTATCACAACTCACGTACAACAATACTATGATTAATAATTTAATACCATCTGTGTGATTTGATAACACATTCTAGGATATTTCCAACATCCACCCCCTAGTATGAACATAAGGAAATGAAATACTGCTCAAGAATTGAAGCAAACATGATCTTGACACATACTCTGATGGAAAAGGGAACTCATCACCCAATCCATAGATGTGAACTCATCGACCAATCCTTGGGAACTCATTGACCAATTTGTGGATGGGAACTCATTGACCAATCCATGGAAACTCATCGAGCAATTTGTGGATGGGGACTCGTCAACCAAAACAACAAAAGTAGTAGAAATGGCCTCATCACATCTATGATTAAAAAAAGTGGTATGGACTTCCTCTTTATTTTTAGGAATCACCAACACAGTGTATCGTTTGCAGTGAATGTTCAATGTACATGTGTGTTGCCACCTGATTGTGAACAACATAGGTGCTCACCCTTGCCCCTCAAAACTATCCTTGGAGTTAGTCGATTTGGTGCAGATGTTTTTTGCCAATACTGCATAGCATAGTGCAATCCCTGAGTTAGTGGTGACCTTGAAGTTGCCGATTGGGCCTCCCAACTCCGTTGTGTATGACCTCCGCGGAATGTTATTCACTGCACCCTCACTCCCCACCCCCCATGGGATTGACACATCCATTCCAATTGGATGTTGTGTTCACTCAATATTGCATCCATTACAAGGAGAAAGTTTGACTCCTGATTTTGACAATGAGGACATACATTCTTTATTGAACCAACTCTAATAAGATAACACGTATGTGAACTACTAGACTTTTCACAATTGGCAACTTTGACAAATTATTGACTAATAAAAGAAACATAACAACAACTTTAAATACCAAAATTTAAACATATATCCCCCAATAATAATTATACAAAACAAATATAATAACAAAAAACTAAATAATATACTTACAAAACTAACATATTGATATAGTCTTAAAAACTATTGGCAATAGAAATTATATTACAACAGTTTCTAACTTATCACTAAAAGAATTAAAAAATTTAAATGACACCCAAGGAAACACCTACTTTAGACTTAATTCTTGTATTTTGATGTCAAACTCTTAAAAAAAAACAAACTAAAACATTGATCAAGTTGAATGGCGTTGACCATAACTACATGGTGATGTAGGAGGGTCGACTGCTACGTGGGCATTGAAGTGGAGGTTGAACCGGTGAATTACCAAACGAAATAACATGAACGTAGCAAATAACGGAACTGATCCAAAGATGTTGACCTCTTACAGAGAAGCTCGTGGACTGTTTGGAGAAATAAAGCGCGTACTGGCAAAACAACACTTTAGAATCCGTTGAGGTAGCTGACGGACGTCACTGGACTGGGACGTGATAGCATGTGGATGGCAGATGTGATTCAAGATTAATGCACAGGTTTTACAATCATGAAAGGTGCTGGATAGATTCCATTGAGACACTGTAGCTGGGTGCCTTGTTTGCTACCACTAACTTCGGTTTGCTAACTTTGATGTGATAAAGGGGCAACTCCGCTGTGTTATTGTCCTAGCTAACGAAAGTCTCCATATTTTTATGCCTCAGAATAGACGTGTCTAATGTGTTTTGTGTTGGTATTGAGTAGAGAGAGGTGCTGCGGTTTAAGAGTTTATCGCAACTACTTAAAAGGATGCGCCCAAGGAGTAGAAGTAGATTTTATTTTATAGATTGAAATTTGCAGCTATGTGAGAGGCACAACATTGCTGGAGCAATGTGAAATTTTGAAGATCTCAAGATCAAGCCTTAGCAAAAGTGCTCATGCAGATCCGCATGCAAGAGACGTTCAAGAAGGAAAGAGCTTCTTCTTGCCCGTAAGAAAGTTATTTGGTTTATCTCCAAAGCAAATCCTCTTCTTGAAACGTGGAGGATGCCATCCGGGGCAAGCGTAATAAGAAAAAAAACACTATTTTCAGAGAGAGCCGACTTTGAAACCAATTGAAAGATTTGGTCACACCAAATTCATTGAAAATTAGTTAATCACAACACTGATACATATAGGCTAGTGTCTTCTTAAGATAAAGAGTCACGCCTTATCACAAGTAGCTACACAATCCCTACAATCTCTCACAACTCACGTACAATAATAATACTACCAATAACATCTATGTGATCTACTAACACATAGTAAGATATTTCCAACACGATGTAACGATTTTTGGGTTCAGTTGGAGTATGGAAAATTGAGTAAAATGTTTGGGTCGAGTTGGAGTATGCTAAATTGACGAGTAAATTTTCTCTGCATGCAACTTATGTATGGTTTTTAAACAAGTTAAAACGAGTTACTTGGAATATTCTTTTTCAGTTAATTTCGGTGCACTTCAAGGCTTTTTTAATTTTTTCTTTGTTCTCACACTTCATATTTTTTGTTTATGTTTTACATCGTTGTAGTTGGATATTATTGGCTAGATACAAAAATGTGTTTAGAGAAAAATAATCCATTTCATACACACACAGCATAGGAATGGATTTATTATTCTAACACAACACCGATGCATTAGCTGTTGTAGCAATTGTCATATGACTAAAGCAATTAACTGATTCCCACCTCTATCGGCTTTAATGTGGTTATAAATCAATAAAGAGGTTAATAGAGCTTATCCAATACCAATGCATGTCTCCTTTGGTTAAATTTTACTGCACTTTAGGGTTCACGTTTCCCTTGCAATTTGAGTAGTTTTCGCTATTAATTGACAGTTTTCCAAAAGAAATTGTACTGGGGATTGCAATTTCGTAAAACAACTTAATATGCTGAAGATATTGGCATTGATTTAATTTTAGTGGTGTTTGGCATATTTTAGATGGAACTATAGTGCAATTAGGAGTATGATTGTAAGAAACGAGTTTTGGATACTGCCAGTCCATATCTATTTATTGACAACGCAGTCCACAATCCTTATTTCCTATTTGCTCTGAGATATTACATCTCCTGTTTCAATCTTACATGGCATTGCAAAAAAACACCTTCCCTCCTGTCAAATCTTTCCGGTATGGAAACGGATTTGCTCTGTGGGAGAATTGTTTCAAATACACCCGAAATGCTGGGGTGTTCCTGGAAACAGCTTAGAAATGGCACCTGCATTACCAGGGCATATTGGGGACACCCCAGCATATCTGGAACAAAGGGCACATCTCCGAGCTTTAAAAAAACCTAAAATACTAACCCCTCTCCAAACCCTCATACACAAACATAACAATAAAAATAAAAAAATTATATATGTGAAAGCCAACAAACTGATGCCTGCATGAATTACAAAGAACTGCTGCCTTGATTCATTCTCTCATTGCTGCAAAGTAAATTGAGAATGCAAAGGCAAGGATTCCTTCATTCTTTCCCCTCTCATTCATTGCTCACAAGCATTTGAGAATTTCTCTTAGCTCTGTGCGGCATTTGAGAATATCTCTTATCTTTGTTCGTATTTGTGTTACATCTAGGGAAGACTATGAATGTTCATTTTTGACTATCTAGATTGTAATCTGTATTTTGGACCTATAAGTCAGAATTACTAAACAATGTTTTAATTTTGAAGTCTTAAAATATTTGTGGGTTTGTTGGGACCTTTTATGCCCAGGGACTGGGTTCGTGGAAAATCAGCATTCTCATAACCGTACCCATACTCGTTTCATGATAAATTAAATCTCAAGAGTTTTGAGCTTCTCTTCGTAGTGTTGCATGATTGTGACTCTTTTATAAGAATTGCTTAAAATTTGTTAATTACTATCTTTACAATATATCAAGTTTGTCATACAAAAACTTGGCGAGTACTCGTGAATACTCACCATTCTAAAAAGTGGCACAAGACTTGCGAACTGATTCTGTGCTCACAAGAAACTTGCTGGAAAATCGCCTGAAAGTCGAGGAGTCATTGGCAAAAACTCAGCTAACACGCTGATTACTTTCGAGCAATTTCGCACATGCCTTCTCCATGAGCTGTGTGATAGATTGAAAGATTCAGTGGCGGTTTTGGAAACAGGATTCAGTGGTGATTTTGGAAACAAAATATGATGCACAATGCACGTTATGACCACTTTTATCCATTTAGTGTTAAGAATGCTGGGAGCTTGCAGGTAAAATGCTAATGTGCCTGTATGTGCTATCTCTTATTTTCCAATTCATAACACCTATATGCCTTATTTTGTATTGTGGCTTGAACCAGCCTCCAAACAGTGGATTGAAGCCCTATAAACCCTTGTTCAAAGTTTTTAAAAAAAAAACTGAAGATGCTTCTATTAATAATACAAAAATACAAAGTCTAAATCAATAAACAATTACAAACTTGGTCAAGCCATAATACCATATGTACAAAACACTAAAAGTCACAGTATCTGATAAGTCTGGATTGCTGTCAGAGAGCATTGGTACCGAGCACTCCACGCAAGCATTCCTTTATCTTTTCGAGAGTGGCCCGCTCCTTTGGAGTCTTAATAGAAGAGTTATATAGCTGCATCCAAATAGAGGAAAAAATCTGAGTTTGCTGAATAACTAAAGCAGTACATTTCCCAGTGAACAGTTGTTGGCAACAGATTTTCCATATGTGAAAGAGGATAATTAGACGGCAAGTGTCCCAGATGGTTGTGAGGATGGAGGGGGAACAAATGCCAAGCAAGTCAGTTTTCTTATTAAAATTGCAAGGAAAGAGGTTTGGAGTGGAGGTTTGGAGAGAATCCCAAAGTTGAGCAACAAATGGGCAGTGCTAGAAGAGATGTGAAATACTTTCAGGAGCTGAACAGAAGATACAATTGTTGGCAGCAAGACCAATCTTAGCTAGGCTGAGGCCAACGAGAAGCTTCATATGGAGAATCAGCCATCCCAAAAGTTGGCATTTTGCCTCACAACTTGGGTCTGCCATATCGTGTACGCCATATGTTGCCATTAAGAGGTGGAAAAGGACATAGACCACTTGTGGTTGAGGGAGTCTTCAAGTGACAATGGGGCTGAATCAAACAATACAAAATTCTTGGCGTGAGAGTGTTGATGGCAGCCAAGGTTGGCCAACGCCAATCTTTCCAAAGAGTTGAAGGATTATCTGTGACTTTGAGAAGGACCTCAGGCGGGATCAATAATAGAATTGTGGAATAAACATTTTCAAGTTTAATGGGCAAGTTGAACTTTTGGTGCAATAGTGGCGAAGAGAGCCGATTGCTAGTGTTCTTGTCCCAAATGTCTTTAACTGTAATGATGCCTTTTTTTGCTAAGTATTTTACTTTGAAGTCATGTTGGACATCAAGCGGAAGGTTGTTGGATTGAATAACCTGATTCCACTAGAGGTTGGATGAAGGAATACTTAATCCATGCCGGAGTGATTGGTGGTGCCATTGAAGAAATGGGGCCATAACCTGCTATGCGGTTCAATTGTGCCTAAGCAGAAAAGAACCAGAAATATCTAAATAGGCTGCATTTAAGAGTTTATCTTCCCATGAGGTACGATTGCACGTGCCTTTGTAAGAGGCTTACCGGATTCGTTCCCTCACAAGAATCTTCTAAGGCTCACAACCCTGAATGGCTCTTGCCACCCATTTCGCTGCAAGGCATTTCCCTTGTTGCTGCGGATCAATGATTTCGAGTCCACCAGCAGACTTACGGTGAGTGCAAAGTGTCCAAGAGATGGAAGCCATCCTCTTCTTTCTAGAATTGTTACTCCGAAGGAAGCTGCGAACCAACTTTGTGAGCTTGTCATATGCAGATTTGGAGGGAAGCGAATAAGAAGAATAATATGCATGACTAGCTAGAAAAATTCAATTAATAACCAGCAGCTTGGCAGCAGGAGAGAAAAATTTACACGACCAATTATCAATCTTCTTATGAATTTTATTAAGCACCCAATCCCACATATCCCGAGTGATAAGTGAATGCCAAAAGGGATGCCCTGGTAACGTGTGATCTTCCCATGGGGAGTGATAGCCAAAGTTGGAGGAATCCATGATATATTTGGATCACTTTTAATGTATATCACTTTTGTTTTATGGCTGCTTAGCTTGGACCCGGGCATATTGCAATAAATATCAAGAATTGCCTAGGCATTATCAATCTCTACTTCATCATTTTGCAAAAAAAGGAGAGAGTCATCAGCAAAATGAGAGTTAAGAGCATAAGAATTTAGGAAGAGAAATTCCTTTTAAATCTCCTTGATGGTGTGCTCATTGAAGCATATACCCAAGAGCATCAACAACCACCACATACAAGAAAGGAGCGAGTGGACAGTCCTGCTGAATGGATCGTTGGAGGTCAAAGGGTGCTGTGAGGCTGCCATTAACCATAACCTGAGCACATGCTTCAGAAAAAAGCATTTGAGTATGGTGTCTAAAGCGTGGCCCAAATCCTAGCCACCCAAGCATTTTGAGGATAAACCGCCATCGGATGCGGTCATAAGCTTTGTCAAAATCAATTTTGACCAAAAGTGCATCCTGATCCGTATCTTTAGCACATTGAGCAGTTTCCAAAGCATAAAGGATATTATCCAAAATATACCTGCCTTGTAAGAAACTAGTTTGCTCCGTCCGAACAATGTCTTGAGCAATCAATTTAAACTTCATAGCAATAGCCTTTGCAATGATTTTATATGAAACATTGAGAAGAGTAATAGGGCGCCAACCACAAATCTGATTTTTATTTCCAGCTTTGGGAATAAGTTCAAAGTTTTATAGTCGTGGTTTGTAATTTTATAGGGTTGGTGGATGTCTAATATTATATTTATAATTTTATATAGGTTGAGGTCTAATATTATATTATTATATTTATGCATTGATTACTATTTTTGGTATAAGCCTTATAATTTCTAGTCGATAATAATGTTGAAGTCCTCTCCATTAGTCAGTTTAATAAGGTCGATTTCTTTACTCTCTCTCTCTCTCTCTATATATATATATATATATTACATATATACAAGTTATAATCGGTCTATTACGTATATTATTGTCATTTAAAAAACATTTAGTTGGTGGCCTCTCCCAAGGCTCAAACCTTGAGATGGCCTAGACCTTAGGGTTTTGTTTAAACTTCATAGGGACATTGGGGGATCCGAGGAGCGGGGGAAGGTATGTGTTCTCTACATTCATTTCTCATGTTGTTTAACAGTGTTTTACATATTATTTCAGTTTATTTTATGTTTTTTTTAAAGAAGAGAGAGTTGCTGAGTCCAAAGTATGAGTCAAAATTTTGTGCTGCAGAGTAATTGCCAAATATGAGTTTTTGAACTATGATACGTATATCTTTGATTTTCTGTATGCTACTACTAGGCATATTCTCTTATAGACTTATACCTTCCTTGTAGACTTATTCTCTTATAGACTTATACCTTCCTTCTCACACGCACTCTTCCTTGTATGTAAAACAGGATATTGCAAAATCTGTATTTCCGTTGGTGTTGGCATTTGTGTGGTACTCTTATGCCTCTCAGCATGAACTTACTTTCATTGTTTCTTGGCACCAGCTGTTGCTCTTTCCAGGGATCATAAACCCAATCAAACTGATGAGCGGCAGCGGATAGAGGAAGCTGGAGGATTTGTAATGTGGGCTGGTAAATTACAGAGATGCCCACAGTTTTAATGCTGTTTTGAAAAGTACTGTGTTTGTTTTTTTGGATCAGGGATGGTTTGTTATAGCTCATCCTTTGTGTGAAAGTTCAGTAAAAGAATTTCCATATACTTAGGTACATGGCGCGTTGGGGGTGTACTTGCTGTCTCACGGGCATTTGGTGACAGACTATTGAAACAGTATGTTGTAGCTGAACCCGAAATTCAGGTATAAACAGATTCAATTGACAAAGAAAAACAAAAACAGAATTATGTTTTGTGATTGATTCTCTGTTCCGATAATAAGAAAGAAGCATCTTAAATAGTAGGCTTTTGATTTGAGTATTGAATTCAGGTTTAAACAGATTCAATATTGACAGAAAAATATTTCGCTTTTGGAATTGCTTTATCTGTCACCCATATAATAGATAACTGTCAAGAAGCACCTGAAGTATTAGGCATTTTATACGAGTATGTAAATTAATGTCTTCAAATAGTGTGTTGATACTCTGATATTTTCAATATCTGACCTGCATGGTTTGATGTGTGCCTCAGGTCAGAGTGTTCTTTTCCGGAATTTTTATTAGCACTTAGAATCTGTAAATTAGAAATACTTTCTGAATATGATCATGTAGTAAAGTCCTCAATGTAACAAACTTTGTCTCCAGTAGTGGACTTCGTCAGCCTATTTTCAATGTCTTCCTTTTTATGGTTAATTTTAATGTTTGAAATAGATGGCATTAATGCCTTCACATGTATAGGGTTTACCTGCTTTGGGTTTGCCTCTCCTTTGCTATTTTGACTCTGTTATTGTCGTGCTTTTAGTCTATGTTACCTGGAAATGCCAACCAGGGCAGCATACCTGCGTATTGATGTACCGAGTACTGATACCGTTTCTGGTACTTGTTTGAAATGTTTCTGAAACTCCAAAACAGTCCCAAGTATGGCTTTGCCATACAGGCGCCGTACCTGGGACTTTTTTGTACCATTTCAGGCTGTACCTGGGGCGTTTTCTGTACTATTTCAGTAGTTCTGTTTTTTAAATGCCAAAAATTAAAATATATATTTTTAATTACTTCTGTTTCAACTGTACTTCAAGAAAATCTAGATGATATATTCTAGAATCTAGATTGTAATTATGTACATATGAAAATTTTGAACTTTCATTAATACAAAGTGTTTTATCTTTTATGGAGAAAAATGAGTATTATATATATATATATATATATATATATAATGAAATACTTTTTGAATATGATCATGCAGTAAAGTCCTCAATGTAACAAACTTTGCCTCTAGTAGTGGACTTCGTCAGCCTATTTTCTATGTCTTCCTTTTTATGGTTAATTTTAATGTTTGAAATACATGGCATTATCTCCTTCACATGTATAGGGTTTACCTGCTTTGGGTTTGCCCCTCCTTTGCTATGTTGACTCTGTTATTGCTGTGTTTTTAGTCTATGTTACCCGGAAATGCCAACCAGGGTAGCGTACCCGCGTATTGATGTACCGAGTACTGGTACTGTTTCTGGTACTTGTTTGAAACGTTTCCGAAACTCTAAAACAGTCCTGAGTATGGGTTTGCCATATCGGTGCCGTACGTGGGATGTTTTTGTACCATTTCAGGCTGTACCTGGGGCGTTTTCTGTACTATTTCAGTAGTTCTGTTTTTTAAATGCCAAAAATTAAAATATATATTTTTAATTACTTCTGTTTCAACTGTACTTCAAGAAAATCTAGATGATATATTCTAGAATCTAGATTGTAATTATGTACATATGAAAATTTTGAACTTTCATTAATACAAAGTGTTTTATCTTTTATGGAGAAAAATGAGTATTATGCATATATATATATATATATATATATATATATATATATATATATATATATATATCTATCTATCTATCTATCTATCTATCTATCTATCTATCTATATAGTACGAATGTTTCTGTGCTATTTCGTACCCAAGGGTTTTGTTTTGAAAATTGGTGTTTCCGCGTTTCTAATCTGAACCATTCCAAAACCGTACCCGTACCTGTTTCTTGGCAACCTAGCTTTTAGTTTACTTTTGGCTTGCAGCCTCCTTTCTCTTCTTACTTACACCATTTAATTCCTATTTTTTCAGAGGTTGACATTGTTTGTATTGTTTCTTCTCTTGGTGTTGGCCCATTCAAACGGAATTTGCATAGATACTGCTATGTAGAAATGAAACAAGAAAAATCAAAGAACTGATTGTGCAACACTCTGTGAAACCTTTAGAGCAAGGTTACCTCAAAATAACAAATGTCTCCATCTAATTGGAATTAGAACATAGTTACATATGTAGCCTATATTTTGCAGCTAATTATATTATTATTAATAGCCTATATTTTGGTATAAAGTTTGCTCTTACCTACACACAATGTATTATTAGCAAGATGTCCATGAGTGAGATTTCGGTCATAATTTTGTATTGTATATCTGAATTTGAACTATGTTCTATTCGCTTTTGTTACGTTACAAAAGAGAATATAACACTGTTCAATCCAGATACAAAAAAGTATGTCCATGAGCTATTTTGCTCCACAGGTCATTTTTTATTATTTTTAAGTCATGCATTTGTGGACAGTTTATATAGCATACTCTATTCTTTGTTAGTTTAATTACTTAGGGTTACTATGGGAATTAAGTTATATTTAAGGAATAGTGTTCCATTTTCTCCCCAAATATATTTGGAGGAAATCTTACTTTTGTATTCATTCTACAGTTTCAAACTGGTGCTCTCTTGAGTCCATTTGTTCTTATGGTGAAACATTGGATTTGCAGGTACAATCCATTCGGGTACATAGGTGCTCACGTTACATTTTATTGGTTAAATTTTTAATTCATTGATTTGCAAGTTCATGCAAATCTTAATCTATTAGAGTATGTTACCTAGTACATAGGAAATGGCTGTAGGGGTCACTTAAACACCTCATCGGATTGCACCTGCAAATTCAATGTTTTACCCAAGAACAAATGGACCCCAAGAGAGTGCTACTCTGGTTTGACTAAGTGACAAAAATGTATGTTGTTTAGGTATGCCACAAACCTTCTTTTGTTCTTAAGCATAAGTACCAAATCCGGCCGGATCTACACAAAATACGGCCTGATCCAGATTTTTCAGCCGACCCAAATAAATTCTGTCCGAGTCTGCCCTAATTTAGGAAAAAAATATTTTAAATTTAAAAAAAAAATTCTGTAGTTTTCTGGAAAAAACAGTCAACTATCAACCTTATATATTAAAGAATATAACATTTTACATTACATTAAACTGTAGTTTTCTGGAAAAAACAATCAACTATCAACTTTATATATTAAAAAATAAAACATTTTACATTACATTATTAAAACATTTTATTGTATTTGTCAAATTTTCATATTTATAAAATGTAACTCATATATTTTGGACCGGATTTTTCTGAACTTTTTCAAGAATTTTGGATTTCTGATTTTTTTGCCCTCCCGAACGGATCTGGATTTCTGGACCTGGTAACTATGGTATCAAGGAAACGTGATGTAATGATCACACGAGACACATATAAGAATGTAACCTGGTCTCAAACCCTTGTGGTAATCAAGTGTTTCATAACCTAGCTGGCATGTGGCGAGCTTATGGTGTAACAAATGTGCAGTAGCATAGTTCATGCCTAATAGGGTACCTTTGAAATTTACCCAAGCTCAACTTATATCTTTTATCAGGTCTAACGCCTACCCCACAAGAATGTAGCCCAAGCTTTACATACACTGTATTAAGAAAATGGTTGTGGGGGCACTTCCACACCTCATCTGATTGTACCTGAAAATTCAGTGTTTCACCACAAGAACAAATGGACACAAGATGGTGCTACTCTTGGTCTGACTAAGTGACAAAAATGTATGTTGTGTTTAGGTATACAACAAGTTTACTTTTGCTCTTAGGGATTGTGGTGTAACGGCAATGGGAGACGATTGTAAGAATGCATTTCAGTCTCTAACCCTCATGGCAATAAAGTGTTTCATAACCCCAGCCAACATGTGGCGAGCTTGTGGGGCAACCTTTGAAATTTCCTCGAGTTCAACCTTTGAACGTTCTCCAAGTTCAAAGGTTAAGAACATTGCTAAAGCTTACCCCACAAGAATGTAGCCCAAGCTTCACGTACACTGCATCAAAAAGAGGCCCATAGTCTCACCCAAGATTTAGGAAGCAAATAATTAAAAGAAAAAGAAAAATTCAAAAAAAACAACCAATTTATGTTCAGATATTAACAAAGTTAATGTGCACAGCACAATTTGTTCCTAAAAGGGTATCTTTGAAATTTCTCCAAGTTCAAATCTTAAGAACATGGCTAAAGCTTACCCCACAAGAATGTAGCCCAAGCGGTATGTACACTGCATCAAGAAGGGGCCCATGGTCTCACCGAAGATTTAGGAAGCCACAAAAAAAGAAAACAGAAAGAAAAGTTTAAAATAGCAAAAAATTCACATTCGGACATTAACAAAGTTCACTGAATATTCCTCCATATGTATTTTATAATGACCTCAGAATTTAATTTTAGATTACACTTGAAATTTTTTGTGTCATACACAAGACTTCAACATATAGTAGTTCTGATTTGATAGGCATCATTCACCCTTGAGAATCAAGAGATCCAACCAAATAATTATGAAAAGAAGAAACTGAATGGCCATTGACAACCTAAACATCGAGCAATGAGAACAGGAAATGTCAGTTTATCAGAAGTGACTATTTTATGACTGGCAACACTCTGATGATTGCTAGAAAATTATTGTCGATGTTTCCATGCTTTTGACTGGATCATATTCTCTTTCTACTTTCCTTCTTAAGACACTTGTGGAGAATTCTTTACATCTCTGACTAAATATTGAGCTGGCAGGAAGAGGTTGTTAGCCCTTGAGAATTATATGTTGAAGAGATCTAACCAAATAATAATGCAAAGAAGAAACGAAATGGCCCTTGACAATCTAAAGGCTAAGATTACGATGTCTTAAAATTTGATGTTGGTGATCTTAATATCATCTTATTTGTCTGCCCCAATCGAAGAATTTAATTCCTCTGCATCCTTTGAGGCATGGACCTTTGTGTTACATAATTGAACTAAATGTACATTGACTACAGGATGTGTCAGTTTATCATTTTATCATAAGTGACTATTTTATGACTGTCAACACTCAAATGATTGCTAAAAAGATACTGTCGATGTTTCCATGCTTTAGACTGGATCATATTCGTGTTCTACTTTCTTTCTTAAGACCCCTTGTAGAGAATGCTATACAACTCTGATTGAATATCGTGCTGGCAGGAAGAGGTCATTACTGATGGTGTTGAATTTCTCATCCTTGCAAGTGATGGCTTGTGGGATGTTGTTTCTAATCAGGTTTGTGTATCTCGATTGATTTTAGGGATATTTTAAGATAATAAGAACTCCCCCCCCCCCACCTCCCATATTCTTGTTTTATCTGAAGGAATGGATTTGTTAGTTCGGTAGTCAAGAATTGTATTGTTTCTAGTATGACTAATTTATCAATTTGTTCATTGTTGCCATCTGCAGGATGCAGTTGCTATGATTCAATTTATTGAGGATCCAGAGTACGCTGCTAAAAGACTCACAGAAGAAGCATATCGGAAAGGAAGTGCAGATAATATTACTTGTGTTGTTGTACGCTTTCATCACAATTAATGGCGGCATTCTCCCTTTCATTCTTGTGTGATTGGCATTTGTTGCTATGAATCCAGACTGCAATTCTTGTCCATTGTATGTATTAGTGCTTTAGCTCTGCATGTATCACGTGAAGCAGCCTTGTCCATTCCTAAAGTGGGCATCTTTTGTAAATGATTTGATTATTGTTTTTCTTTCATCAATTATAGCGTTTTTTAAGAGCCAGTTTAATCATTGCATTTCATTAGTGATATACCCTAGGATCTGGATTAGAGGTTACAGACTTTATCTATCAATGGCTGACAAGGGGACTTGTAAACACAGAAAGATCAAAAGCTATATACACTCTTGTAAACATCTCTTTTATTTGCAGCCGAATCCATATGTCTTATGCTTTTTGTTGAAGTTCGTCCAATTTGAAAGCCGTTAGAATCATGCACATTCAAATAGGAAACATTTTCTAGATAATTTTGGGGAAAATTTCCCTTTTTTGAGAAAATTTTGGTTGTATAAAGAGCTAGAGCTTTCATTGCTGATCTTTGGAGTAATTTTGATTTAAGCTAAACAGTCAGTTTGAGTAATTTTGATTTAAGCTAAACAGACACTGTTTGTATATGGCATGTACTTTTCGTTGATTTGAACTGTTAAGTTACGGTGGAGAAAAACAGTAGCATGTTTAAAATAATTTTTGATTTAACATTATTGTAATTTATACATTTTTTTTTTCAGTATTCAAGACCAAGAGGTAGCATTCATTTTGTGCAATATTAGACAGTTCTGGGTTCACTTGAATTAGTTAAAGCAATGCTGGCCTAACTTTTTCATATATTATTTGTGCGTAGTTTAATGTTTGCTTCAAGATGTATTTAGTAGGATGGAATTTTGAACAATTTTATCTCTAATTGAGGTTACATATGGATTGCTTGCTGCACACGTTGAAACACTGGCTGATGTTACAAAGTTTGTTAGTGTTATCAGGGCATAATGCCTTTGAATAGACATTTATGTTATCTTGTGGAAGATGGCTCTTATCATGTTATTGGAAGTGACGAGGGATGTAATGTTCGGAGATAAAATTGAAGCTTCCAGTTACACTAGTTTTGGTTGGAAAACTATAGACAATATGGTTAACCTCTCACCCATTATTTGTGATACTTTTACCTTAAGCTTACTCCGCAGTTTCAGTTTTGCCTGTTCCCAATAAAACCTTTCATTTAAGAAACAAACGACAAGCATTTAAAGTGCAATATAGGGAGTAGCAGTCCAAGTTGAAGAAATTGGACAAGATTGTTTGTAACACTATTTAAAGCTGATCTTCGAAAAAACAACATAACTAAAGAAGAATGCCAAGCACTTGAGGTAGTTAATCACAAAGAAGGGGACAACTCTACTTGAGATATGTATAAGGGTAATGCCACAGTATTTTTGAATATAAAGGATTACATAGAGAAGATGAGAGACTACTTGAATAATAGAGGTAGGTAATGAGTTCAAAATGTTCCATTAAATAAAGTTACTACAGAGGTGATTAATCTAATAAATAAATCTTGTAATAAGTCGCTGCAAAATGAGAAATTGACATGGAAAATGATTCTCAAAGACCTTATCATGCCTAGGTTTTATGGCAACTCAGTTGTTTATTTAAGAGTTAAAGTCGATATCATTGATTTGTCTACCTAGCAAGCTACCTGGCGGAGAAGTTGAAACATCTATTGGGAAAGACTCCTTTATATAAGAAAGCAGCATTTGGTGATACCCACTTGATCTTGCAAGCTTTAGTGGGAAAGACTCATTCCTTTTATAAAAGGCTGCAGCATTTGGTGGCATATTCGTAGCTCACCTAAACATACAATCTGGGCACATTCAATTTATAATGGAAATGGAAAAAAATCGGCCTCTGCCTTTCTATGATGTTCTCACTGTGAGAAATGTATACATTCTAGTAAAATCTTACTACTATTTGTCACATAAAGCTATAGTGATGCACATCTTATTTATTATTTACTAGGGCTTTGAGGATAGTTGATTTGGAACATGTGATCTAGGAAGAAACATTTTAGCAAAGTCCTAAAAAATTGAGTATTGAGACCAACAAATCAAAAGAGCTGCCAATAAAGCAAAGAAAAGGAGAATAGTACTTGGGACCGAAGAAGAATATAAGAAAAAAACCTTTTTACCTTACATTAGGATACAACAGAGTTATTACCTAGAATTATAATGAATAAGGCATAAAACTTACTTCAAACAATTTCAAAACCTTATGAAATAGCTCCAAAGTGCAAGCGACCTTTGAGAATTAATATGCCATAAATGTTTGTAGCTAACTTTTTATTGAAGGGATTTGTAAAATATTTTATGGAACTCAAAAAATAGGGCATGTATTTTGAACTATTTGTTAGATAAATGTCTCTTGGCATGAACTTTGAACAAAAAATACTCTTACACAATTGTGGCCATCTCTTGCTTTAAGTTTTGATATTATAGATAAAATAATAAATTCTATAGAGTTTTCACCTTTTTTAAATTTAATTGCTAGAGACCCTAAATAACTGATGGATAGATTATGAATTAACCATTCACTAAATTGTAATACTCAAAATAACATAATTAAAAAATAATAACTAAGAATACAAATATATGTTGTGTTTATGTACACATCAAATGTACCTACATTATTAAAAAAGTTGATGCTTTCACAACCACACCTTGAAAAATGAAGGAAAATCAAGAGCCATGCCTAAAATCCATGTGTACACACTCTGGAAGAAAAGATTTTTTCTACTTCTACTTTTAGTTTTTGTGGATGTAAATAGGATTAAGAGAACATCTCAAACTTGTATAGAAGATTTGCTCATGATTTTCCAAATCCTAGGTGGTTCAAAAGTCGAGGCAATTATTTGATGTAAGGGACTGGGAGTCCACTAACTATAAATAGATATAACTGCCATTCAATGAAGCCCAATTTCTAAATTCAATTAAGTTAATGCACAATGCATTGTGATCTCAATCTATCTCTTGGTGGTAACAAATTGGACATATGTCTTGATTTGTCTTGATTGTGTGAGACAAACTTGAAGATCTATGGGGGAGTTTAAGATCTATTTTTTTTTTCTATGGAAGGCTTCATTGTGTTGTTTACTAATGATATTGATTGAGACAATGTTTGCGGGAGGATTGTATGGCCTAGTTATGTAGTATTAGCACTTGGTTTCAATCCCTTGGAGGAATGCCATCTACATCAAAGAATGCCGTTGATGCTATTTAGAGTTGAATTAAGGCTTTGGTAGATTGGGTAGTTATCTAGGGCGGGGGAACTAGTTTTTTTCATGATTTGTTAATGACAGGCAGAAAAAATTGCTAATCATATATGTTAGTAGGGCTTTGTGGACAACCTAGCAACCGATTCAATTATCTTTATTGAAAATAAAATTAATTTTAAATAATGCTATTGATATTATTTGTTTTGAAGTCTTAGAAGTTGTTTTGGGAGATGATATTGAGCAAAATGAAGCTATATGGGGTTTGGGATAAAAAAAAAGTTAGGGAAGGTATGAGAAAATGAGTATTAAAATAAACTATATATTAGATAAATTAGCTATGAAATTCAAGTGGTGGAAGTTTGGGGATTTTTTCACTTGCAGGTTTTTCTTGGATGGTAGAGGTGTTGTATACCAAGTAATCCAATGTTTGGTTGTGGTTAACTATTTTATCTACTATAAAATGTAGTTTAAAATTGACAAGGGACGTTGGTTCCAAGTACTACCTAGGACACTCAAAACCCTTAATATGGTTGTGATATTATTACAAAATTGATTTGTAAGGCAATGAAAACCACACAAAAATGTCAATACTTATTATCATGGAAAAGGTGTGTCAAACTATGCGACAATATGTGTGACACTCAATATATCATAACCTCTGCCAAAGAATATTACTTTAAATAAGGTGAAATTGATTGGATCCTTCAACTTGATTATGAAAACATTACATTTAAATGAAGAGAATGTCACAAGTATGACCCTCATCTAAAGAGAGTCTCCATTTCTCGAAAAATCAAGGAGTCTTCCTAATGCATTTAAGGAAACTCTCAAATGAAATGATGAATTTGTTAAACTGAAATGGAAGCATATTATGGAAAGTAAATATTTTATTTGCCAACCTAGAGGGATCAATGAATTTCCAGTGGCTCGTAGCTTTAAAGAGCAAGACTCTAACATAAGATGAGTGCCACCAATCAACCTCTAGAACAACGTGCAAATACCCCACTCCACAATCTGTGAGTAAATTAGGAATTGAACCTTTGACCTAAACCACCTAAAAAAAGGCCAAGATCAAGTGAGCCCAACCTTAAAGGCCCATGGAAAGAAAATCTATAAAAGAGGAAACAAAATAACTAAAGAAAATATTGTGAAATTAGATAAAAATAACTTACACACGGAGGAAGATATGTATCTTGAAACTTGGGACAAGGGCAAGAGGGTTTAGGAGCATAACAAACTTATGATGGTGACATATAAACTTAAACAAGATCTAGAAGAACTAAAACATGTTCACAGTAAATTAGAAAACATTCCATTAAGTTCCTAACAAGGACAATTAAATGAGGAGGATCATCTCTCGGTTAAGGAAGGGGTGTTCCTTGGGGGATGGTGGGAGTAGTCTAGTGAGGATCGATGATTCTACTTCTATAAAAAAATGTCCTAGAATTATTTTCAAACAAACAAGAGACAAAAACATTACTGTTGATATTGATATTAGTTTTAGAAAGAGACAACGAGAGGAAGAATTAGAACAAATGATAAGATCTAGAAAGAAATGATAAAATATCTGATATCAACCAACCAAGCTAAATCGGAGGGAAACTCAGAAAGCATCAAAAGAAACAAACTAAAAATATGATAATATGTTGGGACATTAGAACTTTTCCCCTTATTTTTTTGGTTTTTTTCATCCGTATGATAATATATTGGAACATTAGAGGTTGGGTAATTGGATTGCATATTATTATAGTTTCCTCTATAGGGTGGCATGACATCTGAGGAATTTTTGTATACATTCGATTAAGTGGATTCCATAAAAAGAGATTTTCCTTCCTCTTTCCTCTCAAGAGTAATCCTCTTCCTAATGATGCCAATACCGTGTTATCATGACTTTCCTCCTTAAATGAAAGAGAAAAAGACTTGAATTTACCTATCAAGAAGTTTAGATGGTAACATTGCGATCCATTGTTGAGAAGCAACCATGGAATAATACTAAACTATAACAATGTCCTTATGGATGTCAATCTATCTTACTAGAATACATTGATGTTGAGCCACTACAACTACCAAGTACAATAGAAATGGTGTAGGGTACCAGGGTCTCTCTGAAATTATAGGATTCAAGAAAATAATTGATGGCCATTATATTGACAATATCCCCCCCACACACACACACACACACACACACATGCACACGCACACGCACACGCACACGCACACGCACACGCGCACGCGCACGCCCACGCACACACGCGCACGCACACACGCGCACTCACACACGCACACGCACACACACACACACGCACGCACACACACACACACACACACACACACACACACACACACACGCGCGCGCGCGCGCGCGCGCACACACACACACACACACGCACACACACACACACGTCAAGGTAGAATAACTATCGTAATATAATAAAACATAAATGTGAGGGAGGGACAATGGATATCCTAACATAAATATTGCAATGAACCTCTATGATTTTCATTCATGCCATCTAGCTTATTTTATAGATAAATAAGGAAGTTTAGGGTAAGAAGCGATTCTATCTTTAGGGATAAAATCTTAAAATAGACAAGCCCCATTTAAAGGATAACCACTAAAAATATTCTTAATTATAAGCGATTTATAAATAATAAATTATAAATAAGTATGGAAAATGTGTACATGTACGTGTTTTATCTATAAAGTGTATAATACAAGTTCATTTTAGACTATATGAAAATGTATATTCTGATATACACTAATACCCCGCCTAAGATATACTCTAAAAAAGATATGATACATTAAGTTATAATAACCTAAGTAAGATTAAAATGAGAAAGATGATGTGTTCACCAACACCCCCTTAAGATCAATTTAGAGAGAGTAAGCAAAGTGAAGTAAACCTCAAACATGGGTCTTGGAAACTAGGTCACGTTAGGTACCCATGTATAATACGTAAAAAAAAAAAATTGAATAAAACAAAGACTATAAATAGTGAAAAAATGTACCAAGCCACCACCACCACCACCACCATAAATGGTATAAATGTGCATGGAAATGATGGCTAAAATTAGCGCATAAATGCACAATATCATCAAAAATGATAGGCATAAGTGCATCGAAATAATCATTGTATCAAAACTTAGAGGTACATTGGAATCAAAATGACCAATAGATAAAAAATAAGAGGTACAAATACATCTAGAATTGATCAATTAATCACAACCTAGAGGAAGTATAATCACATACTGTATATCCACATACATCCCCCTATAATGCTAACTTGGGTGAGATAGAATAAGATGCGAGTTTCACTAAAAGAGTGACTCTAAAGCATATGTTAACCACATAGATCCTAATAACTCTATAAGAAAACAATAGTGAAGACAAAATCTTAACACTATTTGTGGTGATGGAACATTCACTTAAGTAGAAGATATAACGATACTATACATTTGGAAGGTACTTCAAGCATGTTTTGGTGTTAAGAGAGCCATGAAAAGACATATCTCATAGTGAAATCTTCATAGCTTAAGAAAAATCAAATATGATTGCATAATAATCAATTCTATCAAAGAAAATAGTAGTGAATTAGCTCCAAGAGAAGAAAAATCCTTATAGATAACAAACTATGTTTAATATAATACTAAATATTCCTCAAAAAATGGGAATTCACTTCAAAAAAAATCTAATTTGATGTGCAAGTATATTGCAAGGGCCATAACTCAAGTCACATTGACTATGTATTGAAGAATACCAAACAATAACATTGTCCTTACAGATATCGATCTATCTTACTAGAATACATGGGTGTTGAGCCACTAGAACAACCAAGTACAATAAAAATGGTGTAGGATACTAGGGTCTCTATGAAATTATAGTATTCAAGAAAATAATTGATGGCCATTATATTGACAATATACCATGCCCCCCCACACACATACAACTGCATGAAAAATAAAGATGACGGGATACACTTAAGCATTATATAATTTATATCATAAATCAAGGCATGAGTGGAATGAATCCAATACAAAATGTTCCCATGGAATCCTAAAGTTGGTAATTTATCACTTGATAATGTCATTATTGGCTCAATCCCTAAATCATGATTTGTGTGCCTATTACTAGCCTTTTTTTTTACATAATAGTCTATCCTTAGTCCTAATGTAAGATTCACTCTCCTCATTATACTGTTCAACCACATACGAATGCTAACATTAGTCACAACTAGTCTACTCATACTGACTTTCATGCACAAAACTTTACAATTCCACATTTCCCTTCTAGGACAAACTATTAAATAGGACCAAATCATTTGGTAGTTTGGTCCAAAATAACAATTTCATTTAGAGTTACCCAATGGTCAATTTATCAATTTGATATCTTTTAATGGGTTGGTAATTTTCCCATGGCTTGACCTTAATGTGTAATTATACCCATGGGACTTGTACGAATTAAAATCAACACGTGACCTTCAGGCGTACTCGACCTCCCGAGGCCGTTCCAGGACAACCGATGTTGAATGAATATATGGTTATGTGGAATGAAATACTTGAAGAAGGGTGAATGTGGTCAACAGGTTATCAAGGAAATATAATGTCCTCTATAAGCACTAAAGGGATATGCTCATCTAGGGAAATAAAGCCTCTCTAACCTAAACGGGTGTGATGGTACGGTCAAGAAGGATACAAACATGTAAGAGTCTATCAATGTTTGCGTGCAAAACTCTCTCAATTGGTTATGGAATGCGTGGACATTTCCCTTCATTCGCCTTGTAGAAATTTCCTAACAAGGTCATGGAAATTCTAGAGGAAACGTATGAATAGGAAAAAAGGGTGGGCTATGGGCACTAGTTCCGCCCAGGCTGGTTCCACCAAAAGTTGTAGACTTTTCCGGCTTCTTCGTTAAGGATGTGCAATTGTGCGATAATGACAGGTGGGAGTGGTGAGGGTTAGAAGACCATAATCTAAAGGCCGTATCAATGTCAGTCTCAAGATAAGTTGCGTTAGGCTGCAGGACTCGGGGATCATACACTTCGTCTCTCTGTTGTTGTGGTCCCTTAATGGTCATATGGTATGCGTATTCAATTAAGTTAATGCAAGAAAGAAAACTAATTAAATAAAGGAAATCTAATCTATGTTTTTGTGCTTTTTCAATTATACAAAGGAAATAAAACAATAAACAACAATCTAATTAAATTAAACTAATGTTTTTGGATTTTATACTTTTTGGAAAATAACAGAAGAAACAAAGAAATTGCTTCTACAATTTAATTAATAGAACCTAAACAAATAAATAATTGGATGTGATTATCTATCTATGTAGAAACAAATATAAGCTATTCTAATTAAGAAAATATTTTCTAAAATGTAATTATGGATGTAAATCCTCTGTTATGCCTCAGAGGAACGGGAAGAAATCGAAGCTTCTCAGAAGCTTTTCTTCCCCTGCAACTTCCTCGGTAGAAGTAAAGAAGGATTCAATGGAGATTGTAAATTGAAATGGATTGTAATTGCCTAAAAAAATGCATAAGCTTTCCTTCGGACAATCTTCCCTTACAAACCCACAAGAATAGGAAGGGAAGCTATCTATCACCAGAAGCTTTACAGAAGAAATAGAATCTACAATAATTATCTAACTATTGCAATGATTTAAATTAAAATGGCTTGATACTCTAGTCAATAATGTGCATACAAATTAAATAAAGAATTCAATAAAGCTTCAGGAAATCCAAGTACATTCCCAACCTGGAATTTATAGTATTGTGGCAAAGCCAGTTGTGGTTTACTCTTGTGCCCACTTAGTTTCTTTTCCAACTTCAATGTTCACGTGAGTCTAGGGAGTTGTGCTGGTAATACAGAAGAAGCAATGAATAAGGTATTGGAGCAATGGTGGCTTACTAGTAATCTGGTAGCAATGCATGTAGAAGAAGAACAACGCAAGAGAACAATGTTTGGCTATGTAATTTCTAGCAAGATCATGGCAGCATAACGGTGAAAATCACGACAAAAATATCCAACCAATGCTTTGGTAAGAAGCTTGGTTTTTATAGAACATCGGATGGGAAATGGGCTAAGCCATTTGATAGCCAAAGGATGCCACGTCACAACAAGAATGGGAAGTTAACTATAATTACGCATCAAGGGAAGAAGAGGAAGTTGATACATATCTATCAATCCTATAAACAACCAAGTTGACCAAGAAACGTGCGCAAAAGGTGAGTTGGAAGAAGTTAACATGCGTCCAAATCATGCCCTAGAAGTCTCAGTCAAAATGCATAGGATTTCCATTGTGCGCAGACCGGTGGTTACGCAACCGCTGGTGAGGGTAGGCTGGCAGTTGTGTAACCACCGCAACAATTTCGTAATTTAAAGTCAAGTGCTAAGGAAAAACACTGCAGAATAATAACGGAAGGTAGGAAAAACATGGAAACAACTAAGGAAAGCATACTAAGACACAAACATACACTGCAAATAGGAAATAGGACTCAAACACTGCTGAAAAATATAATAATCATCACGGGGGAATTTTAACTGTTTCAGTCAATGTAGCATGTGCAAAATTGGGTGCGTACAAGACTCTATATAAGCAAGTCAAATGCACTCATTTAGAATTCAATTATCACTTACTAAAAGATATATCTCCAAGGAATACAGAGGTCTCCTAAATATCCCTAAATTAATAATAAACATTTGGAGTGTTCACTACATACATTTAAATTAAGTATTTTGAACCATGTTCAAGATTCAAGCTTCCCAAGCCAAAGGTCCTGGAATAAAAATTAAGAAATGAATAAGTCAAATATTTATAAAGAATTATCAAGTGACTTAGTTATCAAATAAAATTACTTCCACACACACATGCGCGCACGCGTGTGTGTGCGCATGTATGTATATGTATATGTGTACACACACACACACACACACACACACACACACACACACACACACACACACACACACAGGTGAAAAAATCCATGTGGTTTGAGGCCTATTTACAGTAGTTCCAACATAGGTAGTGTACAAATTGCACTTCAACCCAAACACTAACCTTTTTGAAAAGGTTTTACCCTATGTTAAGTTTTTGGGTTAATTCATTTTACTATAGAGGGTTTCATAAATTTACGAAACATAATATTTTATAGAAAATAGCACTCTAATCATTCATAGAGGTTCCAGAAGCTAGATATCTCTATTAGAATCTCATACCCAAAATGCTTAGTAGGAAAAAAATTCCAAACAATTAGGTATAAAATTAATATAATTCTTTCCAAACAAACAATGTAGACATTTCCATCTAGTTTATTCATATATTGCATGGGAAAATAAAATTCTAGACTAGTGAAATAGCTAAGTGCACTCATCATATCATGTCTTACTCTATTTGGCACATGTTCTAATCAATCTATATTGTAATTGATTTATATGTGTATTATGATATGAATGCTAATACTTAATTAATAATATGAATATAAATCCTACTTCTAACCTTAACCTAGATTTAGATAAGTATAGGAATTGCTCCCCTTTCCCCACACTTATTTGTTGTCATGGGTGCAATCATTTGGAGAACTCGTTTATTGATTGAATCCTTAACCTATTTAGTTGAAGTCACCATATTCCAAATTATGCCTTCTTCACAAAACCCTACTTATCTTTAGGGATGTCATTCATTTCTCTTCTCTTTTGCTATATTCATTTCCCATGGCTTTCCCATCTATTAGAGTAGGTTTTATTTATTCTTTTATTTGTTTATTAAGATACTTCTTGCACTTGGGTTATCCCTACACTTATTGGGTTAGCTTGCTTAGGTTTACTAGTTGTGTGGATTTAGCTTACTAGTTGTGTTGAGTTAGCTTACTAGTTGTGTGGAGTTAGCATGCTAAATTTGTGGAGTCAACTTAACTTTCAGTATGAGTTAGTGGGAGTTCTTCACCACTGATTTAGGTATTATTTGCTCTTACCTCCTTATATATGTACATCGTGATTATTGAATTAATTCACGACATTATGATGAATTTCCATAAATGATATTGCGACTCTTTGTTTGTAAATCCTTTTGTAAGGTTATTCTCACAAATTCCTTTCAGTTTATTATCATCTGATATCTTTATGGATTGGAACAATATTTTTATGGTTCCTTTAAAGGTATCAAAGCGATAAATGATGTATATATTCATTTGTAAGTGTTCTTTGTAAGCAAGGGTTTTATATTTTTCATATATATGGAATTTTTTAGTATGTTTCTGCAACATGCATTTATGTGTGAAACGAAGGGCACCATCAGATATAGAAGATATGAAAACCCCTAGATTGATTGTAAAATTGGCCATAGACGACAACAGGCAATTTTGAAAATGTTTGGTTTTCACAGAGTTGTTAATGGATACAGATTCTTGTACAAATCTGCACGAGAAGCTACATAGGTTGCAGAAGGATTCCAAAAAAACCTTTTTGGGTTTTTCTGGCTTTTTCCAATCTTTTTTGGGTCACATGGTATGGTCATATGGAGAATAAAGTCATGGATTCCTACTAGTGGGTGCTTAAGTGTAGCCCCTTTTGCATTCTTTACTTTGTGGTAAAAAATCAACAACATTTTTTCCTATTTTTTTCTGCAAAAGCAAAACAAGTTTTTAAAGTTTTTTTTTAAAGTGTGTTTTTATTTAAATGGACCATTAATGATAGGAAATTGTTTCCATCACATCTTTTGATCGAGAAATCAGAATTGAGTGCAATTTTTTTTGCAAAAGTGGTTTTTTTATTCTTTACCCACTAGTACCACTTAAATTATAAAATGCACTACTTTATAAAGTGCCAAAATTTAGGGGGTTGTAATCACACATAAACACATTTTAATTTGAGCCCGATATCCTGTCGCACTATTGTGTGAGTGTCTATTTTCTCTTATGGATTCTTCCCCATTAGAAAATGAGATTGTTTTCTCTGAAGTGTGTATACTTTAGGAGGATATAGTGTTAGAAACTAGAACACTGAGAGAGGGGGTGAATTAGTGTTCAATTCAAAATTTTCAAACCAATTAAATCAATTATTTAAACTAAAAAGTAATTCAAAAGGAAGCAATCATCCACACATACACAAGAGAAAATTATTTTTAAGTGGGAAACCCAAATTGGGAGAAAATCCACTGAACCAGTGGACTATATGGAAAAAGGTTATAATGCTTTGTTGAGATACAACTAAAATCTTGAGGCTACAACCTTAGTATCCACACAAGCTACAACTTGGTGAAGGAAGCAACAACATCCTGAATGATCTATTCAGTTGCCACTAACCTTCTGCAAGCTACCACCTACAAGGAAGTAACAACTCCCTGATACAACTGAGCTATAACTCAACTACAACTCAACTTGAACAATTCAGAATTGATCACTCTTCAAATTAATTCTTTCAGCATCTGATGATGATCCTATATTTGCACTCTTTATCTTCTACCTTGCCACTCTTTGTCTTAGTTACTACTAAACTCTTTAAAATTCTGTCATATGCCTTCACATACAAAAATCAATCTTCTTACTTATCAACCCAGTCTAAGAATTGTTTAAAATTTCTTCTCACACACTTAGCAGTCTATTTTCTCACCACTTAAGTATGTAATTTCATGCCTCAAAGACATTATTTCAGTCTTCTTGCATCAAAATTGATATATGGTTTAGTCCTAGCAGTTGCCTGAACTTCACTAGAAGTTCTCACCTTTACCTTTGCACTTAAATCAAAACTTCAGGTCTATTAAGATAATATCATTCTTGACTCACAATGCACAACTTTCCTCAAAGTATCTCTATCTTTCTTTCTAATATTTCATCTAATTTTGCACCCTTTAAGTCTCTATGCCTTCACTGTCCAAGCTCAGTCTTCTCATATCATCTTCTTGTTATCAAGTCTCTGATGATCACTTTTGCAATCCTTCTATATATCTTCTCTTCCAAACAATGTCACAACACTGTCATTTTTTTCAGTTAATGCAAACGCTGACTTCTTTCACTGTTTTTCCACACATTTTCCTGTCTATATGCATTCTATATAAAACAATTCAAGTTACTCAAACTGATGACTCTTCACATCCTCAATTTTAAAAAAGAAACAACTTCACTAACAACCAAAATTCTATCTTTTTGTCTATAACACACATGTTTCCTCAAAAATTCGAGCTTGGAGGTCAATTCTTCTTGTTTGTAACTGAAGGATTACATTTTAACTTATTCAATACATTCTAACTTCTTTGGAGAGGGCACAAGAGACACTCAACTGGTCCTTGGAACTTCAAGAGGAAAACTTGTACAAGAAGACAAGAGAGAGACTCTACACCTTCTTCATTGACCAAGAGATGGTTTGATTAGCTTAGAACTCCAAGGATTATTTCAAACTTCACCAATATTGCACAAGAATGAGCTTAGAATTTAGAGCCTCGTATTTTCTATATTTGCTGTCAAGATGTTATGCTTTCCACTGAACTTTAGGCTTTTGCATGGAAGGACACTAAACAATGGATCATTTTTATAAAAAATTGCTTTCCAACTATGCATTTTTTTCATAGTCTAGCACTTATCAATATTTTGGAGTGATGACAAGAGGGTCTAAAGACTTGATAATGAGAAATTTGCACTTTAAACCTTGACTGAGACTGAAATCTATGAACTTGTGTATGTTCTCAATCACTGTCACAAATTTTTTCATCTTCAGAGCTTGTTCAAGCTTTTGAAATGATATCTTAGTAGTGAAACACTATTCCACCACCTTAACTCATAAGAAACTTGATCAATTTTGATCAAGAATGCAAGAAACACAAAAACAATGTCTTTTCTTAGTCTGAGCACGTTTTTGAATATTTTTTTCCATGAACTGCTATTCATAATTAAATCAAGTGTTCAATTCAAAATTTTCAAACCAATTAAATAAATTATTTAAACTGAAAAGTAATTCAAAAGGAAGCAATCATCCACACATACATAAGAGGCAAGTATTTTTAAGTGGGAAACCCAAATTGGGAGAAAATCCACTGAACCAGTGGACTATATGGAAAAAGGTTACAATGCTTTGTTGAACTACAACTAAAATCTCGAGGCTACAACCTTAGTATCCACACAAGCTACAACTTGGTGAAGGAAGAAACAACATCCTGAATGATTTAGCTAGTTGCCACTAACCTTATACAAGCTACCACCTACAAGGAAGCAACAACTCCCTGATACAACTGAGCTATAACTCAACTACAACTCAACTTGAACAATTTAGAATTGACCACTCTTCAAATTAATTCTTTCAACATCTGATGATGATCCTATATTTGCACTCTTTCTCTTCTACCTTGTCACTCTTTGTCTTAGTTACTACTGAACTCTTTAAAACTCTGTCATATGCCTTCACATACAAAAATCAATCTTCTTACTTATCAACCCAGTCTAAGAATTGTTTTAAATTTCTTCTCACACACTTAGCAGTCTATTTTCTCACCACTTAATTCTTTGATTTCATGCCTCATAGTCATTATTTCAGTCTTCTTGCATCAAAATTGATATATGGTTTAGTCCTAGCAGCTGCCTGAACTTCACTAGAAGTTCTCACCTTTACCTTTGCACTTAAATCAAAACTTCAGGTCTATTAAGATAATATCATTCTTGACTCACAATGCACAATTTTCCTCAAAGTATCTCTATCTTTCTTTCTAATATTTCATCTTATTTTGCACCCTTTAAGTCTCTATGCCTTCACTGTCCAAGCTCAGTCTTCCTATATCATCTTCTTGTTATCAAGTCTCTGATGATCACTTTTGCAATCCTTCTATATATCTTCTCTTCCAAACACTGTCACAACACTGTCATTTTTTTCAGTTAATGCAAACACTAACTTCTTTCACTGTTTTTCCACACATTTTCCTGTCTATATGCATTCTATATAAAACAATTCAAGTTACTCAAACTGATGACTCTTCACATCCTCAATTTTAAAAAAGAAACAACTTCACTAACAACCAAAATTCTATCTTTTTGTCTATAACACACATGTTTCCTCAAAAATTCGAGCTTGGAGGTCAATTCTTCTTGTTTGTAACTGAAGGATTACATTTTAACTTATTCAATACATTCTAACTTCTTTGGAGAGGGCACAAGAGACACTCAACTGGTCCTTGGAACTTCAAGAGGAAAACTTGTACAAGAAGACAAGAGAGAGACTCTACACCTTCTTCATTGACCAAGAGATGGTTTGATTAGCTTAGAACTCCAAGGATTATTTCAAACTTCACCAATATTGCACAAGAATGAGCTTAGAATTTAGAGCCTCGTATTGTCTATATTTGCTGTCAAGATGTTATTCTTTCCACTGAACTTTAGGCTTTTGCATGGAAGGACACTAAACAATGGATCATTTTTATAAAAAATTGCTTTCCAACTATGCATTTTTTTCATAGTCTAGCACTTATCAATATTTTGGAGTGATTACAAGAGGGTCTAAAGACTTGATAATGAGAAATTTGCACTTTAAACCTTGACTGAGACTGAAATCTATGAACTTGTGCATGTTCTCAATCATTGTCACAAATTTTTACATCTTTAGAGCTTGTTCAAGCTTTTGAAATTATATCTTAGTAGTGAAACACTATTCCACCACCTTAACTCATAAGAAATTTGATCAATTTTGATCAAGAATGCAAGAAACACAAAAACAATGTCTTTTCTTAGTTTGAGCACGTTTTTGAATATTTTTTTCCATGAATTGCTATTCATATACTCCACCATTTAATGGAATTTATTTTGTAAATTCTTCTAAAAACCATAACAGAGATATATCCAGAATTTTAGGTGATTTGGTTAGATATAGAAAGAGATTCGAGCAAAACATCTCTAAGAAACCTTAGTTCAGTGAATATCACTGTGCACGACCCGAGAAGGATACCAAGTCAAATTATTCTTCAGTAGAGCCTTAAAATCGAAAATGTTGGATTATTTAGGCATGTGGAGGTGAGAATAATTGAATTCAACTACTAATGAGTCACAAAACACTCTAGTATAACATTTATGGATGACTGTTATGAGACAAAGAAGTAGGAAAACACTGCACAATCATGCTTTTTGAGAAATAACACTTGGTGAAGAGTTCTACATACCTTTATAATTGAAAAAAATTGTTTGATTTGATCTTGAAAAAACCATATGAGATTTGAAGTACTCTCTCAAACATTGAATTAACACCCTACATCTAAGAACATGTTTCAACTTGATTTCCAACTCCTTTAAGCAACTTGAAGTACCAACATTGAGCACTACACCACTTTCAATCTTAACACATTATCAAGAATAACTTGAATAAATTTTCTAGATCATTCAGAGAAAAAAAAAATTCACTGTTATTGCATCATAAGTATGTTCTTAATCCCTTTTTTACAACTGTTAAAGTGCAATAACACCTAATTTTAGTTTGCAATCACTGAATGCAATGAAGAATGACAGTTGACCCCTGATAGAATCCTCAACCACCAATTAGGGAAGATATAAATCATATACCAAGTGCTTATCAAGATCAAGGTGCTTGTATAATCTTCAAGATTCCTTTTGAAGAGATACGATTGACAAACTCATGGATGTTATCCTTTGAGATGAGAAGCCATTAGAAGCACTAACTAGGATTAGAGACTTGAACACCAATACATGAACCAATAAGTATGAAAAAAACATAAAAACACCTTAAATGAAGATTTCCAAAGTTCAAACTAGACATTTGAGATCAAGATTTACCTTTTTGCTTCTTTCCATTCAAAACATGATCCATGAGAGAGAAAAACTGCTCCACTAAACTGCTCATATATTTTCAAATACACCTCCTTTTGAGAAAATTATTTTTGCACATGATTTATAGGAAAATTTACTCTGAAAATTCCTTAAATTATTTATTCGAAGGAGTATTTATATTTTTGCATGACTACTAAGAAGCCAGGCATCTCAAAATGAGCTTTTTAATAGACCAGTTTTGCAAAAACTCACACAACTTGCTCAGATGACGTCATAATGACCTAAAATTTTAAATGAAGCACAAGGAAACCTTCCTTCATCATATCTTATGATTTTTTTGAGAGGAATAGTTCTGAAATTTTCCAAACCATCTCATTTGCATACAAGAACACTGCCTGTTCTCAACACCAACTTTTGTGTAACATAGAGACTTGACTCCTAGGGTTGAGATGAGCCCAAATTTGGCTCACACATGCTGTTTTATAAATAATGTTCTCTGTTCTAAATTCATAATTTAGAACACACATTCTTTATCAACCATTCATATAACAGATAACCATATGCAGTTGTAATGATTCGGTGTGCTACCGATATATTCATTTCATGACTCGGTAAACTACCAATCTATTCATGTTTAACATAAGTACTGAATACTTTTTTGTATACTACGTATACTTGGTTCTCTTTCCCTGTTCAGGGTATTGAGTGATTTGTCTAAGGAACCTATCTGAATATTTGTTACCAATATTCATCTGCATCACGAACCTTAGACTAGGTGACATAGGACAACGCAACCAGTAGCTTGCGATACTTTGGCCAAATATTTCTAACATACTGTCCGTATTACTATTCCTTGACAATGTACTCCTCAATATAGAATACGTCCTTTACCCCACTCTATTGTTATCTAGAATGTCCTTTACTGACTTCCATCAGTCCACTTGCCCAAGGTTTAACCCTAGTTCGAGTTAACAACATACGTTATGATAGGGAGAGGCTCACTAAGACTTAGGGTAAGTTGGCATACTGGGTCAACCTAAGTCAACCCCATGTGCCAAGGTATCCTGAGTTCTTAGGGGGCTACCCCATATCTTAGACATGTTACTAACCAGACCTAGAGAGAAACTAAGATCAAGTCCATGTGTGTAGATCTAGATGATCAATGCAGAAGGGTGTTGCCACATGTCGACTGCATTGATTGTATCCTCGAGAAGATCCTAATCTTCTCAAAGATATAGCCCTGTAGTAGGCATGTGCCAGCATCCTACAGAACATCCTCATTGAGATGTACATACCTCAAGGAGTTTATTATAAATTTAATTAATTTGGATTATTAAAAATAGATTTCAGCAACATTACCTAACCCTAATCCAACACTCCTTAAGTTCTTCTCTACAACAGATTCAATTGTTTGTTAAAGAACTTTCTTAGCTTAAGATTGCCTTTAATGTTATTTACAGGACTTAACAAACCATCAACCATAACAGGATATCAACAACATAAGTTCCATTTATTGTGACTTAACCGTTCAAGGAAGTGTAACAACCATCTAGGTTGTAACTAAGTAGACTTTATTAAACGAAGTCTAATAATTAGGAATCACGTCTTCCATTTTATTTGCATTCACAAGATAGAGGAAGAATCTTCCTTTACATGATTAAGTGCTAGGGCCTAGCACCCCTATAAATCATTACAAATTCAATAGTTATTACTGAATGTTCATTCCATATAATATTACTATATTGAATTGTTTAGTTATGACATCAAATTACTGCATCTTAAGAAGCTGCATCCTATTTAGAGAAATTAGTCCAATTCCCATTGTCAAACTTATCTAAGAATACCCCATTAAGCATATACATAATATGGAGTATAAAAAAATATAAGATTCCATCAATGCAATGAAAGTACAAGATAATATACACACCTAAAGCAAATAAATTCTCAACATTTAATTCATCTTCTAAAACTTATACATTTAGGTATGCTACCTAACAACTGCCTCCATTACAAAAGAATACTACTTTCTTTTTCAATACAATCTTGAGAACGATTCAGAGTTCTTTACAAAAATCAGACTTAAAACAACCAATGATCACATAAGTTTATGCCTTCCTTTTCACTTACGAAGTCCATCTGCAAAAATTGCTAGCACGAGTCAGTTCAATGAACTGAGCATGATAAGCACTAAGCCTTAAAAAGAAGTGCATTCCAATAATTGTTCCATTAAAACAACTCTGCTTTAATGAGACAATTATTACATCATATAATCAATATATCAAAAGCAACGGAAAAGAAGTACATTTTAAACAATTGATTTCACTTTCAAGAAAAGGACAAAATATAATCCACCATATCAGCCTTACAAAATAGAGTCTAATTGATTCTATCAATTATCCTTAGGCAAACAACATATCATAACATCTCATTGTTCCCAATTTTTCATAAAAGAAAACAACATTTATCTTTGCTTGCAAGATAAAGGAAGAGTTTAAAGCATGGTTCATATTAGGATGACTCATCTAACTCCTAAAAAAAAAAAAAGAAGAACCATTACAACCATGCCCAAACCCAACACATCCAAGAAACATAACAGATTCAAAACGTGATTTAACTGTTTCTTTCAAAGGATCAATTACCTTAAAATTTAACAATTAAGATATTCATCAGAACAAAATTTCATTAATCCAAGAATAGAGAATCAATCGGTCAACCTGCAAGTTTAAATCTCCTACCACATATAGAAGTTAACTTTTAAAGATCTGAACAAGACGGTGGACTCATAAGGAGTTATTTTCTCCTAGTTCATCAAGGAAATTCTTAAAAATATAGAGTGCAAGAGACAAACTCACTCATCTCAAACCAAACAAGTAAAGTCTTGTCAAACAAGCTGGCATTTCTAGCTCAATAAAACTGAATAATATAATCTCTTCCAACATCATTTCTACAAATGATTGGGTAAAGGAAGACCAAACAACTCATAAATAAAACTTCATTTCAAAGGAGAATCAAAACAAAAAGTTCAACCAATGATCTATATCAGTAAGAAGAAAGCACACTGCCATATTTCTTATACTTCTTTACTTTCAAGGAGCACAAGTTTCAATTCCATACATAGAATGAAATAAAAATAGCAGTCCAAAAACACAGTCAGTTCTAAAGGAATCACATTCCTTTCCTATATAAAGTCACAAGGTGTATTTATAGTATCCATGATGAGATAGAAAAATAACCGATCAGTAATTTTAACATGATCAGAAGTATCAACAACTCAGATTGAAATCCCATAGTCAGATTTCATTTTTGCATTACAAAAAGAATAACCGGTTCTTGATTCAATAAGTATTATAATACAAAAACTATTAGAACAGAGTCAAGTAATCCCTCCATAACAGTACATAGTACTAATTTATTAATTTCTTCTCATAAACGAAACCCAGAACCTATTCTAAGAGATCTGAAGATACAAGTTTCCACGGAACAGAGGGGAAAAGAGTACCCTCAATTAAACGCCATTGACATCTCAGAAAAGAAGAAACAGTTCTTAAAATGAATTACCAAATTTATTCATCAAACAAGGACGTTTTCCGTCAAGATCTCTAAGAGTTTTCCCAACAACTAAACCAATTATTCTCCTAGTTTTCTTTGAGAAAAAACTTGACAAAAGAGTTATAAGTTTTAAACATTTATTACAAGTAGAACCCAACTCCAAAGTACTAGAACGGAGTCGACACGAAGTCCTAACAAGTTCAAAACTATACAAATAACCAAATATGAATGCGATGAAAAACACAAACCTCCATTAACAGTTCAAAATTCCACTAAATAAAACACGGGTACAGAGCCACATACGGCATCAACAACAGTCCCGATTTATCCAAAAATACAAACACCGGTTCATAGCGACAAATGGCTCCAACAAGAGTTTGTATCAAAATGTGAAGCCCAAATACTAGCTCCTACGGCCTCAAGGTTCCTACAAAGTTCAGAATCTACACAAATAATAGAATACGAGTGCCGTGTATATTATGTACTGACATTAACAGTCCAAGTTGTCATAAGGAAATAAAACTCAAGCACCGAGTTACATACGGAATTCAGCAACAGCCCAAGATTATCCAAGATTCCGAATGCCGGTTCAGAATAACAAGAACCTCCATCAACAATTCTCAACAAACACAAAACCAGAACCAAGTTCCAAACCAAATACGAGCTTGAATAAAGGCTCAACAAAAACATGATCTCAACACAAGCTCAAGATCAAATAAAGCACAAACTCCAACAAGGTCAGACAGAACCCAAGGTTCTCAAAAAATCTGAACCAAATCTAAATAGCAACAAATATCATCTAAACAAAATACTTCAATTACCCATTCTAGAATGAAAAATCTGAGCTACAGAGATACGTTTTTGCATGCATTCTTTTTTTTAAGAACTACACATGGTAAGTTTCTAAACATAACATCCTTTACCAAGGATTCAAAATCAATATCACAATATTTAATAAACCCAATAAGCAAATAACCAAATAAGATAAGCAATCCAAGAATCTCGAAAGAGCAGAATCGTTTTAATGAAAAATTTATAAGAAATCATGAGATATTAAAGTTTAGAGCCTATCATGCCTGATAGCGCTTCGATCAAATCGAAGAGAACCTCTAGCTGAGCTCACAGATTCTCCTCTTTTCCTTGGAAGATCAAACAAAAATATTCTTTTTCCACCATGCCTCTTATATATTCCACGAACCGAAAATAGGTCAAAAATCTCAAGAATAGCCATTAAGTGCAGTTCAATCTGCTCGTTCGAAAAACCAGAGAGCATGCAGAGTAAAAATCATGAAACATGCTAGGTGAAATGACCCCATACAAACCCGTTTGCATGCTTTCCAAAACGGTTCAAGCACAAAAAATGAAAACAATAAATTCTATTAATTCTTATTTTCCCGCCTATCCTTCCTTGCCACCGCTTTCCAAGTTTAGCGAATGCCAAATCAAATTTAACAAGGAATTCCATTTTAGTGAAGTTTCCACATAAGCCTCTACCAAGCCAACTAGCCCTTGCCACAATTGGTGGTACCTCTATGCAATTAAAACCTTATCAACAACTTAAATGCCTTGGAACCGTTGCCTATAATACATGCGACCACCAATTCCCCTTCATGCCCATTAGTTTAGGGTAGACATAATTTCTTAGGTTAGATCTTAGGTTAACTTAGGATAGGTAACATTGGGATATAACCCAATCAATAAATCACCACCATAGGTAGTTTCCACATAGGTTAGATTAATTCTAACTCAATAGTTTTTAGGCATTAGGTTAGATCATCACACAACCATTAAGCATTAGGTTTTAGGATATTTTTAATAACCTAGAAACCTTTCCATAATCCTTTAGTAAAAAGCTTAGGTTAGGATAAAATTTAATTAATTAACATAGCTAGATAATATATATTTTCTTACCTAGCTTAGGATTCAGTAGGACAGTCCCTTTAGTTTTAGGAACCAGAATGTTTCCCATGCCGTGAACAGGCTATAGTTCGTTTGCGCCAACGTTGTTCTGCCACAATAAAATTGAAAAGATCCATGCACAACATACAACTGAATAGAAACACGTTGACACAACAATCAAAGAACTTGTAATCAATCAAATTTCAGTCATATGTCTTTTAATTCATGGAATGTTGATTTACCATTCGTTCAACAGAGCAGATTTAAAACATTCCTTGGATCACTGAAATTTATCCAAGGATGAATCAGATTAATGGATAGGTTTACAATTCTTAAACCAAATTGCAACTCACCTATAAGAAATGAAAAATGGATTCAAGGAAGCCATTCCAATTCAGTTGAAGGATCTTAAGAACAGAAGATGATTTATCCATATCGAGCATGATCTCCAAAAATCAAAAGAACATATCTTTATAAGGAAAATCACATGTCAACACTTGAAATGTAAAGGGGGAAAATAACAACTGTCAAGGGTGTTATAAAATATGAATTCATATACTCCCTACAACATACATTTTCTCATTTACATCATCATCTTCATATTTTAGAATTTAATACCCTTGCTCTTAGTTCTAGTCCACTTACAGTTGTTGCTCCCGCACATACTGACCATTATTTGTTAGTTTCTTAGCTTACTTCTGCTTCTGATGCTCATAAGTCTGTTGTGTTTATTAATGCATGTTATTCTTCTACACCTATGCCTATTATAGTAACACATTCCTTGTATCCCACTTCATTACCTTTTACTCACATACATGGCTCTTTTGAGAAGCATACCACTATATTCGGTTCTCGCATGCTCCATTTTATGAGTTTCACCGGTGGAGGTATTGGTAGACATTTACAGGGTATCATTTCTCCTATTCAACCTGTAAAGTTTCATACTGACCCCAACATTGGTTTTCAAGAATGTAATTCATTGAGATCAACCATTTACGAATATCCTATTTTTGTTTACTCGACGATTTCCAAGGATCATGAGCTACACATGAGTTTTGCACCTTCACTCAGGCTCGAGAGACTTGAGATTTCAATTGTGAGACACGATCTGTCGACACTAAAATTTTCCTCCGTAATTTCTAATTCATTAATGTATGTATTAGGAATAGGATGTTGTTAAGTGTAATTAGTAGTAGCGTCTGATAGAAGATAACGGCGCCGTCAGTACGGTGCCGCCAATAATGTAGAGTACGGTAACAGTCAAAGTACAATAGGAATGTTGTAAAAAGTAAATATTTGTCGTAAGTGGTCCGGTAATGTTAAAATGTCAAAGTTGGGATAAGTAGAGAAGTAGGGTCTACATGATTAGGAATTAGAAATATTATATTGGTAATAAGGACAAGGAGTGAGGTCATAAATATTTTGTGTATTTTATTTGTAAAAAGTCTAAAAATGTGGAACCCATGTGAAATGATAAGGTTTATCTTATCATGTACAGATAAGAGTTAAGGTATGGAATATGATTCGTTAGAGTGGATTTCTTATCCTATCTTAGAGATAAGATGGATAAGCCTGGAAGTTCTATAAATAAAGAGGCCACCCCCCTTATTTAGCATATAAGGAAGTAGTGAGAAATATTGTAGGAAGTGTGCAAAGGAAGCCATCAGTTTAAAGGTGTGTTGAAGAAGCCATTAAGAGGTGTAATTGTAAAGTTTCTCCCATAGTCTTGGTGAAAGGCAAGTGAAGTCAATAACACTTGAAGTACCTCATGGGTGAGATTGGAACAATTTCATGTTAATATTATAATTTACTTTGATATTTCAGATTTGTCATCATTCCGTCTTATCATAGTCGATGGTATTCTTGTGTTATGTTGTTTTGTTTCCAGATTACATCCACCAAACTAAAGGCTGTGCATTAGTAAATAATCATAGCATGAGGAGTTCCCGGTGAAGAATTATCATAGTGCTGGATTGGTGATGACATTTTGGTTCCGTTGCCGGGACCATTCCTCGTTGGTGGATTTTCTGGAGAGATATTCCCACTTAGTCAAAAATCAATTGGAGGGTAACCTTATTTTTACTGTGCATAGTAGTTACCATGGTAAAGTCATTTTTACCATGAATAGTAGTTACCATGATAAAGTCATTTTTGCTGTGAATAGTATTTATCACAGTAAAGTCACTTTTTACCGTGAATAGTATTTACCGCAGTAACTTCACTTTTTACCGTGAATAGTGTTTACCACAGTAAAGTCAGTTTTTACCGCAGTAAGTCAAGTTTTACCATAGTTTACTGTGGTCATTTCTATTTTACTGTAGAAAGGTGTAAAGTCACTTTCTAGTATAGTGATTCCAATTATTTGTGCACATAAGTCTTGTTGATTGTACTTGTGGGTTGGTATTTCACGGTGGTTACTTTTGAAAATGGGAAAGATTCCTATTTTTTCAGCTCAATATAATGAAGATGCTTCTTCTTTCATTCAAAAGTTTAAGTGATCTGTATTTGTAATGGCCTTATAAGAAGGGAACAATGGACTGAATTTTTTCCTACCTTTTTGGATGGTTCAACACTTAGGTGGTTTGAAACACTAGGTGATAATGTGAAAAATTCATGGGATTTATTAACTGAAAGTTTTCTTGAAGAATTTGGTGAACAACAGAAATATGCAGATCTCATGATCAAGATCACAAAGCTATCCCAAGGAGAGAAGGAGAAGATAAGGGATTATCATGCTCGTGTTCTAGAGCTAAGGAGGAAGCTCGATGCCCAGATCCGGAAGGAAGGATTAGTGGATGGGTTGATGAATGGCGTGGATAATCTCCTCTGTAAGCACTTCATTCTTGGGATGAAGCCAGAGATCAGACAACAAGTGAAGTATGACTGCCTGACTACCATTGAACAAGCAAAGGAGATTGCAAGAAGGCAAGAAGAAAGCATGGAAGAGGAGCCCAAAGAAATTGTTGCTAAAGTAGAGCCTACACCAACACCTTTGGTCCAGAATCCACAACCACTCCCGGTGAGCACAAATATTTCTCCTAGTACATCTACTGAGTATGAAGATCTGCTCAAAATTATGGGTCAGTTAACTATTAATCTTCTTCAAGGAAAAGAATTTAGTTCTCAGGGAGGAGATAGAGGTCCAAAAAGAAATATTTCTGAAGTTGTATGTTATGGTTGTTATAAAAAGGGTCATTATAAGTATAATTGTCCAGATAGAGCTTCTACATCTGGTAAAGGAGATAATGATAAAGGAAAAGCACCTGTGAATTCTTTTGATGTAGTAGATAAGAGCAGAAATAATGAAGTAGATGTGTTTATAACAAAAAGAAAGAAAGAAAAAGATAATCAAAATGGAAATGATCCTAAGAAGATGAAAGGAGAAACTAGTAAGAAACATAGGAGAAGAAAGTTGGGTGTGCAGGATTTTCTGATTTCACAGGGGCAAGGACCATACTCCATCTTGGAAGATCTGTCCAAAAGGCCTGCAAATATTACATATGGTCAACTCTTGGCTATGTCTTCTGAGAAGAGGCGGGAGCTGCGAAGTGGATTCAATGCTCGATGAAGGAAGGAGGTTGAGGTCCCTGTTTTGGAGGCAGAGGCGGATCCCTATGCTCCACAAGATGAGGTATTATGTAATGGTATTTCAATTCATGATGTATTAGTTGATGGAGGTGCTGCAGTTAATGTAATGACCGAGTCTGTAATGAATATGTTGGGTTTAAAAATTGATCGCCCTTCAACACTTATGTTAAGGTCATTAAATAAAGGGAAAACTAAACCAGAAGGTGTAGTTTCAAATGTGGCAATATCTGTTATAGGTGTTGTATGTGTGGTAGACTTTCAGGTGATGAAAAATGGTATTGTTGCATACCCAATGCTGCTGGGAAGACCATGGCTAAGGAGAGTTCATGCAAGAAACTACTGGAATGAAGGTTTCATGACACTTGGACGTGGTAGAGAGAGGGTGAAGATAAACGTGATCCCTCGACATCATAAGGCAGAACCTATGGATTCAAGTGATGAAATTGATGATTTGACATCCTCTGATTACTCTAATACCAGTGAAGTGGACACTGAAGATGAAGAAAGTGAGGTTGATGTTTCAGTCATGGATATCCTTCCAGTCACACCAACTCATGACCCAATAAAATTATCTGAAGAAGAAGTTGATGATCGTCTCCAACAAATAAATATTGGTGATGCTGTGATGGAGAGTGAGAAGGAATCCTACCTCCAGCTCTTTCGAAGGTACATACACATATTCACTTTTGATTACAAGGAACTCCGTCAAGTAAGTTGGGTAGAACATTCTATTGAGCTGGTAGATGGTGCTAAGCCCATAAAGCAAATGCCATATAGAATGAATCCTAATTTTTCCAAGACTGTAAAAGAAGAAATAGATAAGTTGCTTGATGTAGGATTCATATTTGCTGTGGAGAATTCAGAATGGGTTTCTCCCATTGTGATCTCAATAAAAAAGAATGGGAAGCTACGCATTTGTGTTGATTACATGAAGCTCAATAAGGCAACAAAGAAGGATCATTACCCTCTTCCATTTTTAGATCAGATCTTGGACGAAGTAGCTGGCCAGGAGTGCTATAGTTTTGCTGATGGATATAGCGACTACAACCAAGTTCGTATAGCAGAGAAAGATCAGCTGAAGACCACGTTCACCACTCCTTGGGGAACATTTGCTTATAGAGTTATGCCTTTTGGGTTATGTAATGCTCCAGCAACATTCCAGCGTTTGATGAATAGGGTGTTCGAACCCTACATTGGGACCTTCATTAGAGTATTTCTAGATGATTTTTGCATCTATGGGAGAAAGTTGGACCACCTACACCAGATGGAGACAACATTTCAAAGGTTAGATGAAGCACAAGACTCATTAAACCCTACAAAGCGTGTCTTTGGATGTTCTAAAGGCGTTTTGTTAGGGCATGTTGTATCCAAAGATGGTATTGGTACTGATCCTGATAAAGTTTCAAAAATCAAAGATTTACCATTTCCTATGAATAGAAGTAAGTTGAGATCATTTTTAGGCCATGTGGGGTACTATAGAAGGTTCATCAAGAATTTCTCAAAGATTGCACAGCCACTAACCCAGTTCTTGAAGAAGGATGTTACTTATGAACCAGGAAATAAGGCGCATGAAGCTTTTGGACAACTGAAGGAAGCCCTGGTGTCTTCACCTGTTTTAAAGAATCCAGATTAGAGCAAGCCATTCATTGTGTACACCGATGCCTCAGATGCAGCACTAGGAAGTACTTTGAGCCAAAAGGATGAAAATGGGAATGAACATCCAATTTACTTTTAGAGCAGACAAATGAGCAGTGCTGAGGTAAATTATACTGTAACTGAAAAAGAGGCTCTAGCTATCATTTTTGCTGTAAAGAAGTTTAGGAATTACTTGCTAGGGAAAAAATTTCTAGTTGTAACAGATTATCAAGCTCTAAAATATATTGTAAATAAGCCTAACCCATCAGGGAGGATAGCAAGGTGGATAATTTTGCTACAAGAATTTGAATTTGATATTATAGATAGGCCAGGAAAGAAGCATGTCAATGCAGATGCACTCTCTCGAGCCTATGATGGGTTAGGATCATCTTGTGATGATGATGATTTCCCCGATGCAACATTGTTATCCCTTGACACAATCCCTAGTGAATACATAGATATTTGGAATTATCTGAATGAATTCAAGTTTCCTGATGGCGCCAATGCAAAGACTAAGAGAAAGATTACTCAAGTCAGTCGTCCATATTCTATTATGCATGGAGTATTATTTCGAATAGGACCTAATGGACAGTACAAGAGGGCAGTTGGACGTGATCAAGGGAAGGAACTGCTAGAAGAATTCCACAATGGTACATGTGGAGGGCACTTCTCTGGACAACTTACAGCAAGAAGGATCTTAGATGCAGCTTATCACTGGCCCACTCTTTTTAAAGATTGTTATAATTATTGTAAGACATGTGATATTTGTCAAACACATGGTAACCGTAAGACTTCATCAGCTCCATTATGTCCTATTCTTCCACTTGGTCCCGTTGAAAAGTGGGGAATAGACATTTTAGGTCCACTTCCAACTACCTCACGCCAAAATAAGTATATTGTAGTTGCCACAGATTATTTAACCAAGTGGGTTGAAGCTAGGCCATTGAAAACAGCTTCCATGGATGAGGTGGTAAGGTTCATATATGAACGCATTGTCACCAGATTTGGTTGTCCATTAGAAATTGTAACAGATCAAGGAAGCCACTTCATTAATGAGGTGGTAGAAGCCCTAGTCAATAAGTTTTCTATTAAGCACAGGAAGGCAACAACATACAAACCAAGCACAAATGGACAGGTGGAACGAACAAATTTTGTGTTGTGTCAAATTCTAGCAAAAGATGCAGCCTTGCAGGTACATAAATGGGATAAAATGATTCATGCAACATTGTGGGCATATAGGGAAACATCAAAGTCAACAACAGGATACTCCCCATTTCAGTTGGCCTATGGCATTGATCCAATTCTTCCTATTGAGTTTTATATTCCCACTGTGAGAGTTATGAAAAATGAAAGGATGGATGAAAGTGATTCAGTAAAAGAAAGGTTGGTACATCTTCATTTGCTAGAGGAAATGAGGGAAATAGCAAAGGATACAAGCCATAAGAAGAAAATGAAGCAGAAGGAATACTTTGATCAAAAGATCCGTTGGTCTCCATTTCATGTGAATGACTTGGTTCTAGTATATGATTCCAGATACAAAAAAAGAAGACAGAAAATTTCTTCCAAAATGGATGGGGCCCTACAAAATAGCAGCTGTGCATGAAAATGGTACGTACTGACTGGAGGAATTAGATGGCACTCCCATTACAAAATGGGTCAACCACGACAAGTTGAAGATTTTCCAAGCACCAGAATAGTCTACTCCGAGGACGGAGTAGAAGCTAGGAAGGGGGAAGATGTCGACACTAAAAATTTCCTCCGTAATTTCTATTTCATTAATGTATGTATTAGGAATAGGATGTTGTTAAGTGTAATTAGTAGTAGCATCTGATAGAAGATAACGGCGCCGTCAGTATGGTGCTGCCAATAATGTAGAGTACGGTAATAGTCAAAGTACAATAGGAATGTTGTAAAAAGTAAATATTTGTCGTAAGTGGTCCGGTAATGTTAAAATGTCAAAGCCTGGATAAGTAGAGAAGTAGGGTCTACATGATTAGGAATTAAAAATATTATATTGGTAATAAGGACAAGGAGTGAGGTCATAAATTTTTTGTGTATTTTATTTGTAAAAAGTCTAAAAATGTGGAACCCATGTGAAATGATAAGGTTTATCTTATCTTAAAAGATAAGCTTACATGTACATATAAGAGTTAAGGTATGGAATATGATTTGTCAGAGTGGATTTCTTATCCTATCTTAGAGATAAGATGGATAAGCCTGGAAGTTCTATAAATAAAGAGGCCACCCCCCTCATTAGCATAGAAGGAAGTAGTGAGAAATATTGTAGGAAGTGTGCAAAGGAAGCCATCAGTTTAAAGGTGTGTTGAAGAAGCCATTAAGAGGTGTAATTGTAAAGTTTCTCCCATAGTCTTGGTGAAAGGCAAGTGAAGTCAATAACACTTGAAGTACCTCATGGGTGAGATTGTAACAATTTCATGTTAATATTATAATTTACTTTGATATTTCAGATTTGTCATCATTCTGTCTTATCATAGTCGATGGTATTCTTGTGTTATGTTGTTGTTTTGTTTCCAGATTACATCCACCAAACTAAAGGTTGTGCATTAGTAAATAATCATAGCACGAGGAGTTCCCGGTGAAGAATTATCATAGTGCCGGATTGGTGATGACAGATCAACCTGACACATTTTTTGATATTCCTTTGCATGACCCCATTTTCCATTTCACATCGAATCATATGCAAACATATTCATCATCCATCTGTTTTGATTTAAGGTGGATTTCTGATCACTTGTGGTGGCAACATAAGAATTTGTTGAGAGGACTCTATAGATGTGGCTCTTCTACCATTCGGCTTATTGTTCCAATTTTTATACCATATGTATTGTAATGCTTCTTGTTTTGAGTTATTTTCTTTATCATGTGTAGTGTATTTCTCTTATTTTTTGAGATATTTTTTATTTGGATTTTCAAAACCTTTTAGGCATGTTGATAGTCTCTATTATGAAGCAATTATGGTGAATCCAAGTGTCATCTTATCATTGTTTGAGTAATGGTGTGGCCAATCATATATATTTTGTAGCTTCACTCCACCCATTCACTAGTATGGGAGGATGTGGTGTTGATCCTAGTTCTTCGAGTATTGTGTCCTTGCCTTGGTTTTTATTATTGGTTCGTGGCACACCTTTTTCTAACAGTAGATTGAACTATGGTTAATGTTTTTTTGTACTCTCAACATCACCTATAATATTCATGAATTTGACAAAAGTATTCATAATATTTTCCCTCGAATTGGTTTGGGCTATCATCCCTTTGACTAGGTCCACACCACTTCTCAAACTAAAAGAAAGGAACAATACCCATGTAACAAAATCCTTTATACTCACTTTATCCAATCTCATAATTCGATAAAAATTTCTTCTCAATCATCTTCTTCACTAACCTTTGATGACCTCCTTGTATTAATCTATATTTGCATAATTTATATTTCTCTTCCTTAACATGGTCTCAGTTACCAATGCTTCGCTAATACATGTCTTTATAATCATATGTACAACCTCAATTTTCATAGTTTCAGCTATAATCTCATCCTCAAATAAAATTCACATGATTTCCTTCCCCTTTACATTTCTTGTTACAAATTTTTCTTAAGTGTAACCTTTTATCTCTCCCTTCACCTATCAAGGTTAATAAAAACAATCCTAAAGCTAAATATTTTGAATTTAATGCCTATTTTTCCTAATATATATGTATTGGGAACTCTACTTAAAAAATTCAAGCTTCAACATGTTATACAAGATCTGATTAATACCAATGTTATCAAATTCAAGACCACCCTAGAGAAATTTAATACTCTTCCTATCAATACACATACCTCTTACATTCCTCCCATTCCAAAAGCATTTCAAATTATAGATAAGGCTATTACATTCTTTCCAATATATTTACCACTTAAGCATATACGAGATCAATGTCAACCCCTATTTTTACTGCATAAATTCAAGGGTTTCTTATTTAAAGAGTACTAAATGATAATGGATCTACATTAAATGTTTTCCCCATTTCTTTGATCCTACAAATGGGTATTCCATTAGTGTATTGATGATAAACAGCGCAGGACCGGCAACGGGGGAGAGGGGGGGAGAGGACGTGGAGGGCGTCCCCTACGAGGCACACGAGGGGTGGAGAGGCGGGACAAGGCGCGGCAGGACAAGCGCCAGGAGGGCAGCCGAGAGAGAATTTTTTTTCTCATGCTATTAGAATCCACAGAGTTACTTTAAACCAAGTGGGTTGAAGCTAGGCCATTTGAAAACAACTTCCATGGATGAGGGGTAAGTTCATATGATGAACGCATTTGTCCACCAGATTTGAGTTGTCCATTAGAAAATTGTAACAGATCAAGGAAGCCACTTCACTTAAGTGAGGTGGTAAGAAGCCTAAGTCAATAAGTTTTCTATTAAGCACAGGAAGGCAAACAACATACAAGCCAAGCACCAAATGGACAGGTGGGAACGAACAAATTTTGTGTTGTGTCAAATTATAGCAAAAGATGCCGCCCTTGCAGGTACATAAATGGGATTAAAATGATTCATGCAACATTGTGGGCATATAGGGAACACATCAAAGTCAACAACAGGATACTCCCCCTTTTAGTTGGCCCTATGGCATTGATCCAATTCTCTCTATTGAGTTTTATATTCCCACTGTGAGAGTATGAAAATGAAAGGATGGATGAAAGTGATTCAGTAAAGAAAGGTTAGGTTTACATCTTCATTTGCTAGAGGAAATGAGGGAAATAGCAAAGGATACAAGCCCATAAGAAGAAAATGAAGCAGAAGAGAATACTTTGATCAAAAGATCGTTGGTCTCCCATTTTCATGTGAATGACTTGGTTCTAGTATATGATTCCAGATACAAAAAAGAGACAGAGAAAATTTCTTCCAAAATGGATGGGGCCCTACAAAATAGCAGCTGTGCATGAAAATGGTACGTACTGACTGGAGGAATTAGATGGCACTCCCATTACAAAATGGGTCACCATGACAAGTTGAAGATTTTTCCAAGCACCAGAATAGTCTACTCCGAGGACGGAGTATAAGCTAGGAAGGGGGAAGATGTCGACACTAAAAATTTCCTCCGTAATTTATATTTCATTAATGTATGTATTAGGAATAGGATGTTGTTAAGTGTAATTAGTAGTAGCGTCTGATAGAAGATAACGGCACCGTCAGTACGGTGCTGCCAATAATGTAGAGTACGGTAATAGTCAAAGTACAATAGGAATGTTGTAAAAAGTAAATATTTGTCGTAAGTGGTCCGGTAATGTTAAAATGTCAAAGCCTGGATAAGTAGAGAAGTAGGGTCTACATGATTAGGAATTAAAAATATTATATTGGTAATAAGGACAAGGAGTGAGGTCATAAATTTTTTGTGTATTTTATTTGTAAAAAGTCTAAAATGTGGAACCCATGTGAAATGATAAGGTTTATCTTATCTTAAAAGATAAGCTTACATGTACATATAAGAGTTAAGGTATGGAATATGATTTGTCAGAGTGGATTTCTTATCCTATCTTAGAGATAAGATGGATAAGCCTGGAAGTTCTATAAATAAAGAGGCCACCCCCCTCATTAGCATAGAAGGAAGTAGTGAGAAATATTGTAGGAAGTGTGCAAAGGAAGCCATCAGTTTTAAAGGTGTGTGAAGAAGCCATTAAGAGGTGTAATTGTAAAGTTTCTCCCATAGTCTTGGTGAAAGGCAAGTGAAGTCAATAACACTTGAAGTACCTCATGGGTGAGATTGTAACAATTTCATGTTAATATTATAATTTACTTTGATATTTCAGATTTGTCATCATTCTGTCTTATCATAGTCGATGGTATTCTTGTGTTATGTTGTTGTTTTGTTTCCAGATTACATCCACCAAACTAAAGGTTGTGCATTAGTAAATAATCATAGCACGAGGAGTTCCCGGTGAAGAATTATCATAGTGCCGGATTGGTGATGACAGATCAACCTGACACATTTTTTGATATTCCTTTGCATGACCCCATTTTCCATTTCACATCGAATCATATGCAAACATATTCATCATCCATCTGTTTTGATTTAAGGTGGATTTCTGATCACTTGTGGTGGTAACATAAGAATTTGTTGAGAGGACTCTATAGATGTGGCTCTTCTACCATTCGGCTTATTGTTCCAATTTTTATACCATATGTATTGTAATGCTTCTTGTTTTGAGTTATTTTCTTTATCATGTGTAGTATATTTCTCTTATTTTTTGAGATATTTTTTATTTGGATTTTCAAAACCTTTTAGGCATGTTGATAGTCTCTATTATGAAGCAATTATGGTGAATCCAAGTGTCATCTTATCATTGTTTGAGTAATGGTGTGGCAATCATATATATTTTGTAGCTTCACTCCACCCATTCACTAGTATGGGAGGATGTGGTGTTGATCCTAGTTCTTCGAGTATTGTGTCCTTGCCTTGGTTTTTATTATTGGTTCGTGGCACACCTTTTTCTAACAGTAGATTGAACTATGGTTAATGTTTTTTTGTACTCTCAACATCACCTATAATATTCATGAATTTGACAAAAGTATTCATAATATTTTCCCTCGAATTGGTTTGGGCTATCATCCCTTTGACTAGGTCCACACCACTTCTCAAACTAAAAGAAAGGAACAATACCCATGTAACAAAATCCTTTATACTCACTTTATCCAATTTCATAATTCCATAAAAATTTCTTCTCAATCATCTTCTTCACTAACCTTTGATGACCTCCTCGTATTAATCTATATTTGCATAATTTATATTTCTCTTCCTTAACATGGTCTCAGTTACCAATGCTTCGCTAATACATGTCTTTATAATCATATGTACAACCTCAATTTTCATAGTTTCAGCTATAATCTCATCCTCAAATAAAATTCACATGATTTCCTTCCCCTTTACATTTCTTGTTACAAATTTTTCTTAAGTGTAACCTTTTATCTCTCCCTTCACCTATCAAGGTTAATAAAACAATCCTAAAGCTAAATATTTTGAATTTTAATGCCTATTTTTCCTAATATATATGTATTGGGAACTCTACTTAAAAAATTCAAGCTTCAACATGTTATACAAGATCTGATTAATACCAATGTTATCAAATTCAAGACCACCCTAGAGAAATTTAATACTCTTCCTATCAATACACATACCTCTTACATTCCTCCCATTCCAAAAGCATTTCAAATTATAGATAAGGCTATTACATTCTTTCCAATATATTTACCACTTAAGCATATACGAGATCAATGTCAACCCCTATTTTTACTGCATAAATTCAAGGGTTTCTTATTTAAAGAGTACTAAATGATAATGGATCTACATTAAATGTTTTCCCCATTTCTTTGATCCTACAAATGGGTATCTCCATTAGTGCTATTGATGATAACATCTCATGACCTGCACTTGGTAGCATTGTTTTATATGCTCTATTTCTCCCCACGATCTCCCCACTATGTTTTATATTCTTTACAATGCTCTTCATTACAATCTCCTATTAGGTCATCCCTATATCAATGCTATAGAATCCATTCCATCTAATCTTCATCAATGCCTCAAATATATGAAGGTCATGAATATATTATTACAATAGATAATTAACCTTTTAAGTATTGTAAAATTGAATTTTATTCTTCTTTTGAGATTATTATCACACATCTGACACATCCTATTATTTTTATAATTCACACACGTATGTGGTTGGTGAATCAAGAAACATGCGTGGAGTCTTGTTTTGGATAAGAGATGATGGAAGAAATAGGATGATAGTCAAACGGTAAAAGGGAAGGAGTTAATTGAATAATTCCATGATGGTACAGGTGGAAGACATTTTTCTAGGAAACTAACATCCGGGTGGATCCTTGATTCAAGTTATCACTAGTCAACACTTTTAAGATATTGTATTAATTATTATAAAACATATGATATTTATATATCACATTGGAATCATAAGACTTAAGGGTAGATGCAAAAAATTTTGGGTCAATTTTGTGGTCATTTTTGTCTTTTTTAGCAAAGTGCATATGTCCTTATACAAAGTGCATACACCCTTTGTTAATCCCTTCCCAAACCTATTTTAAATAGGTTTGGGATTTTTTTTAATGATTCAAATAGAGTGTACACCTGCAAAAGGAATACACCCTTTGTAATGTATAGGGCATACACCCATTACACTACAAAGGGTATGCACCCTTTGCACTATAAAGAGTGTACACCCTTTGTAGTGCTATAAATTAATAAAAAATAAAATTTTAAAGAGTGTAAAATATTTTCATAGGACATACACTAATTTTAAAGGATGTACGCTCTTTGTTTATTTTCAAAAAACATTGTTCTTCCCTCTTAAGAATCTTGGTTTCTTGCTAGTGGATTATAATCTCAAGTTTGGACCTACATTAAATCAACCAATAAGGCCTCAAATTATTTGTCAGCTTTATGTATTTTAAAAAAAATATTATAAGGGTTTTTAAATAGGAGAATCTAGTTTTCAAAAAATCTATATTCAAAATAATTATTTTTTTAAAAATTATTCTTTAATTTCTACCTAACACAGCTCATTATGATTGATTCATTAGCATTACTAAACAATTAATAAAATTTTGGCGATCAATCAAATAACTACAAAACACACACACACACACACACACACACACACACACACACACACACACACACACGCGCGCGCGCGCGCGCGCGCGCACACACACACACACATACACACAATATACCCATTTTGGCTTTTTTTAAACAATAAAAAATCAAATGTATGAAGTTAAGCTAAAAAAGTTGTCCATACACTTGCGTTATCATTTTTTCATATTTTCTTGACTCATAAAATCATTTAAAATTATTAAATTAATTTAAAAAATATGAAATTTTTTTATCAACAATATTCAAATTTTCTAAATGCTTGTATGAAATTTCATTTAAAAATTCATTCGTTTACTCCAAAAAAGTGTGTGCATACACATGCACTTTTATTATGTTTTCATAAAAATTTACTATGTCACTATTAGAAATCAATAAATTTCACATAACCATCTCATTTGGGTATTGCAAACAGTTACATATTTAGAAACTAGAATAAAAGTGTCACAATTTATCTCGTGGCGTCATCATAAAATTATTTGACTTGGTGCCTCTAAAAGTCTCTCCAAGTTAACAAATTTGTTATTTTTTTTGAAAAAATGTGGTCACTTATCCCCACCGTTTGACCCCCATTATCCTGCATCTACCCTTAATCAACACCATTGTGTCATAATCTACCACCTGATCCCTTTGAAAAGTGGAAATAGATATTATGGGTCTACTTCTACCCACACTACAAAAAATAAGTATATTGTGGCTATCACTGACTACTTGAATAATGGGTAGATGACAACCCTTTAAAAACAACTTCTATGGATAATGTGGCAAGGTTCTTGTATGAACACATTGTTTCTGAGCTTGGATGTCTAATGGATATTTAAGGAATCAGGAAGCCACTTTTTTAATGAAATAGTAACATCTTTGGTGGATAGATTTCCTATCAAGCATATGAAGGAAATAACCTATAAGACAAGAAAAAATGGAAAGATGGAGTGAAAAAACCATGTATTGTGTCAAAATATTGAAAAGGATGAAACTTTTTAGATACATAAATCAGGTAAGAGGATTCACTTAACATTGTGGGATTATAAGGCTACATCAAACTCACTGCCATGATAATTTCCTTTTGATTTGGCTTATGGTATTGATCTAATTATTCTTATTGAGTTTCATATTCCAACCCTAAGAGTTATGGATAATGTAAGGATGATGAGAGTGATATAATAAATGATAGGTTGGCACATCTTCATCTATTAGAGGAAATGTGGGAAACAAAAAAGAAGATAAGCTACAAGAAAAAGACAAATAGAAAGACATAGTTTAATAAGAAGATCAAATGGTCTTCATTTTAGGTGAATGGTTTGGTTATAATACATGGTTATTGACACAATAAGAGAAAGCATAGTGTAGTGCCCACTTTCCTTTGACACCGTTTGATACTAATCATGATACTGCTGATTATATTATGGACATGATTATGGACTTTAATATAGTATGATGTTAGATGTTAGATCTGGGATTATTGTTGACTGGATTAAGTTGTGATGCATGATGACTATTAGAGACATTTTGTATGTTGATGATGATATTGTTTGACGTGGTTATACTATGGATGTTGTTTAGACTTGTGCTATTTGGATATTGTGAGTAGACCTAGAAATGGAAAATTATTGGATGATGATATAGTTGTTGATAAAACCATAAATGATTTTGTTAAATTGCTTTGATGTTCTTGTGATTCATATATCTAAATGATTTAGGAAATTATATTTATATTATTTTGGATGTTCTGATATAGCCACGAGACCGAAGAAGGTAGTTGTGTTTTGTAGGTTAAAATATCACAACAAACATCGGGGAATTGAATACCAACCACATTTAAAATCTAGATGAATTCAAGAAGGTCACCATGGCAACTAGTTTTGTTTGTGCGTGTTTGTGTGTGTTAGGGATTCCCATGGGGGGATCACCTTTAATTGTGACCAAGGGGTTTTATGTGTTTCTTTTATTTAGTTCCTTTGTTTAATTTTTGCATGTGTTTTATGTGGTGCACTTACCCTTTCATTATTTATTTAATGTGGTGTTAATATTATGAGTAATCATGTTGTTAAGTTAATTAATTAAAAGATATCATAAGAATGTAATTAATATGGTTGTTGGCTATGATTTAAAGTGTTGTAAGAATGAGTAAGTAATGTGTAAGTAATATGTAAGTGATGTGTAAGTTAACGTTTGAGTGTGAAACACTCCACCTTCTTGGAAATTCGAATTTGTCCTTGCAGGCTGATTTTAGAGGCATGTGGGATAAGTTAAACTTGTCCCATACCTCTTAAATTTACATACCAACCTTGCCTATGGTTGGAGGGTTAAATTTAGACCTTTTAATGCATTTTTACAAGTTAAGTTGATTGTTATAATTGCACTTTTCTTACATAATTTAATTTCAGTCCTTTGGGGTGTGGGTTGGATTCGAGTGTGTAAGTAAACTGTCATATTATTCACCCACCTATTTATTATGAATTGGAGAATGAATTTGACTTTTGGGGTTGGGGTTGAGGATGTGTGATGTGGCATCCTACATGGATCCACCTCATCATCTTCTCTTCCTTCTTCTATGAAATTTTAATTCCTTGACTTGGTTTAAGTTGCTTCACTTTGGAGACTTCAATTTTTGGTGAATTTTCTTGCTGTTTTGGGAGCTCTTGCTTGAAGAAGTTTTTGGAAGATTTTTGCATGCTTGTGCTTGGTTATTTGAATTGCTTGCATTGGGATAAAGGTTACTGTTTTGGAACATGGGAAAACTCCATCATGGAGAGGTAAGAGCTTGGCTCTTGGAATGCTTCTCTTTTCTTATGAAAATGTTAATGTGTGAATTTTTTGGCATGTTTGTGGGTTGTTGGGTAGATGGCCTAAGAATGGTGTAGGAGAAGACTATGGGGTTATTTTGTGGGAGGCACAAGTGTGTTTTAGAGAGGTATAAGGGTGGAGGGAGTTGGGATTTGGGTTCCACCTTACAAAGAAAAGCTTCAATTTATTTACTCGTTATGGGGTGCCATAAGAGATTAGGGAGGCATAAGGAAATGTGAGGAATAAGGGGTACTTGGGGGAGGTATAAGGAATGTTAGGGTTTTAATATACTATTTTTTTGGCAGTTTGTAACTCAGGGTGGTGATACCTATTTCCCCTTTTGGGAGGCATAAGGAGCATCCCCGACAGATTCTTGCTCCTTTGTCTTGCTTGATGAAGCCTTAGTATTGCTTTTCATGTGTGAATGTATTTGTAAAACTATATTTTGCTTTGAACTGTGTTATTATTGTAAAAATGCTACTTGTGTGTTTATGGAAGCTTGTTGTTGCCATGAGTTAGATCACATCTTTTATTGAATTTTGGTTGGGGCTTGGGGGCCAATGAAGAAGGATGGCTTATCCTCTTCATTGGATGTCTTGGTTGGGTGGAGAGAGTTTCCTTTCTCCTACTCCTATTGTGATCAAATTAGAAGAATGAGGAGTATGCATGTTGTTGTTCTGGAGCTGAGAAAAGATAGTTTGACAGTCCCTTGTGATATGAAATCTCATTGTAACCTTTCCCACTTGAAGTGGATGAACTTGTAAATGTTTGTAATGGAGAGATGTTGTACTGATTACAAGTTATATATTGAAATTTAAAAGAGTTATACTCTGTATTCTGTTTTGGAAAGAATGTGAAAGAATGATGCATGTTTTGTATACTGTATTTTGTAATCAAATGGAAAGGAAGTTGTAAGAGTTCATTGGGATTAATGGAAGTCATTTTTTCTTGAACATATGATGTTATTCCATTGGAAATATATGTTTAGCATGCACTATGAAATCCTGGTTTGAAAAGTGGTAAAGTGGAATGTGTGAAAAGAAATGTATTATTATTCCCTATGTACAATAAATGATTTTTGAAGGGATAAAAGAAAGGAGTTGTAAAGTTTTATTTTGGAATCAATAAATGAATGTAATGCTTTTCTCAAATTTTATTGTTGTATTGAATCTGATCATTTCAATGTATTGAAATCTTTGTTTGAAAGGAAGAAATGCGTGTGAGAAAATATACAGTATTTTGTCTCTTTGGAATGTGAAAAATTGGAAATTAGAAATTGTATTTTGGTCTTGAATATTTTTTTTTGAATCAACAAAATATGTTAGATTGGAATTAGAATGTATACTAAATACTTGGAAGAAGAAAATGGAAATTAGACCCTTTAAAATTTGATCCCTATTTTTTGTAATTTCAAACTAGCAATTATCTGAACCAAAAATGCACAGTTTGAACCTGCAAGCAAGAAATAACAATGAAACATTGAAATTAAACATGTCAGGATATAAATGAGTTCAATTAGACAACAACACTTAAAAGGAAATATTTCAAAACTTCGCAAAATCAGGCTCAAACCGTTTTACAGTCATTCTGCTATCAAGAAAATGTAAATGTTCAAATTACAAGTCAATCAACCAAATTGAATCTTTAAATCATTCTTAAATCCATTTAGGAACAATCCTCCATGTATTTTTTACATGTTGAGAGAGGAAGAAGATCAAATTGAATAGATCTAACAACTTAAAATTCACCAGTTTGCACTTGTAAAATCCTGCATGTCATTTTATTAAAATTGAACCCTAAAATTTATCAAAATCTAAAATTAATTATAATTTAGTTAAGAGGACATCAAGAGGTTTCCAAAAAGTCCTTGTTTGTCCAAAACTGAGCTCTCTATCAAAATTTATGGCCTTCTAAAGTTTTCTTCACTTGGCGTCAAAATTTTGGGAAAAATTTCCTTAGCGGGCCAGTGGCCCAAATTTTTCCCTTAGAGCTTTAGAAAAATTTTTGGAAAAATTTCCTTGTCACCCTGTATGCCCATAGCCAATCAAAGTCTTCCATGTGGTACCATGAAGTGTCAGCGAAGGGACAGATCCCCTTTAAAACTTACCGTTTTTAGAAAATTTTAGGAAAATTTTCCAAATTTTCCCCGTTGGCCCGTAACTAATCAGGTGATGCCACATGGCGTCATGAGGCATCGGTGGAGGAATGCATCCATTTTTTTCCTTTTGCATCCCAAAAAAATTGTGGAAACTTTTCCAAGTTTCCCCCGCTATCCTGCCAGCCTGTAGCTAATTAGGGGTTACTATGTGGCATTGCAAGGTGCCGGCGGAGGCAGGTCTATGTACCCTCTTAGCCCTTTCGGGCGTCAAGTCAATTTTCTCCCCATTGTAACACCTTCGATGCATTGGATTAGGATACGCTATGTTTCCTTTAAGGATTCGTGGGAGCGCAGGCACAAAGTTGACTTTTCACCCCACACGGGAGAATTCACAAATTGTCCCCCTTGACCCCACTTTTCCATCTTTTCCTTGCACTGCCTTAGGGAGTGCCATGTGTCCCTTCTGGACTGGTAGACCTGCGGGAGTGCGGGTGCAAATGTGGTTTTTTCCCCCACATGGGAAAATTTTGAAATGTCTCCCTGCAGCCCGCCAACCCGCCCTTTGGGCAAATTTTCACCCCTGCGCCCGCAAACCCGCTCTTGGGGAAACTTTTCACCCCAAGGCCCGCCGACCCATAACTTGAAAAATAGGAGTTAGGGGGACTTTTTTATATCACTGGAAAGGTGAGAAAATTTCCTATCCAATGAAAATGATTTAGGAAATTTTTGAATGCGTTAAGTGTGAGAAAATTAGTTAAAAATTTAAGCCTATTAGATAATGGGTGTGCTGTGGAATTACCCTCTGAACCTAATTAAAATTTCTAACCCTAAATTTTTGCACCTTATGACCTCTAATAATTGTTAATAAAATAAAATTATGTTCTAGTAGATTATAAATGTTCTAGAACCTATTAGTGACAACTATTGTCTTGTAACTTGGTTGTAGATTCTTTTAATAAAAAAAAATTATTCCATAATTTTCCTAACTAATCCTAGGTTGTTCTTGGGTCTCAAGTGGGTTGTTTTTATGGGCATTACACATAGTAAGATTCTTTGTAAATGTATGAGACTCTACAAGATAGTATAAGTTCATGATAATGGAACATATTGACTGGAGGAATTGGATACAACTTGAATCGAAATATGGACCAACCATGACAAGTTGAATATTTTCCAAGCACTAGCTCCGCATTATCTAGGATAGTCTACTCCAAATATGGATTAAAATCTAAGGAGGGGGAATGTTATGACCCTAGAAATTTCATCCAAAATTTTCATTTCATTAATGTGTATGGTGTTAATATTTTATTGTAATGTGTAGTCAATAGTAGAGTCCACTAAAAGTTAACGACATCCGTCGATAAATTACGATACACACATAATAATGTAATAAATTAAATAGTAAATACTTTATGGTAACAATCAAGGTACATTAAAAAAAAAAGTGAAATTAATGGTAAATAATAAATAGTAATATTTATCATAAGTGGTAATGGTAACATCAAATCATCAAATTCATGGGAAGTACGTAACTAGGTTCCATGTGGTCAAATAATTAGTATTACATATGTAATAATGAAAAAGTAGCGTTGTCGTACATTGGTCCAAAATTTGGATCAATAATGTCAGCTGCATGAGCTAAAAAATTTGCTATTTTGAATATGTAACTTTTCATCACTTAACTCTTTCTATGGCTCTATGTTAGATGTAAACAATGAACATGGTTCATAAAGAAGTTACAAAACCATGAGACCTAAAATAAAATAAGTTTTTGTGCAAATTATTAAACAATATGAATATGTCATCAAAATAAAAAATTTATTGCATATTTATGTTCCTCTTAAAAAATTATACAAGTTTAAAAGGTGGCCAATTTCAAGTTTTAATCGAAAAGTTATGGCCTGAAGAAGGTAGAGGAATTTCGATGGTGAAAAAACCACCGTTGAAGCTAGAGTGGTGGTTGTGCAATTGCCTTGATGGTTTTGTACCTGTAAATGGTGTTAGAGCTCGAATACTCACATCCCTTTTCTTTGAGCAATGCCCCTAATGTTCACATGCCCAATTGTTCAAATTAAGGATTCTAAAGGCAGCAAGGGATTTCTATAAAACTCAGTGAGCGGTCGGGGACAAGTTTTGAAGACCATTAAGAAGACAGTTACCATAGAGAAAAGGAGGGGTATCCACGTGTTTCACTGGCGCACTTTTGAAAGGGTATGGTGAGTTGGCACCTCCCCCTAGTTATGAGAATCCACCATGTGGCTTATGCGCGGAAAGGCAGTCCCAACAAGCTGAAAATTCAACCATAGGGGGAGGATGCAGATGTTTCCACATGTCACCTAGGAACAATTTGTGAAAAGGAAAATCCCGTGGAAAGAAGGAAATCCCCACAAGGTAAGAAGGAAGCCCCGAGAGGTGACATTCAAAGCTGCACAACTCAAGGATAGTAATATGAACCATTGAAAGTGTGGAAGTGATTTCTTTTCATCACTAATATCAGTACTAAGCTCAAAAGTCCATAATGGCGGAACATAAAACAATTGCATGTTAGAAATGAGAATTTAAAAGTGACATCAGTTGAAAGTAGCTTCAGATGTAATTCAAAATGGGGATTCTATAGGGGCCCCAGCCCATGGTTAAAAATGGTCTAATTACATGATTTAAAATAAAAGCATGAAAGATGAACACAATGACTCAGAGAACCTTCACTCCTTTGTAAGGCCCACCCAATGGAGGTAGTTTGTTCAGTAGCTTGTTCTTCCTCAGTAAGAATTCATCAAATCCCTATGTTGTTTGGATAAACACGATGGAACCTCCTAAATCTTGTGACATCCCCATATCCATTAACGACCTGAGAGTCATTATTGGTTCATGCATGATCTTCTCCAGCTCAATCTTCTTCTGATAAGAATACACCCACTCTATAAGAACTAGGCCACCTGTGAAGAATGTTTTCTTCCCCTTCCCCTTGTGAAGGGTAGACTCATTGTGAGTAGATTGAGAAGGGACGGCTTGAATGGTTGGAAGACCAAGGACTATGTCACGGTGGCCAGAAGGAACAAGGGACTTTGAGATATTTCCAACTTTTAATCTCCTTGAAAAGGGTAGGTGCTCTCTTGGGGAAGGAATCTATTGAGGACCTAAGAGGCCATGGCCTGAGGAAGGATCATAATTCCCTGAGTGAGTGGATGACCCAACTGCAAACCTACCCCTGTTGTCCCAAGTAGAGGAGATTGCTGCTCTTGAACAAAGAGCAGATATGGAAAACTCCTCTTCTCCATCTGAGATAATAATTGGGGGCTGAGAGCTTGATTCGCCCCTCCCCTACCCTAAAAATGGTGCTAGCATTGAACCTGGTTGTGAGGATGAAGGTCCTGTTTGTCCCTTCTCCAGGGAGGCAATCCTCTGCTCTAATTCATCCACCTTGTGAGGAATGGTAGACATAGTGTCAATGGATGATTTTTCATATAACACATAAGATTCCTTGGGAATCTTCTTTAATACAAATTCTTCATCACGCAAGAATGGGCATTGAAAATAGGTTTTCCCAGACACTTGGGGCCTCCTTTCAATCTAGAATTTCTTCAGGCTTTCGGAAGTCTTCAAATGTTCCCATTGAAAGAGATGAAAACACATAGATTGAAAATCTATGAAGACAAGGTTGATATTAATTAGCATTGTAAGAAGTATGAGCCGGACTTACTGATGAGTGAAGGGCCCTCTGGTGTCTCCTACACATTCTATATTGAACAAGTCCCTAACGAAAGCCTCATTAGGACCACTAAAATAAAAAATCTGATTTAAATCTTCTGACGAAATTTCCTTCAAACTATTTTCCATAGGAACTCTCACCATATCACTAATATAAGATTGTGAAAATCATCCTCACCTACATGATAAGAAAAATAATACATCTTGGTGATGGGATAAAATTGGGTTTTATGGTAAAAGTGGCACAGATTGACTGAATTAGAGGAGATCATCTACACTCGATAAAGGAAGATCTTGTTCATCTCGCACGAGAAGAATTTAATGGTTGAAGTGAATCTGAGACGATCAGAGTTGGTGAATTAGCTTGATTTGATAGGACCCACGTGGGATGGTTAAACCCACTGGATGTGAAGAGGGAATGCACTACACTCAGGATTTTTTTTTAGGTAGTAAATAACAGGAGTGTCTGTCACTTCAGGTCACCTCAGAGTGCTTGAAGGATGTCAGAATCAGTTGTCAAATCACTGGGTGCAAGGGACTATGAAGACAATAGTCACAAGCAATGACATGAATATTTTAATCATCTAGGATAAGAGCAAAATGAAGAAGGCCCATACTCTTTGCACCTGATAAGGCCAACTAAAATATTTTGTAAACATATCATTAATACACCTGGTATTTTGTGAAAGACAACTAATGTACTTTGGAATATCCATTTTTTGGTGGGAAGACCAAAAAAGATGGAGATGGAATAGTATAAAGGTGATGAGGATACTCTCACATAAAAGGGTTTTTTTTTTAATTTTTTGAGAACTATTCGGAAGAAAGAGAAAAGACTAATAAAATCCATCTTTCTAAGAGATTTGTCTGAGAAAACTTGTTAATTTTGGGATCCTTCAAAATGAATCATGTCAAGATGGTTGCAAGTGTACATCCATTGAAAAGCATTGAGACTATAAACTTTCCCTTGTTGATGAATTTGATGAGCCCTAAGTTAATCGTGTTAATCATGAGCATTGTTGAATCTATTTTCAATTTGATGTGTTTCAAAATAGTTATTCATGTTCCTGTCACTATATTATGTTAGGAATTATTTTGAATCACACAAGATCTGATCATTGTGGCAATATTGTGGTATTTGCAATTGTGCAGCGAGAAGAGATTTTGTTTCATTACATAATAAACAATTTAAATTTTCTTTACTTCCATGTTGTTGATATAGATTGTTTGTTAGTCTATGAGTGTATCTTAGGCATGATGGATAAGGAATATTTGATGTTTAGTTGAGTCTTTGACATGATATTTTATGTTAAATTATCAAAGAATGTGTGATACCATGCATCTTTGGGATTCCATAGGTGAACACTTTCTGGTTAAAGGTTCATCGTTGACCATTTGAAGTATTTTTATCATATTTCTTATTAGACTTCCCAACCTTTGTTAAAAGTCCCTAGGAACCTGGTATAATCCACTTTATCCTGCTTAATTCCCCACCAAAACCTATTTATAAATGATAAATCCTACATAAACTACCCTTGTTTAAACTGTTTGTCCATAAATGCTAAGGAGATCTGTTGAATTTACCCATCCTTCGTCTAAAACATGGAGGAGAAATCAGGTCTTATTGTTGTCTTTAGTAACCTAAACCTTGTTTGGAAGACATCTCCATTCTCTAGAAGTGACAACTTGTAAGAGTTAGATTATGTTACATTGACCATGTCTTCTTAAGGTTTCATTTCAAATACCATAGAGAGAGAGAGAGTTTAATAGAACCGATCCATTAATATCTCTCACAAATACATGTTACAAAATGGGTCCTCTCACCTTGGTGCAAGGCATAACCAAAAGTATTGAGGGTAGGTCAAACCCTTTGCATGGTGCTACCTAGCGTTTCTGAGTTTGAGTGACAAAGAGTCAGCTAAATCCTTCCCCGGCTATAAAATGACTCAAAATCTGATTTACCTATCTCTAAGCATCCTTCTCTGCCCGTTGATGTTTCTCATCCTCAAAGGGAGAACCAATTTGGGTACCAACACCGATCTAACGCCGTTGTCTGGGACTATTTGTGCATATACATATGTCTATTGATCTCTGGTAATAATTCTTACATGTTTAGATGTAAATGCATTGTTTAAACATCATCCTTTGTTAAGCATTGTGAAGATTGAGCAAGATCAGAAGTTCATTGTGTAATACTTCTTGATTTTGGAAAATGTTGTACTAAATTTGTATTGATAGTGATGAATATTGATAAAGGATGATAAGATCTATTGAGATTTGTAGAAATTGAGTATTGATATACACTTCACAAGTTACTTACAGTGCTTTAGCACATCTAAGGTGAAAATACTTGGTGGCGACTTCGTATTGGTTTGAAATTTTTGGTAAATACCAGTGTCCTAATGTTTTTCAAGTGAGATTTTTTGTTGATATATGCAAAGCTGGAAGGAAGAAGGACTATCTTTAACAAAGATCCTACTAGAAGATTGTTTCTAGAGCTCGGGAAAACAGAGCCAAAAAGGAGACAAGTTTTGAAAGCACTGGATAATCAAGAGTTGAGAGAGAAGGTAGTTCCAGTTGTGGAAAGTGATCAACCTATAGTTGAGGATTATCATACATCGTTAAATAGTTTAGAATCAAATAGTCCTCAAGCGAGTCTTAATACTCCATCTGGTGAGCAGTCATCATTGGTGTCTAGAATAAGTGTCCCGCATTTCTTTCCTTTATCACTCAAAACTGATAAATCCTTTTGTGAGGATGAGTCTTTGGGGGATATCTGCAGTGAATATCATACACTTGTACCTTAAAGGCCCTTGGTCCCATAGCATTTTAATCCACCTATAGGATCACCTCCTCAAAATAACATGGCTCAACCTACATTGAGACCTCCTTTTATCATCAACATGTTTGGGCCCATAAATTTTAGGGGCATGATTGGATATCCTAATGATGTACCGCAAGATGTGAGAAAAAGATTACCTAAATTTCAGGGAAATAATTCCATCACCAATGACCAACATTTGAGACTCTTTGTCAATATGATGGGGGAATTTGAATTTGAATATGAATATGTGTATATAAAGCTATTCATTCACACTTTGGAAGAATATGCACGTGATTGGTACAAATATTTTCCAGATAACTCAGTGGATTCATGGAGTGAGATGAAAAATGCTTTCAGATTACAATATGGGGATAAAATAGACCCAAGGTTCCTCTTTTTTGAGTTTGAGAATATAAATAAGAATCTTAATGAATATGTTCATGATTTCAATACCAGATTCAATAAGAGTTTAAACAGACTACCCATAATTTTTAGGCCCAGTGATGAGTTGTGCCTAATTAAGTATTATGATGCCTTCGACAAGAAAGATTCCTAATATTTGAGAGATAAGAACCCTAGAATGTTGAGGCAGGCTTTCACAATGGCTTTGAAAATTGAGAACAATATTAAAGTGGTTGGGAAACCCCCTAAAAGGGAGGGTGTCAAATTGATTAATCCTGATAGACCTCAGTCAAACAAGGCGGTGGATTAGGAGGAAGTTGTGAAGACTTTGGTCGGAGTAGTTAAAGAAATATCTTATAAGATGGTCAGAGCAGAAAAGGGAATAAGATAGAGTTCTCAAGGTCAACACAAACCTCAAGGCCAAGATAGATTTGGAAATTATCCTAGAGGTGATCACAGATTGGATGATAGAGGAAAGGGCCCCATGGGACCAAGAAATAAACAACCACAACTTAGAGAAAATAGATTGGTCCCTAATCCTTTGACTGTTAGGGTTTCTACAGTAGAAGAGGCCCATATTATTGATTGGTGTGACACGTTTTTTCTGCAACATTCCCCTTGTGATCTAAGTAAGGAGGTTGAAGAAACAAATTATGTTGAAACTTATGATGATGTATGTATGATGGAATACCCCAAAAATTCACAACAAGGAGTCACTTCAATTGAATTGATAAGTGTCAGAACTGTTGAAAGTTTCTGGGATTACATTCACCGAGTATTATCTCTTCCTCCTAATGATCATGTTGAAATTGATATGGTATAGGCGTTTGATTTGCTTAATCACGACTTTGAATATTTGAGGGCTTTAATGATTAAGAAATATGATGGGGGAATTATTTTTGAGGAAGACATACAAATTTTGATGAATGTAGTGATCACTTAGGAAAAGGAATATAATACCAAAAGTAGAGTTGTCAAAGGGGGAGGGCCATAAGCCAAGCCAAAAACTCCACTTCTCACTAATATCTTGAAAGAACCCCTTAAAAGGGATACACTCAACAAAATCCTAGTCACTCCAAGTAAAACTTGTACCCCCGCTCATGCCCAAATTGTAAAGAATCTCATACCACCAGAAGGAGCCATAAATATCCCTCCCAACACAGTCCTACCCAAATATGTTCCTTGTGATATAGCCCAGATTTTGAGTTAGATCAAATTTGTTGTGCCTATTGTTGAATTTCTTAGGATCCCTGAGCATAAAAAAATAGATTTTGAATATTTGGGATTTAAAGAGGAAGTGATAACCTAAGGCAAGGATGTGAATAGCGTGGGTCTTCCCCTTGTCATTGTAGAACTAGAAGTACCAAGAGCACTGGAAGAATTGGGAGAATCACCCGAGGTATATTTGGGTACTTCTCTTGTTGAGTCTCACCTTAATGTTGATCCTTATTATAATACTTTAATCATCAAAGATAGGCTAGTGCACAATTATATGTTCGATTCAGGAGCTTCATATAATGTGATGCCTCTTTAGGTAATGAATGAACTGAATATCAAAGTGACAACAACTTTTGGAAAGTGAAATGTTATTGATTCAAGAGAAGTGCCGGTGATTGGATATGTTAAAGGATTGATAGTGCAATTGGTAGCTTACCTGGGAAAGTGCTTAACCATGAATGTAGTTATTGTGGATTGCTCGGCCAAATGAGGAATGTTGTTGTCAAGAAAATGGCCTGTTAGTGTGGGAGGAAGTGTATAGATGGATATGTCATATCCAACCATACAAGTAGAAGGGAGTATTTTGAAATTTTATGGTGAGAAAAAGATGTTACATCTGATTGAAGACCCTAACAATGCTTCTTATGAAGTATTATACACAGATGTAGATGTTGATAATTTTGTGGGCTATGCATATTTTAAAGAACATGGTATTGAAAAATTTAAATGTCCTGAGCAAGTTGGTTCCCTTTAGATTTTTATGTCTAATGGGGCTTGTTCTAAATTTGGGAATGGTGCTGGTGTTGTCCTAATATCTCTAAATCAAGAGGAATTCAAATTTTCTTTTAAACTCAAATTTGAGTGTACTAATAATATTGCAGAATATGAAGCACTACTTTTGGGTTTAAGGATTGCTTGGAGGTATGGTAATAGGGAAATTATTGTTAAGGGAGATTCAGAATTGGTAGTCAAGCAAGTTAGGAAATTGTATGCAACCAAAAACCAAAGAATGAAACAATATAAGCACGCAGTTTGGGATTTTATTGAAATGTTTGATTCTTTCAACATAATATACCATGACAGAAAGCATAATACTGTAGCAGTCAAATTGGCAATATTGGGATCTAGATTTAAAAATTTTACAATATCTCCTTACTGTGGGTATGATATAGAAGTGTTGACAAGACCATCTGTCCCTGATAATGTCAAACATTGGCAAATTTTTGAAGATGATGCCCAAATTTAGAGGTTTTTACAAAATGAAGGAGAATTTATAAATCATAATATGGATTAGGAACCTATGGTCTGTGTTAATGAAGGACAAGAGACTCTATTTGGAAAGGATATTATTCAATTAAAAACCAATACTATTCCAAGAGGTTTGGTTGCATTAGAGTCAAACTTTGATAATGCTGATCACATTGTTAATAAACATATGTCAGCTTCAAGAGATGTAGAGGAACACAACTTGGGGATACATGGTAAACCTAGAAAAATATGGATAGGCAGTAACTTGAGTAAAGAATAAAATCAATCATATGTCTAGTTGTTAAAAGAGTACCAGGATTACTTGGCATGATCATACTCAGAATAAAAGGCATATAGGGAGGATCTTTTCCAACATGAGATACCATTATAAACTAATGCCAAACCATTTAGGAAAAAGTAAAGGCCAATGAATCCACTTCTTTCCCTCAAAATGCAAGAAGAACTAAATAAATTAAGGGATGGAGGCATCATAGAACCCACAAGGTATTCTTCATGGGTGGAAAGTCTTGTACCGGTTCGAAAGAAAAATGGAGATATAAGGTTATGTGTGGATTTTAGGAATTTGAATAAGGAATCAATCAAAGATAATTATCCCTTTTCCATTATGCATAACATTTTTTAGTTGGTTACTGGATTTGAGTTGTTGTCTACTCTAGATGGGTTCTCAGGATAAAACCAAGTGGTAGTGAAACAATCAGAAAGAATTAAAACTACTTTCACCAGTCCCTGGGGTACTTATGTGTATGTGAGAATTCCATTTGGCCTGATGAATGCTAGAGCTACTTTTTAAAGAGCTATGGATGTAGCATTCTCAAGATACATAAATGATTTTATTGTTATATAACAGGATGATGTAACAATATTTTCAAGAAAGAAAAATGATCACCTGCAACATTTGGAGAAGATGCTGTTAAGATGCAAAGAATATGGTATTTCATTGAATCCTAAAAAGTGCCACTTTAGGGTTCAAAAGGAAAATCTGTTAGGACATATTGTATCTAAGGAAGGGGTCATGATTGAACCTGATAGAGTGGAAGCTATTGGCAAAGTTCCTATTCCCAAAACTAAGTAAGGAATTCAATCCTTCTTTGGACAGATAAACTTCATCAGGAGATTCATTTATAACTTTGCTAAAATGACTATCCCCATCACAAGTATGCTAAAAAAGGATCAAATTATCAAATGGGAAGAGGAAGCTATCCAAGCTTTTACTAGAATCAAGGAAGCACTAAAGAATGCTCCTATTTTGGCAACTCTAGATTAAAAAAAGGCTTTTCAAATGTTTTCTTTTGCTTACGAAAACACCATTGCATCTATACTATTACAGAAAGACGAGGAAGGAAGTGAAAGGCCAATTGCTTTCTTTAGTAAAGAATTATAGGTAGCTGAGTTGAAATACACTATTATGGAAAAGCAGGCCTTTGCCTTGGTTAGAGAAAAAAAAGCTTTCAGGGCATATATTCCAAATTCAAGGATTATAGCTTATGTTCCTCATACAATGGTCAAGGACATTTTATCAGAGATGGAAGCTTCCAACAAAATATGTCAATGGGTGAACAAGTTGTAAGAGTATGATATGGATATCCATACTACCGAATTGGTTAGAGGTCTGGGTTTAATGAAACTAATGGCTGAAAGTAACTTACAAGTGATGGAAGTAAATGAGGTTGAAGCAATAAATGTGGAGGTACATGAGAAGTTGATCAATTATATATGGTACAAAAACATCATATTCTACCTCAAAAATTTGGAATGTCCAAGGCATTTGGATAAAAACCAAAGAAGGACACTCAAGTTGGCTTCCCAAAATTATATCATCACTGATTATGGGTTGGCATGGAAAAATCCTGAAGGGGTTCTGCTCAGATGTGTAACAGAGGATGAAGCTCCTGGGTTGGTTTCAAAATTTCATGGAGGAGTGTGTGGGAGGCATTTTTCTAGAAGAGTTGCTGCCCACAAGATACTGAGGACAGGTTACTGGTGGCCCATGCTCTTCAAAGATACAACCTTGTTGGTAAGAAAATTTGAAAGTTGTCATATATTTTTTGAGAAAATAAAGGCTTCTGGTGCTCTCCCTATGCAACCGATATCAATTGAGGCTCCTTTCAAGCAGTGGGTCATGGATTTTGTAGGTGAAATATCATAACCTTCCAGTGTAGGCCATAGATGGATATTGGTAGCTATTAATTATTTCACCAAATGGGTTGAAATTATCCCCACCAAAAAGGAGACTCATTAGGTTGTTATTGATTTCATCATGAATCATATAATTTGCAGGTTTGGTGTACCTGTAAAGATATTTGCTGACAATGTCATAAGTTTTTGAGCCAAACCGTTAGTGGCCATGTGTCAAGAGTATGGGATAAACCTAAAATATGCATCTAATTACAATCCACAGGGAAATGGATAGGCTGAATCCAATAACAAAAAATTGCTGAAGATAATCATGCGGACATTGGTGATAAATAAACGAAGATGGTGTGAGCAATTGAAGTTTTTTGTTTGGGTAGATATGATCACTGTTAAAATAGCCGCTGGAAAAATCCCATTTGAATTAGTCTATGGAGCTCAAGCCCTTCTCCCCCTACGCATGTAGTTATCTTCCTACTAGTTTATTCGGCAACTGGAAGATTAAAAAGTCAGCCCTTATGATGTAAGAATAAATTGGATTGTTGAGTTGGATGAAGAAATAAGAGAGCTCCACTAGAGACATTTGAAGTTCAAGGAAAATCTCAAGAAATTATTTGACAAAAAGGTGACTCCTAGAATCTTCAATATCGGGGATCTTGTATTGGTATGGGACAGTAGATACGAGGATAAGGGAAAACATGGAAAGTTCGATGCATTATGGATGGCCCCTTACTCCATTGATATCAGGATTGGGGAACACACTTTCTTCTTGAAAGATCTGGATGGAGAGTTGCTCGAGTTTCCTGTCAATGGTAGGAACCTAAAGCATTTTCTTGATTAACTCTTAGGACAAGGTATGACCCAAATTGTATAGCGTATAGTTTTCCTACTTTGTTTTTGCATTTTTTTTGTGCGTTTTGGTTTCCTTTTTGGCCCCTGTTTTCTATGACTAGTTTCTTTGGTTCCTCGGTTTGTTTTTAGAGGATGGTTTGTATCACTTGACATGGTGTGTATGATAATTGACTCCGTATCCCAATGGATATTTGACAACTGGTTTGCATTTAACAGTTCTTATGCCACCCACAAAGGGTACCCATCCCCTAGTTGGAGCCAATGTTAGAGCTCGAATACTCTTTCCCCTTTTATTTGAGTAATGCCCCTAATGTTCACATGCCAAATTGTTCAAAGTAAGGATTTGTAAAGGTGGCAAGGGATTTCTATAAAACTCGGCGGGCGGTCAGGGAAAAGTTTCAAAGACCATTAAGAAGAAAATTCCTGCGGAGGAAAGGAGGGGTGTTCACGTGTCTCGTTGGCACAATTTTGAAAGGGTATGGTGAGTTGGCCCCTCCCCCTAGTTGTGAGCATCCACCATGTGGCTTATGTGTGGCAAGGTAGTCCCAACAGATTGAAAATTCAAAGATAAGGGGAGGATGCAGATGTTTCCACGTGTCACCCAGGCGCAATTTAGGAAAAGGAAAAACCCACGGAAAGAAGGAAATCCCCGCAAGGAAAGAAGAAATCATTGAGAGGTGATGTTCAAATCCATACAACTCAATGATAGTAATATAAACCATTGAAAGTGCGGAAGTGATTTATTTTCATCACTAATATCAGTACTAAGTTAAAAAATCCATAATGACAGAACTAAAAAGAACTGCATGTTAAAAAAAGAGAATTTAAAAGTGACATTAGTTGAAAGTAACCTCAAACGTAATTCAAAATGGGAATTCCATAGGGGCCCCAACCCATGGTAAAAAAGGGTTTGATTACATGATTTAAAACAAAAGCATGAAGGACAAACATAATGACTTAGAGACCCTTCACTACTTCATAAGGCCAACCTAGTGGAGGTAGTTTGTTCAGCAGCTTGTTCTTCCTCATCGAGAATTCATTAGAGCCCTATGTTATCTAGATAAACAAGATGGACCCTGCTAAATCCCGTGACATCCCCATATCCATTAACGACTTGAGAGTCATTCTTGGTTCATGCATGATCTTCTCCAGCTCAATCTTCTTCTAATAAGAAGACACCTAGTCTATAAGATCTAGGACACCTGTGAAGAATGTTGTCTTCCATTTCCCCTTCTGAAGGGTAGACTTGTTATGAGTAGATTGAAAAGGGACAGCTGGAATGGTTGGAAGACCAAGGAATACATCGTGGTGGCCAGAAGGAACAAGGGAATTTCAGCTAGTTTTAGCTTTCCATCTCCTTGAAAAGGGAAAATGATCTCTTGGGGAAGGAGTCTTCTGAGGACTTGAGAGGCCATGTCCTAAGGAAGGATCATAATGCCCTGAGCAAGTGGATGACCCAACTACAAACTTGCCCCTTTTATCATGAGCAGAGGATATTTCTACTCTTGAATGATGAGTAGATAAGGACAACTCCTCTTCTCTATCTAAGATAATAATTGGTGGCTGAGAGCTTGATTCACCTCTCCTCTTCCCTAAAGATGGCGCTGGCATTGAAATCAGTTATGAGGATGAAGGTCCTGTTTTCCCCTTCTCCAGGGAGGAAATCCTCTACTCTAATTCATCCACCTTGTGAGAAATGTTAGGCACGATGTCAATGGAGGATTTGTCATATAACACATAAGATTCCTTGGGAATCTCCTTTAATAAAAATTTTTCATCACACAAGAATGGGAATTGAAAACCAGTTTTCTGAGACACTTGGGGCCTCCTTTCAATCCAAAATTTCTTCAGGCTTTCGAGAGTCTTCAAATGTTCCCATCGAAAGAGATGAAAAAACATAGATTAAAAATCCGCGAAGACAAGGTTGATCTTAATTAGCCTTGTAAGAAGTGCAACTTGGAATTACTGATGAGTCAAGGGCCCTCTGGTGTCTCCTGTACATTCTATGTCAAACAAGGCCCTAACAAATTCCTCATCAGGACCACTTATGTCAAAAATATGATGCAAATCTTCAAATGAAATTTCCTTCAAACTATTTTCCATAGGAACTCTCGCCATATCACTGATAGAAGATTGTGAAAAACATTCTCACCTACAGGATAAGAAAATAAATACATCTTGTTGATGGGATAAAATTGGGTTTTATGGTAGAAGTGGCATGGATTGACTGAATTGGAGGATATCATCTACACCCGATATAGGAATATCTTGTTCATCTTGCATGAGAAAAATTTAATGGTTGAAGTGAATATGGGATGATCATAGTTGGTAAATTATCTCAATTTGATAGGACCCACATGTGATGGTTAAACCCAGTGGATGTGAAGAGGGAATGCACTGCACTTAAGATGTATTTTTACGTAGTAAATAACATGGGTGTCTGTCACTTCAGGTCAGCCCAGAGTGGTCGAAGGATATCAAAAGTAGTTGTCAAATCACTGGGTGCAAGGGACTATGAAGACAATAGTCACAAGCAATGACATGAATATTTTAATCATCTAGGATAAAAGAAAAATGAAGAAGGCCCATACTCTTTACACCTGGCAAGGCCAACTATTTTTTTTTTAAAACATATCATTGATACACTTGACATTTTGTGAAAGACAAATGTACTTTGGAATATCCACGTTTTGGGGGGAAAACCAAAATAGAAGATGGGGATGGAATAATATAAAGGCAAAGAGGATAATCTCGCATAAAGGGGGGGTTTACATTTTTTGAGAACTGTTCGGAGGAAAGAGAAAAGACTGAGAAAATCCATCTTTCCAAGAGACTTGTCTGAGAAAATCTGTTAATTTCCAGAGCCTATAAAATGAATAATTTCAAGATGGTTGCAAGTGTACAACCATTGAAAAGCATTGAGACTGTAAATGAAACTTTCCCTTGCTAATGAATTTGATGAGCCTTGAGTTAATCTTGTTAATCATGAGTATTGTTGAATCTATTTTCAATTTGATGTGTTTCAAAATAGTTATTAAGGTTCCTATCGCAATCTTATGTTAGGAATTCTTCTGAATCACACAAGATCTTATCCTTGTGGCGGTATTGTGGCATTTGCAATTGTGCAGCGAGAAGAGATTTCGTTTCATTGCATAATAAACAATTTAAATTTACTTTACTTCCATGTTGTTGATACAGATTGTTTTCTAGTCTATGAGTGTATCTTAGGCGTGATGGATAAGGAATCTTTGATGTTTAATTCAGTCATTGAGATGATATTTTATGGTTAATTCTCAAAGAATGTGTGTTATCATGCATCTTTGGGCTTCCATGGGTGCAAACTTTCTGGTTAAAGGTTCATCGTTGACTATTTGAAGTATTTTTATCATCTTGCTTGGCAGACTTCCCAACCTTTGTTAAAAGTCCCTAGGAATTTGGTATAATCCACTTTATCCTACTTAATTTCTTACCAAAACCCATTTATAAATGACAAATCCTACATAAACTAAACCTATTTGCACTATTTTTCCATAAATGTTGAGGATATATGTTGAATTTACCCATCCTTTGTCTGAAACATGCAAGAGAAATTAGGTCTTATTGTTGTCTTTAGTAATTTGAACCTTGTTTGGAAGACGTCTCTATTCTCTAGAAGTGACAACTCTTAAGAGTTAGATTATGTTGCATTGACCATGTCTTCTTAAGGTTTCCTTTCAAATATCATAGAGGGAGAGTTTAGTATAACCAATCCATTCATATCTCTCACAAATGCAGGTTACAAAATGGGTCCTCTCACCCTGGTTGAAGGAAAAACCAAAAGTAGTAAGGGTAGGTCAAACCCTTTGCATGGTGCTATCTAGCGTTTCTAAGTTTGAGTGATAAATAGTTAGCTAAATCCTTCCTCGGCTACAAATTGACTCAAAATATGATTTATCTATCTCTAAGCATCTTGCTCATCCTGTTGATGTTACTCATCCTTAAAGGGAGAACCGATTTCGGTACCAATAAATGGATTTTTTTCAACCGTTGTGGTAGTTTTTCAATTTACATGGTAGTTTCACAACCACCCCTGCATAAAGTAGCAATTTTGTCACATGGGAATCTTCTAGGAAGCATAATGGTTACAAATGGAATCTCTTCAATTTGATTCTTCTTGGCTTTTGATTCAATCTCTCTTTGGTGTCAAACTTGTATATATGTGTATAAGGAAGCTCTTTGTACGGATGGGAGTGATTCCAAGAAAATTTTCTTCTTGACTATATGTGGTTTTTTGAATTAGAGAGTGAAAGGAAATAATGCTTAAAGTGAGTTGTTGTAGACACAAAATCATGCACTTGGGTACATTTATAGATCCTAAACACATACTAACATTCATATGATTCATAAGCAAGAAAACTAGTAATTTAAGATTGTCTTTGGACTCTTTTATGTGTTTCTTGTTTTCTATTTTTTCTTACAAACCCTACACCCTAGTTAGGATTTTACTTATTTATCTTTTATGGCTCTAGACACCAACGCCCAACCAAGACAACATTGCCCAGGTGCCCCTGTCCCCTCTGGGAACCCCTGACTCTTTTTCACCTTACTCTCTCCTTTTAATTCTCTTTTATCTTTTGGGAATCTTTTTCACTTATGGGTCAGCCTTCAAGTTTTCAATTATGAAATTCAAATAAGGGAATCATATAAATACATAGTTATGTGTTCAAAATGAGGGACCAAACACTAAGCATTATTATCATCACCTAATATTGCATCCAAAAGGCACCTAAAGCACTTCAAAGCATCCATCTAGCATCCATTCAAGGGAAAAGGGATGCATCAAATCTGTACATACACAACATAGGAAGGGGAAGTTCATTCTATTCCATCCACACATTCTACTACATTTCTACATTCTAGCTACAACCCACTATCAAGTGCAACTTGCACAAGGGCATCCTAGGGCACAATTTCTACACACACTCACCAGAACTACATGGATTCTGAGATGTAGTGCAGCACTCAGTCGTAAGTTCACTCTCAGGGTGACTGTCGAGGTCAATCTGAATCCCCATATTACATCTTTCTTTTTTAGGTTTGATGTGGTTTGTGGGCTTGTGTAGGTGAAATTATATTTTATAGGTTATAGGTACCTTAGGAATTCAAGGAGTGACTATAAGTGATCAATTAGAATCAATAGTGAATGATCTTGTGACACTACATAAATCAGATTTTGAGAATTTGCATAGTAGTCACAGGCCCAGAAAAGTCTTATGCAGCCCAAACACCCTTGTCCTACCATGGGCGCCATGTCTAGCATTATTCCTAGTATTCAATAATTTACAGTGAGTAGTTATGAACAATCTACCCAGTTTGTTCAACACTTTTCCCTGTCCATATCAATTTCAGTTAGTGTGTAAATTAGCTAAGTCCTTCTATCCTTCTCTTTCTTAGGGTTTCATATTACATGCTTAGTTTCCTTGTGTCATTTCTATATTTAAATAGTATATACATCATTTATTTCAATAGTGACTCATTTAATATTTAGATTTAATTCAAATTAAATTAAATCATTTGGTGAACCCTTCTCATTCAAACCCTACCTTTGTAAGAATGTATCAAAATCTATCGCCTTCTTCTAAATTCATGGATCAATCTTCCTATCCTTCTTTTACTCCAACCAAGGTTTCTTGGCATGGCTACTACTGCTACTAATTTTATGCAAGTTCGTACTTAGGATCCTCCTTGCTTCATTACTCCAATACCTGATCCAACCATCAATGTAGTCACCACCCACTGCACTCATCCTCCTACAGCTCCACCCATCTCTGTCCCACCACCTATCACTTCTACAGTTCCTACCACCACCTCTAAGGGTTATGACATCATAGAGAAACTTAAGAATACACCAGAAAAAATCTCTCTTTATGATTTATTGCGCAGTGCAACTGATTTTTGTCATAAATTAGAGGTCACCCTTCATTCCATTCATATTACAAATAATAATTCATTTGTTGCATTTACTCACCTCATTTAATATTTTAAAATCTACCACATGCTATATATTTTAGTGATGAGGATATCCCTTCTTTTGTTGTTAACGATCCATTTGCACCTTTTCTTATCACTGCTACTATTATGCACCATCTTATATTAAGTATGTACTCATTGATAATGGCTCTATTATCAATCTATGTGCTCTATCCTTCCTCAGGAAAATTTACATTACTGATGATTTAATTAATAAATCCTCTCAAGTAATTTGCGGCTATGTTTCCGCTTCTCACACATGCATGGGAAATATCACCCTACCTCTACAAGTTGGGCCTAAAATTGTTCCTATTGTATTCTTTATTATCGATGTCACATTTCAGTTCAATTACTTACTTGACAAACCCTGGATTCATGCAATGCATGTTGTTCCATCTACAGTTCATCGGTGTGTTAAATTCTTACATGATGGTTATGAACATACTATTACTACAGACCCCGAGCCATTCAAGTTTTTCCGTATAAACCCTGTTACCGCCATGACCATTCTTTCATCATAGCCTATTCCATATCGTAACATTGGTATATATGATGTTGGGAAATCTAGTGTTCCTACTCCTTCTGTTACTTCTCCATGCAATTCATCCATTCCTACTCATACTACTAAAATCCTATCACCCAACATGTCCACCCCTATGGCTACTACTTCACCTAGCACAACTCCTCTTAATTATGCATTTGGTTCCATTCCTATCAATATTTTTTATAATTCTATACAATAAGACAATGCTAGCACTTATGATTCCGACAATGAGGCTGATGTCATAGAACCTAACGATGACACATTACACAATCTTAACTTTACTCCCATTGAAATAAACGGAGCCTACTTTCAAAATAATTTCGTTGCTATTGTCCCTAGTGAATATCAATTCAAGAAACTTCCTCCATCCACTAATGCCATGTTACATTTTCAAGGTATTATACATACATTAGATATTCTTTCACCTGCTGCATCCCCCCAAGTTTGTTATGCTTCATTCCTGGATCCCTTCACATGCACTCTCTTCATTCATAATTCTTATTGGCCTCATGATTCCATTTGACCCTACTTGCTCTGAGATTGTTTGCACACATGATGGATTAGGCTCGGCTATAGGATTCAAAATTGTTGATCTCCTTCCTCACCCTCATTCTGATCACTTATATCATAGATGTGTATTCATTATTGTTCCTTGTGGTATTTGCATCTTCCATTTGACAATATTCCTTGTGTGCACTTCTCGTTCCTCTCCACTCACGCTTGGTCAGTCTTGGCTTGATTAAATTAGTGGCATACTAGATCCCAATCATACTGATATTACATTTCCCATGCCTTTCAACCGTGTCTCTATATGCAATGACTCCTTGGGATATTATCAAAATCTCACTCGATGGTATACACATGATTTTACAAAATTATATTTCACTGATGAATAATATGCAATGGGCATGTATAATTTACGCCACAAGGGCTCTTTATATGATCAACCTCACACTATTGCTTACCAAGTCTCTGATCTAACTCTAATCGGCTATGATCCTAAAATTGACAATCTCCTAGATGATTTTACTTGATTTTCTTCCACATCACACACTTGCGGGGATCATTCTTTCTTCTCCTCCTTCAATCATTACTAATTATTTATAATCTCAAATACGCATACACATTACGCTCCATGCTTTACATTAATATTTCTCAAGACACTTACATTGATACACACCTTGTATTGTCATTACCATATGACAGCACTCTAGTTCCATGGTTCATACTCGAACTGTTGAGGGTCTAAATTGAAATGAACCTCACCACATTCACTCTTTAACACTCTATGCTTCATGATCTATCTTTTTAGCACACATTTTAAACCATTTCTCGATGACACACTCTTGTTCTATGGTTCATTCTTGATTCTTGAGGGGTATTTTATAAATGAACCTCATCTCATACACATCTAGGGGGGCACGTACTCCTATCACATTCACACATTACATACCATTCCATCACACTTCATACACTACATATTACATATCTTGGTTGCACTTACTCTTTTTTAGCTTATACTACTTACATGATGCACTTTGCTTACTATGCTAGTCAGATACTCAGTATGTCATTATCTTTTCTATACACACACATGCGTGTTCACTTGGTTCATGTCATATCTATTACATGAGATTCTTACACACTGTAATGATGCTTGACACTGTACCTTTTACCAGTCCCACTGAGGCTCATGGGGGCATCTCTACTACTCTCACATCCTATTACAGGTGTTATTGTTTCATTATTTATTACTTCTACATTACTAGCACATTACTTTTCATTGATACATACATCTTGACATACTATTTATCTTTCTAACATGCTAATGGGTGCTTCATGTGCAGCATTTTCCTTGTAGGACTATATGCCACCATGGTTGTCTGATACATTTTTATTTTCATTGTTTTCCACTTGTATTGCCATTGTTTGTGGGCTATGCCCTATGTCTTTTTTGATCACTTTGTATGCTTTTAGCCACTTCACCCTGATTTCTTGTGACATTGTGAGCGATGTCCCATGTTTGAAACCCACTTTTTGTGGTACACTTTATTTGTATGCACACTTGCTTGTTACATTATTTTTCTATGGCATGATTTCTTCTTTTTATACTAACACATACATATAACCACTTTTTTTGCATGTGCCTTGGTTTCTACCATGTGCATCCCCTACCCCCTACATGTATCCACTTTAACACAACATCAGGTCCTCTCTTTTGGGCCGCACATTCCTACAGTTGTCACATGCACCCCAAATGAGGAGGGCATACATTGGGTGAATAAATCACCCCATACATCAACTCAGAGCTACAACACATCACAATACAACACAAAAGGAACAATTTACATTACCAACACAAAATTAGAATCACATTGGGTAAGAATCACAACACAACATACAGTGCTTAGACTTAGAATAAGCACCTGGGTGCCTTATGTCCTCCCCTGGGCACTAATTTCAGGGGCAGAACACACAATCAACTTATCAGATCAATACAATTCACATAAGCCTTTAGAGTAGTTTTACAGTTATCAGGCACTCCTTAACAACAAAATGCATGTAATCTCCTACAATCATTTGTTTATTCCTAATTAATAATTGGGACAACAGGAAAAAAACAAGGATGTATGATCTGTAGTGGTGCTTATCAGGAAAAGTCATGGATGGAGAATAACACTAGACCTCTCTCCCCAACACTTTCTCTTTGGCATGAGATCACCCAAAAAACTTCTTGGTGTGAGATCGCCCAAAAAAACTCACACTTGGTGTGAGATCGCCCAAAAAAAATCTCTCTTGGTGTGAGATGCTCCCAAAAAATTTACTCTTCATACTCCACACAACATTTCAGGACACTTTTTCTATCCTTTAAACTTTTCTAAATTAGGTGCACACTTTCCATTTTACACACGTTTACATATGCAATTTTTTCATATACACCACTTTGACTACTACTTCACTCTTCTTTTGCGAGTCTCTCCTTAATACACAACAATAAGTAGCCTACAACAATCATACAATATGTACAATTATATCATACGCTTTACCCCTAGGGTCACTTTATCGTCCTAGTTTCCACGCTTTATCTTTGTACTCATTCCACACTTCACTTGTATACTCAACACACATTTCACCGCACGCTCTACATGGATCATAAGGTATGCATCTCTTATCTACTTTATGTTATTGATTATTCACTCAAAAAAATAAAGTGGGGGAAAATGTAGACACAAAATCATGCACTTGGGTACATTTATAGGTCCTAAACACATACTAGCATTCATATGATTCCTAAGCAAGAAAACTAGTAATTGTCGACTGTCTTTGGACTCTTTTATGTGTTTCTTGTTTTCTATTTGGTCTTACACACCCTACAACCTATTCGGGACATCTTTTATGGCTCCAGACACCAGTGCCCTACCACGAAAACAACGCCCCTGACCCCTTTGGGTGCCCTTGACCCTTTTTCCACCAAAATCACTCTTTTTGGACCTATTTTATCTTTTAGGCATATTTTTCACTTAAAGGGTCAGCCTTCCAGTTGTAAATTATGAAATTCAAACAAGGGAATCATATAAATACATAGTTATGTGTTCAAAATGAGGGACCAAGCACTAAGCATTACTATCATCACCTAAGCTTACATCAAAAGGAACCTAAAACACTCTAAAGCATCCATCTAGCATCCATTCAAGGGACAAAGGCTTCATCAAATCTTCATACATAGCATACGAAGGGGAAGTTCATTCTATTCCATCAACACATTCTACTACATTGCTACATTCTAGATACAACCCGATATCAAGTGCAAACTGCACAAGGGCATCCTAGGGAAAATTTTCTACACACACTTACCATAACTACATGGAGTCTGAGATGTAGTGCAACTCTTGGTCATAAGTTCACTCTCAGGGTGACCGTCAAGGTCAGTCTGACTCCCCATATTACATCTTTATTTTTTAATGTTTGATGTAGTTTGTGGGATCGTGTAGGTGAACTTCTATTTTGCATGTTACATGTACCTTTGGCATTCAAGGAGTGAATATTAGGAGATAAAAAAGAAGCAACAACAAATATCTTGTGACACTACATAAATTAGGTTCTGAGCATCTGCGTAATCACAAGTGCCCAAAAGAGGTCTTTAGCGCCTAGGCACCCCTGCCCTGCCATGGGCACCCATGTCCAACCTTATTCATGCATTCCAGAATTTATTCTGAGTAGTAATGACACTCTTCCTAGCCTGTTCAACACTTTTCCCAGTCTAGATCAGTTTTGGATCAAGCATAAATCAACTAAGTCCTCTCACATTCTTCTTTTCTTAGGGTTTCAAATACTACATCTTAGTTTGCTTGTGTCATTCCTATATTTCAGCATTTATACTTCAATGAATCTACAATATTAGATTTAATTCAAATTAAATTAAATTAGCTACAAAGCTTGTATAATTTTTTGAAACTTAGTAGTGTTCACAAATTGCTTGAGAATGTAGTAAGCTTGTAATTGAAGAAATTTATAATGAGATGAGGAAACATTGAGATGAGGAAGCATTGCTTCACCCTTGCCAAAGTTTTTATAGTTTGCGTTTCTCCAGAGAAATATTTTATCTTTTAAATTCTATTTGGATTTACTTCATTACTCAATATTTCTTTGACGATGCGAATTTTTTAGCTCATTCCAAAGCCCATTTAATGATTGTTTATGAAAATTAAAAGAAAACAACAAGTTAATTCATGAAGGGAATTGTTAATAATGTATAAGATATGTGTTGGTGAAACTTAGTGTGGATATAGATCACATATTATTGGGATACAGTCTAAAAATGTGGTTTAGATGAAAATTCTATCCTATTCTAATCATGATCCTAGGTGTAAAGGATGAGGTCTATCCTATCTTAAGAGATAAACCTACATCTAAAGATAAGATTTATGATATGTATTTTGATTGGCTAGAAGGGATAACTTATTCTATCAAACTTGGAGATATGATGGATAAGCCTTGAATGCCTATAAAAGGGAGCCTACTACCTCATTTTACATAAGAAGGTGGAGAGGCTTAATATATGCAAGTAGTGATAGTTCATGTAATTTTGTAAGAGTAACATAGAATCTATCAAGGAGTGTGTTTAGAAAATTTCTTGTATAAATGTTATTAGAAATGTAAGTGAGCGGAGTCCATATGGAGTTAGTAACACTTAGTTGAATTCAATTCTACCTTTTAGGTTGAATTATAACATTACCTTGATATTTTACGTAATTATGTTATACTCAATTTTTTACTAAGCCTTTGTATTATATTTTATGTTTCTTCCATTTTTTATGCTCATATTTTTTAAATACTACCAAACCAAAAGTTGTGCATTGTTAATATAATCATAGCACAAGGAGTACTGGGGGAATGATTATTTATTTTCTAAGATAAATTAAATAATACTTATATTAATTTAATAGATTACGGTGTATGCCTTTATATAGGTGATTTGTGTGAAATATTTCCCTCTGTTAGCATATGGATTTGCACGCATGCAAATGACATGCAACAGTGTGGGAACGAAGTCCCTCCTCAATGAAGGTGAGGCTGCCTTTATTGAAAACCAAAACTGTATTTACATCTGTACATTCAAAATTGTATATGGGGGGTGTTTTGGAACATCAATGGAAAGAAAAGTGAATGAGGGAAATGGAATAGAAAGAAGGAAAGGAGTGGAATGGAATGAACTGAAAGAACATGCAAGAGTTAGGTAAAAATAGAGCCTAATATTGCATGAAGAGGAAAGATGAATAACCAACACAAATAAAACGGAGTTTGAGTTAGTTAAACAAGAACATGTAAAAGGGAACACATATGAGCAAGTAGACAATCAGAGCTTGATCACTGTGAACTAGAACAACTCGATTACTAAAGTTGACAATAAGATCAAAGATACTATTTGCATGCAAGATTTAAACACCTAACATCTAATGAACATAAGAACACCAAATGTTACCAAAGACAATGAATGAGACACAAAGTTCTTATTCCATTAGCTCCAAAATGTTTTTCACAAAAGAACACAAAGTTTCTTCTGAAACAAATCTTGCACAAAAGTATTCTCTTCTCCTCTCTCAAAGTCGCCCTTACAAATGAGCCCCTCACTTCCTTTTATAACCCGAAAGTTGGTTACAAAGTAGTTACAGTTTTAAATGCACATTAAATAGGGCACTTAAGTGACTTTGAATTTTTCAACCAACTTGTAAAAAGTGACTAAAAATAGAAACCACTTAAGTTAAAGGGTCATAAAAGAAATGGGTACATGTGGACCCCACTTAAATGACTTGTATGCACACGTAGACATCCTAGTCAGCAATGTGCCACCCAGATCAAGACACCTAGGATCAGTGCCTTATCCATTGGGCCAAGAGTCCACCTATCCCGATCATACGGGAATGAACTCATTGACTGTGCTTTGCAATCCACCAAATGACAAGAGTGCTGAGCTTGAAACTTGAGCAAATCATCCACCCCTCTGTTTGAGCAATATCCTGATGCGAGAAAATTTGTCTTCATTCGTATTCACATTCACAATTCTCCACATGCTCCGAGTATCTTTCCATGGTGAATTATTCATTTTTCGTGAGACCGTAGTCGTTACGCCACCTTGTTTTATCAGAATCCAACTTCTGGTCTTTCGCCGTTGAGGAGATATCCAAGAGCCAAAAATTGTAATTCACTACTTGGAGTTATGTCCTTTGTCTTTGTCACCATCCCAAAGTGTTGATTTCTTGAGCAGAATTCGTGAGACTTCAGAGTCTTGAAAATCCATCTCCTTTGCCCCATTGTGAACGAGTGGTGTTGAAAAATCATCGAAGTGATTTATGAATTCATTGGCACATACCTTAGCGTAGTATTTGGTCTTTTTTGGAGTTATGGATTCTAACATTTACGCAATCACTTCCAAGTTTATCACTATTGGCTTGATGACCCTCTTTCAATTCTTCAGGATATGATGTAGCCAGGTGGGAACCTCTCCAAGTACTTCATTGTACATGGTTCTCGTGTTCGTTGGGAATTGATCTTCATCACGCTGAAGGGGATCACCTTCGGGTGTTGCTGAAATTGGATCTTCTTGTTGTGAGAAAGATGTTGTCGCCATTTTCTCCATTTGTGGTGATTCTTCAAATGTAGGCGGGGAAAGAACCGGATCATCAACTTTTGGTTGAGAAGTTGTGACTACTTCCACAAGTTGGGCCGGTATATTTTGAGGTACTTCATCAACGAGTTCCACCTCTAGAAATTGTGTGATATAGGTTACAGGTGCTTGCGCATGAACCAATGCTCTGAATTATAGTGTTGAGTTGTTGATTAGGTCCGAAGAATTAGGGAAATCATGCAAAGACGAATGATGACTGGAATGAGAAATTCTCGAGATGTGCTCTTTCTTCACTTAGGTGTTTAGATGACTCAACTCATGAATGAGCCCTCAATCATATCGCTCCTAGCTTGATTATGAGCTCATGCATTTTCAACTTGAATTTGGACTCCCATGGCGATCCATGCCCTTTGTGTTGTCTTACCTTCTTTCTAGAACCGAACTCCCTGAGTTCTTCTTTGGCTCAACTCACTTGAATACCGAGCTTAACCTTTACCGATAAAGACCTAATGCTGCCATGATTATGACCCATTGAAGATGCTCATATAATTGCAAAGCAAATTGTGCTTCATGAATATTCTGATATGAAATAGATCCACCTCTATGAGATTCTCTTCCATGAGTTACATCGTAAAACAAGTAAGGTCTCAATAGAGAATCTTTGTAATAAACTTCATCAGGTCTCCTGGTAACACTCTCACTATCACTTAATTCATTTTGATAAAAATATCTTGAAGGAAAATCCTGAATTTGAGGATGCATTTGATTATGAGCAGATAACAACATAGTTGGACGACCTACTTGTTGGAAGCGCTCAAAAAGGCTTCTACTATATTATGACATGTCTGCTACCTGGCTAATTAATGTTGCAGGCAATTGCTGTGGATACCCGACAAGAACACACCTGGCAACACCCAATGAAAGTGGAGGTAACACACCTACTTCACTAGCTCGTAACTTCATCTATAACCGCTATATCAAACCCATGGGCTAGGTGCTAGAATAACTTCCACTACAGCTGCAAGATTTTGCAACAACTGATGACGACTTTGGTCGCGTGCAACCAGAACATCAAGATCAACACCAAGGGTTCCTTGGGATCACCCCGCGGTAGCTGTAGCACTTAGCTCTCTCTGGAGGCCACTGATTTTTTGAGATAAGTTTACTTCTCTACCCTGTAGCTGCTGCATATAGCCAATTACTTCCTCACGACACTTTCCTAGGAGAATTTTAGTTCTACTCTCCACTGATACTGCCTGTGCAGCATGATTTTGAGAATCCACACCCACCCTCGCAACATCAGGGTGATAGACCTTCATTTCACCATCAATGAATCCACGATCCAGAACATGCTGTAGCAATTCATCTGTTGCAGCATTTGATGGAGCACAAACAAGAAATTGTGGTTTAGGGAAAAGTTTAGGAAGCATACGGAACAGTGTGCGATCCATACTCTGAAGAACATCATCGATTGATCCTGTGCCAATACTGTCAATACTATTTACATTATTGTAGGATTGCCTGTAGCTTTTAGGAGCAAGTTTCTTAAGCAGTGCACCATAATAGTGCTGATATTGAACAAGATGAATAACATTCAACATTCCTCAGACTGTGTGTGTCTTGTCCCTGGTGGACCTTGCACCAAAGTGAAGGGCCAGGGTTCATGCCATCTAGCAGACCCAACTCCATTTGTACCAGGTGCCGTATGCATAGCAGCCCACTGAATTGCAGCTAGCTTTGGACCATTGAAAATCCTATGAAGATGGTCGATAAAATTTGGTGTGAAACATTCAGGCATTGCTGGAGGTTGCTACTCATTATTTGGAAAGTGCTCTGGCCTGGGATTTAAAATTGTTTTCTGCGTTCTCCTCCTTTGCATGCATGGAAAACTGTTCTTGCTTTGCTGTCTTGTCTATTCACATTTGTGGATTTTAGTCTTTTCTCTGTGTTTAATCTTTTCCCTGGCATGTGGAAATCTTCCTCTGTCAATTTGCTGGCTTTTCATTCTCCACGCGGGGAAAATTTGTTGTTTTCTTCCTTCGTGGGCTTCTACTAACTTTCTCTGCCAATGTGCAATTTTACACTTGGCTGGGCGCGTTTTCTTTCTTCCTCTGGCGTGGAAATCTATTCTTTATTTTGTCTTCTTTTGGACTGTATCTTTTTTCCTTTCTCCAACGTGTGGTCTTTTAATCTCCTCCAGGTGTGGAGATCTTCTTGAATGGGTTGTGCACCTCCTTTGTTTTAAACTCACAATTCTTCTTTTTGCCTGAGCGCAGTGTGTGGACAGGATTTTTTTATTATTTGTTTTAAAAACTTTTCCTTTTCTCTTTCCCAGGCGCATGAAAGTCTTTTGTTTTATGGAAACTTCTCCCTCCTACCTTAGGCGTGGCTTCTTCCTTCAAAACGTGGAAACCCTTCTACCACAGCTGTGTGTGAAATTCAACTTCAGATTTTGATAAAACCTTTTTGATGAATGCGTGGAGCTTGAAAACAAAACCAAAAACCTTCTTGTATTTCTCTTCTACAATGGCGTTAGTTTCTCTTGCATAACGCTAACAAAATATTATGTCTTCTTGAAGAAAAAAGAAGCTTCTGAATTTTTCCAATGGGTTTGATGGAGGAAGTTACGAGGATTAATTCAACTTCCTCTCATCCCGGGTAGTGGCTTAAGTGCCAGGGGGAAATGGGAAAAGTAACGGGCAATTGCCAACGGGAATGGAAAAATGGGTTGGCAATCCCCGTCCAATTTCCCCATGTGGGAAATTGGGGAATTTTATGCCCGTTTTCCAATCCATGATTTGGCAATTGGTAGAGGAAAACCCACGTGCGGGAAATTTGAAGGAAATTGCCAAGAAAGTGGAAATCCGGGTTCGGGAAGCCAACCCGGCAGTTGGAAACAAAAGCTTACTTCCCCGGCACTAAAACTTGTCGAATGAACTTTAATTTATATTTATTTAATTAAATACTCCTTAAGTGATTTTTTAAAAATTAATTTAATCAAACAAGGAGCAATTAATTAATTAAATATTAATTAATTATTTTAATGTATTTTAATGCGTTTTATAGCCTGGCGGGAAGAGTTCTCACCCGAAAATCACGAAACGAAGACCGAAACGATCACAAAAATAAGACGATCGCAATGAGTCCAATGAACCACGCAAAGTAATACTTTTCAAAATTTTCTAATTTTTAATTTTTTAATTGTTTTTTAACAATTTTGCGGAGTCAAAATTGGCTGATAACACCCTCTCAACCAACCTTAAGCCAAATAAGGTAATTTGTAAATTTGAAAATGTGACCGTTACAATTACAACATATAGGTTCATCAACCTTGGAATAATTTGTTAGGTGAACTTTCCTCACACAGTAAACTTGTCTAGGATTAGGGTGGAATATGATCTGATACATGAGGCTTATTGTTAATTCATATGATTCCTAAGTGAGAAAAATACTAATTGACCACTATCTTTGGCCTATTTGCTTTCTTTTTGGTTTCTTTCTTGGCATTACACACCCTATTACCCAATCTGGCTTTCGATACTTTAGCTTTTGTGAGTCTGGACACCAATGCCCAACCAAAATGCCAACGCCAGGTGCCCTTGACCTCTTTGTATCTTGATCACCTCTTTTAGGCCTCTTCTAGTGATTCGACATCTTGTTTTCTTATGGGTAAAACTTTTAGTGGTTAATTACAAAATTCAAACTAGGGAATCATATAAATATAAAGTTATGTGACCATTATAAAGGACTAAACACTAAACATTTACTATCATCACCTAAGGTTGCATTCAAAGGCCATTACAAGAGCATCAAAGCATTCATCTAGTACTCATATAAGGGACAAGGTACTACATTTTTCTGCATACACGCATAGGAGGGGAAGTTCATTTTGGAATCCACACATTCTACTTACATTTATACATCAAGCTTTTTGCTCGCTATTCAAGTGCGTTTGACACAAGAGATACCTAGGGCACGATTCTTCACACACACACACACACAAAACTACATGGAGTATGAGATGTAGTGCAGTGCTCGGTTGTAAGTTCACTCTTTCAGGTGACCTCTATGATCATCCTGACTCCCCATTTGCATATTTTATTTTTAGAATTTGATGTGTTTTGGGTTTTTGCAGGAGGTATTTTGTTTTACAAGTTACAAGAGATCTTGACAATCATACAATGACATACATGTGATAAAGAGCGAAGTCCACGACATTGAAGCGACACAAAAGAAATAAATTTCTAACCATTTTCACAGTCACGAGATCCTGACAGGGGTCTACAGTACCCAGGAACCCCATGTTTGTTCCAGGCTATACACATATTTAATTTATCTCGAGCAATTTAAATACTTAAATTGTGCTAATTATATACTTTCCCGCAAATTGACGACATATCATCAATATCACACATTTTCTCTTCTAATCTCGTTAATTAGTTACATTACATTAATTAATTAAGTCTTCTATCTAAAAAATATGCCAATTAACAACCTTATGTTAATTAACCCCCCTTTCCATCTAGATTAATTAATTATTTATAATTAATTAAGCTTCCCCTTCTACTAGATCAATAAGTCATCATTTATTTGATTAAATTCCTCTCATAGCCTTAATCATGCTAATTTTCTTCTTAAAATATTTTATAAGCTTTCACACCTATTAATCAATCACTTTGGTTAATCTTTAAATCCCCTCAAATCCCATGAGTCTCTAGAGGACAAATTAAACTCTCCTAAAGTAAACTCAACCAATCCTAAACCATGTTTATCCATAACTAACCTAACTTTTCTTTTATCCCACATGTAATAGGATGTAAAGCATCTTTTACCTATTGGGTTATAAAAGGAACCCTCTTCTAACATTTCTACTTACACTTTACATGTATATAACATAAACTATAGGCATTTCATCTTAGAGAATCTTTCATTTGAGATAATAGCCTCATTCTTGCATTTCATCCATCTAAGCTTTTGGGTCATATGGAGAGAATCAAAATGGTCTTGTAGTCATACTTTGATGAGCCTTCATTACCAAACCCTTGAAGATCAAACAATAAACTTTGATTGCCATGGATCTATCTAGGTTCATTTAGTGTTTTTGGTGATCTAAAGAGTAGAGATTCAAGTGCTTAGCATATTAGTTTGATTTCCATTTCAATTTCTAATGCAAAATGTTGGGAGTTAGTCTTTTTAAGCTCTTAACATGATGAACTTTGTTTAATTATCTTATTTTTGGAACTATTAAGGTGTTAGTTTCAATTCTCTTAGCTTATTTAACTAATGCATTGATACATATGACATGCCCAGTGGGACTTGAACCATAGTCCCTTTGATCTTAATGGATTTTTATAGTTTTCCTATGTTTTTGCTAACCCATATCATGAAAATATGAAATAAATTGAGATTCTTAGTTTATTTCATCATCTTTCTATGCATTAGATCTCATTTATGTGATTTATTGTGATGGGTTACTCTTTGATTTGAGCTAATTTGAGAAAAATTTGTGATTTTTAAAGTTGCTTATGTTATTTCCCGTGTTTTTGATGTCATATCCACATACAAGCATACACAAAAATTATAAGGGGCACGTACACGATATGAGTTGAGTTTATACATTTTGTTGTTAATCGTACCCTATCAACTTTTTGGTCAGGCTAGCATATGCATTTAAAGTCTCGCGTATACATCATTCTACCAATGTACATGATAGTTTGTCCTCTGTGTTTTTCTGGCTTTCTGTTTGCTAGCGTAAGCACCTAAACCCACACGTAGGTGGTCATACTAGAAGGTACACATTTGATAGTGCTTCTACTTTGACCCTATTAACTATTCAAGTGTATGCATCAAAAGTTAGGCATACACAACTCTCTGGCCGCATACCTATTTAACCAACTATCAGTTTTAACAAAGGTGAGTATACATCCTGAAACACACTTACACACCCAAAGTTGAGCGTAGCCATCATAGTTCATATTTGAGATTTACTTTAAAGTTTGTAAACACATGTTTTCTGGTTGTACTAACTCCTTGTAGGTTTAAATTGAAGATTAACTTTTGTTTTGTAAGGAATATTTGCATGCTTTTTCATAACTTCGTTTGTTTAAGGGTTAATGAATGTTTTATGTTAGTTAGGAGATTAGACTCACGTATTCTCTTCCCTCGCACCTTTTAGGTGATCTTGGGAATTAGAAACAGATTCTACATCTATTATTGCTTTGAAAAATACTTGTTGCTAAAGGAAAGAATGTCATATTTGGTTTAAATGAATGAATTTTGCGTTTAAATTGAGTATTTTCCATTGTTAATTACATAGTTGGATTCTACGTCATGTATGCTCTTCTCTTGAGTCTTAAGACAATCTTGAGAATAAGAAACGATGTTTTATCCTCTTTTTGTTTGTGGAAAACTACTAAATCCGTCATGCAGGACCTAAACACTTGTCAAAGAAAGGTGGTTCGAAACACAAAACTACTAATACAGTTTCTATGCAAGTTTCCAAAAGTGTACAATCAAACCACATTAACAATAAAAGATAAAAAACACACCACAATCAAAAGATTGTATTTACAGGTTCGGATAAGGGTACGCCCTATCCGCTTAACTAAGACATAACCCCTTTGGCATAAGCCTTAAGCTACAACAATGGGGGTGGTCTTAGGAACCCCAAAGTAGTCCATGCAAGAGGGAACCTTGTGGATGAAATGGGAAGTACTCCACACACCTACTTGACTAGTATATACATGAGATTTAGCGTCAAATTTATATGTATTGCAACTCTAGTGAGAACACATGTTGAACGCATTTATTGATCATTGTGTTTGAAGGGGGTAAAGTAAAGAAGGGATAATCCTGGGGAAACCTTGGCAAACTGAGCTCACATTAGATAACTTGTGACACCTAGTTGAGTGAACCACCTAGGAAGCTATCTTGTCCAGGAGCCAACTTTGACCATATCAAAGCCAATTTGAGTTGAGAGCCATCGCAAAGGGAGAAATTTCTTGAAATCATAATCTTGTTTGTCAAACAAGGGGAGACTCCATTAAAGTTTAAACATGTCATTCATCACAAATATTGTGAAGCATTACTTTTTCTTAGTTTTTCACTCGCCCTAGGGTGAGACGAAAATTTGCTGAAGTGAGGCCAAACACTCTTCAACCCCAATTGATCTACTTCCTTCACTTTATTTTGACACATTGTTGATCAATAGAAGAGTGAATACCCATGTGTTGTTAATTAATGGTATTCACCACTTTTGTGTCCGTTTACACTCATCCATGTTTGCGGTTGAGTCATTAAACATATAAAGTGTGTGGGCATGTTTTCATATCATTGGTAGCCTTTTTGATCTTGATATCCAAGTCAAGATTGTCATTATAGTTAGGCTTGTTTCTTAACTAGACTCTCCTTTGAATTTTTATGTTGATTATATCGTATCGCCATAATTTTTATACTTACGTCTTATTTCTTGTAAAGTTTTCCTAAGTGTTTAGATTGTAAGTTTACACTACAAACACCTTAACAATTCCTCGGTATAATCTAGCTTTGGTTTTCTTTCAAAAATTACCTTGATTTCGAAAGGTGTTGTTGTTACCTTTGTGTGCATAATATCAATATTATTTTGATATTAATACCTTACTTTTCCATAAATTTTGGTTAACATATATTAGTGGTATTGTTGCGGTGTTCATACTCGTAACTTCCACTTTTTAAGATATAGGTTTTGGTTGGATTCAAACCCGATTTACGTATACAATATTTTGGGATCATATCAACCTGTTGTTATTACTTATGCTTTTTTCATTTATTTAAACTTGACATAAGTGGTGACATTTTTTTGATCATCTTAAACGTCAACTATCACTTGGAAACAAACATAGGAAGTATCTCATTTGATTGACTGGTTTTGAACAAACATTGCGTGATTGTGTCTTGTTCATCATTTTTGACTTATTCATTTAGAACAATCACTTTGAACTATTGACATTCTTTACAATTCATATATTTTCACTTAGGTTTGACCAATACCTTTTGAACAAATTCAAAACACCTTAGTGAAATTCTTATTCGTCATGGCCCCCAAAACAAGACTGTGAGTTAAAAGAAAAGCAATAAAAAAATAAGCATGGGAAACATCAAACAAACAAGAGTTAAATCCCTTTATTGGTCATGATTTATGGCCTATATTTTCTATAGAAAAGGAAACAAAAGAAATGGTAGATCATAGTGATGATGAGTTAGGGTCACCACATGTGGATTTTTATTTTGACCCCTCCCTATTAGATGAGTTACTTTTCATAAACAAAGATAGGGTACTTGTGAGAGTGGTGGAATTAGGTGCTAGAATGCTAATAGAACATGAAGTTGTTCCACCCACAAACGAGGCTAATGAGGAGGAACCACTTCTCATCAATATGGAAAACATCTTATAAATATGGACATGCTTCCACATCAAACGTAGGAAACAACAACACGGGGGGTTATAAAATGCCACTTATCAAGGTACCACATAGAGTAAGAATATAACATGAAAATTTGGAACAAGCCCCATTCAATGAAGATGAAGAATAAAATCATGAGGAAGAAATCAAAAAAACATTCAAATATGTGGAAAATCGGAAAAACACTCAAATATATGGGAAAAAACCCAAAAACATTCGCATAAAGCTTGAAAAAACCCAAAACAATAGCAAAACAAAAATACCAAAACAATAGATTTTTTTTTCACAAAACACCTTGAAAACAATATCACAAAAAAACATAGCTTTAGTTTCCTTGCTTTATTTCTTTGTTTCTTGCTTTTCTTATGTGCATTTTGCTTGTATAGTTTTTATTTACTTGTACATTTGTATAGTGTGTTTTTTAAACATACCATTTTAGATTGATCTTTTCTTGCTTAGATTAGATTCATTATTGTTTGAACATAGGAGGCGTGTGTTAGCATACTTGTGAATAATTATACATAGTTGTGATTCCTTGTGTTGCTTTGGTATGTGTAGATTTGTCAAAATTTGTTTATGCTTATTTGTTTATTGTACATTATTTTGTTATCACATCATCATATCTCCATCTATATCATCACATCTAACATCATCTATACATCATATATAAATAAAAATGCTAAATTCTACATCATACATGTATGCTAAAGCTATCCATCGCATATCGTATCATCAAATGGGGGTAAGAGGGGTTACAAATATCAAAATCTATCCCCCCTGCACCAGTATCATCATATCATCCCGTCTAATAAGCTAACACATCACATGTACCATACAAATGATATCATCTATGAATCTATCATAAAATCAAACACATGTGGTACATCATCAAAACATCCATCATGATACATACATAAGAAGTAAAACCAATAACATCATGATGCATGTCATCATCTATAAACATAATCATCTTCATGAACCTCATCAATAAATGATAGCGTATAACATCAAATTCCCATAACATGTATATAATATCTATCTCCAAAGGATATACATCATCAATGCAAAATCTACCATCAAGGGCATGAATCAATATAAGCCTTCATCAGAGGCGTACAAATAAAAAGATACATAATCGATCAAAACTAAGCCTTTGTAAAAATTCATACATCAGATATACATACATATGTTCGTATAAAAAATGGAAAAAGAGTCATCTGCAGCTCTCACCCTCTCCTAGACTGGTTGTCTTATGGCTTGGAGGAGGATGTTGTTGCTGATGAGATGGCCAACCTGCTGAATGATGGGTTATTGTACTGATCTAGTTGATCGAGAGGTCCTCTGTGACATAGATATTGACATGCTCATGTATAAATCTACAAAAGGTGTCACTCTCAATTCCTCTGAAACTGCCTCGTAATATGTGACATGGTAATAATAGGCCTCACCGCTAGTTTGCATAACATCTAGTACAATCTAAGACACCCGCCTGCCATAACTACCTGATGTCGAGCATCACGCTCTCCTATAACTCATGTTATATCCACTTGAGCCTGTGTCAATACAGAAGACAACCAATCTCTTGCTGAAGTCACGGCTTGCTCCTAGGCCTGTGCCTAATCTCTCTCTGTTGTAAGTGCCTGAGCACCAGCCTGTGCCTGATCCCTCTGCACTATTATCTATTGTATATGTTCCTATGACTAATGTAACAAGCTCACAATATGGGCACTCTGAGCAGAAAAATGTTATATCTACTGGAACCAGGTGGCCCCATCTTGGCCACCTCCCTGGTTGGCTTGTGCTCAGGCCTCCTCCCACTCTACTGTAAGAACCTATATATGGGCTTGAGCCTAGTATCTCTTAGCCGTCACCTGAAGTTAGACAGATACCACCTACTGCAACTATTTTTTTAAGAGAGTTATCTTCCCATCATCTCCCCCATTGTTTTCACCCCCTCCACCTCTCGACAGACTATGTGGTGGGCTAGGTACCAACCTCTATTATAACCTCGGTCATGGTGGAGGACCCTGTGGTGCTCTATGTGCTAGCACCTAATGTAGAGGAAAGTGTACACCTGTTGGTATGCCCACTCAGGGCATATAAAATTGTCTGATAATGGGCCCCGCCTCTATCTCTACCGTGGTAATGGTGAAGGACCCTGTCCACCACCGCCTTGTTCGTCACTGCCATTATGACCAATACCATGAAATCCATCATCCTCATCACCCTCCTCATCATTTTCATCATTTTCATCTTCTAAAGGTTTCCTGACTCTGACATCCCATAAGGCCTGTGAAATAGAGAGTCCAAGCAAAAATATTGTCAGGTACCAGGGTTCATACTCGACAGTACATCTTGGATCACGAACCTGTCTCAAAGGCTCCCATACTAGAGGCAACATCCCTTCAATGTTGGCCCCATATCAAATCTCTTGATCGCCTTGCGAGCATACCACATATCCTATCACATTCACACATTGCATACCATTCCATCACATTCATACACTTCATATTACATATCTTGATTGCACTTACTCTTGTTAGCTTATTCTACTTACATGTACACTTTGTTTTCTATGCTAGACAGATACTTAGTATGTCAATATCTTTTCTATATACATATATGCATTCCCTTGATCTTTTGGAGTGGATATGGATATCTTATAGGTCCTTACACATTGCAATGATGTTTGGCATTGTACCTCTTACCAGTCCCACCGAGGCTCCTGGGGGCATCTACTCTCTCACACATTACATTTCTTATTATTTCATTATTTACTACTTCTACTTTCTAGCATTTTACTTTCCACGTATACATATATGCCTTGACATACTATTTATCTTTCTAACATGATAACGAGTGCTTCATGTGCAACATTTTCCTTGCAGGACTATATGCCACCATGGTTGTCTGATACATTTTTTCTTGTCATTGATTTCTACTTGTATGTCATTATTTGTAGGCTATGCCATATGCCTTGTCTGATCACTTCTTGTATGCTTTTGGCCGTTTCAGCCCTGATTGTCTTGCGACATTGTGTGTGATGTACCATGCTTGAAACCCACTTTTCATGGTCTACTTTGTCTTCTTGTGTGATAGCTTACACACTTTTTATATATGTGCATTTATCTTATTTGCACTAGCACTTATTTCCAACCACTATGTTTGTGTATGACTTGGTATCTACCATGCACATTCCCTTTCCCCTTGCAGGGCGTTAGTTTCAAATGTACATCAGGTCCTCCTTTGGGATGCATTCTCCTAGCGACATCGTATGTACCCTAAATGAGGGGGGCATACATTGGGTGAATCCGTCACCTCATACAACAGTTCACAATCATAGTACAACATAGTTTAGTACAAGTACAACACAATATTTAGTCACAAAAATGGCCTAGAACCTAACTTGGGTCATTAAATCAACACAGATACCAGTGCCTAGACACAGACATGAGCGTCTAGGCACCCCTGAGCCTTCTTGGGCACCTATGACTAGGGGTAAGCTACACAATTTTTCTTAGATAGGCATAGTTTTCAACATTTTACACAACATTTTTCACTGAGCAGGCATAGTTCTCCAACATTTAGCATGAATTTTATCTCCTTTTTTATTGTGTTGGATCTAAATTGATCAAAATAGAACAAAAAAAGATCACACCATCTGTAGTGGTGTATAAATCGTCAGGAAGTAGTCAAATAATGGAGAATAACACTAGAAATTTCTCCATACACTCTTCTTCTGTGGCATGAGATCGCCCAAAAAAACTTGCACTTGGCATGAGATTGCCCAAAAAAATTTTCCTTCTACAACATTTTCAGGATCCTTTCTACACTCTTCACTCATCACGGATCAGGTGCACATGTTCCTTTTTATTTTTCACATTTTTACACGCTTTTTACATATTTGAATCAAATTTTTCACATACACGACTTTGACTACTCTTTTTCTCTTCTCTTTTGTAGGTTCATCCTTATGAGAAGCAACATTGACATAATCAAGCATCAAATGACATCAACAATAGGTACAACACAACACACATGTTTTCACCCCTAGGGTCACTTCCTCTTCTCTAGCTTCCACACTTCATTTTTATCACTCCACGCTTTTTATTTTCTTCTCGACACGCTTTTTGCCATCGATCTACATGGATTTAGGTACACATCTCTTATTTTATTTATGCTATCGAGTATTCACTCAACAACATAAAGTGGGGGCAAATGTAGACACTAAATCACACACTTTGGGTACATTTCTAGGTCATAATCACATACTAGTATTCATATGATTCCTAACGAGAAAAAGTACTAATTGACCACTATCTTTGGCCTCTTTTCTTTCTTTCTAGTTTCCTTCTTGGCCTTACACTCCCTATTTTCCCATTCTAACTTTCAATACGTCATCTTTTCTGAGTTTTAGACCTCAATGCCCAGGCACCCTCGTCCCCTCTAGGTGCCCCTAACCTCTTTGTATATTTCTCTCCTATTTTGGGCCTCTTCTAGCCATTAGGCATCTTGTTTTCTTATCAATCAGCCATTTAGTGGTTAATTACGAAATTCAAACAAGAAAAATCATATAAATATAAAGCCATGTGACCATTATAAAGGACCAAACACTAAGAATTTACAATCACCACCTAAGGTTACATTCAAATTCCATTACAAGAGCATCACAACATTCATCTAGCACTCATACAAGGGACAAGGTACTTCATTCTTTTGCATACACACATAGGAGGGGAAGTTCATTTTGGGATCCACACATTCTACTTACATTTATACATCTAGCTAATTGCTCGCTATTCAAGTGCGTATAGCACAAGAGCTACCTAGGGAAAAATTCTTCACACCCACACACACAAAAGAGAAATAAATGGAGTATGAGATGTAGTGCAATGCTCGGTTGTAACTTTACTCTATTGGGTGACCATTGGGGGTCAATCTGACTCCCCATTTGTATCTTTTTATTTTTAGGATTTGATGTGTTTTGGGGTTTTGGAGGAGGTGTTGTTGTGTAGGTTACACGCGAGCGGTGATCCTATAAATTGACTACAGGCGACAAAGAGTGCGTCCCTGAAATTGCATCAGAAACTAAAATACAATCACTTCGACCAATGATTCGCAACTCACGGCGCCACCATGGTTGGTCTGATGACATTTTTTCGTGTAATGATTTCTACTTGTAGTCATTATTTGTGGATAGCCATATGCCTTGTCTGACACTATTGTATGCTTTTGCCGTTTCAGCCCGCTGTCTTGCCGACATTGTGTGTGATGTACCATGCTTGAAACCCACTTTTCATGGTCTACTTTGTCTTCTTGTGTGATAGCTTACACACTTTTTATATATGTGCATTTATCTTATTTGCACTAGCACTTATTTCCAACCACTATGTTTGTGTATGACTTGGTATCTACCATGCACATTCCCTTTCCCCTTGCAGGGCGTTAGTTTCAAATGTACATCAGGTCCTCCTTTGGGATGCATTCTCCTAGCGACATCGTATGTACCCTAAATGAGGGGGGCATACATTGGGTGAATCCGTCACCTCATACAACAGTTCACAATCATAGTACAACATAGTTTAGTACAAGTACAACACAATATTTAGTCACAAAAATGGCCTAGAACCTAACTTGGGTCATTAAATCAACACAGATACCAGTGCCTAGACACAGACATGAGCGTCTAGGCACCCCTGAGCCTTCTTGGGCACCTATGACTAGGGGTAAGCTACACAATTTTTCTTAGATAGGCATAGTTTTCAACATTTTACACAACATTTTTCACTGAGCAGGCATAGTTCTCCAACATTTAGCATGAATTTTATCTCCTTTTTTATTGTGTTGGATCTAAATTGATCAAAATAGAACAAAAAAAGATCACACCATCTGTAGTGGTGTATAAATCGTCAGGAAGTAGTCAAATAATGGAGAATAACACTAGAAATTTCTCCATACACTCTTCTTCTGTGGCATGAGATCGCCCAAAAAAACTTGCACTTGGCATGAGATTGCCCAAAAAAAATTTTCCTTCTACAACATTTTCAGGATCCTTTCTACACTCTTCACTCATCACGGATCAGGTGCACATGTTCCTTTTTATTTTTCACATTTTTACACGCTTTTTACATATTTGAATCAAATTTTTCACATACACGACTTTGACTACTCTTTTTCTCTTCTCTTTTGTAGGTTCATCCTTATGAGAAGCAACATTGACATAATCAAGCATCAAATGACATCAACAATAGGTACAACACAACACACATGTTTTCACCCCTAGGGTCACTTCCTCTTCTCTAGCTTCCACACTTCATTTTTATCACTCCACGCTTTTTATTTTCTTCTCGACACGCTTTTTGCCATCGATCTACATGGATTTAGGTACACATCTCTTATTTTATTTATGCTATCGAGTATTCACTCAACAACATAAAGTGGGGGCAAATGTAGACACTAAATCACACACTTTGGGTACATTTCTAGGTCATAATCACATACTAGTATTCATATGATTCCTAACGAGAAAAGTACTAATTGACCACTATCTTTGGCCTCTTTTCTTTCTTTCTAGTTTCCTTCTTGGCCTTACACTCCCTATTTCCCATTCTAACTTTCGATACTTCATCTTTTCTGAGTTTAGACCTCAATGCCCAGGCACCCTCGTCCCCTCTAGGTGCCCCTAACCTCTTTGTATATTTCTCTCCTATTTTGGGCCTCTTCTAGCCATTAGGCATCTTGTTTTCTTATCAATCAGCCATTTAGTGGTTAATTACGAAATTCAAACAAGAAAATCATATAAATATAAAGCCATGTGACCATTATAAAGGACCAAACACTAAGAATTTACAATCACCACCTAAGGTTACATTCAAATTCCATTACAAGAGCATCACAACATTCATCTAGCACTCATACAAGGGACAAGGTACTTCATTCTTTTGCATACACACATAGGAGGGGAAGTTCATTTTGGGATCCACACATTCTACTTACATTTATACATCTAGCTAATTGCTCGCTATTCAAGTGCGTATAGCACAAGAGCTACCTAGGGAAAAATTCTTCACACCCACACACACAAAGAGAAATAAATGGAGTATGAGATGTAGTGCAATGCTCGGTTGTAACTTTACTCTATTGGGTGACCATCGGGGTCAATCTGACTCCCCATTTGTATCTTTTTATTTTTAGGATTTGATGTGTTTTGGGGTTTTGGAGGAGGTGTTTTGTTTTGTAGGTTACAAGCGAGCGGTGATCATATAATGACATACATGAGACAAAGAGTGAAGTCCAATGAAATTGAATCAAAATAAAATAAATCACTTTCCGACCAATTTCGCAATCACGCGCACCTAATAGGGGTCTACAACGCCCAAACATCCTTGACCTATTCAAGGCGCCCCAATCCCAACATTTTCGACACTTGCACAATTTTCAAGGTTGTTTGCGACAGTATTCCTTCTTGCTTGATCAATTTTCCATCTCTGTACACCTCAGGGATTATTGTGAATCAGCTAAGTCTTCTTTCCTCCCTATTACACTTAGGGTTTTACATTTCTACTTGCTTATTGCTTAGGTCAACTCTATACTTCATTGTTTATTATTTCGTTGTGACTATGCAATTAGGGTTTAACTTAAATTCATATTTTTTAAATCATATGTATAGTGTGTATTTAGTCTAAAGGTGTTAATATGAAGAACAAGTGTGACCTAGTGGACTAACAATGTGGGATTGAGAAGAAGGCATTTGAGTTCAATCAATATTTTTTAATGGGATAATGTTGAGATAAATGTTAAATGATTGTTTCCAAGTTCCTTATGACCATTTATTAGCTACTACAAAATCCTACATTTGACCTCTCAGATCTTGTACATGGATTTGTCTAATATAAATTTTCATTATAGTTCTACATTTGGTGTCTCTTGTTTCTTTTCTTTCTTTTTTTTTTGCATAAGAAATTTGATATATCATTGATCCTCTATCATTCACATACACTTTCCACACATAATGTATCTAGATTCTTATTTGGAGCTTTGTCCACTAGATCTCCTCTTGGGCCACAAATTAACAAAGATAAAATTTACATTTTACCAAGCATCTTGTGCCAAGTTAAGGAAAATTTTAATTACATTTTTTTATTTCAATTCTTAATTCATAAATGATTTTGGAATAAATGAATGTGGCTTCTTCCATCTTCAAATTATTAGTGTGTAGTGTAAAACTCGCCTATATTGGGGTAATGATGTGGTTAATCTATCCTAATATCTCTAGACACTTTTATTATGCATTGTTGTTCAAATGTACTGCTAAAGTTAAGGAAAAGAAGATCCATTTTTTTTATCATTGTATCACAATGCACAACTGTAGAATCCATAATCTAAGATAAAAGTGACACTACACAATAAAATTTAGGTCATCATGAGCATCCCAAGATAGTTTCATAACATCTCATACAATTTTGTGCATGATATTGTCTATGAACCCTATCATTAATGATATTGTCCATATTTTGATGATTTTTCCTAATAAAATTTCTATAGAACTAAAATTTTAATAATTACAAATGGTTTTCTCTTGATCCCATTTCAAGATTTTTTGTTCCTCTTGAACTCAAATAACTTAAAAATAAGTAATATTGTTCCACTCTACCGAGCACTTATACCTTTTATTATTTTTAGGCTTTCCATATTTATCCAATTAGTGTGTTTTAGATCTAATTAGGAATTTTTATATTTTATATTATGAAAAACACTTATTTATTAATTATTTTATGCATTCGATATAAAATCATTAAAACATCCATGTCATGTAGTCATTTCACAACTTTCTTTTGAATCACTTCATGTTCAAGCTTATATTGCTTCTAATGTTCATCGCCCTTCTTCTCAAGTTATTCCCATTTCTAAATGTGTATTCCTTCTCGATGCATTTTTATTGCTTCTCAAATTCCTTTGAATGTTTCTATGCTTTCTCATACTTCTCAAGATATTTTCAATTTGATCATGTTTTTCAATCTTATAATATTTATCCAATGTTTCTCGTGATATTATTTTGTCTGATTCTTTTATTCCAAAATATTCTAATGTTTCTCCTTCTATATCCAAAATTACCATTATGATGAATTTCATGCATGATTACAAAATAGAATAAATTTTCTTTCTCAAGGGTCTCAAAATCCATAAAATATGGCCATTTCTAATGATATAATTTAAATCATTTTTCTTATGTAGTTCTCACTTACCCATTTCCAACTAGATTTATTTCTCTAGAGTTTTAATTTTTTTAGTTGAAAGAGGTATCCATTCAATTACATTAGTGCTTTCTATACATCTTGTTTAGATTTTTCTCATGGTGATAGATTGTTAGGGGAAAAATTCCATTGAGATTGAAAGATTATGCACTTGATTGGTGTTATGCTTTATCATGTGGATATGCACATTCTTTTACAACGGTATTTGATGACTTGTTAGCAATTTTTTCAATAAATATTAGAATGAAAGCCACCTTTTTACAATTATCTTAAATGAAACAAGGAGTAAATGAGACTACTAATGAGTATGTGCTTAGGTTTAAGACTATATGGATACTAATATGAATCATAAATTTCCAAATATTGAAATTAAAATAATATTTTCTCATAGTTTGATTTTAATTATTAAATACAAAGTAATATTCAATACCTATCATTATTTTTGATGATTTTTTTTATGCACATAACTACTTTCATATTAGGATTTTATATGTAAATGTGTTTAAGTATGGTTTAAATACTCCAATGTTTGATGGTGTTAGGTTTCTAAACAAATCCCATTTCAAGGATAGAAGCAATGAGAATGCCTTTCAACCTAAAAATGATACAAAGAGTGTGGTCAATGATATTGAATTCCATACACCAAGCTCGTGTTACCCCAACAAAGAGATCATAAGAAATTCATAAGCTAAGTGAGAGTCCAAAAAATGTGTTGCAAAGAATGCTTGAGGGTAATATAATTATTTTTCCTCCCGTTAGAGATTATGATCCTTCAAGACCTTTGCCTAAGAATTTTGATGCAAACACATTAATTTATTATCATATCATTCTTAGGCATTCTTCTGATATGTACATTAATTTGAATCATAAGATGCACATGACCTTATAGATAACAATCAAACTCGAGTGGAGAGAAAAAACAACAATTTTAATGAATCAATGACTTCACAAAATCAATACTTGAAAATATTAAACAACCCTCTTCCAATACAAAATAATCAACTCAAAGAAACACAAAATATTTCTCATGATCATTCACTCATAGTTTGATTGCTATTGTTAGTACAATCATAAGACATTAATGATTTGATGATAGTGAAATCTTGAAGGACATTTATTTATAAGATATTTCATCAGTAAGTTTGGAAAATAATCACACAAGGTTATGATAATTACAATAGTCTTAAGTATCAATAAATGTACTAAATTTTTTATTTATGGTGTTTTTATCTATAGAGAATATTTGGAAAATAATTCAATACTTATTATGGGATATGATGGCATTAGTAGAGAACCTAATAGTTGCATTATATGATCTATTCAAGTGGGTCCTAAGATAAATTTAAACTTATTTCATGTTGTACCCAAAAATGGATCTTCTAATATTTTTCTTGGTAAAACATGGACACATAAAATCAAATAAATTATATTCGCTCTAATCAATATTAGAATTTTTCATATGAAAATGAAGCCATTACAATTCAAAGAGATGTGTTTGGCCTGCAATTATACATTAAAATTTTTTACACAAGGAAACACCAAATGATGCACCAAATTTCATGCCTAAGGCAGTGGAACATAAGATACAATGTACATAATACTATACCTACAAGAGTGTGTTTACCATGACCCATTTATATTATAAATAGAAGATCCAGAAATTTATCCAATAATTCAAGGTTATATGAATAAGAATGATTATACTATGATAAAGGAAGATGATGAACATGATGCTGATCAATGTTTTAAACTTCTTAGAACAAGAGGTGCCTTGAAATCTTTATTTAACTTCTAACGATAAATGTGCTTCAAATTATATATCTTATGATGGTTTTCATGGCTCATGCGAATATGATTACATCATGCATTAGATTGGTCTAACCACCTTATTTTTTCGCCAACAAATAATCTCTATCCTTCTATATTTCTTTTTCTTATTTCTAGCTTACTTGTTTGTATAGTCAATTCAATAATTTTATTCTTTGCTCATCCTCTTCTATGATTATGCCACTCTTTGGAGATCTTTCTTCCTCTCATACTTTCCATTTTTAGTTTCTGCACGTTTTCCCTCTACTTTTATTTGTAATGAGAAACTATTTCACTTATTCTTTGTTGCTCCAACATCTTCATTTTTTATTTGTTTTTTAATATTTATTTTGGCTTCATGGATTTTTGTTCCAATTATCTCTCTTTCTTGAGATATTTTTTCTTTTTCTTTCCTAGCTCTTTTCTTACCTTCACCATTGATTTTTCTTGCTTTTCACATCCTTAAATCCCACACGAATTATTAAACAATGACGATATATTTATTTTAGCACAAACTCCTTCTAACTATTGAAATTTAACATTCGTTACGAGTAAAGATGGTCTTTTCTTATTTTCATTATTCATGAGATTGACTAATCTTAGTGACTTTAATGTCTTCTAAAATTTCTTTCTTTTATATTCTACAATGATCATGTGCAATAAATGTTTATATTATGAGTATTCTATAGTATATGTTAATATTATATATTACACTTTTAAATCTATGGTATTGGTGTAGGTTTTGGTTCCTCTTCATGTTGTATGTTTATGATTGTGAATTTTGATAGGCTCAAGTCGTGTCTTGTGTTCTCTCAAGGGGAACTCTATTAAACTTTGTGGAACCCTCTATAGACACTCAAATTTGGTAATCTATGATTTGATATTGCTGATATTAACTTTGCACACTTATATGTACAAATGCACTTTCCTCACTCTTGCTTAGCACACCCTAATAGCTCTTAGACTAATTGTTTATCTTTACACACCTCTCTATCACTAGTGACTAAATTTTAACTACATAAAACACACCTAGAAACATCCATCCTTTGACCCATAAAGTCAAAACATTTATTTCCCTCCTAGCCAAAACCACCATTTTTGGTCAAGTTGTATAAATCTACAAGTTGATCCTATTATACGGTTTTGGACTGACATGCTTTGGGCTAATTATTTCAATTATATCACATTATAAGCAAATATATATCCTTGGTTAGATTTTTATTAAATAATAACCTTCAGAAGCATATATAAGCAAGTAAATCATACATTATTTGAAGAACCTAACACTTTAATAACTCATGTAAAAGCAAGCACAAAAAGAACTCCAATATCCATAAACTATGAAATAACTCATGCACATCCATTAGGGTGGTAGCCTCTACTCGTATGAAGTTTTCTTCTAGGTATAGGAGCCTCCATGTTCATTATACAAGCAAGCAAAGTGACCCTTCCCAAGTATTTCAACAAGTGTGAAACTCAAGCAAAGCATTGTCAAAAGACGGTTGTCAAGTTCTGATTGCACTGTGGTAGATATCATATGCTAGGAGAATGAATTGAATTTTGATCCATCTTCATACTAATGGCGACATTGGTGGTGCAAAGGGGTGCCCAAAACCCACCTAACTTTGTTTTGCAAGAAATCCTTCATGCACTACAAAGGTTCTAGGGTTTACAACACCATTATGAAGGTCAGAAAAGAAGACCGACACAACGAAATACATTTTTAGGTAGGAGAAGCACCCAAGAAGTTGTAGAAATCAAATCCAAGTAGGTCCAAGACCATATGGACGCTTTTGACCTAGTTGTATGGTTTTGACCAAATTCAAGTTCAGGTGCTAGTTTTTATAACAAAGCATTTTTAGTCCCAGATCAACCTGTTCCTACACTTAGATCATCTAGAACCTTCTAGATCCATACAAAATAAGCTAAGTGCAATAATTCCCTTATGTTTTGATAGTTAATAGATCAATAGTCACTTTGAAGAGTGTGATTACGATTTGTGCAATTAATGTTATAAGTTAATTACATCAGAATATCCACTTGTTACATTATTTCATCCTTTTTATGTATGTTAATTAAAAACATTCTTGAAGCTTAAAAAGGAATGAAAATATTGAAAAAAATTGACATCATTTAGTGATCCTTATATTTTCTAATCGAACATCGTGGTCCTAACCCTAGTGGCCTTAGGTTTTCACTTGACATTTTCTAATCAAACATCATAGTCCTAATCCTAGTGGCCTTAGGTTTTCATCTGACATTCATATATGCTTTGTTGGCATCAATGGATTATCATGTTGTTCCTTTTACATATGCATCCACTAAGCACTTTAACCCTATCGTTATCCTGAACTTATATGATGATTTAGATGATTTTTCTATGGTTTCTCAATTTGGACATGATGACACATATGCGAATGATTTTTATGAGCCACAATGTTTTTTCATTGATCTATTTTCTAGTTCTATTCTTACTCTTCACATTGATACTATCCAAGGTCATGGTTCTAATACTAATTCTAACAATCATACCTAAGACCTTCATGAGAATGAGGAACAACATTTACAACATTTTTTGCATGAACATCCTGACCACATTGATATTATTCTCTATGTTGTAAGAGATCGACTCAAGCATGCCTCTATCAAAACATCTACTACACCCACATTTGTTGTGCCTACCTCTTTGGGAGCACCTCACATTCCTATGCACAATGTGTCTATTCTTATTCCTGCAACCACTATTGTTACTACACCTCCTATCTATCATCATACTAGGTCGTATACATCTTCATCTAACACACAGGATCTTGAGTCCATTGTTCATTCTCTAAAATCATAAATTTTACAATTACAAAAAGGGATATCTCATAATTCAACTGCTATGGACTCTTCTAAATTATTGCATAATCCACTTGCATGTGAAGTTCTTTCAGATCCTTTGCCTATTGGGTTTTTTACACCTAAGCTTCTTATCTATGATGGCAACGGTTATCCCCAAGAAAATATTAGATCATTCTATGTTGCATTCTTTGAATATGCATATAATGATATATTGCTTACTAAGTCATTCCCTAAGATCCTTAAGGACTTTGCTTTGCAATGGTTTTATGATCTCACACATTCTGTGTGCTCTCTTACTATATTGGTAAATCAATATTTGACACAATTTTCAATCAACATTGGGGATAAGATATCTTATGCACAAATGTTTAAAATCAAACAAGGATATGATGAGCATATCAATGATTATGTCTTGCATTATTGCAAAATGCTTACCAAGATGAACAACATCTTAGCAGAAAGTGAGTTGCAAGACGTTTTTGTTCAAATTTTAAAGTCAAATATAAAGACCCTAAGGTTTTTTCTAAAGACAATGTCAACATAGTTTCTTAACCTACTAAGCTCCAATTACAACCTACAAGACGCCAATTTACATGGTTACCTTTTCCTTCATATATGGTCTTAAAGAAATCACTTGATTCAAATCTTGTGTCTCTCCCTCAACTGTTTGAGGTTGATATGAGAAATCTTCAAAGTAAGATCTTCGATGCTAATGCTTCTTGTGATTGTCATAGATATATTGGTTACTCTATAGATATATATATTAAGTTACGACACATCATTCATGTTCTTATCAAATCTAATGCAATTGAATGCGAGCACCCACATAATATTTTAAGCCTACCAATAACAATTCTAAGTTGAAAATATTCAAAGATCCACTTCCTAAGCCTACTAATGATACATCTACTTTGGAATTTCATGACACCCATCATGAAGTACCACCACCACCATCTTATGATCATTCACTTGATGCTATGATTGGTCCTATTACTCACACATCATCTTCTACACCAATCACTTCTTTTGATGATTCTGACATAGATGACTCACTTATCTCTTAAACATGATTTATTCCAGTATCTATTCATCAGATTCCTATTCATGGTGTCTTGGCTTCCCCACATAGAAAATATATTGTTTGTTCATGGCCATTACTTCAGTCTCTTAGAATTCCTTTTGAGATTTTTGCACTTGATTCTGATCCACATTTTTAACGCATTACCCTACCAATCACAGTTGGATCTATCGCTACACAAACTTCATTCTTGGTTGTTAAATCTATCACTACTAAAGTATTGTATCCAGGTTTCCCTTGGTTACATGCTCTTAGGGATGTTCCATCAATTATTCATTAGTGTATCAATTTTATTAGTCATTAGTAAGTTGTCATTATTTGAGGTATTCCTTTTCATGATTTCTCTCCTAACATACTTTACCCTTCTATAGTTTCTAGTGTATCTATGGACATGTCTATTATTTCACATAGTACTAGTCTTTCTAGGTCTCCAGATAGGCATTTAGTTGCAAATATGGCAGCACATAGTTCTATATCCTCTAAGTCTCCTCCTAGGATTTCTTTCGTGCATATTATCTATAGTGGCTCACACTCTCATAAAATTTTTGGCAGATATTCTTACTTTCTTGATTGTTCCATAGTTTCTCACAGGTCTTTTAGGAGATCTCACTCTTATATTCGACCACGTAGATATAATACATATCATTCTATTTAGTGCTCTATTATTTCTTGTTCTCCTCATAGGCCTTTCTCAACACATATCACCAGTATGATTCTACTTTCACTTGACTCACATTCTATGACACATTTGAAGCTTGACCCTTCATCATCTTCAACAATTTCTTTACATCCTTGTATGATTCTCTTTTGATATCTCTCATGCTCTTCCCCACCTCATTTCTTGATGACACACTCAATTTATAGGTTCAACTTGACTGTTGAGGTAGCAGTTCCATACTCGAATGTCTCTTTGCACACATATACACAGGAAGAAATCTTGTTTCCCATCCTTTGGTTACATAATTTCTATCTATTCCCCTACATGGGGGAATTCTTGGATCTCCCTTCCTTCTCTTAATAGAATAGGTTTTAATATATGCCCTTATGGGTGCCTCAAAAATAAAAAAACATTCAAATATTTGCAAAAATATAAAATATAGCATACAATGTTTGCACTTTACATTATACATGTTTTTATTCCTTTGGTTTGATAGATAACATTTCTTCTTTATACACATGTGCTCAGATAGTATATTGAGCATAATGCAAAACATCCACAGAGGGATACATGATGATAGGTGTTGCCCTATCATTTACCTGTATTTCTAAGCTCTTTAATTTCCTCATCTCATCGTTGTTCCATCATTTTCTTTGTTTTGACCATTGCGGTCACCTTGCATCCTAAGATGGTCCCAAGTTTCAATTCTATATGAACACACAAAAACATTAGCTCATTTATTATCTATTATTCACTATCCATTCAGTGAGTCATTCAAGAAGTTGGAGAAGGAAATCATTGACAATTCACCAAAGTTTAAAGAATTCAAGCATTCTTTGAAGTACTATGATTCATAGTAGAGACACATTGCCTTGCACTATTTTTTCTAGCTAAAAAAATGTTGTATTTAATAGTATATGTGTAGAAACTGAGATTTGATAAGAATCAAACTAAGTAGAACACATATCCTCAAAATAAAAGACACTTTTTTTTCATTTCATCTTCATGGTCTAGATGTGGGAATTTATATTAGGGTTATGAGAAAGAATATTGATTTCCCAACGATCAAAGAAATGTTTACAAGGATAGTAGTTTTTTCTATAATGTCATCTTCTTGGTATAGAAAGTACACTTTCTAGACACCACATTTTAGACAAATCGCAATTAACTCAACCTAGTAACTTCATTACAAGTTTTTGTTTCTCACACATTCTTAACTGTTAGTTATCTAACTCACTTGACCCCCCATCAATTGTGGTCCTATGGGTTAGGTCCACTACATTCTACTGTGAAACTCAGATCCTCTATGCAACTATTATCTACTATTAGGAAACCACATGTATGTTAGTATGGCACCACATTTAAACATGTTTACAAAACCTCTAGGCCCATTTTCCACTAGGCTTGAATGACAGTGTTTAGATATACAAGCTTCCCTTTTCTTTAAGACATTACCTAATTGAGGTATACCCATGTCTAATGTGCTAGTTATAAGGACATATCGCTCCTACATGAGGTAGTGATATTACTTGTTTTCTTCTAGGCTAGAGAAGATCAATTAGTTAGAATCATAAAAGATTCCCTTGTGATCTAAGGAAACCATAAACATCCATCGCAATTGTTAAAGGTGAAGTGCATATTTAATTCATGCTTAACACAAAGAAAGTCAATTAAATCTTATTTGATTGTCAAAAGAATGATTATCAATAAACCATGTATAGTCGCATGTTCCAACTCTTAATAAGTTTCTACATACCTCATAGTGTTTGACTAGGCTTACCATGTTGAATGTTTATGAGTCATTCTCTTAAACTTTAAGAACATTTTCCTCTAAATCAAGCAAAAAAAATTCCAATGATCTAATAGTGTCCAAAAAGAATAGAATACACTAAGTCTCTAATAGTACCCCTATTTGAGTGGATTCCATAATAACTCCCGTAGAAGAGTCATAATCTTCTAAGACCTTGTTCAACTTGCTCTTATCTCTGCTATATCAAACTAGATAACCCAATGCATGATAGAAGGGGGTTTTACTAATCTCAAACTTAAATAAAGGTCAAGGTTGGCCTTATCACAGATTGAAGGATTACATCACTAACAATTTGGCTCTACTTAACTACTCCAAAATATTATTATCAATATTATCATAATCCCCATAGTTCAACTAATAATGAACAACCAATCCTTACATATCAAACCCCAAGGTTATGTAATTACTCAACATGGATTTAATTCTTTTAAGACTTACATTTAAGGAATAAACATTATCACCTACCAACAAGTGGTTCTTTTCTTTATCTACGTATTTCCCCCTTTTCAAGACCTATGTAGGATTTAGCTCATTCCAAACTAAAAACACTCGAGTTATTCAACAAAGTCATCAAAAAAATTTAGTCCATCTCTCAACATAGCTTATCCAAAAATAATACAGGTTCAAAGGCATACTAAACATCTAGTCATAATTTATTAAGTTTACTCATCCATGCATTAGTTATCAGGACATTATTGCCAAAAGCAATATAGTCTTTATATTTTAGTAACTCTTATTTCTAGTTACTTACTCCCTTATGCTAGGAATCTAATATAATATCTTATTATTGTTTCCAGTCGGTTCTACATAATATCTCTCATGATTATATCAAGTCAACAAAATGAACTAGATTTACAACACTAGCACTCGCACTCAGTTTACATTGCACTAAAACTATATTGAGTTTACCCAAAACATAAGGGTTTTGACCTATTCAAAAAAAGTTGTTACAACCCAAATATACAATCCTAATGAAACTATAACAATTATACAACTTTCAATACATTCATATATTATTCACATTAGATACAAAGCAGCCAATGCATAGATCGAGACTAAAAATCCCTAAAATAGTTCTTAAATATAGAAGGATACTATATGTGAGCAAAGAAGTCAAACCTCATTCACTACTCTTCTGCTTCCCTTTCTCATGAAGATACCTATTATTTAAGACATTATTTATTATAGAGAAATAAGTTATGTGTATTAAGTAGGACGGGCTTCTATATTTTCCTTTCAAGAACTCTACATACCCAAATAAACAAACCCTGCTCATATGCTACGATTAATTGGCAACGCCTCTTTTTTATCAATTCAGAGATTTTACTACAATTATCATTCTAACCAAACTCTATCATAGGTATGTCATTCGCATTCCTTCCTAGTGACTGTATTAACAACACTTGTCAAATGGAAACATCTAGCTTTATTACATTTACTCCCAAATAGTTGTATGTATGTAACATTCTTACATCATGCCTAACAATCATCCTTGCATGCCGAACCATTAATAATCATTTCTTATTTTATTTACAGTTTTAGAAAAGATCCAAACATTTATCTATGTGAATATTAAGCACATGATCTGAATAAGCGAGCAGAATTGTTTCAGAAATCTTCAACCATTAACATATTGAGCATCGAATTCAAGAATCCCAGGCCCTGAGAAAGTGTTCTCAGAATTAACAAGGTCACTCATTATTATCATATCAGGACTTCGCTAACAGCCTCCTATCTCAGGGAATTACATTGATGCAAAGAGTAGGGATTCAGAATATCATATACCTCAGTTATAATGAGTCTAAGATAGGCAGGGATGTTCCCTTCCATTACCCCACTGGGTTCAATGCTTAATAGTTGAGATATGCTTAACATTCCAAACATTCAACTAAGACTCCAAATGAGCATCCAGGAGAATAATGATACTAATATTTGACATTCAAACAGACCCAATTGGGTAAGTTTTCTTGCCAACTGTTTAAAGCATCAGTTTCTTAAGGGAATTATCAATAATTCATACATTGGATTCTAATTAAATCCAAAATTTTGGGAGAGGTTGTCATGATATTTCTAGGTGTGCATTTTGAGGGTCAGATTAAAGTAAAAAACTTATGACGAATTATTCGTGATATGTATTGAAACCATATGTGTTTTCCCAACTATTGATTTGGAAATAAATAACTAGGTATTTCTGGTGTATTTGCTATATTTAGATATATATTGCAATGTTTAATTAAAAGCAAGTGGGTTATTTGTACTGCATTTAGTCATAATCCATTTATTTGCATTACATATTAGTGATTTCGCCTCGTCTTATATGTTCGTAGGGTTTTTTTTTATTTTTGATAAAAACCCAAATTATTTTACACTCCTTATGGTTAGGTATTGTTTCATATCGTTTTAGATTTCAAATAATCTATTTTTTTTAGAGTTAATTTTATTGTATGTACTCAACAACGGCTCCACTCTATGGGAACCATGAGTTCTCATCTCCCTTTGTGCTCTCTCTAGAGTACCTTACTAATTTGTATTTTCTTCTCCTCCTCTTTGTACGCACTCCTTATCTACACATCTTAATACCTAGTTGTCTTTAAGACAACCTAGTTGGAGGCCAACATGTTGTCTTCCTCAATCCCATTAATGGGACTTTGTGCCTAGCCGCAACTCACTCCTTCAAGTGTCTCCCCAAGGTTTTGCTCCCAACCAAAGCATTGTTTCATTTCTTCCTTCCTGGTGTAGCAATCCCTTTTGTCATCATCTGTGAATGTTATCTCTTGTTTGACATTCTCTTTCAGAAACACCACTCCATCCTCATCCTTCTTGCATTTCCCACCTACCAATGTTCTTTGTGCCTTGACTCCCAAGCCAACCTCCACAATCAGTTCTTTCACTAATCCATCCTCTTTGTAGGGTATTTTTTGTCCACTTCTCCTATGGGATCCCCATTTTCTTCTTATTTCTTCATATTCATCTAATTCACAAAGCATTAAGTGCGTGCAAAAGATATAAGCCTAGAAAGGGAGTTGCAAATACTTTCCCAATGAATCCATGGTATGACGAAGAATGTAAGGTTGCCAAGAGAGCTTTGAAGGAAAGTGAAATGAACAAAAAAATAAAATAAAAAATATGATAAATTGGTACAATTCCAAAAAGAAATCTATGTGAATATGAGGAGGAAAGAATTAATTTCTCTTGGAAAAAACAGTCCCAAAGGCTTTTGGAGGGAGCTGTAACAAAAGAAAAAACATAGAAAATAATATCATAGATGCTCAATGGTTAGAGTATGCAATGATCCTCTATGAGCGGTCTCAACAGAAGGATATTTCTCCCATAATTAATACTTCAACCAAGCTTTTCTCGGTGGAAGACATCACACAGGGCATAAAGAATCTAACAAGTGGTAAAGCACAAAATATTGATGGGCTGTAGGCTGAATTTTTTAAGTAGGGTGTTGAGGTCCTCACTCCGCACATCAGAAAATATTCAATGAGATCAACTAGAATGGCTTCCCATTGGAGTGGACAACTAGTGTTGTTATTCCTCTATTTGAAAATGGTGATACCAATAATCCATCCAATTATCGCACCGTTATGGTTAATCCTCTCCTTGGTAAAATTTTTGGGGGCATGATAGAACATTGAATCAACAGTTGGGTCGAAAAAGAGGGTAAAAGAGCAAAAGGGTAAGCAAGCTTCCGACCTAAAAATTTAACCAACAACCATTGCATCACTCTTAGGAACTTGATTGAAAAGGTTTGGGACACCCAATGAGAGAGATTTTTGTTGCTTTGTTGATTTTAAGAAAGATTTTGACACAGTACCCAGAGACAAACTTTGGAATAGGATGGAGGAACTTGGGATTCTAGACGAGTTTAGAGCAACAGTGCATAGGCTTTATGAGAAGGTCAGAGCTAAAATCAGAACCAGAGAGGGTATGTCAGAATGTTTTGGTAGTGACATTGGTGTCAAGTAAGGTTTTCCTCTCTCTCCGACCTTGTTTGGCTTATACATTGAAAAGATTTAAGAATGGTTAAGAAAAACCGAGGGAGGGGGCATATAGTTGGCAGATTATGTGGTGAAGTTACTCTTATATGCTATTGATCTTATTCTAATTTCTAAAATGACTCAAGGATTGAGGGATCGTTTGAAATCCTTAAAACTCTTTTTCCAGGAAGTCAATATGCAAGTGAACATTAGAAAAACCAAAGTCGTGATTTTTTTCCTTAAAAAGGATAGAGAAACAAATTAACTTTCTTTTTTAGGGGAGCCCATTGGAAATTGTAACAAAATACAAATATCTTGGGATTGATTTGCACAACAAGCTTAGTTGGGAGACTTGTAGAGCAAAAAGGATACAAAAGGGCTGGAAAGCATCTTACCTACTGTAAAATAGATGTAGGACAACTAAACTTTGGGACTAGAAAACTAAGAAAACCCTTTTTGGATTGATGGTCACTCCAGTTTCCCTTTATGGTTGCGAAGTATGTGTAGTGCCCACTTTTTCAGCCTCTATGATTTGCTGAATTCTTAAACCACAATTATGGATTTTGGATATGTTGGTTTGCTTTCTTGAACACGTATGGTTTTGGAGCGCGTAGCACAAATTTAACTAGATTAATAGGTTGACACTTTTTATTTGATATTGTGGACACTAACACTTTGCTTTGTGATTTGGGTCAAACTGATACATGTTGGATAAATAGTTTAGCCACATACCTTGATTTTGTAACGTATTCGTTTTGCTGATAAGGATGCATGATGACATGGTGATATGACATGATATGTATTGTAATACCTAACATACGACGAACTGTGTGAGATTGTGCATTCCACATTTATGATGGTGATATCATTAATTTACATGTTTGAATCTATTCGCTTAGTGAGCAGCTAGTTTACTCTTGTATTGGACAAATGCGGTTAATGTGTGCAATGAGTGTGCAGGTGACAGGTTATAGGAGAACGTGGGATTCAGACTAGCTACACAATCTTGCACAAGCAGCCCATGGGCTGAGTCCTAGCCATGTTCTTTGTGTAAAGCCTTAGTATAGGTGATTTTTTTTATTTTGGGCACTATGAGTGACCCCAATGTATGTAATGTATTGTGCTTTAAATTATTAATTTTGGTTAGGGTAGTTGGTTATGATGTAAACTTGTTTTGGGAGTTAATAACTCCTCTTTCTTTTAATTTGTTGATTATGTTTAATCTGTCACTTAAGCACAAGGGTTTAGGGTCACATGTGAGACCCTTGGGTGGTCCCCACACCCTCTACCCTTGTGCCAAAAATGCAAAACCCGAAATTAGGGTATTTTGGGCATTTTTGGGGGTCCCTTTATAGCTTGGGAGTTCCCCCAACACAAAAATGAGCCCTTGGACCCTACCTAATGGGTAGGGGGGCTTATTTTCAAGGCTTGAGGGAGTTTTCCCTCCCTTTTTACCTCTTGTTTGGTCACATCCATGTAAGGGATGTGGATTGGAGTGTTTATCAAAAGTTGCTCTTTTTTTTGTCTTGCTAACATTTTAGGGAATTTGGGAGAAGAGGGCAAAAAGATAATTTCACCCTTTCTCTCTTTTGTTTTGGCATCTTTGACCTTGTTGAGGGAGAGGGGTGACACATGTCACCCCCTCATTTGTGAGGATACTTGCTTTCTCCTCTTCAAATTCCCATCCATGGGAATGGTGAGGGACTTTTTTTGGTTGGTTCTTCTTTTTGGGAGCTTTGGCTTGGTGCTTGAGAAATTTGGAGCTTGAGGATTTCTTGAGGAAGAAGGTTGCAAAATCTTGTTTTGGAGAGCTATTAGAGGTAACCTCTTGAGCTCATTTATGTGGTATGTTCCTTTACTCAATCTTAGTTTGCTCATAGTTGAATTATTTGTTTAGATGCTTGTATGGTTTGTTGCTTGAGTATTTTGTTGTATTGATTTTTACTCCATCCATCATATGGTTTGATGGATGTTTGAGTTATTTGGGGGGAAGAGAGGTATTTTCCTTCTCAAACCTCATGGCTTGATGGGCAAGCCATGTCGGTTTCTTTACTCCCATCATATGGTTTGAGGTGGGTAAAGGGGTTCATTTGGTTTGAACCCCTTTCCCATTTTTGGAGAGGAAACCCAAGGGGTTTGAAAATCCTCCCAAGAAGGATTTTTGGTGAATGGGTGGAGTTATAAGGAGGATCTTGTCGAATTCGGAGAAATAAGGTGGAGACGGAAGTTTGATGTGTGCATTCTTTTGTAGATCACACCCTATGTCACTTTCGGGTATCTCATCTACTCTTCCCCAAATTTAGAGGATGAATATGGTTCTCCTCTTTTCTTTTATTTCTCAATGTTGTGTTTTTTTTTTCTTCAAGCATGGTTGGGTCTTGCTTGTGAGTGTATTGTGGTGTTTGTCTCCCTAAAAATCGTGTGCTCAAAGTTGTGGAAGCTAGCTCTCTCTCCCTTGGGCTTGGGGGAGGCTAGCATGTCTTCCAACCCTTGGAAAGGCATGTAATGATGCCTGAATGTTGGGAGGTTAAACAAGCCTTGTTCTCTTGAAGTTGAATCCTTGCATAGCATTCGAAGTTGGTCCCTTGTCCTTGAGGTGTGCTGGAGTATCTTTGGTGGCATGGTCCTTTATGACCCTCTCTTGTTTAGAAAATTGTAGCTCTTGATAAACTTATGTTCCTTGTAAAATAATGCAGTGAGCTCTTTTACAAGTCTTCCATGTGGAATATATGTATAGTTCGTGGAAGCATGTGTGTTCTCAAGTGTATTTATCCCACTCTTGAATACGGTTGAAAGTTGAATGTCTTTGTAAAACTTGATGTAACTCTTGATGTGATGAAAGGTTAAGATCATCGGAAAATAAATATTATTTAGACTACATTTAAAAAGGTTTTAAAGGATTTGAATGAGTTTTGTTCTTGTTTATCTCTGCAAAAACAAACAAATAAATAAATAATACATAAATATATTTCTTGTTGGTTATTCTATTTGGGGTGTAAATCTGAAATATGTTTTGTTTAAAACATTGGAAATGAAATATAATTTTTAGCATTGAATCCCCCGAATGATATTAAATGGAAATACTTTCCTTCATGTCCTTCTTTTGTTTTGTTTTCTCTCATGGTAATCGTGATAAAATAAATAAAAGAAAAGAAAGCTTGATTTTTTTTAGGAGAAGATTTAGAAACTGTTTTATTAAGTACAAAAAAAATAAAATAGGGAATGTTTCTTTTTTTTTCATATTTATCAAACCAGGTTAGAACTTTTAAACATATTAAATTGTTTCTGAAAATTGTTATATTTCATTCAATGATGTAATAATGATTTTACTTCAATTTACCCATTTTTTGTGATCTCATAATAGAAATGTATTATTCTTAACAAACTGTAAATCAATGTATTAAAATATGTTAAGACATATATTGTGTTTATATATATATATATATATATATATATATATATATATTTGTATTAATAAACAAAAAAAAGAAATAAAACTAAAAATAAAATAAAAACGTTTTACTATTATACAGTTTTAATTTTTAAAGAAAAATAATAATAATAACAATGGGGGGTTCGGCGCCCCACCCCCCCCAAACCTTGCGCCTGTGAGTAAAAAAAAACAAAAAAAATAAAAATAAAAACAAATTGAAGTGGGGGAGGGTCGGCCCTCCCCCCACCCCGCACTGTACAGATCGGTGGGGGGCAGGCGCTGCCCCCCCGCACCCCACCCCACCATTTCTACCCGCGCCCAGCCGCTGCTGGCGCCGTCCCCACCCCGCATTCTGTCCTTGGGCGCCGCTGCCCCCCCCACTCACCTCCTCCTCACCACGGCCCGGCTGCTTCCCCTCCCCACACGCATACCCCCACCAACACTGCCCCTGTACCTTTTTCCCTGGCCCGTGGCCTCTCCACCCGCGACCTCCCTTGAGCTGCTGTGCAGCCGAGACCCGTCCACTGTCGCCCTTGCTGCGCTGGCCGCCTCCCATACTTCCCCCTTACCTGTGCCGCCCTCTCAATGTGCAGTCTCCCAGACCTCAGAGGGAGCAATATGATGTTATTAACGGAGTTAAATAAAATAAAAATACACCCTTTTCAGCCAAAACTCCCATCCTAACCAGCAAGTAGAAAACATGAAAATAAGAGCAAAAAGAAGAGATTTTAGAAAAGAAAGGAAAAAGACAAAGAAGATTTAGGGCAAGAGGGAGATCAAGGGTTTGAGAGTGTTTCTATCCTAGGGCCCATAAGTTACCCTACATACCTTTTGGATATGGAAATTAAATTAATTTAAGAATGAGGAGTTATCTTTCTTGGGGCAGATTTTAATTAAAAGAGCTAGGTATTAAATGTGTGTAAACATAATATAAGCTAAATCTAATATTAATTAAATAAATGAAAATTGTTCTCGAGCTTGTGGTTGAGTAATTTGGGTTGATCAAATTAGTTTATAATAAATAATTTCGGAAATCAGTTTTGTATCATTAGTTTTAGTATTGTTAGTAATCGCCTTCAAAAAAAAAATTACCCTAAATTTTTGCTTTACTTTGGTCTGGTTTTTCTGTGTCCCAGACAGGGCACGACAGTATGGGGGAGTAGCATGTCAAATCATGGGTGGAGACAATTAGAAAGAATTTAGAAACATCTAATCACAAACACTCTTAAATTCAAATCAACAGTCCCTATGAGATCTGGTTGGCTGAAGCGGGTACTTTCTTGATGGAAGCGTCAACAATAACTCGGTTGCTAAGTTATCTAAAAAAGGTTGAAAGCATGGATAATCATCGCTGGCCCAAAATGGTTATGGAGGAAAAATTAGAGCATAAAAAGAAAACTTGGATGAAGCAGAACAACAAACGAATGAACAAATAGAGCATCAACTTTTAGGAGTGTCCTAACAACAACAGGGAAATGAAAAACTATGTGCTAGAAAAATTTAGGACTTTCGTGTGGACATAGCAAATTGGTCTAAAGAAAGCATACTACATCAAATAATTTAACCCCACTTGGGAGCATGATGAAAAAGATTATCTAGGGGAAGCTATCAAGGGTAAAGAAAGGATTTTAGTGGCTCAATTGAGGACCGGATCGCATCATCTTCGATGTGAAACCGGTAGATGGACTATACCAAGGAGGATTGGGAAAGGAGGACTTTTCTTTTCTGCAATGAACGGGTGGTAGAGACGGAATGACACTTCATCATGGAGTGTTCAGCTTATGATGATATTTGTATCCAGTACAAAAATGACTTCAAGGTGGATAGCTTAAATGAGTTATTTGAAGAAACAAGACTTAAAAAGCTCGCGGGTTTTGTGCTCAAGATTCACAGTAGATCTAATATTGAAAAGAGTCTGAAATCATCTTAAAGTCTCATCTTTTGGTTCCATAGACTCTTCAATGTCATGGACGTCATTAAAATATTTCTTTTTATTTCATCTCCTTCATTGTGTGTCTACTCTAGATGCTAACACCTTAGCACCTTTGTAAGGTATGACTCAACATCCTTCCTTGCAATACCCTCTCATGTCATGCTCCATGCATCTTTTTCTATACCCATCCTTGCATTGTGGAGAAAAACCCCCTAGTTGCCTCTTGTTCAATGTCTGTTAGCTCCCTTCTTTTCTTCATTTTCTCTCTCTTTCTCTCTACCCACTTTTCTCATGGTGGAGGAAAACTTATCCTTTTGTGCATCTTTTTCCCAACTCTCCTCATTGGAAGATACACTTATTTTGCTCGTGTTTTCCTGTCTCCCTTCAGTGATATGTCTATGCTTCCGTATTTGTACCATATATGCCATTTTGTATGATGATGTCAATGCTCATTTCCAATACCTATATATGCCATTTTGTACAGATTGTAGCGATTCACTACTATAAACCTAAGTAGGTGTTGCTATCACACTAGAACTATTGTTGTGAAATCTCTAGTCACAATCATGCATAGTCATTGTCTCCTTCTAGAGTTATAACCTAAGCTTTGATACCAGTTGTTGCAGTCACAGTCAGGGTTCCTAATGAAGGGAAGTCCAACCACGTATCCATAAAATTCACACAAACACATTTGCATGAAATATTTCTTCATTATCATTACTTCAATGAATAAATAGTTTGGTTAGAAATTTCATTGTGGAACCCTCTACCTATGGCTTACATGTTCCTAACTATCATATACAATACAATGAAGCTCGATGGCTCTCACACCTATTTACTCATTTTTCATATTTGATTCTCTCTCCTCTCTCCCCCTCACATCATCCCTCTCCTCAGCTCAACCTCTATCTCCTAGTTCATATATTCTTGCGGATCTCCATGGAGATTCTCTCTATCTCCTTCTGTAGAGATTTGTCTCTAGTTCTCTCGACTTGATTCCACCTTCTCGACTTGAATCTACTGCCTTTCTAATCCTTTCTCTTATTTCTATCTACCTCTACTTGTGCATTTCTTCTTTGAATTATTGAGATATGATCTTCATCATCAGCTTGTTGCTCAATTTCATAGCATCTTGTCATTTGTGTCGCATTGTCAGAGATCTAGTCTATTGCAATAAAATATTTTCTTGCTTTGCACACCACTCCCTATCATATTGGTAATTTAAACATCCAATATTTGTGTGCCATGTGTCTCTAGAAGCTTATGCTCTTAATCATGGTCATCTCCAAGCTCTTCAAATTCCCAACGATCAACTCATTTTCTTGAGCCATGCACCTGTATTATGCACTCCACAGCTTAGCCCATCCACGGCCTTAACCCTTCTCCCCCTTTCTTCTCATGTGTACTACCACTTCCTCAAATGATATTTTCTTTTGAATTCTTGTGCTTCTTTTCTTCCATGTGATTTATCCTCAACTCTTCTTCCTCCTTGACTACTTTCGTAGCCTTCTTATCACACTTGTTCTTCCTCCACTTCTCAAATCTCCACGTGCTCTCCTTGTATTAGTGTGTTGGTAATTCCTTGTCTCTTTTTGTCCCACAGAAACCTTCTCCACGTTTCTTTCACCCACTTCTCCTTATGTGTTCTCTTCTCCATGCATGCCCATTTCCTATACTAATTCTTAGGCATCCTTCTTATGCCTTAGCCAAAATATTGTCTTTCCTCCTTCATTTTACTCTGGGAGTGACTTTTGTGTGCTCTTTTTGAGGAGTTCTCAACACCCTTGCACTATGATATCCTTGTAAAATTCCTAAGTTGGTTGGTTCACCTGGGATGCATTTGCATCAACCATACAAATTTTTTTTAGGAATGTAAAATGTTCTTCTAGAAGCATGCATGTCTGAAATTGGGGCAAAATATTCCACTCTATAGGATATGTGGTGTTCAAATTTTCAAAAATAGTTCAAAATCATAAAACATCATGCTCATAAAGATTTAGCAAACTCGGCCCCTCCTCCAGCATGGCAATAACCCTTATGCAATCTTATCTATGTGAAGAAAGGTCATTGACCCGTCATGGTAAAGTCCTACATGTCTGTCTACAAAAGTAATGGGTAATAATGAGGTGACCTTTCTATTTTCACTTTCATTTTATATATGTTGGGGCAAAAGCCCTAATAAGAATTCATTTTCCATTAGTTTACTTTTATAGGTTAAAGGTTGGATATATTGATTCATGTTACCATTAGGTGATCCCTCTTGAAAAGTTTTCATAAGTATTGATCATGGTATCTTTTATATCATGTTATACTATAATGTTTATCGATCATACATGATATATAACATCGTCATACATGGGTGATGTTCTTTTATATTACATGAGATTTGTTTTTCTGTCTCATGCACTCTTCTTAAATCTCAAGGGAATCTTCAAGGGGGAAATCATATTCTATATTTATCATCCTCATTACTATGATTATTGCATTTTTTTATCACACAAAAGTGTTCATGATGACATGGATTAGAGACCCATGATTGGTAGGATGCCTAACTTCAATTCATGGCGACTTGAGTTTCACTCAAATTATATTCAAATTCCACGAAGGAGTACTCAAATCATGAAAAAATCTATAAAACTCAACTTCATCGTCACATGATGTTTTAGTTTCAACATTTATTATGGTTATTTAGCATGTACCCAAGTGCGTAGAAAAATGAAAAATGGTTTTCTTGGTTCTCAAGTGCATCTATTTCTATTTTAGGAAGATCCAAGCTTACATTTATGTTCTTTTTATATATCATTTTCCTATTTTGAAGTGTGTACTTACACACACTACAGAGTGGGGAAATTTGAACACATAAAAGTGGCTAAAATGCATTTATTAATTGTTAATTTGTATGCATTTAGTGTACTCATCTATTTTTCAATTATTAGTCTAGAGTAGGCATTATAAGAGTGCTTTTCGACTCTCGATGGTATGATCTTCTCGACCACTCAACTTTTCCTTTCATGTTTCTTGGGCTCTTTGTAATAAGCCACTTCCACTTCTGGCATCTATTAGGGGTGCCCATGTTCTTTTGTTTTGGTCTTTACTAGGTCAAGGTGAAACCATCCTCTTTGTGCATCATTTTCACTTGTAGTTGTTTGATTTCGTTTTGCGTGCCAATAAATATAACTTGAATTCAAGTTTCTATAAATACACAAGATTTGTAGTTCAATTAACCATTATAGTTCAAAATATATTATTAGAGTTATGTTGAGCACTCATAAATGTTCAAGATATATCTAGCAATTATCATTTTCTGAAGCTAGTGTCTCCCATTGAGCACTTTCAGTGCACGACCTAGGTTTTATCTATTTTTGAAGTTATTTTGGATGTACATATAGTTTATTGTTTTTGGCATTTGCTACATCATATTCCTCATTCTTAAGGGCATAATAATTAAAAAAAAAATTAGCCCGACTAACACCTAACACATACACCTAAGATCATTTTTCCCTTTAGGTTTTCAATATCACGTGCGATTGGAGATACATTAGAAAAAGGAAGAGGGCACATTTTATAAGTATACATGTAATGCAATAGAGATCACACCAAAGAAATAAAAAATTAGCATTAAGAAAACCTAGTTATCAGTTTGTTTTCGACCTCGCGTGTCATGTCTCTGAAGTATCATCTATTCCCAAGCATTGTTTGAAGTGCTCTCAACACTTTGTAAATTGGATTATGCTCATATTTGAATTTCAGGGCAAGGTTGACACTTTTGGCTGAACAATTTTAAGTTAAGATTCAGGTGACAATTTTTCGAAAACAAATTATTCATGGTATATGTTGAAACCATATATGTCTTCTCTATTGGTTGATTTTAAAAAGATTTATTAGGTATTGTTTGTGTACTCACATATTTATTGTAATGCTTGATTAAAACTAAGGTTATGTATATCACATTTTAGTTGTAATAAGTGTCCATGTCCTAAGTATACAACTTTTAGTCACATTTTATTTTTAAAAATGTACTTTTGTGATGATGTCCCATCACACTTAATTCTCCATGTGCCTTCCCCTACTTATAGCATGAGCTACCTAGATTTTGTACGTCATATATCATTCTAACTTCAACCAAAAATAAATATGCTTCAATTTATATTGCAAGAGAAGGCAATAAACATTTTTTGAAAACTTCTTATGGGTTTGTATGTTCATGCAAACATTAATCTCGTGTAGTAATCCTTATAACACTATTCGTTATTACTTGAAACAATTGCATAGACCTAATAACTTGTATTTTAGAGTTGAAATTATATATATATATATATATATATATATATATAGAGAGAGAGAGAGAGAGAGAGAGAGAGAGAGAGAGAGAGAGAGAGAGAGAGCTTGATTAAAATGGAGCCAAATGTGAACGAGTCTAGGAAAATTCATCTTGAACAAACCATGTCAATCATCCCTAGTTTCCCAAGAATGATTTCCCTTCTAAAAAGAAACTCCTGAGTAGGAAAAGCATACTAATATCAAAATCATCTACCAAGTGAGTATCATTCTCAAGTGAATTTTTTCTTGGATGCCTTATTTGATTGGGAAATTTTCAAGCTTATGAATATGCAATTACCATTATCCGAACTCAAAATCAATGTAACTTTTTAACGACCTAAAAATAAGAATCTAAATGTCAAAAGATCCTTATGAATGATGCAAACGCACAACTTTTATGTATTATTTTATGCTTAAATAAGTGAACCCCCTTGTCTTCTTCAAAGGGGTAAATTTCCATGGAATTGTGTCAATTTAGGGACTCTATAGTAGAATATGAAAAATGGGGATATGTTGAAAATCAAACTTGAGCTAATCATAAACTACCATTGATTTGCTACAAAGTCACAACCCAACATGTCTTATACTTTTGAAGTGGAAACATGTCATTTGTTGTGAAATTTATTATAAAATCAAGTCATAGAAACAATCTTTTGAACAAATAAAGACACTTTTGATAGGTTGTGCAAACCACTTTGGGTAAAATGACATTAAAAGCATAGTTAGGTGGTAACACATTCCCCCCACTTCCCAAACATTCATATTGCCTTTGGGATGGTAAAAATACCCTTTGCACACATGAAAATAATAAAGGGCCATCACTTGGATTTCGAGTACATTTTTTAGACTTCCCCATTTTTCTGCATGTAGAGATGTCAAAAGGGATGTTGTGACGTCCTTGGGGTGGTTGAGAGACATCCCAGCATACATGTTACATGTTGGCACAAAAGTTGGTAAATAGAATTACAAATAAATTTTTAAACACACCTGCACATCAATCAAACCTAACAAACTGTAAATCCTACCCTAAAATAAACCTAAAAAGCTATAAAAAAAAGTCAACATATTACTAATATCAACCACATTTGCATGAGCAAGAGCAAGAGCAACATATATACATTGATTGTTATTCTTGTTTCTAATTTTTAAAACTTCTATTGATCCCCAATTTTTTTAAATGTTGTTTTTACAAATTACATTGGAAATTATCAAACTTATTTAAGAATCAAAGTTGGTCTTTAATTTTTTTTTCAATTGCAAAGCCATTCAGCCTTTGAAATTTGGCTATTTTTTCATTTCATTTTTTAAATGTAAAATAAGCTATGGTATTGACTTTTTTCACTTTTTGCAAAATACAAAATTGGAGTGATATACGTTATGTTTCCTAAATGCAAATTAGGTTAAGATATTGATTGTTTTTATTTTAGTTTAGTTTTCAAAATAAAAAATGGTTTCCATTTGTTGTTTTTTAATGGTTTTTTTGCAAAATGCAAAATGGGCTATGGGAAAAAAAATTGAATGCAAAATGGGTTGCAGGCCTTGGCTAGTTTTTAAATTTTAAAAAATTGCAAAATGTGTTATGGCATTTGCTTCATTTTTTAATGCAAAATGAGTTATGAGCTTGACCGATTTTAAATTTTTGAAAAAAAATAATCAGTTACGGTCATAGCATTCCTTGTTTTGTTATAGATTTTATTTGTTATATGAAAAAAACTCATTTTGTTTGCTTGTTTGTATTTTTCCGATCCAAAAATGAGATCTAATAATGACTATGATGTTGACATTCAAAATGGATGATGAAATGGGTGGTGGCCATAGTGGAGAAAAGGTGTAGGAGGCAAGGGGGGGGAGGGATACGACAAAGGGTAAAGGTTTTGAAACAAAATCTAGCAATTCAATTGTGAATTTTGAAGCATTTAATTGCCCCTCTACGACATTGGCAACATATGCAAAGGGACCATTCAATAAGAAGAAAACTTTGAAATAATTTGCTCAAATAATTGATGCCCGCAAAACAAGCACCAAAGGAGAGACTAAGACATGGAAATGTAATACATGTTCATTGACTGGGTTGGGCAACATCACTAGGGTGAATGCACACTTGTTTATTATAGGAAAAGATGTTGGACTTTGTTCAACACGCGCACTTGATGAGAATTTGTTAATATTTTTAACTCATGGCACTACTATGACACTCCTTTTCATTTTCTTATTAGTGTTTGTTTGTATTTTCTTAAAAGTGATCAGAATGGAGGCCACAATGAAAACAAAGGTAGTAACCCCCAATCCAATTGTGGATATTTGATACAAAGGCTAGGAAGGAGACCAACACAGTCATTGGAGAATTATTTTCCTCTATTGACAGCCCGTTTCATGTTGCTTGCACCCCCTATTACAAGGAAATTGTGGCTAAGGTAACCAAAGCAGGTGCATGATTAATGCATCTAGGAGACACGAAATTGAAGACTACAATCTTAGATAGGAACTATTCCAAGGTTAATTTAGTGATGGAGGACATGAGTGTTAATGGGTCTCTCGTGGATGGGTGGGCAAAAATTAGACATTGCCCACTCATCAATATTGCTCTCTTGCAAGGATGAACCTAACTTCATGAGGGCATATGATTGTTTAGGAAAGCACAAGGATGTAGAGTTCCAGTTTCATATCTTACAAAATGTCGTTGAGATTAGTCTTGTCAATGTCATACATGTAGTTTCACGTGTAACTTACATTCACTGAGCAACAAGTAAACATGTTGAGGCTCACTACATGCATACATTTTGGACCCCATTGTTGTATGTATGCCATGAACAATACACTAAAAGACAAAAGAAAATTATCGGGTCAAAAAGGTAGTGGCAAATGTTAGGAAGGTGTAAATGTTCATCTATAACCACCACACATCGCAACCACTCTTCCGCACCTTTTTAAGAGAGGAATATCTCAAGCCGGTTGACACCTGCGCAACATCTTACTTTATGATTTTGGGTAGGATGCTCGAGTTAGAGGAGTTCATGCAACTTAGACCATGGTGCAATAATGGACTCGATGGGGAGAGTCTAAGATAGAGCAAGGGAAGAGGGTGACATCAATGGTGGCATGAAAACATTTTTGGCAAGTATGAGATACATCACATCGATGTTCTCTCTAGTTTTCGACCTCATCAAATACGCGGATTCATATAGCCCAGATCTTAGTGAGATATACAAGTGTGCTAACAACATGGTTGGTTAAATAAAGGTTGTTATTCAAGCTAAGGACCCAACCCTAGAGTTCTACCATTAATATATTCAAGCAACCATTCAGTGGAGGTGGGAGAAGTTGAAGATCCCTTTATATATGGTTGCATATGCACTAAATCCGAAATGATATGTTGATAAGCCCCATAGAGTTGTCCCTTGAATGAGGAGGTGAAGAGGGATTTCTTGAAACCCTTGAAAAAAAAAATGGTGAACATGATGATGCTTCATTTTTTGGTGCAAATGATGCATCTAATTCGAGTCGCTCAAGTTTACAAAACTTGATGGCTACAAGTCCTATGCTAAAATAGTTAGGCTTCATTGGCACATGGTAAGCGATTGAGTTGGTGGTAGTTGCATTTTGATCCCTAGGACTGACGCAAATGCTTGTCATTTTTCTCATTTCCGAAGATTCTAGTTCATATGCATATGTGAGGAATTGATCGACATATGGTTACGTCCACTCTCTTAACAAGAATAGGCATGTCTCTAAGAGAGCGCAAAAGATTGTTGTTGTACATAATGCTTTGTCTCTCATGGATCACAACAAACCTTAGTATAAGGAGAGCCCAACATTACACTGAGGTGTAGATCCTAAGGAGCAAAGTCAAGTTGGTGTCAATCGCGATGAACAACAAGAATTGGTTGGTATCCCCTTACACGATGAACACAAGGCCAATAGTTTCAACGACGAGTCACATCATTAGTATTCCTTTGGACGAGGGTCTTGATTATTGTGTTGCAAACTATATTTTTTAAATTTTTCTCGAGTCTTCTCATTGTCTTAACTCTCAACTCTGAGTTTGGATATGTTCATTCTTGATGTGGCTCAATTCTCTATCTTTCATGATTTCACACGATATTACTAATTTAATCTTCACATAGCAAATGGATTATTAGATTGATGGTTTATTTAATAATTTAAATGTAAGGTTTTTTTTAAAATATATATTTATTTATATATTATTTTATTAGTCACCCCCCATCTATCCCCAAAATCCAAACAAAAACAATTGCCATTCCGGAAAACACACCTGCTTTGCCTAAGAGCCTTAGGTAACTAGGATTAAATAGTTGTCTTATATCAATTCTCACATTGCAAGGCATGGAAATGCACATAATGAAAAATACAAATTGTTATTGTCTCATCGTCATTTATACACTTTATTAATATAAATTATGATTGTGTCATCATTAATGCAGGTCTATTAACATAGATTGTGTTTGTCTCATCACTTCTATTAATATAGATGACAAAAACTAGAAATGACCGGTTGTTTCAATGACACTCACTAGAGATCATTTGATGTATTAGCTATAATGGTAGATCATTTTATTATCAAGTAGAAAGCTTCAACAAAAATGACATACCTAACTTAGGATTATTGAGGAGTTGTAATAGCTTCTATAACTGGCTCAAGAACAATGTAATGACTAAATTGGAGAATGAGGCTACCCAGGAGTGAAAGAAAGATGCATTGTATAGATTTACTTGAAACTTATGTGAATGGATCCCGCAACATCCCACAATGTGCATATTTTACATCAGTCTTGGCTATTTACATGTTAATTGAAATCAGTGTTGTTGGATATGTCGTCTCTACTGCAAGGCGTGTGTATGCATGCCGGATGATTATACGTCTTGGGCGCATCTCAGATACAGATACAACTCGGATACCGTACCCAACCATATCCAAATATGAACCCGTAATTGTGCCATATCAGATACATTCGAACACGGTAAGCAAAGCAATTATACATATATTTGATTTAAATGTTAAAATATATTCAAAAAACCTGTTCAAAAGGCTAAAAAGATGCTAACTACAAATGATCTTTTATAATGCATTTTAGCAGCAACAATTGAAGACATGGAGGTGAGAGTGTTGATTCACTCTTTTACTTCAAGCTTTCACATTGGCTCTGATCAACATGCAATTCTTTTGATCTAATTCTTTTGCCCTGCTCTACTTCTTTTCTTTCATTTTGTCTATTTTCAGTTGGCCTACACAACCTGCAATTTTTTAAATCCATTGAATATTGTACTTCCAACCTTCCAGTAAGCTAGGAGTGTGTAATTTGCGTGTAAATTAAATCTAATATATAAGTTCGTTTATAATTTAAAATTGGTAATTATTATTCCTATATTCTTAATTTATAATCTAGATTATTATAAAAATTTAAATATTATATATTATGCCATATCCATATTAGGTGGCATTAAAAACTAGTCGTATTTGAATCTAATGGCGTATCTGTAACCATGCAACTCTGATCAAAATCATTGCTAAATTATCGCTTTGTTCAGACAGGCATTTTATCCTTCCACTCCTTAATATTATTAATCCCATATGATAATCAGCATGGTGATATAAGTTTGTTATAAATGGAGATAAATAATTAGCTTTTACCATGACATAAAAATTGATAAAATGTTTCTAGCACCTAAAAAATACTAGCCGGAAGGAACTTGACTGCTCTTGGAGTTTTTGTGTGCATCAATATTATTCTCTAGTTGAATCTAAAGACGTCCAGAAAACTTCGTATTAGCCTTATGACATGACAATTTGACTGCGTAGACTCTAGAATACAACAAAGTGTCTCAATGTAAATATAACCTGTTAAGGAATTAATATTTCCATTGCCACGAGCTTCCAGCAATTGTTTCTGATCCCATAGCTCTTAGACCTTAAGCAGGACCAAGAATCGCGTGATCAGTGATGTGATAAAACTTTGTATTTGTTGATAGTTACAGAAATTTTTATCAAGAGTTGCATGCCTCCATTAGGACCATGCGCATGGACTACAAACTGTAAAAGCAGACCAGCCCTCTCAACTGAAGAGAAGTCTGTTAATGAGCATATAGAAGGCCAAAGAATATAAACAGATACCAAATGATGCAAGACCATGTTGATGTAAATATACAAAATGACGAAAGACAAATCAATCTTTATTAGCTACAACCTAGAAATGAATTCTCAGGTAATATACATTTTTGGCAACGCTAGCCTTTCCCTATCTAATAACCCTCAAGCGAGCCTATAATGCATCAAAAAATATTACAACCAATAAATCTGCAAAGCTATATCAGCTACTGCATTTAGTGGACTTGTGAATAGCTCTTGAAATTTGAAGCCAAACGGTCTCTGGTATTCTTTGACAGGAAGTCTTAGCCAGTGCATTAAGGACATCAATATAAAACTTGCATACCTCAGGCCTCATTGCAGTGCTGACAAGCAAAGGTATCCATAATTCAGGGGCAGAATTCACAGCTTTGGCAAAGGCACGTAACCCAGCAATAACCCTAATGAGAAAAATCCGCTTCTGCAATTAAAAAAGATTAGGTGGATCATTATACAATTACTCGTTTCTATCAACACAGTTGCACTAACTGCTTCAATTTATAGCAGAAAAAATGAGGATGTAAGCAATGCCCCCCAAAGTGGGTACCATTTTACATACATCCTTCTCAACACAGCATATTATTTTGTGTCAAGCTGTCCTCCCTAGGACAAGACGAACAACAAAGATAAAAATTTGGAAATTTGAAGTTTGGAAGGGATACTGTGAAACCATAGTTAACTTTAAGTAATATGCTTCAACAATGTCTACAAATTCAGAACATTCTCATTCAGGAAAGCAAGCAAACTTTTCTTTATGTTTTAATTTTGATAATTAATTCTAGAAAAACTCAATGTACTTACGATACATACAAAAAGCATATATCATAACTTCCCTCTAGCAGTTTGAGCAGCAATGGCTACTGACCTGTTCATTTTCTGCGTCACTGTCATCTTTTGTTGCAGATGTTTTCTCAGAGCTTTCTGAACTAGTATTTTCCCTATTACCTTGATCTTTATAATGCTGACCATTGTCTTCCCTTGTTGACGCAAATCTAGATTTTGAGTTACCCTCAAATGTGGACTGATTCTGGAAATCTTGTTTTCTGTCATCCAACCCATCAAGAACCCATTGCTTTTGAATGACATGTTCATTGCTTGATCTAAATTTCTCATTAGAGACATTACTGCTTTCAGCAGATTCACTTCTCTCGGGATAAAGATAACTAAAAATTTCTTGCTGCAAAAACGTGTCCACAGCATTGACAATATCTTGAATTAGGAATATCCGAATCCTTTCACCTTTCCCCGAGAAAATAAAATCAAATAAATCTACTGTGGATGCCGCAACAGCCCGCATATCGAAGGATAAAACACATTCTCCGGCTTCAGTGGAGTCCAAATTATTTTGTGATTGCGCATCTTTATCTGTGGCTGAAGTCTGTTCAGCAATTGCCATTACCTGAAAACAAGAAAATAGAACTTAATAGAAAACAGATTCAAGACAGCATTTTGTAAGTAACTTCCATGTTTCAATAGAGATCTGTTGAGAATATTTCATAGATCAACCCTATGTTGCAGATGTTAATCTTAAAATTTCCTTACACCATAAAATAGACCTTGCAAGGTCAGAGGCCTTTTTTTTCTTATTATTGTTCTTTGCATTAACTCGTCTGATATTAAACTAGCACAAGTCCCTGGATTACCCAAAAAGCTTTGATTAGTATACTGTATATATTACTTTTTTCGTCATAGAAGGATGGCGATGGCAAAATGAAAAAACCCATCCATGACAAAATCCGATCATTAAAATCTATCCTTTACTTTTACCAATGCAACATGATTCTCAAGAATCTTGCCAAATTGATCTGGCTATACCTTAAACCATTCCATCAGCTTAATGGGTAGATATGATATTCAGACCCTTTCCGTGGATTTATAATATAAAGCACAATATTTTACAGGGCCAAAATTGAGGTTTTAAAAGCCTGTCTCTAAGTGTGATTCACAACTCACAGCCACGCAATTTAAAGTCTCCCCAATGGTACAACATGATTGTCTAGAACACAGAAGAACACAATGACAAGAAAAGTTTTCTGAAACATTTTCAAAGAAAGAGAGAAATTGTATTAATATCCATGAATGACTAAAACAGGTCAATGGGACTTGAAAGTACCAATAGAAAGAACATAGGGAGCAAAAATAGGCTTCAAGGTAAAATCTAAATCCAAAGTATAAGCACAACAATAAAGTATAGGCATCAAGGGGGTGAACTGAAAATGGGTAAACCCTAAACATGTCAAGACAATAATGCCATGCATTACAAACAACCATTAGAAAGAAAGAAATGATGTCAGAAAAAATATGGGTGATGAAGGCCAAGAGTGGAGGTGAAGTCTGCCCCTAATCTTGATGACTCGACAAAGGACAGCCCCTCTCATTATCAACCACTGTGAAAGAGTCAATACAAGATTGATGATCATCAGAAACAACATCACTCAAAACCTATCTTAGCATCCTTGCCTGGTGATCCTTCAATAGCAGAAAGGATGCTGGTAATATACGTCTGGCCGAATTGCCTGGAACACAGACAGGTAAAGATCACTGACCCTCAGCACTGAGGAACATCTGATCAACATCATCTGAATGGAGAAAAGGAAGAAGGCACCAATGTGGCTACATGCGGAGGAGGGCATGGTCTCACCAGCATATCACGTGGGTCTAACTCTAACATCCAAGGGCCACTTATGACCTCCAACTTCTAAAAATAGGTTGGACAGAGGTAATCAATTGGGTAATCCTCAAGGTCCACTGCAAAACTTGACTCCTAGAGATGACTGCATCCTCGAATAAAGCAATCACGGAATTCAAAGTTAAATCATGAAATAGAGCCACGTAATAAAAAACAAGAACACAAGATTTATGTAGATATGACATGTATGTAGTTTTAAAACCATGGAAATACGACTATGATTATAAAAGAAACCTAAGAATTCAAAAAACAAGGCAGACTCCAAGAAGAGGCCTATTTAACCAACATTAATCTTATAATGGTTAACTAGTCACTGGCATAAATTGATGATTTTTTCTTCATCTTTAAACCATATAATCTAAGGGACTGAAATTTTGTGATACAAAAGTCAACTGTGAAAACTCGATGCTGCTAGGGCTCGCAAAACCAGTCTATCGTTTCCCTGCGGACAAATTGCATTTTTAGTGCCTTTTCTTTGTATTCCCTGCCCACGTCTCAACCCTTAGGGGTCAGGATTGGGATTTGTTTGTGTTTTTGTTGGCACATTTTAGCCTTTCGTCGAGTTTCATCCTTTGATTGTGTCTTGTCTCTGAACCTCTTATATCGTTTAGATTTCCCTGCTAACCTTGTCGTGTGCCTCCTTTGCCCTTCCGACATTTACCCTTTGTGGAACGTGTTTGTTTTCTCCTTTTGTGTTTGGCTCTAGCTGTTTTTTGGACCCTCTTCTCTTCATTTTCCTTTCGGCGTTTGCCCTCTGTAGAACGTGTCTTTTGTTGTGTTATCCTTTGGGTATCTCATTGTGTATATAGGGTAGTAATGGCTAACGTTAAAAAGACTTTTGCTGGAAAAGACTCTCTTGATGTAACAAATGGAGTCCAAACCTCATTTATAGAAATCCTTTGTGGCTCTTTGAAGAATAATACAAATAGTAAGAATCTCCAAAAAATTCCCTTGAGGATGCCTAAACTGGATCTTAGGAAAAATGAGAAGGGATGCATGCTAGCAGCAGACGACACACCAGTTATTCAACTCCAAAAAATTGATGTATGAAGTAACATCAATGAGTTGGAAAACCGAGGCCTGATTGTTCGATTTCCTGGCTTCCGACCTTCATTGGGGGTCTTCAGGGAATGGGCTAAAAAGGTATGGAACACAAAAGGTGAGTACTCAGTTTCTATTTATCCTAATGGATATTTCTTGATCTTCTTTGCTTTTGCCTCCGATCGTGAACTCATCTTTCAAGGGGGACCTTGGTTCATGGGAAGGGCGGCATTATTTATGAAACCATGGCACCCCATGTTTGAACTGGACGAAGAACTTCCCTCGGTAGCCCCTATATGGTTTAAACTTTTTGGGCTCCCCATTGCGTTTTGGAATCAAAACGTTTTCATGGCAATTGGCAACACACTGGGTACTTTTATGATGACTGTTGATGCTTCTCTAAAGTTGGAACAGATGATATATGCTAGAATCTTTGTTCTGATGGACCTTAGTAAATAATTGCCTACAAAAATATCTTTAGTCATAGAAGAAGACAAGTGGGACCAAGTTTTGGACTATGAAAACACCCCCTTTAGATGTCGTTTATGCCATGAATATGGACATCTAATCAGGGATTGTAAGTACAAATTTTCAGAACAAGGGGAAGAAAAGACCAAAGATGACTTTATTACTCCAAAGAAGAAACAAATGGCTAGAAAGAATAGCAAGGAACATGCGGAAACTAGTAATAATAATAGATTTACTACCCTACGTGAACAAGAGGAAAAGGAAACAGATGCACTTATCAAATCGTAGGTGCCAAAAACATAGATAGATAAGCAACCAGCTCAAGCTCAACCAAATTTCGAAGGTCAGAATCAGATGGTTATATTTCAAGCACAACCTAATAAGTCTGCAAGTGAAAATATGATAAAAAGCTACCAGCGTAAAAATAAATTCCATGAGCAATTTCAAAAACAAAATCAACAAACAAAAGAGATGGAAGGAATGGAAAAAGCTCTTGTGCTCAAAGGATGGAGCCATCCTTAGGCATAGATCAAGAGAAAAACAAAAAATATAAAATGGATACCAATATGAGGGCTGGAAGAAAGTCAAATCAAGATAAACTTCAGCAGGAGGGCCACAATATGAGTAATCTGGGAGTAGTGCGGGACTTGTCCCAATTCTTCCAAAGCTCTTCCCAATGAAGTTGATCACTTGGAATATACGGGGTTTGAAGGGTTCTCCTTCAAAAATTCAAGAACTTAGAAGAATGATAAATAATGAGCATCCTACGATGGTTTGCATCTAGGAGACCAAAGCCTCCATTGATCTTATGTCCGTGCTAGCTGAAAATCTTTGGCCTAGAGATAAACACCTTTCTATGAGCTCTCATGGAGCTTCAGGAGGTCTGGTCTCTTTTTGGGACCCAAGAATGATTACTATCTTAAATTCATGTGGGAGTAAGGGTGTATTATGCTTGCATGCATATTCTAAAATAGTAGACCAGGAGTTTTTATTTTTTAATGTTTATGCTCCTTTGGTTATGGAAGACAAAAGACAACAATGACAGACTATGACTTCTGTTATCCAATCCTTTCCTCACTTAACTATTATATTAGGTGGGGCTTTCAATACAGTATTGAATATCCAAGAGAAACAAGGGGGTAATTCCCATATTGATGTTAGTTCGAACTTCATGACTCAATTCATTCAGACTCATCAGTTGGTGGATGTGCCTACTGCTAATGGTATGATGACATGGTCTAATAGAAGGTAGGGTCAGGATTGTATCTTGGAGAGATTGGATCGATTTCTGATATCAGAAGCTTGGTGGGTAAGGGATTATTTCCTAGGACAATAATTCTCAGTAATAGTGGCTCAAATCATTGGCTGACATGCTTTGAAATTGGTAGAACTTCTCCATGCAAAGCTGCTTTAAGATTTCATCTCATGTGGCTTTCTCATAAAGATATTGATAAATATGTTAAGCAATGGTGGTTGGAAGGAAAGCCTAGGTTTGGAACTCAAATGTTTATGTTTGTCAAAAGATTGTTTTACTTAAAATTCAAACTTAAAGCTTGGAATTGGAATCAATTTGGAGATATCAAGGAAAAAAACAAAGATTCTTCATCAGTTGGAAGACATAAATGTCCTTCACCGACATTCAGGGTATTCTTTAGACCTTTTCAAAAAAGAATGTCTCCTGAAAGCAAAATTGCAAGAATGGGATACTAGAGAGGAAATTATGTGGAAGCAAAAATCTAGGATTCGATGGTTTAAGGAGGGAAACAAAATTTCAGCTTTCTTCCATAAATCTTTGCTAGCTAGGAGGGCCCATAATTATATCCACTCCCTTTCTCAAGGAAGTGGAACAAAGGTGTATTCGATTCAAGGGATGAAGCAGGTGGCTCAACAATATTTTCAGTAGTTGTTCACCTCTCAACCTCTGGATCGGGACTCACAACAACTTCTAAACACCAGTAGTATTTCTCAACGGGATAATGAGGGGTTGATGCAGCCCATTACGGAAGTAGAACTCCAAGGTATTGTTTTCAAAATGAAAAAAGGAAAAACTCATGGACTGGATGGTTTCTCGATTGAGTTCTTCCAGGCATCTTGGGATATTATTAAAAGGGACCTTTTACAAGTGGTTGAAGAAGTAAGGCTGGCCAAAACTATGCTTAAGCGCTTAAGCAGATAAATAAGACTTTCATTGTTCTTATTCCTAAAGCTAATGAGGTGGAGGATATCTCTGGTTTTCATGCTATAGCCTTATGTAACGTCTTGTATAAAATAATTACTACGGTTATCGCAGAACGACTTAAGCCCCTTCTACATAAGATTATCTCTCCTAAGCAGGGTGGATTTGTTCTTGGACGCGAAATTCATGATGAAATTGTGTTAGCACAAGAAATTTTGCACTCTATGGACATTCAGAAAAATCCGGCAATGTTTATTAGATTGGATTTATCCAAATCCTATGACAGGGTCGATTGGGGTTTCTTATGCAAAGTCTTGGCCCAATTCGTTTTTTTCTGTGGAATGGATTCAGTGGTTAAAGGCTTGTTTCTCTTCTGTCTCCTTTGTTGTTTTGGTCAATGGCTCTGCTTCAGAATTTTTTGGAGCCTCCAAAGGTATTTGGCAAGGAGACCTCCTATCACCTTTCTTATTCATTATTTTGGCAGAATGCATAGGGAGACTTGTAAAGAAAGCTTGTTAGGAAAGGAAAATCACATGGCATTCATTTGACTAAAAACATTATTCCTATTTCCCATCTCCAATTTGTTGATGATTCTACGATGCTTGGAAAAGCTACTTCTATGAAAGCTAGACAACTCCATAAAGTTCTTCACACCTTTTCACAAGCCACTAGTCGGCTGATCAATCAAGAAAAATCCAGCATTTTCCTTTTCCATTTTCTTAGACAACAAGAAGAGCAAATTCCGAATATTTTCTATTTTAAGAAGGGAGTGTTTCCTTTACAATACTTGGGTGTTCCTTTAGCTTCTAAGAAGTTAAATGACTGACATTGGTTAATCCACAAGTATGAATTAAAATTACAAAAATGGACTAACAGATGGCTATCTTCAGGAGGAAGGATGACACTGATCAAATTTGTTCTTCAAGCCATGCCCATATATGTTGCCTTTGTGTTACATATTCTTGGAAATACCTTAAAACAAGTGGACTCTATCTGCCAGAAATTCTTATGGAGCGGAGTTCAAGATAAGAAAAAATGGTCATTAGTTAAATGGAAAACTCTTTGCCGGCCAAAAAAAATAGGTGGTTTGGGATTTAGATCTTCACCTAGGCAGAATAAAGTCTTTAGCTGCAAAATTATATTGGGAGGTTGCTTTGTCTATCCTAATGATCTTTGGGCTACAACCTTTAGAGCCAAGTATGTTGGAAATGAACCCCCCGGAGAAAATTATTCGACTCATCCCTTCGTATCTAAAGGCTCTCCTATCTTAAAGGTTATTATTAAAGTGGGAGAGGACTATTATTAAAAAGCAGCTCTTCTAGATAGTTAATAATGGGCAAGTTAGCTAATTTTTGGACTAGATTCATGGGATGGACAACCCCCTCTTATCTTCCAATATCCGCAGCTCAAGCACTATAATGAAGCAAAATGCAAGATATTGGTTGGATTAAGGTAGCCCACTATGGTAGATCAGGTCAACCCACCCTAGGGGAAAGTGAAAAAGAATGGATTCCGATTTCTGAATGGCAACTTGTAATACAACATGAAGATGAGATTTTGTTGCACAATGTATTGAATACTCACCCTCTTTCCTCATCCCGGTTTCCTTGACAAATCGAGATGGGGACAAGACCCTTCTAGCAATTATACATTGTATCCATAGGTTATGCCTCTTTGGTGATAGATAATCCTCATCCTCTTCGGTTTCTCTTTAAGAACATAAAGTTGGGTATTTTGTCTGGCTCCTTATTCAAAGAAGGGTCTAAACAGGAGACCAACTTATCAAGAAAAGATTTTATGGCCCTTTTAGGTGTGCTCTATGCTTACAGGATGAGGAATCTTCTACTCGTCTTTTTTTCCTTTGTCCTTGGGTTATTCATATTTGGCGACAACTGGTGACCCTATTCAATTTGCGATGGAATAATTTTGACTCCCTTGAACAAGTTATCAAAGAATGGCAAAGGTTGCTTCCCACAAGACAAAAACTTCTTCTAGTACTGTGGGGTGGGATGTCTCTTAGAACATTTGGAAAGAAAGAAATAATAGAGTTTTTCAACACAGTAACAAAGACGGTTCTTATGTTTGGGAGAAAACAAAAAATCAATATAGCTGAAACTCTTAAACATAAGATACCTTTACCCAACACCCTTTCCGCAAAATGGAAACATATTTGCAATCAGCTATCTCTTGAACCAAGTGAAGCCACTTTACCCCATTTTCATATTAAAAAGGGAAGGATGAGAGAGTCAAGCTAAAGCCCCTCTTTTGGGTTATGGACAATTGAATACTCATGGTACTTCCAAAGGCAATCCAGGGAGGGCTGTTATGGGAGGCATTGGTAGAAACAAAGAGGGTGTCGTGCAGTTCTTTTTTGCTAAAAATTTGGTGTTACTACCAATAATATCGTGGAGATGAAAGCGGTCTATAAAGGTATGCAAGAGGTTATTAAAAGTGGTTGGCAGAAAATTCAAATTCACTCAGACTCTCAAATTGTTATGAAGGTATTATCTGACAGTAGAGCTAATCCTCATCCCAATTAGCGAATTACTAAAGAGGTCTAGAAGATCAAGACATTGCAAGAGAATTTTCAAAAAGTGCAATTTATTCACATTCCTCGTGAAAGAAATAAAATTACAGACGGTTTGGCTAATTGGGCTCTTGATAATAAGGATGTTTTGTGTTATGGCTTGCATCCTACATGGTGGTCCAACCAGCTACAAGAAGGCATCAAATGTATTCTCAATCTTGATTCTTCGTTATGATGATTTCTACAGCTTTACTTTTGTATAATGCTAGAGATTGGACTAATAGTTTTCAGGCTTGGCATAACCAAATATGTAAATTTGATTTCCATCTAATATAAAAGTTTGTTGTTTAAAAAAACCATATAATCTAAAATGTCAAACGATTGGAGAAAATATGCCTTCTCAACAAGAGAAGGAACCGCCTCTTCAACTAAGGTCAAGAAGTGGCCCAATTCTCTAATGAAATGATAGTGAGCCTATTATAATTTGATTTTTTTCAAGTATTTATGCCCTTTTTATTGTCAAGCAAAGTGAAAACCATGTAAAGTTTAAATAGAGGGAGGGAAAGTAGATCAACAAATTTGGAGATTCAAATTCCAAAGTTATGGCTAGCAATACATGAATTTTCTCCTCTAAGCATCATTTGTTTTCTTTGTTCTTTGATTTTATTTCCTTTGTTATGTTTCTTGACCAAGATTCCTAGAAAACTATCTTCTAGCATGTGGGCTTGGAGTGAGGGAACCTACTCAGGCGTTGCAAATGTGTTTGTTAGGTTCCACATAAGAACTGGGGTCCCTAGTGGTATGATATTATTATATAAAATTCTTACAAACATTTGGGTCAGGAATGATGATGGCCATATTCCATATAATACCTTGAGATTTGGAAGAATTGCTTGTGTATTGTGTTCTCCAAAGAAATCTAGATTAAATAATAAATATCAATTTTGAGCCAATTTTTTTTATACATATTGGGGCTTCCATATTTTAGTAATACTTAGATTTTTATTTTTGAAGGATATTTTATTACATGAAGTATTTTCATAATCAAGTCATCACCACATTGAGTATTTTCCATGAGTAGCCATTATTCTAATGACCTTTCTCTCATGTATATTACTCATTATCACGAGACAAGGGGACCCACAAAGCATACAAGCACCTCTAAGCATTTATTAGTATGGTACTATGGAGGAGGAACGGTGATCATTAGAAAATCCACCACTTTGGATTTTTCATCCTCTAGAATTTTTCCCAATTGCCAAAGTTGTTGGTCGATGTATCCCTTACTAGACAATAACCTTCCTTGTCTTACCATTATCATGGTGATGGCCGTATTCCATACGATACCTTGAGATTTAAAGAATTGTTTGTGTATGGTATTCCTCCACAAAAATCTAGATTAAATAATAAATATCAATTTTGACAAATTATTATTATAAAAATTGGGGCTTCCATATTTTACTTTCTTTGGCATTGTTGCCAAGGAATTGGATGCCCTGTGAGCTGAAGTAGCGTACTTTTATCCCGCTAACTCTAATTCACAAGGTGAGCCCCCTATAACCTCAGGACAAGCTAGGAAGACCCAATCCCACTTGCCATTTGAATTGGGAATTAAACAAGAGACCTAGGCGACCTAAGTCATTGCCCCTATCCACTTGGCCCAACCCCTGGAGTCCATATTTTACTTTTAATAATATTTATATATTTTTTAATTTTTTTAGGACTTTTCACCACATGGAATATTTTCATCATCAGGGCATCACCACATTGACTATTTTCCGTTAGTCATTACTGTAATGACCTTTCTCTCTTGCATGTTGTTAATAATCACAAGACAAGGGGACCCACAAAGCACACAAGCACCTCTAAGGCTTTAAGCATTTGTTAGTATGGAGGAGGAACAATTATTATTAAAAAATCCACCACTTTGGGATTTTAATCCTCTAGCATCTTTACCAATTGCCAAAGCTTTTGGTCAATGTATGCCTTATAAGCCATGTCTCACAATTATCATGGTGATGGCCATATTCCATACAATACCTTGAGATTTAGAAGAATTGCTTGTGTATGGTATTCCTCCATAGAAATCAAGATGAAATAATAAATATCGATGTTGAAAAATAATCTACTATAAATATGGGGCTTACATATTGTAGTAATATTTATATCTTTTATTTTTGTAGGATTTTTCACTACATGGAATATTTCCGTACTCCAGTCATCGCAGCATTGACTATTTTTCATGAGTAGTCATTATTTTAATGACCTTCTCTAATGTATTTTACTAATATTTACATTTTTAGTAATATTTATATTTTTTTATTTCTGTAGAATTTTTCACTACATGGAGCATTTAGTCATCACCACATTGACTATTTTTCATGAGAAGTCATTACTCTAATGACCTTTCTCTAATGTATTTTACTAATAATCACAAGTCCATTGGGACCCATTAAGCACACAAGGTTAGTATGGAGGAGGAACAATGATCCTTGGAAGATCCACTGCTTTGGGTTTGTCATCCTCTAGCATCTTTCCCAATTGCCAAAGCTTGTGGTCGATGTATGCTTATAAGCCTTTCTTGTCTCACAATTACTATCAATGTGCAATTATTATACCCAACATTTTGTTAATTGCAAATAGTTGGGGCTTCTGTAGTGTAGTAATATTTATATATTATATTTTTGTGGGATTTTTCAATGAGAAATATTTTCATATTCAAGTCATCAGTAAGATTACTATTTTCAATGACTAGTCATTATTGTAATGACTTTTCTCTCATGTATCTTGATTATAATCACAAGACAAGTGCACTCACAAAGCACACAAACAACTCTAAGCATTTGTTGGTATGGGTGAGGAATGGCTCAGATACGGGTACATTTATGAAGAATTCAATATGCGGATAAGGCGTTTTTTTTTTTTGTCTCAAATGCAGCTTTGGATACAAAAATACAAAAAATAAAAGATATATAAATTATAGCCCAATAAATAGGACTTAACCATATAGCATGCATATAAATACAAAATAACCACAAAAAACTGCAAATAATTTATTAATGCCAACCAAATGCCAAATGACAAGTCATAAATGTCATGATTAATATTAACTTTTATTTATTACATCAAAATTAGTATTCAATATTCATCCTCTTCCTTGAGAGCATCAATATCAACATCATGATGTGGTTCATTAGATGGTTCATTAGAACCACATGGACTCGGGGCGCTCCCTCTAACACTCCCATGTACGTCCTGCGACATCAAAGAAGTATCAAATCTATAAGATCAAATAGAGGTAAGTAAATTTTTTCCTTGGATACACCCCAGATACGTCCTAGATGGCCCCGATACACCCATATACGATTGCAGACATATCTAACTATATTTGGACCATCCAGGGTGTATTCAAAGGCATATCCATATCGCATATGTACCATATCCGTATACGACCCTATAGATCGGCATATCTGCAACTTAGGTTTTAGTTGTGAAATATCAAATCAGTTATGGTTTATTTTGCAATGTTGTAGCCCAAGGAATGTTGTTTCAAGAAGATAGACATTGGTTCTAAAGGTTTTGAACATTTGAAATCCATTGTATGCCTTTGAAAAGGCCTAAAAACTCCATTTTAATTGAAAAAAAAATCCTTTCTCCCAATAGACTTCATTTAGGATTTTAGATATCTTCAAGAATATATAATGACAAATCCTTATACCCTATATCTCCTCTCATTTCAAGCAAATTTTAAGCTTTACTGAATTTCCATTTTTTCTGGTTATATTTATTGTTAAATGATGGGTTTTCCGAATTTGTTGTGACCGCAAAAAGAGTTGGAACAAAATAGTTGGATGGGAAAATGTAATGTCCCCAAAAGGAAACTTTTGAACCCTAGTTGGATTTTTGGCCAATCCAAACCCCCAAAGACAATTTATAAAAGATATAGTGATTTATTTTGATGCAGATCTGAATTATCTATGAGAAATGCGACTAGGGCATGAAATAAAACATGCACAAATCTGTACTATTGCATTTATGAAGCCAAAATATGAAAGAACATACAAATTTCTAATGCAAAACAAGGCTGAAATAATTTAATAAATCCGTAGACAGACTGCCCCGGTAAATAAATTAAAATGGTACCTTTTTACACACCAATGTTTTTGAAAATGGAGTGATTCAGTTACTAAAAATCAGCTTTATTGATAGCTTTCCAAATCAAATCAAAAACAACCTTCAAACATCCTAGATTTGTCTAGAAGTGGGTCGCTCCACATGAGATACATAAGAAAAACACAGCTGCAACCTTTCCTTCAAACCCTTGGACAAAAATTTGCAACTCTCCTTCATTCAACTGCTGGAAATAAACTGAAAATATTTGCTAATCCAATGAAGCACAATGGAAACCCCAATGGTGGAGAATCCCTTTGATCTCTTGGAGTGTTTTTCGTCCTCAAGAGGGTATTTCTAAAGGGTCTCGTCTTTAGAAATATATTTGACAAAGCTAAAGCTTTAGACAAAAAAATCAGGTATGAGGGAACTATTCAAGTGTATTCCTAAGGCAAGTCAACTTGCTTAAATAGTACTTGTGACCCAAAATGGCCACTCATGAAGACCAATCAGCTTTTTCCCCATTAAATGTCTTTTTCCCACCAACTTTTCTTCCTCAAGCAAGTCGCATTTGCCTAGAATAAATCATTTTGGGCTCATATGCTTTTACTTTATGTTTGCCTTTTTCAATTTTTAAGTTACTAATAATTTATTATAAGTGCATATAATGTTTTATTTTATTTTATTTTTATCTTGCACTTTATAATAAAATATAACTTAAGTCTTCCCTTTGATTGAATCCTTAGTCACCGGGAAGACAAAATAGGCTAAGGGTCTTCGTCGTGACTATCCTAGGAAGCGGGACATTTCAGTCCTCCCTTCCCAAGATTACTTGCCCTCAAGCAATTCTGATTTCACTTGTCTAAGTGCCATGCACAATAGACAAAACATGCTAAAGTGTTTCAGGATCCTAGCACCTGTACCTGTTAGATGAGCTAAAACTTTCCACCACTTTTTATTCACAAGATGCTCATAAATACATGGTTGTACCCAAGGCATTACATAATGAAAATTGCAGATTTTATCATCTAGATCATCACTCTTCTAAAAAAAATTGAATACGCAGCATACATGACATTAATTTGTTAGTAGTATCATACCTTATAAAGTCACCAAGGTCCATAAAAGGCTGAATTTCTTCACCAATCAGCTACTGCAATGTTATGCCCCTTTCTTCATCACTCACATATTGTCAATCTGCCCTTCTTTGATTACTCCAATAATGCTTTTGGCTGCCATTCTTTGAGGAACTCCCTTCCTCATATCTTGCAAAACAATTTTTGCCTTGCACTTTGAATTTCAGCTCCATGGTTTGGTAGTTTTGATTAAATTCTCCTATTGATTGAAGCCATTGTACACCAAGTACTAAATCCAAACCATCAATACTAACAACATAGAACTCATCACTTACCTCATGACCTCCCATGGTGAATTGGAGTTGAGGAATCTTCTTGGTGCATGTGATTGAATGTCCATCCGCCACAATCACATTGAGTCCTTGAAATTTTTCTTCTTGCAAACCCAATTTGGCAACCAAATCTTCATCAATGAAGTTATGTGTTGCTCCGTTATAAATCAATATGGTGATCTTTTGCCCAAGAAGATCACCTTTCACATGGAAAGTATAGAAACTAGGAAATATTGTTAGTGTAGCTAAAGTAGCACTTGTGACAACCACCTCATCTTCATTTGCTTGATCTTTTGGATCAGCATTACCTTCATCATCATCATTATCTGAAACTACCTCAATGTAGTGGATAGATCCCTTACCTTTGCAACAACGATTTGGTGTCTATGGGTCCTTACAATCAAAGCACAATTTCTTCCTTCTTAACTCATTTCTTGCTTCAATTTCAGACCTGTTTCTTTTCCACTAACTGTTGCTCCTTGCTTCTCATTTGGGGTTGTCCTTAGAGGTTCACATGGACTTGTTTGCTGCCCCAAATGTGATGTTTTCTGCTGCCCAAACTGCAGATTTCTATTCTTTCCCGCTGTAAATTTCAGATTTGGTGATCTTTTGATAGCCTCTTGAAGAGATGAAAGCTCAAAAGCCTTTACCAAACCTCTAAGGGGTTCGGTCAAGCCCTCCATGAACAAAACAATTAATCTTCTTTCACTAATATATGAAACCATGTTGGATGTCATTAATGTTTCTAAGCAAATTGTCTCAGCCCAGGTGAAGTCCAAACATAAGATTCTAGAGCTGGAGCTTCAGGTCAAAGAGTTGAGTGATAGGATGGAAGGGATTGAGGAAGGCACTAAAAGGAGGAAGTTCAATTTGTGTATCAGTAGTACTGAGGGTGCTGTGAACAAAGAAAGTCTTGCTGGAAATAGTGAAGTTTTTCCTAAAAATTAGTTGGGTTATTCTGGACTATTGGCAGACTTTTGGCGAACTTCTGCAGACAGATGTGTTAAGGCTAGTTTCCTTTCTCTGTTCTGCTCTTTGTCTGTTTTTGGTTTAAGTCTTGTTCTTTGTTGTATGAGTTAAGCATGTTTAACTCCTTTAGAGGACTTTTCTATTTCTTTCTTGCTCATTGGTACTTATTCCTCCTTTTGTACGGCCCCTAGGAGCCGATCCCTGTTTTTACCTTATCTAATAAAAAAATATATAAAACCATGACTGCTAATTTCTTAAAATCAGCAACATACCTTTCTACGGATGTCTCTTGCTTGAACTGTGCCAACTCCCTGAAGTATACCTCTGGATCTTTCTTGTTAAACCTTTCTGTTAGCCTTTTTTCAAACTCTTCAAGAGTGGTAATGGAACCATGTCCTTGTGTTACTAGACCATGGTATCACCATTCGTGAGCCACACCTTCTAAATGCAAGGTGACAAATTTAAGAGCCTCTTCTTCATACATGGGATTTAATGACAAGTATCTAACTTTTGCAACCATGCTCTTGTAGAACATTTATCCATATACCATCAAATGTAGGAAGAGTGATCTTACCCAATCAATGTTGAATATCTTTCCTTGGTTCTTGAGGATGACGCACCTTCTTCCTTGGTCACTCGCTTCTTCTAAGTTGGCAAAAGTCTCTGAATGAAAGAAAATCCCTTGTGTTGGGATTCAATGATGCATACTTATCTCCATATAAATTGATTTCTTCAACAAACCCATGTGTTGCTGGCTTCTCCCTCTCCTCATGTGGCTCATCTCTTTGAAGGAAACTAGCACGAACGAATTTGGAAGGAGTTTTGTTTGAAACCCTTTCCATATGATGGCTAAAAGAGCTTCCTTCTCCATGGTTGCCTTGATTCCCAGTGTTTATCCCTTGTAAGGCTCTACCCAAATAAACAATGGCTCCTATAAAGGAGTTTCTAAGATCTCTATGTGATTCCATCAAATGGTTCGGCAGCTCTCTATTTCCTCTAGAGAATATCTCATTCATATAACTCAACTCATCATTGGGAGGAGGTCTTTCTCTATCATCCATCTCTCCTCTTCTTGGAGTTCTTGAATAATGATATTTGAAACCACCTTCCTCTCTGTACATGCAAGTTTGATTAACCCTTTACAGGCTAGGAGAATCACCGCTCTAATACCACTATATTGTCCCCAAAAGGACACTTTCGAACCCTAGTTGGATTTTTGGCCAATCCAAACCCCCAAAGACAATTAATAAAAGATATAGTGATTTATTTTGATACAGATCTGAATTATCTATGAGAATTGCAACTAGGGCATGGAATAATACCCACAGAAATCTGCCCTTATATTATGAGATTTTCACTCCAATCTGCCTTATTGCATTTATGAAGCCAAAATATGAAAGAACATACAAATTTCTGATGCAAAACAAGGCTGAAATAATTTAATAAAACTGCAGACAGACTGCCCTAGTAAATAAATAAAAATGGTACCTTTTTACACCAAAAATTCTGAAAATGGAGTGATTTAGTTTCTAAAAATCAGCTTTATTGATAGCTTTGCAAATCAGATCAAAAACAACCTTCAAACATCCCAGATTTGCCTAGAAGTGGGTCGTTCCACATGAGATAAATAAGAAAAAACACAGCTGCAATCTTTCCTTCAAACCCTTGGACAAAAATTTGCAACTCTCCTTCATTCAACTGCTAGAAATAAACTGAAAATATTTGCTAATCCAATGAAGCACAATGGAAACCCCAATGGTGGAGAATCCCCTTGATCTCTTGGAGGGTTTTTGTCCTCAAGAGGGTATTTATAAAGGGTTTCGTCTTTAGAAATATATTTGACAAAGCTAGAAGCTTCAGACAAAAAAAATCAGATATAAGATAAGATAAGATAAGATAATTATAGTAATGTCCAACGAATGACCACAAAAGTAGGTCAATGGGACTGCATAGTACAATGACAAAAGAACCAGCAGGGAAACCCGAAAGGGTCATCCGAACAACAAGAGAGGAGAGAAGAGAAAGGAAAGAAGAAGGGGAAGCAAGGGCCACAATGGCCACAAGAGTGCAGATGGATGGAACCGAAGAAGAGGGGGGCGGAAAAGCCCCATCTTCGACCCTATCACCTAACATCCAAGACCGACTGGAAGTAGCTGGCGATATGCCCGTGTCCTCTAGCTGAAATTGTGGAGAGTCTGGAATGTCGGGGTCTAGGAGAAGGACGAACAAGACGAGACCTCTGTAACCTCCTAGCTGACCGTGATCCATGGAGGAGGGCCCCTAACCGAGTGCGATCATGAAAGCCTCTGGACTGGGAGGCCGCATCCCGGGTCCTGACGGATCTGGTTTGGGAATCCATACCGGTGTCAAGATGCCACTTGGTGCCCCTCTACGGTGGGAGCACCGTAAAGAAAGATGTGATCTGTCGAGTAGCATCCTATCTTCCTAAGGTAAGTCGACTTGCCTAAATAGTAATTGTGACCGAAAATGGCCACTCATGAAGACCAATCAGCTTTTTCCCCATTAAATGTCTTTTTCCCACCAACGTTTCTTCCTTACGCAAGTCGCATTTTCCTAGAATAAATCATTTTGGGCTCATATGCTTTTATTTTATGTTTGTTTTTTTCTATTTTTAAGTCACTAATAATTTATTATAAGTGCATATAATGTTTTATTTTATTTTATTTTTATTTTGCACTTTATAATAAAATATTATAACTTAAGTCTTCCCTTTGATTTAATCCTTAGCCGTCGGGAAGACAAAATAGGCTAAGGGTCTTTGTCATGACTATCCTAGGAAGCACGACATTTCAGAAAACAAAGGGGAAGCTTAATTTGAGCTCCTAGGATAAGGTTGCCATTCGTTTAGCCCCTTGTCCTAAACTGTGTCAAGAATGTAAAGCATCGCCACTCCATCAACCTTGTGCTAATAAGCAAAAGAACAACCCAAGAAAGTATGGAATGAGTAATTATTGTGTCACAAGGTGTTGCGAGAAGCCATCCATTGCTAAGCATCCCATATACTTCAAGAAAAAAGAAAGTTGCTCACACCACTCTCCAAGCCCAAGAAAAGAGCAAGGTATAAGAAGCAAAAAGGTTGCAAGTTGTGAAAACAACTCTTTAAATCAATATGAAGAACAAGGAAAGAAGGTGTCCAAGGACATGGGAAAGAATTATTGCACTGGAGTCCCCAAATTTCACCATGAAATCTGAGACTACCCCATGTAAAAAATTTCGTACTTTTAAAATAATGGGTTTTTTTTGCTTTTATTGCCAGAAAATGTCTGTATTACGTCAAGATATTCCCAGAGAGTCATACGAGCCAATTTCGACAAATACCCAGATGCCCAAACTCGTTTTATTCCTTCGCCAGGGTTTGTTTGCAGGAAATTTTTATTTAATTATTTTAAGCCCCGTTTGAGGTAAATTGTGCTCCGGTTTAGCCCTGTTAAGATTTTGCATGTCAATATTCACATATACTAGTAGGGTTTTCACCAGGAATGGATCATGGGCTTTGTCTGTGACTTCTGGCAACGTTTTGCGTTTTTGTTATTTTTCTCGTATTTTTCTCTGTGAAATTCCCCTAGGTCAATTCCTTTGCTGGTTCAGTCTGTTTTCTTGCCTGGAGTATCTGGAAATCATCTACGGATGTCATGCCAAAAGGAATTTGCCACATGAGGTCTGGTTCTCTCTAAAAAGACGAAGTCATGCCCAAAAAGGGCCTCTTCTAGGCAAGTCGCATTTTTGGGAAATGAAGGTTTTAAGCTGCAATGGGATTTTTGGTGGCAGCAAGCAAGTGAGAATTTTGTACCTGCCTAGCGGGGTACTTTTTTCCATAGAAGCAAAGTCACTTAAGTCATGATCGGAAAATTAGAGGCAGCAGGCAGGCGGGAATTTCTTACCTGCCTTGCAAGGTGAAAATTCCCATTGTGAAATAAAATAAAATCGCTTTAAGGCATTGATGGGAATTTCTTACCTGCCTTGCAGAGTAAAAAATCTCATTGTGAAAGTCAAACAACTTAAGTGGATCATGGGATTTTTGGAGCTGCGGTGCAAGGTGAATAATCCCATTAGAAATTGACTTTTAAGAATAGAAATCAACCATGTCAAAAAAGCGCGACTCCTTTTGGAATAGAAGAATAACTTTAATTGCATTTATTAATTGTTTCTATTCCTACTTTTGGCGCCCAAGCATGAGAAAAAGTCAACGCATGATGAGAAGATAAAGAAGATTGGAAATAGAAAGCTAAAATTAAATAAATTTAATTTATTTAATGCAGCCCTATATCATGCAAAAAAGTGCGACCCACCTAAAGGAGAAATAATACTTTTTAAAGTATTTATTGATGGAATTAATTCCTAATTTTGGCGCATGAGATCAAAGCATAGTGTGAAGTCAAGGAAGACTGAAGGAAGAAAGCTAAAATTAAATAAATTTAATTTATTTAATGCAGCCCCAAAGCATGCAAATTTTGGTGCCTAAGTTTAAAGAGAAAAAACATGATTTTTAATTAATTAATTGCCGGAAATAGGAAGGGCGATTATTAATTATAGAATGATGAAGGTTATATAAGCATGGGATGCCATATTAATCTTGGCGCCCAAAGGAGGAATTTTGCTCAAAAAAATGTGTTTTCACTACCAGAAAGCTTCAAAGTTTAGTGCCTAGGTTTGAAGGAGTTTGATTTAAGTCTGATTAATTGTCTGCATAGTATTACAGGTGCCCAGGTGAAGTTACAAATATTTATGTTTGCTTTGCATGCAAGCAAAGCCTCAAATTTTAGGGCAGCAACCTTTATATGCAGATTTTTATGATAAAAATCAAGTGTTCATGCTCTGGATTCCGTCTTTGTCTGAATTAATTGCAGGTATTCATTACAGGTGCTTATATAATTGAAAGGGAGCTTAAATCAATGTCCAATACATTGAATATATCTTCCGAATCTGAAGAAATTCTCAAATCTACACCAATTGTAAAGAATTCCGGCCGAATAAAAAGAAAAAGAGTTACTCAGACAAAGATTGCTCTGGCCATGGCGAAACATGATGAAAGAAAAAGATCAGCAGAATCATGCATAGCTTCCAAATTCAGATCCAAATTCAGATCAAGATTCAGATTCAGATCTATATCCATAATTGCAAAGGCTTCATCCTCTTGTTTCTAATGCAACCCATGTAGAAGTCAGTGCATGAAAAAATTCCTTCCAAGATCTTGTGCATGTGCTCCCAATCTTCCAGTTGAAGCTTTCATTGAAGTTGCATTCATCTAGAGTACTTTCTTGAATTTTTAATTGCTCATATGCAATTAAAAATTAAAAAGATGAGTTATTTACGGCAAACATTGCACTGATGCATGTACTAGAGAAGAATTACAAAAGCTTCAAGGATAAGAAGGAAGAAAAGTCAAAGGCAATACCCTCAAACAAATCACAGTCACTTGCTTCCAAATCCAGCCGCTTCCAAATCCAGTTTGGTGAAAATCAACTGCATGCAAAATATGAAAAAAGAACAAAAGTGTTGCAACTTTCTTCTAATTCATTATCTTCTTTCTTCTTCTTTTCTCCGACAAAGTAATTGAGCGATCAATTAAATTATAAAACTTAAGTGATTTGTTTAAAAGCCATTACTTGAAGAAGCCATTACTTGAAGAAGTCAATTACTTGGAGATAGGTGGCAGACATGCAAAATAGAAGATTCTATCTTCAGTTGCAAATCATGCATGTCATGCAAAGAGGAATTCGAGGAGGGAGATTGCCAGTTGTTTCCTTTTCGACTTCCACATGTGTCAGTTCACTAAAGGCTTCCTATTTGTAGTTTCCCCTCTACATGCTATAAATAGAGGAAGAACCTACGGGTTAAAGAATCAGAATTTGTAAGCAACATTCTTGTGTTCCAGACTTTGTGCTGAAATCCATGATAGCTATTCGAAGCAAAGGAATAGAAAGGAGCAGATTTCCGAAGAACTTTGTGTCACGGTGCATTTTGTTTCTAGTTTTTTGACTTAAATCTACTTATAAACTTTGTGTTATTCTAAATATAGATCTGAAAGTTGCTTTTGCTTAAAATTATGTGTGTTAATATCTATTGGTTCTGTCTATGTGCATGCAATCAACTCTGTAATCTATTGATTGGGTTGCACATCTTCCCTCTTTCTTTCCTGTGTTTATATTATTTCCTTCTTCATTAGATATTTCCTTTCTTAAACAGCTGCTTACTTGCTGCAAAACTATATAGCTATGGTTCATGAGTTACATGGTTAAAGTAAAACCCCTAAATAGATACTAGCATATTTAATTGACAAATCTTACACGAGAGCCTCACCGGTAAATGAGGGAGATTTATCTCATGACTGCCTAGGTTTTCAGCTATGCAGAAAATCTAGCCAACATGCACTCACTGCAACATGAGTGAGCATTGGCAAGCAAAATGTTGGAAACTTCATCCTCAACTTCACCCAAATTGCAAGGAGCAATCCAAGAAGTAAGGAGCATTTACAATAAAGGCAGACGAATTTGTTCAAAAACATACAAGAAGAGATAACAAATGTAACTGCAAAGCTATCCAAAGAAGAAGCCATTAAGAGGGAGCATCCCATGGATGTAGTGTCCATTGCAAGTGGGTAATGGTAAGAAGTCATTCTTGGGTTCATGGGTAGATTATTAGCAAAGATGCTGATTTGCATTCATATGTATGATTAGCATTCACATAGAGTAGTACCTCAAGAAGCACCGCTAAAATCGTTTTATGGTTCCATTAGTTGATAGAAGCAAGGAACTAACCCCCCTTTGTATTCACTCATCAAGGGTGAATATAGAACAGCCATCAAATTCACTTCGAAAGCACAAGCATGAGCAGCCTATGACATCAAAAGGCAGAATCACTTTCTACCATTTTCATATTCCCATATTCATATGCAATTGCATGAATGTTCTCACCACTTGTTATGTCATGCAAGAAAGGTAGAAGATAAGCACTCTAAGTCGAGAAAGCAGTCTGAGAAGAATTGAGCAAGTAGTCATGCAGAAGTAGAACAAAAGTATACACGGAAAGTTGGCTGAGACCACAGAAAACCTGAGCGACAAAAATCAGTCATTCTGCTGAGTCCAAATCTGCCCTACAAGAACAACATATAGACATTGAAAGGCTAGGCATCACAACGGTCTGTTTTTGGCATCATAACAACGGTAATAATTTGTTTTGACAGTTCTGCATGCAAAAGCAAGTAGATTTGAAATGACATCATTTTTTGTAGCATACATGTGGCATCATAATGATTGCAGTATGGACGTTTGTCGTATGGGTCTGAGTTTGGCATCAAAGGAATGTAACAGATTGATTTCAGTATGTATATAGCATGCATATGTAAATAGATGACTCTAGTATGCACATAAGAAGTTAAAGTAGAGGTGCTAGGATTGCAGCATGCATGTTCATTTGTTGTATGCATATAAACCATGGTTGCAGTAGGTTTTCCAAAACTGATTTTGTATGACGGCAGTTGTATAAAGCACGTTAATAAGCATCTACACAAGCATGTTCAAGAACCAAAGGGTTGTAGAATGGACATATAGGTCTGAGTTTGGCATCACAGGGATGCAGAAGATTGTTTTCAGGGTGTATATAACATGCATATGTAAATTGATGATTAGTATGCACATAAGAAGTTATAGTAGATGTGCCAGGATTGTAGCATGCATGTTCATTTGTTGTACGCACATAAACCATGGTTGCAATGGGTTTTTCCAAAACTGATTTTGTATGACAGAAGTTGTATAAAGCACAATAATGGGCATCTACACACATGTTCATGAACCAGTGCAAGACAAATAGCATGACATTTGTCAATTAATAACAAGATAAGAAAAGCACTCAAGATGAGTAGCAATCTACAAGATTGTTCATTTCATGGGTGCATAATTTGGCTCACTCATCACCTTCATTGAAGGGATGTCCATACTTTGGATTTGTTATTGTTTGATGCAGAGTTTGAATTGTAAGACCCTAGATAGGGACAGCTATTTAGAAGAGGCTGTGATTTCAATTGGTCACATAATCAAGTTGTTGCAATAACTTGTTGTAACCATTCGAACAGAAAGGAAATTGATGACACAAGATTCTACAAAGGAAGATCACTACTCAAGCCCACAAGCATGCATGTTGCAGGAAAAGGGGCTGAGAAAATTAGCCATGAAGACCATTGCCAACCATATGAGTTGATGGAAAGACGTGAAAGAGGGTAAGAACAAGCCAAGGCACCAAAGAGTGAAAGAACAAGCCAAGAGAAAAGACAAAGAAATTAAAGAGTGTGAAAGAGTCATTTGGCAAACAGTTTAAGGAAAATCATGGACTCTAAGACCAATCTGATTTTGTAGAGTAGCTGGTGGAACAGAAAACTCCAAGATGAGTAGCAATCCACAAGAAAAATTGTTCGTTTCATGAGTGCATAGTTTGGCACACTCATCACCTTCATTGAAGGGATTTCCATACATTTGCATTTGTTAATTGTTTGATGCAAAGTGAATTGTACAACCCCAGATAGGGGCAGTTACATAGAAGAGGTGGTCATTTCAACTACTCACATAATCAAGTTGTTTCCATCATTTGTTGTAAGCATGTAGGCAAGGAAGATGATGCACAAGCTTCTGCAAAGGAAAAGCACTACTCCAGTCTACAAGCATTCATGTTGCAGGAAGAGGGGCTAAGAAAATCAGCCATGAAAACCATTGCCAACCACATGAGTTGAAGTAAAGACATGAAAGACTGTAAGAACAAGCCAAGAGCAAAGACCAAGACATCAAATAGTGCAAGAGGATCATTTGGCACACATTTGAAGGAATCATGGACTCCATGACCAATCTGATTTTATACAGTAGTGGGTGGAACAGCAAACTCCAAGATGAGTAGAAATCCACAAGAAGATTGTTCATTTCATGGGTGCACTCACCACTTTCATTGAGGGGATGTCCATGCATTTGCATTTGGTATTGTTTGACGCATAGTTTGAATTGTAAGCCCCTAGATAAGGGAGCTGTGTAGAAGAGGTTGTAATTTCAAGTGCTCACACGATCAGGTTGTTTCAATCACTTGTTGAAAGAATGTGAACAGCAAAGAAGATGATGATGCAAGCTTCTAAAAATGAAGAGCACTACTCTAGCCTACAAGCATAAATGTTGCAGGAATAGGAGCTAAGAAAATCATCCATGAAGACCATTGCCAGCCATATAAGTTGAAGCAGAGACACAAAATAGTGTACGAACAAACTATGACGCCAAAGAGTGAAAGAACAAGCCAAGAGAAAAGATCAAGACATCAAAGAGTGCAAGAGGGTCATTTGGCAAACAGTTCAAGAAATCGTGGACTCCAAGACCGATCTAATTTTGTAGAGCAGCTGGTGGAACAGAAAACTCCAAGATTAGTAGCAATCCACAAGAAGATTGTTCATTTCATAGATGCATAGTTTGGCACACGCATCACCTTCATTGAAGGGATATCCATACATTTGCATTTGTTATTGGTGGATGCAAAGTTTGAAATGTAAGACACTAGATAGGGACAGTTATGTAGACAAAGTTGCAAGTTCAATTGCTCACATAATCAAGTTGTTTCAATCACTTGTAAGCATGTGAATGACAAGGAAGATGATAACACATGCTTCTATAAAGGAAGAGCGCTAGTCAAGCCTACAAGTATGCATGTTGCAGGAAAATGGGCTAACAAAATCAGCCATGAAGACCATTGAAAACAATATGAGTTGAAGCAAAGACATGAAAGAGTGTAAGAACAAGCCACGGCACCAAAGAGTGAAAGAACAAGCCAAGAGCAAGGACCAAGACATCAAAGAGTGCAAGAGGGTCATTTGGCAAACAGTTGAAGGAATCATGGACTCCAAGACCAAACTGATTTTGTAGAGTAGCAAGGAGAACAGAAAACTCCACAAGAGAAATAAATTCACTCCCTAAGAAGCGATGAAAAAAGGCATCTCATTTGAGAAGTTAAAAGATATATCTTTCCATTTAGAGAGCTTTTGGGAACCAAAAGCCTCTAGATTGGGGAGGTGTGATCCAAAATGGATCCTAAGAAATATTTATAATTCAGCTGATTGAGATGATCAACTGTACTTCTCAATTCATGAGACTAGGCTTAAACCTCATTACGAGGAAATTGGAGAAGGCAGATATGCAGAGTCAGATGCAGAATAGGCAAAATATGTGCACTAGGGCTCAGAATTGATTCAAACATCTTGGAGCCACACCCTTCGAAGAACAAGTTTTAAATGACAATTCTGTTAGTTCAGGAAAATGTACAACAGTTTTGGTTGTGCAGGAAACCGTACAATAGTTTCGTTTGTGAAGGAAACCACACATCATGAAACAGTGTTACCCAGATGAGTTCTGCTTGCACATACCATATGAGACGAAAATAGTGTAACTGAGCGTCCAAAGGGAAGTTGAAGTGGTTCTTTTATCCTGTTGTATGGGAGGCGTTAAGAATCCTTTGGATGATTCATTTGTGCTTTCCTTAGCATAAATATACAGGTCAAATAAAGGCATCCAAGCGCATGGAAGCATAGCCAAAAGTGGTTTAAGGAAGTTTTAAAAATAGAAGATAACTGCAACAGTCGGAAGCAGTAATCAATCATGTTGAATAAGCAAGTAATCCATAACAAGGCAAGTTGGGAGGACATTGTAGAGGTGCTTGAAAACGCTCCAGTATAGGCAAAGGCTTGAATTAAGCAATTGGTTTGTAATAACTTGCAAGATGATAGTGTAGACAAGAAAGCATAGCTTCGCACTTCTGGAGTTTTCCCACAGAATTTTCCAAGGAAAATCCTTGTGTTTCTCCCTTTCAAGTTTGTTTTGATTCATTTTCTTGCTTGCTTTCATTTCATACAACTACTTCATTAACTCAAGCTCCCAAGAAGCATTAAATTGATATGTTCAGCTGATTACAATAATAGTACTTGCTCATAACAGCAAAAAGAAGTTGAATTCAATCTCGCATAAGTATTTTGCACTCTTTGTTGTACTGTTGGTTTGTGGAATAAAAAACAGTCACATGTTGACAGTACTGCAGTAACATATGATTATGAAATCTGATATATAGGTAATGTAGGCATGTAAATAAGCATGTATACAATCATATAATGCATACATGATGTGGATGGCAGACATGGAGCTCTAGTAACATCATTTTGCAGCCTTAGATTGTTGTCTTAGAAGCATAGAACTTTGGAACAATACATAAGGAAAAGTAAGCCCAAGTTGGTGAATCATTCATTGGAATGTCCAAGTCAGGAGAAATGAATATCTTCAAATAGATCATGATAACAGGATAATAGATTGTAAAATAGTTTGAGCCATGTGCACACAGTAAAGAAACATGATCTCAATGCAGAAAATAAAGCAACAAAGGAGTGGCCATCAGCAGTGAGCAGTGCTTAAATTCAACTATAAAAAGGCCTTAGTTTGGCCATTAGAGATGCAAGTACATATATAAAATTAGGCAACTCAATCATTCTCCCTTATACCTCTTGATCTCCAAGGAGTAAAATCAACAGAATTAAGAAACACACACACACACACACACACACACACTAAAAGGCAAACTACTTTATAATCTCTACAACTGGTCAGATGTCCAGCTGTTATTCTCACATAGAACTGTTAACCTTTAACAGCAAAACAATAATGCATCTTTGAGTTTACTACCTGATAAAACTTTAGGATATTTAGCTTTCATACAGTCTTTGCAATGTTTGAATACCATCTTTAAAATGTTCCAGGAAAGAGGTAACTTATAGCAGAAACAGAATAAGGTTAAATGATTATACTTCAAAAACTATATATTATAAGTTTTTAACTTTTTAGTTTTCTAAGATTCTTTCCTTCATTTTCCCTACCTTTTATTTCAAAGTTCCTGTATTTATTGAAAAGGATCTAGACATAAAATTAGAAGATTTTAAATACATACAAGGCGTTCAAGACGTTGCCACCGAATCGATCCATTGCTGCATATAAGAAGCTCCCTCAATATTTTCCTCATGTCAGGATCAGGATCCGCAAGCAATCTGCCTACAATAAAAGGGTATGCGCTTGCCACCACTTTGAAGTCAGGATCCAATATCTTTGCTGTCCCTTCTAAAGATCCCAATGCTCTTATTACCAATGCATAGTCAGGAGGCAAAGAAAAGTTGTGCTCGTACATCACATTAGATAACTGGTTCATAATACCCTGAGAAAACAAACAGACGATATGTTTATGCCGTAGAAGTTCATTGGCAGATCCGAATAGTAAGACTTTCTAAGGAAATGTACTACAAAAGCTGAAAGAAAGAAGCTGATAAAATTTTAATTATAAATAAGTTAATAAATAAGCATAGGTAGGTAAGGCACATCCCACTTAAAACACTGAAAATGGATGCAAAATGCTATACATGGTGATAAGAAAAAAACATGCAAGGTGCAACCACACTCTATAGAGAAACGCCTTGAACCCACTACTATTTTTGAATTTTAAACCATTTTATCTTTTTTAATAAGCCAATATTAATTATTCAGAATGAACAATGCCACCATGGAATTGATCGGCCAAAGAAACAGAGACAGCAAACAAATTCACAAATACGAATACAAGACAATATCAATGGTTTAATGCCCAAAAGGAAAATTTCATTTAGAAGAGCTTGGATGGACACTATGTTGTTCATAGAATAGGAGAGAACAATATAACTTGGACTGAGAACAGGTAGTTTTTGCTCAAATGCTATGGACCTTGGATTAAGATGATCTAGGTGGATAGACATTAACAGCTCATTGACATTGCGAAGTTACATGCCAGTTATTTTCATTTGCAAAGGAAACACAATCCCACGTTATGTTTGTCCCTTCCTCGAGCCACCTTTACCAAACGACAAGTCCATAAACTTACAAAGAGAAGAAAACTAAAGAATAATACATAATTACCCTGAATAATTATTCTTTAAACATATGATTGAAATTTTGTTTTTTTTCATTTAAGGACTAATCCAAATTTATTGTAAAGAAATGCAGCAGGGAAGATCCTCTTTCCTCACACTTCCTGTGCAGAAATATTATTTTTCATCTGTGTAGAAAAACACAGCATACAGATGGCTAAGACAATCAATGCTTCATTTTTGTATATGCTGTTGGAATAAATGAACAAGGAAGAATAAAGTAGACGGATTGCACACTTTGGAGATTGTGTGTCCATCATTTTATTATGCAAAAGATAGTTACAATGCGGTTGATGGTTACAATCGAATATTAGTTAAATGTTAACTAATGACTAATTAAACAAAGCCTTATATTCTAATACCCCCTCTCAAGACTTACCCTACAAAAGCAAAAACAAGCATTCTAACAAAACTAGAACTACATAATCTTCATAGGCATTGACTTTGAAAGTAGAGCTTTGACTAGGTAGAGCTCCATCAGCTGCTTCGTGACCTTCGTAACGGTGTAGCTCCCGAGCTGAATTCCCGAGTTCTCGGATTCCATCTCCCCGAACTCCCGAATCATAGATCTCCAAATAATTGGACAACCATCCATGTCGAGCCATCCTCAAGCTCCAACAAGTTGTCTCATGACCCTCGTGAGGGTATAATTCCCAAGATCCAGTCTCCCAAATTATCTAAGAAACCATTCATATCGAGCTTCATCTACCATGTATCCTTTCTTACCTTCAAAGTTTGGAGTTGTAATGTCCCCTTTTTCGAATTAGTCTCATTTGAAGACTTCTTGTCCAATATTCTTCCCATGGCCAAGAAAAAATTGAACAAGGGGAGTCCTTAGGTTTCATTTATGTTTTCTTTCATTGCTATTAATGTTTTTCTTTTGTATTTTCCTCCCTAAGGCAGGTCAGCTGGGTTGGAGAGCTCTCAAAGTGAAAAATAGAAAATAAAGCAACTTCCCAAGAGGTCAGTCTTGGGGCAATTCACCCCTAGACCTTTGGGGCCACCAAAGGGGTATAAGAGGAGTCACATAGGCTCATTTGCATCATCAATTTTGGCATTTACACTTTTCTACTTGGTTCTAGGGCTGATTGCTCTAATCCAATTCTACTATGAGGCGAAAATCAATTAGTGTGGCATCCAAGGAGGACAAAACCCTTCCTTGTGGCATATTGGAGAACGAAATGCTCTCCAAGTTGGTGGTGTGAAGGCAATTATTGAAGACCATCTTTCTAGTTTGCAACTAGGGCATCAAGAAGGAGTCATTTCAAGGGATTTTGCGCTATTTGGAGCCCCTCTCCGAGAGAGTGACTAGGTTTAGATTGCATTTGGGTGCCTTCTAGGGCACGACACTTCATTATAAGTTGATATTAAAATTTCTCATATTTTATAAAGCTGGTATCTTTCATATTTTGCCATTGTTGGGGCTTGGAGACCTCATTTTTGGTCATTTTTATTGGCTGTACTTCTGTTGTCAATAAATAATTTTCCAGCTGAGTATTTGGTTGAGTTTTATGTTGAAAAGTGCCTTAAAATATTCTTCAAGTGTTTATCTATGATGTGGATGGTTTCTATGATGATATATGGTTGAATTTTCACTCTTTGCAAGCTTTTGTCCTAAAAATCAGACTGTTGTTCACTATGGTTCCTAATTTCAGTTGGTTGGCATAAAAAACTGAGTTTACTTCACTTGGGGTTTGGGTGAATTCCTTGTTCATGTAGTTCAGCCCAAGAAAGGGCCATTACAGTGGTATCAGAGCATCGGTTTTCCCATCATAAGGATTTCTTGCGAGGTGAAGAAAAGATGGACAAAATGATGAAGATGCGAGAAAGACTAGCAGACACTTTGGACTCTCTTGCCCTCGCCATGCAAAACCTACAAAGGGGAAGGACATTCAAGGAAGAACCTAGGGTTTCAAAGGTTAACAATGTTGCAGCTAGCTTTGAGAAGTATCAAGCCCTTCTGGAAGTTATTCGTGAAGCCCTATCATTTTTTGAGTTTGTAGGATGAAGAAAAGATAGAGTGGGCATTGGAACTTGGTCCAAGCCTCAAACCATGCACAAGGGTCATGGGTAGGATATCCCAACCCTACAGGGGAAGAGCCCCATCTTGTTGGCAAAGCAAGAAGAGGCTACAGAACTTGAGGAAAAACTATTGCAGCCTAAGTCAGTGAGGGTTCGGCAATTTTCAGACAAGTTCGAAAATCGCTGAACTTTATTCACCAAAAAAAAAATCGCGAATATTCGTATATATTCGGCTTAAAAAAAACTTATAAAATGCTTTTAAAAAAGCCTAAAAAAATTGCCTAAGGCTTTTCATTCGGTTTTGAGCAGCGGGAGTAAGAGTGCTTTGAGTGGAAAGTTCGTAAGAGCAAGTGGAGCTACGACCTGCAGAAGAAACAGCTACGACCTGAACTTTGAATACAACTCGCAACTTGAGCATTTTTGAGTTGAGAGTTGATACACCTGCATCCACTTTGGAGAGTTAATACACCTGCGACTTGGAGCCATACCTAGCACTCCCGACAACCACCAGAAGAACGTTAAAAATCCTTGCTCGTGAAATATATTTTTTAATGGGTTGATTAGGTTAGAGCAAGTTTTAAAACTTATAATTTATAACTAATTTATATTTTATAATTTATAATTATGGTCCATTAGGTTAGAGTAAGTTTTAAAACTTATAATTTACAATTGATTTATATTTTATAATTTATAATGTTATTTATATTTAATATTTAAATATTATTTTATATTTTATAATTATAAATTTACAATTGTTCTTAGTTTTTTAATGTTTTAATTTTGGAATAAAATAATTAAGCATAGAATTGGTAATTCAAATTGTATAGTAATGTTTTAGCTATGTTTGAAAAATTTGTGCGTTTATATCTTATTTTTAAAAAATGAAAATTATAACAGCCGAATTTAATCGCGGATTTTTTTTCCGAATTTTATCATAGCCGAACTTAATCCGAATTTAATCCTCGCCTAACACGAACACGAACACGAACACGGTGACTTAGATTGCAGCAGCTGGTTACTAAGAGGGAGCGGCATGTGGGAGTCTTAGAAACCCCCAACACTCTTTCCAAAGTGGGGCTCTTGGTTGATTTTCCAAACAACGCCATAGAGACACACAAGGGTTTGGTGAAATAGTGGAGCACGAGCCAAGAAAGGAGAAAGAGATCAATGAGCATACAACTCAAGGTAAAAATCTTTTAGTGTTTGATGATAAATTGTTGGTGTCTAATGGTTGCATAGGGTTGAATATTCGTAGAAAAAAAAAAACACATTTGGGAAAGGAACAAGGGGATGACATTGTTGGAGGTCATAACCATGAAGAAAGGGCAATTCCAGGTGCCCATAATCACTCTCATCTTCTTGGAATTATCCTAACAGCAGTCAACGTGGAGCAAATTGATGATGGTAAGAGCCACGAAGACATGCCAAACACATATGAAGACAACCAAAGGTATGAAGCTAATTCAGATTTGTTGTTTTCTACCTTGCCATCTCAGATTTGTAGTCATGGGCAAATGATTGAAAAGGATGACCATGGGGCAAGTTTGATGCTTCATAGTAAATCACAGGTTATGGGTCATCATCACGGTGCCAAGAATTAAGAAAAATCAGAATTGCAAGGGATTAATGGGGCTAGAATTCCGGGTGACCTTGTTGGGAGGCTTGCCCATGGAATAAGGGCCTCTTTTGTTGCTCATGTTAATCCTCAGCTCGCTAGAAATTTCAGGACAGCAACATATGGTAAGCAATTTCATCATCTTCTAAGCAAAGATTTGTTACATCACCTTCATAATATGTCTTTGCAATGTTTTGGTTATCCTAAGAAATATGCTAACAACGTTGTGAAGATGAAGGGTACCAAATGGGAAGAGGATTCCACTTCAGCCCTAGGAAGTGGACTTTTTGTTGACAATCCTAAACATGGCCCACATATTTGGGACCTATGGGTTCCTCCTATGTCGCTGCCATATTTGCATCACAGAGGGCATCATGGTCAATTTGATAAGAGGAAGAACATGTTGAGGGACAATGGGGACATAGATTCTTCCATGGAAATTCCATATATTTGCACATAGAAGTTTGGGATTTGATGAATCTTTTGAAGGATGTGATACAAACTTGAGGACTGTTCTTATCTACATCCTTATGGCAGCCACAAGAAAATTGGTTACCACAAGAAAGATGCATTTCTCACCCACAGTGAAAGATAGTGTTTGCATCGGATGCAAGATGGTCTTCCACCACCATCATGCCAATTTTGCATGAGACAACACAATGCTACAGCCATGGTAAAATGCTCTTCCTAAATCCGCATTTTGGATGGACATACTCTCCTTGGACAGTTGTACATTGACATTTATGATGAAGAATTTTGGGTTTAATATGATGTGTGGAAGGGATTTCAAGTATTACAGTTGTTTCAAACTTCCTATGTCAATAACATCCAAGAATTTAGAGTTAGAAATGCTATACTACAGCCATGATGGGCTGCCCTCTTCAAAATTATGTATGGGGTTTTGGATATCTTTCATGGACAGCGAGAAAGAGGCAGGTTTGGAGACGCTCTTTCCACTTAATATGATGGGTAAGAGGGTTCACACATGGAGATTGAGCAAAGCCAACATCCCAACATCTTTGGCGTTGCTTAGGAAGAAATTTAGAGTTGTACATGGACACTACACCTACTCATCTACACTTCTATGATCTGATCCAAACCCAATTGTGAAGAAAAATCAGTGGGGCTGATTCAAGACAACAATTGGAAATCCAAATCAGCAAGATATCAACCATCCAAAAGAGGTGAGCATAAGTATTGGTATGTGTTATTTACATCTTATGTTGGAATGCAATGATAAAGGGAAGAAGGCAATGCTTCCAAGCATGGCTAGCATAAAGAATGAAGAGGCATATCTTCAAGGCATTCAATGCATAGAGGCTAGCAAGGGTCCACTCTTGGGTAAGGTGCTTCATGGTGATAATTTTCGGTTGGTTCCGGGCATGCCTCCTTGTGGGGAACACTTGAAGAATCAAGTGTGAATTGGAGCTTTCTTGTTGAAAGCCATCTTCTACGCCAAGTTGGGACAAGGATGGGTTGCAAAACTCTTGAGTTAAGGGCCAATATGTATGTTGATTTCAACCATAAACTTGTTGATCTTCATTTTCCAACTTATGCAAGAGAATTTTCAGTCCCTACACTACTCATGAATTTGCCTTTTTCCATAAAATTTCAGATTTGATAGTCGTTATACAAATGTCTTAAGGTTGAACATGAAAGAATCAAATTTAGAACTGCCATTAGCAATCATGAACAGCTATGAACTTATATTTTCAAAGGAAATTCCATCACGGGTCGATGTGGAAAGAAGGCTACAGCTGAAAGGAAGAAACAAATCAGATTTGATAGCCTTGAATTGGATAAGATCCCATCGAGATTTACGGTTGTGGTGAATTGTTTTCTAGCCTATCCACAAGCTGATTTGAGTCTTGTGATAAGAGGGGCAGCTGGTCCAACTGACTATTCACCCGTTCCTTGCTCTAGGACGAAAACTACAGCAGTTTGGAAGGATTTTGATACAGCTGAGCATGCCAAAGAAGGAGATGTCACGGTTGTTTTTGAAAAGGGAGATAAAAAGGATTTCAATGAAGAGAAGCGCAACAGAAGTATGAGTTTGTTTGGGTTTTACCTCCTTCATTTGACAAGCACGGGATCCAGATTATGGGAACACTACAGTATGTTCCTTCACCTTGATATGATGATACTTAGACATAGAAGTTTGCAATTGCTTGCCCTTGTTTGGGTTTAAGCTCCTTCATTTCGACAAGCACAGGATCCAGATTATGTCAAACACTACAGCATGTTCCTTCACCTTGATATGACTAATACTTAGACATATTAAGCTTGCAATTGCTTGAGGGCAGCAAATTTCGGGAAGGGAGGACTGTAATGTCCCCTTTTTTGAATGTAGTACACATCATTTGAAGACTCCACTTCACCCATTTTTCAGTTCCCGTCGCCAAGACAGAGATTGAAGTGCCAAAGGTGTATCGTAGAAAAACTTAATCAGAGGTATTAATGTTTTTCTTTTGTATTTTCCTGCTCTAAGGCAGGTCGGCTGGGTTGGAGAGCTCCCAACTATGTGAGAAATAGACCACTACAGCCCTCCAAAGCAAGCTTCCAAAGAGGTACAGGTCTTGGGGTGATGTCATCCCTTAGAAAACCTAGTGTGGCAGCCACCACAGGGGTATAAAGGGAGTCGCATAGGCTCCCTGATTTTCATCATCAATTTCAGCATATATACTTTTCTGACTTGAAAAATAAGGCTGATTGTTCTCAAGGCCAAATTCCACTAAGGGGCGATAGGATCTGATTTAGTGTAAGGCATCCAAGTGAGGACGAAACCCTTCCTTCATGAATGTATTGGAGAACGAAGAACTCTCCAAGTTGGTGGTGTGGAAGGCATAGGATTGCAAGACCATCTTGACTGGTCCATGCTAACTAGGGCATCAAGAAGAAGTCATTTCAAGAAATATATTTGCAATAGAGATTTGGAGGCAAGTGGATCCTAGGGAGAGACCTAGGGTTAGAGTGCATTTCCGGTGCCTTCTAGGGCACCATATAGACTTCATTATAAACCCCGATATTAAAGAACACAAACAGAATAGGTTTTATATAAGCTGAGTATCTGTCTATATTATCAGTAATTGTTGGGGTTTGGAGACCTCATTTGAGAGCTATTTTTGTGGCTGCACTTCTGCAGATGTTCATAGGAAGATAACATTGAACAAGTTGGGTATTAAGGATCAGATTTGACACATGTTTGAGGATTGTTTTGGCTTGGTACCAGGTTCACAATTATATTATGATATAAGGATGCAAGACCTCATTCTCCATCTGGCTAAGCTTCAGAAAAAAGAAGAAATATATTGATGCCCTAAGAGATGCAGAGATTTTAATTCATTCGCTAGAGGAGTTTCAAACACAAAATATTTCCAATCTGTTGTTATAAAATAGACAGCATTACCATTCAGTTTAAAGGTTACCAAATGTATGAATTTCCTTGTATAACTGTGTTTCTTGGAAGGACTCTCGCTGGTCCCTCCGTGATATTTCCAAAAGGTATTGTCAGAACTCTTCCTCCTCATGTATCTTCTGGCAAAGGTCAAAGTAACTTGGTCTCGAGCCCTATACCTACTGAAGACCCTTGACGAAGGAGATACTTAGTGTAGTTTCATGAAGCCAATTACTAAGGACAGAGGTCCCCCTCATCACTTTCGCTTGTTCATTTCAACCTTGACTAAGTCCCCATTAATGGATGGGTAGTAATGCTCCAATTTTCATCCTCATCTGGGATACAATGGACAGGCTTGTAACAGCTTTTGGTGACACATCCTTCATGAAATCATGCTTGAAACCTGTTCTTACACCAATGCGAACTGCTACAAGATTGGCTCCTTACTCAATGAAAGAGAGGTGGTCCATCCTCTTCCTCTTGAGCATGAGTGAATTTGATTGACCTCCTTGAAAGTCTTGGTGTTCCAACATGTTGCATTTTAAAATTATCTCAAAGCTAGGTTTCTACCAGTCTTTTGAGAGTACCATCATGCCTTTGAAGTGACTAGTCCTCAAAGTGATGTCCATTCGAAAAGATTAGTCCCATGATCCCTAATTATCCTCATCAAGCACATGAGATGAGCACTATAGACCAACCTTGGATTCTTGCAGCATGGTTCCACTCAATATCAAAAATCTCAGAACACTCAATTCAACCAAGATTGGGAAGGAGTATTTCAAAGGCTGGTCTCAAGTTCTCAACAACTCAACCAGCATGTCCCCAGATGACTCTTTACTCACAACTTCTACATTGGGTAGAATTTGGGCTAGCTTGAACTTTCATGGGGTGATTAGAGATAAGGAATACCTCAAAGGCCTACTGTTAAATGCGTATTGGGATTTAATACTTGGGCAAACTCTCCACAAGTAATGGATATCAACCAATTGGCTATCTTCCAGAGAAGCGTTAACAGTGTGTCTTGTATGCTTCTCTTAAAGCAATCATGGTATAAATTGAGTCAGCATAGGACAGGGCAAGACTGTCGGAGAAAAAAGCAGATCCTATGACAGATATAAATCCTCTAGACTCTAGATACGATTTATTCTGATCATAGGTTGCCTATTCGGCGAGTACTCGCCGATGTTGGCAATGTTTACTCGCTAATAAAGTGGTCAATTACCTATCCATTCGCCTGTAAATCTCGCCATTCAAGATAAAGATTGCCGAATCTTGGGTAATATGAACTTTCTTTCTCAAAGGATATTCGACGAAGGATTCGCCAATATTTGGTCAGTCTTGATCACGAATAACTCACGTAATAATATACAAGGGCTACAATGCGGAATATGGGCACACGCAGGTTTAGCGTCATTAGCACCCCTTTGTCTGATTTCTATGTCTTTTAAAGGCATCACTCTGGCACACTGGTGTAATGATGCAACTATTTAATATCTACCTAAAACGAGGAAGAGGCCATATAAACTATTGGAACTATCGTAAGTTTCATAGGTATGCAATTGATGATGATAATCTTCAATGACAATCATCATGGATTTGTAACAGCCTATGTTTTTGCACTGTCGTATTCCCATGAGTATGCATACTCGGTAAGTACTCGCCATTTTTCTCCCTTGGCTGAATATTCGGTGGAAAAACTCGCCAAAACCTACATAACCGAGTTTTTGGCGAATACTCACGAGCTTTTGGAGACACTTTTCTAGCTAAATATTTTGCATAAATATTTATGTTTTAAAAGAAATTTGCGTATTTTTTAAGTTGCCAAATATTCCCAAATATTCGCCAAGTTTTTGCCAAGTCATTATTTTTTGGGTCTGCCGAATACGAGTATGCAAACTATGATTCTTATAGCTAAAAATGTGTGAAGGAAGCTGCAAATAGCAAAAGAACAAGGGATAATCTATGTGATACCAAGTAAAGAGGCATCAAATACTCAAATTTCCATTTTGTGGGTAATACTTTGCTGTTCACAACTTTGATACTAAGAGAACTAGAAAATGTCAACAAAATTCTAGAAACTTACCAAGAGGTCTCAGGGTAACAATAAATCAAATCAAATCAAATATCTTCTTTCTTAATATATAGGCTAGAAGACGAGAGAAATTCTCAGAATTACAGGATTCAAAGAAGGTAAATTTTCAGATACCTGTTTGGGTTCCCCCCTTCATTTAAAAAAGATTACAAACATATGTACGCACACTCTAGCCAAAAAGAAAAGAAAAATATCACGATGGACCAATCGATTGCTTAGTTTTGCAGGTAGAAGTCAGATGATGAAAGCTGCCCTACAAACTGCCACAATCTGTTTACTTTCTCTTTGCCCTCCCGTTGAAAACCAAAGGACAGATAGAGCAAATAAACAGCAATTTATCCTGGGAAAGAACACAAGAGAGCTTCGAGCTCCCCCTGGTGGCTGTTTTAATTATCATATCTTCAAAGCAACAAGGAGGCCTAAGAATAATAAACATGACTATTCAATCAAACTTTCAAATGAAAACAGACTGAAAACTTCAACAAGCACAGAACAAGCCATCGAGTACCAAATCCAAAGCACAAGTGTATTCATTCAGATTACACCAAGAAATCAAATGCCGAGCACCATCAAACACATCAACAATGGGCTTTCACAACTTAAATAGCACCTCAGCTAGCAAATAAGGAAGGGTTTCTGGGGTCAGCGATGGAATGGTCACGCCATTCTCCATAGTCCAATGGATCATTGTTTCAAAGACTATTTGGAAGCTCAGGGATTCATGATAATTGCTGATTATAGCAGACAAGACTAGCTAGGTATCATTCAGTGGAATACTTTGATCCTTGTGAACTTGGACAACACATACAGCTTCAAGCACAGCAACTAAGAGAAGAGCTGAAAAACAGAACCATCCTCCTCTCCAAGGTGAAAGAATAATTTGGCCATATAATCCACAAGGAGATGTCAATCTCCTCAGCATATCAAGTACACAATAATCCACCCCAAAATCTAGCAACAAATGGCACCAAATTTGAAATAGTCGCATTTGTCGCAAGGTCAAGACATTACTATGGCTGATGGTATACCAAAGCGGTCTAATGGCTGCTAAACTACAAAGCATAAGTATAATTGCCACCTCAGTTTGTCCCAACTGTAAAAGTAACTCTGAATCTATTCCTCATGTACTCCTACATTGCCCCTATGCAAAGGTGATATAGAGGGATTCTGACTCACTCATGGTAGCAAGGGTAATAAGACTGTCCTCATTTGAGCAGACTATGAAGTTTTGGAGCAATTCGCTTGATGAGATTACTAGCATCTGTCAAATAATCCAGCTAGCCCCAACCCATATAATGTGGCATATATGGAGGGAATGAAATGCATGAATATTTAGAGGTGAGGTTACACGTCCTTGTCAGCACATTTGAATCATCAAAGTCAACATTCCAAGCACAGCTATGGGTTTCTACTCTAGAAAAACAGATATGTCAGACTCTCCTAGTAAGATTGAGTTTCACATAGCAAAACAATGGCATATCTCATACCATTACAAGATAAAATGGCTATGCATCAAGCAGAAGCCCCAATTGATTTCTCCATAAATAGAATGACACAAACTTAACTTCGATGGAGCTACAAAAAAAGAACCCGGATCAAACAAATATAGGTGGAGTCATCAGAGATGACCAAGGCAAGTATACTCTAGCCTTTCTAATAGATATAGGAAAACAAATCAACAATTTGAATGAACTAGTCACTTGTTCTTGTGGAATTCAATTGGCAATAGAAAAAGACATTACAAAACTTCAAATGAAGTTGATTCAAGACTTGTAATACAAAGAGTTTGTTGTTCCAGCTACCACACACCTCAACACAAAAGACGGAATACAACAAACCCACTAAAGAATGAAAATTATTATAGACGTTGTTGCTGATTCATTAGTCAAATTAGAGGCCCTTTCTCTATCTCACATGACAGCATAATAGGGTTGGTGACAAACTAGTTAATATGGTGATTTTTCACTTCAAAAAAAGTCCTTCAAATATACATACGCCCCATAAATATTCCATCGCATACTTACCATATCGTGGTCGTAGAGTAGGAGGCCACCAAATACACAAGTCCATGATCAAAGAACCATACTCCATCTCACAAAGGCATTTCCAGAACAAAGGACAGCCCAAGAGATGTAAATAGGACAATATGGATGTAGTCTCTTTTAAACCAAAGGCAAATATCATCCATTTACCAAATGGATGGGCATCAAGTATGAATGTCAATCAATCCAAGAAAAGGAAAGTATACAACAAAGCAAAGAAAATGGAATCCTCTACCTTTCATGTCTATTATAATTCTAATCCATTCAACTTGTCTTATAGCTTTCTTGAATCCTTTAAGAATGTTACCCCTTTAACCAAGAGAAACAGCAATGTTACCTGTGTGGCTAGCGTCTCCTAATATGTCTACGGAACAAGTCCCCTTCGTCAATGTCTATCCTTTTCTCTATAGCTGCATTTTATCCACAAAACTATTACCTTGATTTTCACAATGTGTAATAACGTATTTTTTATTTCAACAACACTTCAACTTTCCGGGAAATCCTTTGTTTAGAGGTATGTGCATATCAAAGAGACTTTTTAACTCGCTATACTTTTCCCTTATTGACCAAGTATCACTATTCCCTAAGGCATGATTACACTTCCTTAATAGAACTTATATGATCGGTACAAAATCCTCATACCCCACAACCACTTAATGCTTATTCTGCACACTTTCTTCATGTGAGGAAATTCTCTTACAGAGAATGGGTTGAAAGAACATATAGAAAAGGTCCAAGGATGGCGTCTAACACTAGAGTCGACTTTGGCCTAAAAAGGTTCATTTTCGTACCATTGGATTCACTTTTCCCAGTTCTCTAGAGGGGATCTATTTAAACATAACCCACTAAGGTTTCAACAACCCAAACATTATAGAAAAGTGTAATGTCCCCAAATGGACAATTTCTAACCCCAAATGAATTCTCCGTAAATCCCAACCAAAAATGCAAGTGGTAGCAATTATACAAAAATAAACAAGTGCAGATTTGAATTTATAGGGAAAAATGCGACTTGCATGAAAGAAGAAAATTACTCAAAACTGAAATAAAATCACCCTTTTATTGCTAAAAACAGATCAGTTGGTTTTATATAGCCAAATACACAAATAAAATACCAATTTGGATTTCAATTGAAGGCTGATTTATTTATTAAAAATCTGCAAGTAACTTTCCTCAGACACAACTGGAAAGTACAATATCCTTGGGCGAAAAATCACACCAAATGGCTAATTGGATGTCTAAAAATCAGTAGATGGAACAGCAACCCATATCTGAATTTTAACAGCTCCAAACACCCCATATCAGTCCTCCATATGGACCACTTTACCTAGAACAAGCTGGAAATAAAGAAGTACAACCACCAATCTTCCCCTTCAAACCCTTGTTCAGATCTGCAACATAAAGCCTTCAAATACTGCTGGAAAACACCAATAATTCCTTGATCTTCAATGGAAATTCCTGAATGGAGAGACCTCTCAAATAGAATAAGAGTTTTCGTTCTTCTACACCTCAAGAGCTAGGATGCATGGATACGCCCAAGCCCCTGTCGAATCCCCCTTGATATGTATCGGAAACGGATACGATACAAAACGGATACGGATACGTGCCTGGTACGTACGGGATACGCCAGGATATGTCACAGATATGTACAAACGTATCCTGGCGTATCCCGTACATATCCTGTAGTAAAACACGTCTTTTTCAAGTTTTATTTCATTTTTTCTTAATTTTTGACTTTTATATTCCCTGATTGAACATGGATCCTAGTATATTTTTCAAATTTCAAGTTTTATTCGTATTCATGTTGACATGAAATTCGTATATCATATGTATGGCAGCCACATGATCAATAAAAATGCAAAGTCTTATGTATATTGAATGTTTTGAACATTGATTCAAGTTTTGTTTTACTATTTCAGTTTTTTATGGACTAAAAAATGAGTAGATGTACATATATATATATATATATATATATATATATATGTACGGACGTATCCAAGATGTATCGTATCCAAGGGTTTTTTAAAATTGACATATCTGCATATCATATCCGTATCCAAACCGATACTCGTATCCGTATCCTGGCAACGTAGCTCAAGAGGGTTTTCATCTTCTAAAGATGACTTCAAGGGGTTTCCGTCCTTTAAAGTTGATTTGCAATGCTCTCAAAGCTCAAACAAAATTCAAAATATTTTGTAAAATAAAAAAGATGCTTTACAAAGCCAAGTCGGCTTGCTTGTATAAGCAATCTTGGCTTAGTGGCCACCCATAAGCACCAATCACCTTCCTTGGTCACATTTTCTCCTAGGGAGAAATAGCAATTATAAAGTGGCTCACCTTTTTCTAATTTTACTTTATCTTTTCTTTCCTTTTCTCTTTTATTTTTAGTAGGTCATTAATAAATTAATATAAGTGCTTTTTAGAAAGTTTATTTTTATGCACTTTATAATAATTCATTAAGACTATAGTTCCCCTTTTTATCACTCCTTAGCCGTTGGGAAACAAAATTGGGCTAAGGGTCTTCGATTGGTTATTTTAGGAATTAAGACATTTCAGTCCTCCCTTCCTCAATTGTTTGCCTTCAATCAATTCCAAACTCGTCTGGCCAAGTGTCATGTGCAAGAGACAAAACATGCTATAGTGCTCCAAGATTTGAGCTCTTGTACCTGTCCAGTGAGATAGATCTTGCCACCATACATGGCTCTCATGATGATCATATACACAAATTTGCATCAAGGGTATCACATACTTTATATTGCCGATTTGATCCTCTAACTCATCATTTCTCTCAAAAGGAAAATAAATCTGAATATGCAGCAACAAATATGACATTATCTCACTCATTCCATACCTTGTAATGTCATCACGATCTATAATGGGTTGAATATCCTCATGATATAACTGCTGCAATAAACAAGAGGGTGCACCTCTTTCCACACAATCCACATCCCTTGGAAATTGCATTCTCTGAAAGAAACTTCCCATGCTTCTCGCCCTCACAACTTGAGGATTGTCATTCCTCATAACCTGCAAAACAACTTCCTTGTCTTGCACTTTGAACTTCAACTCCATAGTCTGATAATTTTGGATGAACTCACCCAAAGATTGCAGCCATTGTACACCAAGTACTAAATCCAATCCATCAATACTAACAACATAGAAATCATCTCTGACTTCAAAGTTTGTTTTGGATTAGGGAAAATCGAGCTAAGTAAAGCAATGTCAATTTGGAAGAGCTGCTGGGGGTGAAGGAATATTGATGTTGCTAGCTCAATAAAGGAATATCGTCTCTGAAAAGGTTTTAGATTTCTTGTTTCAATGTCTTGGTAATATGTTTGGTCTTTGAAGGGGCTCTCTCTATTCTCCTTCCCACATCTACACCCTTAGGGGTCAAGATTGGGTATCAACTGTTGCTTTGACATTTTGTGCCCTTTGTTAGGGTTCATCCTCTTCTTGCGACCTAGCTCTGATCCTCTTGTTTCTTGACTACCTACCTTGCTAACCTTGTCGAGGCTTCATGGGCTTGTCTTACTCTTGGCAAGATCCCTTTCTGCATAGTATCTTCACTCTTCCCCTACGTGTAGCATTTCCTGTGCAGAACATTCTCACGTTTAGTCTCTTGAAGGTTTTGGGTAGCAATGGCTAAATTCCACAATGAGACTATTGGAAAAGATTCTCTAAACACTGTTGGTGGATTTCAATCAACATTCAAGGGGATTCTTCGTGGCCCCACAAAGAATAATTCTAATGGAATTTTTTTTTAGAAAATTCCTTTGAGGATGCCTAAACTAGATCCTAGTAAAAATTAAAATGGATGTATGCTTGCAGTAGATGGGACACCAGTCATTAAACTTCAAAAAACACATGTTCAAAGCATTATCATTGAATTGGAAAATCAGGGTTTGATTGTTCGAACTCTTGGCTTCCAACCTTTGCTAGGACCCTTCAAGGATTGGGCTAAAAAACTATGGAACACAAAAGGTGAGTATTCAATTTCAGTTTATCCAAATGGATATTTCTTGATCTTTTATGCTTCAGCATTCAATCAGGAACTTATCTTTTAAGTAGGACCTTGGTTCATGGGAAGGGTAGGACTATTTATGAAACCATGGCACCCCATGTTTAAGTCGGATCAAGAAATCCTCCTAGTAGCCCCGATATGGGTCAGACTCTTTGGGCTTCTCATTGAGTTCTGGAATCAGACTGTTTTTATGGCAATTGGTAATACGCTGGGCACATTTATGATGATTGTGGATGCTTCTCTTCAATTGGAATAGATGGTATATGCAAGAATTTGTGTTCTGATTCTCTAGTCATCGAAGAAGACAAATGGAACCACGTAGTAGACTATGAAAACATCCCCTTTAGAAGTTGATTATGCCATGAGTATGGTCATCTAATTAGAAATTGTAAGTATCAAGCTCCAGAACATCAGGAGGAAGAAAAACCAAAGAGGACTTTATTATACCGAAGCAGAAATAGATGGCTAGAACGAATGGTAAATAAACGGAGGAAACGAGCAACAATAACATATTTGCTTCCCTACAGGAACAAGAGGAAGAGGAGGCGGATGCACATATAGAATCACAGGTACCAAAAACACAAATGGAGAAGCAACAACAAATTCTAGTTCAACAGAATGTCGGAAACCAGACTCAGATGGTGATATTCCAAGCGCAACCCAATAAGTCTGCAAGTGAAAAATTGGTTAAAAGTTATCAGAGGAAAAATAAATACCATGAGCAATTTCAAGGACAGCACCAGCCAAAAAAAGAGTCGGAAGGAATGGATAAGGCCCTTGTGGTTAGAGGCTTTAATAGTTCAAATCAAATGGGGTCTTCTTTAGGTATGGATCAAGAGAAAAATATAAAATATAAAATGGATACTAATATAAAGGCTAGTAGAAAGTCAAATCAGGATAAACTTCAGAAGGAGGGTCAAAATATGAGCAATATGGGAATGCTACAAGATTTATCCCAATTTTTTCACAGCCCTTCCCAATAAAGCTCATCACTTGGAATATAAGGGGCTTGAAGGGTTCCCCCCCAAAAATTCAAGAACTTAGAAGAATGTTAAATAATGAGCATCCTACAATGGTTTCGCAAAAGAAAATACGACTCGCGCAAGAGAAAAAAGGCACGAAATCGTTCAATTTGGTTTTTTTTGCATTTAAACCTACGCGACACGATTTTCACAGCGACTTTCAACGATTTTTTAGGGTTTTTATCATCGGAAATCACTGATTTATCAACAGTCCACAAATCGTGATTTTCAGAAAGATAAATCGTTTTCTTTGCCCTAAAGGATTTACCACGATAATCGGGCGATAAATCACGAATTTTAATACTATGGTTTGCATACAGGGAACCAAAGCTTCCATTGATCTTATGAATGTGCTAGCTAACAATTTTTGGCCTAAAGCTAAACACTTAGCTATAAGCTCTCAAGGAGCCTCAGGAGGTCTAGTCTCATGTTGGGACCCTAGAGTGATTACTATAGTAAATTCATGTGCGAGTAAAGGTGTTTTATGTTTACATGTCTACTCCAAAACAGAGGACCAGGAGTTTTTATTCTTAAATGTTTATGCTTCTTCAATGATGGAAGAAAAGAGACAACAATGGCAAGTTATGACCACTATTATTCATTCCTTTCCTCACTTGCCAATCATTCTAGGTGGGGATTTTAATACGATATTAAATATCCAAGAGAAACAAGGAGGTATTTTCCATATTAATGCTAGTTCAAGGCTCATGACTTATTTCATGCACACTCATCAGTTGGTGGATGTGCATACTGTTAATGGAATAATAACATGGTCTAATAGAAGGCAGGGTCAGGATTGTATCTTGGAGAGTTTGGATCGATTTCTGCTATCAGAAGACTGGTGGGCTAAGGATTATACTCCTAAGACAATGATTCTTAATAATAGTGGTTTTGACCACTGGCCGATATGTTTGGAAGTAGGTAGATCCCTACCATGTAAAGCTCCTTTTAGATTTCAACTTATGTGGCTACATCATAAGGATATTGATAAACTGGTTCAGCAATGGTGGTTGGAAGGAAAGCCTAGATATGAAATTCAAATGTTCGTGTTTGTTAAAAGATTATCATGCTTAAAATCTAAACTGAAAGAATGGAACTAGAATGACTTTGGGGATATTAAAGAATGAAAAACAAAGATTTTGCAACAACTGAGAGAAATGAATGATATTCACCGGCATTCAGGTTATTCTATAGATCTCTTCAACAAAGAATGCCTTCTGAAAGCAGAACTACAAGAATGGGAGACTAGGGAGGAAATTATGTGGAAGCAAAAATCCAAGATACAATGGTTGAAGGAAGGAGACAAAACCTCAACCTTCTTCCATAAATTTGTGCAAGCTAGGAGAGCCCAAAATTATATCCACTCCCTTTCCAAAGGAGAAGGAACTAAAGTGTATTCGATTCAGGGAATGAAGCAGGTGGCTCAACAGTATTTTCAGCAGTTGTTCACCTCTCAACCTCTGGACCTGGACTCACAACAGCAACTTATAATCATAATTCCTACCTGTATTTCTCAACAAGATAATGAAAGATGGATGCAGCCCATTATAGAAGGAGAACTCCAAAGTGTTGTTTTCAAAATGAAAAAGGGAAGAACTCTTGGACCAGTTTTGGGATATCATCAAATGGGACCTTCTACGGGTCGTTGAGGAGGTAAGAATAGCCAAAACTATGCTTAAGTAAATAAATAAAACTTTCATTGCTCTTATCCCAAAAAATAATGAGGTGGAAGATATATCAGGATACCGTCCAATAGCTTTATGTAATGTCCTATATAAAATAATTACTAAAGCTATAACGGAAAGACTGAAACCCCTTTTGCACAAGATAATCACCCCTGAACAAGGTGGTTTTGTATCAGGTCATCATATTCATGATGAAATTGTGTTAGCGGCAATGTCCCCAAATGGACATATTTGACCCCCACTTGGATTTTAGGCAAATCCAAATACCCAAATGCAATATATAGAAATTATCTCAAAATATCTAATGCAGATATGAATTATATCCAGAAATGGCGACTAGGGCAGATTTTGAGACTTATAAAAATCAGAAATAATCAATGATATTTTCCACAATAAACAGAGCTAAAACTTATAATATTTCACCCTCAATATATTCGTGCAAAGATCTGAATTTTTTGAGCCCATATGCAGCTGAAATGAATTTATTTTGATGCCCCAGTCTGCAAAAAATTATGGCAACTTCAAAAATTCATAACTCACTAAAAAATGCTCCGATCCACACAAATAAACCATGCACGAATTCAAAAAAATAGGAAGAACGCAATGATGTTACCCATTCATGCAAATGACCACCACAAGTGCCCTAAACAGCCAAAACATCAATTCGCCCTTAGGGTTTTGGGCTGGAAAAAATCTGAAAGTTGGTTGATTTAATCACTAAAAATCAGACTTGTAAACATCAATAAAAATCATCTTCTAGACAACTAAAAAATATCACGAACTACCTCCCTAGATTGGTCATTCCACCTAGAATAGTGACTGGAAATGAATAAGATACACAAAAACAATTACCTTCTTCAAACCTTTGTAGAAATCTTCAAAATTATAGCTTTCACATTGCTGGAAAAATGATAGAAAACACAACGAACTCCTTGATGCCCAATGGAAACCCCTGTATGGAGAATCCTCATCAACTCCTAGAGGCTTTTCATCTTCAAGATGTATTTCCAAAAGGTTTTTGTCCTTAGAAATAATATAGACAAAGATGAAAGCTTCATACAAAATAAAAAATGGAGAAATATTCAAGTGTTTCTCTTCTAAGGCAAGTTCCTACTTGCCTTAAATAGAAGCACATTGGGCCTCATGGAATAGCCTCCAACAATGGCCAATCACATTTTCCTTCCTGCATTTAATATTGATTTCCACCCACTTGCTTTCTCTCCCTAGGCAAGTCACATTTTTTCTAAAATAAATCATTCTGGCCTATATACATGTTTCTTTATGTTGCCCTTTTTTATCACTTACTTTTGCTTCCATAGAGAAAGTCACACTTTTCCATAGTATAAATTTATTTTTTCTACAGTGATTTTTTCCCTTTAAGTTGTACTTTTTTTCTGTTTTTAAGTTAATAATAATTTACTATAAGTGCATATGATATTTTATTTAATTTAATTTTACACTTTATAATAAAATATTAAAACTTAAGTCACCCTTATTTTCTTCCCTTAGCTGTTGGGTAGATAAAATAGGCCAAGGGGTCTTCGATTTGGGAAGGGGATATTACAGTCCTCCATTCCCAAAATTGTCTTGCCCTTAAGAAACTACAACTCATGTGTTATATATTTTCCATGTGCTCAGAGACAATACATATGCTATAGTGTTCCACAATCTCTGGCTCCTATACCTGTCAAGTGAGCTAAAAACTTTGCCACTATATATCATTTCACAAGATGCTCATAGACATATACTTGGAAAAATGGTTGCAACATACTCCATATTGATGACTTCACCCTCTATCTTATCATGCTTCTCTATGATGATCCATAAATTTGAATAGGAAGCAATGAAATAAGACAACATTATTATGCTCTTCATACCTTGGAGTATCTATCCAATGAATCCTCATCAATCCTAGGTCGATCAGCCATAACTTGACTTTGCTACACCAACATCCTAAGCATGTCTATGTGCCATAATAGGTTGCATATCCTCATAATAGAACTGCTGACAATAACTCTAGCATGATGCACTTGGATCCTTGCTAATCACTAATATCCTTGTAGAGAAGATCATCAAAGCATTTACCTTCAGCTGCTGATTGTAGAAACCTCCAAAATAACACCATCCCTCATGATTTTAGACACAACAGGAAGCATCACACACCTATTCAAATGTATCATGACAGCTTATCAATAGGTTGTTGTTCTAGGAAAATCCATACCATGTGCCACGATGACTCATTGCATATGTTATTTTGGAGCCGAATGGAATTTCTCTAACTTGGCATCGTAAGAAACAATGTTTCTTCTTCACTAATGTAATTCCTTTGGCTTCTCATCACTTAGAAATGGATACCTCTTGAAGCTTCATTTTCTTTACCTTGTATGGGTGTAGAATACACAATGGGCTTGATTTCTCTCCAATGCTTTTGCATGTCATTTTTCCTTACGCCTTTACTATACCTTTCAACTCACAAAAATCAACGAAGGTCAACATAGCTCTTACCTTGGGAGTGAGTGTTTCATACTCTTTACCCCATGCCTCCATGTCATCATCCTCAGTTGGTTGTTCCTTGGCTCTGAAAATCTATGAAGGCTTGGACTCCATGTCCTAGCTGTATCTAGTAGAGTTTGAGCATGATGGCAATCATTCATTCCCTGACATAGGATCTTCTCAAATTAGAAAAATGACTCCTATAATAGAGTCTTTTATATCTCTCTGAGAACCCATCATAGCAAGTTAGTAATTCTTGGTTACCTCTAGTGAACACTTAATTCATAGAGCTCATCATATTTGTAGGAGGAACTCTCCAATCATACCCTTCCATAGTCACTTTCAAATATGATTTCCCTCTTATTTTTCTTCAGAGGACTGGGAGGATTTCATCAGCTCTTATGCCACTATAATGTCCCTAAATGGACATATTCTTACCCCCACTTATATTTTAGGAAAATCCAAATACCCAAATGTCAATTTATCGAAATTATCTCAAAATATTTAATGCATATCTAAATTAAATCTAGAAATGGTGACTAGGGAATAATTTGAAACTTATAAAAATAAGAAATAAATCATGATATTTTCCACCATAAACAGAGCTAAATACTTATAATACTTCACCCTCAATATATTCGTGTAAAGATATGAATTTTTAGATCTCATATACAACTGAATATGAATTTTTTTTGAAACCCCAGTCTGTAGAAAAATTATGGCAACTTTATACAATTCATAACTCACTAAAAAAATGCTTCGATCCACACAAATAAACTATGCACAGAATTTAGAAAAATAGTGAAGAATGAAATGATGTTACACATTCATGAAAAATGACTGCCACAAGTGCCCTAAACAATCAAAACACCAATTCGTCACTTAGAGTTTCGTGCTAGAAAAAATTCTGAAAGTTGGCATGATTTAATCACTAAAAATTAGTCTTGTAAACAACAATAGAAATCATATTTTAGACAACTCTAAAATCTTACGAACCATATCCACTAGATAAGTCTCTCCACCCAAAATACCATTAGAAATGAAGCAGAGACACAACAACAATTCCCTTCTTTAAACCCTTCTAGAAATCTACAAAATTACATCCTTTAGACTGCTCGAAAAATGATTAGAAAACAAAACTAATTCCTTGATGCCTAATGGAAAACCCTATATGGAGAATCCTCTCAACTCTTGGAGGGTTTTCATCCTCAAGAGGTATATCTAAAGGGTTTCATCCTTAGAAATAATATAGACAAAGCTAAAATCTTCATACAAAATCAGAAATGGAGAAAATATTGAAGGGTGTCTTTCCTAAAACAATTCCGGCGTGCCTTGAATAGCACAGAATTGAGCCTAATGGCCACCCTCCAACAACCAATCACATTTTACTTCCTGCATTTAATATATTTTTCCACCCACTTGCTTTCTCTCCCTAGGTAAGTCACATTTTGCCTAGAATAAATCATTCTGGCCCATATACTTTTTCTTCATGTTTCCCTCTTTTATCACTTACTTTTGCTTCCATAGTGCAAGTCACACTTTTCCATAGGATAAATTTATTTTTTCTACAGTGATTTTTTCCCTTTTGTTTACTTTTTTCTATTTTTAAGTTAATAATAATTTATTATAAGTGCATATGATATTTTATTTTATTTTATTTTGCACTTTATAATAAAATATTAAAACTTAAGTCACCCTTATTTTCTTCCTTTAGCCGTCGGGTAGACAAAATACGCTATGGGTCTTCGATTTGGGAAGGGGATATTATATTAGCACAGGAAATTCTGCACTCTATGGACATTCAAAAAAAATCAGCAATGTTTATTAGACTGGATTTATCTAAAGCCTAGGACAGGGCTGATTGGGGATTTTTAAGTAGAGTCCTGGCCTAATTCGGATTTTCTATGGACTGGATTCAGTGGCTAAATGCATGTGTCTCATCTGTCTCCTTTGTTGTTTTACTCAATGGATATCGTTCAGAATTTTTCGGAGCTCCTAGAGGTATCCGGCAAGGAGACGCCCCTATTACCTTTCTTATTCATTATTTTGGCGGAATGTATGGGAAGACTTGCAAAGAAAGCTTGTTAGGAAAGGAAAATTCATGGCATTCAGTTGGCTAAAAACATTATTCCGTTGTCTCATCTCCAGTTTGTTGATGATTCTACATTTCTTGGAAAAACTACCTCTGCGGAAGCAAGACAACTCATTAAGTTCTTCATACCTTCTCACAAGCCATTGGTTGGTTGATAAATCAAGAAAAACCCAGCATCTTCTTTTTTCGTTGTTCCAGATAATAAGAGGAGCAAATTCTAAATATCTTGCATTTCAAGAAGGGAATGTTTCCTCTACATTACTTGGGTGTTCCTTTAACATCTCATAAATTAAAACACTGGCAGTCGTTAACACAAAAGTATGAATTAAAACTACATAAATGGACTAACAGGGGGCCTTCTTCAAGGGGAAGGATGACACTGGTTTAATCGGTTCTTCAAGCTGTGCCCATCTATGTTGCCTTTGTGTTGTATATTCCTAGAACCACTTTGAAACAAGTGGACTCGATCTGCAAAAAATTCTTATGGAGTGGAGTTCAGGATAAGAAAAAATGGTCATTGGTTAAATGGAAAACTCTTTACCGGCCAAAAAAAGATGGTGCTTTGGGATTAAGATCCTCGCATAGTCATGTGCAAGCATTAGCTGCAAAATTGTATTGGAGGTTGCTCGTTTATCGTAATGATCTTTGGGCCTCAACCTTTAGAGCCAAGTATATTGTTAATGACCCCCCAGAAGAAATTATTCGATCAACCCTTCCTGCTAAAGGCTCTCCCATCTTAAAGGTTATTAAAATGGGAGGGAATATTATTAAAAAGCAACTTTTCTGGATAGTTAACAATGGACAGTTAGCCAATTTCTGGACTGATTCTTGGGATGGACAACCTCCTCTTATCTTCCAATACCCTCAATTCATCCCTATAATTGAGCAAATGCAAGATATTAGATGGAGAAAGGTAGCCCACTATGGGAGACCGTCAACCTGTTTGTGGGAAAGTGGAAAAGAATGGATTCTGATTACTAAATGGCCAATTGTAATACAACATGACGATCAGGTTTTGCTGCAAAATGTTTTGAAGACTCGCCCTCTTTCCTCATCCCCACTCCCGGACTAATTGGCATGGGGACAGGATCCTACCAGCTATTATATTGTATCTACAGGTTATGCCTCTTTGGTGATAGACAATCCTCATCCTCTTCAGTTTCTCTTTAAGAACTTACGGCACTCGGGTATATGGCCTAAAGTTAGATTTTTTGTATGGCTCCTTGTTCATAGAAGGGTCTTAACAGGAGACCAGCTTATCAAGAAAGGATTCTACGGACCTTTCAGATGTGCTCTATGTTTACAAGATGAGGAATCTTCTACTCACCTATTTTTCCTCTTCCCTTGGGTTATTCATATTTGGCGACAACTTGCGACCCTCTTCAATTTGAGATCAGATAATTTTGACTCCCTTGAACAGGTTATTAAAGAATGGCAGAGGATGCTCCCTACAGGACAAAAACTTCTTCCGGCACTGTGGATTGGGATTTCTCTTCTTCTTTAGAACATCCGGAAGGAAAGAAACAATAGAATTTTCCAACACAGTAGAAAATATGGTTCATATGTTTGGGAAAAAATAAAAATCAATATTGTTGAGACTCTCAAACATAGATACCTTTACCCAATACCCTCTCTATGGAATGGAAACATATTTGTAATCACCTATTTCTTGAGCCAAGTGAAGCCACTCTACCTCGTTTTCAAATAAACAGAGAAAGAATGAGAGATAGTCAAGTTAAGGCCCTTCCTTTAGGTTATGGACAACTGAACACTGATGGTGCTTCCAGAGGCAATCCAGGTGGGGCTGTTATGGGAGGCATTGGTAGAAACCAAGAGGGTGAGGTGCAATTCTTTTTCATTGAAAATCTTAGAGTTACTACCAATAATATTGCGGAGTTGAAAGTAGTCTATAAAGGCATGCAAGAGGCTGTAAAGAGTGGTTGGCTGAAAATTCAAATTCTTTTAGACTCTCTAACTGCTATCAAGGTACTATTTGATCGAAAACCCAATCCTCCTCCAAATTGGCGAATTGCTAAGAGGTCTGGAAGATTAAAAAAGTGCAGGAGAATTTTCAAGAGGTGCAATTTGTAGACATTCCTCGTGACAAAAACAAAATTGTAAAGGGTTTGGCTAATTGGGCTCTTGATAATAAGGACCTCATATGCTATGGCTTGCCTCTTACATGGTGGTCCAACCAGCTACAAGAAGATATCAAATATATCCTCAACCTGGATTCATCTCTATGATGATTTCTATTGCTTTACTTTTGTATACTGCTACTACTTGGACTAATAGCTTTCAGGCTTAGCATAGCCAATATGTAAATTTGATTACCATCTAATATAAAATTTTGTTGTTTTTAAAAAAAAATCATAGAAATCATATCTTACCTCATGATCTCGTATGGTGAACTTGAGTTGTGGAATCTTCTTTGTGCATGAGATTGAATGTCCATCTGCCACGATCACATTGAACCCTTGGAAATCTTCCTTTTGCAATCCCATCTTGGCAACCAAATCTTCATCAACGAAGTTATGTGTAGCTCCACTATTGATCAATATGGTGATCTTTTTCCCATGAAGATCTCTAACTTGGAAAGCATAGAAACTAGGTGCTACAATGAATGTACCAAGTGTGGCCCCTGTGATAAACACTTCTCCTTCTTTTGCTTGGTCTTCATTCTTCTTTGGATCAGCATTATCTCCATCATCTGAAACTACCTCAATGTAGTGGATTGACCCCTTACCTTGGCATCGATGGTTGGGTGCCCATAGGTCCCTATAATTGAAGCATAATTCTTTTCTCCTTAGCTCATCCCATGCTTTTATTCCGGGGTTGTTTCTTTCCCATTCTTTTGCCTTACCTTGCTTCCCACTAACTGTTGTCACTCGCTTGTCATATTGAGTTGTTATTGGTTGTTCAATTGAATTCTTTTGCTGCCCCAAAGGTATTGTTCACTGCTGTCCAAACTGCAGATTTTTTCTCTTAAAAGCTGTAGATTCCAAATTTAGTGATCTCTTGATGACATCCTAAAGAGATGGAGGCTCAAAAGCCTTCACCAAGCCTCTACGAGGCTCGGTCAAGCCCGTTATCCACAAAACAACTAACCTTCTTTCACTAATATCTAAAACCATGACTGCAAGTTTCTGAAAATCAGCAACATACCTTTCTACCGAATCCTCTTGTTTGAATTGTGCCAACTCTTTAAAATGCACTTCTAGATCTTTCCTGTCAAATCTTTCTATTAGCCTTTGACTGAGCTCCTCAAGAGTGGAAATAGAGCCATGTCCTTGTGTTACTAGACCATGATACAACCATTCATGAGCCACACCTTCTAAATGTATGGTAACGAAATTGAGGGCTTCCTCCTCATACATAGGATTTAGTGACAAATAAGTATCCAATTTTTGCAACCAGACCCTAACAGAACATTTATCCGTACAATCATATGTAGGAAGAGTAATTTTACCCAGTCTATGTTGGATATCTTTCCTTGGCTCTTGTGGATGACTCACCTTATTCTTCCTTGCTTGGCAATAGTCCCGGAATGAAAGCAGCTCCCTTGTGTTGAGATTCAATGATGCATATTCTCCTCCATATAGATCCATTTCCTCAGCAAACCCATGTGTTTGTGGTTGTTCTCTCTCTTCTTGTGGCTTGGTTCTTTGAAGAAATTAGCACGAAAGAATTTGGAGGGGGTCTTGCTTGAGACCCTTTCTCCATGATGAGAAATAACAATTATAAAGTGGCTCACCTTTTTGTAATTTTACTTTATCTTTTCTTTCCTTTTCTCTTCTATTTTTATTAAGTCATTAATAAATCAATATTAGTGCTTTTTATAAAGTTATTTTAATGCATTTTATAATAATTCATTAAGACAATAGTTCCCATTTTTATCACCCCTTAGCCGTCAGGAAACAGAATTGGGCTAAGGGTCTTCGCCTGGTTATTTTAAGAAGTGGGACATATCCCCTTCTCAGTTGAAGACCCTTAGCCCAATTTTGTTTCCCGACAGCTAAGGGAGGAATAAAAGGGAAACTTAGTCATAATGAATTAATCATAAAGTGCATCTTAAAATATTATTATAGGCACTTTATTAATTTATTAATGACAAAGTGAAAAAAGATAAGGAAAAAAAAAGATGAAGTGATGAAATAAAATTAGGAAAATAAATTCACTTTATTTTTATTTTTTTCCCCTAAGGAAAATGCGACCCATGTTGAGGATGTTAGGAATTAATTAATTAGTGCTTACGTTAATATGATATTGTGTGTGAGATATTAATACGTGAGTGTTGGATTGTTTTACCAAACTCACAAAAATAGGATATTTGTTAATTAGAAGAGTTGTTTTAACAACTCTCGTGTATAGTTGTTGACTCATTGTTTATAGAATTGATATCTCCTATATATGTGTAATTGATTCTGAATGTTGATAACAAAGTGAATAATATTATTGAATGTTTTAATCTTTGATCTTTATTATGCAACCCGAACCAAATTTATCATTTGGTATTAGAGCAATTAATGGAGTCCTGAGAAATTCTACGGGGAAAATCCATTGCTATCCATGGGGCCATGTGTATGAAATTTTTATTTTGGTGTGAGAACCATGTTTGTGAAGAGAGCATTAGAGATAAGGAGCTTCAAGAAAGGAAATCGCAGGAGATAGTGAAAGAGGTGTTTTTGGTCCCAAACCATCCGAATAATCATTCTATAAAGATTTCAGTCCATTGGCTCTACGTACAATTGCACAAGTAAAGCATATTTGACGTTGTGAAGAGCTGCACTCAGATTTATTAGATCAGTCTTCAAATGGCCAATAGATCCTCGCCCTCTATTCGGACATCCATCACTAGCTATTAATAAGAAGCAGTGTCCACACGTCTACATATACATTATTCTTAACAAGTCGGTGTCCAATATCATTGGCGGATCTTCTTCTATGGCCTGCGCATCTTGGAGATTGTATTGATTTTCAATTATCATTCGAGGACCTACCTTGTTTCACATTTGGCTTGACACTTGCCATACGGGGGTCAGAGGATAAAATTTGTGGCACCTCAATCTAGCAGCCGAATGATTTACTAACGCATTCCATTAGTTCAAGTGTGCTGGTCAATGGTACATGTGGCATCTCTAAACAAATTTTGCATCGATTGCGCTTCAAATTTGGGTATACAAATTTCTCTATATTCTACATAGGTTGTTATGCATCAAGCTTAACTCATTTGAGCACGTTGTGTTGTCTTCCGTGTCTCCACCGCAAATTGCTCACCGTCCTTTTTCGCATCATCAACACATTCATATGCATGTGAAATCCCACACTATTTTCACTTTGAGCCTCAAGTGTTGGTAAAATCTTGGTAACTGATTAACTAGGTATGATTTGTTTTGGAATGTCAAAATAATAAGTTTTATAGTTTTGTAGTCGGCCTAGATTTGTAAATCAAGTATATGGTCTTTGTTATTCCTTTAGTCTTTGATTTGTTCTATGACCACATTTTGTGTCCACTAATGTTAACGTGTGGTCTAAGTCTTAAAAACAATTTATTTGTAAAAGTAATTTATTTATCGTGTAGTATTCATTTACTATTTGAGCTGGCATTTATGCACTCGACCAACGGAAGGAGATCGACCTGACTCGACCACCGAGAGAGCCATATATAGATGGGGAAGAGATATATATAGGGAACACATGAACCGATAGGTCGAGGGAGATAGATGGGGGGGGTCATAACTCTATCTATGGTAAGTCGATTCCGAAGGAGTGCCCCCCACCCCCTATATAGATCTTATTTGGGGCACTCGACCTACTATCTAGATATGGGTTGGGTTCGAATGGCTCAGCAAGCAGTTGCTTTGGGTTTGGAAGGGTCTCCCTATATATAACTAACTATATGGAGTGGGGTCCCTATCTATATATGGGGGTCGATCTTAGGAGTCATAGGATTCAAGAGGGAGATAAGATATTTATATATAGAGGAGGGGGGTCCCATTTGAAAGTAGGAGTTATTATAGGTGTCATTTTTAACGAGTCAAGAGTCAAGTTTTGAGTTTGTTAAGAGTCATTGTCAAAAGCTGATTATGGGTCATTATGAAAAGTTCGAAAAAAAAATTGCCTTACAGACGCATTTTCGGTTGAAACCGACGTCTGAGTTGTAATTGAGCGTCGAGATCGAATTCGGCTACATTAGCAGCACATCAATCGGAGGACGGATGCATCGAAGGTTGGAGGTCGATCAGCGACCTCTCATCAGTCGCCAACGACAAGGCCACATTTTGTTGTGGTGACATTTTTGTGGTGTGAGTATTTACTGTCATGTAATGTCCCCAATTCCGAGCAGTTGGCCTAACGGCCCTATGTTGGTCTTAGTCCTGGTCATTCCCAAGGGACTAACGACTTTGGAGGTTATTGGGGATGGTTGTCTAATTTCCTACTATGTTTTTGTTATATTTTAGGCGTTGGGAGGGTCTAATGGGCCCTTTGTGTTCTATTTTTGTCGTTGGGATCACTTAAGTGGACACTTTTGGCATTTAATGTTATGTTTCTTCGTTGGGGCCACTTAAAGTACCTTTTTGGCGACTTGAGGGGATGTGTATTGCATTAAATGTTATATTTCTTTGTTGGGGTCACTTTTTGGGCCAAGGCGCCTAGGAATGGAAAAAGCAACTTTAAGTTATTTTTAATCGGGCCCTCTTTATGAGAAAGTGCGCCTTGGGGGTTTTAGGGTTTCTTTGACATGGAAAAGGTTATAAAAGGAGAAGAGGGGTGAAAGGAGAGATCATTCATGCATACACTTATATCTCTTTTATGTGCAACTGTTGTTTGCAACTTTTTAGCTTGTGGAGTAAGATCCCACGGGAACCCTAGCTTCGGTGGTGAGAGATCCATCCCTAGCTAGCAGGGCATTCTTCGGTAGTGAGAGATCTACCCTAGCTTGTCATTTGGAGCTGATTTCAGGGCTGTTTTTACAGAGGTATTTTCAGGAATTTCAGAATTAGGGTTTGAGGGTTTTTGAGAGTTTTTGTGGAGATTTTCAGCTGGTTTTCGGATCAGACCTACGGCAGCCATAGAGGAAGGGGTTTGGCATCATCTACAGAGGATTTCACAAGGGTTTTGGCCATCTACCAAGGGGGGCGACTGTTTGGGAGATTGCAAGCCCTAATTTCTAGGGTTTCAGTTGGCCGTTTTCAGATCTGAAGGTTAGAAAGTCATCTTCCATATTTATATATGTTATTCCCAAGTTTCATCATTTTTGCACTTGTATTCGGAAAGATATTAATTTTCGAAGTTTTCCAGCTATTTTAGGCACGCTGTAAATTTCTGGCAGCGATATATTGACTGAAAAATTCCAAAAATATTTCCCTTGTGTTCTTTATATTATTATCTAGTTCCATTCAAAATTTCAAGTGATTTGAACGGTTATTTTGGGAGTTATCCATATTTTTCTGTTCACTGCCCTAGCTGTAATTTTCTGCATAAAATCTGCAAAAATCAGATTCAGTATTTGCTGCAAATTTCTGTGTTTTGTCTATTTTGTTGTAAGATCCCAACAAGGGATATTTCATGTCAGCTTTTGCAGTGTGTTTTCCACTATGTTTTCAAAGTTCCATTTTTAGTGTGCTTCATATTCCAGTGATCTTGTTGATCCTGTGTGATGTGAATAAGCGGAAATTTCACATTGGGGGGGGGGGGGGGGGGGGGGGGACATGATCCAATGTTCCATTTCTAGTTTCCAGTTTTTAGTTTGTAATGTGTGAGCATAATTCCTGAGTAATCCCCTAATGGAAGAATGTGATGAGAGATGATGATAATATTGCAACATTATGATATTATGGTTGGTAATCCATTTTGAAAACCATCCCAAAGGTTTGGTGGTTATCCTGAAAAAAAAACCATCTTTTGTGGTTGTTGGCTTTCCACTTGAAAAAAAACCATCCCAAAGGTTGTTGGCTATCCCGAAAACAAAACCATCCAAATCATGAGCAAGCTTCGAAGTGGCACATTGCAGTACAAAGTAGGTTTTCCCCATGTTCGAACTAAGAGGGGGAATGTTAGGAATTAATTAATTAGTGCTCACATCAATATGATATTGTGTCAGATATTAATACGTGAGTGTTGGGTTGTTTTACCAAACTCACAAAAATAGGATATTTGTTAATTAGAAGAGTTGTTTTACCAACTCTCGTGTATAGTTGTTAACTCCTTGTTTATAGGATTGATATCTCCTATATATGTGTAATTGATTCTGAATGTTGATAACAGAGTGAATAATATTATTAAGTGTTTTATCTCTGATCTTTATTGTGCAACCTGAACCAAATTTATCAGGGGAAGAAAAAAGGTAAAAGAAAATATTAAATGCGGGAAAAGAAATTTGATTGGTGGTTGTGGGTGGCAAAAAGGCCAAAAATTGTTATAAAAACAAGTTGAATTGCAAGGGAAGGATATCTATTTGCATTTTGACAAATTCTGATTTTTGGTATAGCTTGTAAGTTTTCCATCAAGACTCCAAAGGACGAAAACCCTTTGAAGTTGACTTGAGAGGACGAAAACCCTCTTTAAGCTTAGAGAGAAGATCGAAAACTCTTCTTTCTTTTGAGAGGGATCTCCATTCAAGGGTATCCATTGAATTTCAGAGTTCTATTGTGTTTTCAGTAGTGTATGAAGGTTGTATTTTGCAGATTTGGGCAAGGGTTTGAAGGAGAAGAATTGTTGATGAGACTTCCCTTTATTTCTAGCTTGTTCATGGTGGAGCGACCCATATAGAGAGCTATTTTGGATCAGATCTATATTGTTGTTCGGACATCAGATTTTTAGATATCAAATCAGCCACTTGGTGCAATTTTTGGGCCAAGGATATTGTGGTTTTCAGCCGTGTCTGCAGACAGTCATCTGCAGATTTTAATAAAATTATTCCAGCCTGCTATTGATGCAAAATCTGGTATTTTTCTCATGTTTTTACCCTTATAAAAATTGTTAATCTGTTTGGGAAAAGAATTGAGTTGCTTTCCTTCAGATTTTGTGGATTTTCACTCCCAAAGCAAGTCGCACTTTTCAGTAATAATTCATATCTGCATTTAAACTTTTTTGTATATTTGCTATTTTGAGTGGGATTTGTCGCTATCCTGTTTGGGGGTGGGAGTTGTCCATTTCGGGACAAATAAATCGGTACAAAATCTTCATACCCCACAACCACTTAATGCTTATTCTGCACACTGTCTTCTTGTGAGGATATTCTCTTACAAAGAATGGGTTGAAAGAACATATAGAAAAGGTCCAAGAATGGCGTCTAACGCTAGCGTCGACTTTGGCCTTAAAAGGTTCATTTTCATACCATTGGATTCACTTTTCCCAGTTTCTGTAGAGGGATCTATTGCAACATAACCCACTAGGGTTTCAACAACCCAAACATTATGGAAAAGCCCATGGAGTTAGAGAGGAATGGAAGCCTCCTTTAATATTGATGGGTAAGAATCTAAAAAGCTGCGATGATTAAGTTGTGCTCAGAGTGATAAGGGCTAACATGAGAGAAGCCAAGAAAGTTTTACATGTTTCATAAAACCACAGGCTCATTTCACCAAATCCAAGGCCAAGCCCCTAGCTAAAACTTCTCATTCTTATGCCAAACTGCCTTTTTTTGAACTCAATATTGGCAGTCGATCAAGAAACACATCTACCATATCCCATCAACCTGTGAGGAGTTAATGCAATGATTGCATTCTGAGAACATATCTATTGTCCCGGGACAGTGAATTCATCCCAAGAGTGGCCCAAAGAAGAAGCCAATGTATTAAAAATATTTCTATAAAATGTGGCAATATGGCAATGTTCAATTAGAGAAAAGTTAAATTGTAGAAGAGACTGAAACATCATGGTAGAAAAAAAGGCCAATGAACAAGATCCAACCATGAAACATAAACAAAAAGAGAGTACCATCAACATTGAAGAGTAGTTGACACTTGCTTCAGTGACCAATGGTGAGCAACACGGGAAGGCTTCCCCTCAGTCAACATTTATTATCCCCTCAACTAAATTGAACCTCATTCAAATAAAGGAAAATATCCTTGCCAGTGAACCAAGGGTTGTAACATTCCCATTTTAAGACTTTAGAAACAAGGGAAAAATATTTAACATAGTGTTCTCTGTTCTAAATAATCATAATTTAGAACACACATTCCAAAGCCAATCAATCTCATAACAGAAACCATATGCAATTGTAAATGACTCAGTGAGCTACCGATCTCTCATTTCATGACTCGGTATCATACCGATCGCTCATGTTAACTTAGCAATTTGTATATTACATATACTTGGTTCCTTTACCTTTTTCGGGGTATTTAATGATTTGTTTAAGAGGCCTATTTGAATATTTGTTACTGATATTCATCTGAAATCCCGCTTCTTAAACTAGGTGACATAGGACAACGCAACCAGCAGCTGGCGATACTTTAGCCAAAGATTTTAAACATACTATTCATGTTTATATTCCTAGACGGCATACACTAGAGAGTGTAGTACATCTAGTACCCATAATCTCTATCCATCCTATTCCAATCCAAAGAGTAAGCTACTGACTGAAAAGTAGAGAATTACCTAACATTTCCACTCATTGATTACCAAGGAAAATACATCAAATACAACAAATTTCACATATCTTTTATTCATCAAAAGATTCATACATTTAATAAGTCCAAGCACTTCAGACACTACTGATGCCAAACAACAATACTTGAATCAATTTCAAATACAACTTTCTTTTCCATAAAGTACATTTCAGTAATGAACCATATTTCATCATAAAAAGATCCAGTCTCTTTGATAACCAATTATAAGTTCCTAAAGATTTTTTCTCCTTTCATCACTTACGAAGTCCATCTACAAAAATTGCTAGCACGGATCAGTTCATTGAACTGAGCATAATAAGCACTAAGCACTAAAAAGATGTGTTTTTAGCTAATTGTTTCATAAAGAGAACTTTGTTGTTATGGAACAGTTTAAGCTTTCCAGAGAGACATACCAAACGGAATTACTAGTCACAAATGAGAGAGAGAGGTAAGGTGATAAACCATATCATAATTAAGAATAGATCATGATATAAACAACTTCAACTTTCAAACTATTGTTTACATAAAAAGAATTAAAACATTAATCCAAGTAAGTACTATTCCATCAAAATCACAATTTGCCTTTCATATATCATTATACATTATTCACTTCTCAGTTAATCCTATCTAACATGGGAAGATAACTATCCCTACTATCTCTTAGGAATAGATCAGCATTAGATAGAACAATAGTACTTTCCTCTCAGCATTTATTTCACCTAATTCCATCCTGGAATATGAGATGCCAAGATCAAATCAAACATACTAATAGGTTTAGGATGAACCAAACAACATATTAGTAAAGAGTTTCTAATTTTAGAATCCTATAACTCAAATCCAAAATTAGAGACCAATCTAAGTTCAAGTTCGGCACTAAACAATTTTCAATAAAGGATGAGATAAACTTGGCATGAAATTGGAACTAAGCACACAATCCCTCAGAGATACATCAATTTATATGCTAAGGCAAACTAGTAGAATGGAGGGATCTAACATTCAACTTCAGATCCTACAATCATTCAAATATTTTTCACCAAATAAAAAGACTTACTCAGAATATTTTCAATCAACACAACAATCCTCCTAAGAAACCTCTGCTTCAGCTAAACTGTCCTAACACAATTGGACTTAATTCTTCAAGCCAGTCCTAGTGAAGGTACTACAAAACAGACCAACTGGACAGCTCCCTCATCTAGATTGAAACAAAAGGAAAATCAAAGGAGAGAGAGATTGTATATTCAACGTTCTAAGCATGATTAGAAAAAGAGCACGCTATAAACAAGATCATAAAAAGATAAGTCCATTCTCTACTGTCCTTTACCGAAATTCCCCAAACAGAGAACAATCAGAGATCAAATTGAATGACTACAGTCCCGAAGAAGGGAAGAAACAATGACCCACAACAATCATTACCTTTCATCACTCAAGAGAACAATAAGGATAACATCAAAAACCTGTAAGACAACAAGTAACCATTTTCCACGGACATGGCGAAGAAAGGAAGAGAATTAACAAAAGAGTAAGTCTTCACAGTCCCTCTACACCCAGATGATGAAGAGAAAATACGATCAAATAACGATAAACCTATGCCCCCAAACACGCATTTCTTATACAGAGATACCTTTGCCTTCGTTAGTAAAAGAACCGAAAACAAGTTTGATGGCCCCAGGCCAAGAAAACAGACTAACCCAGTACCACCATTAATGTCCAAAGAACTATTCAGACTAACAAATCGATAACAACAACTGTAACACAGTGAGCTAAATCCCAAGATAATTTTCCCTTCTAAGCATCAATTACATCAATTTCAGAGGTTACCCAAGTTCTCAAAAGAATAGAAGACAGAATAACACTTCTTTTAAATTACCCTTTCCCAAGCAATAATTCCTTTCAAGGAGCTAAGACGGATAATCTTTCCAAATCCTCTATTGGTGAATGAAAAAGCTATAGCAAGTCTTTAACAGACGAAAGCTTCTTTCAAAACCAAACTCAAAACAATGCATCTTCCTCAATAACCACTGGAACAGATGACTGAAACAGGAAGGTTAGAACAAAACCCAAAATCACAACCACAGAGTGATAAAAGAAACGTCAGGCACAATCACAAGTTTTGAACATTCCATCAGACTCAGAAGAATATGCTAAACCCAAAGATGCGGAAGTTTATCTCCCAAAAAGATTCATTCAAGTTCAAACATTAGTCGAGTTACTCAATAGTTTATACTCTGAAGTGTTCTCACAGAGGTGATACAAGATCTCACCAAACAAATTCCACGAATTTAAGAAATCGAGTTACTCACAAGTTTAACACAGCTCGACAAGAGTACCAACTGTTACAACTTCATCTAAGGCTCAAACAGAAGTTGAGCATAACTCAGTAATTCAAAACAAGGTAATCGAAACCCAGAACAGATCTTCCATCATAACAGTGAAGTCAAACAGTAATCACAGTAAATAATACAAGCATTGAAAGCAGAGATCCTAACATCAAACAAAAACCAATTTATCCCCAAGAGCAGAGTTCTTTTAATGAATCATTTAAGTAAAAGCAAAACAACTTAATGGGAAGAGCCTATCGTGCTTGATAGCACTTCTCCTTTACTGATTCGCAGGAGATCTCCAAGAAAAACTTCAATAACTTCTTCCTTATAACAAAACGTCAACCGAACCATCAACACTTCCCCTTTCTTTATATAGTTTTTTTTCCTAATGTCCAATAAAAATTCAAAGCCATGCAAAAATTACAGTCATGCAAGAGTTACAGTTATACAAGTGTCGAACTGAAGAGCAGGAACAATCTCATGCAGAGCTTGGTTCACAAATGAACCAAAAGATCAAAAACAACCAAAACCCCTCATGCACCTTCCTAGGCAGTTTTCGCCAAATTCAAAAACATTAAATGCAAAGGACTGTCAGTTCCCTCCATCTTCCACGCCACCACCATCTCCACTTTTGGCGAAGACTATATTCAATTTTGCATGCAACCAAATTCGGTGTAGATGCCAACTCAACTTTCCCCAACTTTTCCAATGCCTATGCCAAAGTTGGCAGTAGGAAAAGATAAGAATGAATTAAATCTCATTTAATTACCTGGAAACTGATGCCACCGACCACCCAATGCCCATGTGTTCCATAGGTCCCCTCTAGGTTAGCCACATTTTAAGTTAGGTTAACATTAGTTTAGGAAATCAACATAGATCCATAGGTAGGTCTCTAGTTTAAGTCCCAACATCTTAATTTCAAAAGATCAAAGAGACAGGTTAGACTTAGCTCTAGGACATAGTCACTTAGCATTAAACATATAGTTAAAATAGGTTACCGTTCAAAGCAAGCATTGAAATCAATTAAATGAAGAACCAGCCATGACATCAGTATTCAACATACTGCAGGGTCTGAAGACTTCATCAATTCTCCAACACAGTCTGAATCCAGCAATCAACTAATCCAATAGACTTGGCCGTTATGACCACATAATCATGAATTAAAAGTATACCTTGGATCAATGGATTGATCCAAGGTATGTTGTTCTGAAGGAAGAGGTTTATAAAAATTGAAATCGAATTTCACAATTCAAGCAGCGAACTAATTCTGCATAAGAAGGTGGGTTGCTCTTATTAAATACAGTAAAACACGACATAATGAACCTATACAAAGGATGAATTATTTTCTACTGCAAACATGATTTCCATAGTCACAAGAGTACACCATCATAAGACCAAATCACATGTCAACGTTTGTATCTTCTAAAGTCATCTTAGGTACTTGTCATGCTAGAGGCGTTACAAGGGTTGGGTCTCATTGCCCCCATTTTTACCCTAAACACCAGAAAGTCTGATTTATTTCTGGGCTTCTCCAAATCAATGCCAGAGAAAAAGCAGCTATAGTCTCCTCTCTGAGTACAGTTAATATTCCTGGTGAAAAAATGAACATACCCAATCAAGGATATAACCAGGCCACTCATTTCTATCCATGCTCCATCAAAAGAAGCTGGTACCCCAGCATGGGCACTGGAAAAATCACTCTGCAGGTAAGAATCCTGTCCAACATTCCAATGTAGACCATAATTCCTCAGAAGTTTTGGCTGTAATTGTAGCCTCTAAAATACCTCAGCGGAAATATGGAAGAGAAAGTAGTCCATAATCCCTATATTGAAGGTTGCCTCACTAGACTCCTCCATGCAGTACAGAATGAGCAAGACAGAATTAAAATAAGAGAGCATGAAGCCACAACATAGGCTATCAATCGCCTTCTTCTTTCTGAGAATGCCAAACAAAGGATTGATGTATAACAGGACAGCATGAATGCTGAAATGATGATGAAACCCCAATGTAGGCTATCGATTGCCGCCTTCTTTCTGAGAATGCCAAACAAAGGATTGCTGATCTCATCAAAGAGCAGGCTGCTCGTGGATCCAATCTCAAAATACAGGCCACTCAAGGAGAGAGGTCCACAGCAGCAACAACAACTACTCCGATGAAGGAAACTCCAAATGGTATGAACATGATGGGACTTAAGAAGGCAACAGTGTCATTTCAAGCATGCAAACACTCGCCACCAAGCTTAAAGACGTTTGCTTTTCTTTCAAATTTTGTACTGACATCAAAGGCTTCTTCAAGTTTATATCAGACGCGGTGCTTCTGCAAATATATATCAATGTAAATAGTACTGGCTGTAAGGAAAGAACTGATGTATAGGTCTTTAATAGAATAATTAATCAAACTATCAAAGATATAGACAAGATATAGATGAGAGGACTATAAGTAGTTTTGGTGAAGGAAGAATTGATCATGCTAAGTAAATGATGTGCCTCAATCTTTTATGATCTTCTTCCACATGTATTTTGTATTGATAATGCCTTTGTAACACAATTTATTTCAGTACATCTTTTACCTCTTTTCAAAAAAGAAAAAAATAGAGGCCGTTTTAATGCTAAGATTCTAAGAAGAATTTCATCACTGATTTGAATTGTTACCTTAACCTCCCAATTTTTGTATATGTCATCGCTTTAGTATAGCTACTTTATTACCTTCAGCCATTATATTGATTGAAAGAATTAATCCTTGTATACTGATAATTTGAAAGAAGGCCAGTCTACCAGCCATGGTTTTTAAAAATCAAACAGAATTTCAAACAAAATACAATCCAAGATTACACTACATTATTACCAAAGTTCATGATCCGAGACAAAATACCTGGAAGTCCAACTGCGACTTTCTTGCTTCATCGCCAAATGATTCTTGCAGAGCATCAGAAATAGTTCGTAGATCTGCTCCCTCAGGAAGAAATCCAAGGGAAAGAAAGTCATTTGCCAAACCCATTGAGTCGCGATTAACGAAGTGTACAAGCTGCATCAAAACAATCTTTTATTACATTTATAATGTTACACAATCAAATAAGTTGTTAATTGCACATAATAGCAGTAGTAGAGACAATTAGAGAAGTAGCAAAATGTCATAAAAAATCTAAAAATTCTACCTGTATCCTGTGTAACCATTTGGTACTAAACAACATATACTACCACATATAAAGGCCTGTGTGTTTTAATCATTTTCAGGACTGCCAAACATCAGAGCTAATCGCAATTCTCAAGGGATTCCATTATTCTTTTGGTAAAATTTATACCAAACTTCCCAATCATAATGGCCATAAAACTAGTGATGTGCCTAAAGATTATTTTCTTCCTCTTCTTTTATTTCACTCACGTCCTAATAAAATTGGATCACAAGGACCCTCATATCTTAGATCTACCCTACTGACATTGTTTTTGCAACAATTACAAATACATGACTAAAATACATGTGTGCTAAATAGTAAATACCAGGTCCAACATTGAACAATAAACCATGACCAGGTGCCGTTACTCCATGAATCTATTGAGAATGAACACTTTTATCACCAAAGCAACATCTTGTATATGGGGTGCATGAATAATTATTTCCAAATTTTCCTCACTCATCGTATGATGCATATTTATTATCACTCAATAATCACTTATAAAGCCAACAAACTTTCCAGAGAGGCTATCGAATTATTAATACGACAAACTAGAAGCTTCATGTCTCAATAGTTTAATCCCAGATATCACTTAACTTTCCTACGGTCTATAACACAAAGTATGCCTTTATTCTTGCAGTGTTATGAGATATACTTAAAGTATGAATTTTTTGCAGACGGAACACATAAGTTTAGCTATTAGCACCTCTAATGATATATATTTCTTCCTGCTAAGGGATATTAACAGTGTTATCCACAAAATCTGTTTTTGTGGTTCCTGGTCAAAGAAGGTCTTCTTTTATCACTCTTTTAATGTGAATCCCAAGAGTTAACCATGTTTTTTTATCCTGTTGTTCCATCCCAAATTTTAGCTCTTAGGTTTTTGCAGTACACTGAAAAATAATCTAGTTGGAATGTTCCTCAAACACCTTGAAAACACCCAGAAATCACCCAACTTGTTTTATAAACTACAATATAGCTATATTTTTGAAATCAGAAAAACAAATATAACAAACTGTTAATGACACCTTGATGGTTCTGAAAGTTTTTGTATGTTTGGCATGTTTTGAAGTTTATACAGGTTCATGATGTTGAAAATGAAAAATACAGTACACTCTGGTCAAAGGAAAAAGAAACAGTATAGCAACCATATAAGTAATCATAAATAATAATCACCAAATTTAAGCAAAATAACCACCAGACGGCAGGGATGATTGATAAAGCATCAAATCAGAACTTGTATATCGGAAATGAAGGAACAAGTCAAACGTGGACATAAATGCTGAGGATTTGCACTTGCAAACAGATCGCTGTTTCATGTATAGTGTCTACAATACACTTTTAGTTCTTTCGAATAGACTTGGAACCTAAATATTGAAGCCCAGGACACATTACATCAAAATAAGTCTATCAATAACAGCAACAGATTTCAGATATCAGACTCTAAGCAACACAAAAAAGAACAACATACCGTTCGAATGAGGCCTACTCGATACTGCTGTGGAATATTTCCCATCATACCAAAGTCAAGGTATGCAAGTGATCCATTTCTGATAGCAACAAGATTTCCAGGGTGTGGATCAGCATGGAAATAACCCTCTTCAAGCAATTGTCTCAATGAGCAATAGACACCCTATCAAAGCAAATTAAGTTATTAAAAGCCAATTTGAAGTGAGATTAAATGCAACAACAACAATTCCAGAGCCATTCATCCACTGCATTAATTAGCACACTAAATTCAATGTCAACTTACAGAAACAGCAAACTGCTCACATAAATCTAGACAGGTGCCTGATTAATGCGATGCAATCAAAACCTAATATACAACTCATAATTATGCATGAAGAAAAAGGCATTACAAAGAATTATTTTCTATATGTTATCCAAGTGTGATACCACTTTTTTTGCACACAAAGTAAAATGCCAATAACATCCCATGCAATAGATGCATATTAATTCATTCATCATGTGATACCTCAATCATCCATGACCCAAATGTTACAGATTTCAAAGTTAGTCTACAAGCAATCTTATGTGACTTCTGATACATAAGAAAAAATGATTCCTAATCAGATACCTGATCAACGAGTTGTCGAATATTCAAGTTAGCTTCTTTGACTCCTTCGCTATCTGTCAACTTAATGCCATCTATCCACTCCATTGTAAGGACAGACTTACGAGTGAAGTCCCAGTAAATTTTTGGTACCTTTACCTGGCTTTTTCTTTTATTCTGAAGACCATCACTAGAGGATCTCTTCCTTCTCTTATTATTGTATCCTCCAAGTACCTGATATTTTAAGGAGCTTTCGTAATCTGAGAAGAAAACTTTCAGTTACATGGACATGCTGTAAAAATATTCAAGCTACTGAATCTAGTTGAACATTATTATCAACAATCATCTCTCTCTCTCCTGTACAAAAATTGAGCTACATATCTCGCCCAAAAGAAAGCCTATGCATTGCTTCTTTGAGTGGAATAAGTTATATGAGCTAAATTACTATTTAGTAAGATTGTGCAAGAAAGGACTGACAAAAAGAATCTATATGTATGTACGAAAAAGTATTTACAAACATGAAAAATGTAAGTAAAATGTTTTACAAAACTAGAGTGAACTAGCTTGTTCCTAGTTGAAAGCCGTCAACTGTAGTTTTTTATCTTTTACACTGGTGCTTGTGTTATTAATTCAAAAAATCCAATTCTTCAGAAGTATACTAATTAGTAAAACACACAATTCATATCCTCAAGAGGTGTGCAATTTCAATTTTTAGTTCTGGGAGAGGAGATAACAGAATGTATAAGAGAGGGCATCACCTGAATCAAAACCATAGAGGGCAGCAAAACGTTCGGCATTCTGTGCTTCAAGGATATAATCAATCTCCTCAAACATGTGCATAACCTGTCCATAAAATAATACACAAGTATTCAGTAATGGCTGTTCTGTGACTTGGTCTCTAGTAGTTCATAAAAATGCAGCCAATGGCATAAAGGAAGTGTATCAAATGTATAATTGATCCTGTCCAGAATAAAATAAGACAAAACAAGGATTAGAAAGAATGAAAAATGTGAATTTATAAATATATGATGACCTTTACTGATATTCTGTAGTGTATCATAATGTAATTAAATATGTTATCATGGGATGGAGACTAGTTACGGCTTTAAAAAATTCCAATCAAGTTTCACATTTTTCTTCCCTAATTTAAACAATGTATTTAAGGGTTTCAGCTATTGAAAACCATTGAGATCTAAGGAAATTAGAGGTGCTGTAATGACATAGAGTTGTTTCATTTCACTATTTCCATTTTCCTGTCGATTTGTGGGCAATCACCATAGCTGGTATTTAGTTGTGTTCCTAGGTTTTTGGAAGATATCTGTCCCTGATCTTTTTGTGAAGTTGAGGTCTCCATCACTTACAAGATATTTCATTGTATCATATTTTAAAACTATTATCAGTGTGAAATATAGATCCTAAATTAGCGGTTTTGTCATTTACCAAGGAACGCAAGTAGCTATCTTAGTTAATATAGTAATTAGTAAGTACTACCATGATTTCATCATTGTTTGAAATAAATTATAATGCTTCCAGGTTATGATGGTGTGGATGACTGCTTTTAGTTCTTGGTCAGTGATGGTGTATATTTCTTGTGCATTATTCGTCTTCTTGCTCTTGTATGTCCCTTGTTTGAATTAATGCTTTCAGGTTTTGATGGTGTAGATGACTGCTTTTACTTCTTGGTCAGTGATGGTACATATTTCTTGTTCATTAATTGTCTTCTTGCTCTCATATATCCCTTGTCGGTTGTGCTAGGACAGTTCCTATGGTGATCCAAAATCGAGTTGGAAATTCTCTCTGGTGTGCGATTCTTCCACATGGTAATGTGTTGATCCAATGCAATTAGCTACTGACACTGACATACATAAGGCAGAAAGTTGATGTGTAACAGTAATTGGCTGCCATCTACATATTCTCTTTAATTTACAATGTATACATGACCAAGTACATGCCTACAATACTGTAAATCAGATTTCGCAACCTTATATGCTAGTGCTACTACAAATGTGACTCTTCCCATCCCTAAAATCAGAAGAAGTGTGCAGATGCCTTAGCTTGCATGTTACTGATTTTACTTCTACAAGCTGTTGTAGAACAAGAAGGGTGCTCAAAATCAACTTAGCATACAATTGTAATATTTACTTAAGTACTGGAAATGAAATCAGCACGAAGGAAATGAATAAATGAGAGGCAGAAAACTGATACCAAATGAAGGAATACTCTGGGTTGCAAATGGCTGTCTCCTTAAATCAACTGCAGTCAGCAAGACTAAAAGCCATTACAATGCTGCTCCTTTATTGCTCTGCTCTCCAACTCACATAAACAACTTCAAACTATCTCCTACACTCGGCTTGGAATGCATAGAGCATCCCTTGATACCAATAGACAGAACCAATAAAATTGTATTGCAAGGGCCTAATGTGCATACTTACGCAAAATTCAGGTTACAAACAGTTGCAAATGAACCTAGCACTAGATTCACCTCAATAGTCAGAAGCAGAACTGTTTTTTCTTCTGAGCAAGGCAGTTGTTCTTCACGTTTGTCGTGTTTGTCAGGTGGTATATCTGGCTGACAAATTTGGCAGGTGTTGAATGTACCTGTTTTAAGTTTCTTTACTGGAAGCAAGTTCAACATGTGCCTAATTTGACTGCTAAGCCTATTCCTCAAAGCTGGAAGAGTCTCTGAGGATTCAAACCATCCACAAAGCATCCATTAACTTCCTCCAACTCTCTTTCCATGCTTGAATCATTTTTTCCTCATGTTCGAGTCTTTGGCCTCCGTCTTCAAAAGGATGCTTGTTAGTGTTTGAGTCTTGTTTAAGTCTCTCTTAATGGCATACAAATCATAAAGCTGAAATACAACAGATTTCGATTATTTCAGCTGGCCAGTTTCTGATCATATGGCCTGGCCATTGGATGTGGTATAGAAGGTAAAAGGTTTTCATAAAACATATGATGCTAGTATGGGTGCATATTCTACTTCCTCTTAAGTATGTTGAAAGATTCTTGTCGTGTTTATGTCCATTCAAATCTCTTTGTTCTCCTTAGCAATTGTCACATGGTAATGCTAGTATAGAGAATGATACGCAACTCCAATCAGACTTATGGTTTTGTTTCTACAAGTGGGTTTACAGAAGTCTCAAATTACTGTGATTTTCACACGGTCTACCATCATATCTTTGTCTAATCCTATGAAATCTAAATACTCAATCTCCTTTTTGGAGAAATGATGCGGTCGGGCCAAGGGTCCCAATGAAGGGATGCCTAACCTGCAGCCAACAGAGTTACACAAAAGTTTGCACTGAAATGCAACATTCTTTATCAATTAAAAGAATATGTAATCTGGTTTATAGAGTTAGACTGCGGAGCCATCATCCTATGGCTTACACTCTTTAAACTATCCTACCTATTCCAATGGAGCTCTATGGGTCTCCACCATCCTCTCTATCCAATCCTCAGATTTGGATCTCTCCTTTCTATCTTGAGGTTTCCAGCTCCTTGCTCTCAGAAGCTCCCTCACACATTTCTCATGTCAGCCTTCTCTTGGCTCGAACTCCTTCTGGTTTAGAGCCCTCCCACTCTATGGCTTCCTTTGGATATACTCTCTCCCTCTCACCACTCTAGCTACTCCCCGCTCAACAATTAACTTGCTTTCCCTGCAGATCTCCCTGTATCTCGACCCCTCGAGATCTTCCCACATGAATGGATCCACTTCCCTATCAGTAGTGCCTTTGTTAGGGATCTGATCTTCCCTTGAGTTGCACACCACTCCATGTCAAATTGGAATCCATGCAGCCAATCTCCGCATGACATGTGTTCCTGAAAGCTTATCCTTTGCATCTTGGTTCAGTTCCAAGATTCTCGGAGTCCCAATGGTCAACTCAAGTTTTGTGCTTTATGCATCATTCTTGCGCAACCCCTTAATCTTGGCATGCTCTCGTTCACAATCATATGTTCTTTGCACGTCTTGTTCCACCCGTAGTCTTGAGCCTCGTGTTTACTTCCTACGCCTCAACTAGACCCTTCCATCCATGTCTTTTACGCATAACTTCTACTTTGCCTTTCTCCACCAACGGTTTTCCACAAGGTTGTTGCATACTTGTTTTTGTGCAACTTCTTGGGAGTTCCCTTTATTGCACATCCTTCTTGACTCTTCTTTTGCCCTCAACCTCCGTTTGATCCATATTTCTTTCTACCTGTGCACTTCTCTTCATATGCTTGTGCCTTCTCAAAATCTTGTGCAATATTCTCATGCACACTCTATGCCTTCGCTTTCAAGACAACTCTCTTCTTCCTTGCGTCCTCTGCACAAATCTCCTTCAAGCTCCTTTTTCTTGCGCCATGTGCACACCCCATTTTTGTGTTGTCCTTCCTCATTCGTGCTACTCATGGCTTGCCAAAATCCTACCTCCAAGCTTCAACTCCAAGCTTTATGACATTCATGCACATTGATTCCTACACTCTCTAAAGAGCTCTTAATGTTTGTCCACTAATGATATCAATGCGCAACTTCTAAGTTGGTTAATCCTCCTACATCAGATTGCCCATATAACTAAAATTGTAAACCCCTACTTACAAGTAGGGGTGAAATGGTAGAACCATCATTTTGGTCATGAAGACTAACGACCACAACTTTCCCTTATTCCTACTATGACTAGGCTCTACTATCTCTTCTTTCTTCCCTTTGACTCCCCCTAGGTCATAAATCATCCTCCTCTCTTTTTCCACATGCTCTTGTGAGACGATGCTAACTAAAGTCTTAACACCTCCAAGTGTTTCTTCCTCCTAAACACTTATGCACTTCACTCCATCCTCTAATAACCTTTTGCTCTAGTTTCTTCTCTTCCTTGTCTTCCTTGAGATGTTGTTACGAAATCATATTGTATCATCTCCTCTCTATGCCTTCTCTACGGGAGTCTTGCATGGTACTAATGTTGCCTTTTCTCTTCTCATTTTCACCCTCTCTATGCCTTCTGTGAGGGAATCTTGCATGGTACTATTGTTGCCTTCTCTCTTCTCATTTTCACCCTTCTCTCCTTTTCTTCCTATCTACTTCCTTCCAACATACTCCTTTCTTCTCTCTATCCTTGCGTAATCAAATTTGTGCCCTTTGACTAATAGCATTAGTCACTTCATGTCAACTTCAAGTTGTCTCCCCCATCATCCATTGTTCTGCACACCATGATCTTTGCGGCTTCCTTTGCTCCACACTTCTCATCTTTGGGTTTGATACCCCTCTCCACTCTTCTCAGCTTCGGGTTGATAGCCTTCTCCACTCTTCTTCAGTAGCACTTCATGGATGCCTTGCACAATTGATCTGTGCTTCCCTCATCATCTCCAAGATGATCTTCTCCCCTTGCCTCTTCATGTGGCAATACAAGGTGGTATGTGCAACTAATCTTCCACAACTGTGACCAACTTCGGGTGTGTCCTTATCCTTACCAACTTTTCTTGACCAAAATCACAATTGTGCTCCCCACTTCTCTCTCGAGGCCTCCACAAGTCCTTTATTTTGCTATGATGTAGGCTACTCCTACATTCATCTCTTCTTGCGCATCTTCATGTGTTCTTTAAAGAGTTGTATCTTCCTTCTCTCCTCCTTCATCCCATTCCTTTGGGACAAATGACTAGTCCCGTCTATTCCTTGCCAATATTTATGCACAGCAAGTTGCTTCCCCGTGGGAATCACAGTTGAGGAGGTCGTCCAAGCCAAACTCATGGAGGAACGCACTAGGTGTGAGCGTGAGCTGAATCTCAAAGGAAGGAGGCTTCCCTCATCCCAATCGTCACAGGACCCCTTAAAGGTTGGGAATTCTTTCGTCAAATGATACTTTGGGTATCTAAGGATATTCACCTAGAGCGTGCTTGGCTCGGTTATGAATCTACCCTCTTCCTTTGGTTCAGGTCAGCAGCAGATAAGCTCAAGGCTCTTAGGGCCAAGAGGTTGTTATTTTCCCTCCCCTAATAAGATCTTCCTTGATGAGGATCTTACCAGGGTCACAGGTAGCCGAACACAAACACTCCAGAGATCTAGTTATGGCAGCTCGAAAAGTAGGGAAGTGGGAAGTTATCAGAAACCTCCGAGCAGTAATCAGAGACACTTTCCCTCTTAGATGGGAGTCTCATCCTAGGTCTTCTAAATGACGGGCCATGAGGGGTTGCAGCTGAGCAAAGGCATGACCACTAGATGTTGGAACGGAAATGGCTCCTTTTGGTCCTCATCGGGTCTTATTCTTGATGTTCTTAGCTCCGCAGACATCCTCTCCATCACAGAGACTCATGAGAGTCCAGTGCAGCCTCTTCTTGATATCACGAGTTGTCATTGGTACTCTGCGCACAGGCAGGAGACTAGGAACTCGGGTGGCGTCAGAGGTTCTAGAGGGTGGCCTGCTTGTACAGAGATTCGCTCCAGAGCAGGATCTCTTTGGTTGCCAGAGACGAGTTTGTCAAGTTCTTATGGGTTCCTATTCAGGGTGTGGGTCCCCACTATAGGGATATCTACATTGTAGTGTGTTACTTCCCTCCGACATCCTCCCTTTATGCCATTCATAATGGTCCCGATGGTGATCCCTTTACCGACTTGTATGACAATATTGCCTAATACTCAATGGTCGGAGAAGTCATCCTTCTGGGTGATTTCAATGCCCGCACCAGAGCACTCCAGGTTCCTATTCATGACCGCGCGGAGGATATGTTCTGCACTCAGACAGTTGATCCAGAGACAGTGGGCTTGCACAAGACTTCAAAGGATGATTCAGGGCCTCTCACTGCTTATGGTCGACACCTCTTGCAGCTTGGAGAATCATATGAGCTAATTATCCTTGATGGGATTACCTGTTTTCTTGATTCACATCTCTTCACTTGTCGACCGCATGGTGGTGGTGCGAGTGTGGTGGATTATGTCCTTTCCAGCCAGAGATCCTGATCCTTGTCACTGATCAGCCACTTCTCTATTTCTTCCATACACCCCCTTCCGATCCCTATGCTTTCCTAGTTCTCTCTGTGTCCCACCTTTGTCGACATTCCCCCCCTCCCATATGTCACTGCTCCCCCCCTTCATGGCCTGTCCTCGTACCACTTTTTGTTTCAGACGAAGGGGATCCTGATACCTTTTCCTCCAACCTTCGACAACTTGTCCTCCATGAGTCCCAGTTCTTTTCTATGGATAATGTTGCTGCCAAATACACCCTCCTTTCCTCCATCATCTGGGAGGCCTCCCTCATGTCCTTTCCTAGTTCCACCCGACCTTCCTCTGCCTCCCACCAACGGAAAACTTGTCCTATGAACAAATGGTATGATGACGAGTGCAAAATCTTCCACAGACAGTTACAGCATGCCTTTAACCAAGCCCATCCCTCCTATCCTACCTTGAAAGCCTCTTATCATTGTCTCCTTCGCCGAAAAAGACGCCTCTTCATCTCTTAGCGTAGACAAACTTTATGTGAGTTTCTTCGGCACTCTCCTAAGCATTTCTGGCACACCATGTTCCCCCGCCATTCATCTCTTCCCTTTGACCTTAATCCCAATTCCATGTTCTCTCACACCTCCAGTCTTTATGATATTCCTAGACAGCCACATATCCAGGTTGACAAACCACCTTCCTTGTGCCACCTTTTCACCTACACTACAATCAAAGAGGCAATCAGGGTGATGAACTATAGCAGGGCAGCGGATGAGGAGGGATTCCAAGCGGAATTCTTCAAACTTGGTCAAGGGGTTCTTTGTAGTTATTTGACTGACCTCTTCAATCACGTGGTTTGCTCGGGTTTTCCACTATCTTGGTCACATCATATCATTCACCCAATTCACAAATCGGGTCCCAGCTCTGACCCTAACAACTACAGGACCATTATGGTGGGTCATACATTCTCCAAACTTTATGCTACAGTCTTACATATGTAGTTATCCGAGGAGTTAGAACGCAGGAACCTTAGAGCCAAGGGGCAAGCTGGTTTTCATCCTGATCACCAAACTACTAACCATATCTTCACTCTCTGGGCCATCATTGAGGAGGCATGTCATCGCTCGTCGAAGGTCTATTGTTGCTTTGTGGATTTTCGGAAAGCCTTTGACTCGGTTCCACGTGATGCACTTTTTCAGAGACTCCCTGACATTGGCATTTTCGAGACCCTTCTCACGGCCATCATGCACCTGTACGAGACTGTTTGGGCTGCCTCCCACACCTCCCAGGGAGAGTCAGAGTTCATCAAGAGTACCATTGGGGTAAAGCAGGGGTGCCCCCTATCCCCAACTCTGTTTGGGATATACATTGACGAGCTAGAGTCTTTTCTCCATGAGCATATTCAAGATAGTGATGGGTGCCTTCTACACCAAGTTTTGCTATCAATTCTTTTGTTCGCAGATGATGTGGTTCTCCTAGCTTCTTCTCCTGAGGGCTTACAGAGACAGTTAGATGCCTTAGGCTTGTTTTTTGATCTTCGGCAGTTGATGGTTAACCTAGGTAAAACCAAGGTTATGGTCTTCAATGGTTTGAAGACCTCACATCTCCACTTCTTCAGGGGTGCGGAGATTGAGATTACCAGCTCTTATACCTACTTGGGGATTTTGTTCTCTGGCCCTCGTTTCAGTTTGAGACAGGCCCTCCAGCCTCGTGTCAATAAGGGCTATGGGTCCTTAGTTCTTCTAGAGAGACAGTTCTTCCGCCATCACTTTCAGGACATCTCCTCCAAAATGTCCCTCGTGGACCCCCTCATCAGACCCACGGTTCTCTACGAGTTCTATTGCTTGGGGACCCTCTTTGCTGGGTACTGACTGGGCCTTCGTCGAGAGGGTCCAAACACTTCTCCTTCGCCGTTTCATCAGGTGTAAGCAAACTGTACCCCAACACATTATTTTGGCAAAGTTTGGAGCCCATCCTTTCAAATTGGAGACCATATTTGACTTGGTTTCTTTCTTACACCGCATTCAGGGCTTCGCGGACACTGTCAAGGGGTAGGACAGGTACCCGTACTTGGCATACTGTTCATCAAAGGCTATTGCTCTTTCAGACTCCCCATGCCGGGGTCGCGGTTGGTTTGCTGAGGTCTTCAAACATTTGTGGGCAATTGGTATTCAAATGGACCATCTTCCACCTTTTCGGTACTCCTTGGACACACTGAGCCACCTTCTGCCTACTAAATAGGAGATGAACAAGATCATCAGAGAGGATATTTACAGGCAGTTCATCCATACCACTTGGGTAAATCCTCATGGGGGTTTACGTCCCAAGATGGCCTTTTATGCTGAACATTTCTTGGAGTTGAGGGGTGGTCTCATTATCCGTCCTCAGTACACCCTTTGGCACTGGATGCATGCCCTTCGCATCCCCCTTGGTCAGTTCAGGGTTGGTTCTCATAGACTCCGTTGTGAGACGGATCACCACCTTGATCGTTCGGACAGGATTTTCCAGCTGTGTAGTCTCCAGGAGACCGAGACGGAAACACACTTCATCTTTCAGTGCCCCATTTACTACGAGATCAGAGGGAGGTTCCATTGTTTATTTAGGAGGATGCAGGATCTTTCTAACTTCTTCAGGTTTGAGGATCAGAGGTGCCTGGCTTTATACTTATAGGAGGCTTTGAAGCTACGTGAGCACACTCTTCAGCAACATCCTAGACCGAACTCTACCTAGCGAATCACTTCTTCACAGTATTACCTTCGGAGAGAGGCACTAAGCGCCCTTGTGAGACCGACCCCGCTTCTTCCTCCATATTGGTTCGGCCCAGGGAAACCATCCATGGTTCCCCAAGCCATCATAGACATGCTCGTACTAGGTCTGGCCTCAGGAGACAGACTAGATCCACCAGGCATCAGAGGGATAGTATTGTGTCCAAACAGTGGCATAGTAGGTAGACTCTCTCTTCGGTGGGTCGGCATTTTATCCTCAACTTTTTCCAGTCGGCCTCAGATGTTAGGAGAGATGGATCTACCATTCCTTGATGGGCTTTCCTCTTTTCTTCTCCTTGGTCATCTTTCCCCCTTTCTTCCTCTCACTTGTATTTCCACCCCCATTTTGGGTGCATGTGGTTTCTCCTTCCGGTTGACCACCTCTTCTGGCTTTTGTACTTGTCTTTCTCAGGAACTCTTTGGTTTTCCCGCTTTGTATCGGTGCTCATTGTTGTCTGCAGTCCCTTTGACCTACTTTTGTGGTCATTTGTTGGACATTAATCTCCAATGCATCTTCATGTGCACCTCACCAACCATCTATGCTTGCACTTCCTTGTTCATCGCAATGCACTTGGTTCTTTGACATAGCACTCATCACCTTGTATCTCCCAGTGCTTCTACAATGTCATCCTTCTCTCTAGCTAGTTCTTGCACTAGCTCTTCTTCCTTGGCCATGTCTACTCTAACATGTGTCCCTTTCTCATGGTGTCTCAAGGCTATTTCATTTCGAGCACAAGAAAAATTTTCCTCTACATCTTTCTCTAGGTAAATATGTGCTCCTTTCTGCGCTTTCTTCAGGGAAGTCTTCTTGTAGCAAAAGTTCTCTTGAACGCTAGCTTCCTCTGGTTCAACTTCCATCTCCTCCAGATCCTCCCCTATGAAGGTCTCTTTTTCTAAGGATCGCACACAACCCTTCTTTCCCTTGTGATGTTCACATGGAAAATTTTCTCATGCCTTTCCCCTCGAGAAAACTTCCTCCCCTATTTCTTTATGTCTCAAGACTTCAGGTCTATGCAACCACTTTGGTTGATCCTCCAGATGCAACGCCTAACTTAGGTTTTTGGAGATCATCAAATCCCAATCCTTCACATGCCCTTGTCTTGCCTTTCTATATTCTCCTTTCCGTAGTTGAGCAAAAAACATTATGGCAAAAAAAAGGCTGCAACATTGTGTCTAATGGGTGGACAAATGAGAAAAATGCACTTTGATTTATTTTCTGGTGGCTTCAAGTGGCAGTTGGTGTTTTCCTAAAGTCGATTGATGCCTCCCACTTTGTGATATGTTGGATGAGTTGGTGATGGAAGTGGATGAGAAGAATGTCATCCAATTTGTCACAAGAAATGCACGAGCATATGTAGCAATAAGGACACTATTTGAAGAGAGGCACCCTACACTTTGGACCCCTTGTGCAGTTCATTGTTTTGATCTCCTACTTGAGGGCAAAGGAAAGATGACATGGATGAAAAAAGTGGTTGAAGAGGCAAGAAATATCACAAAGTTCATCTACAATTACCTTGGGGTGTTAATCTTGATGAGAGAGCAGACCAATGAAAATGAGCTTTTGCAAGTTAAGGACACACGATTCGCCACAAACTTCGTCACAGTCCAAAGAATGCAATTTAACTAGCATCTTTTAGACAGATGTGTGTGAGTACAAGTGATTAGATTTTTCCTCTACTAGGAAGGCCAAAGGGAAAAGGGTTGTGAAGACCATTTTTTATGATGTGTTAGCAAAGCACATAGATGAAATCCTTAATGTAACCTTAAACTTAACTATTTTTATTTATAATATATTTTTTACAATTTTTTTGGTTCATTTTTCTCTTAATTTTGATTATGAAAGCATGCATTATTTTGTTTTAGGTGTCAAAGCCTTTGGTTAGAGATCTTTGCGTGGCCCATGATGAAAAACATTTAATGGGTTATTTGTATGAGGTCATGGACGTGGGCAAGAAGACAATAGCAAATTATTGTGGTCAAAATAAAAGAAAATATGAACCCATTTAGTGCATAATTGGTCGGAGATGGAACAAACAACTCCATCCACTTATACATGCAGTGATCTACTACTTGAACTCTGAGTTTTCCTACTCCGATTGATTTAAGGACGATGAGGAATTTACAAATGGTTTCAACACATGCATAGAGAGGTTGATCCTTGACATAGACATTAGAGATGTAATTCTTGATGAGCTGCAGATTTATATGAGTCCAAAGGGGAGGCTATTTTTTTGCTGAAATGAGTTCGAAGGAGAAACAATCAACAACCACATAAAAACAAGGTCATTAATTTTTAGTCTCGTTTCTCGAAGATACTAGACTTCTTTCATTTATTCAAACCTAGTTGACTTATAAAAATATAAAAGGTTTACTGTCCTATTTGCATATTTTCAGAGGCTGGCCATATGCATTTTGTGACATCCGTGTGGTTCTTTTGAGTGTGAACATAATTGCAGCATATGTTTAAAGTTGCTCACACAAATAGCGCAACAGGTAAACAACACAACTCCTCTATGACCTTGTTTTTGTGCAATACAATCCTAGACTTCAGATAAGACAAATGGAGCATGATGCAATTGACTCGGCTGATATTGATCCATATGCCGACTGGATTGCTAAGATTGAGGGTTTGGATCCGCAGCCCATGTTTACTGAGGAGGAGATAGAAGAGTTAAAGAGGGGAGCAGAGGAAGTGATAGTGTTAGGGCAGCAGAGACACAGAAGCCTGAATCGTTGGTGAGGATGCAGATGATATTGTTGTTGAGGAGGAATCTTTACCTTCTACTTCCAAGGGGCAGAAAACTAGGCGCTGGAGACAATATTCATATTTGATGCTAGTATATTTTGGTGCATTTATGAATTATGACTTTTCTATAACTCTATGAGCATTGTATTTTGTACTTTGTACTCATTTTTCAGTCTAAAACTGGGAATTGTAATCTTTTTTTGGACGAAAATTAATGGAAAATATATTGTGTTCTTTACATTAATTTTTCATGTCATTTAAGAGTTTTTTTATATGTTATTTAAACTTATTTTAAGAATTTATATTTTTTAAGTAGCGATACAGTAGCTGAGCCCTAGTCAAAATTTTGTGGCTGCTGAGTAATTTCCAAGTATGAGTTTTTTGAACTATGGTTTGAAGAGCATTTTGAAAAGCAGATATATGAGATCTCAAGATTCTGCAATCCATAATTGTTTAAATATAAGAGCTTCCAGACAAAAACTGCATAAATAGTTTATATCAACATTTCAGGTCACACTTTGTAAACCGTCATCAGGCTGGTCCATCCTGATGATAGATCACGAAGTAACCCAAGGGCCAAAACATTAATATAGAAACTCTTTTTATGCAGGTTTTATACAGTTCTTTTGTTCATTGTAAATATTAGTTAATTTTATGATACTACTCTTTTAAAAGTAGTATATTTGTGAAATTTCATTTAGCATTTTCACTGTGATATATTTAAATCTTGTATATAAGTTGTTTGTGTGTGACAGTGACAAATCCCACGAGAATCCTTAACTTTAAGAATCGGGCAAATCACTTAGAGCTGAAACTGCATGCACAAACTTTGACAACCTTGCAAATATCAAATTTCATACAAGAAAAAAAACAGTTATGTTAGACAACTCAACCATGTGAATCTCCTCAGAATAAGTTCAACATAAAATATTTTATGATAACTCAAACCTCTATGTTTCCCCAAGGCATCAAGAAGATGCATCATGGGAACACACAAGTGGAAAAACAAACTCTTTTTCTTATAGAAATGCAATTTTTCAATCACAACATAAGTTAGGTGCCCCACTATTTGGGGAAAAAACACCAAACTTATAGCAGATAGGATGCTAGTATCCTTCTAATAGTTCCCTAATGAGTTGTAAGCATATAAGCATATATATACATTCATGAAAATCACCTTAGATCTATTTTATGTTGATTAGAAGGCAAAGGTCAAGAGTCAATCTAACCATTTCATTTACTGCAGATAACAAGTCTCCCCGGGCCTTTGTGAACCGCTTCAGTTGGCCCCCAATCATGTGTATAAGATGTGCATCGAGGGCTAACATCAATGCCATCCCAGGTCTCTGTACTTTGACAGCAACAAGCTCTCCAGAATGCAGATGAGCTGCTTAAGTCCCCCAATAAGAACAATTATTCAGTCATCTAAATCGCACACAAAATCAAGAGCACGTGAATCTTTCCTGAATCCCCTCCCACACCACACACTAGCTCTAGCATCTTCAAGAAAACCAACAAAGGGATTAAATGTTTCAAACAATCAAACTACTCCTCACCTTTATAAACCTGTCCAAGTGATGCAGCAGCAACAGGCTCTGAACTGATATCAGCAAAAAGCGTAGAGATTGGTGCCCCAAGCTGGGACTCAATCGATTGAATTGCCAGTCTACTAGAAAATGGCGGTATTTGGTCCTACCATCATGGATAAAGGAGAGAGTCCATAACAAGGAGCATAACAGTTGATACTTCATAATAAAAAATTAGATTATTAAATAATGAATCAATGTTTAGGGAGCTACTGATAATTGAGCTTCAAGTGATTGGTTCCAACAAAATCTGCATAATTGTTTCTTATAAATATCAAGGAATCGACCATAAACAGACTAATATCTGTACAATTCAAGTCTTTTGTAATATGTCGCATTTCACCCAATTCATGGAATGCTAAGCAGGAAAAGTTGACACTAAAAGAAGTTTGGGTCCTTAAAAATTGTTACAAACCCCCTTCAAATTTCAATGCAAAATGTTTTTCCTTGACCATGTGTTTAACTTCAGTTGAGTGATTTACTTGCTACACTAGTTGTAATCCATAAGTGAATGTATGGAATCTGTGTTCCAATATAATTTTACTTATCAACCACGCACCAAGTCTTTTGCAGGCAACCATGTTAGCCATTCATTTGTAAAGTAATTCAACTGACCACCACAAGCTAAATCATCAAGGCCGAAAACCAACAAAGAAAGACAATAAATAGTGCACCTTTACAAACTACCAGTCCTGAGAATATTTGATTTTTTACCTTAAAATTAGAGATAGCAATCCCAAGGATATTTAATATTTTAGGTTAAAAATTAAAATTAGCTATGGCCTATGACTTGATAAAAGGAAGGGAACACAAATGAATGTCTTCAAAAACTAATGTTTCTCCGCATCAATGCATTTATTTTTCAGCAATTTCTTCCTAAATTTATGAAAATTCAGATACTTCACTCTTGAATACATGATAACTCCATTTTTCATTTACTGCCCAACCCTTCTTCAAGGAACAATGTAATCATTTGTGTGATACTTTGAGATGTTAAATTAATGCACATAGCACTTGTCTCAATTTATATGGAACTATTGATATTATTGTATATATGTTTCAATAGCATGCATCCTTCAACTTTCAAAATCATCATAGCATATAAGGAGCTGTACTTGTTTCTGATAATCAATGTCAGTCTTCATACGTACTTGTTAGTCCATTAGCAAATTGTGTCCAGTGATTTATGCAATATTGGACTTAGACACTAGATGTTCTATTTCTGCAACTCCAAAAATAATACTCCATATCTTGCAACTTTACCACTCTAGCCTGTGAATGCAATTTTCTGATATTGTTCAATAAGAACAATCTAAACAGGGGAGGATGAAAGAGGGAACTCAATTTCCAAACGAATTGATGAAAGTATAGTTATGGTATAACAAGGTAACTTTATGCAACAAAAATACAATATCCTATACATGTGATCTAGTAATGAAAATTAATAAATATCCTAGCAGCAGTCACCTTTAATGATGTCATGGCCCCTTCTCAAATCTAATCCAGTTAGAAGACCCTTAGCCTATTCTCCATTTCCCATAGGCTAAAGTGGTGGTGCAAGGGAAGTAGTTTAATAACTTAAGTTGTCCAAAAAGTAACTTTAAGTTATATTCATAAAAATGCAACTTTTGTTTTATTATTATAAAAGTGATTATTATTAAAGCAACTCAAAATTTAAGAAAAAAGCAGGGGATTGTTTTAGGAGTGTTTTTTCTTGAAAAGCGTGAAAGTAAAATTATAAAAGTGGGGCGATTGGGCTCATTTGGGGATCACTTTTCAATCATCTATGTTTACATTGTAAGTTTGAGCTTTTGTTTCAGCTTTCAACATCTGAGGACGAAAACCCTCCGGTGAATAAGGCTTGGGGATGAAAACCCTCTGGTCTTGTATGGTGGTTCCTTCAGAGGCTGCATTTGTTTGTAATGTCCCCTTTCCTACGCCAAAGGCCTAAGGGCCAAGTTGATGTTCAAACCGTGGTCATACCCAAGGGGCTGTGGACGCTGGGAGCTATTGGAAAGGGGCCACGTGTTTCTAATATCCTAGTTTTGTGTTTTGGAGTCACTTTTGGACCATGGTGACTTAAAAAAGAAAAAGTAACTTTAGTTACTTTTATTTTATTGGCCCCTCCATGGAATGAAATGCATCTAGCGTTATTGGGGCTCTTTTGCCGTGGAAAAGTATATAAGGAGTTGGGAGAGAAAGGAAAGACACTTTTTGCATACATTTTATTCTCCTTCATGTGCAACTGTTGTTTGCGCATCTTCAGCTTGTGGAGTGAAATCCCACAGGGACCCTAGCTTCGGTGGTGAGAGACCCATCCCTAGCTAGCAGGGCATTCTTCGGTAGTGAGAGATCTACCCTAGCTTGTCATTTTGGAGCCGCCTTCTGGGCTGTGTTTCAGAGATATTATCAGAGGTTTCAAAGGAAGGATTTGGAGGGTTTTGGGGGCATTTGGGGAAGAAACTAGAGGGCTTTCAGATCAGATTTACGGCATCCGTTTGGGCAGGGCTCAGCATCACTTTGAAGGCATCTTCATCAATTTCCAACCCTTTTCCAAACTAGGCGACTTGCAGCCTATATTTGGAGGGTTTCCAGTTGGCCCCTTTCATATCTAAAGGTTGAAATGTCATTTCCTCTATTTGTTAATGTTATTTCCAAAGACTCTTAATTTTTGCTCTTGTATTTGGTGAGTTACGAATTTTAGAAGTTTTCCCGCTGTCTAGGGCACGCTGTAATTTTCTAGCAGCAATGTATTATTCTAAAAATTCCAAAAAATATTTTTCTAGTGTTTATTATTATTAGTGCAAGCTTCCCTCAAAATTTCATGCACTTTGGGCAAATATTTTGGGAGATATCAATTAAATACCATTCGCTGCCTTAGCTGGTCATTTTCTGTAAAAAATCAGAAACTTAACTTTGCTACAATTTTCATATAATTTGTGCATTTTCAAGTGGTATCCCACAAGGGATACTTCATTGTTCTTCAAATCAAGTCAACAATTGAATTTTTGCATTTTTAGAATAATTAAGGAATCATTTGGGTAATTTCTAGATTTGTTGGAATTATCCAGGGCATCATTGGGAGATGACATCATCACTATTTGAGGGGTGACATCACATTGCTGGGCAATTTTGAGGGTTGACGTCACCTCCTTGGGGGATGACATCATCATTTGAAGTTGTTGCAGCCTACCATACTGCTAATGTCATCATTGTGGGATTGCTACGAGTTTCGACATCTTTCCAACCATAATTTAATCTTTACAGTCAGCTATAAATTTGCAATTTATTTGTAAAAATCAGCTAGGGTTTCAGTTGAGAATTTTCATAGTGTCCTTGGCTTTTCCTGAAATTAAGTTCAATAAAATCTGGGTTTGTGTCCATACAGTGTATTGTCATGTTTTCATAATAAAAGGGTAATTTCAGAATTTTTATTTTTTATTTCGTAAGGGTTTTGCTGTAAAAATTTAGATTGTATAAATTTGCCCATAAGGGGACATCACAGTGGTATCAGAGCGAAATTCTTATCAGCCTGTGAGATGATGCTAGAGGACACCAAGTATTACCAAAGAAGAACTCCAGGAAAAAATGCCATGGGAGACGAAATACAGAGAGCTCCTCTTTCAGATGACATGAGTTTTTTTGCAGGAAATACTCATCCGGAATAAGAGGGATATGGAAAGAACCCTCCAAAACACCTTGAGGGAATCCATGACAGGGTAAGTGCAAGCCTTGCAAAATATTAACCAGAACAAGGAAAATCAGGGAGAGGGAAGCTCTTCAGCCCATGAAAGGACTTCAATTAATACTCCTTCCAAGACTTTTATAGCAAAATTTCTACAAAAGGAAGAGGAGCAGCTAGATGAGGTAGAGACGCAAACCCACATAGGTTAGATTGTATTAATTTTCCCATAAGGGGACATCACAGTGGTTAAGGGGGGTGTAATATTATATTTTTTGTATTTGGAAATATAAGCCAAAATGGTGTGACTGCTTGACTTTGAACTCACCATTACATGTTGTAGCCTTTTCTTTTGCGTATTACCTTCAATCCCAAACCTACAGTGCTAAATGATGAGGGTTCCTCTTCACCTTCTTTAGATAGAATAACAGCCTATGGATATCATGTTTTGTAGAATATTAACAATAATAGTAAAATATATGTACATATTTAAATGTCATCGTGTGCCTTGTAGTTCTATGATCATTGCTTGTTAGTTGCAGAATAATTCTGATTGTTAAAGTGTTTCTAGTTCCACTATGAGAGATGCCAATTTCCCGAAACCTCTTATATCTCCATTCTTATATTTTTCCCTTCTATTACATCACACTATACTATCCCTTCAAATAATGCCATCCCCCATTCATCCATTCAAAAACCCTTTATACAATTACAAAAGAGGTGACCCTTATATAGAATGAATGATAAGCTTGCAAACTGTTGGAATGTGTGCTTTTACAAAAGAGGTGACCCTTATATTTTGCATGGTTTACCCCCTTTATAGATTGTATAGCTAGGCATGACGTATAGTCCAACAAGTTTAGTGGGGTCGTGGGTATTACCCTGGCTGGTGGGTTTGGGGGTACAACGACCATCTAATCGGAGGTTCAAGGGCTGGCGTCTAAGAATTTTTTTTAGAAAATGTGCATGTGCTTTTATACCTGTCATATTACATGGGTGGTTTTATGGGAACCATTATTGATGGTCTTTTTGGCCAATAGTTTAACGTGGAAATTCGAAGTACATTATAGAATTGTAAATGGTTGACTTAATGCAATAAAAAAGGAGGTTAAGGTTTTTTCTCAGAAGGGTTTTCTAGGTAAAATCTTGTGTATTGTGTAATCTTGTGTAAAACCATTTTGCTAGAGGAAGCCAACAATGTTATCATGTGCTTAATTTTGTGTTTATTTCTTTAATTGACATTGTATTTGTTGGTGAGCCTAGTGCCCAACAAAAAATTAGAAATAAAAAGATAATGGTGAGCATGTAGGCTCCAAAAAGAAAAAAGAAAATAATACTAAAGCAAATCTAATTGTGGTCGGCCTCATTTGAGAGCCCCAAGACTTGGCGCCACCCTCTTATTATAAATAGAGGTTGTTGGCATTAGTTTAGGACATGTTTTGGAGATTATTCTTATTTTAGTGAAAATTGGCTAGTGTGGCCTTTTTACTCTCTCTCAAGGACGAAACCCCTTGGGTTGAAGATCTCTTCCAAGGACAAAAACCCTTGGTTTGGAAACTTGTGAAGGACGAAAACCTTTCATGAGGTTTTGATTGTGCAAGCTGGTTGGAAAAGCAATAAAGGATCTTTCTCTTGCATTTGTGGTCTTCTTGGTGCAATATTATGTTTATTCATAGTGGGGTGACCCACTTTGGTGTGGAAATTCGGTATGTGTGATACTAACTTGATAAATCTGAAATTAATAGCTTATTCTTCATAATTTATAAGGTCAATATCTCGAGTTTCTTGATTTTTGGTGCTTCCTAAGTTGAGTTATGAATTTTTAAATATAACACTGAAGACAAGGGTTTCGTGAAATTCATATCTCCATATCTAGGGTATTAAAAATTAGGTTTCTTGCATTATATGATTGTTGAGATATGTTATAATTTTAGAGACTCAAGTGAAGTTGATTGGAAGGGTTTTGAAGGCACGAAGAAGGGGTTGAAACCTCAAAACAGGTCGCTTCCCTAGAAAAGGGTTTAATTTGCAAGTTTACAAGTTTATAACAGCAGCTCTATAATCTGATTTGTGAGCTTTTGGTCATTTCATGAGTCCCCCTAAAAAGGGACATTACAGATTGGTTACATGAGCATAAAGAGCCCCAAAAAACCACAGATAAAACAAGACCAATCCAACTCAAAAACCACACGAACCCACGCAAAAGCCTCAGACCTACACACAAGTAGGAATAACAAGCAATTCAACAAGTGACAAGAACAAACGAAAAACACAAAAGATGTTAAAACAAATAGTGCACAGTCAACTGACCAAACGCCCCCAAAGGGTTACCAAAAAAGTAAATGAAATTTAGAATGGCAACCATGACTCAGTCATGGTGCCAGCATTGTACTCCAACAAAATGGAACTCGGGATCAACAAAAAATCCTCCTTAGATAGTTGATCGGCAATTGTATTCAATTCTCTATAGACATGAGTGAACTTAATGTGGTTGAACATAGTGCAGATCTCTTTAAGTTGTTCAACTAGAGCTTGGAGCGCCACACACTGAATAATATGGAGTTGGACATTATTCATCCATTTAATTACTAGTTGGGAGTCTTCATAAACATGTAGTTGTAAGATTTCCTTGACCACACCAATTTTCAAAAGTGCTCTAATAGCCATTAGCTCCACAAAATTATTCGCACGAGTCCCCACATTTGGTTTAAATTTAATGTAATGGCTGTCACCTAAGTGAAGAACACCACTAATACTGCACTTTTGAATGAGCCTTTGACAGGCCCCGTCAAAGAAACTCCAAGGATATGATTTATCCAATAATTTTAAAGGCCCCTTTAACTGATGGTAAATGGAAAACATTTGTGAAGAAACTTGTCACAAATGAATATTTCTATTTTTGAAAATAATAGCATTTCGGCTAGCCATATTCCCTAGATAGCTACAAAGGGAATAATTATATAGACTTTTAAGTTCTTGCCTTTGAAATCAAGTTTCTAAGCATAATTTCACACAGAGCCCCTGCCACAATTTTTTTGCACCAATCCATCTTTCAATGTCACCCCAAATCCATTGTGCAACAGGGCAGCGAAGGAAAAGGTGTTCACTAAATTCATTGCTCTTCTTGCACAGAACACAAAATCTAGGTCCCTGTCCTCCCCTTTTCTGCAAGAAATCCCAAGTGGGGATTTTCTTCCTTAACGCTAGCCACATAAATAGCTGTCTTCAAAGGAGCTTTGACCTGCAAAATTTCTGTCCACCACCAAACTCTATCCTAGAGATCAGATTCCAAACATAGCCTATGACCGATTTTTCCAGAATAATTTCCCCTAGTCATGTTTTCAAACCACAACACTTCATAAGGGAAATTCTTCAAACTAATATGTGCTCGTTCCCGCTCAAACAAAAAACGGTTCCAATGGAAAACAAAAACACCTTCTAATCCAAGCATTTCAGCCAACATCCAGCCTTGGTGCCAAATTTCAATGATCTCATGGTTAGCTATATGATATAACATAAAGAGACCCCTTTCCTGTAATAAAACAATGAGATCACAAAGGACAAAAATAGCTTTTCCGCACCCCATAATTGCATCAACACCCAATCTAACACAAGCTCCGTCACCAACATTCCGAGCAAGAAAGGGCCCAATGAATGGAAAAGCAAGTACCAGAGCCTTCCATTGATTAGACGCCTTTTTGATACTCTTTCTCGAGGTTCTAATCCAATCCGTCATAGTAACAGGAGCAATATATTTTTGAATAATGATTATTTTCCATAAACTATCCTCTGTGATCAAATTCTGAAGGCTTTTAGCAGCTAATGATTTACCAAAGAAGTGAATGTTCTTTAAACCCCATCCACTTTTGGCTTCGCTATAGACTGCCACTTTGTCAGATGAAAACCAAACTTATCTTTCTTGCCCCTCCATAGAAAATCAAAATACAGCTTCATAATCCCATCAAGCACTCCTTTAGGAATGTGAGCTAATGTCTGCCAATAAACAGGAATTGCCTCCAAAACAGTCTTGACTAAAGTTAATTTTCCTCCTCTGGAGAGCCATCGATTGCACCACAAATCAATTCTCCTTTCCATCTTACTGATTAACCATGACCGGTCATTTTTTCCATAACCATCTGGTTTTAAAGTAAAACCAATGTCTTGTTGTCACCCAGAAGTTGCACCCTGATAGTGAATGGTGTGTGTACTCTATCTCTTGTTGACACAATTGGAACACCTCAAGGTTGTGGGTAACCTATGTCTGAGGTGAACTTCCAGAGAGGGCAGGTTCCCTTGTGAATCACCTAAAAAAACGAAAACTTGACAAGGAAAAGGGAAATGGGAAATAGGGGTGATACACCAAAAGTTTGACACTTGCATGTAACTCTACACACAGAATTTGAAGATCCACACACCTACACAACTCTAGACTATTTGCATAATAAATTCAAGGGTTTAGGAAAAATGACAACGGTAAAGGGAGTGAATTCCACACTAAGGCAAACACAATATCATATGCAACACAATGAAAAATCTGAAATCAGAAATAAGAGAGGGCAAAATGGACCTTTTTTATTCAGAGGTGCAAGTACAATAGCTGAAGATGCACAAGCAAATCAGCTGCTCCAACTGTATATATTTTTTACAATAAAAATCAGCTAATATAGACTAATAAAATCCTAAGAATAGACTGTTGCACGCTTTTCTTATTTTCTTCTATCCTTGGCGCCAAAAATAGAACAGTAGTTTATTTTAAATTAATTACCCTTCTCTATCTTTGGCGCATGGGGACAGCAACCATCTATTTTTAACTAACTCTATTTTTAGCATCTCAGTCAACTGCTGCTTGCTTTTCTTTATCTTTACCTTGAAGCCTGAAATAGCAATTAATAAATTTATTTTATTACATGCACCCTTCTCACCCCTTAGCGCCAAATTTAGGACTGCAGCTCTTTTATTTATTTATTTATTTATTTATTTATTTACTCTTTCATGCACCTTCCTTCCTCTTGCGCCAACTATAGGAGGTTCCTTTTAATTATTGCATGCACCCTATCCCTCCTTATCTCTCCTTGGCGCCAACATTAGAACAGCAGCTCCATATTTATTAAATTTTATTCCATATGCACCTATGTGCACCTCCATGCAAGGTCTTCCTTTGGCGCAAATACCTTGGCTTGGAAATATAGTAAGGTACTTTGATCCATCATGTAATAATAAGTTTATGTATGGAAAAAGGGCATTCAAATGCTGTTTATCCAGATCATTCAAGCCATTGAAATAAGTAGCAGACTTTAGATAATTAACCTCCATTGCAGTGGCCTTACAGAATAATTGGAGTATTTCATTCAATTGCATTCCGTCAGCCACAAATCCATTGGAAAAAAGGACATCATCCACAAAAAGGAGATGTGTGAGATGAACATTTACCTCGACATGAATACCATGGAGTCCTCTAACTCTTCTAGCTTCAATGATAGACCTGCTCAACCCTTCTGCCACCAGCAAGAAAAGATAAGGAGATAATGGGAAGCCGTGTCTTAGACCTCTGGAAGTTTGAAGAAAGTAGATGCTGCACCATTTATCAGAACAGCGAAACAAACCAACAAATGCACGCATTAATTATTTTCATTGTGAGCTTTGTGTGATATGGCTGATGGATTTCCGGGAGTCATGAAGTTCTAATCTAGAAAATATAGATAGACCTAATGTAATTGTTAGTGACACCTAGAAAATATAATATGTGATTCATTAGTGGATGTCTCTAATATTGACAAGATGTGTGTCCCCAAATGTCATATGGTATGTATTCAATAATTTTGAGTTATCCAAAAGATATATAACTCTGAAAAGATTCTTCTCATCATCTCATAAAAAGATTTGTTCTACCTTCCACATAATTTTCACTTAGGTAGCTTATTTTTTTGGTTGTATCCCCTCACAAAGCATGCTTAAAATTTGGACTAATAACAACTGGCAGCGTGACTGCATCAAGCTGGAGCATGTGCAAAATGTAAGCATGGGTTTTTTTCTTTTTTATTTTTCTAATGCCAAGCAGTGTGTCACCATAGTCAAGCACAGTCCTTGGTTCATACATAACACCCTCGTAGTGTTTTCCCATTGGACTAGGGATTTTGTGGCATCAAAACAAGCCAAGCTCAAGATTCCCATTTGGATAGAGTTTCCTGATCTCCCACTAGCATTATGGGGTTTTGTTAACTGGCTGATTAGACTTTAGGTCATTTTATCTGCCATGAATAGAGTAAATTCTACACTTTTAGGCCATAAAAAATGTATCCGTGTCAAGGTTGATTCCTCAAAAGATATCAAAGAAACCATTGACATTCAAATAGGAGATAAATGCATTTCTCAACACGTTTTATAAATCAATATGCCCAATGCTTGCTTCAATGTCAAGCTTCTAGCCATCTGATATAAGAAACCCCTCTCATTGCAAACTCTTGGCCAACCTCGCATCCCAAAGCTTCACAACAGACAAATAAGAATATACCCACAACCTTAAAATGGTTGGACCTTTGCCCCCAACAAATACGCTACCTAGCAAGCTAGAGCGTCGGTTAGAATGCACAACGTTGTGCAAAAACCCACAGGAGGCTCAGTCACAACCAGTAAAAAAGTGGCAGCTCCCTTCTCTCCAGATAGACTACCACTCCCAAGATCTCCATGGGCTGCAGCCATCTTCTAAGTCTTGCAAAGTCAAGATTTGGCTTCTCAACCATTACAACCTTCGGAGGCGACAGAGAAGGGAAAAGCAAAAAATCCATTGGTGGTTGAAGTAAAATTGTCATGCACCACTCATGCAATCCTTCGCCACCTCATGAAGATGGCGAGTACATGTTAGACAAGTGATGGCCTTTCCAAATAGATGACATTATGACTACAAATCGACAAAGATTTTTTTTCCAACAGCTACACAACCCTAAATGGGTTGGAAGACGAGAATACCATGAACCTCAATGTTTTTCCATGATTGTTGATTCTTGGAATGTTCAAGGCCTCACCGATCCATCCCAAAAGTATATGGTTAATGACAATTATCAATTTTTGGCTAATTTGAAGGTGTCTTGGCTGCAAGAAGTTAATATCGGTGGATTTCTACTTCAATCTGACCAAGAGTGTTGTCCCAAGTGTCCAACCATGATCATGGCCATGGCAGCATGCTCGTGTTACTTTCTCCAAATTTGACACTACATTTGTTAGTTGGGGTTCTGACCACGCTCATCAAGATGTGAGCTTGCTTTTTGATTTCAATAGTTGTTCCCTTGGTATTACCAACATTTATGCATCTAATGATGTCGTGGAGAGGGAGGCATTTTGGAAATAGCAAGCTGACTAGTTACCAGAAGCACACCAGATCCTATGTGGTGATTACAATATGGTGGAGTTCACAAAAGACAAAGCGGCTGCTTCCCATGCATTGGTGTGCTAGCGATATAGAGGCATGGTTTTACTTGTGCCACAAGCTTGGTTTGTTTGACCCCAACCACTGCCTACGCTATCCTCCAACTCAAATTAATTTACCTAATTCAATCACATGCAAGGCAACAATAGGTTTTAAAAAGATTAGATAGAGCATTGTTCGCTGAGAAAAATCTTTTCTCGTTCTCCAACTCCTTTGATTGCCATGCTAGTGTAGTTGTGGAGGCAATTTTTTATGATCATCTACCCCATTTACTTTTGCGTAAAATGGTATAATGCTTCAAGTTAAAACAGCCATATCTCGATTTTATCTCAGCACTACTCACCTTTCCCATAAGAAAACACTTAGCCATATTAAGCAAATTTAGATCCTAGTGGCAAACCCTCTAAGGAGATTAATTGGATGAACCGGTGGTCAAAAGGTATCTCTTGTACCACAACCTTCCTCATAAATTATGGCAAGTCAATTGTTGTCTTCAAAAGTTCAAACAATGCATTCATGGGGGCTTCAAACTAGGAATTCATTATAATTTCACGGGATCTTGGACTTTCCCCTTTCAATGAATCCCTTCAACTTCAGGAGGCTAAATGGAAACATAAACTTAAAGATGAAGAGCCTCGCAAAGCTCGTGGTGCTCAGCTTTGGGCCCGTATGCATTGGTTGAATTAGAATTTTTCACTCTAATTCAATCTTGATACACAGTGAACAATGTCCCATGTCATATGTGAGGCAAATCAATAGCACACTAGGCTTTCTAACATATTGCAGGCCTTTGAGGCTCATTATCATGGTGCCTATGTTGCTCAACCTTTCACTCCATCCTATGACGATGCCCTCAGGTAGTGTCTACAAGGGGTGTCGTCTAAGCTGTCTAATCCACAAAAGATCATGTGACCACCTACTCTCTCTAGATGACCTCCATGAGGCAATCTCTCAAAAAGTGGTTGATAAAGCTCTTAGTATTGATGGCCTACCTTATGAGTTATCTCACACCATAGTTCAAAAAAACGCGATTTATCGGGCGATAATCGCGATAAATCGTTTTCCCCAAGCAAAACGATTTATCTTTCCATAAATCGCGATTTCTGTAATGGCGATAAATCGTGATTTTTGGCACTGAAAAACCTACAAAAATCGTGGAAACTCGGCAAAAAAATCGTGGAAAATTGTGAACTTAGGTATTAATGAAAAAAAAACCAAATCTGCCTTGTTTTTCACTTGCGTGGCTCGGTTTTCCTTCTCCTTTCTCTTGCATGGGTCGTTTCTCCATTTGCGACTCGAATCGTGCTATTTCGTGACAGTATTTGTGCATTTCGTGACAGTGTCTGTGCATTTCGTGACGGGATTTCTGCATTTCGTGACAGCATTCGTGGATTTTGTGGTGGTTTTGTTCATTTCGTGGCAGTGACAAAGCATTTCATGGCAGTAATAGAGGTTTTGGTGGCAGTTTTTGTGCATTTCGTACAGGTTTATGTGCATTTCGTGGTGGTTTGTGGCCCTAACCCTGCAGGTAAGACTGTATTTCTTTTTTTTTTAATATCTTAAATATTAACAATATAGATTTAAAAACAAATTTACATATTAATTTATAATATGAATTAACTGAGTTTACATTTAAATGAGTTTAATATAGTTTACAATTTACATTTAAATGAGTTTAATATATATAGTTTACATTTAAAAATTAAAACATTTCTAGCTCATTCTAGTTTACATTTTATTTCTCTAAGGCTTGTAAATCTAAGACAATTGTTTTTTTTTTGTTTTGTAGAATGGCATCGGGATCCGGTTCAGCTGCGTGTAATAAGCCTAACTCAAATGACCCAGGGTGGAAGCATTGTGAACGAGCAGAAGGCAATTCTGTTATATGCAATTATTGTGGCATGAAGATGAGTGGAGGTGTTTATCGCCTTAAGTTCCACATTGCACAGATACCAGGGAATGAAGTGACAATGTGCAATCAAGCATCACCTGAGGCTCAACGAGAATTGTCTGCTTTCCTTGCGGCTTATGTAGAGAAAAAAGAAGAAAAGAAGAGGAAAGTTGATGCACTTGCAGCCCTTGCAAATAGGAGGGCAGCGAGGGAAGATTTTGACATTGGGGCATCTTCTATTGCCCAAACTCCACAAGGTCAGACATTGGGACGAGGCTCATCCACTAATAGTAGTTCAGCGATGTTTTTTGTTCCTCGAAGTAGTCCTGGTTCACAACCTTCACTCGAAGGTACCGCTTGGAATAAAGAAATGCACAACGAAGCAAGAATAGCTGCGGCAAACTTTTGGTACTACAACAACATTCCTTTCAATGTGGCAAAAAGTCCATATTGGGAGAATTTGGTCACTGCATTGACTGTTGCTCGGGAAGGGGTTCAAAGCTCCTACTCCCCATGATTTGAGTGGCCCATTGTTGGAGGATTCCATCACACATACCAAAGCTCTTGTAGAAGAGCAAAAAAAATGTATGGCAAAAAAGAGGATGCACCATTTTGTCTGATGGGTGGACAGATGGGAAAAACCGCACATTGATTAACTTCCTAGTGGCATCAAGTGGGCAGTTGGTCTTCTTGAAATCAATTGATGCCTCCCACCAAGTGAAAACTGCAAGCACTTTGTGTGATATGTTAGATGAGGTGGTGAAGGAGGTGGGTGTGGAGAATGTCGTCCAAGTTGTGACAGACAATGCGGCGGCATATGTAGCAACAGGGAGACTTCTTGAGGAGAGGCACCCTACACTGTTTTGGACCCCTTGTGCAGCCCATTGTTTGGATCTCTTATTGGAGGACATAGGAAAACTCTCATGGGTGAAAAATGTGGTTGAAGACGCAAGAAATATTACAAAGTTCATCTACAATCACACTTGGGTGCTAAACTTGATGAGAGAGCACACCAATGGAAAGGAGCTTGTGCGATCAGGGGTCACACGATTTGCCACAAACTTCATTACATTGCAAAGCATTGCAGCCTCATTAACATCCCTTAAGCAAATGTTTGTGAGCACGCGATGGATGGAGTCTCCCTATGCCAAGAAGACCGAAGGGGAAAGGGTCGTGAAGACCATTTTTGATGATATGTTTGCAAAGCAAATGGAAGAAATCATGAAGGTAAACTAAACTTGAATATTTGTTTATTTATCATTTGTTTGTTATATATTTTTTTATTAATTTTGATTTTAAATTTATATGCTATTTTGTTTTAGGTGTCAGAGCCTTTGGTTCAAGTTCTACGGATGGTGGATGGGGAGAAAAACCCAATGGGTTATTTGTATGAGGCTATGGATGTGGCCAAGGAGGCCATAGCTAAATATTATGGGCACAATCAGCGAAAATATGAACCCATTTGGCGCATAATCGATCGGAGATGGAACAAGACACTCCATCGACATATACATGCAGCGGCGTACTACCTAAACCCAAAGTTTTTCTTTTCCCCATCATTTAAGGCTAATGAGGAGGTTATGGATGGCATTAATACATGCATAGAGAGGATGGTACCTGATGAAGATATTAGAGATGCAATTGTTGACAAGCTGCAGATTTACAAGACTGCTGAGGGGAGGCTCTTTTCTTCGGCTCTATGTGTGAAAAGAAGAAACACTTCTCAGCTAGGTAAAAACAAATTGAGTCATCTGTATTTAGTCTCTTTACACATAGAACTAGATACTAGAAGTTTAGAATTCTTTTATTTATTCAAGCCTAGTTAACTTACAATTTTATAAATGTTTTATTTGCAGATTTGTGGTGGGAAGATTATGGTGCAAAAACACCAAATCTTCAAAAGCTAGCCATCCGCATTTTGTGTCAGCCATGCAGTGCTTCTGGATGCGAACGTAATTGGAGCATGTTTGAAGTTGTTCACACAAAGAAGCGCAACAAGTTGACAACACAACGCCTCAATGACCTTGTCTTCGTGCGATACAATCTTTGTCTTCGTGTGAGACAAGTGGAGGGGGCACAGAGTTATGATGCAATTGACTTGGCTGACATTGATCCATATGATGACTGGATTGTTGACCCTGATGATGCGGAGCCTATGTTTACTACAAAGGAGATAGTTGCTTTGGAGAGGGAGACTGAAGAAGCAATACCATCAAGGACATTAGAAGTTGGTGATGATCCAGATGATATGTTTGTAGAAGACAATGTTGGTGTTACAGAGGAGGAATGTTTACCTTCCACTTCCACGAGGCAGCCACAAGTGCAACAGACTTATTTTAGGCGTGCTTGATGAAATAGAATATTATTGATATTTGATAGTGATACTTCAAAAGTCACATGTGACATGACTCTATGAGCATTTTTGTTTGCATACTTTGTAGTTTGTACTCTCTTTTTTGGTCAAAACTTAATCAAAAATATGCATATGGGCCTATGGCATTCTATAGACTCTAGAGTCACTTCTCGCATCATTTAACATTGTTTTTACATTTAATTTAAGTTTATTTTATGAATTTAAATGTTTTTTTAAAGTTGCCGATTAATGCCAATAAATTGCCGATTCCTGATTTCCGAGTCAAAATTTGGTCTGTCGATAAATCGCAATAAACGATTTTTTGAACTGTCTCACACCATTTGGAATTTTGTTGGTTCTAACTTGCACATGGTTTACCTTGAAGCAGTTCAAACTAAGTCTTTAGAAACTATTAATAATCATGGCAATATCAAATTTGTTTCAAAGTCTAGGGACACAGCAAATCACCGATAGAAGTTTGATTACCCTCCTTAGACATTTTGAATAAGATCGTTGCCAAAACGCTTGATCTGCATTTCAAATATGCGTTGCCTCTCATTGTTAGGCCTAAACAAATGGGCTTCATCCGCAACAGATAAATTTTGGATGATGTCATTGATGTCTTGGAAGAGATGGAATGGGCACGTACTCTTCAATAAAAAGCCCTCTTTGTCAAAATTGATACTGAGAAAGTCTACGATCGGATTGAGTGGCCCTTCATTATTGTCGTGCTTCAAGTTTTGGACATCAGCTCCAAGTTTTTCTATACAATCAACATGTTACCCCAAGACACACCATTAATGGAATCAATATGAGAAGTTTGGGCATTTTAGATCCATCATGAAAGGTTGTTTGTTAGCACCTTCTCTATGTTCTTGCAGTTGAAGGTTTCGGTTATCTTTTGGCTGATTACACTTCTAGTTTGGTTAAAGAAATCTCAATCCTAGATTCTTCCAAACAATTGGTTAATGGTGACTTCACAAATGACTCCTTTCTCACTCTTTTGGAAGATGAGTCTTATGTGACTAATGTTATGGAATGCTTGGAAACCTTCTAATTTGCCTCTGGCTCTTCTATTTGGTGGAAGAAGACAGAGTGTTACAGGCATTCTGTCTCTCCCAAGCCTCAATGAATGGAGGTGATTAAATGGAAGTGTATTCAGCATGTGAAGTTGCTTAAATTTCTTATCATACCCTTTTCCTTTCAAACCCCTCTAGTTGATCCGTGGAATTATGTAGTGCAAAGGGTGGGAAAAAATTGCCTTTTGAGATACCAAACCTTAACACTCCAAACACTCCAGGGATCTAGTTATAGCAACTCGGAAAGCAAGGAAGTGGGCAATTATCAAATTCCTCCAGGCGGTAATCAGAAACACTTTCCCTCCTGGATGGGAGTCTCGTCCTGGGTCTTCCAAATGACAGGCCACGAAGGGGGTGCAACGGGGCAAGGGCATGACTATTAGATGTTAGAACAATAATGGCTCCTTTTGGTCCTCACCTGGTCTTATTATTTATGCTCTTAGTTCTGCATACATCCTTTTTATCACGAAGACTCACAAGAGTCCAGTGAGGCCTCTTCCGGATATCACAAGTTGTCACTGGTACACTGTGCACAGGTAAGAGACTAGGAACTCGGGTGGCGTCAAAAGGCTCTGACGGGGAGGCCTGCTTGTATACAAATTCGCTCCAGAGTAGAATCTCTTTGGTTGTCAACGACGAGTTTTCCAAATTCTTACGGGTTCGGATTTAGGGTGTGGGTCCCCATTGTAGGGAAATCTACATTGCAGTGTGTTACTTCCCTCCAGCATCCTCCCCTTATGCCATTCATAATGGTCCCGATGGTGATCCTTTTGCCAACTTGTATGACAATATTGCCCAGTACTTTGTGGTCGGTGAAGTCATACTTTTGGGTGATTTTAATGCCCACACCAGAGCAATCTAGGTTCCTATGCATGACTGCGTGGATGATAAGTTTTGCACTCGGGCAATTGATCCTGAGACTCAGTAGGCCTACATAGGACTTCAAAGGATGACTCAACGCCTCTCACTGTTTATGGTCGGCACCTCCTGCAGCTTGGAGAATAAAATGAGCTAATTATCCTCAATGGGATTACCTGTTTTCCTAATTCGCATCTTTTCACATGTCGACCACATGGCGGTGGTGCGAGTGTGGTGGATTATGCCCTTTCTAAGCAGAGCTCCTTGTCACTTATCAGCCACTTCTCTGTTTCTTCCGTTCCCCTTGCCGATCATGCCCTAATCTCTATGTCCCTCTGTGTCAACATTCCCCCCTCCCGCCACCGCTCCCCCCCTTCATGGCCACCCTCGTACCACTTTCAATTTCACTGATGGGGATCCTAATACCTTTTCCTCCAATCTTTGACAACTTCTCCCCCCTGATTCGCAGTTCTTTTCTATGGAAAATGTTACTGCCAAATACACCCTCCTTTCCTCCATCATCTAGGAGGCCTCCCTCATGTCCTTTCCTAGTTCCACCCGGCCTTCATCTGCCTCCCATCAATGGAATGTTAGCATGTGTGAGTTTAGGTGTTGTCATTGATGTAAAATCTCATTAATGACAAAGAGGATGATGGAGAAGTCTTAGAAGATGCTTGGCATGATGATGACATAGTTATTCAGGTGGTGGCACGATGACAAGAGTGGACAAGGTGAAAATGGCTTGGTCTAGCAAGCCTAATCAAGTGACCTAGCTAGCCTAGGTGATGGAGCATGGTGAGTAGAGATACATGGTAACTTGAGGAGCATGGTAGAGGTATGGAGAGCATGTTAGGAGAATGGAAACACTCACATGAGTTTCAGAGAGCAGGTACAGGTAGAAGACTCAGTTACATGTGCTCATCTAGACCTAGTCTAGGTGCTTGGAGGCCAAATGGAGCATGAGAATGAGTTGCAGAGCCATGTAAGTTCATAGAGGCATGTAAGTGAGTGAGACATGATGTCTCAAGGTTGTCAGGACCTTTTGGAGAGGTTTCATGCTTGGTTGTAGTGTTTGTTTAGCTTGTTTTGGCCTAAACCATGCAAAACCCTAAGGCCTAGTCATGCAAATGAAATGGGACATGATAATGCAGACCTATTTGAGCTTACCTGATGATTTGAGATGATGCACAGGGGTGTCCTAGAGGTGTGAGCAAAATTTCACGTCATTGTGAAGAGAAATTTGCAAGTAATGAAGTTTTAGACAAAACAGGGTCCAAGAAAGTGTGTTTTCCAACTCAATAGGCAACTTCAGATGCTCATTGTGAATTATGTTTTAATGTCCCTCTTTCTCGAATAGTTCGGTCGAAGACCTTTGGCTTGTTTTGTCTACCTGACGGCCAAAGGGTGTTTTCAAGGGTGATTTCGGTTTATTATTTTTATTATATGGTGCTCAAAATAAAGTAAAATATCATTAAAGCACATATAATTAATTAATAGATTGTATAAGTGACTTTGACTTAGGAAAGTGCATTTAAATAAATTAATTAATTATTTAAAGTGTCTTCCTAGCCAAAAATGCGACTTGTTTGGGTAATGGCCAAATAAACCCAAAAAATGCGACTTGGTGGGAAAAGGAAAATAATTAATTAAAAATTAATTATGAGGATTGGGAAAAAGTGCGACTTGTTCCTTTGGAGGGTTTTTTCGGCTATAAGGGAAAAATGCAACTTGGGGAAAGGGCATTCAAATTATTATTATTTTTCCCCGGCAGTTAGCACTGAGCTTATGCAGACAAAATTCAAGGATGGAAACCCTCTGGATTAATCCTCTTGCGGACGGAAACCCCAGGAGCAATGAGAGAAGTTTCCATACAGGGATCTTCATGGTATTCACAAGTTTTTATTATTCCAATAGTTAGACAGAGAAATAAATTGCGGCAGTGGCCATACAAACTACTTCCAGAGTGGGGTGACTTCTTCTATAGTTGTTTTATGTTGTATCAGAGGTATTTTTCATGATAGATATTTATTGTAATTCCCAGCAGCAAACATATATCAAATCGGTTTGGTTTGAATCATTTACAATGGGTTTTTGGTTAATCTTTATTATTAAATCTATCTGCAGATTTATAATTGTATTGCCGTAATATTTAGCATTAGAAAACATTAGTAAATACACGGCTGAATTATTAATGAAGAAAATTGTTTGTTAAACCCTAGGCGCCTTTTCTATATTCACCCGGTTTGCAGGGTTTTGCTTTATTTAATTTATCTATGCAGTTTTAGTGTGGTGTTCTATGAATTTTTTTGGTATCATCAGTTCAGATTTGAGCCAGAGCAATATATAAAAAAAAAAAAAAAGGATTCAGGCAAAAAGGGGTTTGGGATCTTTCATATGTGCTTTGCATCGGATCCATATGTTTTGGGGGATGTTTTTCCATTGAACTAAAAGCATTTTACAAAACAAATGAAGCAGTTTCATCGTCAGGATTTTATAAACGAATGTTAAGAAGGTAAACAATTTTTTATGGCTTTAAACCCTAGGTCAAAAGCAACTTGGAGAAAATTAATTATACCAGTTCAGTTTTGATTGATTTTGTAAATATGATGATTGCAGGTTGTAGAGGACTCCTTCAAATTTCCATAAAGGTATATTAGAGCTTGTGACAGTATGTGGGCCCCACTCAAACAAGCAAGTTTCTTAAGATGTTTAGTTTGTGGCAAAGTTTCCCATTGAAGGTATTGAATAAATCAACATTGATTGGGACTTGGGAGTTGTACTAGATGTCCATGATAGTTTTATATCATGGTTGAAGTCCTAGAGGGAAAAGTGTGCCCTATTTATGAAGACTGGTCTTTGAGCCTAAAAGGGCAGTTTTGAGCAATTTCAGAAATTGACCTGGTTGAAGGCCTTCCACTGGAGTTGGAATGACATGTAAGATGTTATGGAAAGTAGATTCAGATACCTTTCTAATGAGACATGGTTTGTCTCTTGATGAGGTGTTTTGATAGGTGAACTAATTCAGTTTGTAAAGACCAACTTTGATTGTTTTCAGGACAGGATTGCTTTGGTCAGAAGATTGATGTATTAGTCTCATGTTTTGGATTAGTTGATGCTTGCTATCAATTAGAAAGTGAAGAGGGATGAATTTTGTCCCTAGTGAAGGCATTTAAAGGTCTTGAAAGTGACAGCAAGGGTGCAAACCAGTTGAGTTTCCAAAACTACTTTCTGGGCAGCTCAGTTTAGTGAAGAGGAAAAGAGGTGTGGTTTGCATTGATGGATGTTTCATGAAGTCTAGCAAGCATGGATGTGTTCTTCAAATCAGTGGCTTTCCAATGAGTGGTTACATGGCATAGTTGAGGTGCTATCATGTGATCTTGAGCTTGTTTGGTGAAGATTGGTTCCTGGAAGTAGTTGTTTTGAGAAGGAAATTAGCCTTCTTGATAGAGTTATGAAGAAAATGATTGGTGCAAGTTAATGTGCAAGCATGTATGATGTTGTTATGATGTATTTGACATGTGTGAGGCCTTTGGAGGCTTGACAAATCATGGTGATATGTTTGGAGATCTTTGATGAGCCAGGTGATGGAGTTTTGAGCCTTTTTGGTTATGTTTAGTTGTCTTAGTGCATGGCCGACCTACATGGATCCATTTTATGAATGTGTATGAATGTAATGTTATATTTTTAAGTTGTATTGGTCGAGCTCTTTGGTATGGACCGACCTCTGTTATGTTTTTGAGATGAGAAGCATATAAAGAGTGTTTTGGTTCAAATTTGAATTAGTGATTTAAGAGGGAAAAGTGTGAGCTGCTTATGAGAGAGGAAGAGGTTCAAGGGTATGAAATCAGAGCTGAGAGTGTGTGCAAAAGTCCGAGGAGTGTTAGAGAGCTTGGTTGCAAGGGTTTGTGATCAAATTAGCTCATGAAAGTTCAAGATCGAGCGAGTTAGAGGAAGGTGTGTTTGAAAAGGGTTTGAAGGAGTTTGGAGCTGAATCTTTGATCACTATCAGCTGTGTGTGTTGTCTACATTTCTACGATGGTCTTCTTATTCAAATCTTGTGCAATGAGTCATATTCATGCCAGTCTCTTGGTGTGAATAATATCAACAAGGGTTTAGGGGTTGGTGTTCATTGTAGGGTTGGTGCCTCACTAAAGAAATGTCTTGTGATGTGTAATATTCACTTGAGTACTTTGTTGTGAGTAATATCAGTAAGGGTTTTCAGTGTGTTTTCTTCCCCTTAAGGGTTTCCCACTTATATCTTGTGTTCTTGTGTACCTCTTCATGATTATGCTCTTGTGGATGGTTGTTGCTTATTGTTAAGATCTCATTAATGCATGGTTGAATGTTAATGGTGTATGAAATTTAATTTGAAATTGTTTAAGGGTTTTTGAAGGACTAATTCACCCCCCCTCTCAGTCCATTGTGCTTCCAAAAATTGGTATCAAAGCAGGTCTTTTTGGAGAAGTTTGATCACTTGAAAGGAGATCCTTTGAAGCACAAAAATGGCAAGTCAGCAGAGTGGCTCTTCTTCTAGCAAGGCACCATTGTTTGATGGAGTTAACTATGCTTTTTGGAGTCTAAGGATGAGGACTCATATCATATCTCTAGGGTTTGATATTTGGCAATCAGTGGTTGATGGTTATATTGCTCCTGCTACTCGTCCAACAAGTAATGCGAACAAGAAGTTATGTAGTGACAATTCAAAGGCCATGAATGCAATTGTGTGTGGTCTAGCTAAACCTGAAATTGTGAAGGTGATGCATTGCAAATCAGCAAAAGAAATGTGGGAGAAACTTCAAGTCCTTTATGAAGGAGATTCCAAGGTAAGGATAGCCAAGCTTCAAACTTTCAAAAATCAGTTTGAAGGGCTGAAAATGAGTAATGATGAGTTTAATGTTTCACACTTGCTTAAGGTTGACAAGGTTGTCAACACCACGAAAGGTCTAGGTAAAGAAGTAAAGGAAAAGGTTGTAGTTCAAAGGGTTTTGAGATCTCTAACACTTAAATTTATCTCCAAAGTATCTGCTATTGAAGAAGCAAATGATTCGACTCTTTTGACTATGGATGAGTTGCATAGAACCTTGATTGCCTATGAAATGAGGGTTGTTGATTATAAACCAACTAAGAAGGAGATTGCTTTCAAATCTGAGATGAAGTCCAACGGCAAGAAAGCTAAGGATGATGGAGATGCTGCTGAGTTAGATGATGAACTCTTTGCAATGCTTGCTAGAAGATTGAAGGTTGGCTCTAGAAAATTTAAGTGTTAGATTCCTTTTAAATGTTTCAATTGTAGTAAAGTAGGTCATTTTAATATCAAATGTCATTATAAGCACAAGGAGAAAGATCATGATGAGCATGAGCATGATTAAGACCATGACAAGAAGGCTAACAAGTTTGACAAAGGTAAAAATGGTTTCAAGAAGTTTGACTATAAGAATAAGGGCAATAATAGTTTTTAGACAAAGGAAGAGACTTGCTCATCTGAGGCAAGTAGTTGTGATAGTGGTGTTTCAGATTCTTCATCTGAATCAGAACATGAAGATGTTGGAGATGAGGTCTTGTTCATGACCAAAGATGTTGCTAACTCTATGAGTAATGGTCCTATCATTTTTGGTGACTCTACATTTTAAAGATGAAGAAGAATATGATGACTATGAGACTGAATTGAAGTGTGTTCAAACTGAGTTGAAGCATGTTGAAAGGAAGAATAAGAAGATGAAAACATTAGTCAAAGAATATGAAGACAAGATTCATGATCTAGAAGAGAAGCATTGGTCAGAAACAAGCAAGCTAAAAGAGACAGTCAGGATGCTAGAAGAAAAGGTGAAGTTCTTGATCACAAGTCTGCAAGAAAAAGAGGGTAATTGTATCAAACTTGAAGAAGATATAGAGTTTATCAGGGCAGAGTTGTTTGAGGCTGTCAATAAGGCCAAGACCTTTCAAAAATTTGAGAAAAGTACCAAGGATCTTGGCAATCTCCTTAGCAGTCAAAGGTTTGCTAGTACCAAGACAGGTTTGGGGTTTAGTGATGACCTCAAGGGCAAAGAAGCGATGCAAGAAGATAGTGTTCCGAGCAAGGAGGTTGAAGAACCAAGCATCAAGGAAGGAAAGAAAGAGAACTCCACCAAAGACAATGTGAAGACAAGGTCAGTTAGGCAGCCTAATGCTTCAAGGTATGAAAGATCATTTAATGGCTATTGTTACACTTGTAATGGCTTTGGTCATAGGGCAAAGGAGTGTAGGAGGTTTGTCAAAGATGATCACCCATGGAGGGATAGCAGGAGTGAGCAAGCAAAGAATGTAGTTTGCTACAATTGCCATGAGAGAGGTCATCTTGCTAGATATTGTTTGTATGAACCCTCAAGTCAGAATTTGAGTAATGAAGGTTACAAGGATAGGAGTAGAGTTGTGTGCTTCAATTGTAATAAGAATGGACATGTTGCTAGGGACTGTTATGGTCCTACAAGGCAAGAAAGGAGCTTTCAAGGCTCTAGGATACATGACAGAAGACAAGGCAGGATATGGGAGCCAAGAAGGGGTAATATGGTTTCACCTAGAACATATATGAATGCTAATCAAAGGGATTCTCAGGGTACTAATCAGAAGCAAGATGGAAAAGGTGAGTTTCAGGCATCTAAGAGTGCTTGGGACATCTTCAAGTCACTCTTCTAGGTTGATCATGAAGAAGTATGTCTCTACTAGGCTTCTTAGAGACATTATCATCCAAATGAAGCTTGTAATAAGGGGGAGCATCTAGGTTTGATGTATGTTGTTGATATGAACAGTATCAAAATGTCAAGGTGAAATGGTGTCTTCTTCAACTATGTAGGTGCATCTAAGAGGTGATTAACTCAAAAATGAGATAACATACATATAATGGACCATCAAAGTTCTTGAAGGAGATGAATCCTGGAAGGTTATTCTCCATCATTGCATCTCTTAGGTCACTCCCTATGGAAGAAAAGCTTGGCAGGGGGTTGGTTTCCACTCCATTCTGAGTACTCTTGTGCCGGTAAAGATTTTTGCCACCTTTGTTGCTAAGAGTATTTGGAAGGCTTGGGAGTTGCTTAAACTCATTTGGGATGGGGGGTGGGTTCAGGTCGGGCCTCTCTCTCAATGCTTATTCTCTTTGTAGATCCCTTGTTCTCATCTACTATGGTGTTCCCTTTGCTATGGTGGCTTCAATCAAGAGTCTTAAACTTTTTCAAAAAAGAGCTTGAGTTCATTTCTGACCATTTTGCAAGGTTTCTAGAAATTGCCTTTCCTTGGCTACCCTCAACGATAAATTTTAGCTTTTCAATGGGAATTTTGAAACTATCAATGAAATTTACAAGGTCATACATGAAAAATACTTTCACGAGATGGTTTTGCAATATTCTCTTGTATAGTGGAATGACTAGAAGTGGCCTACTGAGAACCCCTTCGATTGGTATCAACATTGGCCTGGTTATTAGCTATTATCTCCTCAACACATCCAGATTGAATCCCTAAATGCTCGCTGAAGGTTTTATTCTGTTGAGGCTACATAGAATAGCCATTTTTCCAACCTCTAGAAAGCCACTATTGAACATAAGAAACCTCATTTCCTTTGGTGCATTCTCATCAAGGGCTGCCTGTAGAAGACTCGTTTTTCTACATGGAGATTTCGGTAATGTCCCTTTCTAGGGCTTAAACTGAAAATAAGGGTTTGTCCACAGACCCTATGAGTCAGATCTGAAAAGACACCATCAGCCCACAAGCATCAATCTGATAATGACTGAAAATACACTTCAACCTTATTAAAATAATCAACAATCAGTCCTCTAGGGCAGCGAACTATATAGGGATTTCACATCAACATTTAAACATGTAATAACAACTGAAAAAATTTCTAAATAATTAATCCAACCACGGCCATATTTATCAATTCAAATTACATCAAAAAAATTGAGAAAATAAGTGATTACACCCAGCTGCAATTAATTTTATGACAGCAGCAAAACAGCCACAACCAAGGGCTGGAAATAGCTCTTAGACCACTCCAAAAATCACCAAAATGTAGATTCCAGCCTTATAAAATATGAAGAATAATAATATCAACTCAAATTGTCCAAAAGTGCCCTAGATGATATCAAACCCTTCACCCAAGCAAGTCGCCTAGGGTTAGAAGGGAAGAAATAAATATAAAATTCTCCTTAAAAGCTCACTTGTGACTTCCGGGTGAACCACCAAAGCACACAAGAGGGTTTCCGTCCCCAAGTGTGATCCTATTGAAGGGTTTCATCCTCAATAGGTGTCCAAGGAAGGGTTTATGTCCTTCAATGGCAAGAAAAGAAGCTACAGTAGCTCCAAATCCAAGTAAATGTCAAAATAGATGAAATGATAACCGTCCTCCATTCAAACCTTCTTGAGTATCCCTTCTTTGGTGCCTAGGATGAATTAGAAGCCCAATCTTCATAGCTGACCTTTTAATGGGGGGAAATGCACTTTTTAATCTTCACTTAAGAAGACCGACCTCATAAAGAATATTTCTTTATCTCCCTTGTAGCTCATAAGAAGACCGACCTTAATGAAGGTGAAGATAGCAGTTTGAGCAAGAGGAAGACAGAAAAATCTAAGAATAACAATGGGTGGGGTCCAATAACTGATACAACAAATCCTCTAGCAGCTAGAGAGACAAGCCAAATGATCCTCCACCACCTACGTTTTCTCTAATTGCCCCTATTGCTTAACTCTTGTTGCTTGAGAGGCTTTATATGGTTGGTGGACATTTTTTGGGTCAAATAGGGGCCCACTTATTATCATAATATCAAAATCCCTAGGAAATTGTCAAGAATATGAAACAAAAATAATCTTTTTTTTAGTGATTTAAAAACATTAGATTTAGTGACTTTAATTAACTTATTTCTAAATATGCTTGATTAAAATGATGGTTTCTTAAGAACTTTTTTGTTCTCCTTTCACAGTCCAAGGGACAGCTATGATGTCTTCTTTCAGGGTGTGATTCCATTCCACCTAATTTTTTGGTAAGATTAGAGATGTACTATAAGTATGATTAATAGAAGACGCTTTTCAATCAAAATATTGTTTTCTAACTGTTAGCGCTTGCAATAAAATTTCAGATAGATTAACAATCATAAACACAATCCCATATTAATGTGCATCTTTTTAAAAATACTGCTGATATTTTATTTGTGCAACCATGACTTTTGTCTTCTGCTGTGCATTTTTATTCTTCACATAAGCTTATTCTTCACATAGGCTTCATATCTTTCAACTACCATTTTAGAGTAGTCCTCATAGTCTACTATCTACACCCATGGATCAGATATTACTCTTTAGACTTGTCCCCACAATCTTCAGCTGCACTCCATTTCTTCGAGCTATTACCACGGCCTCAGGTTCAAATATGCTCTGAAACCAGATTGAGAAATACCAATATCTTGGAACATCTTGGATCTCCATTCTTATATTTCTTCCTTCCAATACATAACACTATACCGTACCTTCAAATATATTATATTCAAGAAAACTTCCATATTTCTTGTTCCCCTTTCATCCATTCAAAACTCCTTTATAGACTTACAAAAGAGGTGACGCCAAACAACGTTCCCTTTCAACCTCTCTTAACTATATAATATAAAATCCTCTAATATAATATATATACCTATAATTCCTAAGATTTATGTAGTATTTAAGTGTAGCCATTCTTACAAAGAATCTTTATTATTTTATATACGAAATCATCAAGATTTAGTCACATGACATATTAGGTTTTGGACTTGGGACTTGTCACATATCAGAATAATAACCGATAGGAAGTGTGTCAATGTATACAATACACTAATCCTTAAGCATTCAGATCAACCCCAACATTTTTACTACATTTTAAACCCATTTGTAAGTTGTAACCATGACGGAGCACATATCATAAGCCTGTTTTGGTGTTCAGTTGGAACCAAAAGGAGGATGATCTTGCTGCGAACTTCACACTGCTATGGAACCAAGCATTAGCCAACCTTGTAAAACAAGAAGTAAAAAGCATTCACCAATGCATTGAAGAAGCTGACAAACGATTCGAATGGAATGCAGATGCATATCTTTCATGATAGCTTGCATGTAGTTTTGTACAATTCCCGGTACAGCTTCAGCCAAGTTGCAAAAACGAGAGACAAACATGTAAACATGTTCACGGAACATAACGACCATTCTACACACAACAAAATATACTTGCAGTGGTCTATATATTAATATATGGAAAGATTGAATTTGCAGGGATTGCAAGGTGGGATGCCCACTGCCCTAGATGAATCATTGGATGGTCACGCATGATATTACCCTGCCACTTTGATCATACAGTGAAAAATGAAAGCAGCGCTGAAATAAAAAGCAGAGTGGCCTGTATCGAAAGGAACATGATGGTTGGTGGACAATTGCATGCCCTAGAATTATACTACAAGCTGATTTGATTACACAACACATTATTTTGTTACAAAAAGTACATTGTTGCCTATTTCTGGCAGCATAGTTTAAGCCCGTAAACCACTTAACCTAGAATATGTACAAAATTTTATACAGCAGTCTGAGACTAATCTCAGGGCTCACATCTTCCCTTCCAACTAGCCCTGGGCACCTGGGTCAGGAATATCATTGCTCACAAACCACAGAAGCTGAAATGCTTGAAGAAGAAGGATCTAGATCCCGAAATTTTTGGACTTGTCTTAATGATGAGCTGTGCCTGTTTGCTTGATGGGTTCAACAGGTCCCGACAAATGGTACTTCATCAAGCTACCAACAACCCTGTAGAGGTAAAGATCTTCCAAATCCCACTATTTCACCTAGACAACCTTCCACACCAAGAAGCTTGTCCATTGTTCCACCTATCTGGAGATCAACTTATGCAACCATGGCTGATCCAAATAGATATTTATCAAATTTATTATCATAATTACAACATGTCATCCCATCCCCCCTTATCAGATATTTCATCTTCAGTACCATCAATAGAAACATCACTTCATCTTTCTTTCTTTTCTCTTACTTTCAGAATAACAGTCATCCTATTCCTACAATTGCAGGTTATATGACCTAGTCTATACAATAATAGCAAAGTAACCATGTTTTTCAACAAACCAGTCTTACTATTCATTTCCGCAAAATATTAGAACAAAATACAAACAAAATTGCACATCCAAACTATCCTCTCCAGATTTTCGTCAATACTTGGATTAAACTTACAGGCTAAAGAAGAATTACAGCAACACAGATCTAGATATGTCAGACAATGACTAATGAACCAATGATTGAGTGAAAAAAAAATTACAGAAAACTTGTAGAATACCTGTAACTTTGTGAGTTCCTGACAATAAGCACTGGGCAACATATCTGGCCGAGTGCTAAGAGCCTGCCCAAGCTACAATCTCCCAAAATGAAGGCAAGAAAGTGAAAAAATTAATAAGAGAGGGATATTAAACACTATAATATTAAAGACTTGAATTAAGTTTGACAATCAGCATAGATACTTTGAGATGAAACAATAGGATAATTGCCAGATGATTTTTGACAGATGCATAATCTTAACAACAATATATTCAAGTTCTATGGAGAATTAGCAGAATATTTCAAATTATAAATGAATCCATGTTATACTGGGCATGTATCTGATGATGATCTTTAGGGCTTCTTGTGATATTAGCAGATTATTGTTTTCTTGTTCTTGGTTGTAATGTCTGTGGATGCAAACTAGTGGCACAGTCTCCTGTTCTTATACAACAGTCTTTTGTAGGTAACAGGTAAAGATAAAGGAGATATTTTAGAACCCAACCTAGCCAGCACACTCACATGGCATATAAGACCACATGTAACAAGAGGACAAGGGAATTTTACACTTTACCTGTATATTGCTACAAATTTGAACTCCCTCAAGTTTCTGCTTCATTACAAAACTTGGAAAACAGACCAACCTTATGTTTTGTATTTAATAATGAAAGATATTTAAATATTGTTATAAACATTTAGTTGCTCCGGAAAAAGGGATGCCAACTGCACCTTACATAAGGAATTGGTAAAAGACATTCTACAACCACAAGGTCAAAAGTAGAAGACAACCTTGCAATTTTATTGTTAGAATTTGACATTAGAATTGATTTGAAATGGGTAGTGATGAAATTTCTAACCAAACTACTTAAGATTACAATAGTGAGTCAATAGAACTCCTCTGTGTACTTCTATACACTCAGTTCCTTCTGATGTAGGTTCTGCAACTGTCTAAACAAATGAGATTGGCAATCTACAGGTATGAACTTAGCCCTTCAACATTGTCACCAATCAATCCTAAGTTTTGATCTTGTCCGTCTCTATGCACTCTTGGTCTGCAAGTGTTCCCAACACAAAGATGCATGACTGTTCAACTCAGTACATGCAAATCTTACCTTCTTGGGATCTTCCACACCTTCATACTCAACGTACTACTCCATTACTGTGATCCAAATGATGAGCTCTTCTAGATATAAGCTCCCAGAATAACTTGGAGCTTCTATCTTCAGCTTGCTGCCAATCGTCATTATCGTGCACAAGAATCTATCCTCTTGCTCATCAACATGCTCTGCTAAAGCATGCTGCTCCTCGGGTGCTCTTTCCACGTGCTCATCATCGCTCATGTCATCATCCACCGCTACTCCTCTCCATTGCATGGTTTCACTTTCCATAACCTCCAAACAGGCCTGTACTCCTCTGATCATCTCAACCAGGTCTGCAAGTATTGGCACTTGATTTGCTCTAACTGATATTCTATGTGCCATTACTATTTTCCTCACAAGCACTAAACAAGACAATGTGATCTGCACCTATCCAACAACCCAGATAATGGAAGATGCCTGCAACTACTTTCTACCCACACCTGCTAGTATGGAAAGCAGCAAATCTAAAGATCACTAACTAGACTGATGTTATCAAACAAATCACACCAGACTTTGCAGCAAGACTTGAAAAATCTTAAATACCAAATTGATGTTTATACCAATCTTACCAACAGGACTTAGAAATCATTACTCTGATATCAGATTGATCAGTCGCAGTTAGAGGTCCCAATGATGCGATGCCTTAGACCATGCAACCCAAAATTTCCGAGTTACATCTCACTGAAGCAACATCTCAGACACAAGTATAACAAGAAACAATTAAAGGTTCTTCTATTAATATGAGGAAAAGGTTACAGACTTAGGCACAATGACATTACACTCCAATGATAGTCATATGACAAGATTCTACAAGAATTCTCTAAGAATTCCAATCCAATAACCTATCCTAAGCTTTGGAAAATATGCAAAGCTTCTACATATACAAACTTGACTCAAATCGGCAAATTCCTCAACAAGACAAATCCCTTGATCTCTTTATCTAGATAGATGTTTTACGTGCTCTCAACTCCCGTCATAGATAGATGTTTTACATGCTCACAACTCCCTTCAATTATTAGAATTTATAGTGACACGAGCGGGGGCATGAAGATACCTTGCAAATATTCCTCTGAGCGCCCCAAATTGCCATTGATCCTTCAATGAAATCCCCTTTGTTAGATCAAACTCTATCAGATCATTTGATTTGTCCTTGGGCATGAAAAACGGATCAAGGTCCATGTGTGCCTACCCCTAATTGTATCAATATTGACATGAGATTCTGCCATGCGCAGATCCAATCTTGGTAGTTAACATATATTCCACGCAAATGATTGTTAAAAATAGCACTTGGCTACTTTTGGAAGATTGGCTATTTTTGGAAGATTGGCTAAAGTGGAAGCTTGGCTAAAAATAGTGTTTGGCTAAAGATAGTTGGTGCTAATAGTGGAAGTGTTAAAAATAGAAGTTTTGGTTCTATTTTTAGGAGTTGAAGGGAGTGCATAAGTGGATGGATAAAGATAGTTCGCTTTTGTTAAATTGAGCAAGTGCTGCTCCAAATGGAAATTGGCTAAAAGGAGAAGACTTTTGTTAATTTTAGCAACTGTTGTTCCTAAAATAGTTGTGGCGCCAAAGAGAGGAGAAAAGAATGAATTAAATAAACATGCAGCAGTCAGGTTATGTGTTGGCGCCAAGCATGAAGAAGAAGAAATAAATTAAAGATGCAGCAGACAGTCAGTTCCTATATGTGGCGCCAAAAGAAGATGTTTTTATAAAATCCAATGCATGCAGCAATGACAGGATTGTGGTGCCAAAAGGGGTTGAATAAATAAATAAAACTAAATAAAAATAGCTCAGACAAGCTATTTTAAAAATAGGCAGCAGTCTAATAAGGCTGATTTGGATTGTAAAAATCATATAGACACACTGTGGACGGTTTTCGCTTTGGCAATCCTAGCCTTGTACTTGCACCTCTGAATAAAAAAGCTCCATTTTGCCCTCTCATACTGTTGTTTTCTGATTTTTCATCGTGTTTGATAGGAATATTGTGTTGCTCTAGTGTGGAATTTACTCCCTCTACCACTGTCCTTTCTCCTAAACCCTTGAATTTATTATGCAAAATAGCTTAGAGTTATGAAGATGTGTGGATCTTTGATTTCTATGTGCAGAGTTACATGCATGTGTTAAATTATTGGTGTATCACCCTTATTTCCCATTTCCTGCATTCCTTCTCCCTTTTCCTTGTCAAATTTTTCGTTTTTAGGTGATTCACAAGGGAACCAGCCCTCTCTGGAGGTTCACCTCAAACATAGGTTACCCACAACCTTAAGGTGTTCCAATTTTTCCAATAGGAGAGAGATTATGTAATGTCCCCATTTTTGAAGACCCTTAGCCTATCATTCCCCGTGGGCTTTAGGGATGTTGCAAGGGGAAAAATATATTAAATAATTAGATAATATTGCTTGGAGAGTGATTTTAATCATTTGACATTATAAAGCAATATTTATTTAATTATTTAATATTTATGGAGCAAGTAATGTATTTAATTATTTAATTAAATTCCCAAAATGCAAATTAAAAAGGGGAATTAATTAAATAATAATTAGGTGGCTTTTAAATATTAAAATCACCCTTTTTAAAAGGGGAGCCACACCTAGGGGAAATAAACTTCTTTTATTTAATAATTTCCCTCTCCTAGGGATTTCGAATTTTGTGCCTCCTTGCTTATAAAAGGAGTGCTAGGATCATTGTTAGACTTATGTTATGATGATATTTATTTTATGCTCCATGCTTGGAGTTGGGATGTATGCCCATTGATGCTTTCTCTCTCTCTCTCTTGCGTGGGAAGTTAGTGAGCTGGTTTGATCAATTGAAGTATTCTCTCTTGTTCTCTTCATTGTGATCTCTTGTGTTGGTATTGACACATTTATTTGGATGATTAAATCTGTATTTTTGTGAAAAGGGTTTGATAGTACTCCTTTGAATCATTCTATTATTGTTGCCAATATTCTTACCATAGCGACTTGGGTTAGTGATGATTTGATTATGTTTTGATGCCATAAATGCTAGATCTGCAATCTGCCATGTGTTAATTGATTATTTCAGAGCAAGGGCTAATATTTTGGTGTATTTGGAGGCTGGGAAGGAGTTGGAAATTATTTTATATAATTTTCCCTAACCCTAGCGACTTGAAATCAGTTTTCTAGGGCTGTTTTGAGCTAGGTTTTAGTGGGCTCAGAAAATTCAGATTGTTAGCTCATTGGAAAGATCTTAATTTCTAGAACTTTATTCTGCAATTTATTTCATGAAGAAACTCTAAGTTTGAAGGAGTTATGAATTTTAGAAGATTTCAGTTGTCTGCAGCTTTCTGGTTCTTATAAATTAATATTTATTTCAGATCTACAGTTTGGGGGTCAGATTAATATTGGTTTTGGTGGTAGAAATTAGGAGGAATAAGGATAAATCGATTTCATAATTTTTGGAGTAGTTTTGGTGCCCTAAAAGTGCTTGGGCAACCTACTTTACACATTAGGGCAAAATTAGGGTTTCGGGTTAGCTGTCCGCAAATGGTCAAGGCTGATTTTTGCACAATTGTTCAAGAGTGGCATATTTCTATGGTCCATTATCCAAAACTTTCAGATGTTTTTGGATTTCCTTGTGAACCCAAAGATATGAATTTTTGAAGTTTGCAAAGTTAGGGTTTGAACCAATTAATTATTTTCAGCTGTGTGTGATCACGGATTTGTAAATCCCTAACTTGTCAAAGGACAAAGGGGTCATTACACATCTGGACTAATTACCACCAAATTGAGATCAGCTGGGAGAGTTCTACAAAATACAATCATAAAACTTGACAAACCAATCAATTATGAAATTTTTTGCACTTATCTTTCCACCTATCATGCAAATCGGTTTTAGGAGGGTCTTTATCCTTTTAGTGTTAAAAATAATATAAAGCTCTAAACCTTAAATTGAAACTAATTCCAGGAAATCCATATGATAGTCCAGTGATCTATCTCTCCCAAAGAAGTATACCAACTTCCTATGCAGAATGTTTCAGGCCAATGAGGACCAAAATGCAACTTCGAAATCGGATAGCTCTCACTGAACTCAACATGACAAAAATGTAGACATTTGCACAAGTAACCGCTTCGCAAACCTGACCTAAAAATTCATCCTCATACCTGAAATAACATGCCAGCATCATGTTGGGCATTTGCCATACTCACCCTGAAAAATCGGATCAACCTACTTGTTAGGACATTTGCATAGCTAAAGAATTCCTAGGTGCAGACCTATATAAGACTGGTATTTCTTCAAGTGCATAACGACCTCATAAGAGTCATGGTCACACTTAGGAAAACTCTTTACAATCTCAGACAAGGCCCACATGCCCATACTCACCTTGATAGCAACCAAACCTCCTTGAGCTTAACTAGGTCAAAAATTCTTCACCTTGCTTTCTATTCCTTGGTTCGATTCATGCTTCAAGTGACTTTGAAAGGATTTCATAATGCTCATGCATTCTAAACCATGTTCCCTATAGAATAGTTTTGTTCGTACATCCTTGGACACTATTTTGCACTCCACTAGCCAATCGTAATGATACCTTGACAAGGGAATTCTTCACAGGAACCTTTGTTTCATAATTGCCTTCAAATAAGATATCATAGCCGAGGTTCAAAATGTTCCAATCAAGGCATGTTGGCAACCATTGTGTTGCCAACTTGGCTGATGACAATCAATAGCAGCATCCGCTCTTCCCAATCACCTAGTTTCGTATTCAGACATCAATGACAAGCAGCTAAACAATCCCATCAACAAGGCGATCATACACCAACTTCAATAATGCAACTCACTGCAAACCATAGATGCAAACGTTGAGAACAAGGGTTATCTTGACGATAAATGACAAGTTGCAACATGCCAGGTCACTATTTGAGAAAATTTGACCTAAGTATACTTGTATATGTAGATCAAATCCCATGCCAGAGGTAATTTGGATGCAAATTTGGGAAGCCTATGCAAGACTGTTTATCAAAGACGAAGATCAATGACATGGGTGAGAAAATGTGCACCAGAAATTAGACATTGCATCAGGTTTGTTGACGTCACTAGACTATTGGTAGATTTAAGGTCAAATTTGGTATTTTCAAACACCATTTGTGATTAATCATTGATTTTAGTAAAATTATCACAAATTCATCCATTAGTTGCATACTCGTACATCAGCAAATTTCGGGAAACCCTATGGCAAAACTCGAGCAAATACTCGGCTTCTTAAAAAATACTCAAATTTCTTTAAAAATCAAATTTTACGGCAACATGATTAGCTGCAATATGTATCAAATGAGCCCATAAAATATTTGGAGAAGTCATTTTCTATTTAGATTCTGAATACATTATAAAATACAAATCGCATCATCATGCGAATACAGTTAGCGGCTGATAAGAAATATGAATTTATGTATGATTGACTGAAAAATATCATCATAAATTTCATGCTCTATGCATTAGTTACAATATACAATAAATAGGCCACATTTTCCTCTTCCCCAATCTAGAGAAATATTGGGGAGAAATCAAGTGCCTCTACTAGTCCCCACACTCGGTTGTGTCTCCTCGACTCCTAGAAGGTTGCGAACTCTGGCTCGATCCTGGAACTAGATAGATGTTGGTAGCTCCTCTACTGCATGATTGGAGATCATGAGCTCCAAAGATGTCATCCAATCCAATATCTCCTCAGAGTCCTACTAGTGCTTCTCCCTCCATAGCCTCCCTCTCAAAAGAAGCAATCTCGTCCTCTGTGAACGCAGGGTTTTCCTCTTCTTGCTCAGTCCACTTTTGTATGGATGTTATCTCATCCAAATCAATGAGCTCCTAACTGAATGTGGCCTCCACTATTCTTGTGAAATTAAGACGAAGATTGTATTGCACAAAAACCAAGTCGTTGAACCATTTTACTCAAACTTGTTGCGCTTCTTCGTGTGAATGGCCTCAAACAAACTCTAGTTGTGTTCACATCCAGAAGCGCTACAAGGTTGAGATAGAATTCTGAGGGCTAGCTTTTGAAGATGTGGGGTATTCCCTCCCCAATCCTCCCACCAAGAACCTACAAACAAGATAATCAAAAATTTATAAGTAATTAATAAAATCAAATCTGTAACTAATAAGTAACTTGGTAAACATTCTAATTTTTATTACCTGGTGACTGTGTGGCTCTCCCTCGAATAGCTAGCACCGAAGAAAAGAGCCTCCCCCTAGCATGTTTGTAACTTTGCAGCTCTAAAATGACGAGGTCCCTCGTCTCAACATCTGGTATCATCCTCTCAATACATGTTGAAAGGCCCTCCATAACCTCTCTGTTCACATCTGTGAAGCTGTCGGAGTAGAAATACTTGGGGTTGAGGTAGTACCCTGCTGCATGAATAGGTTGGTGGAGTTGATTGTTCCACCTCTGATCAATAATCTCCCAAAAGGGACCATATCTGACGATATCCCCCCTGTAATAGTTTTGGATAGACTCTTTGGCCCTATCCATGGCCTCATATATAAACCCCATGGGGTTTTGCTCCCCATCAACCAAACGCAAAACCCTCACCAATGGCTCTGACACCTACACAAATTAAAATGTAAGGTTGCAAACTTACAATACATATTACAAATAAAGTAAAAAAGTGAAAAGTAAAACAATATATTTATAATTTAACAAATTAAAATAAAGGAATGAAATATAAATCGAAGTTTGAAATTACCTTGATGATCTCTATAGCTCTCTTTGCAAAGATATCATCAAAAACTATCTTTGCAACCCTCTCTCCGTCAGCTTTCTTTGAATATTGTGAGTCTAGCCATGCTTGACTCACAAACATTTGTTTCAAAGGTGTCAACAAACTAGAAATACTTTGCAATGTCAAGAAGTTAGTTGCAAACCTTGTGACACCGGCTCGAACAAGCTCTTTCCCCTTTGTGTGTTCTCTCATCAAGCTCAGAACCCAAGGGTGATTGTATATGTACTTCGTTATGGTTCTTGCATCTTCTACAACCGGCCTCACCCAATCAATTTTGCCTATGTCCTCCAAAAGAAGGTCAAGGCAATGAGCTGCACAAGGAGTCCAAAAGAGTGATGGATGTCTCTCCTGCAGTAGTCTCCCAGCCGCCACATATGCTGCTGCATTGTCTGTGACAACTTGCACAACATTTTGTACACCAACCTCTAATACAACTGTCTCTAACATAACACTCAAATTCTCTGCATTTTTTATTATGTTAGAGGCATCAATAGACTTCAAAAACACCATCTCACTGTTTGAAGCAGCTAAAAAATTAACGAGGGTGTGGTTCCTTCCATCCGTCCACCCATCTGAAAGAATGGTGCATCCGAATTTTTTCCATTGTTTCTTTTGCTCTTCTAGAATGGTAGTGGCATCTGCAACTGCACCCTCAAGCAATTTCCCACTCAAATCTTTTGGAGAGGGTGCCTTGTACCCTTTCCTTGCAACTGTCAACGTTGTCACCAAGTACTCCCAGTATGGGCTCTTTGCCACATTGAATGGCAAGGTTGTTGTAGTACCAGAAATTTGCACAAGTTTTATCCACTTCCTCGTGCATATCTTTGTTCCAGGTTGTACCTTCCAATGAAGGTTGTGCTCCAAGTGTGTTCCTTGCCACAAAAAAGCTTTGTATGCCTTTGCTCGAACTCGATGAAGATGCGCCTCTTCCGGCTCTTCCGCTTCGTATGCGTGGACCACGAGTAGAGCCCACAATTGTTGCCGCATCATCCTCTAAATCCTCTGGCATTGCAGCCCTAGGTCTAATAGCTTGTGCTATGGCTGCCTGCACCCTTGCCTTGTCTAGTTTCTTCTCCTCTAGCTCTGCCAGCTCTACTCTCATCTCTTGCTTTGCCTCTTCCGACACGTTGGGGCAAACCATAACATCTTGGCAAACAATACATGAAAGGTGATATTTCAAACGATTGATGCCTCCATCCATTTTTCTGCCACAGAAATTGCAAATAACTTCATTTTCAGTAGCTCCACGTACACCATACTTCCATGCTTTGGAACGGGCATTTGGAGGAACGGTCCCTGCTAGTGATGCTGACCCAGATGCCGAACTTGATGCCGAGCCTGATGCCATTGTTAAGCTCTAATCTGCAACACAATGCACATTTAAAAAATTAGAAAAACACGTAAGCTAACAAATTTATTTATTTATTTTTAAATGTGCCTGAATAACAAATTTGCGTAAAAAAAAAAATACATACCTCTGGCTGCAAATGAGTATAAAAAAATTACAAGCATTCGATTTTACATTACATGTATTTAGAATTACAAAACGAATCGATTACAATACACATACATAAAATTTAACTAGTTTACAATGAATTTGCGTAAAAAAAAAATACATACCTCTGGCTGCAAATGAGTATAAAAAAATTACAAGCATTCAATTTTACATTACATGTATTTAGAATCACAATATGAATCTATAAAACCTAAATAATATACACAAAATTTGAAAAAACTTTGAAAGAACTTAAAAGAAAAAAAAAAAACCTACCTCCAAATGCAATTCTCTAAATTCTCTCTTCGAATTCGCTCCAAAATCCACTCAACACAAGCAATGCAAGCTCAAATGGTTGTGTGAGTGAAAATAAGGGGGTGAAGGGCCTTAAAAAGAGCCAAAACGGTGTATTTGCAGCGTTTTTTTTGCATAAAAGCCGTGCAAACGCGTTTTAGCAACGTGGGCAAGTTTTTGGCACAAACTCGCCGAGTTATGGTGAGTACTCGGCGACTACTCGCCACAACTCAACAAGTTTATTTTGGCAAGTTTTTTGGCGATTTATTCGTTTCTTCAAACTTTTGGCAAATACTCGCCAACTCGGCGAGTTTTCCAACTATGCATTCATCAACCCTCGATTAGCTAAGCAAGTTGATTGATATGTGTATTGATGTTCCAATTTTGAGGCGATGATAACAAACGGAGGCTCACTACCTTGTACAGGGAAGTGTTGAAATGTCTGAATCTAAGACAGGGACTGTAATTTGAAATCAGACATGTTTATTCTACCTCTAGGAGATTGTGATGTAGTATAGAGCACATAGGGTGTACGGACATTGGGACCTATCATTTGGGACTTTTCCGAACTATGAATGCAATTCATAAATAAGGGCCATTGACACACCTTAAAAGAAGTGACTCACGGATACACTAGCATCATTAGTTCACATCGGACAAATGTTGCTTAAAAGGGCTCTCATGCAATCGTCTCCCATCTTTGCTGACCAACTCAATGAATCATCAAATCTCAACCATTTGTTGCGATTGCAAGAACTATTGTCTAAGCATGCAGCAGTCTTTAAGGAGCCCAAGGAGTCACCTCCACCATGACCAGAAGATCGTGCCATTTAGCTTGTTCCAGGAAGTGTACCTCTTAATATTTGTCCTTCCCAGACCTTGTTTTAGAAAAGATGGAAATGGAAAAACGGTACAGGAATTATTACAACCAAGAGTCATTAGACCAAGCATAAGCTCATACTCTTCCCCAATAAACGTGAAAAGCTGGGCCTTAGTGACTCTATATTGATTTTCGAAGTCTAAATGAAATCACCATCAAGGATAAATTCCCAATTTTAATGATTAATGAACTCTTGGACGAACTACATGGAGCTCGCTTCTTCTCAAAGCTCAACCTAAGGTCAAGCTACCATCAAATCCACATATAAGAGCAAGACATCCTTAAGACAAACTTCAACTTCATGAAGGACAATATGAATTTTTTGCCATGCCATTTGACCTCATCAATGCTCCATCAACATTCCAAGGTCTAATGAAAATCTTATACCAATTTTTTGAAAAGTTCATCTTGGTCTTCTTTGATGACATCTTTGTTTATAGTCATACACAGAGGAACATTTGTTGCACATAGAACAAATCTTCCAAATCCTTGTAGATAACAAGTTAACACCAAACAATCTAAGTGCTCTTTTGGCTAAAAATAAATCAAGTATCTAGGGCACATCATCTCTGAGCAAGGAGTAAAGGTGAATCCCAAAAAAAATGAGGTTGTGAAATATTGCCCTAAACCCAACACTCGAACCTTCGCGGATTTTTGGGCCTCACATATATTAACATAAATTCCATCAAACTATGGGAAAATTGTAGCCTCATTGACAACCATGTTAAGAAAGATGCATTTCATTAATCAAATGTGGCAAAAACAGCCTTCTCAAGTAGGTTGTGTATCACGCTACTTCTTTGTATGCCTAACTTCTCCAAGACTTTTGTCAATGAAGTAATGCTTCCGGAAGTGCAATTGGAGCAGTTCTAATGCAAGAAGGCAAACCCCTAGAATTCACCAGGAAGAAACTTTACCTGCTCCACACATAAGAGAGAAATGCTATCCTTCATGCTGGGAGCAAATGGCAGCCACAATATTATCAGGAGACATTTCTGCAAAAAAACCAATCATCATTGTCTGAAATACTTCTTGGAACAATAAGTCCCTTCTCCCAAACAGCAGAAATGGGTCACAAAACTGATGGGCTATGACTAAGATTACCTACAATAAACTTACAGACAATGTTTTTGTTGATGGGTTGTCTCATAAGTATGAAGAACACACAACCTTGTGTGCACGATCATTTTCCATTCCTACATTGGATGCAAGAGGTTCAACAACAGTTAAACCAGTGTTACGCGGGGACGCGTCCCCCCCATGTTTGACACGTTCGGGACGTCCCGGACGTCCTGGGGACGCGGGGACGTGGGGGAAACGTTTCCCCCACGTTTCCTTTTGTGCAGAAGAAGGAGGAAACGCCTCGGGAACAGCTAGAGGCAAAAGGTAACGTCCCGGGGACGTGGGGGGGACGTCTAGACGTCCCCGCCATCCCCCACGCGTTTTGGCGTGTTTTTAAAAAAAAAAACATACTTTTTACACTCTAAAAACAATTTTTTTTAATTGCAGAACACTTATAGCATAAAAGTAACATTCCTAACCCTAAAAGTGCTATTTTATGTTATAAATTTACATTATGGGTTCATTTCATATTCACACCAAGCAAGAGCAAGAGCAAGAACAAGAGGGAGCATTAGCAAGAGGTATTTATAATTTTATAATTTTATTTGCTTACAATACTTGTTAAAGTTTTTTTTTTTAATTTAGATTATATTTGCATTTGTTAGGGGCTGTTTTTTAGCATTTGCATCTACATTCACAATGTAATCATGCATATAGTTTGTAGGATTTTAAAAAATGCATATTGCATAGGGTTTGGTTGTACAAACTACAATGTAAATGGTTATATTTTTTTTTAATTACATTTTTATTTCTAGTTTAACATTTATATTATATTTTCATTTTTTAGGGGTTGTTTTTTAGCATTTGCATCTACATTCATAATGCAATCATGCATATAGTTTGTGGGATTTAAAAAAATGCATCTTGCATAGGGTTTGGTTGTAAAATTTAAAATTTAAATGGTTACGTTTTTTTTTTTTAATTACATTTTATTTCGAGTTTAAAATTTATAGTATATTTTGCATTTTTTAGGGGTTTTACTTTTTTAACATTTGCATGTACATTCACAATATAATCACGCATATGGTTTGTACGATTTAAAAAATGCATATTGGCTACGTTTTTTTTAAAAATTAATTCATGAATCATTACATAATCAAATTTCAATCAATCATATAGTTATGATTGTTTTTAATTCATTGCAGCAATCATCACCATGAGTTATTCTTCTGAGACTGAGTATGAGTATGAATCAGAGCAGGAGAGGGTTGAACGGGAAGTTGAGATAGGTGGCCATGGAAGAGTTGGTGATGCCACAATGGGGGAGAGTGAAGAAGGGACACAAAATGTAGTGGCAGCGGCAACTGGTAGTTCAGTTGGTAGTGCTACCAATTGCCCCTCTCAAATGTTGTCCAAATTTGCCATTGGACCATTTGATAAGAAGAAGCCATTGCAACAATTTGCCCAAATAATTGATAACCCCAAGTCTGGAGGGGGGAGCAAAGTATGGAAGTGCAACATATGTGCACTAACTTGGCATGGCAGTATCACCAGGACCAATGCACACTTGTTGCATCTTACAGGAAGGGGGGTTGGCACTTGTAAGGGCCTTTCACTAGAGCAGAGAGTTGAGATGGTGAGAATCTTCAATGGAAATACCACAAAGTGCCAGAAGTTTGTGGTTCTACAGTTAATACTCCATTGAGCACTCATAGGACTGGCAAACATGGTAATACTCTGGCTGGTTCTAGTTTTGGAGTGTCAGAAGTGGAAAGCAGAGGGAAGAGAAAGGCCATGGGGGCAGCCCCAAATTCAGTTGTTGACATGTTTGATTCAAAGGCAAGGGAAGAGGCAGATGATGCTATTGGGAAATTTTTCTATGCTGTTGGGATTCCATTTAATGCCGCTCGCTCTCCTTATTACAAGGAGGCTATGGCTAAGGTTGCAAAAGTAGGTACAAGTTATGTGCCTCCTGGAGACACAAAACTCAGGACAACAATCTTGGATAGAAATTATTCCAAGGTTAATCTATTGATGGAGGAGATGAAGGTGACATGGGTGTCACATGGATGTAGCATTATCATGGATGGGTGGACGGATATTAGACACCGTCCTCTCATCAATATCATTGTCTCTTGCAAAGATGGACCGTACTTCTTGAGAGCAATTGATTGTTCTGGGAAGCGGAAAGATGTTGAGTTTCAGTATCAGATTTTGAAGGATGCCATTGAGGAGGTTGGACCTTCAAACGTTGTACAGGTTGTCACAGATGCAGCTTATGTGTGCAGAGCAGCAAGCAAGCTAGTGGAGCGGGAATATAGGCATATTTATTGGACTCCATGTTGTGTGCATGCCATGAACAATGCACTGAAAGACATAGAGAAGATTCAGTGGGTTGATCAGATAGTGACTGAGGCCAGAGATGTGCAGAAGTTCATATGTAATCACCACACATCATTGGCACTTTTTCGAAATTTTTCGAAGAAGGAATTTTTGAAACCAATTGACACCTCGCTTTGCATTCTATTTTATTTTGTTGGAGAGGATGTCTGAGTTACAGGAGCCCCTGCAAATTATGATTATGACACAGGATTGGACTAGGTGGCGTGAGTCCAAGACAGATCAAGGGAAAAGAGTGAAGGAAGTGGTGTTGCGGGAAACATTTTGGGTTGATATGAAATACATCATATCAATCATAGCTCCAGTTTTTAGTGTCATCAAATATGGGGATTCTAACAATCCCAATCTTGGTGAGATCTACGAGTGCATTGACAGCATGCTTGGGCAAATGAAGGCAGCTATTCGGGTTAGGGTTTTCCACTTTGTAGTTCTATAATGAACATATACAGCCCATTATTCAGCGGAGATGGGAGAAGTTGAACACTCCTCTTCATATGGCTGCGTATGCACTGAATCCCAAATGGTATGTGGAGAGGCCAGGCAGAGTTATCCCATTGGATGATAATGAGGTGAAGAGGGGCCTTATGAAGGCCTTTAAAAAAATGTACACTCCACAAGAGGCTTCACAGATCAGAATGGAGTGGCTCGACTTCACTGAACTTGATGGGTACAAAACATCAGCAAAGGCAGACAAGGTAACAATAGCACAGGAGAAGCCAGTGAGTTGGTGGCGACTGTATGGGCTTCCAAGACTACTGCGACCACTTGTCATTCGCCTCCTTTCCCAGGTTTCTAGCTCCTCTGCCTCTGAGAGGAACTGGTCTACGTATGGTTGGATACACTCTGTTAAGAGGAATAGGCTTACCTCTGCGAGAGCGGAGAAGCTTGTAGCTGTACACAGTGCTTTGCGTCTTATAGATCGCAAGACACCTGAGTACAAACAGACTCCAGCATTACGGTGGGATGTAGATCCCGAGGAGCCGAGGCAGGTTGAAGAGGACAATACTGTGCAGCGGGGATTGATTGGGCTTACCTTTGAGGACGAGGATGCTAGTACCAACGAGGATGAGTTCATGGATATTGCTTCAGATGTTGATTCTGATTTTTAGTTTGATACTTGTAGTTGTCCTCTTTTTTTGTAATATTGACAATAGACAATTGTTGGTGTATTTGGCTATGAGATTAATGATATGAATATCAGCTATTGTCACTTGATCAATCGTAATTTAGAATGGTTTTACTTTTCTATTTTATAATATACTTGAAGTTGATATTATAGTATTAAGGAATGTATTTGATCATGATGTTTATGAGTTCAAGTTTCACCTTATTTAAATCTCAAATGGTTTTATTTCAGCTTATTTATATAATTTAGTCACTATATCTTTTTATTTTAAATATTTATATATTTTTTAATCAGCCGTCCCCCTGCCGTCCCCAAAATTTAGAAATTTTTTGCCGTCCCGGAAGCCCCATCCCGCTGTCCCCCCGTCCCAGGTAACTATGAGTTAAACCAAGATGCCCAACTTTAGTGGCTCATCCAGCAAGTGTCCACTAGTCCGTCTTCTAATCCAAATTACTCTTGGGATGGACAATATTTGTGGCACAAATGTCATCTTGTATTGGCACACAAATCAGCACTAAGTGCAAAAAAACATTATTACTGCATGCCTAACATCAGTCGGCCACTGGTTTTTTGAAAACATATGAACAGGTCCACAAAAACTTATTTTTGGAGGGAATTGAACAAGATCTGAAAATGTTTGTAGCAAAATGTGAGATGTGTCAACGCAATAAAGGTGAAATAGTATCAACCACCATAACACTCCAGCTATTACCTATCCTCATCCAAGTACAAAATGACATTTCCATGGGCATTATCGAAGGGTTATCAAAGTCCAGATGGAAATCAGTTATTCCCGTGGTAGTGGATCGCCTCTCCAAGTATGTCCACTTTTTCTTCTCTCTTCAAAGCCTCTACCGTTGCTTACACCTCAAATAATCATATCTTTTGCCTCTGTGGAATACTTGCTTTCATTGTGTGTGACCATGATTCCATTTTCACTAGCAACATCTAGTGGGAACTTTTCCACAAATACAGTAACCAACTTAAGATGAGCTCAACCTAGCATCAACAAACAAATGGTCAAACAAAAATTGTCAACAAATGCTTCAATACATATCTACATTGCTTCGCCTCAGATCAACATCATCACTCGGTCAACTGGTTACCATCTGCAGAATGGTGGTACAATACCACTTATCACAAGGCACCCAAGATGACAACATATGAAGTTGTCTATGTGCAACCACCACCATCTCTACAATCATACATCCCAGGAAGTTCTAAGTTACAAGCAATAGCTTACGCACTCAACAAATGCAACTATATCCTTCTGACTCTCAAGGACAACTTACATGTAGCACAAACCAAAATGAAGTAGCAAGTCGATCAACACCGTTATAAACGTGCCTTCAACATCGGGGACATGGTTTTTATCTAGATATAGCCTTATAAGTAGTCCTCCTTGAAGATCAAAGGTCACCAAATACCAGCCCCCAAATGTTATGGCCCTTATAAAGATGTCTAGAAGATTAATCATGTCGCATACAAGTTGTATCTACCTTTTTCTTGAAAGCTCCATCTTGTTTGATTTTTAAGGGACTATTTTTCTGGAACCAAATTCTATCCTAGTCAAGAGATCACAACAGTTGTTTCAACTTGTGCACTCACACTATCATTGAGTTCTTGGTACAATGGCGCGGAATGCAAAGGTAAGACACATCATGGGAGCCCTTGCTCCAATTGCAATAGTAGTTTCCTCATCTAAAGCTTTGAGTTTTTTTTTTCTAGGGGGGGGGCGCACGGGGGGCATACATGTTAGGACCCCTTTTTCCTAACTATTTTCTTTTTATCAGCAGTTATTAATAATAGCTTTGACACATATGTTTGTAAGTCATCCCATTGCTAGATTAGAATTATCCCTCATGTATGCGAAAGTAGTCGTTGTCTTGAATAGAGTAGTATAAATAATGAGAGCATGTGTATAAGAGGAAAAGAAACCACTTGAATATTCTGAATTGAGCATTGCTCAAAGGAGGTTGCCCCCTCAAAGAGACCTGCAATACTTTGCAATACAATCATATCCTTTCAACACAATCTTACTTTCTTTATTTCAATTTCAGTGCATATTCAGTATATTTTTGTTGTTGGACTAATATGTTTGCATGAAGGTTCATATCAATACAGTTGCCTTACTCTATTAAAGATTGAGACAATTTACAGTGAAATTATATAGTGTTATACGGTTTTGACTACATTTTCAGATATCGGATTGTTTTTCCAATTGGCAGGCTTCTATTTTACCTCTTGGCTTGCCTCTTCATTTATTCAGGTTCGATGGTATCTTTGTTCTCAAATTTGTTGACTTATTTGTCCAAGAAGTAGGCATTTTGGCCTCTTGATGCTCATTTGTGCCTCTAGGCATTGATTTACGATTGACGACATTGGAAGATCTCCATACAATAGAGTTAGGTGTGACCTGTGGCATTTCTCCATTGGTAGCAATATTTAACCACTCAACATAGCCATATCTCCACTTCGCAGGAGCATCTCCATTTCGGCAACAATTTCAGAATTCTGACCATTTGGAGCAAGCAAAACCCTGTGACAATCTCCACAAAGATTCAAAAAAGACAGCATGGTTTGTATACATTGAGGTGTATTCGTTCCTTTGTTCATTTTAATTTCATAAGATTTAAAACTTTTCAAATTGGTTATCATGTTTTCACATCATCAAAAGACATTGATCTATTTGCATTATCACTTGATTGCAATTACACACGTGGCAAAAACAACGCAAAATTCCATCTACAAAATCCTCAATGTACGTTGCGTTCTCAAGATATGTTCAGGAACATATTTTTGCTTTAATGTCATGCACACACCACATTGGGGGGGGTGCAGGGGGCATTACGTAGTACCCTAATTTTGGTACAAGGGATGCGGCAGAATCAATTTCATCACTTCTTAGGACACTAGGACCTCTAGTGCACATTTGGTTCTTTTTGACATCATTTTCCCCCTTCCAACTGCCTACACATCACCTCTATCACCTCCAACTGCCCTTTACACACCATCTGGATATTTTTTATTTTTCTAAGGACGCTCAACACACCTTTGCAGACTCACAGCTATTCATTCTAAGCATCTCCCGCCCTCTTTGATAGAATAACAGTCCTGGTGATGCGAAACCTAACCAAGGGCAGGTTCAGCATCTGAATGTGTCCCCTTCTGCCCAAGGGTCATTTTTACATTTGGCCACTTTCCTGAGGTCGGCCTAAGTCTGAATTAGGGTCAACGTGGACGGGAAATTCAATCAGAGTCTACTATATAAAGAAAATCGTAGAGGTCATTTTGAGCATCGTGTTCATAAGAGGCACACTTGGAGATCATTACTACTTGAGCTACAAACATTCATAACCACTACAAAATCTAAAAGAGTAGTCATAAAGCCTTTTATTAAATCTGCACCATATCCAAACCGAAGTTGTGTGTTGCTATGTCTCGTCCCAAGAGAAGGGATCATTTGTTTTCTTTGATTGAGCATATAGAGAGAGACTGAAGGACAAACACTACACTCGAATGGGAAGTAGGTCTGTATAGAACTAACTCAAATGCATATGTTGTACAATGCTCTGCTTCAAATTCCATTGAGAGGACGGTCCCGGCCTAGTCTAAGGCTTCCTTTTTCATGTTTTTTTGAGTTTTGCTATGTTGCAAGCAAGGAGAAGACAAATCAAGAGTGTCGCTCTTCATCACAAAATTCTGAGCATGTTATCACAAAGTAGAGACGCATCGACACGCAAGTCTAATCAGGTCCCACACAGTCAGCGCAAGTCATATTCCACAGCCGAACTTGCACCCTGTCCAAACCTATCAAATCAGCATATTCACACAAAGTCTGTTTCATAGCTTGTTTTGAGCTTTTGAGTCATCTACAAAGTCAACTATTTGGCAAAATCATGTTGGATCTTTCCTTACGCTGTTGCACTCTCTTTCCAATTTCAGTCAGTTTAACACTATTTCTAATTCTAAGTTATATTTACCTTTTAGTCTTATCCTTAGGATTAGAATAGTTCAATATTTTATCTCAATAGAGCCCATAATGCTCAAAATAGTTAAATCAGCAATCTATAAATTCCACATCTAGAATAAAATATAATCCTAAACAAGGGAATGGTCCTTTGTGCCATCTTCAAAAGAAGAAGTCAAATGGTCATAGTAAGCAATCCAAGAATGGCAAGTGGTGTTCAGTTCACAATACTAGCAGGCACTTTAATGATGAGTGTTGTGCTGGGAAAACTCTACATGCATAAGCTCGAAGCAGCAGGTACTAACCCTGCAGCACTTGGCAGAGGTAAGCAAATCATGGACTTTGAACCGAGTGCCATGGTAGGAACCTAAAACATTGCTTCTTCCTCCGATTTAGATTCACAAGAAACAAATTAATTGCTCAATTTCCAAATGTGGATCAATTGATGTAATACACTTCATTGTTGAGAACGAAAGTCAAAAGAACTTGATTACTCTTGAAGCAGTTCACATATTGAACTTGTCACTAATGCCTCACTTGCAACCATGATCTATTAGATCATTTAACTCGGGATATGAGAAACACATTGCTTAATAGAGGCACATAACATACAAAATCAAGCCCTTTCAAGATGTTCTTTATGATGTTGCACCATTAAAGGAATGTGGTCAACCATATATTTACCATTGACATGCAGTTTATGAAGTGAGTCCAAGAAATATTGTCATAAATCTTGGTGATATAAGATATTGCATACCGGTTCCTAAGATTTCACTCATTAATGCCAAGCAACGCAAAAATCTAGTAAATATCTAGCAAGAAATTTGTACTATTAATGGTGAGCCCTAAATGTAAGAACACCATTGCAACTCAAACTCATACCATGATTTCTTCAACAAGCATACAACATTTGCACAACATGTTGGACCAATACAAGGATATCTTTAAGTCACCTAAAGAAATTCCTATACACTACATAGTAAAACAAACTATTAATTTGATTCCAAGACCACCTCTTCTTGAAAGTGAAGAGATAAATCCATGATCTCGTGGATAAAGGACAAATTAGATCGTTCTCATCTCCTTGTGCCAACCCAATTGTATTTGCACTAAAGAAGGATGACACATGGAGGTTGTGTGATTCGTAAACTAACACTAGCCCAGTGTATCAATAGTTTATGAAAATGGATACCTATTAAAAATCTCAAATTTCCGATTTAAATGAATTGAGAAACTGATTAAAAACTCTTCCAAATTGCCATTTCATGATTTTTCGTAATTTGCCTTAAATTTTTCGTTAATCCATCAAAAACTAAATTATAAGACTAAAAAAACAACAAATCTGAAAGGAACAGTGAAAAAGAGCTTGATAACGGAGTTCGCCAATTTGGCTACGTCTCCGAGTTCATTTTAAATGACGAACCGATCCATTTTTAAATATATTGCAAGTACATTATGAAAACTCACAACATGAAATGAATCTAAACTTGTAATGAAACCTCTCAACATACCTTTGAAGAACTCTAAATTCGATTAGTAATGTCCTCCACCTTTCTGTGGCACTTGCACGATCCATTTCCCCATGTTCTACGTCAAAAGAGGCAAAAAAATGCTTCAAAGAGATGTCAAATGAACACCGAAAATCAGGAAAATAATTATACCAAACAGAGCATCTTTGAGTTCCATACAACTCTCTAGTTCATCTCAGAGTCCCAAAATGCCCCTAAGAAGGCTTAATTCTCCATTTCCTGCAAATTGCCCATTATGGCTTATTGATACAGTCCCCGAACATACCCTGTTTAAATAGCAAGAGGAACCCATACAACTACTTACGAGTTGTGGGCGAGTTGGCTAAGGTGCTTATCCTTTTATTGAATGGTTGCCGGTTTGACCCCAACAAAGCTCCCATTTTAGTTTTATTGGTAGGGAATAATCCCACATTGCGCAAGCTACTGCTTAGAATAAGCTTTAAATAACATGTTGGCCACTAGTTTGGTTGTGGTGTCGGCCACGTTTTAGTTTGTTTTTCCTGTTCGTCCAAATATGGGACACAATCCCATTCGCACGCTCGTTGCTCTATGTTGTCAAGTTGGAGTTTGATAAAATGGCTTCAACTGTGTTGGCAATATGGATAGGTGAATGTGTTGGTAGTCCCCACGAGCCTCGCAATGGATAATACAGCTCGCCGAGTTAGGTAAATAACTCGACTATGAACGATTGGATGGTAAGTTAGGTGGCAGGCCATGTGGTGGCCTGAGGACCCACCATGTGGATCACTCCAAAATCTTCACATCATTAAGGCTTCTATCCTGCCACATGTCAGCACCAAAATACACGACATAATATGGCATAAAAGTATAGTATAATTGGGAAAATTAAAATTACACTAATATACCATGGCGATCGGGTCCGCTTCTGAAACAAGAGCAAACTTCACTGTTGAAACCCAACTTTTTTTTCACACTATCGAAGACCAGTGAATAGACCAAACACATCCACGATCATTTTTGATCAACTTCGAAATACACAAATAGGCTCTGTGCACAAGCCAAGGTACTGTAGACCTGCACTTTCCCTGTCAACCTAATTTGACCATGAACTTTGACCAACGATATCGAGAGCATATGTTGTCTGATTCTTTCATTCCAATAGACGTTGGAAATCTATCAAAGTGTTCTTTTATACGGTAATGGTTTAAGGAGTATTAGGGAACTTATAACCACCCAGAATGTCCTCTAGATCATTGTGCATTAACTATAGAGCATTCGACAATACCACAATGAAGAGCCACTATCCTCTTCCATGGATCAATGACCTTTTAGACTGACTTTACAGTGTCAAATTCTTCACCAAAATCAATCTCAAGTTTGGGTATCATCATATTCTTGTTGAACCTTTAGATATCTAGAAGGCAACCTTTAAAGCCAAGGAAAGTGAGTGGTTGGTTATGCCCTATGGGTTAAATAACATAGCTACAACCTTCATGTAGATGATAAATGACATCTTCTAACCTTTCATAAATGCATTTGATGTAGTCAATCTTAAAGACATCCTAATATTCAACAAAATAAATGATGAATCTTTGCACCATATTTAATAAGTGCTCCATACTTTGTGACAAGAAACGTTGTATGCTAACATGGAGAAATTTTTGTTCGCCATACAAGAGATATAATATCTAGGATATATAGCAGATGCACAAGGAGTTCATGTGAACCTGACCATGATCTGCATCATTTGGGAATGGCCTACACCAAAGCTTCTCATAAAGCTTCACAACTTCTTGGGATTAGAAAATTTCTATAAGAGGTTTGGACTTAATTACTTTGCCTTCGAATTAGGTTACCAAAGCAACCACCATATGGGCAACCCCACAACTTAAAACATTCAAATACTTGAATTGCAAACTTTTGTGCAAGCACTTGTGTTACTTAATCTTCAACCATTTAAGATAGAGACTATAGAATATGAGTGATAGAATTGTACGATTGGGGAAGTCCTCACTCAACATGGTCACCTAATTTCGTACCACCATGAAACATCCATTATCTCGGTAAGGAAATATTCATTGTATGACTGAGAGCTTTGTGCCATTGTACAAGTATGTAAAGCATTAGAAATACTACATATTGGGAAAGACAAACATGATCCACACATATAACAAGAAAACAAAAAACAAGTTGCTACAAGAACAATATCAAAAATTGTCTTCATATCTTCAACAGTTTCATTTGAACATTGAGCATGAGAAAAGAAGTACGAATCTAATAGCAAATTGTTTGATTTGACATTTAGTTCAAGCTTTCCTCACTATGTTTGACGCATGTGGACATGAAGTCAACATTTTCTCATAGTTGTATTAATCTAATTCAAATTTTGTGAAAATTTATCACAATTTGATCAACAATGGATCAATTCAAAATTTCTACTTGCAAAGTGGACTCTTATATCAACTTGGTCACTTGTGTGTATTGTACAAGGAAGAGAGACATAAACTAGCATGGGAAGCTCACCAGTTATTTTGGAGTTGAAAAGACCATTGTAGTATCACAAAAGTATTTATTTTGGCCAAACATTAGATCAGATGTTGTCAAATACATCAAGTCTTGTACTGCCTATGCAATTGTCAAAATGGTTAACAAGAAGCAATGTATGTACATACCTTTGCTAGTTCATGTTGGTGCAATATATTAAGCACCTTTTATTTAGTTGTGATAGTTTACTATTCTAAAGTTAGATAAGTGCGACATAGTGCAAAATTTCATCGGCTTTGAATATGATGAGCACTAGCATTTATGCTAGCTAATAAGACACCACCTCTTCATGGGCCAATCACATTTGTCTATTATCTTACCAATAAGGATAGGGAAGCTTGCTCTTGCTCAAGGTATATATACTCTTTTTACATATGCTTTCACATTATTTTGCATGATGTAGACATACTTTGGGATCTGCTTTAAATACAATACAACTATTTAGGTTGTTCATTTAGTTGTTCACAATCATCATTATGAGGAGTAAATAGGTATTGATAAGGACATCTTGGGTTAATTCTTACTTTCAATAGTTCGAATGAGATTGTGGAAATTCGTTTATGTGAGCGCTCTCTCAAGTTACCCTACTACCAAACATGGTAATGACTCTATTTATGTAGTAGTAAATGAATTCTAAAAATGGAAATTCTCACACCTTGCAAGAAACGCATCTCAACTCTAGAAACAAATCAAATGTATTTTAAACATATTTGTGTCCACTTTGGATTACCAAACACTATCATCTTTGGTAGGGACACAATATTCTTGAGTAATTTTGAGAAAGTAATTTGGTTAATGATGGACACAAAGTTGAACAAGTCTACCGCATTCCATTTTGGGACTGATAAGTGGTAAATATTATGATCACACTTATTCTTATAGTGTACAATTTGAGGAAGAAACACACATGGGATAAAATTCTACCTTTCATTCAAAATTGTTACAACAAAGTTCTGCACAACTCCATAGCACACGAGCCTTTTTAGGCTTGCTTGGATTTCCAACCTTTGGCACCCATTGATGTAGCTTATCCTACACCGTAACCACCACCATCAACTCCTTCAGCTCAAAAGAAAGTTGACAAAGTTATGAAGTTCATCGAGCACATTCAGCAGCAAGTGCAAAACATTCTGCAACAGACTACAGTTAAGTATGAGCAGCATCGTGGTCAACATTGGGCACCGCACACCTTTAAGGTTGGTGATTGAGTATGGCTTCATTTGCAAAAGGAAAAACTGACATGACCTTATTGCAATCTCCGTCCACTTTGGTACAGGCCCTACACAATCATGAAGCAAGTAGGAGATAACACTTTCGAGCTCAATCTTTCTACCTATCTTTTTGCACCCAATATTCAATGTTGAACTCCTGCATCAATATTTTCCACCTTTACTGCATACTTCAGATGTTGTCAGGACATTACAGCAAACAGAGATCAATCCCAAGTGCAGTATTCAAGCAGAGTTAGACCACATCATTGGCGCCAAGGTCAGATGGACAAGACTTCAAGAGATCCCTCTCTTTTAGACATTCAAAGCAGATCAAGTTCCTTCCCAAAGAAAATGGTTTACAGAAGTACAAGTTTCTAACAACTTTTCACATCTTCTTCTGCAACTGCACACAATGGGGACCATTGGTCATCAATAAGGGACGATTAATCCAGTAGACTCTGAGCCTTTGATCGATTCACGGTATAACAGAATTGCTTCGCGCCAAGTGTCATCTTCACTAGTAATTTCAACATCATCTCCAACACTCATGCAGATAGCGCAACATCCTAATTCCAGTCCGTTGATACTACACAACCCCAACACTGTCAGTACTGTTCTGCATAGCTAATCAATGGTGTTACTAAAAGATGATGAAAAAATCATGATTAGTTACTAAGTAATTGTTACTCATTCTTGTAATCATTCAACCAAATCTTCGTCCTCTACATTTGTATATTAATGAACTCCTCCATTCTTTGTAAGATAGCATAGAGTTAGAAAGAACAACAGTACAGTCAGACATCTTGGAACATCCAACCTCTCGGATCTTGTACAGAACTATTACATGATACAACTTTGCAGTTTACAATTCTAGCATGATGTCTATTGTTCTCCTTTGTGTCTCTGTGTATCACAACACTCCGTGTTATCATTTCAGCCTTATCACTTTATATATGTCTTCCACAATAACCCATTTTATCCATTAAGTGTGGTTTTCCGTCAGGTCTACCCTCAGCCTCGGATCAGAGTATTTAATTTAGATGAATCTAAACAATAAGGATCTTATTTGCATCAGTGATCTTAGGGCAAGTCATGAAATATGCCTATGTAAGTGGGAGTCAAAAATGTCACCACTGAAGTTGTTAAACTAGGGATCTTGACTTTTTCTTCCATCTAAAAAGCAATATGTGGTACTAGGTTTCCCAGTGATTGGTTTTGCAGAAGCATCATCTAGAATGCTCTCATCATTTCATGTATGACCGTTGGTCTAGTTTTCAGCCTGAAAAAAAGGATCTATTGAAAAGAGCTATTATTGATTGATTCCTGTGAGGATTCAACTTCCCGTGTAACTTTCAAATCCCTTTTGGATCGTATCTTGATGCAGGGGCATCACTCCTAGATCTAAATTTTGGTCTATTAGCACAATTTTGGTTTGAAAAGTCCTTAAGAGAGTCACTAGGATCATCTCTTGGTGTGTGTCTAGTTCTAGCTAGTCAAAGATTTGAATTATGGAGTTTTCCTGCCATTTTGGTAAATTTGAATTTTTTGGTAAATGGTGAGGGTGTTGAAAGGACCCACATCCTTTTTTACAATGGGCCCAACAGGCCAGATAAAACTTTACAAAAGTACAGCTAGACAAAAGTAAAAAAAGACCAACATTTCAAAAAGAGCAAAAAGGCCCACAAACAGGGCTACATATCGGTCATATTTTTAAGAACTTTAATAGCTTCATGCACACTAGTATCCGTAGTCTTTCCAACAAGCATATCAGCAACAACAATCAACTCCTTACAACCATTTTGAAGATGAGCCCAAGTACCATCCGAGTAAGCCTTCCAATTTTTGATAACAGTGAAAGTTTTGTTGATGTTACTAATGAAACTTTGAAGCAACTCAGCAGTATCAATACCAGAATCCTCCTCAGTAGCAGTATCAACTTGATCCACATTGACGCCCGCAACAGCAAAGCCAGACACCTCCATATCATCATCCAAGGGGGGCTCAGTGGTGTTAACATTATCAGCTACAGTGTCAACTGCAAAGCTCACCTTTTTCCCTTTTGCAACAGAGTTAGAAGGAAAGTTTTGGCCAGAGAGCTCCAGAGAATTAGGATAGGCATTAGATAAACCAAGCAGGACCTCGGGAATGGTATCCTTGCTAGTTGGACTGGAAACAATACATGTCCTCCACATAATGCAAAGGAGTAATAGGAGGGGGGTCAAGCGCCGCCACAAAGGTAGAAACTTCCAAGCGAGGAGGGGAAGAACGGGGCGAGCAAGCAGGGGGGGCGAGCGAGCAGGCGGAGAGTCGACAACAGGCAAAGGGCTGAGGAGGCTACGAAGATAGCGGGGCAAAGAACGGATAGGGGGAGGGGAGGGGCGTGGTGGCGCGCCGAGCAAGCAACAGTTAGAAAATGAGAAAGAGTACGGACATCCACTTCAGTTTTGAAAAGCAAATGCGGTAAGCCCTAATGGAGCATGTGACCCTCACCAACATGAGCTTTTTTAATGGAGAAATCCAAGACTAGAAAAGGAAATTTGCCAAATTCACCTTGAGATCATTACGGAAATGGGCCAAAATAAAGAGCTGGGGGCCAAAAACAAGTTTGTACCTGCCTTCCATTGTGATGAAGGGTTGAGGCAGTGGTGAAGACGGCAGGGCGAAGAACGAACATGGGGAGGGGGAGGACCGTGGCGTTGCGCCGAGCAAGCAACAGTCGGAAAATGAGAAAGGGTACGGGCATCCACTTCAGTTTTGAAAAGCAAATAGAGTAAGCCCTGATGGAGCAGGGGACCCTCACCAACACGAGCTTTTTTAATGGACAAATCCAAAGACTGGAAAAGGAAATTTGCCAAATTCACCTTGAGATCATTACGGAAATGGGCCAAAATAAAGAGTTGGGGGCCAAAATAAAGAGTTGGGGGCCAAAAACAAGTTTGTACCTGCCTTCCATATTGAAAAAACGCATAACTTGCGTGGCAATGCGAATCCCAGGGAGATGTCAAAGATGCTCTTTCATATCCAGACTGGTACTTATACACGTTCTTTTCTCTTTGCCAGGAAAGCCTCCATTTCCGCTTTTAATGGCCTCTTGGAGTATATACCACCTTCTACAGGAAGGCCCGTCGCAGCAGCAATGCTTTCCACATAAATTTCAAAAATGGTTTTACCCACTTTCACCTTACCCCGCTTCCAAGAGGAAAAAATGTTGCTCGACACAATAATAGAATGCCCAGATAGTTTCTCAATAAACAACGTAACCCCCTTCTCCTCAAGCAAAGACCACACCTCCTCATCCTTCGCAGGCTCAATTTGCACTAAGGCACCCCCATTGCTAACAGAGACGAGAAGCTTTGAAAAAAGGCGATGAATAAATGAGAAATAAAGAGGGCCTTAAAATAATGGTGATTGCCCCCACTGCCACGAGCCAACCAGAACGTGAGACCCTCGCAATTATGATTAAAAATCACAATCAAAACATTAAAATATGAGATCTTAGCTTCCCACGTGAGAAGCGCATAATTATTAGAAACCCCCATCAAATCATAATTAATGCTATCTGCGTCGACGGTGAAAAAAGGGATAAGATCGAAAAAAGTTGCCATCGGTATAAGCAAAAATAGAATGAATAAAACGAGTCTTGCTACAACTGATTTTGCTTAGGGCGGTCATCGGTAAAGGCTTGGAGAAGAGGTTAAGGGAAATCCCCAATCCAAGTCTTTTGTTTCTCATTAGAAACTCCAATATTAGCTATAACAGATGAGCCACCTGATTACCTTCCCTGTATATATGTTGATACTGAACATTGCAAAATTGAGATCGGAGCTGTTCGATATCCACAAGAATGCTGCTAATGGTCCAGCTAGCAATACCCTTATTGTTTAAAAGATTGATCAAGTTAAGGGAGTCACTTTCAACAATAATTTTTATTCTGCCAAAACTGATAGCAAGCTCCATTCCTTTAAGAATAACAAGGGCTTCAGCTCTGTGATTACTTTATCAAAATTGATAGTTTTGGCTGCCATAGGTTGATCGTGTTCATCTCTAATAGCAGCTCCTCCGCCAGATTCCCTCGGGTTACCTTTAGCAGCACCATCAGTATTAACTTTAAGCCAACCAAGTGGAGGAGGAGACCAAGAAATGTTAGCTCTTAAAGCCGCCGAGATGGGGGGCTGAATGGGAATCTGAAGCTGCTGAGACCACTTCAACTTTTTATTAAGAGAGATTTTACATTTGAGCTGATTCCAGATGCAGCAATTCATATTTTCTTGCAACCCAACCGCCACCAAATGGTAGATTTGATGGGGATTATTGGATTGCTCTTTGAAAATTCGCCTGTTTAGTTATTTCCAAAGATTCCAAACAGTATGAGGTAGAAGAAGTTTCCAAACAAGGTTAACAATTTGGTGGCGAAAAATAGGAACCCATTGGCAAATAGCATCCGAAATAGGATTGGGGAACACCCAAAAGACACCAAAATTGTGAAAAAGTAAATTCCAGACCGAGTGAGAGTAGCTACAATGTAGGAGCAGATGATTAGATGTTTCAAGAGCAGCAAGACAAAGAACGCACTTGCTAGGGAGGGAGTATCCACGTCGCTTGAAGTTTTCGCCTGAAAGGAATGCATCCCTAAAGGCTAGCCAGGTGTAGAATCCAACCTTGGGGATCACTTGTGGAAGCCAAATATGAGAAAGAGCAGTACCCTCGAAAAGGTGGGGCATAGAGAGATATGCGGCCTTGACAGTAAAATTACCAGAAGCTGAGTGGGGCCAGATTCTAGTATCTTCCATCTGCGAAACATGAAGATATTGTGACAGCAACAAGTGCTTAAGTTTTTCAATCCGCTGCAACTGAATAGTACTTGCCCCTTCCCAATTAGGAATGAACCAACGCGGACATGGGGAGGAGCGATCAATATATCCACTAACATATTTCCCACATGACCTTGTAAGCATGGATCTTATAGGATACCAAAGAGGGTCAGTATCTAAAGCATGGTCACCAATCCAACAGTTAGTCCAAAAGTTAATCTGCTTACTATTACCAAGTTTCCACCGAGTACCTGACTGTAACAGATTTCTGGAACTTTTGATGGAGTTCCAGATGGCTGAGCCATTTGGGATATCATCAGCGAAAAAATCTCCATTGGGGGAAAGATATTTTGAAATTAACAGCTGCGTCCAAGAAGCCTTCCCCTTAATAACTATTTCCCAACCCAGTTTTGCTAACATGGAGGAGTTCATATCAGCAATTCGGTGCAAACCCAATCCTCCAAGAGCAGTCGGTTTACAAACCACATTCCAGGAGACTAAGTGCATTCGTTTTCTTTCTTCGGCCCCATACCAAAGAGACATTTTTTGGATTTGTTCTATAGTAGATGCAACAGAGGTAGGCATTTTAAGCAAAGACATGAAATAAATAGGAAGGTTCTGAAGAGTAGCTTATCCTCCACCTGGCTAAGGAGAGCACCCTTCCAACCTACAAGTTTCCTCTTAACTCTGTCAATAACCGGATTCCAGAGTGCCTTGAGCTGTCTTCCTTGAAAGAGGGGGAGGCCCAAATAAGAAGGAAGATCCATGATATTGCAACCAAAAATGGCTGCAATCTTTCTTTGTCTGCTAGCGGGAGTGTTGATAAAAGCAATATTGCTCTTACTGAAGTTAATTAGTTGCTTAGAGGTAGATTGATAACAATCCAGAATCCTTTTCAAGGCCTTTGCTTCCAATACCGAAGCTACTCCAAGCAGGAGAGTGTCATCAGCGAATCGGTTGTGACTAGCTGCAGGTATTTTTGAAGTAGTGGTAATGCCAACAATTTTGCCCGCTCTTGTGGCAGCTTCGAAGGCTCTGCTGAGAGAATCCGCCATAAGAATGAAAAGGAAGGGTGAGAGAGGATCCTCTTGCCTAATTCCACGGCTAGAAGCGAAGAAACCATGAGGGATACCATTTATAAGGATGGAAAATTTGGGGGTACAGATGCAGTTTTGAATCCACGTATGCCATTTCACCCCAAAGCCATATTTCTCAAGAATCCTGAGTAAGAAGGGCCAACTCACTCTATCAAACGCTTTTTGCACATCAAGTTTGATAATCATGCTTGCTTTCTTGGTGAGCGAGGTTGAATGGATAGCCTCATGTACAGTAATAACAGCACCTTGGATTGTCAGACCACCAATAAACCCATTTTGCTGCTCTAATATTAGTCTGTCCATAAGGGGTTTCAACCTGTATGCCAACAACTTAGTGATAATCTTGTAAGACGTGTTGCAGAGGCTGATAGGTCTGAACTTAGAGATCAGCTTAGAACCCATAGATTTAGGAGCAAGGGCCACAAAAATGTTGTTCCATTCCCTTAGAAGAATATCATTTTGCTGAAACTCTAGAATGGCTGCATGCAAGTCCGATTCCACAATGTGCCAATACGTTTGAAAAAAGGTTGCAGGGAAACCATCAGGGCCCGGTGATTTATTACCCTTAATGTCAAAAACCGCTCTCTTGACTTCCTCGACAGAGAAAGGCTGGGCGAGTTTGGAATTGATATCATCAAAAATCAGTGTGGGGATATGTTGAAGCATCTCCTGACAATCCTCTTCACAAGGGAGGGAATTGACGAGCTCGAAAGCAATCGCATCATCTTTATTTAAGTAAGAGCCATCCATGGTAATAAGCTCCTTGATTTTGTCCCTGCTTTTATGTTTGGTGGCAGCGGTGTGAAAAAAATTTGTATTATGTTCGTCATGTTGTAGCCAGATCTCTCTAGATCTTTGACGCCAATAGACCTCTTCATCAGCAAGAGTATTGTGGAAGTCACTTAGGAGGGAAAGCTCTTGCTGGTGAAGAAGAGGAGATCTGCCGCTAACTTCGATAGTGGCAGCAATCGAGACTAATTTCTCAGTAAGTAAATCCTTCCTCCTACGAATATCACCAAAGACTTGCAGCTTCCAGATTTTAAGCTCCTTTTTGACACAACTAAGCTTCTTTGCAAACCTGTACATCGTCGAGCCCTGAATATCAATCTTCCACCAATCAGAGATAAGGTTCTCTAAATTATGGTTTTGAAGCCAAGCAAGCTCAAAGCGAAAAGGAGGATGTTTCATGTTCTTCATCTGTGAAGCCGTGAAGAGAAGGGGGCAATGATCAGAAGCAATTTTAGAAAGAGCCATTAGATAAAAATAATTGAAGATATCAATCCAATCCTTAGAGACTAGAAATCTGTCCAGTTTGATTTGTATATGATTGCTTCCTAGTCTTCGATTAGACCAAGTGTAGGAAGCTCCATGAAGATCTAATGTTAAAAAATTCTTCTGTCTAATAAAATCAGCTAAAGCATCCATGTTGTTAGTGTTGATACTGGCGCCACCTTATTGCTCCGACAGGTACAGGGGCCGTATTGAAGTCTCTAGCTATTAAACAAGGAAGGTGATTGCAGGTATTACGGAATTCCAAAAGCTCCTTCCAAATAATTTCTCTTTGGTTTTCAAGATTTGGGGCATAAAGATTTACAGCAATCCATCCCACATTAGAACCAATTTCTTGAAAAAACATTATCAGATAATGGGGAGTTTTTAAAATACATTCACCAAAAAGGGTCTTCGGATTCCAAAATGTGCATAAACCACCCGAATTACCAACAGAGTTCTACAAGGAGGAATTAGGCCAGAACCTATGGAGCAAATCTTCCTCTTTCAACTTAGTTTCTTGCACCATTAGAAAATCAAGACAATGTTCGAGTCTAAAGTCTTTGAGATTTCTCTTTTTTTGAGGGGTGTTTAGACCCCTTACATTCCATGAGAAGATCTTCATTTCTTTGATTTAGGTTTGCCTCCACCTGACATAATAAACACACCCTGTGTACCTTGGGCATTATTCTGAAATGCTTCCTCCTAAAGCTTGGCTTGATTGGAGAGCCTTCCTTTGCCTTTTTTAGGCCCCACATCAGGATTTTGCTTGGTACTATTTCTGGTCTTCCTTGCAGGGCTGTTCTCTGCTGACAGAGAGGTTGAGGAGAAGGGGGTATTCTCCCTTAAAGGAGAACATGGAACAGAGCGGAGCACTTACAGTCGAGTCCGGCAGCGCACGAAGGGAAGGGGAAAAGGGGAGAGAAGAGGCAACAAGAGAATGCCAAAAGAGAGGGAAGGTAAGAGGAATCTCCAGGAAGGAGAGGAAGACGACGACAGAGGAAGAAGGGGAGCTGACGAAGACTGGAGAGGAGTGGAAACAGGAAGAGCCAATGGAGATAGGAGGGAATAAGGAACAGACTAGAGATGACGAGAGCTCCAACAGAAGTAGGAACAAAGAGGGGGGAAGGGCAACAGAAGAAATCGGGATCTCATCCTCTTCAAGAAGAACATCAAAAGGATTCGAGGTGCTGACTTCCATAGTGACTTTGGGTACAAACTTGCTTTTGTTCTTAGGGATGCGGATTTTCTCTTTAGCTTTTGGTTCTAGCTTGGAAGGGCAAACCTGAGCACAATGGCCAATGCTTTTATAGAAGGTACACGCCTGAGGAATATATTCATATTCTATGGGTTGAACCCAAGTACCAAGATCAGAGTGAAGTTCAATGCAAGGTGGCAAAGGAGAGCTGATATCAGCATTAACACAGAATCTAGCATGAATAAATTTGGTGCCAGCTTTAGTTGCTTGATCAATAGCAATAAGAGAGCCAATAGAGAGTGCAATACCTTCAACGACGTTGAATGCCAAAACTCCAAAGGGAGCTCAGGAAGGCGAACCTAGATCAGGGCTTGGGTCATGGTTTCCGTCTTAGCATTGAACTTGGGAGTCCAACGTCGTAGATAAAAGCCTCTCCTTCCAAAAAACCAGGCCCCCCCAACAAAGCTCTCGCAAAATCTTCCTTATGGGAGAAAGTAAAGAGCATAAATCCATTTGAAAGGGCAGTAATATCAACCAGACCACAAGGAGTCCATTTAATACATACCCATTTTCGAATCTCCTCCAAAGGCGGCCTGGGTCCCATGAGTTTGCCAATCAGCAACAGCTCCCTTGAAGCTTGCGTAACTTCAGTAATCGAGGAGGGGATTTGTAAAGACAACGTCCCATCAACTCGTTGTGGAAGCAGCTTCCCAAGCGGGGGGGATTTCGAAGAGCCAGAATGCCACGTCTTTCCAAGAGCCAAACAGGACAGCAGTAGAGGCATCAGCGAGGTCAGGAGGGTCAGGGGATGGACCAGTCGGATCCGACATTGCAGCAGAAACATCTATTTAAAGGTATAACTTTGGTTTGTTTTGAAGGACTTTGTATGCTTGAAACCCCTGTTTTGCAACGTACTGTACAGGTGAAGATTGAGCAATTTTCTAAATTTAGTGATCATTGGGATTCCACTGTCAAATCAAGGACGTGGAAGAAGGTAAGACAGTCTTAGAGACCAATTAATAATTATCATAGCTTGAAACTGACGAGATTTTGTTTATAAGATATTTTCTCTTACCAGGGAATCAAGAAACCCTACCTAGGGTTAGGGAAAAGTTAGGAATTTGGAGACCTTAGACACCTCATCAAGGACTAAAAATTTGAGGAAATCATCTATATTGAGCATAGATTAAGATTCAAAAGAAATTATTTCATAAAAGGGTCACAGTTGCTGTGAAAACTTGACAGTCCTCTATCAAAACTACAGATTACTTCTAGAGGCCTAGTTATGAGAGGGCAAATTTGGGGCAAAAGGGGTTAGAAGTGGATTTGAGTCTTGAAACTTCACAAAAAGATTAAAGAGGATAAAGGGTATCCTAAAAGTCCTTAAGTTTGTTTTAGAAACCCCTGACTCAAGACATATGCTTGAAAAACCAGTCTAAAAGGGCTACAAGAATCAAGGTATATTGGAGGAGTAGGTTGTGAAAAGTGGGTTTAGGCTTGGAGTTGAGCCATAAAATTTCACACACACCATAAGGAGCCAAAAGGGTGTCCAGAAGTGATCTTGTTTTGTCTTGGATGTTTGTGGATTACTCCCAACATGAACACTTGGATGGCATGTTCTTGAGAAACAAGAGAAGACAGTTTTGGAGGAACTAATTAAGATTGAGGATTTTCTTTGTTTTCAACCATTGAGAAGGTTGTCATTGCATGTGAAGAGCTTGTGAACAGGGTGTATAGGGTAATAAGATCAGTTAAAACTTAAAACATCAAATTTTGCTTGTTTTAGAGGAATTCAAGATTGAGAAAGTGTTTCTTTTTCAAGGAACAGGACAGTTTTGGATCAATTGTTTGTACTAACTTGTTACTTGAGTGGATTGCCAAAGAAAGTGTTTGAGCTCTGCATCATATCTGGAATCAGTAAAGAGGATCAACAAATGCTTTTAAGCCAACAATTTGCCTTCCTTTTATAGTAATTCGAGAGCACTGTTTCTTGACCTCAGCCCACGGAGACCTCCCCTCTGACCTAGTGCCAAGAGGTCAATGGGAGCATTATTTTTAGTATTGACAGCAGTTTTCAGGAATGTTATAATGCAAAGTTAGCAGAAAATACCGTATTGCTTGTGGCACTGCTTGGTAAATTGATGTGATTCTGATTTGATGAAGAACACCTAATGCAATCCCTGTACTAAGCGAGAGACGGTTTCTATGACTCACAATGTGTAGCTCCACAAATATGAACCTTGTTGAAGAGAGTAAAATGATCCTAGGCCCTCAATCTTGTGCAAAGTTTTTACTAAAACGCAAAAGCCACCCTTAGACACACCTGAAATGTAAAATTGATTCCTAGACAAGCTTAAGTGGAAAAGATCAAAAATTCAAAGTTATAAATAAGGAGAGAAAATTCAAATAAGCACCTAATTACAGCAATTACTGTGAGGGAGAGTTTGACCCCGTCAAAGGGATGGCAAAAAGGGATCTTACCTTTCTCATTTGTACACAAAGGTACATGTAGAAGTATGAGAGCACAAGTTTAAGGCTAGTCATGGAGCATGTAAAAGTTTGGTATGAGGAAAATTTAAGCTTTTTACAAACAAGGTAGGCAAGGTAATATTCCCACTTAAAGGTTTTTCCATCCATCTTTATGAATCTCTTTGGTGGTATTTGCATGGATTGAGTTTTTCCTTGTGTTATTTATTTTCTTTGTGCATGGTGGATTCAATGTTTGTGTTACCTTATTTGTTTCAATTGAAATATAATTTCCAATAGTTCAGGAGTTTCAAGTACATTACATCAAAAAGGAACGCCTACTCAAAACAATGCATTGACATCTCTGCTCTCAGAATATCTGTTGTAATCATGCTACTCAAAGTTATTAATCTTTCTATAATATTTACAGCTAGTGGCAATTCAGGATGAGCTATCTAGTTATTAAGGCTAACAGTTTAGTATTTCACATTATGACTGATCTATTCTTATTGGCTACTGGTGTTCATTTTGCATATATCTTTCAGTTCAATTCTCAATCTGCTAGTATTTTATTTGTATGAAACAGCTGGACAAAATGAGAAATTAGTTCATCATTGTTCTTTGCAGAGGGCTTGCTCAATAATTAATACAAATGACTTTTCCTATAGAAAAAAAATTAGAAATGTATAAATGTCCACAGATGACCAAAAGTATGTCAATGGGATTCAAGGAATAGAAAACATGAAAAAATAATGACCACATCAAAGCTGAATAATAATGTTGTCTTCCAAAGAAAAAAGTGTGTGATATATAAGTTTTGAAAACAATTTTTTGAAATTATGTGCACATTATCAATGGGCATCAATGCAATCTGGGCACTTGTAATTTTATATGCCATTTGTTTTGAGTGCACATTTTTTAAATTAAATGAAGTCTTTTACCTAAATCCAAAAATTGCATTTATCTTCCACTCACCTTAATATAGAATGGTCCTAGTTGAATGAGAATCCTGCGAAACTAACAAAAACGACACAAGCTGCAGTAAGTAACTATATGGTTTAAATGACGACTTAAAAGCAGTAATAATACATATTAAATACCATGTCTAAGATCCAAAAAATTAAATTTACTTCCAAATACATCCAAATCTAAGATCATCTACATCATGGATATTGAACAGAAGAAAAATATTATCATGCTCCCAGGACATAGGTTATTAATAAGTCATAAGAATTAATATTTTGGTCAACGTTTAAAACCTAGCACTAAAATAGTCCGCATTAGCTGTTCCTACTACTCCTTGGAAATTGTGTAGAATCTAGACACATCACAAAAGGAAATATCTCTTAGGTGTTTTCAAATTTAATTAACTGTATATGTTCACTAAATTTGCATTGGCTCTAAAAACTATTCAGCACTATTAAAATGCACTCGGTATGTAGTATAGATTCATATAACCAGAGATGAATCAGAAAGAGAGGGTCAAAAAATATTTATGAGGTGTTGGAGGACTTTATTGATCATTTTTTATTGGTTGTTTTGCATCAACCCGTCTTGTTAACAATAAAGCCCTTTGTTTCTGACACAGCTGTAAATAAGCATACATTTGGCTTTGTGTTTAATGCCCAACTACTCAACTTCAATGGTATGTGCTAATCAATTTTTGTGATTTTAATGATTAGGTTTCACTAGTAAGTGTTGTAACTATTGCAAATCCTCATAAGTTATCTTCCCTTGAGTCTAGATCATAGAAGGGACATGGATGTAGAACTCAAAGGATTTATGGTTTAATTTTTTAATTATTGCAGTTGGAGGGTGAATGATCCTGAAGCACGATGGAAAATTCATTTCCAGACTATTTGGAAATCAAAATCTTCTTTGAAATAGAAAATACTGGAGTTGCTAGTGCTTCACCAAAGTTTGGCAGCCAAATCACGGTTTCACAACGCTAGCACTCATGGAACAATTTTTTTACGCAGCTTATGTGGGAGAAAGGAGCTACTTTGTCACTTATTCTAAAGATGCACTTCTGCCATCACTTTTTTGGGCATAGTTTTAGGCTGAATTTAACCATTTATTCATCTTCCCCCTCTAAGCAGGTCCTCTCTTTGGGGACAAATGCAAGATCATGGAAGGCTGTGAAACTCTTTTGCAATAATTCTGCCGTCCACTTTTGGTTTCCTGTAAAAGACAAGATGTATAACTAATTTTAATCAAGACTATCAACATATTCTATCGATGAGATATTTTTTGTGCCATCATGCATAATGGGCTCTATGAATATAAAACAAACGGAAAGGCAATCTAACACACATAGGTTTCCAGCTGTCTGATACAAGGAGAACCAGTTTGCTTCCCCCGAAGATTGTTCAGCCAAGCTCTCTTATCCCAGGCCACTCTCCTAAAGATGGCAACAGACTTTATAGTGGCCCTTTTGTATGATTGACGGGGATGCTTTCAACTCTGATGTAGACTAGAACCTTGTTCGCCATCAACCCTCTTCTCTTTCCTTTGTTAACAATGCATTTTGACATAGGGACTTCCTCTCACATGACTGTTTTTACTATAGGGCCTTCTACATAATGAATTGTCTGGTACGGACTTGTTTGGATTTACCCACCCTCCTAAAGACATCATCGGACTTTATAATGGACCTTTTTTGTATGATTGACGAGGATACTTTCAACCCTGTTGTAGACTAGGGTCTTGTTCTCCATCCCTCTTCTCTTGCCTTTGTTAGCAATGCCTTTTGACAAAGGGCCTTCCTCTCACATGGCTGTTTTTACTATAGGACCTTCTACATAATGACTTGTCTGGTACTTACTCTTTTGGGTTTACACACCTTTTTCTGACTGTATTACTTCCTAGTTTTAATTTTAGATCCTTCATTTTTTGTTGGAGTTCCTTTTGTACTCCAGATTAACCATTGAAACTCGTTGTACTCTTAAGTAACAGTGATTTTTAGGTCATTCATGGAAATTTAATATAGTTTCTTTCTTTCTTTTTCTAACTATTAACATAAATCAGCCATGGTATGAAAATACATTGTGTTTTATTCTCTCAAAATCTTCAGCCATGGCAGAGAGACAACCATTTGCATTTCAGTAAAATGGAAACACCGGGAAGAAAAACGTCCTTCAGATGAAAAATGGAATAGTCGCAGATTTCTTCCGGGTCTTTGAAAACAATCATATTGAAGACCTTCCCGTCAGCAAAGGGAGAAAAAGATCTTACATTTTTACAGTTCAAATGAATCAAAATGATGTAACAGGCAACAATAACTAATCACTCCATCTCACATAAATTTTCCACAGAATTTACGCATTAGATGATATGTGCTAGGATGCTCATCTTGAATATCTTTACAACTGATACAAGGAAAACATAAGTAATTCCCATAGGAACGTTCATTTATGTCTAGGCCACTAAAAAGATTATAACCACAAATGGTTCAGCCATAGAATCTGAATATATCTCGGCAAGCAAAAAACATCATTGATGATATTAGAAGATAAATGCCATTTTGGTTTCATCGATTATTCAGAATTCTCTGGTCATAAAACCAAATATTTCCAAAAAGCAACAGTCTAATAACCCCTTAAATCCTTGAAAGAAAATAACTTCTAATTGGTATTTAGGTCACTATCTACTCCATATACATTGAACTAATAAAGTCTGATTCTGCAGAAGCAAGAATAGATACCAACAACTAACAAAAGTCAGTGTATACAAGGTCAATACCTTAGCTGCCCGCTTGTGGGTATCCTTAACAAACAAATGCCAGAAACTCAGCACAGCCACCTTGGACAAAATAATTGTAGCTCTATAAAATGCCAAGAAAGGGCCAAAACGGTGATAGACAGAAATAACTTTTGAACCCTGATTGCCCAGTGCATGTCCAAATTGTCTCTCCAGTGTTTCTCTTCTAGACTTTGCATACTCGGCAGATGGCTTATCACCATGAACACTCGTTGAGAAGCTGAAGGACAACCATAAACTTTTGCTCAATCTTATAGCTCGCTAACATGATCAAATCAAGATAAGGAACTTAAATGTATGTTTTTACTCCAAGGTTATAATTAAACTAAAATACAAGACCATATCATGAAACACAAGCCAAACAACTATAGTCTTAGATAAATTGATAATACTTACAGAGGTTTTGTATGATCAATATATAAAATTAGCATAGAATTGTTTAAAGTTTAAAATGGTATATAAAATCAAAAATATTCCCACGACATTATAAGTTAAAGCTGAGCCCATACATACTTTCGTTGGTTTGTAAAATACTTCATGAAGCAAGGAAATTCAAAAGCTCCCCTTCCATTAGATTCGTGACTATTAATGAACTTGAGATTCCATACATAAGCTGCCGGTATACACTTGGTTTGTATTGCTGTGATAGAAGCAAACGAATATATCATAACTTGTTTCATCTAGAAAAATACAAGCAATAGAAGCAAAAGAATATCTCCTACCATGGTGGAACTCAAATGACAAAGACATTCAAAGAAATAGGTGAAGGTGTATCATAACTTGTTTCATCTAGAAAAATACAAGCAATAGAAGCAAAAGAATATCTCCTAGCATGGTTGAACTCAAATGACAAAGACATTCAAAGAAATAGGTGAAGGTGTTCCCAAACACATGACGAGATGTCACAAATGACTGCTGTGAATAATTCCCCTACAAATACATTAATAAATAGGAATAAGAAATATCTTAGACAAGATCGTAGATTCTTGAGGCACAACAATAGAGATGACAAAATTTACAATTTAAATACACGATAGAGGACAATGTCAAATTAACAAAATTATGTTAATTGGGATGAGCTCGGGTGGTAGATCAATTAAAACCCCGAAAGACGTTAATGTATAATATTGAACAGTATGTGGTGTATCCCAACCAGCAAGGTGAGATGCAAGTTCTGGGTGAATTTGATCAAAGAGATACCCCTTGGTCATGGCATCATATTCAAACGTAAGTCCCCCACCGACCATGATTAAAATTGGAGCTATTTACCAATCAGAAAGACAATATTACATTTTAATCTCTCTTGAAGAACATGAGAATGAAGGTTGCCTCTAAAAGAGATTGATCTGGATTTGATTGGTGTAATGTCCCCTTTTCCAATTTAAGAGCATGATTTGGACTTCTTGCCATTCCCTTTTCCATGGCAAAGAAGTAGAGTTGGAGAAGGAAATTGAGCTTCTTTGTATTTATTTTTCTAATTTTTAATGTTTCTTTTTAGCATGTGTTTGCCTTTAGCAGGTCAGCTGGGTTTTATGCACTTTAAAAGCCAATTAAAGATTAAAAGAATACTTTAAGAGGTCGGCCTTGCTATTCCAAGCTTTGGCGCCAAAAGGAAGTTATAAAAGATGATTAGAGGGCTCATTTGAAGGGGCTAGATTGGCGCATTTTCTATTATTGGGCATTGAGAGTTTGTTGCTCCATGGTCTTCCACTTGAGGACAAAAACCCTCTTGTGTGGCTTCCTAGAAGGACGAAAACCCTTCAACCTTGCATGGTATTGAAGTAAATTGCATATTTGAGGAGAAGCATCTACTTTCAGATTTTTATTTGCCTTCTATATGTGGAGCGACCTACCTTGGTGTAGGGTTTTATGGTTTGAAGGACATAAAGTTGAATTTTCAGTTCATATTCTGATTTGATATATTTGTTAAGGCCGGAATTTACATTCTCATAATTTTTTAGGGTTTCTAGACCCATATTTCATATTTTAGTTGTGGCTGCTATTCGCTGGTTGTAATTAATTTTCCAGCCGTGTGACTCATATTTTTCATTGATTATTGATCTATTGGATGCCTAAAATTCATACCTAAATTGTAGCAAGGTTAATTGGAATGAATTTTGTGTTTTGCATAATTTTTCAAAGTGATAGTAATACAAAGAGTACCTACAGGTTTTATGCAGCTTACGAACAATATTGAATTAACCAATAGCATGGGATCGGGTTCTTGTTTGTGTGTCTATTTTTGTTTGTGCGACTTGTTGACTTTGGTGACAACGGTGTTCACATGCAAGAAGATCATCTATAGTTTTAAAGCATCACCATAAATCCAGCATGACATGAAAGCCAAGGAGAATGGAGGAGAGGACAGATTCAACCATCTCCTAGATGGAAAAATTGTCGTTCTAAGCAAACGGTTGTGTAAAACTGCCAGATTGCGTATACCAACAATGTTGCCTGCAATGCAAGTAAAATCAAAGTAATGTCCAAAATACGCAAAATTTTGACAAGTGGGCCACTTTTCCAAGAACTTGGGGACTCCAAGAGCTGTCAGGGATGTTCTTGAAGTTAGAGGAGGGGAAGAGTTGGAAACAGTTGTTCAAGGAGTTGAGGAAAACAAGTTGTCATTCCAAAGGAGTCAAGGACTCCAATTGGAGAGCAAAAGGTGAACATTCAAAGAGTTTAACTCAGAGAGTGAAAGAAGCAATGTGAAGGCCCTATAAGTGTGAAATCCATACATTGTAATCAGTTATAGGACTAGAGTATGTCTTCTCCATAGTACAATAGGGGTAGGGACGTGTGTGTGTATATGAATCTCTGTAACACTGTTGAAGATCAATAAAGAGAGTGTCTTTGGTTCCGTGCTATGTCCTTGGGTCTATGTGCGTCCATTTGAGTGTGGGTTGTGAGTCCTCAACTTAGGAGTCAGGTAATATTCAATTGGCCCCCTCATTCTCGTCTGCATCAATTGGTATCAGAGCAAGGTTTGACTTGTTGGGTTGAGTGTGTGAGGCTCTTGTCAAGTAAATTATAGGTTGTGAAAGAGAAGCCTGCATTATTGAGAAGTTATGGCACACAAAGGAATAGCTCTTGGAAAAGGAAGGGCACATAGCATTGTGCTAGAAAGAATCCAAGAAAGGTTGGATGCAATGGAGATTGCACAAAGGAGATGAACCATAGTTGGTGATGTAAGCGATAATGAAATAGAAGGAGACCAAAAAAATCAAGCAAAAGAAATAGGATAGACTTCTAAGAGCTATGACAAAGATAGGAAGTAAACCAAAGTTGGATACCCCTAAGGTATGGAGGAAGCTCGAGTGTTGAGGATCTTATTGATTGGATCACAGAGCTGGAAAAGTATTTTAACTATGAGCCAATAGAGGGTTCATGCCAAGTTAAGGTTGCTTGTACCAAGTTGAAGGGACATGCACCCTTGGGGTGGGATCGTATGCACCTAGAAAGGGAAGAAAAGGTACAAACAAAATAAAGGGTTGGGATAGAATGGTTGCAAAGATGAGAGGAAAGTTTTTGTCTTTAAATTATCAGCTGAGATTAATCAAGAAGTTGCAAATCTGAGACAGAGAGATAAACATGAAGGACTACATGGAGGAGTTCTACAAACTCACTATTAGGTTTGGTCATGTGGAAGATGATCGTGGAAAGATCTCAAGGTATGTAAATGGTCTTTGTATCTCCATTCAAGATGAGATTGGAATGTTTAAGTTGAAGTCCGTGGAAGAGGCCTATCAATGTGCATTGAAGGAGGAAGAAAAGTTGTCTAGAAGGTAGCAAAACACCTCTAGAGGTAGAGGAAGAGGACAAACAAGCAATGGTAGAGGACAGTATACTCATGAAAGAGAAGCTAGCACTTCTTAAAGTTGGAATCAAACATAGAGAGGAAGAGGGCATTCTTATAGAGGAAGAAAATACTTTGGATTTGAAAGAGGTAAGAGGATTGGTGGGTAAGTGCTTTGAATGTGGAGAGTATGCTGGACATAGAGCTTTTAAATGTCCTAAAGCATTCCAAAACAGCAGCAACAGAGGTGAAGCAAACCAAATATTGTTCATGTGGATGAGGAGAGTGTTGGATCCCCAATACACACGGAAGAACAAGAGCATGGTCTCTTATGATAAAGTGTTTTTAAAAGCAACCAAGGAGAAGCATGCGTCGATGTCAAAGAAAGAATCTTTTTCAGACTAGGTGCATAGTAGGAGATAAGTGTTCCAAGTTCATTATTGATGGTGGTAGCACGGATAACCTAGTTTTTAGTGAGATGGTAGAAAAGCTTGGACTGAAAAGATTAGTGCATCCCAATCTATGCAAAGTGTCTTGGTTGCTTAATAGACATCAAGAGTTAGTGAATAAGAAAAGGATGGTGAAATTTCAGATTGGGTCTTTACAAGGATGAATTATTGTGACATAATGCCCATGGATGTATGTAATTTGTTGTTAGGTAGACTGCGGTAGTATGATAGAAGAATCGTGCATGATGGGAGAACATAACACTTACAAGATTGAGAAGGATGGTAGAAAGATTTCACATTGAGCCCATTGAAGGAAAGAGGAGAAGAGGTGAACAACAAGTCCTAAGATTTGTTTGATTTTCCAGTAAACAGATTCTTGAAGGAGTCAAAGAAGTAGAAAGTTTGTTTGGCTTTCATTCCTAAACACACAGAGGTTAGGACAGTAGAATAGGGTTGATGAATGGATCTCCATAAAGAATGAGTAATTTGTTGAATGTGTGCAAATGCTCCTCCAAGCTTGCCAAACAAAGCAGCAAATATGGCTTGCAAGTTCATATGGGGAAATTCATTAGAGGTTCTGCAGACATGATACACACCCATGTTACAAAAAATATGAAAGGTGATAAGAGAAAGTCTTAGTGAACTATGTGCAGTAAAGGAGACTATTGGCAATTTTAAGAAGTAATGAAGAAGTGGAGGATTAGTATTGCCAGATTCAACAAGTCTTTAAATAAAATGAAGCTATGGGAAGTCATATAGAGCAGTTCCATTAGCCAAGGAAGGATAATCTCATTGATGGAATATTTAAGTGAAGAAGATGAATGAAGCCAAAATAAGTATTTGAAAAGTGTAATGATCAAGATCTGGATTAAGAATATGATGAATGGAAGACCGCATTCAAGACAAAGAGAATTTGTTGTCGTAAGAGTTTGGCTTGTACACACCATTCGATTTTGTCAAATGCTCCTAGTACATTCATGAAACTCATGAATGATGTGATGAAACCATACTTGGGTAAGTTTGGCATTGCGTATCTGGATGACATTTTAATATTTAGCAGAAATAAAGAAGAGCATTTTTCGCATTTGAGATTGGTATTGCAAAGTAACCAAGTTTGAGGAAAAGTTAGATCTTTCAACTTAAAGAAACCATGTCAATTCTTCATGACGGAAAACTGACCACAGTAATCTCACACAAACCATCTGGGCAAATGGTGAATGGCCATAACCTACAACTGACAATCTGAGGTTTGAAGCTTTCATGGCGATTAGCAAGTTTCCATCACCTGCAAATTCAGTAATGGTTTCAGCATTATATGTGCATGTGCCATTAAAACTACTTCTGAGAAGGTGACAAGATGTTCGAGTGGACTATTACAGCAAAAGAGAGTTTTCAGTTCTTAAATAATAAAGTAATGGAACAGCTCGCACCTATTGTCACAAAAGTTCAACCCCCGTGCTATTTTGAATGCATGAAATCCCATTTTTGGACTTCCAGTGCAATTCCCAAACTCACGGCAATCACTTGGTAAAATTGGGCAAAAATCATGTTTGCACGAACAAATTTTTAGTGTGCTCTATGGGAAAAACCTTCATGTGTCAAGATCATTTGTTCTCCGTTGCAAAAGACTTTTTGTCCAAGAGAGTTAGTCTGCATGTTATTGCAAATGGGTCAAAAGAAAGTTGAGAATGGTGGAGGATCAGGAGGAACACAATCCATCTCTGTGTTTTCATGCCATCGAAATCAAGCTTTGCATAGGTTCAGTGAAATCGGAACAGTTCATCCTAGTTCTCTAAGTTGGAGCACCCGCAAGATCCAAAGAAGGGGAAAACAGGCTTTTCATTGCTTAAGTCAGGCATGGAGGGCATAGTCGGAACAGTTCCCACTTCAATCCAAATTTGCATTTCTAACCATTCACTTCCACAAAGGGTTCATCTATTGTGTAGAATCCTTGGGCACATAATGAACACATAGAGGTTCTTTTGTTCAAATCGTTCGCTTCAAAACCACCATCCGGCATTGACAGGTTGAAAAGGATTGCAATTAGGTAAATTGCTCCGCCATTTTTTACCAACAGAACATTCCTCCAGGAATTCATTCTGATCAACCCCGATTCAACCGCAAGAAAAGGACACGAGATTTAAGTCGGCAATTTTTAAGGCAATAGTGAATTGATTCCTTTACTCTAGATTTCTCCGAAAATCATGCATAGGAAAACTCATTAGATTTGGCCAAGCTTCTAAATATTGCAGCATCCAAATCGTACAAAATTTGTGGCGTTGGAACCGTCTCGTGAGAGCTATTTTTAGTATAAAAAATGCAAAAAAAGCATACATGTTAGATTTAAGGGTTCAAAAAGTGATGCGCTTAGAGGTCTACAGGTGAAAAAATACAGTTTTGACATTTGTATTCAACTACAGCAGATTAGAATAGTCTCTGAATTGCGCCTATAATTGAATCTGTAGAATCAAATGACAAGAGGAATGGCATGTCAGGGGCGCCCATGTGTTTTGCAAGAATTTATGGCACTTTGTTGGTTGTTTGATTGGAAAAGGGCACATTTCCCTCTCTTGAAAACATAAATCCCCCTTTCAGCTATATATTGGCAAAATTAGTTTCATTTGTATAACCTCAAACGCCCATAATGCAAGGGCACCATATGCCATTATATTTTTGTAGAAGTGTTTCCTGAGTTGCATTGGCTTCATTTGGTCTCTGTAGATGCTTTTCTACTTTCTATCACTGTAAAAATTCATCTACCTTTCAAAACTTTTAGCAAATCAAATTCAAATTATTTTGCTGCTCTTTCACATGCCCTAGCAACAAATCAGCATTCTTGCCTCTCCATTGTATAGCACAACAAACAAAAACAAAACAGCTCTTCCCAGCTACAAACGATTCCCATTTTCCCTGTGTTTTGTGATGTAAACTCGATGGACAAGTGTTATCCACAGAAAGTAGGATAGTTCCCACATGTCCCTGCTCCTCTTGCGGTGGACAGCATTTCCAAACTCCAAGTCTTTTCCTCATAGATGAATGTGAGCTTAGACAGGGGGTCTTCCACTCAACTGCACCACCAAATTTGATCATTGAACAATTCGAATTTTAAGCCCTAGTCCCGAGTAAACGAAGGCCAACTGAAGCATAGTTAGTTAAACAAATTCATGCACTCCAACGCCAACAAGCCATTACATCCAGATTTGACTCATTCTACATCTTCAAGTCTAGCCTCGTCCAATATTCATTTGCTCACGCGTATGGACACTTTCCAAGCGAGACCAACCATAGTTTGAGCAGATCATTTCCCGCAAGTGAGTTTTTCAACCTAACTAAACAACCCATTTTACATTGTTGGATTTCAACATAGTCTTTCAGTTTGATTGTGATCCTAGTAGGGCAGCCATAGGAGGAGTTTTGGCCCAAGAAGGTAAGCCCATTGCTTACTTTAGTGAGCAATTGAATGAATAAAGTGCAAGTATTCAGTCTATGACTAAGAATTGTATGCTATGTTACAAGCTCTCAAGAAGTGGAGGTACTATTTGTTGACCAAAGAGACTCTATTGTACACAGATCACCAAGCATTACAATTTGAACAACCAAAGAGTTTGTGTTGTACACAGATCACCAAGCACTGCAATTTCAACAACCAAGGTAAGCTAAATCAGTGTCACATGAAGTGGGTTGAGTTTCTTCAAAGCAATTCATTTATTTTGAGGCATAGGAGTGGTCAATCAAACAAGGTTGCAGATGCTTTGAGTAGGAGAGTTCTTGTGATGAATGAGATGAGAGTAGAAGTCATTGTGTTTGACTCAATGAAGGAGTTGTATGAGGAAGACTTAGATTTTTGAGATGCATGGGCAGCGTGCATGAATCCAAACAGCATGGATAGAACTCCATGGTTAGAATATTTGTTGCAAGATGGTTTGTTGTTCAAAGGCTTGTGACCTCAAGGTTCCATGAGGGATAACTTGGTAAGGGAGAAGCATAGAGGTGGCTTAGCAGGTCACTTTGGCATTGATAAAACACTAGCACAGCTGCATGAGGGTTACTATTGGCAGAGGATGAGTGTAGATGTCAAGAAATTTGTGCAAATATGTAGAATTTGCCAACATGCTAAGGCCAAAAGTCAGAATACAGATTTATATCAGCCTTTACCAATTCCGGAGAGGCCATGGGAGGAGATAAGCATGGATTTCATTCTTGGGCTGCCAAGAACTCAAAGAGGTGATGAATCTATCTTCGTGGATGTGGTTGGATTTTCTTCAATGAGATATCCTAAACAATGAGATATGGCATTGGCACAAGCTGAGTTTGCATCCAACAACTCAATAAATATAAGCATAGCAATGAGTCTATTTCAAGTGGCGTACCGTTGCGGCCATTATGGTGATTGTGAGTTGAGAAGTGCAGCAGATACGAGGAGTGCTGAAGCAGCAGATTTTGTAGCATGTATGCATGAGGTGCACACAGAAGTGAAGAAAAAGTTGGAAGAGTGTGTCAAGAAGTATAAACTACAAGCTGATCGGCCAAGAAGAAAGTAATATTTCCAAGTAGCTGACTTGGTTTTGGCACATTTGCATAAGGAGAGGTTCCCAAAAGGAACATACAAAGCATAGTATACAGACTTTCAGCACTTTTCCTCCCAGGCGAATACTCGCCAAAATGACTCGATCAGTTTTCTATGAAAACTCGCCGCCAGTATTCACCAAAACTCAACGAGTTTTTCTTGCATACTCGCCAAGCACAGCTGGGATGCATAACACTTCTAAAACATGGTTTTTACGCTTAAAAACTTTGTTTTTTGTCTTATAAATGCTTCACACTCCCTCACTTGTAATTACACAACTATTGAGTGTATTTTGCATGAGTTGAAGAGATTTTATAGCGAAGTCAAAGAGCAAATTTGAAGAATTTCATTTGGAGGTAAGTTCTTTTTTTTTCCTTCTACTTTTCCAGAATGTAAATTTTTTCTATATTGTTTATATATCGTATCCAAATATGATTTGCAAGTTTGAATGCATTGAAAGTTTTTAGTTGTTATTTATGCTTGTTTACCATTATCAATGACCAAAATTTCCAAATATATTGTTCTAAATACTATTTTTTTATTTTTTGGGAATTTATTTTAGTTTGTAGAGTTTACAATTACAAATTTGAAATTACGGCTACACAAGGTTTTAATGTTGTTTTTTATTTTTTAAAAGGTTGTATAATGTGATTTTTTATTAAATTTGCGGTTTTTAATGTTTTCTATTTTTTTTAAATGTGCATGGTGTTGAAGATTAAAACTTAGAATACAATGGCATCTAGATCAACATCAAGCTCAGAATCATTAACAAGAACCATTTCCACTAAAGTTCCTACCATTGCTTGGAAGTATGTTATACGTGGAGCGGTTTCGAGGACTGTGGTTTGTAATTTTTGCAAGAAGATGGTTTTATGGAAGTATGAATCAGCCTCAAGTGCCATCTTGCATGCTATTGTTCACCACAACATCGATGGAATGTCCCAAATTGCCATTGCTACGGAAGAGGCAAAACAAGAGATGAAGGCATTGTTGGATGAGAAGAAACTAGAGAGGGCAAGGGTGCAAGCAGCCATAACAACAACCATTAGACCTGAAATGGCAACAGAAATGAAGACGATGCGGCAATGATTGTGGTCTCTACTCGTGGCCCATGGATACTAAAGGAAAGAGGCACTTCTGGTTCATCGAATTCAAGCAAAGGGATATATGGTTTTTTTGTACCTAGAAACATACCTCAGACACAACCTTCGCTACAAGTACAAGTGCAAAACAAAGAGATGCACGAGAAAGCAGTTAAAACATGTGCATATTTCTGGTATTAAAAACCTTCCCTTCAATGTGACAAAGAGCCCATACTAGGAAGTATTTGGTGACCACATCGACAGTTGTAAGGAAAAGGGTATAAGGCACCCTCTCCAAGAGACTTAAGTGGGAGCTTTGCTCCAAAGTGTGGTTGCAGATGCAAAGTCAATGTGTGGACAGATAAAAAGAAGTAGTGGCGAAACTTCAGATGCACCATTCTTTCAAATGGGTGAATAGATGGAAAGAACCACACCCTCGTCAATTTTTTAGCGGCTTTAAAGGGTGAGATGGATTTTTTTGAAGTCAATCAATGCCTCTAACATAATAAAGAATGCAGAAAATTTGAGACCTTATGTTGGAGGAGGTTGTCTTAGAGGTGGGTATCAAAAATGTTATGCAAGTTGTCACTAACAAGGTTGTCACATGCAATCATGACAATGTGCAGACTAGGAGACTACTTCAGGAGAGGCATCCATCACTTTTATGGACCCCTTGTGCGGCCCATTGCATTGACATTCTTTTGGAGGATAAACAAAATTGATTGGGAAAAGACCGGTTGTAAAAGATGTGAGGAATATAACAAAGTACATATATAATCACCTTGGTTTCTCAACTTGATAAGAGAACACACCAAGGAAAAAGAGCTTGAGCGAGCGGGTGTCACGAGGTTTTCAACTAACTTTCTAACATTGCAAAGTATTTGTAATTTGTTGACATCATTGAAGCAAATGTTTGTGAGTCAAACATTGCTAGACTCACTATATTCAAAGAAAGCCGATGGAGAGAAGACCAAAAAGACAATTTTTAATGATGTCTTTGCAAAAGAGCTACAGAGATCATGAAGGTGACTTCAATCTTCAATTTAAATTTCAAGTTGATTCTTTTATTTTCATTTTTTAAATGTATTGTTATTTACTTTATTTGTAAGTTTGTAACTTTAAAGTTTAATTTGTTTGTAGGTGTCAAAGCCATTGGTGAGGGTTTTGCACTTGGTTGATGGGGAGCAAAACCCTTATGGGATACATTTATAAGGCCATGGATAGGATCAAAGAGGCCATCCAAAACTATTATGAGGGGGTATAGTCAAATTTGGTCCCTTTTGGGAGATAATTGATCGAAGGTGGAACAATCAAATCCACCAACCCATTCATGCCAGCGAGTACTACCTCAACCCCAAGTTTGTCTTCTTTAATGGCTTCACAAATGTTAACAGGAGGTTATGGAGGGCCTCTCAACATGCATTAAGAGGATGACACAGCAGGTTAAGGTGAGGGACCTCACTATTTTAGAGTTGCAAAATTACAAACATGCTAGGGGAGGCTCTTTTCTTCGAGTGTTAGCTATCCGAGGGAGATCCACCCAACCACCAAATAACAAAAAATTAGAGTATTTGCGTTATATGTTACAAGTTACAAATTGCAATGATTAATTACTTATAAAGTTTTGATTATCTTGTTTGTAGGTTCTTGGTGGGAAGATTGGGGTGGAAATACCATAATAAATCTTCAAAAGTTATCCCTCCTAATATTATCTCAACCTTGTAGCACTTCCAGATGTGAGTGCAATTGGAGTTTGTTTGAGGCCATTCACATAAAGAAGCGCAACAAGTTGACTCAAAAAAACCTCAATGACCTAGTTTTTGTGCAATACAACCTTCAGCTTCACAAAAGAAAGGTTGATGACACATCATTGGAGCCTATTGATGTGGATGAGATTGATCCATACAATGATTAGAGTGTGCTAAGAAGAGGAGATCCTCCGCATTCATAGAGGACGAGATTGTTGATTTCAAGAGGGAAGCTATGCAAGGTGAAGGCGAAGCAAGAGAGCTTGGGTTGGATGATATCTTTGGAGATGATGTCAAACATGCGACAAAGGAACCACTACCATCTACTACAAGGTGAAGCCACAGTCGCAACCTTCTAGGAGGTGCACACAGTCGCAACAAAGTGTGGGGACTAGTAGAGGCACTAGACCCTCTTCCCAATATTTCACTAGAATGGGGAAGAGGAAATTGTAAATTATTGTAATTTGGAACTTGTATAAATATGCAATTTATGATGATAATTTTTAATGACAATCATCATAAATTCATAAGACTTATCAGCTGACTATTTTGTACTCTATTTGTATTCAAATCTAATAGAAAACACTTCCCCAACATTTTATAGACTCATTTGATACATTTTGTACCTGTGTTTTGCATAAAATTTATGTTTTTTAAAGAAATGTGCATATTTTTTTAAGTTGCCGAGTTTTTGTTGAGTCAAAAAATTTTGGGTCTGCCGAGTATTTGCCGAATACAAGTATGTGAACTATGATACAAAGAGCTCAAGTGGAAGAAAATTGGGCCTTACAAAGCTTTGAGAAGGTTTTTTGTGAATGCCTAAGAAATAGAGCTACTAGATGGGGTGGACGAATCACCTATCTTCAACATGGTGGATTTGTACCCTTACCATGAGGGACAAAGGAGCGTTAAAGAATCAAGTCAGGTTTTACAAGTGCAGATTCAAAACAGCAATTTCCTGAGAAGATAAGAGAATAAATTGGGGCCGTTCTATATACACACATCAGTAAGAAGACAAGAGATAGAGAGTACAGCGAGTACTTGATTAAGTGGAAAAACATAGCAACTAAAGACACAACTTGGCTGCATGAATCCAAAGTTGCCAAATACTAGAGAAGGCCATTGAAGAGCTAATAGAAGATTAATGAGCAGGAGTTCGTGGACAATTTCATTACCTTGTGAGTCTGATGCAAGAGCATCCATGTTCACAAACAATCTTGCATCAACCAAAAACATGGGATTGGTTTCTTGTGCACACTTACGCAGGTATATTTGTAATTGTGTGGCTTGTCAACTTTGGTGACAATCGTGTGTGGGTGGAGGAAGATCATACCCTATTTTGAAGCATCACCAAACTCCCAACATGACAGGAAAGCTGATGACAATGGAGGAGAGGATGGTTTCAAGTTTTCAACCATCTCCCAAGGGTCAAGTGACACCTTTTTGGGACGTTGGCAAAAATTCGCTTTACACAAGCAGCGGCTACAAAACCGCAATGGCGATTGCATAACCGCCAGTTTGCCTACTGCCTATACTGGCGATTTCGCCCACAACACAAACAAAATCAAATTAATATCCAAAATCTGCAACTTTTGACAAGTGGGCCATTTTCCCAAGAACTTGGGGACTGCAGGAGGTTTCAGGGATCAATTTCAAACCTGGGGATTCGAAATCAGAGGAAGGCAAAGGGTTGGAGTCAGTTGTGCGAGAGAGGGATTTAGGAAAAGAGGCTCCCATTCCAAAGAGCTCTAATTGGAGGCAAAACAGTAAACATCCACAGACTTTAAATCAAAGAGTGAGAGAAGCAAAGCCAAGAGCCTGCAAGTGTGATGTTCTTGCATTGTAGTCAATCATTGGACTGAGACTGCCTTCTTCATAGTTCAGTAGGGTACGGGAGTGCGTGTGTATCTGAATCTCTATAACACTGTTGAAGTTCAGTAAAGAGATTGTGCTTGGTTCCAAGCTATGTCCTTGTGTCTGTGTGTATCCATTTGAGTGTGGGTTGTGAGTCCTAAGCTGAGGAGACAAGTATCTATCCAATTGGCCCTCTCGTTCCTGTCTACATCAAAAATGGAAAATTCCAGCTTTAAGGCAACCAGTTCATCAGAGGGAAGTGCCGTAAATTGCATGATTAAAACTTCATCCATAGAAATAAAACATGACAATAGAATAATGAAGCAAGAAATTCTTAAGTGAAAGAGTTGATTGAACAGTAGCAAACATCGTATAAAGAACATTGCCTGAGAAAATATGGGCTCGTTGCTAGTGATTTCTATAAACTGACACTATAAGTTAGATATGACCTAGTGAAACACACCTCCATTGTTATTTCGCAGTAAAACAAGCAATGTGGGTATGGATACAGAAAGCAGAATGGCAGAAGCATTGCCAATCTAATTGAAAAGAGAATTTCTTTCAAACACTGTCAATCAAATGAAGATTCGACGAGGGTGGTATATCAGTTTCTTGCATCTTTATGCAATTTATGTGAGAGAGATCAATTAACTGACCATTCTTTCATGAAATATGCATCTGTCAGGACTTTCTGGTCATGGCTACAATCAGAATTCAGTATTTATTTATCGCCTGTGCTTTCGCAAGTCCTCTTTTAGGTATGATCAGAAGTAGTTGAAAAGCACTGCAGCATACAATAAGGTTGTCTGACATTCATCTCCCAAGGAAAACCAGATGCGATGCAACATTTCATGAGGACAGTTGCCTGTTCGACTATGAAGATTGAAGATTTTGGCTATGCATATTTATGCAAAAAATGCTTGTTTTAGTTTGTTTCTGAGAAAGATGTCCTATAATTCCTCCTCATGTCTGTTCCAAGCTAGCTTGAATCACAATCCGAAGGACGCATTTTAGTCCTTTTAGTCATCAGTGGAGATTGACACAGTTTGTTCCTTTCTAACCTTTATAGTGCAAGATTATTTATGACTCTCCTGATTTGCATCTGTTTTTCAGCTGATGTTAACTATCATATTCTTTAGACTAAGATGGCATACGTTTCTTAATTTGAAAATCAAATGCTGCAGAACACAGATTGCTGAACCATTTTCGCTGCCATAGATCGAGCTTATTGCTTCAACACAAGAAATCCCCAATTGTATGTCTCAATGTTTAACTGTCATACTCAATAGGGGCAGTTCCTATGCCAATCAAATGCCAATCAAAGAGAAGTTACACTGTGAAACTGAGAAAAATTTAAAATGTCCGCACATACCTGTACACTGGTGGCCAGAGCTTTCGAGATACCTCCGACAGCGTATAGCTGCAATCCTCATGACCTACGTTTTCCAAACAGAAATATATCCCCGTAATCCTCATGCGGCAATTCTACGGAATCAGGCTTGCCATCTGCGTGCAAAGAAAAAATGTAGCAAAATCTCTCTTCAAGTCAGGCAATACAACTGAGATTGTTACTCGGCAAAATTATTCAACTCATGAAGCTCTAAACCCTAAACCCTAGAATTATGAAAAACTCCGTGAAATTGCCCGTTGATTTGAGATTTGGGAAATGCAGCATGCGTCCTGCCTCTGACAAAAATAATATTTGTTCTTCCAATTATAGAAATAAACGATTATTAATTTTGTTTCCCGCTTAAACCCCTCCCACAGCTTTTTCACAGTTTCTTGAACGCTAAATGCATGCAAATTAGGGCATGAGGAGGAGCGGGAACACGAAATTACTCTCACTGTACCTCAATTGTTTTAGCCAGATTGAATTGTAATCACCGTCTTCAAAGCAATGTGACCTCAAAAGCCTTCTGCACAGATGAATTTCCATAAACCATAGTACATACAAAGAATGTTGATATTAACCTTGTTATGCCTTCTATGTTTACAAAGATCCAGTACAATATGAAAAGAAACGGAAAGAAATATTCTCGCTCTCCAGCTTCTCAAGATAATTGAAATTAATGAAAGAAATGCCCTACCTCAAAGGAACAACACTTTCTCAGCTACAAATTTGAAATTGATCTCAATTCTTCAGGAAAACTGTTCCATTACAGCATTAATCTCAATTCTTCTGTAAAATTGTTCCAAAGAGCATTAAATCTGCCATTTCTTATACATGAACTAGGGGATTTGTCCGAAAAATGCAACTTTCTTCTCATCGACGGAAGATCTTTTTTTCCTTTTTGAGAATGGACACACGATTCGATCTTTCAAAGCGAGGGAAACACATTCCTGTTTTTGTTGTATGCTTAATAACTTCCACGTTTCCAATCAGCTGACACGCTATATATCCTAATGGAGGTTTCAATTTATCGGAGTGCTATAATAATAGTAAATTGCATTAATTGTTGGAGTAGAAGAATTTTATAGGAAAGGTCTTCTTAAGCTACCAAATCGTGGTGTTTACCAGGGTACTCATAAAAAAAATTCACATATGATAGTCTTTCTTGCAAACGGTTCAGTTTGATCTCGGGTCAATTAATTTGTAAATGTAAGTCCACGCCAAACTAGGGTGCTTAGCATGGCACTCACAATTTTTTTTAATTTGTGATAGTCTCTCTCAAACAGAAGTTTAGACTTGTTTGTCATAGACATGTTGTTTTCTGAGTGGGATAGGAGGTGCACATATCTATCAGGTATTAAGGAGGCATATATACCTTATGAGCATTTAGCTTTAGGTCTATAAGATAACACCCCGTACTCAAAGTATATAAGATGCAATTGATTATGATAAGAGACGTATTTATCATGTTCTGAGTATGAATGAGGCACCTAAATATGATAAGAGGCATACATACCATACTCTGAATATGTAGGTGACACCTATATGTGATAGGAGGCGTCTAATACCTTACCCTCTATAAAATCTAAGCTTTTGACCTCCCTTTCAAAAGCAAGAGTTCTTCACCATTAAGTCGATTTAGAGAATAAATTGAGATTTGATTTTAATTTCTTATAATTGAATTATTTAGTAGTATTTCTAACATAAATTTATAGTTATTGTATTCAAAAGTTAAAGTTAAAAGTTAGATACTATAAAATTTATAGCTAAACTATTAATTATACATAAGAAGTGTGACATCATCCTTTATATCGACGAAAAAATCATGCTCGCATTCATTAATAACGTTGTTTTTAGATTTGTAAGGTATGGTCTTTTACTTCGTGTATACAAGAGGCTTTGTTTTAGATTTATAAGGTAGCATCTCATACTTTGAGTATGTAGGAGGGACATAATTATGACAGAAGATGTACATATCTTACAATTACCAAGGTGGTGTACATACCTTACTAGTAGTTTGCTTTAGGTTTGCAAGGTAACAACTTGTACTCCAAATATGTATGAGGTAACTAATTGTTGTAGGAGGTGTACATACCCTACTTTGGGTATGTAAGAGGCACCTAATTGTGATAGGAAGCAATATATACCCTACTCTAAGTATCTAAGTGAGTATGAAGGAGGCATCTAATTGTGATAGGAGGCCTACAATATCTTTCCCCTATAAGATTTGAACTTGTGACCACCCTTTCCAAAGCATGAATTCTTCATCATTAAATTTGTTGGAAGCACAACCACTGAGGGGGTGAATCAGTGAGCCTTAAAAAAAACTTCTTTCACATTCACTTTAGCATTCATCAAACATCAATTCAACTTAATCATTAACCCTTAACCATGCATTCATTGAGAAACATAACTATAGATGAGCAAATAAGAACACTTGAACATCATATATAAGTGGGAAACCCTTAAGGGGAAGAAAACCCACTTAAACAAAACTTTATTATAACAATGAATCAAATTTAGTTGAGCACCAACCCAACAAGGAGCACCAACCCCTAGGTTTAATTAGCACCAACCCCATGATGAGCACCTTTTTGGTAAGCCATAGAGTTATGTTTAGAGTACCAACCTTTGTATAAAGATTAGGGCACCAACCCCCTAGATAACTCAACACCAGCTAAAGCCACTTGATTTGGTTTTCACCTCTGAAATGTTGCCACAACAATTGATGATGACACTTATGTTCAGCTCTTTTTCCTTTTATCTTCTCCAAATTTTCCCTTCTTGTTATCTCGCTCAAGAACTTCTCCACCAAGTTGATTATGCCTAATGACCTATCTCTCCAACGGTAACACACACTTTAGAACATCATCACACACTCTTTTCCCTCTCTTGATGGTCACACAGACCTTCTACACCCCTTCAAGCTACCATCTTTCTCTCACTTTTCTTTACCATCTCAACAACAAAATAAGCCTCTAAAACATGTTTATATACTGACTCGTGATCATAACACACCTAGGTCATCCATTATGATGTGGAAGTAGATGTGAACATCCACGTGAAAAACAGTAAATGAGAACATATAATAGGACTCATATAGGTCAGCAATAGCATCTAGAAACATCATTTCTTCAGTAGGACCTGACTAGGCCTAATACACCCAAACTGCCCTCTTGCCAAAACTAAGACCACTTGGGCCTACATGGCCATTACCAAAATTTTGAAACCACTTAGACATGTTTTATAAGTCCACTAGCAACCTCCAATAAGCTTCTACACCTTTGCACCTCCATCTTATGCAATGACACCACATTTAGGAGCAACCAACCTCACTAGGTCTATGACCTAAAAAACTAGCCTTCAAAGATGAAGCCCAAAACCTCATCAAATCGCCTCAACCATGCAAGTGTGACACATAGATGGAAATATCATGACCTTGGGGTCATCACCAAATTGCTCACAACACCATCATTTGGACTATAAAAGCCCAAAAACACCTCTACATGTGAGGTTGAGCAAAAATTGTCATTTGTACCTTAGTGGTGTCATAGGGTTGTATCAAGATAGATTGAAAACATAAACCTCCAAATGTCTCAACTATGACCTAAAACCACTCCAAACATGTAGAATGACTTCCCATAATCCTCAAACACCAATTTAGTCAATAGGTATAGTGACCAACTTAGGAGAAAACACAACTTCAGAAATGTGTGTTATTTTGTAGGGTCCACATACTGTCATAACACAAAAATACCCCCTGGAGAAAGTTGTAGGAGTCCTCTACAATTTTCAATCACTAACCAGGATCAAACAATCCATTCTAGGCTAGTATGATCAAATTCTTCTCCGTCAATTTTGAACTAGGGTTTAAGGAGGGTTTTAGACCACCTTATCTTCTTAACGATTGTTCATAAAGCTCTACCCCTTAAACCACTAAACTAATTGGGTGGAACATCTCCCAAGGAATTATGGACCCTTCCCTAACTACCAGGAAGAGGTTGGACCACCATGTAGGTTTACATGTTGCCAATTTTTTGAGCATCAAACATAGGCCATAAATCGACCCTTGGTTTTTCCCTTTCTAGGAACTTAACAAAGGCTAAAACTCACTGTTTTGCTCAATAATCCCAAATCAGGACTTAAACAATTGGACAACACCTGAAATGGAACGAACCTAAGTGACACCTTACTACAAATCTCACCTTTGACATGCTCATGTTGAAATCAAACCAAATCTATCTCATTAGGTCACTTATGGCTTAAGAATAGGTTTAGATACAAACCTAGAAAGTAGTCTTAACCATATACCTGCACTCTCATAGACAATTTTGAGTGTTTCAAAACCTAGATCTCATGCTCCTCATGCTCTCACCATGCATATTCAGTTGCTATGTGCATGTACTTCGTCATGAGACACCTCATCCTGCTAACTAGGCCTCAAAACCAAGCACCTTGAACATGCTTGCACCATCAATATTGACCTCCTCATGACTTCATCACTTTTGTTCACCTACAAGAGCCTTTAACACACTTCATGACATCACTGCGTCATCCATCTACCTCAAAAAGTCACTACAACACTCCTACAAGCCATCATACCTACCCAAGACACCTCGAGACATAAGAATGTGGAGACTCATATTCAAGACATGGGTCAAAAATGAGAGGACACTATCAATCAACCTGCATGTCCCTTACCTCTTTTGACATCAATGAAAACACCACTTTCATCATCACATTTTGACATCAATTACAACACAATGCCAACAATCTGGATAATTGATGGCAAACCCATTGATGGAAAACACAAATAACTCATTATCCCCCTAAGGTACTCACATGTGCCATCAACTCTTTCTCCCCCTTTTGACATTAATGACAAAGAAACATACATGTAACAACTTGGATCTCTTCTTCTCACATCTCATTGGGCTCACCTTTGAGTTGGAAACATCAACTAAACAAACAAAGGTTTGTTTGACCTTTTCAACACTAAGTTAACTCATTAGAGCAACATAGATCCCCTTAACAAGATGCAAAAAATAAAAAATGACTTGAACCTCAAAGGGAAACAAGTGCACATGTAGTGAGTTTATTAATTACAAAGATATTGCTAGTTGAAGATTGAACATTATTGCTTACCTTCTCATTGAGGGGATTACTTATAGTCATTGACATGTTTTAAAAATTACTGCATTGATTGTTTGGATAGTGTATTTAAAAAATAAACGTGATGAGAACTATTTCGTTTAGTCCATACACTATATTAATATTGATACGAGAGTGGGTACCATCTTGTATAGCATTTGTGTATTTTGTGTTTAATAATTATTGTGAGACTAAGCCTAGTTAATTTATATGGTATTAGTTTTCAAGACCCTCCATACCATCTAAGACCTTCTAATTTATTAATGGAATTATTATGAAATTATACTTACCTCCCCCTGAATTTATGACACCTATCATACAGTTAATTCGTGCTCATTTATATATAAAAAGCTCTATGTATACTTATTGAAATCTGTGAACGGGTTTGATGAAGATTACATAATTATTACCGTAGTTCTTATTTAGTTTTAAGACCCCTTCTATTGCTAAAATTTTGCCATATAGCTTGAATCTCAAAAATATTACTTTATTATCTTTTTAATGTCAGAACTTCTACAATTTTTTATTGACTGAAGGTCTTACATTTAATTTTCACTCTCCTTTAATGTGTAATGTCTCATACCTATATAAACGTGGCAATGATTGCATCCCTCCTAGGTTCTTTGTGAACCTAGACAACTTCACCAATAGCTTTCAATGACCAATCACCCAAACTTTGATTGAATTTTATCATATTATATTAATACTCAGTATATTTCAAATTCCCGATCAATAAGTTAGAACATTACTCTTGATAGAAGCTTCATTGTAGTCTTTGTGACCCTATAACTCAATAAGGTTCAAAAAACGATATTCGAAATGCAAATGAATCACATTCTCTTAACGTCTCGCGAGGCTAAAAATAGTCACACAACATGAGTCCAATGCCCAAACATCACGTTTCTTTTAGTCTTCATCAAATTTGATCTTCTTGTCACTGTTAGGCATCTTGATGATGCCCAAGTCCCCCATTTACACTCCTACTTCAACTCCGTCATTGAACATAACATGTAATGACAATGTCGTGACACATTGATTGCAATATAGGTCTTAACGACATGTCATTATAAGCCTTGCATTATGCATATAAAGTGTTTAATTCAAAGCTATCAAACCACTTGTTCCATATGAACAAAAGACACAGAGCCTCTCTTCCCATTTTTCTTTAGGCCTTTTCCATCTATTTGTTTTGCACTTCTAAGGCGATGGGAGTTGTTTCTTAGTTGAGCTATGAGAATCTTAGCTCTCCACGGAGATGAGGGCCCCTGATGTAGGCCTTTTGTTGATGATCACAAGTGTAGATTAAATTCTTCGAGGTAGATATCTCTTTTTTTTTCCCTCTATTAATCCCACATAAGTTTTGTGGACCTTATCTATTACAAATGCTGTTTATTTCTTTATTGTGTTTGGTCTATGCATTCCATTCAATATTCCATTTCTTCATCCACTCGATGTTTTGGTTCATCCATGATCTCTTCCTCCTGCCTAGCGGCTCTTTGAAGACAAGTTTGGGCCACCTATTTGTTGTCATCTGTTCAATTTTGTTGAGGTATCTAAGAAGTTGAATCATAGCAATGGCTTCAATTGGAACTGCACATGTTTCAGCTAAAAGAATCTCATAAGGGACCGAGACTTTCAACTTAAATTTGGTGGTAATCATATGCTTTTGAATTCTCTCAATTTGCTTCCATTTTGATAATGGTATGCTGCTGGCCCATATTTCACATCCATAAAGAACAACAGGAATACCTAATATTTCAAAAAGTGTTTGGGTAGTTTTCCATTCCCATAACTTTGCTTCTCTGCAATTGTTTTGTAAAGCATAAAGAGCTTTCCACCCTGCTATCGTTCTCTTTTTTCTACAAGTCTCCCAAGTAAGCTTGTTGTTGAAGTCAATCCCCAAATATTTGTAGTCAGTTACTTCTTCTAGAGTACCACCCTCAAAATAAAATGGTTGTTGATTTCTTTTCCTTATATTGCTAAAGACCATAATCTTGGTCTTGTTGATATTAACTTGCATACCTATTTTTTTGCAAAAGGCTTCAAGAGTGAGCAACTGTTTTTGTAAACCTTGAGTAGACGTAGCAATCAATATAAGGTCACCAGCATATAGAAGAAGCCTTATAACATACTCAACCAACCAGATACCTTCACCACCCTCCATGTTTAACAATTCTTCCAGCTAGTCTATATATAAGCCAAAGAGTGTGGGTGATAGAGGACAGCCCTGTTTAACACCAATGTCGCTCCTAAAGCTCTTTGAAATGCTTGTTTTGGTTCTGATTTTAATACGCACCCTTTCATAAATTCTATGAACCGCTACTCAAAACTACAATGATATACCAAGCTCTTGCATTCTGCATCATAACTTATCCCTAGGGACCACGTCAAAAGCTTTCCTAAAGTCAACAAAACAACATAATTTTTTTGTCTTTTCCTCCCATGCTTTTTCAATGATATGTCTTAGTGTAACACCATGATCTAGGGTGGAGTACTTAGGTTTGAAACCAACTTGCCCTTTTGCTCTCTTCTCATTGTCTTCTACCCACTTGCTGATTTTGTGTTCAACCATGCTACCAACTAACTTTGCAAATAGGGGATTGATCATGATGGTCCTGTAATTGGTTGGGTTGTTAACATCTTTGCTCTTAAAAAGAGGTATTGCCATACTAGTGGTCCAATCATTTAGGAAACCACACTAAATGATGTTGTTGAATATATTCAAAATGTGAGGAGCAAGAATATTTGATCCCCATTTTAGGTATTCTGTCTGTAGCTCATCTAAGTCACGGGCCTTACTTGCACATAACTTTTGGATGCCTGTTTTGACTTCCTATAACGTGAAAAGACTTGTTGTGGTGTACACTAGAGGTGGAGCCTTAACCTCTTGCTCTTGCTCGTACAAAGTTTTTGCATATTCTAGCCATTGAGTCGCTGTAATGTTATTTATTGTTTGCTTGTTTCTTTTCTGGAGTTCTCTCCAAAATAACTTCGGTGTATTTTTCCCTAGATATATGAGTTCTTCTCTCCTATTTGCCATGAACTCATCCTTCTTTTTCTTAATAATATGTATGTGTGTCTTTATGTTTGTTTTCTCTTTCGCTAAAATTTTAAGAGTTTTCCTTGCAACTTTGCATTCCTCATCAAACCACTTATTTGTTGGGAAATCATTTGATTTTTGCCTCTTCTTTTTGGACCTCTTGTAATTCCCAAGAGCTTCTTGAATAATGTTTGTCAACTTATAACTTTTGATGTTTTGCTCATTGACTCTTTTTGTCTGCATTAGCCGTTCTAAATTTTCCTTGAATGTGACCCGATTTTCCTGTGTGATGAGAATTCTTCCCTTTGTTGGAGATTGGTGACTAGAATGCCCTTTATTTGTATATTGATTTTGTGATCCCCAAGATATCACCGTGCCAACTGAATTGTGGTCTGATTTCAGATCATGCATGGGTTCCTCGACCCAAACATTGTTTATTTTATCAATCATGTTTTGTGAACAAATGACATAGTCAACAACACTTGCCCATTGTAAGTTTTGCATGTAAACTTTCTAGATTTTTTTCATCTATTTACACCATTGCAAACAATCAAATCAAACATACCACAAACATTAATTAAACTCTTGGCCAAAATGATTGGTGTCCTTGTAGTCTTCTGAACATCTGCTCCATGGATGAGTTTCTTCTTCGGTGAGCCATATGGGATTGTTATCCTCCTTGTTGCATAAAATGTTAGATTGTTCATTCGCTGTCCGAGCACTGAAATCACCCAAAAAAAGAACTTCTCCAAGTTGAGCGTACACAGCTATATCAGTTTTTAGAGCGGCATATGGATTCTTGCCATTTAACCCTTTTTTTTTTGTAGATTTTTTAGCCTTACAGTGCAAAATAACAAGCTTGCAATTCTTAAGTGTCTCCCATTTTCTGATATTTTGAACCATATATACTGTTTATTTGTGTCTTCTTTTTCCAATTGGATATTTCTGCCCTCTACTACTTTTATTAGCACTAGTATGCCACCATAACCTTTTCCCTTACCCACTGTATTGTTCCAAACCGTGAACTTCGTATCGCCATCAAAAGGAGTCTTACAACCATCATGTTCATGGGTTTTTGTGAGGCATATCACGTCTCTTCCTTTTGCAACCTGTTCTAGGCTCAGTCCCCCTCCTCCAATGATATCCTCTACAATTCCAACATACCAGTTTTAAACATGCTTGGTGAGGGGGGAGCTGTGTTTGCTAGTTATCTTGTTGTTATTGATGACTCACAGCGGCGCCTTTCTGTTTCTCAACCCACACTTGTCTAATTGCATTCCTTGTAGTTCATATGTTCTTGTGGTCTTCCATTATTGTTACCTTGTTTAGTTGTTATGTTTGGAGGCATGAAATTGACAATGACAACTTTTCCTTTATATAACCATGCTCTTTTACCTTCATCTCTTGCTGCTCTTACTTTGATCAATTCTTTTCTTGTCTCTTCAACTTGCATTGGTGTTAGATCCTCCTCTATAAAGAAGCGCAAACCTTTAAAAAGTCCCTTCTTGCTTAGAATTTGTTGTTTGTGTTCTATTTTTGCCCTGTGAACTTTAATAGGCTGCATGTTCCCTTCCCTCAGCTTTCCAACCCTCCGTGCTTGATATATTTGACCTTTCTATTGTATTTTGTCTCTTAAGAAATTGGTTGTAATATTGAAGGTATTTTCATTCTTGCCATATTCTTTTACCCCTCTGAGAATTATGTTTGTTGCTCTTTCCTGTCTTTCTTTGTCTTCCCTTTCTTGTTCCTTGCTTTGACGTGCATTTTTAATTTTGTCTGATGTGCCTTTGACTGCTTGGGCCCATGATTTGGTTTCTTTTGGCCCGTTCTCTTTGTCATTTTCTATTACCATCCAATTCTAAGTATACCCCTAGTGGAGCGTTTCTGTCCTTGCTTCTGCTATCTTTGAATGTAGTGTGACAGTATTCGCTTTAATTGAATCTTGCATATTTTGCAATTCTGATTTCATGTTCTACCATTCCTCGTTTTCCAACTGTTAGAGCTTCTTGTAACATTGTCATCTACGCTTTTAATATTTTGTTATTTTCTGCTGAAGATTGGTTCGCTAATATACTTTCTTGTAGCTTGCAATTCTTTTTGCCTTCCATTTTTTTCTAAATACTCAACTCTGTTTTTGACATATAGGAGCTCCTGTACAAGCAAGGGTGCCAACCAGGTGAGTGGCGTAGAAATGGGACTGTAGCTACTTGTGTCTTCCTTTGTTTCGCTGTCTTGTAGCTTGGGCATTTCGAACTTGAGTGCCTTATTGCTGATCTATTGGGTTTTGACCTTTTGAGCATGTGAAGCCTTTGTCTCTTGTTGAGATTTCTCTCTTTCTCGTTGAGATTTCTTTCTCCATGTTTGTAGCCATTTTAAACGGGAAACCCTACGCCTTAAAATGCCACAATATTGTTTGGTATTCACCCATATCCATTTCCGGCTCTTATCTAAGGCTGCAATTTTTACTTGGCCCAATTGATTCGTCTCCAGCCACTCAGCGGCTCCGTCAATATTTGTTTGGCTGGTTTGGTTGGTTTCCATTGCATAGAAAGGCAATATTTGAGAGCTTCTAAAAGAGCAATTCATCAAATAGACATTGGAGGCTATCCTATGTTGAGTGTAAATTCTGTGATTTTACTGCTAGGCATTTCGTCAAATAGTTAGTAGACACTGTAGACTATCTAATGCTGTGTGTAATTTCTGAGATTTTGATGCCGAGCATTTTGTCAAATAGTTAGTAGACACTGTAGACTATCCACTGTAGACTATCCACTGAGTTCTGACAGTGTATACTATTCAATGCTGTATATAGTTTCTGGAAGTTTGAAGACTGGCATTATGTCAAATGGTTAGCTGGCTTTCCCAGTCTGTGCGTTGTTGCTGTTCCTCTGATCCACTGTTGCTGTTCCTGATCCTCTGTTCCTGTTTGCCAAAGGCTTCCACGTAGTGATCAATTTGAAGCGCTGGTCTGAATTTCATTGTGAAGGGTGACAAACCCTTCGATGATGAAAAGTAGTATAAATATTTCACACTTCACATGACAAGAGTAGATTAAGTAAACACGTCACAAAAATAAAGAACATTTTTTAATTGAGAGATTTTTAAAAAAATGAATGTTTATAAAAACTAAGAACATTTTTTAATTGAGAGATTCATTTTTTTTAAAATGAATGTTTTATAAAAACTAGGAACATTAATTAGGTGTTGAATATAATATTTTACATCAATCACATCTAAGAACAACATCTATACCCCCTACATAGGGTCTATTTTATTATAACGCTATTTTAAAACTCAACCTAAAACAAGTCATCTATTAATCAACTCATTTACTTTGAAAAATTGCTTAATAGTTTGTTTCTTACAACATTAAGCACACAAGTAATGGGTAAGATCAATTACACCGGTCTAAATGTGTTAGGGTGTGTTAATGCACCTATAGACGCTCGAGCATTTAGACAACAAAAACAAAAGCAAACTATCCATAACTATTAACTCAAAATCATATTTGATTTTCTATATGCCACCTCTATGAATGCCATTATTACACACCTTCCACTATATTTTCGATCTCATTTTGCTTAATGTGCATGTTAAACGAGAATAACATCCCTTTGATTCGTATTAGGATCAAGCCAATAGGTTCCAATGTAATGATCCTCTGACTCGACATTGATATGATCCTTGGCTTACATAATTTATACTTCGAGCCTTCATGGTTGATTGATATTGTCCACTATTTCCAATTTATAGGTTGTGGGTTTCACTTATGGAAAATTTTAGTGGCGAATCTTTATTAATTCATGAATATTCTCGTTTTTAAAATTTTGTGAAATTTTAGGTATATGGATACGACTAATTCGCCTAAATTTTAAAGGTTCAAGTTATTTTTAGGGTTAGTTCGACCAGAGTTTACACCAATAACCAAATTTTTTAATTTCAAATCCCCATTAGCGAGAAATTGAAATTTGTAAAATTCACCTTCATATATATAACATTACTAAATATCACTATGGTTGTAGGGTAGTGGCTGCTAAGCTATGCAAAGAGTTGTTTACAATGACAAAATCTAATGGAATTTGTTAGTATCTTAAAATTTACCATCGTCTAGCCAAAGTTACCTAGCGACCGCTAAGCTCTAAAATTTACCATGGTCCTGTTGATGTATTACCAATTTAGCTAGCGACTTTTAAGCTATAAATATCTCCATTTTTTCACCAAAAAAATCACATTTTTGGAATTTTTTTGTTTAGTGAAATTGAATTATTAATCCTTTTGATTAATCCAAGAGAAAATATGGTCAAATATCACTATGGTTAGACCCTAGAAGCCGCTAAACTATGCAAATAGTTGTTTACAATGACAAAATCTAATGGACTTCACTCGTGTTTTAAATATTTGCATCATCACTTGTCACATGATTTGATATATGGGATGGAAAGTTGGAAAAATGATATACTTATGTTTGTCTAGTATATTTATTCCCATATTCCAAGTGCCCAACGTCCAAATTTTGTGTTTGCAACTAAATATTTTATCGAGATTTACAAATTAAAATGACAGTGGTTGACGACCATTTTTTCCACACAGCCCTTCTTTTGACAATTTGAATAAAATATTACACTTACAATTTGTCAAATGATTATAGGTTTTGAAAAAAAATTTAACGGGAAATTTTGACCTGCCGTTTTCTGACGGGTTTGGAAGCCCTCAGAAGGACTGTGACAGGTGTAATTTTGAATGCTGCTTCCACGTGATCCTGTCTGATTAGACCCCGAGGCAGCAGGAATTAATTGCATTTGTGACTGGATTAAATCGTGACCACTTCTCCACCCTCCATTTCTCTTGTTTTTCTTTCTGGTGACTGTATTTGCCCACACCGGATTTGTACATTCCCAGCAGTAAAAATTAAACCCGCATTGATTTACTTTTTTGACTTGCGTTTACCCGTAACTTTAGGGCTTTCTTGATTTACCTTTTCACTCTTTCCGTAAAAGCCAAAAACAAGTGCCCTTTTGCAAATGTCAAAAGCAAAAGCAAAAGTATGTCGTATCGAAGAAAAGCGGGTAAGAAAATGCTACTTACCTAGGTAGCGCAGGCACACAATTACCTGCTTGCAAACAACAAGCGCAACACACACAATGGTGCAATCCAGGCCTGGAATTCGACAGTCTATAGACCGTTTTTTGGTATTTTAACCGTAAATTACAATTTCATAAAAAACAAACCCGTCAATTTAGACAGGGAATTTTTTAATAAAACTGTATTTTAGCCAGTTGATATTATTTAAAAAACCGTATAAATTTATAATAGTCTAATATAATATATAAGGTCTATTACTATTATATATATATATATTATATATATATATATATATGAAATAGGATTTGATTTTATTCGTTTTAACAATATTCTATATATCATATTGAATCTTGATAATGATTTTTAATAATTCCCAATTTAAATTTAGAAACTAAAATAAGTTTATGTGAATAATGAAATTTATTAACTCAAAGTTGACAGTTGTTTTTCGCTTTACAATTTCTAATTTCAATGATATTGTGACTATATTTATTTTCATTTTGTCATTACCAATTTACCGATAATTTTTATTGCTGTGGGAAAATTTAAGGAATCTTGTTGCAAACATCCAAGAAAAAGCTTGCTGCTTGAGATACAGACATCAATACATTATACAGGTACATGATTATTTCTTTGAAGCTTATGATTATTTCTTTCAAAGTTTGTCATGGTAAAAAATGGCTTGGGTTTCATTTCTTTTGCTGACAATGCTTTTTTAAAATGACACTATTCCGTTAAGATTTGAATGGTTCTGTTGTCCACCGGAAATGCTTTTAAAAATCTTTGGATACTAGTTTAGATTGAACTCAAAAAATACCGTTGTTTATGAAACTTAGAGATTCTCTTCCCTATTGGTGGCCGTGGTGTTATCTTAGGTATAGGAAGGGCCTAGTTGAAAATAAACAGCGCTAGATATGCTACATTTTATGATGGTTATTGGTGAGGAGCCGGCCCACTTCCATTTCTGGAAGATTGCAGAGTGATCTAGATTCTGCAGTACATTTTCTTTCTGAATGATAACTATTAACGCTTGATGCTGGAGCATCCCGTGAAGGAGGATTTTTAGAACTGTAGAAGCCAGATGCACGTAGCACAGTGCATATTATCTAGTTTCTTTTTTTTCAAATTTTCCTATACAAAATCAAAACAGAGGACATTGTTCAGTGAGCTGTTATTTGGAAAATCAGAAGCTTCTGCCCCCTTTATGCTTAATTCATACAACACATGAAGATTATGTGCTATGTTCAGCCATGCATGAATAATGTCATGTTCAGCCATGCATGAATTAGTTTATAATGTAATTACTAAATTAATTTATAAATATATTTTATCATCCTAAAATTATCTTAAAATTATATATATCAATTAAGTTTTTTGACAATTCAAATTTTACTAAAAACATAATTGAAAGGGAGCTATATCACGAAACCGTCATGAATTTCCTTTTGACAGGCAGAGGTGACCGTCAAATTCCAGGCGTGGACTGCAATCTACGCTGGATAGCCCTAGAGAATTTATTTAAAATGTCACGTGGCAGCAACACAATGATAGGCGATAAAAAAAGTTATAGCAATCTCGTGCGTTCGACACGCGTTTCAGTTTCTTGCCACCTACGCAACAGGTGGTTACCAGGCTTGGCAAGATTAGAAGCAAATTGAAATAGAATTAGAATTTGATGATGGGGGAAGCTCGGAATTGATTAAAAATGGCGTCGACGAAGCAATACAAGTGGTCTTCTGGAATAAGCGATATAACACGGGATCCTGTCTCTACTGCGTGGGGTGCCTTCTGCCCCTGTCTCTTGTTTGCCCGTAACGTCCACAGCATTAATGACGGCGAAAGTCTCTTCAACCAGGTTTGTTTGCTCTATCTATAAATCTATAAAATAGTAATATTAATTAGAATTAGTGTTTTGGGTGGTTTATTTGCTTGGAATCTCATAATTATTGGTTTGTGGACGTCATTAAAATCTTTCAATTAACAAATCCAAAAGTATTAATTAATATCAGTATGGATGCAGAGCATGGATCTCCCATCTCTTCTGGGGGAGGAGGTTGATGGGGAGCAGTTGCCTATGCTGGTTTGTGGGACCAATTGGGGTATGCGTTTAATGTGTTACCTTGCATATGCGGCTCCATTTAGACGTTCAGCTAGGCAAAAACAAGGCCCGGCCTGATATACCAAGCTCTTGCATTCTGCATCATAACTTATCCCTAGGGACCACGTCAAAAGCTTTCCTAAAGTCAACAAAACAACATAATTTTTTTGTCTTTTCCTCCCATGCTTTTTCAATGATATGTCTTAGTGTAACACCATGATCTAGGGTGAGTACTTAGGTCTGAAACCAACTTGCCCTTTTGCTCTCTTCTCATTGTCTTCTACCCACTTGCTGATTTTGTGTTCAACCATGCTACCAACTAACTTTGCAAATAGGGGATTGATCATGATGGTCCTGTAATTGGTTGGGTTGTCAACATCGCCGCTCTTTAAAAGAGGTACTACCATACTAGTGGTCCAATCATTTGGGAAACCACACTGAATGATGTTGTTGAATATATTCAAAATGTGAGGAGTAAGAATATTTGATCCCCATTTTAGGTATTCTGCCTGTAGCTCATCTAAGTCATGGGCCTTACTTGCACATAACTTTTGGATGCCTGTTTTGACTTCCTATAATGTGAAAAGACTTGTTGTGGTGTACGCTAGAGTTGGAACCTTAACCTCTTGCTCTTGCTCGTACAAAGTTTTTGCATATTCTAGCCATTGAGTCGCTGTAATGTTATTTATTGTTTGCTTGTTTCTTTTCTAGAGTTCTCTCCAAAATAACTTCGGTGTATTTTTCCCTAGATATATAAGTTCTTCTCTCCTATTTTCCATGAACTCATCCTTCTTTTTCTTAATAATATGCCTATATGTCTTTATGTCTGTTTTCTCTTTCGCTAAAATTTTAAGAGTTTTCCTTGCAACTTTGCATTCCTCATCAAACCACTTATTTGTTGGGAAATCATTTGATTTTTGCCTCTTATTTTTGGACCTCTTGCAATTCCCAAGAGCTTCTTGAATAATGTTTGTCAACTTATAACTTTTGATGTTCTGCTCATTGACTCTTTTTGTCTACATTAGCCGTTCTAAATTTTCCTTGAATGTGACCCGATTTTCCTGTGTGATGAGAATTCTTCCCTTTGTTGGAGATTGGTGACTAGAATGCCTTTTATTTGTATATTGATTTTGTGATCCCCAAGATATCACCATGCCAACTGAATTGTGGTCTGATTTCAGATCATGCATGGGTTCCTCGACCCAAACATTGGTTATTTTATCAATCATGTTTTGTGAACAAATGACATATTCAACAACACTTGCCCATTGTAAGTTTTGCATGTAAAATTTCTAGATTTTTTCCATCTATTTACACCATTGCAAACAATCAAATCAAACATACCACAAAAATTAATTAACTCTTCGCCAAAATGATTGGTGTCCTTGTAGTCTTCTGAACATCTGCTCCATGGATGAGTTTCTTCTTCGGTGAGCCATATGGGATTGTTATCCTCCTTTTTGCATAAAATGTTAGATTGTTCATTCGCTGTCCTAGCATTGAAATCACCCAAAAGAAGAACTTCTTTGAGTTGAGAGTACACAACTCTATCATTTTTTAGAGCTGCATATGGATCCTTTCCATTTAACCCATTTTTTTTGGTAGATTTTTGAGCCTTGCGGTGCAAAATAACAAGCTGCAATTCTTAAGTGTCTCCCATTTTCTAATATTTTGAACCATATATACTATTTATTTGTGTCTTCTTTTACCAACTGGGTCTGCCTGCCCTCTACTACTTTTATTAACACCAATATGCCACCATAACTTTTTCCCTCACCCACTGTATTATTCCAAACCATGAACTTCATATCACCATCAAAAGGAGTCTTGCAACCATCATGTTCGTGAGTTTTTGTGAGGCATATCACGTCTCTTCCTTTTGCAACCTGTTCAAGGCTTGGTCCTCTCCTCCAAGGATATCCTCTAGAATTCCAACATACCTGTTTTAAACATGCTTGGTGAGGGGGGAGTTGTGTTTGCTATTTATCCTGTTGTTAATGATGACTCACAACAGAGCCTTTCTGCTTCTCAACCCACACTTGTCTGATTGCATTCCTTGTATTCATATGTTCTTGTGGTCTTCCGTTGTTGTTACCTTGCTTAGTTGTTGTGTTTAGAGGAATGAAATTGGCAATGACAGCTTTTCCTTTATATATAACCATGATCTTTTACCTTCATCTCTTGCTGCTCTTACTTTGATCAATTATTTTCTTGTCTCTTCAACTTGCATTGGTGTTAAATCCTCCTTTATAAAGAAGTGTGAACCTTTCAAAAGTCCCTTCTTGCTTAAAATTTGTTGTTTGTCTTCTATTTTTGCCATGTGAACTTTAATAGACCGCATGTTCCCTTCCCCCATCTTTCCAACCCTTCGTGCTTGATACATTTGACATTTCCATTGTATTTTATCTCTTAGGAAATTGGTTGTAATATTGAAGGTATTTTCATTCTTGCCATATTCTTTTACCCCTCTGATAATTATGTTTGTTGCTCTTTCCTGTCTTTCTTTGTCTTCCCTTTCTTGTTCCTTGCTTTGACCTGCATTTTTACTTTTGTCTGATGTGCCTTTGACTGCTTGGGCCCATGATTTGGTTTCTTTTGGCCCATTCTCTTTGTCATTTTCTATTACCATCCAATTCTGAGTATACCCCTAGTGAAGCGTTTCTGTCCTTGCTTCTGCTATCTTTGAATGTAGTGTGACATTATTCGCTTTAATCGAATCTTGTATATTTTGCAATTCTGATTACATGTTCTGCCATTCTCGTTTTCCTACTATTAGAGCTTCTTGTAACACTGTTATCTAAGATTTTAATACTTCGTTATCTTAAAGATTGGTTCACTAATATACTTTCTTGCAACTTGCAATTCTTTTCGCCTTCCATTTTTTCTAAATACTCAACTCTGTTTTTGACATATAGGAGCTCCTGTACAAGCAAGGGTGCTGACCAGGTGAGTGGTGTAGAAATGGGACTGTAGTTGCTTGTGTATTCCTTTGTTTCACTGTCTTGTAGCTTGGACAGTTCGAACTTGAGTGCCTTATTGTTGATTTGTTGGATTTTGACCTTTTGAGCATGAGAAGTCTTTGTCTCTTGTTGAGATTTCTCTCTTTCTTGTTGAGATTTCTTTCTTCTTGTTTGTAGCCATTTTAAATGGGAAACCCTACGCCTTAAAATGCTACGATATTGTTTTGCATTCACCCATATCCATTTCTTGCTCTTATCTGAGGCTGCAATTTTTACTTGGCCCAATTAATTCGTTTCTAACCACTCAGTGGCTCCATCAATATTTGTTTGGTTGGTTTGGTTGGTTTCCATTGCATAGAAAGACAATATTTGAGAGCTTCTAAAAGAGCAATTCATCAAATAAACATTGGAGGCTATCCAATGTTGAGTGTAAATTCTGTGATTTTACTGCTGGGCATTTCATCAAATAGTTAGTGGACATTGTAGACTATCCAATGCTGTGTGTAATTTCTGAGATTTTGATGCTGGGCATTTTGCCAAATAGTTAGTAGACACTGTAGGCTATCCACTGTAGACTATCCACTGAGTTCTGACACTATATACTATCCAATGTTGTATATAATTTCTGTAAGTTTGAAGATTGACATTGTGTCAAATGGTTAGCTGGCTTTCCCATTTTGCGTTGTTGCTGATCCTTTGATCCACTGTTGTTGTTCTTGATCCTCTGTTCCTATTTGCCAAAGGCTACCACGTAGTGATCAAATTTGAAGCGCTGGTCTGAATTTCATTGTGAAGGGTGACAAACCCTTCGATGATGAAAAGTAGTATAAATATTTCACACTTCACATGACAAGAGTAGATTAAGTAAACACGTCACAAAAATAAAGAACATTTTTTAATTGAGAGATTTTTAAAAAAATGAATGTTTATAAAAACTAAGAACATTTTTTAATTGAGAGATTCATTTTTTTTAAAATGAATGTTTTATAAAAACTAGGAACATTAATTAGGTGTTGAATATAATATTTTACATCAATCACATCTAAGAACAACATCTATACCCCCTACATAGGGTCTATTTTATTATAACGCTATTTTAAAACTCAACCTAAAACAAGTCATCTATTAATCAACTCATTTACTTTGAAAAATTGCTTAATAGTTTGTTTCTTACAACATTAAGCACACAAGTAATGGGTAAGATCAATTACACCGGTCTAAATGTGTTAGGGTGTGTTAATGCACCTATAGACGCTCGAGCATTTAGACAACAAAAACAAAAGCAAACTATCCATAACTATTAACTCAAAATCATATTTGATTTTTCTATATGCCACCTCTATGAATGCCATTATTACACACCTTCCACTATATTTTCGATCTCATTTTGCTTAATGTGCATGTTAAACGAGAATAACATCCCTTTGATTCGTATTAGGATCAAGCCAATAGGTTCCAATGTAATGATCCTCTGACTCGACATTGATATGATCCTTGGCTTACATAATTTATACTTCGAGCCTTCATGGTTGATTGATATTGTCCACTATTTCCAATTTATAGGTTGTGGGTTTCACTTATGGAAAATTTTAGTGGCGAATCTTTATTAATTCATGAATATTCTCGTTTTTAAAATTTTGTGAAATTTTAGGTATATGGATACGACTAATTCGCCTAAATTTTAAAGGTTCAAGTTATTTTTAAGGGTTAGTTCGACCAGAGTTTACACCAATAACCAAATTTTTTAATTCAAATCCCCATTAGCGAGAAATTGAAATTTGTAAAATTCACCTTCATATATATAACATTACTAAATATCACTATGGTTGTAGGGTAGTGGCTGCTAAGCTATGCAAAGAGTTGTTTACAATGACAAAATCTAATGGAATTTGTTAGTATCTTAAAATTTACCATCGTCTAGCCAAAGTTACCTAGCGACCGCTAAGCTCTAAAATTTACCATGGTCCTGTTGATGTATTACCAATTTAGCTAGCGACTTTTAAGCTATAAATATCTCCATTTTTTCACCAAAAAAATCACATTTTTGGAATTTTTTTGTTTAGTGAAATTGAATTATTAATCCTTTTGATTAATCCAAGAGAAATATGGTCAAATATCACTATGGTTAGACCCTAGAAGCCGCTAAACTATGCAAATAGTTGTTTACAATGACAAAATCTAATGGACTTCACTCGTGTTTTAAATATTTGCATCATCACTTGTCACATGATTTGATATATGGGATGGAAATTTGGAAAAATGATATACTTATGTTTGTCTAGTATATTTATTCCCATATTCCAAGTGCCCAACGTCCAAATTTTGTGTTTGCAACTAAATATTTTATCGAGATTTACAAATTAAAATGACAGTGGTTGACGACCATTTTTCCACACAGCCCTTCTTTTGACAATTTGAATAAAATATTACACTTACAATTTGTCAAATGATTTATAGGTTTTGAAAAAAAATTTAACGGGAAATTTTGACCTGCCGTTTTCTGACGGGTTGGAAGCCCTCAGAAGGACTGTGACAGGTGTAATTTTGAATGCTGCTTCCACGTGATCCTGTCTGATTAGACCCCGAGGCAGCAGGAATTAATTGCATTTGTGACTGGATTAAATCGTGACCACTTCTCCACCCTCCATTTCTCTTGTTTTTCTTTCTGGTGACTGTATTTGCCCACACCGGATTTGTACATTTCCCAGCAGTAAAAATTAAACCCGCATTGATTTACTTTTTTGACTTGCGTTTACCCGTAACTTTAGGGCTTTCTTGATTTACCTTTTTCACTCTTTCCGTAAAAGCCAAAAAACAAAGTGCCCTTTTGCAAATGTCAAAAGCAAAAGCAAAAGTATGTCGTATCGAAGAAAAGCGGGTAAAGAAAATGCTACTTACCTAGGTAGCGCAGGCACACAATTACCGCTTGCAAACAACAAGCGCAACACACACAATGGTGCAATCCAGGCCTGGAATTCGACAGTCTATAGACCGTTTTTTGGTATTTTAACCGTAAATTACAATTTCATAAAAAACAAACCCGTCAATTTAGACAGGGAATTTTTTAATAAAACTGTATTTTAGCCAGTTGATATTATTTAAAAACCGTATAAATTTATAATAGTCTAATATAATATATAAGGTCTATTACTATATATATATATATATATATATATATATATATATATATGAAATAGGATTTGATTTTATTCGTTTTAAAAATATTCTATATATCATATTGAATCTTGATAATGATTTTTAATAATTCCCAATTTAAATTTAGAAACTAAAATAAGTTTATGTGAATAATGAATTTATTAAACTCAAAGTTGACAGTTGTTTTTCGCTTTACAATTTCTAATTTCAATGATATTGTGACTATATTTATTTTCATTTTGTCATTACCAATTTACCGATAATTTTTATTGCTGTGGGAAAATTTAAGGAATCTTGTTGCAAACATCCAAGAAAAAGCTTGCTGCTTGAGATACAGACATCAATACATTATACAGGTACATGATTATTTCTTTTGAAGCTTATGATTATTTCTTTCAAAGTTTGTCATGGTAAAAAATGGCTTGGGTTTCATTTCTTTTTCTGACAATGCTTTTTAAAATGACACTATTCCGTTAAGATTTTGAATGTTTCTGTTGTCCACCGGAAATGCTTTTTAAAAATCTTTGGATACTAGTTTAGATTGAACTCAAAAAATACCGTTGTTTATGAAACTTTAGAGATTCTCTTCCCTATTGGGTGGCCGTGGTGTTATCTTAGGTATAGGAAGGGCCTAGTTGAAAATAAACAGCGCTAGATATGCTACATTTTATGATGGTATTGGTGAGGAGCCGGCCCACTTCCATTTCTGGAAGATTGCAGAGTGATCTAGATTCTGCAGTACATTTTCTTTCTGAATGATAACTATTAACGCTTGATGCTGGAGCATCCCGTGAAGGAGGATTTTTAGAACTGTAGAAGCCAGATGCACGTAGCACAGTGCATATTATCTAGTTTCTTTTTTTTCAAATTTTCCTATACAAAAATCAAAACAGAGGACATGTTCAGTGAGCTGTTATTTGGAAAATCAGAAGCTTCTGCCCCCTTTATGCTTAATTCATACAACACATGAAGATTATGTGCTATGTTCAGCCATGCATGAATAATGTCATGTTCAGCCATGCATGAATTAGTTTATAATGTAATTACTAAATTTAATTTATAAATATATTTTATCATCCTAAAATTATCTTAAAATTATATATATCAATTAAGTTTTTTTGACAATTCAAAATTTTACTAAAAACATAAATTGAAAGGGAGCTATATCACGAAACCGTCATGAAATTTCCTTTTGACAGGCAGAGGTGACCGTCAAATTCCAGGCGTGGACTGCAATCTACGCTGGATAGCCCTAGAGAATTTATTTAAAATGTCACGTGGCAGCAACACAATGATTAGGCGATAAAAAAGTTTAGCAATCTCGTGCGTTCGACACGCGTTTCAGTTTCTTGCCACCTACGCAACAGGTGGTTACCAGGCTTGGCAAGATTAGAAGCAAATTGAAAATAGAATTAGAATTTGATGATGGGGGAAGCTCGGAATTGATTAAAAATGGCGTCGACGAAGCAATACAAGTGGTCTTCTGGAATAAGCGATATAACACGGGATCCTGTCTCTACTGCGTGGGGTGCCTTCTGCCCCTGTCTCTTGTTTGCCCGTAACGTCCACAGCATTACTGACGGCGAAGTCTCTTCAACCAGGTTTGTTTGCTCTACTCTATAAATCTATAAAATATGTAATTATTAATTAGAATTAGTGGTTTTGGGTTGGTTTCTTTGCTTGGAATCTCATAACTTACTTGGTTTTGTGGACGTCATTAAAATCTTTCAATTTAATTCAATCCAAAAGTATTAATTAATAATCAGTATGGAATTGCAGAGCATGTATCTCCCATCTTCTTCTGGGAGGTTGCTGGGGAGCAGTTGCCTGCTTTGTTTGTGGACCAATTGGGTATTGGTTTACATGTGTACCTTGCTATGCGGCTCCATTTAGACGTCAGCTCAGGCAAAAACAAGGCCTGCCTGATATGCCTTACTCTGATTTTGCAACCCACTTTCTTTGCCACCCATTTGCAATATGCCAAGTATTAATGCTTTCTAACTCATATACTGCGTTGATTTTTTCCTTACAAACCTTGTTATTCACTTAAACAATGGATATACTTTGGCAGGAACACAGAGAAATTAACATAAAACAATCCGAGTTTATCCCTGGACCTGATAGAAGCACAGTAGACAGGGGTCCAGAGGAAACTGTGACTCATGTGGAAGCTCTTCAAAAAATGGAAAGATAATATGGTTTGAAAATTTAGGAATTTGTGTTCCCGACTACTGTTAACGCGCTCAGACTTCAAATCTGTGCGCCACCTCCTCTGGGGATTTTACAGATTTTTGATTATCATGTTTGGTGTATATATGTGCCTTCATCTCTCATGGAAGTATATATATGAAAACCAAAAAAAAATCAAAATACAACTACTATGTTTATTGTCTGCTAACTGTTTGACAAAATGCTTTGTAAAAAAATTCTCAAATACAATTATGATTCTGTAAATCGTTTGTCAAATTTTTTCCATATTTTAAATTGACAGTTTAATACACTCCGTACGAAACTTGCTACCTTGCTCTTCCCAATGTGAATCTGGGCAATTTTACAGATTTTTGATTATTATGTTTGGAGTGAATTTATCATGTTTGGTGTATATATGTGGCATCTTTTATGGAAGTATATATATATATATGTCCAGAGTCTGAGTGTTAGTCATTTTGAATGTGAGATGAAATGCAGCGAAGCTCTGCGAAAATTACTACATAATTGAGCTCAAACTCTGTTTTGTATATAACAAAAGCCAGTTTTTTAATTTCTGATGGAGCTGATTTAGGCTTCACGGATGAAGCTGATTTACTTCATGATTATGTTTGTGTTTTATGGGATCAAAGTGGGTTTTCATCGACAATGCATTACATCTACTTAAATACTGTAATTAAATTTAATGAGTTTAAATAAGATTCAAGTACATAGAGATTTTTTATTTTTTTTTAACACATTTTTTACACAAAAATTCCAATCTAGCTATAGACTACGAAAGCATTGAATCTTCTATATTATTTTCAATTTAAAAATAGATAAAACAGTGAATATTTAAATTGGAACAAATCAAAAAATACTCCGCAAATTTAGTCTTCAGTTTAAGTAGAGAGCACAAAAGAAACACATTGAATGCAAGATATCATTAAAACCGTTGAGATATTCTTGTAAGATCATAAGTTAATGATAACTTCAAAAAGTTGAAGTGTAATTTTAAATTTCTATGTAAATCACTAGAAAATTAGTCTCTGCTCTTAAACCTTTAAGTGTGGTGTCGAATTTAGACCTCTATAAAAATGTGGTGTTTTCTTTGGGGTTTTATGTTCCACTTAATTTGATTTTTATTAAATATAATGTAGTTCAACCAAATAAGTTGGTTACAATTTAATTGTCTATTTTATTGAATTTTTAATTTTAAAATGAATCTTCAATAAAGAAGCAAATGTTTTAGATTTATTCTTATTCTAAACCAATTGAATTCGTTCTTAAATTCTACAGTCAGTTCACTTATCTATGTACTTATAGACTTAAATTCTGGGATGCACATATAGATTTATAAATTTTTAAAATTTAAACTAGTATCTTATTAGTATGAGATTGAGAGATTCCTTGTAATTTTAAAATTACGTGTAAATCTCTTGAAATTTAGTCTTATTCTTTTAAACCTTAATTGTGGTGTCAAATCTAAATTTACAAAAATAAGGTGTTTGCTTTAGGGATTAGTGTTCTAACCCAATATTAAATGAGGGACTTTGCTAATTGTTTCAACCTTTCCGAAATTAAATAACCTTGGTATTTAATTATTTTGGCCTCTCTTACCCTTGACATCCCATGGGGGGATATTCAACTATAGTAAGAATTAATTTGTTTATTTAAATAACACTTAGGGAATTTCCTATGCTTAGTCAGATTAAGTTCATTAAAGGTGAATGTGGGTTTAATGTTTATTATAATGGGAAAATTTTATCTATTAGTTATAATTGGCTAGAAACGTTAATGAAGCAATCATTGTTTTGATACCTTTTGTGGGCATGCTTTAAAAAAAAAAATTCCATAATTTTTCCAGTTTGCGTTCGAGTTTTTTGGGAATTTTGTGTGGGAAAATGCGGGCATTACAATTTCACAATTTTATTTTTATATTTCTTGATGTTCTAAATTCCACAATGTAATTATGATTTATGAACATTTTAAGTTCTACAATGCGCCTAAATTATGGCTGATTAATATTCTTGCAATGCCCACAACTAATTTATCATACATGTTCATGCAAATTGAAGTTAAAAAAAAGGAAAATGAAGCTACATGATCTTAAAGAATAAAGGAAAAAAAACCACATCAATGTGGAAAAGTTCACAACAGTCATATTCTATAGTTAGAAAGGATAGATTGTAAGGGATATACCTATGTTTGGCGAATGGTTTGGTTGTGAGACATGTAGTTATGATTCGCAAATATTTCTAGATTTGTGTCAATGTCCAAGAGAAGCTTACAAGAACACAAGCAATTAAATGCTCATAAAATTAATCTATTAAAATATTTTAATTTGGATTTTTTATGTTGAAAACTACTAATCAATCCTAGCAAGTCCACACAACTCTTGTTTTGTAATTATGTGTTGTATGCATTTTTTTAGTACAATTTTTATAGACAAATAAAAGTTAAATAAATTTCATGTAATGAAAAAGAGGGTATGGCTATGAAATGTGATATAGGAGCATTAAAGTTCATTTGAAATAATATTAATTTTTTAAAAATGTAATTGAAAAAAGGTTTGTGAAATCCTCCACCACTTTGTCGTGAAAAATTTGGAGTCAGTATGTTGTGAAAGTCTATCTCAGTCATGAAGTATTTCTTTTATAGTTCAACACTATTTTTTCCACACATAATCACTAAGCACAACAAATGCTTTATAACACCACATAAATTCATAAGACTTTGTCCCATGCCACATAAATCTTTCTTCTCATGTGTGGGAGAAATAAAGACTTGTGCAACATCACGATGAATTCTAGATGCCAATGTTGCAATGTCTTACAAATTGTACTAGACCACTACCTTGTGCTTCCATGAATGGATTTGCACATGATATTTTAATATAATATCATATTAACATTGATATAGTTAAGGGAGGCACATGCCAACCAGATAAATTTTCCTTTCTCAAGGAAAAACTAAATGAATTCGTAAATATTAATATAACAAAGGAGAATCCATGGGAAACCACTTGCAAACTAGTTGAAGAGATTAATAACGATGTGAGGAATTATTGCAACATATTTCTACTTGCAAAGGGCATCTTTATTTTCACACACATACGCACACACACGCGCGCGCACACACACACACACACCCACACACACACACATGGGATTCATGAACATGGAAAGCACCACCCATTGATAAGGCATCAATTTCCTCATTGGGTTAGAATCAAGAGACCTTTCTTATTTGGGCATTTATTGAATTGAGCCAAGTTTCATTTTGTAGAAGTTTTATAGAGTGTGCAATCTTAAGATAGGCCATATGATTGGAATTTTGGAGAATTCTTAGTCTTGTCAGTAGACTATCATTCAAGAGTAGTGCCATTGTGCTTAACTAAATGCATTCCTTTCCTCTTATTAAAGGAAAAATATTTTGGTTGTTTTCTTATCAAAGATGTCCTTAAGATCTTATTTTGGTGGGATATGGCTCTGTGTTTGTGGGTTGTGTGGTATAAGGTTTACATATCTTCACGCAGACCCTAACATTGGATTCATCAGTTGGTATCAAAGAAAGGATTTCTAATGCTTGTTGAGAAGATTGGGGTAGACATCAATATGATATCTAGTATTTCAAGTCATGTTATAGAGTCCAATAACTTTGTGTGTGATAACATCAGTCTAGTGAGAAATATGTATAATTTTTGTTTTCCATACTCTTGTTTGTGGGTAGAAAGAAGTTGCAAGCATATTCCATCATTTGGGGTTTTCAGATGGGAAGTATAGATTACAAATTCTTGTTGAACGAGTGATATTGAGGAAAATAGTGATGGAAAATTAAATGGATACGAGATAAAATAAAGTTCTAAGAATTACAAACTTTTCCAACACAATAAAAGGAGTACAAACGCATTTTTACTCTATGGAATCATGTAATGTAGAGATGTAGTAGATGATGATTCTATTGATAAGGAGAGCATAGCTTTCATAACCCAAAAAATTGCATATTAACAAAAAAATAATTAAATTTAGTAATTGGATTATTTATTAACGATTTTATCTATAATTGATGGATTAGTCATTATGTTGTATGAAATTTCATATGTTTAATATTTATGATTAATTGAAAATTTTGATTTATTTTTATCATATTTGTTTTATATTCATAGAACTTATTGAAGTTAATAATTCAATAAATGCATTTGTAAATGAATTTAATTAGGGAAATGTATCGATTTAGAGGGAGTAATGTTTATAATTAGGAAAAACATTCAATTAAAAACTTTATTTGGGGGTTGTGAGAAGATTTAGAAACATAAATTTTGCAACTTATCCTTTTATAATGATAAGTTTGACTTTATTTCTATACTATGATTTGTGATCACATCCTAAGCCTAATTTCCATATCTCTCTCTCCCACATGATTTATTTAACTCTACACATCATATTGTCTTTCACTCACTTATTTACATTTAAATCCAAAGAAATATATCACTTCTATACATTTCATCCAAAATATTTCTTGGACATCATTAACTTTCTATTTGAAATTGTACAGTTTGGGACTAGGACACATTATCGTCCGTGCCAATCTGTATGGTCATGTTTACCACTCTTCAATGGATATTTTCTCAATTTGAATATATTTTATAGGTCGTTTATTATACTATAATTTAACTTTAATGTGACATATAACCTAGGAAAAACCTATATAAGAAATTATAATAAACTTAAGAACTCACTTAACATTTTCAAGAGCATACATTGCAAATTATATTCCTAAAGCACTCAATGTTAATCTAAATCTTTATGAAGAAACAAAACATTTTCTAAAAAATCTACCACATATATATGAATAAATCAAACTAAGTTCACAAACTTTTAACTTACCAATATACAATCCTCTATTGGCCCTAGAGCCAAGTCGTTGCAAGATAAAGTCACACAAAGAATTTCCAAAGTTCTAAGGGACAAAGGGAATCAATTTAGCATCTAAGGAACATCACACTAAGTAAAAATCATGTAGGCTACATAAAAATTTATCTATAGTTATGCCCACTATTGTTTGTATCAATAGACATAATTTGGAAATACATGGGGTTGGCTTAGATTTGCATAAGCATTTGTACCTACACTAGAATATTTACATGAAGTTTTCTACCCTTTGTAAGGGGAGTACAACACATCAATTGGATTAGTAAGGGTTGACTACCATGGTTAGTCCAAATACACCCACACATGGATTTATCCTTTTGTTATATAATTATGTTCATGAAGTGATAATATAGGTATTCTAGATTTTTATCCTTTTATTATATAATCATGTGAAAATGAGGTGATAATATAGGTAAAGGATTCATTAAAGATTTGAAATGATTGAATCTGAAGGGTGGATGAGATGTGTTTATCACAAGACTGAGAGAACAACTAAATGAGATCGGTATGAGGAAAAGAGAAGGTTAATTGATTAATGATGCCTCTCCATCTAGCGAGAAAGTCTGCAATGGACTCATCTTCAAACTGTTTAATGGCATAGAGGTCAGTGATGGTTATTTTATGAGCGACGTTGATGGATAATTTCTTGAGAAATAACTAGGATAATTGAGTGAAAGAAAATAAGGAGTACTAAGGAATTTCGTTATACCAGTCCAAGGCAGGTCCTGCCAAGGACATGGGAAAGGTCCTAAACATAAGGTCTTGATCGTGAGTAATGTGATAAAAAGATTGTATGAAAGCTCTTAGATGTTGTTGTGGATCCTCTTTGTTATGGAACTTGGTGAATTTAGGAAATTCCCAATGTGGAGGATATGGTTTGATGGGTTTGGATGGATTGATAGGTTTGTTACATATCTTCTCGTAGGTGAAGATGTTTTTAGGCCGATAGAGGCTTCTAGGTTTTCTGTTTTACTCATTAATGCTAACATGGGATTTTTTTGAGGATCAGATGCGAAGGGATCAACCTATGCGTGCGTATGAGGTCCTGATTGATATGGTTGATCATAGTGTAGGGTAGGAGGATTCTGATGTGAATAGAGTTGATGTGGGGGCACATAGTTAGGAGTCAGAGGCAAAGGTTGATATGAAGGGATATAGGTGGAAGTTTGAGAAGGTACTAGTTGTGGACTATATGCTATTGTATGAGGATGTAAAAATAAGTTTGAGGATGTTGGATGAGAGGAGCCAATTGAGTATGTGTTTGATAGGTAGGGATATGAGTAGATGTTTACGAGGTTTGAAAAGGAGCATGGGGGAACATATGCTCGAAAATACTATGAAGATATTTTTGGTTAGTCTGGATTGGATTCAAAGGAGGAGGTGGTGGGATGAACACACTAGAAAATGTTTGGGGTAATGAGAAAGAAAATGAAGTTGGGATGTGTTGATTAGGTGGAGGAGGAGGTATGTTGAGATTCTGTTGATGTTATGGGGGAGGAATGTGCTAATGTTGTGGGAGAAGGGGTACATTTATGGTAGGTTGGACATGTATGGATGACGTTTGAGTGGGTGTAGAAATAACAATGTTGATAGGAGGTAGATTAGGCAGGATTAGTACTACTAATTGTGTCTGAGGTGGGGATTATGGGAAAAAAGAGAGGTTCCATATGGAATGTTCTTTCTCTGCTAATTTGATATCTCCTTTAGGAATGTGGGAGAAAATAAAACAAAAAGTTGAGAAGTGAGAGTCTTTGAGTATTCTAGATACGGAGGGTACTCATAGAGTTTTTGGATGGGAGGTCCCTCAGAGAGGATGTGTGTAGATTTTTGAACCAGATAAACATGAAGGGAAATCAGATAAGAATCAAGGAGCTCTTGGAAGGCATAATATCCTCTGGGGATAAGAGGTGGTTTGGATGCCCCTAGGGATATGGTAGAACTAGGTGAAGCTAGTTTAGATTCGATGGGTCAATGATACTGAAAGGGGTCACAATCTATATGGGGGATGTTCTGGGATTGATTAGGGTTGGGAGGAGCTGTAGAGATGGAAGAGGAGGAGACTAGAGACGATGGTACTAAGGGAACGAAGGAAACATGAGGAAGTCCGGGTGCTTACACTGAAGGATTTTTCTAATTGGAGGCTTCATATGATGTGGTGGATTGAGGCCTTTTATTTGATTTCAAGTGAGTGAGAATGTGCATGAACTGATAAAAAGAACCATAAGGATAATAATTATGTGACAAGGAATACATGCGGCTGAAGAGTTTTAATTATCTTGTTTATAATTAAGTGCAAGGAAGAAGTGGTTGAAAGGGAACCCTACTTAAGAAGGATTACCTTATCTTGACAATGTCCCTTCGAAAGTTGAGGAAAAACTCATTCAATACCTATCCTTGGGGATACGTGATTTGGGTGAATTCTAAAATAAGGTGGTCAAAAAGTTCACTAACAATGGTTTCAGGTAATGTTTATGGCTAGAGTCCTTGATATACCCGAAGGTACATGAGGCCCATATATGTGTTGGTTTCGGTACAAGGCATTATATTGGGGCCTACCCCTCCACTTCACGGTCCCACAATGATAAGGGTATCAGGTGCTTAACTGATATACCACCCACCAGTTGTTCATACTCGACGAGAACACCGAGTTGGATTCCCTCTTGGTAATGAAATTCAAGTAGGTAGACTTGGGAAGGAAGTGTTTGAGATGTTTAATTATTATGTGTTATTTTGGTCATGTGTGTGGGGGAGAAATAGTGTGAACAAAATGATTAAACCATACTTAGACTATGTGATCATATAGATATGAGAAATGAAAGTTAGTTTTAAGCCCAAAATTAAATATTTCTTTTGATGAGAATAAACACGCAAGATGCAGGAAGGAAATAAAAGGAGGAAAATGAGACAAAAAGAAGAATACCTAGATTCACTTTTTCATTTTCCTTGATTTTTCCACGCTTCCAAAAAGTGAGTGAATATCTCCAAGTTGTAGAATTAGTAATTTTTAAAAGAAAGAACAAGAAGAAAATAGAATTCAACTTGAAACAAAGAAGAACCCACCAAAGGGATAGGGTCCCACCAAGCATGATAGAATGTTTACCGAATTTCCCACTCCTTTTTCAAGTTAATGAAAATTATGCTAAGAAACAAGTAATTTCAAAAAATAAAGGTTTTATGTGACCTTCGTGATAGGTGATGATGAAGTTGGTTCTAGATGGGTGCACAATATTCCTCTTATAACATGATGAATCACCTGCACACAAAAGATGCTCAGAAAAATATGGAGTTAGATAAAAAAAATGGTGGGTTGCCTGGCAATGGCCATTCCTAGGAAATCAATGGACTTCCTTGTAAGGATGTCAACCCACTTTCAACACTTTAGTAGATAAATAATGCTAAATTAAATGATGGATACAATAAGGAAATATATGCTATTTATTTTGGATAAACAATGCTATAGAGAGAGATTAGTTTATTCTTCCATAGACTCCTAGATGCATTGGTGATCATAATAAAATACCCAAGAAAGGGCCACAAAGTACCACAAGTCATCAAAATAATTTTCCCAAGCTTGGTCAACTGCGTTACTTTCTTCCCTAATGATCTCTAATTTATCTTCAATATCATTAGGGTTTGGGGTCAATGTCATAGCACAAAGAATGAGCTCATGGGCTATGTTGAATTTCTCATGACAGAAAGCATGTGGGACCATAGGACAGTTGTAGATGTTTGTTATGGGGTGTACTTGTCTTGTAACAATCATCTAAAGATAAGGCATCCTTGCGAAACAAATTGTTAGCAAAGTCAGATGATAAAATTGATAAAGATAGTAATACAAGGAAAAATGACATGGATCAGAATTGATTTTGGATCAGAGGTGATCAGGCACAAAATGGGTTGTTTTAGCAAATGTTGGTAAAGTAGGAAGTTTATGATGAAATTGGGATTTTGGAAATGCAAAGGTAAGGAACATGAGCTGTAGAGATGAAATGGATGTAGAAAACACAAATTACAATATGTATAAGGGGATAAATTAAATGTGAAGGGATTGGGGGTCTGATCAACGATGACTAGATAAATCGATAAAAAATGGTGATTGGCAACAACACCTAGTAAATTAAATGATTTTATAAGAGGTTGGATAATTTTTTGAATGAAAGACGGAATATAGATTTTCTATATAGGCATGTGAGGATGAGTGTGTACAAATTGTAGCTAATATAACTAGGAATGAAATAACACAACTCTAATCACTATACCTTGTTGAGTGGTAGTGCATATGATAGAGCTCCAATAACAAACTAGATGCTTGAGAGGGAATCCCAAGGGGTGGTAAGAAGCTGTAAAATGTTGCCAGGTTGTTCAGGATGCGGGTAGGGTCTCAACGCTTCAACAATTCATCTAGAGCGAATATAATCTAAGGAATGAGGAAAGATGGTAACTACATAGGATCGATGTCAATTGTAATGATCGCCACTGATCGCGGATCGCCGTCGATCAGGTAAAATTTTTTAAGAAACAAACAAGGATGGAAAATGGTTGAAACCACTTGCCATCCGAGTCTTGAAGTTGGTTCAAGAATGGTGGGGGGTTTAGGATTCAGGTACAAAGAGGTTAGGAGGTTAGGATGTTTGGGGTAGATTGGGTTAAGGTTATTTTAAAGAGGTTGGTAAGGGTAAATGGGATTCTACGTGGGTAACTGGGGATTTACGATGGTAATTATAAACTATAAGAAATAATGGGCCTAGGATAGTAATGATAGTGTAAAAAATTATAATGCAATTAATATGTGTAGGATCACCTAGGGGAGAAAAAACAATGTCTACACTAAGAATAATTAAAATACACTACACAAGCTCTTACGTAGAATTCTTAGTAAGTTATTTATATTTAATTATTGGTTTTTCTAGTTTTAAAACAAAATTTTCATTTTATTAAACACGTATTTCATTTACATAGATACATAGATACAAACAAACAAACATACATACATACATACATGCATGCATACATTCATACATACATACATACATACATACATACATACATACATATGTTGGTGTGTATGACTTGCCTTGTTATCTCTCGGGGTCTTGTCCACCTCACTTGGATAATCATCTCAACTTAGGTGAGACCATAGGTCATTAGGTGTAATTAGGGTTTAATGTGTCATGCACGAGAATTACACAACACTCACAGATATGTACCCTTTCTATTTGATCTATGAGAATGAGTAGACCTATTCTTTCATGCTTGATTTTCTTCTTGTTCGATCTATGCTTCTTGATTTATTGGAGCATTCATGTCACTGTTGGAGTGCAAAATTTTCAATGTGCACAGGATTTTGTTTGAATCCTCATAGATTATTCTTTCATAGTATTAGAGCCACTATTTCGGTAAATGTCCATTCATTTTTTTGGTTTCTAATTACTTCTGGTTTCATTTTTTGTGTTTCTTGTACAAGTTTTTCGATTGATCTTGGAATCTTTCTAACAGGTCTTAACAATTTCATTTTTTGGAGTTTTGTGCATGTGCAGGTTTTAGTACTTTTCTCACTAGATTTAGCTAGCTGTAGCTAACTTTGGAGGAAAAGTGATTTTTTAAAGGTATTTATCTTTTTTTTATATTTCTCCATTACAAATCAAATTCAAAATTTGATTTTTTTGGAGTTTTTTCTGTTCTGGTTGAAGCCATTGTCCTACACCCATTATTACTCCTATCTCCTTGTTCCTTCCCCGATGAATCTTCCTTCCAATGGCTTGTGTTGTGGGTTTTGTTGGTGAGTTGGGTCTATGTTTTGGCTTGGATATGTTTTTTGGTTTTTGACTCTCGTTGTTTCTGGTTTGGCTCTCTTTGGCATGCACGGTGGTCAATCTATTTAAAGGGTTGGATCTATATTTTTTGGCTTTGGTTTGGTCTGTTGTGATCTCTTTGGCACGTGTGTGTTAGTGATAAGTCTTTTTTTGGCTCCAGCTTGTTGGTATTTTCTTGGGTGGCATAGTCTAATTTTTGGCTCAAACCCCTTCTTGTCAACCTGTGTTGCTGGTTCACTCTACCTATGCTCTCGACCATTGTACACTCGACTGTTGGATGCCTCTAATGTGCCTAGTTGTTACCCTTCCAAAGCAACAGACACTGCACTTATGCGTTTCATCCGTCCCCTAACAAATGCTAGGAATAATTTGTGTTGTGAATCATGCTGGCTCTACTCACCTCCCTAACGACTGTTAGGCTCCAAAATCTCCTCCATTTTTTGTGACCCCTATCCTATACCCTAGCGATATCTAGGCTCTTCCATCTTTGCTGTATTTTTTGTTGATCTGACCCTTTTCCTTGTTAGTCCTCTAATGACCACTAGGCTTATTGGAGGCCCTATTTCTGGGATTTTACCTTTTCCTCCTTTTTTTCTCACCTTTTTTATTTATTTTCTTTTTCAAAGTTTGTTTTAAAAAAAACTATGTTTCATGAAAAATTAGTCAAAGGACCTTTTAAAATTTTTTATGGAGGCAGTTAATTAAGGGTTTTCCTTTTTTTGAGGAGGATAATTTCGAAGTTATTTTTTGTATTTTTTAAATCCTTTTAATTTATAAAATTAAATTAATTGGAAAATTAAATTTTGGAAATAGTTATTTTTGGACTATTTTTATTTGCTACTAATATTTTGTGAAAGTGTGTAGCATTCTGGAATCCTTTTTTTCTTTTGGGATATTTTCTTGCGTCTTGGAGGTCCATTCGGCTCGTTTTGAGTTGTTTCTAGTTTTAATTGATCTTATTATTGTTTACAAGATAATGAGTGCATTTTCCACAACCTTGCAGAAAGATTGCTTATCTTGCAAAGTGAGACACTATTTATCACATAGGAATTGTTTTCTCTCCCTTTTCTTGTTTTCACATTGTTTTGTGCTTGTTTACAGTGTCAAATTTTTCGTGATCATCAAAACTTGATTGTAGTCTCCACACTTGTGCTTTATTATGCTGATTGCAAGGTGATTGAACGAATATTTTACGATGAACATTCACACCTGATTGTAATCAACACACTAAACTATAAAGTTCCACAAATAGGGGGTGTTAACTCTATTCTCAGGTGGTTGTGCTTCTTTATTTCTTCATGCATTTCTTCCTTCTCTTCTTCGTAAATGCTCTTTTAGTTTCTTTGCTTACGTCGTTTAATTTTTTTGAATGGAAATCGAAGATGATTATTAAACTAAGGGGTAAAGGGTTTTTTTCACATCCCCATGGGAGTAGAGATAAAACTCGATGATCAGCCTAAAAAATATAAACGATTAAACTGATGCGATGAGTACTTGGTCTTATTTGTATGTTTGTGTCTCCTAACTTTATCTTCCACATAGAGTTTTCCTTAACAACCGAAGGAGCTTGGAAAGTTCTGGATGATATGTTTGGGAAGAAAGACAACATGAGAGTGCATGAGCTAGAGAACGAACTACTAGGATTAATTCCTAGAAACTTTGATAGCCTAAAAACCTTCTTCTCTAAGTTTGTCCACACTAGACTACTCTTAAAACAATGTGGAGTTGAGAAAAAAGATGCCCTGTTGATCTTGTTGATTCTTTCTAATTTAGGTCCTCAGTACTCCATATTTGTTTCAACTTTCCATGCAATGAAATAAGCTCTTGGAAGTGCTTCGAAAATTCCCTCATTTGACTATTTTTTGTCCCAACTCATTCAAATGAGGACTGGAATATCCAAGTCACACACACTTGTAGAAAGTACTAGTAAGGGAAAGGATAAGAAACTTGAGAAGAAGAAGGAGAAAAAGGAACAACCCAAGAAGGAAACCAAGACCAACCATACCCAAACTAAACCTTCCATTTCTACTTGTGAGCCAAAAGTGAAGGAGGAAAAGTGTAAGTGTTATTATTGCAAGAATACTGGTTATAATGAGCATCAGTTTATGAGAAAATAAATAGATCACCTAACTCATTTACTTGAGAAGAATAATATAGGTGCAACTAATTATATCAAACAAAATTCTCCGAAGGTGAAGTCTTCCAATGCAAAAGGGTATAAATCTAAGAAGAAGAAAGGAAATGCCCTTGTAGCTAGAGTAGCTCCTTCTTCGACATGAATTATTGATTTCGGTGCCTCACACCACGTGGCCTCTTAAAATTTTGAGTTTTCTAACATCGAACCATGTGGTATGTCTCAAATCACATTGGGAGATGAAACTATGATGTCAGTTTTTGGTAGTGGATCGATTGAGATGGATGTGGAATGTTTAACCACATGCTGAGTGTTTCTGATCTCTCAACCAATCTCCTATCGGTTTACCAAACTAATCATATTGGTGAGGGAATGCAAGTGGAATTTGGTCCTAACTCGATGATTATTTGCGAGCTTCACTTTGAATTGGTTATGGCTTAGGGAAAGGTGGATCATCATTTGCGGTTAAACTCCTTCTCCCACTTTACTAATGATTCTACGCCCACTTCCTTGCTCACTCATGCAGATGAGGTCAGTAGGCTATGACATGAGCATTTTGGAAATATTAACTATAATTACTTTGAAAAGTTGAACCAAAATGATATGGTCAATGGGCTACCCCATGTCAAACTTTCTAAGGGTATTTGTGAGGGTTACACCCTAGGAAAGCACCCCGAAGAAAATTTTGGCAAAGGAAAATCCTGGAGAGCTTCTTGTCGCTTGGATCTTGTTCATAGTGATATTTCTGGCCCCTTCCTATCTCCTTCATTTACTCGTGCTCTCTACATTCTTATCTTCATTGATGATTTTTTGCATTACACTTGGGTGTATTTTATTAAGAAAAAATATTAATTCTTTGAGAAATTTTGAGACTTTAAGGATCTTGTTGAGAAATAGGCTGAAATATCTATCAAGGTTCTTAAAATAAAAATGGATGTGAATATGCGAGAAACAGGTTCTATGAATTCTGCACCTCTAAAGGGATTTCCTTGCAACATACAATTGCATACAACCATTTGCAAAATGGATTTGTAGAATGAAAGAACTGAATGATTAAGGAGATGGTCATTTATATGGTTCACTTGTAGTCCTTTCTTCCGTAGTACTGGGTCGAAGTTATGACATATGTGTGCTACATTTAGAACCATGTTCCACATAAGGCCATAAGATGGATGAAACACTTTGAACCTTGGTTTTGATGCAAACAAAATGTATAGCACTTCCACATCTTCGGATCCCATGCTATGGCCTAGATTCCCAAAAATAGACACAAGAATTTGGAACCTCAATCCTGAACTTGTAATGGGTATCCTGGTGGTGTGAAGGGATATATATTGTTAAAACCCCACTACACATTAGCTATATATTGAGAGAAGTGTTAAGTTTGATGAGTTATCATTGACTTCTACTTCTTCGGTTGGAGTCCTTTTGCTCAATGATCACAACTCCAAGTCTTCAGATGATTATGATGTTGTTGAGCCTCCTCCCCCTCTCGATCCTCACGGTCCTCTGAATCCTCCCTCTTTTCATGATTTAGAGTCTTTTGATTTTGACATTTAATGATGATGTGGAGTTTGTCTCATTTCACTTAAATGAAGAATCTACAAATTCTGAGCCTGACCCTCCTTATAGTCCTTGATGGGGTAGGAAGACTTTGCATAGTGATGGAAAATGGATTGGGGATCCTTCGGATGAGAGACACACTTGCTCTAAGTTTGCTGGATCCCATGCTTTATTCACCTTTGTTTCCAATCATTAGTCTTTCTAGGAGGCTTCTAGGATTCTTGAGTGGGATTCTACCATGAATGAGGAGTATTCCTCACTCATGAAGAATGATACTTGGGATCTCACCCCTCTTCCAAATGGAAGAAAAATCATTCGATGTAAGTGGATTTACCAAAAAAAGTATGGAGAATATGGGAACGTAGATAATCATATAAAACACTAATTATAGCTAAGGGTTTCTCCAAGGTAGTTGGGGTTGATTATTTAGAAACCTTTACTCCTATTTCGAAGATGAGTTTGATACGACTGAACCTTTCCATTGCTATCACGAATATATGGGAAGTTCACTAGATGGACGTTAAGAGTGCTTTCCTCCATGGCGACCCAGAGGAAGAGATCTACATGGAACAACCTCTAGGTTATGTCCATGATCCCTCCCTCATTTACAAGTTTCATAAGTCTCTCTATGGCCTGAAACAAGCCCCTCAGGATGTCTACACTAAGATTGAATCCTTCTTACTTACATTAGGGTGAATGCTAGGTGTCACTTTGACCCTAATGTTTACATTATTTGGATGGATAACTCCATGCTCATTATCTTTCTGTACGTGGATGAATTGTTGATCATAGTAAGCTCTTCCTAGATCATTGATTATGTGATTATCGCCTTGGCCATTTTTTTATGTCGGACTTAGGTTTGCTTCACTACATTCTTGGGATTTAGATTTCCCAATCTAACTTGGGAATTTTGATTGTGAAACCTAAGTACACTCTTTAATTTCTCACTTGGTTTCACATGTCTGATTGTAATCCCTTTTCTACTCCTTTCTTTTCTGGGGTCAAGTTGGTTTTTGATTGCTCTTATCCTATGGTCGATGACACCCTTTATTGGAAATTAATGGGGAGCTTGATTTACCCAACCACACTCATAAATATATTTCGTATGTTGTTGGGATTGCGTTCATATTTATAATGGATCCCCATGAGTTGCATTGGAGAGCAGTGAAGAGGATCCTTCACTATGTTTGTGACACTTATATAGATGGAATCCACTATCTAGGAGGGAAAAAGATTGATTTGGTTGGCTTTACTAAATCTGATTAGGCGAGTGATTTGGATCATTGAAAATAAACCTTAGGCTAAAATTTATCTCTTGGTTTGGTTCATGTCAGTTGGTCTATCAATAATTAGAATGCAATTGCGACATCATCTATAGAGGCAGAGTACAAAGGAGTAGTTAACGATGCCATGAAAGTTGTTTGGTTGCAGGGAATCTTGATAGAGTTCAATATTCAATTTCGACATCCTAACATCATTTATTGTGACAACATGAGAACCATCGTTATTTTCATAAATACGGTTTAGAATCAGTGGACAAAGGACATCGAGATCCATATGCACATCATTCAAGAAATGATTCATAGCGACATCATCAACTTAAAGTATTGGGTAGACCTTGGTTTCCTTAGGAGACATTGACATAGGCAAGCATTTTTTTTCCTCTTAAATAGGCAATTGTACTTTGTTGTCTTTCTTTAATGTATCTTTCTTTACAATATGAAAGAGTGGTAGTTTTGGTTAAGTGAAATGATTGGACTTTGGTCAGTTTTTTTTCTTCAATAGTTAAGAGCACATATAGTTCTTTTAAATAGCTAAGCGCAACTACAAATTTTTTAAATAGATGTGTTTTTTTTGTCTTTAGTAAGTATTCTGACTGTATGTGCCAAGTCAATGATCACATGAAGAAACTAGGCAAGAAGGAAATATTTTCTAAAAAAATGTATGGATGTCAGAAAATAAAACTGCCTTACCAACAAAAGGTTATTGACTACATGGACGCACCCATTCTTGAAATAATGGCAGCTACGAATAATTATAGCTAAAAGATCGTGTTCATGAACCATTTGATTGAAACTCATATGGGCATCTCATTTTGAATTGTTTAATGATTTCTCCATTGCAAATATCCAATGTAGTTTGGGGCCCCTTTCAACTTCCACATCTGTTAGTCACATTACTTATATCTTGATAATAGTTGTCTTTGTTTTGTCCATAAACCATATTGATAATATATATTTATAATTGACAAAAAACAATGCAATTATAGAGAAACAACGGTGAACAAGAAACCTCTTTCCGGTTATAGGTTTAAAAGAACGTTGCACAATAGAAAGGAATGGCATGAAGTATCATAGAACATAATCACAACCCATTTAATAACAACATATCTCCCACATGACCCTTAGCCATATCTATTCCGAGTTCAAATCTCACAAGTTCAACAAATTAAATAAATAATAACTCAACGAGTGATCATTTTTTGCAAGCCTAATGTTGATATTATCATATTGAAAAATAAATATTAATATAATAATATGAGACAGTATATTTCTATTCAACCCCCATGACAATTGATTAACCAAAATGTTCATAATTTATGAATAAAATATTACCTAGTCTAAGTATGTAACAACTCAGATAAATATGTATGCATCAATCGGAGCCTATAAAAATATATTTCTTTGATTAATGTCTCCAAAAACATACATTTAATAACATATTATATAAGTGTAGTAACTCTATTTCGTTAATCCCAAAAATACAAGCTAATAAGGCACTACACTAAAAACATTGTCTATGTAAAAGCAAGTTTCTAATACAAATAAAATAGAAATCCATAAGAAATCAGAAATACATACAGATGAGATATACCATATTTATAAGTCTTGCATAAAGATATTTCGACAATAAAGCCAATGTCAAGGCCACACGAAACAGAAGATTCTCAAAGCACAAAAAAATATAAACCAAGATGGAAGAACTTTTCAAGCACTGGATAGTTCTGTACATTTTCCAGCTATTTACATTATATGTCTATACACAAGCTGAAATATACCATATTTATAAGTTTTGCATAAAGATATTTTGACAATAAAGCCAATGTCAAGGCCACACAAAACAGAAGCTTCTCAAAACAAAAATAAAATATAACCAGATCGAAGAAATTTTCGAGCACTGCATAATTCTATACTTTTTTCAGCTATCTACATTATATGTTTATACACAGGGTGCAGGGAACACAATCAAACATGCACTCATTTCTTTTTTATCTTTCAAAATTTTTTATTGCATAGATTGGGAATTTTTTTGCACTATGTTTCATTTTCCCTCTAGAAATTATCTCCGAGCTTGACACACCCATTTTTTTCAATCTGTGTCCCGGCTCATATTTCTCCGCATCTTCGGTGCTATCATAGGCCAAACCAAACCCGCGAGAAATGGAACCGGATGTGCAAAACTTTGAGAGGTACAAAGGGTTCAAAGGAAGCAAATGGAGATGTTCTCTAACCAGTTCAACAATCATTGGTTTAGGTAGCCTAGGTTGCTTGTAATGTGACACGTTAACAAAAAACTGAGTTCGATTACAGTTCTCTTCTCTCTGCAAGTGGGGAGTAGTGATGGTCACACTGTGTGGAGGAAGAACAATTGTGTTTCACGTATTCATTTCTGCAAGCTGGTGAGGAGAAAAAATCACACAATATGTCAAACAACAAGTGAATATCTGTATGAAACAAGTATCGTATTATTTTCCAGGCCAAGTAGGGAGGTAGCATATGTTGCAAATCAGCCAACAGAGAAGGTTCTGCCTTATTGGAAACCATCTGGGCCTTCATATAGGAAAATCATTGAGTTTTAAACCGAAGAAGATCAATACCAACAAATGTTAAAAGACTTTGAAAGATCTGCATGATTATCCTTCAAAACGTTTAATCAAAATACAAAGACACCCCTGTAAAGGAGTAAAGATTACATCAAACCCTATGTTTCATTTCGCTAGAAAGAAAAACCATTTTTGATTTTTTGTCAATTTAATCCATCTGTAATTTTAGCAAATCACGAGTCAACAATAAAGCCTTTCAAATATTCTTCAAAATTCAAGAGTGTTACTTAACAATAAAATGTGTTTCGGCAATGCAACCTAGCCAGCGGTCAAAGTGCAACCAGTATAATTTAGTAGTGACCTAGTAAATAACAGGAAATAAAGAATTTCATGAATGTTAAGGGAAGTATAAGTAAAAGGAAAAAGTACAGTTAGTGATTTTTAGAGAATTTGACGTTGCCAAATGCTGCTGCCACTACGTAGAACTAATGTTTTGTTGAGTTTCAACTATTGATGACAGACTTGGCTCCACCCAACACACTTTTGACACAGTAGTGGTCCATAAAGGTAGCATAACAAAATAAAAAATGACTAAAATAAAACATGTTTTCGACTACCAAACTCAAGCTGGCGGGTACTTTAAGTAAGATACTTTATCATAAGACTAATATCTGGTTTTCACATAAATCAGATTCTATATGGAATTCAACTGCAATGAATAACATATTTGTTTTAAATAATAATAAAACAATACGAAGTTTGATGTTTCTGCTTATTCAAACATTGCTAAAATATGATTTTGGAACAAAACATAATTGTGAGTACATGTATCTTTCAACTTGCAACCAAACAAAACCGACATACCTGAACTGTCCAAATATGCCTCAAAATTTCTATCTATATATTGAGCCATTGAGCCGATGGAATTTAGCAGATGGAATTTTCTCTTACAGTCATTTAACTAAGGGCATCAAAAATGAGGGAGATCCCTGCCTGTTCCTCTTTTTTTGAGCCTTTGTGGTTTCCCTTCTTCCGCGACACCTACCCATAAACAACACCAGTTCACCTATTTTAGATGAGATGGCATGTAAACTTAAAAAAAAGAGCTAATAAATACGTATATATGATTCCTGAGGACGATCATATAGAGTTGGAGTAAAACACATTGGGGAGAGAATCAAAGAAAACCTTTTAAGAGAACCTTAGATTCGTAGAAAGAAATGAAATGATAAAAATCAGTGTGAATAAGTTACTCCAAAGATAATCTCATTAACATGGTCTCGATTTGTACTAAAAATGAAAGAATCATATATGTACATCGACTAATTTACCAAACATATTTCATATGATCTGTCCTGCTATGTTAAAAAGCAAAAAAAAAAAAACCAAAAAAATACAGAGCATAATCAACTTTCAGAGAAAATACAGAGCTATGATGTAATCTCGTGGCAGCCCCGAAACTTGAAGAGGGCGTGAAAGATGACACTAGGGAATGTAGTCGTCTGTAATGAGGAGCAAGACGAAATGTAACCGGTTTGGCATTTGCAGGAATTGTGGAGGAGGAATTCCTATAATTTGAAGCTTCATAATTTGCAGAGCTTTCGACCTCTGCCACGGCACAACAGCTGCCTAATTTCAGTCCCACATTCAGAGTTAAGCTCACGATTCAATGGGATCTTTGAAACATATGCTTAAACCCCCAATGTAAATCAAATGTGAAAAAAAAGAGTGGCTCTGCAACAAATTAAATCCCCAATGTGAAACAGACGCTTAAACCCCCAATGTAAATCAAATGTGAAAAAAATACAGTGGCTCTGCAATAAATTAAAACCTACAAAATCGAACACAGAATGCAAAAACCAAAGATTAACAATTCCACCTGCACAATTAATATATCCCCTACACAAGCATAAAATCCATTGCCACGCATGGTTGGATTACTCACAACTCATCCGCGTGCTCCAGTAAGAAAGAGATGGACAATCCCCATCTGTGACAAAATAATAACTTTTAATCACAATATACGTCTAATTCATTTACTAAAAAAAACATTTCCCCAAAAAACAGAGCAAGAAGGAAAACCCCAAATTTCATTCATATACACAATGAATATATTAACAGAGCTTTAGCGGGGATGACGCATGAGCCTCAGACATTGTCTATTCACGGGCTTTGAGAAACCTCGATGATTTTTGCAGGGGAATAGGACATACACTCACAAGGCCGCACCCGAACTTTGAGTACCACTATGGTGTATATTCATGGTGTATTTACATGTCCAACCCCTGTAGCAAAAGTATAAGCTATGCTTCGCCAGATTTAATGGAGGCTATGCTTCAGTTTGTTTTAATGGCGACTCCTGTGGATCTTCGAAAACAGGAGGATCTTCATAACTTGTTGCTGTGCACCCTCCTCTGCCCATTTATAACACAGAATAGCTTTTCACAACGGCTCAATGTCCAAATATGCTTCGAAATATTTTTGTACTACGAGATTCAATTTTTTAAGCAGGCTATATATTTCTGTCACATGTACGTATTGAATTATGACCGTCAAGATGGACGTCGATGCAGAATTTGTGAACCATTAGATCTTGTCAGAGAGGTCGAGGCTATTCCAATTGTAAGAAACGCCTTCGGCGTAAATATGTGCCATCTCGTGAATCCAAATCCCTATTGAAAATAATAATAATAAAATTGTCATATATATATATATATATATATATATAATATGTAATTTTACAATTGAAATTATTTCTACACAATGAAGGATTTATGAACTATGGGTTTGTTTGTATTATTGTGCACTTATAAAAAAAATGGCATTTGGTGTCTTTCCACAACTTTCATGAAGAACTACATATATACAAAATACACCTTCTATTAAAATGTGATTGTTTCCTATGACCTAGTTTAAACTAACATTTTGGATTAACTTGGAGGATTTTGGTGTAGTTTTAGAAAAGGTCTAATCAAATCATGTAATAAAATAAAATGAAGTAGATATACTATCTTACAATACCATAGGATCACCTCAAATAGATCTATGGGGCATTTTTAATTTTTCTTAGTAACATTCCCACCATAAAGTATAATTATTTTAAAAATGCAAATGGTCAGTAGAGGGGGTAGTGCAGTGTTAAAATATCTAACTTGAATCACTAAAATCTTCACAAACTACTGAAGGAATTTTATGAACCATTCCTAAGAGGTAAAGTCTCAAGACAATGACCTTGACATCCACATTTCCCCCACCCTGAGAAGATTTACATAGTCTCTTTCATAACTGCCTCTATAAAGGAAGCTTGCATATGTTTGAAATGAAATAATTTTTTTGTTGCTTTCCATGCCCTCAATGATCACAATATATATGATGACAACCTTCAAAATGCAACAACTTTGTAAGTTATAAAAGCAACTTCATCATACTAGCCAATATGCCTAATAATTAAAGAAGCTTCAAATACAAAAAAATACCAAATTTCTTCTCCAACCTATCACGAGGCCTATAATCTTCGTAAACCTGCTCATAATCATCCAACCAACACAATTGCAAGATTCACAAAGTTTTAAAATTATGTTTCATCTCTTTTACCTCATAAGCCTTGAAATAGCTCTTCTAGCCCTAAAAACATCCAAACCTTATAGCTTAGAATGCATCACAAAGTTATATACCAAACCAAACACATTTTTAGATACCATTTTAGGCTCTTATAACTCGAATCAAATATTCAGGCTCTAAGAGTGAATACAACCCCTTCAAACTACAAATTTTACTCCCAATTAGGCCACTTGTTCCAGTAGCCCTGTCTGAATACAAATATTGATGTTTAAAAAAAACTATCACCTTCCCTGAGAAATTGAAAACACATTTGAGTATCCTTTATCTTATTCTCACTCTCCACCAAGTTTTATAGTTCATCTCTAAGCACAACCTCCTCAACTCACTATTCACCTGTCAAATTAGGTCTCTTCTTGGTTTACGATTGAGTTTGTCAAGATTTTTGAATTTTTTGTTTGTTTATAATCCTCTTAATAAATGTAGCTATTAAAATGCCTCATATAGTATTATCTCTACCTTGCTTGGTCCTTAATTTTCAAATCTTCTCCTGACTTCTACAACAACATCATTTATTGTCAAGAACAAATTTTACTTTGAATAACCTTCTCATCCTCTGTTTGCATTTCATGAATTCATTATACTTTACAAGAATGTATTATTCATACTAATCCTTCTTTGTACCTATCTATGCTTGAACCAAGATTGCACTCCTTCACACCTTATTCCCTTAGTAGAACCCTATTCAACATATGTAAATCAGGCTCAAGAATAAAGAATATGTTGTTACAAGATTGTTAGGAAGTTGTACCAAACTATAATGTCTTCACCCCTCGATTTCACTTCTTTCACTCTTATTATAACTCTTCTAGGTTGATACGAGTCCATCATATGTCTTTGGGTTACTACATAAGTGTTATATTTCTCTTTCTCTTATAAGACTCCAAGATTGGTTTCCACACACAGTTAGGACCGTGTTTTCAACTTTTGACCCATATAATATAATAAACTCATTTTATAACTTAAAATGAACCCTTAACACCTATAAAATTCATTTTCACCAATTTTTATCTCCTTCCACAAAGTAAAAGTGTGTGTATATATATATATATATATATATATATATATATATATAGGTTTTCATCCTCTAAACCCTAAGACAAGGTTCCTACAGACTTAGAGAAGGGTATTTGAATTTATTTTCTTTTTCTTACCTCCCAAGTGTTGTCAAGGTTTTTAAAAGCTTTTATAGGTCTTTAGTGATTTTATCCATAACCTTCTAATCCTTCATCTTACATTATAAGCTTGACAATTGTGTTATAACTATAAATCTATGATATTTTAGCATTCACACAGAATGTGAACAATATTAAACATCTTTAGACTATTGAAAAACTTCCAATGGTGGATAAATAAAAATATTTATATTTTTCCTCATTGTAGAATATTATATTCCTAGTTTGGATCCCTATATAATACCCTTTTAATCATTTAAATGTATAGATAATGTAATTTTCTTACCTCATACCCTGATTTTTGTCAATTATCTTTTGTAAACATGCCTACAATGCTAATCTTCATCACCTCAAAGGTTCAATTCCTGGGACACTCTTAATCATTCATAAAACATTTCATTCACATGTTCCTAACATTTTATCAACATACAAGACACTAGAATATAGTTTTCTTTATAGAATCAATCAAGTTTAAGCATTTCACAATTTACTTTTAATGAATTTTTTTATTTCATTATCTTTCATACAAAATTATAGACATATTGAGTCCTCTCTTGGTTCGTTCACACATACTTCACCCCTAATATTCCTTCTAAAACTTAACTAACTCCATCCATTTGAATTTTCATCCTTATATGATCATGAATAAGGTGGTTACATAAGGTTTTATGACTCAACTAGAGTAAAATGTTGAGTATAAGACATGCCATCCTATGCGAGGGATGTAAGCATGGTTTTTACAAGATAAGAAGTCATTATTGACCTTCACATACCTTTATTCAACCTAAAATAATACTAAGACCCCTAAAATCCACTAGGAAAATTCAAATATTTGAAAATGGAATTTTGGAGGGAAACTTCGTTATTACACTGCCAAAGAGGTCCAAAAGGACATGATACATGCTAAGACACCTAAAAGGGGCATCCAACTAAATCACGACAAATTTTTTATTGAAATATTTTTTTTCCTTCATACAAGATGATGCTCATGCATCATACTCCCTAAGTGGGAATATTTGCACTCCTACACAAAAGTAGTTCTTCTTTCTTTTCTTCCAATTCATTATCTCCTTTAAATTTCTTCTTTGTCTATTGTGTTTGAGCTCATCTTCATATTTATTATGTTTCTTTTGTCTTCTCTTTGCTTCTCTAGCTTCTAGCTTACTTGTCTTGTCTCCTTCTTGCTTCACTCTTTCTTCATATTCCTCTTTTTCCTTTTTTTGATGTTTCATATGTTTCTTCTCATCATTTTCTTGCTTATTTTCATCTTCCATGTTAATTTATATGTTCACATCTACACAAGGATAGCTAAAAGCAATATTAGATTGTAAAAATAGACACCAACTAGTCTCATTTTTGTCTTCTTTCTTCCAAAACATGAGTTTTTATCTTTCTTACAGATTATCATTTGTTGTTATCACTGTATTTTTCTCTCTATCATATGATTTTTTTCCTTTCTTCTTATTATTCCACTATAAGATCTGGAATCATAGCCTCCACTTTGGTATCTATATAGTTTTCCTCAGAGGTTATGGAAGTTTATATAGTCATGCACGTAAACCACTGTCATATCCTTGAGCTTCGGCCACTCAGATTAAATATCCAGATGCCTACAAGCCTCCATGCCAACGATACTAGTATCATAATGGGGTTTAGGTAGAACTGATACTTTGATTCCATGAGTGATCTAAACATAATTGGCACCTTGTTCATAACCACATTGTTCTTGCATAAGGTATGGTATCTCATTAATGTATCCTTTCTGCATTATATATCCTCAATTGATACAGGCATCCTTTATCCTATTCACTTTTTCATCTTTTGTAAATAGCATTTACACATAAAAATGAAACCATCAGAATGAAAATTTACGCCAAGGCCTCATAACTCTCATTGTTTAATCTCTTTGGAACATGCTCAAGGTTAAAGTCCTTTCAGCTACTACATTTTCTTCACTAGCTTCATCCCATTCAATCACCAATGGAAACTCTCTAGGAATGTGCTACTGGATTTTTCAAATGACATCTAGACACATTATTTGCTTACTTACTTCTCCAGGCGCACCTTATATGGATTTGAAATTGCACGATCAGAAGTGTTATTGGTGTAAATTATACGTTGAGAAGCCATTCTATTAGGCGATTAGCATGCTCCCATATGTTCTCATATTCTAGACCAAGAATCTGGGAATCTTATGTCCTCAAAACATGACTAGCAAAGGGATTAGACCTCCAAGTAATGTTCTCTCCTTTCTTCATATCTAGTATCTTTTCTTCATGAGTCTATGATTTCATTCTTGTCACTAAAATGAACATGATAACCATATTATATTGGGTCTTGTGAAAACATATTGCTAATCACACATCACGATCAATAAGATGAAAGCAATTCACCAGAATAACTTTACATAAAACCATCTTTCAGAGGTGCCCAATGAGCAACTCACCAGATGCGTATACTACTCTGGTTCCTAGGTCAATGAATATGTGAGATGTTGAATGCTTGACTTCCCCTTTAATATTGTAGTTTTTTTGGCTATTTCAATCTATTGATTTCTCAGTCATGTAGATCCATTTCTATCTCCTCTCCATGAATCATGCAACCTAGTTACTCTACTAATCAATTTTATAGTTAAGTGCATAGATTCTACATGCAAAGTAGAATTAGATCTTCAATGATGCATGAAATCAACCATTTGTATAGGAACGCAGGATTTCCAAATAATGGAAGAACTATACCTAATAACTTGATAACATCCCCCATAATTTCCAAGGTTTTTTACATCTTGTCATAAATGGAACTATCTAAAACTCATGGAGTTCGTTGAGGATAAATCTCCTTTAAGGTAGATAAAGTTCTCGATGTTTGTTTCATGAGCTAAGTGCATGGTGGTTATACTCATTAATATTGCATTTACATATTTGCAAAGCCCATGGTTTTACCATAGTAGAAGTGGCATTGTGGACAGTATTATTTCTTGGAAAACTAATCCTCAGGAGATTCTTATGTTCTCTTGTTAGTTCTTGGTGAAATGCTTCGACACCATTTTTCTCCTCTATAGTACTTATGTAACTCTTTCTAGAAGGAAAGAGAAGAGAAGAAGAAGAAGAAGAAGAAGAATCCTCAGATTTTCCTCACTCACACCCCCCATGAACAACTTCTGAGTATTTCACCCCAAGCATGTCAACTCAACTCAAAATCCAACTCTAGGTGACCTAGCTCAAGGCTTTGTAATGAATCTATGTCCACAACCTTGTATTTCTGAGTTAGAACCCTAGTTACTCTAACTCAACTTTACAACTCCTTCCTCTAATGTGTTGACACATGAAGCTTTAAATGTCTCCTAACAATATGTTTGTTCTATTTCTGGTAGGTCATTTATGTTGCGATTTATGTTATTTACACTCTGGTTTTCACACTATTTTATAATCAATGAATCCTGTTCGCACTTCACACCTCTGTTCACATAACTGTCGCAAGCCAAAGAATCTGCTGACACGTTGTAACTGCTACCTCTTAATAGCTACCTCTAAGAGATGACTACATTTCAATCAGCGTTTTATAGATTTTTGCATTTTATACCAAGCAATTGGAGAATGCACTCACCGACTACTAATTTTTATAGCTAGATCAGTTTTTACATTTTCTTTCTTTATTCAATACAATTTCTTACCCAATTTCCACATACTGTATACCCAACCATGTGATTATCTATACCCTTCTAGCACGCTACTGCTTCCTAGGCTATATACGCTAATACACGCATCCGTGTATATAACACAAAAATCCTTCCTCTACACCACTTGCCTAATAGTTCTCCTCATTATGTTGCCTCCCTCACGTTATCTTAGGACACTATGCTGACATTCCTTCACACAAGATAATAAGCCCTATTCACACTTTTGAGAAAGTAAACCTTTATGCATGCCTTTAATATCTGATTAGTCTAATCTTGAACAAGAACATATTGTTTCTCCTGATTTCTAAGTTTTCATATGCAAGTTCTTGACGAAATAGATAAGGTAAAGGGTGGTAAGAGGAATACCTGGTTTGAGATGGTCGAAGGTTATATGTGCTCGTGTATCTGAATTCTAAATCAAAGTGATTGTGAGACCTTCCTTTTGGCTAGGAGGAACTACCTATATAAGAGTATCAAAAAAAGACCACCAAAGAGAGTTAAACAATATATGCAGTGGACTGCCTAGCATATGCTAGATCCTGGAAGTGTGATACTTCCTAGATGGTTGTCAATCCACTATTTAAAATAATTCAATGCTGAAATAAATTAAATATTGTCCTACTATAGTTTAATATGATTTAGGAATCTCATACAAAACGTAATAGGCTAGATCTAATCTAACAGGATAGGCTAGAAAGAGATCAGAGGCCAAGTAGGTTGGTTATAGGTGAATCTGAGCTAATAGGTTAGGTTAGGTACAGATCTGAAGGTCAAATAGTTGTGTTCAGGTAGGTATATGTTAGAAACAGGTTGTTATTTTGGCATAGATTCACATGCGACACAGAGACCGACCATCGGTTTTATGATAACTGATGACAGTTTGACTATAACCGGCGATGGTTTAGAGATGAACCGATGTTTCGGTTAAGTTGGGGCTGGTAGAGAATCACACAGTCTGGTTTTGATTTTCTGGAGTTTTAGGACTAGATAGTGGAGTGGATAGACGGCTAGAATTGATCATAGAGGAGAGGCTTAGATAGTGTTGCGAAGGTCATGAGATTACTGGAGGAGGTCAAAATGGCCAATTTGGGCCAAGTTTTAAGATGATTAGGTATGGAAGGTGGTTGCAACCTAGAGAGAGGGAATGGACAGAGAGTAAAAGACTAGGTTCCTTTACCAAAAATACTACAGACTGATGAGAAGAAAATGAAATCAGATGGAAGGAGGATACTTACTCTTCTGTGAGGTAGTAGGTCTAAAGAATAATGAAGAAGTTGCTGCATTGGAGGATTCTGGGAAGAAAGTGGTCATTGTTGTGCCAATGTATTTGGTTTCCTTGTGTTGATCTTCAAATCAATCTTCTAGTTCATGCTGTCTGCGATCTAAAGAGATCGAATCTTGAGATCTTGTATGAAGATCTTTCTGCAAACAACAACTCAATGACCAACCTATATTACATATAGGCAATTTGGAATCCAGGTCTAAATAACCGGCCATTGAATCCATATCTGGTATAACTGACGATCGGTTTAGGGTGACCGACATCAGTTTGGGCAGAGATATCTTGGGTTGTTCAATAAGTTTTGGGAAGTTGTTCCGCCATTTTATAAGGGTCTCTTCTTTTCCTCGGGGTTGCAAAAACCAACCTTATGAGGCTTTTAAATGTGAGGTGAGGGAATGGGTATAATGTTAGGATTTATTTAGGACATTGGTTTAGGGTTTAGGTTAATGGGTCAAATGATGGGGGTGGTTAGGTGAGGTGCATTTAATAAAGGCAATTAGTATTGAATAGGGTGTATGAGGGTGGTGAATTAATTTAATGTAAATAATTAAATTAATATGTGTGTGGGTAAAAGGTCATTAACATAACTAAGAATAAGTTAGATTGATGAGGTGTCTGGAGATGAGATGGAAATTAATTTAATTAAGGTAATTAAATTAAAATGTGTGGGGTGCAGGAGGTAGGTGCATTAAAGTGTTGAGGATGAGGAAGTTGATTATAGGGTTGTACTAGGGGACCAAGGTGATTACGACATGATTTCGGTGTCTACATTTTGCCCCTTTTTGTTGCGTAGCTTGTATTGGTAAGTGATGTACAAACAAAAATAAGAGTGTGGTTACCCCAAGTGGGAATGAGGGTGATCCCCCTCAAACTAGGAACTGATGAGGTGACAGGTGAATCGGTGAGTGGTTTGATAAAATTAGATGTGAAGTAGAATGATGATAAATGAGGAATGGGGTAAAGGGAAAATCAGGTCATATCAGGTAATACACGGTAAACGGGCCAAGGTCAAAGGTAGGGGCAGTTTGAACGCACACACATGTATAAACTGTGACATTATATTAGGTTGAAGAGCATGTAAAATCTACATCATCTAAGGTTGATAGGTTTATCCAAACAAGGTTGAAGTGATTTAGATATCCAAGGTATAGGATATGGTCAGGAAACAAAACGTGGGTTAGGTGCAGGAAACGGTTAGGTATGTTCTGGTACACCAAAGGTAGGGTCAGGATAAATGGTCACAAAAATAGGCAAGGTAAGTCATTAGGTCAAAATCAACATAGGTAACAGTGCCGCAAGGTATAGCGAGCACAGTGGTTCAAAGGTCACAAATAGGTTGTCGAGTCTAGGTAGATAGGTCACAGCACGGGTAAGGCCGAGGTAGGGGTAAAATAAGGAGATGCATCAATCGGCATAACGAGGTAAGGTTAAAGAAGGTGGAGTTTGGCCAGAGAAGAAGGTAAAGTGGTCTAGGTAGGTGTATTGGAGGAAAAAGAAAGGGAAGGTAAGGAAAATGAGGTCAATGTGAGGGCAATGAAGCCTAGGCAGGGTAACTGATAGCAGCAAGTCTGTATGAACCGATGACTGGTTATATGAGAGAACCGACGGCGGTTGGCTAGGGTCAACAGACTGACATCAGTTAATGGTTAACTGACATCAGTTGAGTCAGGTAGGGTATAAAAAGTGAAAAACCCGCATTTTGAAAAAGTCATTTGTGCATTGTGGAAAAGGAGAAAAGGAAAAGAAGAGAGAAAAGAGGAAGAGGTCAAAAGAGAGGTCAGAGGAGCTGAGTTGGCAAGCCACATAGGCGAGATTGATTGGGCGAGAGGTGGGGCCACGAGATCGGATCGAGTAATTTCGAGGTGATTAGTGGAGAGAGTTGGAGGGTCATTTGAGGATGGTGGAGGCCAGAGAGGGATTAGGGAGGAGCGGCGCAGAGGCCAATAGGTTCCAGCATGACGGACGGGCAGTCTGGGATTAGGTAGGATTTGAACCTTTGTTATTGATTTTTGTGTAAAATTGGTGTAGAATATAGGAAATATGAAAAAATGGGGGTTGGGGGGGGGGAAATAATTTCAAATAGGGAAAAATAGAGGGAAATGGGAATGGGGAAGGGTAAGGGGGTAGGGAAAAAGGGTAATGTAGCTAGGAATTAGTAGGGTGGAAGGAAAGATTTGGGTGGGTAGAATGACTAGGAAGGAAAAAAGGTAGGGTTGGGAAGTTCGGGGTGGTGGAACGACAGTGACCGACATCGGTCAGCTTGTGGCTGATGTCGGTGGGTAGTGCCTTGGTATCAGTCAATCAAGAATAGTGACTGATGTCTAGTCAAGGGGAGAAAGTGGTCGGTCAAGGGATAACTGGGGTCGGTCAATGATGATAACCGGTGATAATTAACCTTGGGTGAGGGAAAATAGGCTAGATAGTTTTTAAGGTGATAGGGAATGGGTGGTAAGTGGGGAAGATAGGGAAAGGATTAGGTTGAGAGGTATAGAGGGTTAAGGGACATAAAGGGTTTAGGGATAGGCTGTGGGTGGAGGGTAATAGGGTAGATAGTTTTGGGTGGATGAGTTTGGATAGGTTTGGGTGAGGGTTAGGGTAATGATCAGTTTTGTGGTTGGATGGGTTTTGGTAGGTTTGGGTAGTTTCAAGTGCCAATGGGTTTTGGTAGGTTTTGGTGGGAAGGGTAGATTAGGTCAGGGATGTGGGGTGAAATAGGTAAGTTGGGAAAGGCATATTAATTACTAATTTAGTGCGTTTATGGGATGCAGGCCTGAGACAAGCTACAGATGAGGGTCCAGGTGCTGCCCTTGTTATTGACAGTACGGGTGAGCACGTGACACAGGAGGAGTGGAAGCATGTGTAGAGGTGGGATTGATAGGGATGAAGCGCCTACAAGCACATGTAGTCTGGGAGGCGAGCTCTGATGGTTTCACACTCATCGATAGATGGGACTCGGTGACCAACACCTTCTAGTTGCCGATGGGTGAGATGACGATCACCCTGGAGGATGTCTATAGGATCCTACGGTTTTCCCATATTGGGGAGCCCAGGTTTATTTGATTTCTTCAGAGGAATTCGGAGGAGCTACTAGCACATGTATTTGGTGAGGGTGTGGCAGACCTGACATTCCATAGTGCTAGCATGAGCTATGGAGCGATGTATAGAGCTCATCTCAGAGGAGATGAGGTTAGTGGTACTTGATAATGGAGGTAGTGTGTTGCTTTACATTGCTAGATGCAGAGGGTGGGAGATTCCCATGAGGTCACTAATGGGAGTTCTTGCATGACATGATGATACAACAGGACATGGTTTGCATGAGCACCTACATTGCTGACATAGGTGTATAGAGAGCTATGGGCCTATGGGGTGACTATGGAGGTTCAACATCTGTTGCGTCATGTACTACTGCACTATTGGGCTTACGAGCACATTGTTTGTGTTCGCACCAGTGGGGATGACCCGGGACCTGATGCATTTCCATGGAGAGTTGGTTGAGAGTTGGGTACAGGCGGCGGGTATCGGCTATTGGAGAGGACCGAGGGTGCCAGAGCTACCCATGATGTAGCGTACTATAGGAGGTTGTTGGAGGGGTTGTCCGGAGTCGACATCATTTGGAGGCCGTATGTGGGCTTCCCTTCATATAGGACAGATGGTCATGTGGAGCTAGTTGGGCTACAGATACATCTATGGATAGAGGGGAGGAGAGTGGGTGAGCATGAGTGGATACCTGTAGAGTGGGTTAGGACGGAAGTTTGGGCTTTGGTCTAGGGTGTACCCGTCTCTGTTCCCACAGTACATGAGAGATGATGTAGAGAGACCTATGTCTCCACCACGACCCACACTGGTGACTGAACAAGAGGAGCATCCTGTAGATACTTAGATTGATAATGTTGGGGTTGCAGATGGGTACAGGAAGTGGTGGCGGCACAGCTATAGAGCCAGTACCACCGAGGCCATTTGTGGGTAGCTAGACTTAGCCACCAATGATCACAGTTCAGAGAGACGCCCTACAGGGGCAGGTGGCTACTTTGGTGATGTATCTTGGGATCATGCAGGGGTAGCTGATAGGTTCAGAGGCACAGGTTGCCACATTACAAGCCTAGATAGCGATGTTGCAGGCTCAGGCAGGGCAGGGGACAGGTACCTAGGCGGAGGAAAATGCAAGAGATGGAGATGGAGAGGAGGTAGGTGGAGATGGTGGGGAGATAACCACTCTACAGGTAGCAGGTGTAGGCTTTACATGGCCAGTTGGCCACAATGCACAGGGGTAGGTTATGGGTCTGCAGGGCCAGCTGACAGCCAGCACAGGCACAGATTACTACCCTACAGGCCCAGGTATATAGGCACAGGTACAGATTCCAGGGCCAACTCAGGCTCTAGTACCAGGACAGGGCTCAATGCAGGTTCAGGGATAGGGTCCCATTGCCATAGGTACCCACGCAGGTAGCAGAGACCCATGGCACCCCACATAAACAATGACCATGGTCCAGATTCAGGGATGCCCTAGTAGAGGCACGATATTATCAGGATCATTGGTTAGTTGTCAGGCTAGATGTGCCCTCCTATGCCAAGTACAAAGTATAACAGGCCTCTAGTGAGAGGACTAGATCTCGCACTCACAGTGTGGAGAGTACAGGGGGCCGGCGAGCCTAGGGACAGGGTCGTGGTGAGGCCACTAGTGTGCAGAGGCCAACCCTAGGTGAGGGGCCATCAGCAGGAGGTGAGGCAGGTGTCAGGCACCAGACAGGTGTGGCAGAGGGGTCGGGAGAGACAGAGTCACAGGGAGTATTCTCCGACATCAGATGGGGAGATGATTGACTTGTTATGGACCAGCCTGCATGCCGAGTCATTTTTGTATGTATTATATATGAGACCGGCTTGCGTGCCGAAGAGATTTTGTATTTATTATTTTGTTGTACATGATACCAGCCTGCAAGCCGAAGATATTTTTGTATTAGATAGCGGCCTGCGAGCCGGTGATGTATGAGAGACACATGTATTTTTGAGATGAGTGTACATTATTGATACACTGAGATGTATATGAGGAGATATATGAGGTTCATTTGATTATGTGTTGTGATGTGTATTTTATTTTACTTTATGATGATATGGATGGATTAGGTGAGTTAGGCATGACAGAGTCAGGTTGGTTTAGGAATGGATAGAAGTCAAGGTCATAGGCATGGATCGAGTCAGGTTGGTTTAGGCATGGATCGAGTCAGAGTTGGTTTAGGCATGGTTGAGTCATGTCTTAGGCATAGATCAAGTCAGGTTGGTTTAGGCATGGATTGAGTCAGGTTGGTTTAGGCATGGATCGAGTCAAGTCAGGTTGGGTTAGGCATGGATCGAGTCAGGCATTGGTTTAGGCATGGATTGAGTCAGGTGGTTTAGGCATGGAGAGTCAGGTCGGTTATAGGCATGGATGAGTCAGGTTAAGCATGGATTGAGTTTAGGCATGGATCGAGTCAGGTTGGTTTAGGCATGGATCGAGTCAGGTTGGTTTAGGCATGGAGTCAGGTGGTTTAGGCATGGTTGGAGTCAAGTTTGGTTAGGCATGGATTGCATATTTCGATATTTTGGTAATACATGTTAATGCAAATGAATGTAATGGTGTACAATGTTTAAATATGGGTTATAGATGAATATGGGAAAGGTTAATGGTAGTGGTAAAAGAGTAGGCATGTGAAACATGAGGAGTGTATGTAGGTCGAATGATGTGGATATGGGATAGATTTTATGGGTTTTTGATATGAATGGTTTAGAGGAAATCAGGAAATTAAAGGTGGGGAAAATGGTTAGGGTAAAGAGTGGCCGAGCTAACCTTCCAAGGCCCCATGCCCTGGAAGTGCTGCCTACATAGTCCCGGTGAAAAGGGACCTCAGACCGATGTAGTTCTCCCATAAGCTAGGGAAGAATATGAGAAGATAGAAGAAGAGGTAGGTAGGTTGATAGTTAGGTTTGAGGTCAAGGTCATAGGTATATGATTAGGTCAAGGTCAATTAGGTTGATTCCAGGTAGGAGGATAGGTAGATAGGTATGGGTGATTGTAGGTCAATAGGTAGGATTCTAGGTCATAGGTATAATTAAGTCGGGGGCATTAATTGGGTTGAGAATAGGTAGACATGTAAAGGTGGTTTTATGTTGATTGAGGTAGAAGAAGAAAATCCCAAAAGACAGGTGTTGAGGTTCTAGTCCTATATAAGAAGATCAAAAGGTAATGAAAAAGAGAAAAGATAAGAGGGGACAAGAAAGCCACTCGATTGACAAGGATCATAACGTGTGAAACACATCTACACATAGGCTAGTGAACATAAGACCCTAAAGACATTGCATGATTGATTACTCTAAAGGTGAAGAATAGTCACAGAATCACCAAATGTCATAGGTTTAGCAAGTCCCTTGAGGAAGTATGATGTGAAGAGACAATGGGTAAGGAGGTGAAGGTAATCAGGTCATATGTTATGGGAAGCAAAATGCCTTGGGCAAGGGAATCCAAGATCAAAATAGGCAATTCCATGATGAAAAAGTTTATTTTTCCTTTTTTTTTTTTTTTTATTTTTTGACTTTTTAGATAGACTGATCAATGCGGGAAGTCTATACGGGATGAATATATGTCTCCTTGAGGTCTTCGTGAAGCTGATCGATGTGGGAAGCTTCTGAATTTTGATTTTTGAGAAAATAGTCCTCTTTTTGGAAAGACTATGTAGAGAGTTGCGAGCTTTTTATAGCTGTCCTTCGAGGGAGTAGTCTACTTATAGTGACAATTGAAGGCAGAAGATGTCCTTTTGAGGGATTCATCTTTTATATTGGAAGTTTGACTCAAGGAGTTAATCCCTTATTTTTGGAAAAAAAATTGGCTTTTAATTCATGGACTAGACTATAACGAAGCATTTGATTGTTGGTGAGAAGGCAAGGGTAAACAACCATGGGATCTCATCTAAAAGAAGACAAAAAGTATCCATGAGAATCATGCCATGTGCAGAGCCATGGTGCACATATTTAAGATAAGGCAAAAGGGTGACGGGTAATCACATGATTCTTGTTTAGTCATTGGAGATGAGGTGTCAGAAAAGAGAAAGGTAAATGGCGCTCAAGGGACGAGCATGAACTAGATAAATAGTGATGTAGGACTAGAGGTCAACAGTAGAATGGTCAAAGATGCAAGGCATTGAGGGGGCTCAGGTTCAGGCTTATCGTCAAGTGAAGACAAGCGATAAGCACATGATCCATAGTCATGGGTCACGATGTATGGTCCAAGCCAATTAGGAGCAAATTTGCCCATTTTGCATTTTTTCTGCTTTGGTTACGTGTTGATTTTCCTTGAGGACAAGATCACCGACCTTGAAGGTGCATTCATGGACACGTTTGTCATAGGCACGCTTGATGCGTTTTTGGTAGACTTGGAGATGGTCGAGAGCATGAAGATGGCGTTCATCTAATAACTCAAGTTGTGCTAAACGGTCTTGGCGAAAGTCATCATCAGTAAGCATATCTTGAAGGGAGATATGGAGAGATGGGATCTGGACTTCGAGAGGCAAAACAGCCTCGGTACCGTAGACTAGAGAAAAGGGAGTGGCAGCGGTGGAGGGTGTGAATACTAGTACGGTATGCCCATAGGGTAAAAGGAATGTGCGTATGCCAATCCTTCCCAGTATCATTAACCACTTTCATGAGAATTTTATTTAGGGTTTTGTTGGTGGATTCAGCTTGGCCATTGGTTTGTGGGTAATATGGTGAGGAGAAGCTAAGATGGATACCGAAGGTGTCGCAAAGTTTTTGTAGAGTTTTGTTTTTGAATTGTTTTCCATTATCAGTGATAAGGCGATGTGGAACACCGAAGCGACAAATAATGTGATGATTGATGAACTCACATATTTTCTCAGCTTTAGTGGAGATGAGGGGTACGGCTTCAACCCATTTGGTGTAATATTTGGTAGCGGTGATGATCCATTGATGTCTTAGGGAAGAGTGAGGATTGATCTCTTCGACAAGATCCAAACCCCATTGAGAGAAGGCCAAAGGTCACGAGCAACCTGTAAGGCATGACTAGGTGTGTGATGAAGATTGGCATGTTGTTGGCATTTTACACAACGCTTAACGTAGTTGCAACAATCATGATTGAGGGTCAGCCAGTAATAGCCTAGGCGAAGAATGCATTTAGCAACAACAAGGCCATTGAAGTGACCTCCACATATGCCATCGTGAACTTCTTTAACGGTACAGGGGATTTCAGAGCTGGTGAGGCATCGAAAGATAATACCGTCAAAGCCTCGTTTATAGAGAAGGCCACCCATGACGACATAATGAGAGGCCTTCTTGAGAAAGGCACGTTATCCATTACGTGTGAGATCAGGAGGCAATATAGAAAGGGAAAGGTAGTTTGCAAGCTACTTATACCAAAGGTCTTGTGTGTTTAGTGAGGCAGTTCGGACGAGGTTAACACAACAAGATTTATAAGATTGATTTTGGTCTCGGTATGCATACATTTACGGTAACAAAGATGTCTAGGTAATGGCGAAGTTTGGTGGTGAAGCTAAGTAGGCATTTTTAGGGAAGCGAGGCAGGTCATGCTTATGTATAAACCGCCTGCTTCCAAATTTATTGTCACGTGGATCTAAAGCGGAAGTAGCAGATTTGAATTTTATAGTGGTCAAAGGTAGTCAACATGATGCATCAAAACGTAATCCCGTTTGTACTCCTTGAAGGTATTTCATTATCGACACTGATAAAATTTACCAGGACTACAGACTTGGTTTGGGCTACCAGCCTTGAGCAGTCACCAAAGATATTAATGGATCATGACATCTAAGGCATATGGCAGTCATGAGACCCAATATCAAGTAATCTTCAATATTCGATTGCATGATATTGGAAGATTAAGTGCACGTCGAAGTCGAGTTTAAATGATAAAGGCATGGGTTCCCCATCAAGAGGAATGAGGAAAATTCCTGCACCACCACCACATGGCTGAGCAAGATTTAGAACCGTCAAAGAATAAGGTCATTTGGTAAGGGTCATCGCCTAAAGAGAGGTTAGCAATGGATTCGTCAAGGAAATCAAAGTTCGAAGATTGATTCACAGAAAGAGGCGTATCAGCAAGCTGATCACGGCCTGGCCCTTGATAATTTTTTGGTGGATGAATGTGAAGTCTAGGTCAGCCTGAGTCAACGTGCGGCCTTGAGTTTGGAGGTTTAACATACATGGTGTAGGGGGATGAATTCACAACATATGTTTTGTGGTTGAGTAGGTAATGGCGAAGTTTGGTGGCAAAAAAAAACTAAGCATGAAGAAAACAGGGTGAGTGTATCAGGTTTCATAGTCCAGAAGGGTACAACTTTGTAATAAAGCTTGCTCCCTATGTTGTTCATCACGATGAAGAGCAATGCCCCTAAGGGTGCATTGTTAGTCACAACATGTATAGTTTTAAGGGTTGGTCACCGGTAATGGTTACAGTATTGGTGGAGAACATTGTTTTTAAGGCCTCGAAAGCTTTATAGCATGTCATCAGGACCATTTGAAAGAGACATGACTTTATGAGAAGGTTCGAAAGTTGACAAGGGTCAGAGGCTTCTTGAAATAAATTGCCTACTCCAAATAGATTGCAATTTCTTGCAGGAAGTGAGTTGTTTAAGGCCCCTAGTGGGTGGAGTTGATTTCGATAGCCTTGATTCATTCAACATTGTTTGCGTCTCAGAAGGGTAATGACCGGTAAATATAAGAGTCTTCAGCACCAAGGTAGGTGAGTATGGACTCATCATCCTGACATTGAATGACATTAATAGGAGTATCGTCCCCTATCATGTCAGGATACAAGAAAGAGACATCCTTTTTGAGAAGGAGCCTCGCCATCATGGTGATAGGTCAAATGCCCAAAGGAAATGGTATTTATGGAAAAAAAAAGGTAGGAGGGATAGATTGTAAGATCCATACGACTCTTTTGGTGAAGGTGGCGAAGGTGGGGTAGGTGAAGAAGGGTGGAGAAGGGTCAATGTCATTCAATGAGTTCAATACGGGGGCTTTTTGGCAGGTAGTTCGGTAAAAACCAATTCCACTATGATCATTGTGTTTACGTGTGGTACATGAAATAATGGTGTTGATGACCTTTCTCATAAAGGCCAAAGCTGAAAACCCTTTCCAGGCGCAACGGTGTAGGAAAGTGTGAGCACAAGTGGCAATTGGTAAGCGACTTGAAGGTCAAGCCAAAAAAGGTTAGGTTTGTGATGTTTGGTTTGGCGTGTATAAGTGGAAATATCAAGTCCCCCATAGGTAAGATGGGTACGGAGGTAGGGGAGGACCATAAAGGAGACGCTCACCTATGCGTGGTGATCATAGTGAGGATGACTCAATGGTGAAGGTTTCCATACTCTTGTGGAGTAAGGAATGTATTGACATTGTACAGGCGATACTCCCCATAGTGAGGAGTTGAAAAACACCTTCCAAGGGATCAATGCAGTTGAGTGATATCTGGTGGCTGGAATGGAGGAAGTGTTAGAAGTTAGATTGGCAGAGGTGTCAAGTTAGTTGGGAAGTTGATGTGTGACTGGTAGAAGCGACAGTAGTGGTGGGAATAGAATATTTAGGCAGAAGGTGAAGTTGCCACTATTGCATTAGTGGATGGGGTCATGTGTGAAGAAATGTAGGTAGGGAGGTAGATCACCTTAACAGGTACAAGGACATCATTGGGCTGGTAAAGCATGTTTCAGGTTTGACAAGGTGATGGGTCAGCTGCGAATGGTGTAGGAACGTCCTTCATGTTTGAAATTTACACATCGGTGTAAAGTACAAGGAACACAACCCATGGCATGGATCCAAGGTCTACAGAGAAACAAATTGTATTGAAACTCCCCTTCCAAAACTTAGAACAAGCTCAGGAACAATACGGGGACCCACACGAACATGGAGGATGATAGTGTCGAGTGTAGAGGTGATAGCGTCATTGAATGAACGCAACATGATTGGATGTTTATGCATGCAGTTGTTGGGTATGCACATTTGTTTGAATGCGTGAGAGGAGATGATGTTAATGCTAGTGCCCCCATCGATCATAACATGTCAGACGCGTATATTATCGATATGGATGGAGATGAAAAGTGCAGGATCTGGGTCATCAGTTTGGTGGGGGACAATTTTGTCATCCGAGAAACTAAGGATAGCAACTTGGTGAACATGTGGAGGTGATGAGGTAGATGGAAATTTGGTGAGTGAGGTGACATGATGAGGTGTGATAATAGATGCTACAGGTGTGGGGTCATTAGGTAAAACCTCAATAGATTGAAGGACCTCCATGAGGGCTTGACGATGTGACTCTGAGGTTTGGATGAGATCGTATAAGGACATTTTGAGAGGAGATTGGTGTAACTGTTTGAGCATGGTGCGATGTGTGACACCATTAGAAATGGGGTATACGGGGCCACAGATAGTTATTTTAGGTATGGGTGCAGATGGTATGTTGGGTATAGGATTGGTGATGGGTCAAGTTGCTTTTTCTTTTCCCTTTCTCGCTGACATGTGTAGTGACGTGTACCATGTTGATTTGAGGGGAGTTGGAAAATGGAGAAGGTGTAGGGTGAGTGGTATAACGACAGGACGGGCAAAAACCTACTGGAGGATAAAAACCTTCTGTGAGGTGAGTTGGGTGCCACGACATTTGGGTGGAGGCGTGGAAAGTTCTTTGATGCGAACCATGTTAATTTCAAATTTTCGGAGATGGAAAGGAAGGTCATGGCGGTGAAGATGGAGGTTGTGGTATAGGTGTAGGAGGAAGATGTGAAGAAGGTGGTGAGGGTGAAATAGGTTCATCATCCAGGAGGTCATCGTCATCAAAATTGGGGTCAGAAGGACATAATTGAATGAGGGAAACCTTTAGACCCTTACAGTTCTCAACATCATGTCCTGGCACACGATGGTAAGCACAAATTTTAGTATCATCAAACCCTTCTGGTTTAGGTTTAAGAGGGTCATAAGGTCTAAGAGGAGGGAGGGTGATAGCAGAGCTTTCCAGGAGGTTAGCCAAGATGGTGGCGTATGATCCCACCAGTGGATCACAATGCGAAGTGAAAGTAGGTTTGGTTGGAAGATTGGGTAGTTTGGTGGTGGTAGTTGAGGTGATGCAGTCTTGGATTTGGGTTGTACTTTCTTTGGTGTAGGTGCAACAACAGAAAGAGGGGTAAGTTTAACCACCTCTTTGGAAATTAATGGTTTTTTTCAGATTTTTGGTGCTTTTTCTTAGGTAGAGGTGTAGGGGGAGCACGTGATGTAGATGGCAAGGGCTTATGGTGGGAGAGGACGAGTGACCCAAGGGGACAACTGAGGTGCAGTGGTAGGTGTTGGTCGAGGTCGAGAGGGAGGTACAGGTGAGGTGGAAGAAAATGTCATAGGTAGTGAAGGAGGTATAGAAGGTAATGGTGGTATAGGAGGCAAAGAAGTTATAGATGGTGATGAAGGATGCAAGGTTCACCTAGGTAGAGCTACAGGATGTGGTGAAGGGGTCAAGGGAATTTTAGGTTTACCCCTGGAGAGAGTAGATTTTGTTAAGGTAGAGGGGTGAGGTCCCAAGATGGATGGTAGGGGTGAAGGTGATAAAGGTGTAGTTGGTGAGGTCGGTGCATGCGGATTAGAAGGTTGGGTTTTTTCGTTTAGGTTGAGGGATTGGTTCAATAGGTATATGGGAAGATGTGGTCAAGTGTATCCTGATAGGAGGATGTGCAAGGTTTGATGTGGGTGTGACCCCTAGAACACTAGTGGGTTTAGATACAAGAGATGGTGTTGGAACACGTCGGCTAGCAAGTAGAGGGGCGGGTATAGATGAGGATGATGCAATAGAAGATGTATCGAGAGTTATGTTCATGTGCAGTTTGGGTTGTTGAAACATCTTCAGATAAATGGTAGAAGTGTCAGTGGAAGATGATTGCATTTGGGTCGAGACCAGGAGTAAGAGATGCCCCCAAAGTGAAGACCTATCAACATAGTCCAGGCAGTCGGCCAAACGTGAGAACGAACTGTGGTAGATGAGGTAGATGTGGAGTGAGTGGTGATTCCCGTAAAATGTGTCTGAGAAATAGGGAATTCACTGGCTTTGGCCTCTGTAGGTAAGAGAGCTGAAAGTAGGTCTGCAGGATCTTGGGTAGCTGATGGAGAATGGTCACCGAGTGGTAATGACAAATCTATTGGATCCTAAATAGGTGGAGAAGACGATGGGTACTCCTCTATGGGTGGAGGAGGTACAATTGGTAGTGGCTCACTGGGTAGGGAAGCTGAAGGGGAAATGATATCGGTGCTAATGAGAGACTCCTCCGCAGGTGTACGGGGAGGTGAAGGGATTTCCTCTATGGGTAGAGGAACGGATAAAGTAGGTTCTTGTGTGGGTAGAGGATTTCGGGCTAGGATTTCCTTGATGGAGGGGATAGGAGATATTTGGGAAACAAGTGGTAAGTCGGTAAAGATAACATGTACCTCACGTGTATTACTTTCGTTGTGTGAGGCATCACCAGTTTGATCATTAGATGGGGAATGGTTAGGGAATGGTTTCTTGAATATATGAAGGTTTTGATTGGCAGGTGCATTAGGGTTATCCAGGACTAACTCGCCACTCTCGAGCATTCCCTGAACAATGTTTTTAAAGGTGATACAATTTCTATCACTGTGACCATTTACATGGTGATAGTTACAGTAGTCATTTTCCTTATACCAACCTGGTATGGGGTGAGAGGGGTCAAAACCAGTATGTGGTTTGATAGGAGGAAGGGTGATGGCATTAGCTTTAATAAGCTTTTCTAAAACAGATGAATATGGTTCCCCAATTGAGGTGTATTTCTTTTGTTCTCGTTTGAATTGGAAGGCTTGGACCGGTGACAGATTGGATGAAGGTTTAGCATGATTGGATGGATGGGCAGGGCCAGCCTTAAGTACCACTACGTTGGCAGTTCCCTTGGCTTTGGAATAACTCGTCTGAGGTTTCGAGGAAGAGGAAGTATCATGTGATTTAAACGAGGAGTTCTTGTTTTGTAATTGTATCTTCTTCTCTTCGATGGCATGAATTTTGAGCTTACGTGCCATGGTGAAAGCCTCATCGAATGTTTGGAAGGTTTGCACCTATAAGGTAGGTGAGATATGTCTAGCACAGGCTCGTGTGAAGAGCTCTATGAGTTCAGTTTGTGGTAATTGGAAAGTGAGTTGGTTGATTAGGCTACGCCAACGAGTGACAAAATCTGTGATAGATTCATCGTCATATTGACGCGTAGAATAAAGATCGGTCATGGTAACCTTCTTGACGACGTTAATCGAAAAATGATCCAAGAAGGCTTGGGCTATTTGGTTGAATGAGAAGATGGAATGTCTAGGTAATCCACTATACCAGTCCAATGCTGGACCAGTTAGGGACATGGGAAAGGTTCGCAAAAGCAAAGCATCATCATGGGAAATTAAGTAACACCCATGTTTGAAAGATCACAAATGTTGTTGCGGGTCTTCCTTACTGTTAAAGTGGTTAAACTTAGGCATCTCCCAGTGTACGGGATATGGGTGAATGGGAATGGATGGGTGAATAGGCTCATTACAAATCTCGTCATAGGTGAGAGAATTGTGGAAGCTGAAAATAGATGCTTCTAATGTCTACATCTTGTCCATCATTAACTTGATAAAGTCATTGTTAGGTTGTGAAGATTGGGTACCCCCCAGAGCGAAAGGAGGTTGTTGTTGGACATATGAAGAATACGACATTCCAGAGTATGGTGGTGTCGAATAAGGAGGTGGGAATTGAGAGACAGACATAGAGGGTATATACCCGGACTGAATGACCGATGAAACAGGAGGTGGCTGGTAGTAGGTATGTGAGGGTGGGACACTCGTAGTGACCCTGGTAGAGATGGGAGGTAGAGATTGGGGAATAGAAAGGACAACATTTTGAAATGGGGTAGAGGTTACCGACACCAAGGGTGGTAGCGTTGCGACTGGTATATATGAGACAACAGGTGCGGATGATGCTATGTTTTGGGTGGTGGATGAAGGTATGGTGGAGACTGCGGGTGCAATAGAGGTGGCGGATGTGGCGGTCAAAGCTGGTGTGGGACCTAGCTATGACACAACTGGGGATAAAACGGGTGAGGTCACCATGGTAGGAGGTGGAGCCGAGGTGGAAGCGATCATTAGGGATGGAGATAAGGATACGGGCATGCCATAGATCAATTGACCTGAGGCATCTCGAGTGGAGGCATGGGTGAGGTAGTGGTTCAAAGCAGTGGGATTCTGATCCAGGAGTCATGCAAACTCCGTGTCACCTGTAGGAATGGTGATAGGTTGATTGGGATCCATGGATGATGAGATGGAAGGTGGTGAAGGACTAGGTGATGAAGGGCTAGGTGGGAGCGGTAGTTGACTAGTGTGAAATATGAGGGTGCTTTCCTGACTACGGGTCAGCACCATGTGGGTAGGAACTGATTTGGTGAGACTGTATTATGTCTGAATGGCACAGAACACAACAGAACTAGGAAAATAGTCAATGGTGAGTGAATTAGGTCAGCTGGTGAGCTGTAAAATAGCACAGGGTGACCGACACCAGTTCGGGTAAACCGATGCCGGTTAGGCTTAACCGGTGTCGGTTACTGTGAAAAACCAACAGTCTGTTAAATGATGGTCCCAGACTGACAATTTTCACACAGGATGAGACGTAAGGTGACTGTGATTGAAGTAACGACAATATGAAAGGTGATAGGAGCCTTTTACAGCTCAGAAAGTGAAATAGGTGTCTTTTGGATAGGTATCCAAAAAGACTTCAGACAGATGCCGGTTGGGTTAAACTGATGCCGGTTGGAATGTAACTGGTGACGGTTAAAGATAACCGTAGCCGGTTACTGTGAAATTGAAACAGAGAATAAGAAAAATGGTTGTGATTTAAAAATCTGGTGTTGAATCAAACCCAGAAGTCTGAGAATGATGTAGATGTGGTCCAGGCACACTCAGACGAAGTCAGAATACACCGACTATGATTGGGAGTGTGCAAGGAAAGACAAAAATAATGATCGAAAGCTCTCACCTCAAAATGCAAATCAAGCAGAACACTAAGAAAGAACGTTCCTAGAGTGCCTATTCTATTACGTTTGTTCAGCTTATGCTATTTGTATGGACTGACTGTTATGAACAGAACAATAGAATTTCTTGGTGAGGAAGGCTTCCTACGAAGAAAGAATTCTAAAGGGTGAGGTTTCAGGAATGTTATGGCGGGGGCGGGCTTCGCTCTGAAGTATGACTCGACAGAGCAGTGAGCTGGGTGCCCACTGTACCGTGATCGTGTGATCACCTACAGCTTCTTCCAGGTAGGATGTTGTTTAAGAATGTATGTATTTTGAATTTTTGTGTGGTTTGGTAAGACTCAGAGAAAGAGAAAAGGATAGAAGTGCTTTTCTATGATTCATTTGTCAACCATCAGCTGGTCATGACTTCCAGCGTATAGGTTGCCCTCAATTAATGTGAGCTAATGAGCTAAATCAGAATGCAGTGCACTTGTTTTAAACCCAAATCAAAAGTATGATATTCGATGACAAAAATAGATGAACAGGAAGAGGGATGCTCTTTCACTAAAATGTAGAAAACAAGAATAAGAAGGTTCTTTTTAAATACACCAAAAGAAATGTGTCTTTCGGAGCAAGTAGAAAGAAGAGAATGTTACCAAGGAGAAAGTTTTAATGTGAATGCTACTAGAAGGGAAACAAACACACACAATTTTTCACCTAGGAATGAAGAAAGATGCAAGGAACCCTGAATGGGTCCCACCAGGCGTGCCAAAATGTTTCACCTGATTTCTTAGTTTTCTGAGAAGTACTTGACGAAACAGATAAGGTAAAGGTGGTAAGAGGAATACCTGTTTTGGGATGGTTGAAGGTTGTATGTGCACGTATCTGAATTCTGAATCAAAGTGATTGTGAGACCTTCCTTTTGGCTAGGAGGAACTACCTGTATAAGAACCAAAACAAGACCACCAAAGAGAGTTAAACAATATATGCAGTGGACTGCCTAGCATATGCTAGATCCTGGAAGTGCGATACTTCCTAGATGGCTGTCAATCCACTGTTTAAAACAATTCAATGCTGAAATAAAGTAAATATTGTCCTACTGTAGTTTAATATGATTTAGGCATCTCATACAAAACACAATAGGCTAGATCTAATCTAACAGGCTAGGCTAGAAGGAGATCCAGAGGTCAAGTAGGTTGGTTATAGGTGAATCTGAGCTAACAGGCTAGGTTAGATACAGATCTGAAGGTCAAATAGGTGTTCAAGTAGGTATATGTCAGAAAAAAGGTTTTTGTTCTGTCAGAGATCAGGTGACACAGATTCTGACCACGGTTTATGACAAGAGATGACGGTTTTACTGTAACCGGTGACGGTTAGACAGAACTAACGATGATTAAGTCGAGGGCTGGTGGAATCACACAATTTGGGTTTTTGGAGTTTATGGTCAAAAGTGGAGTGGATAGAAGATGGGGATTAATCACAGAGGGGGTGTAGATATGTTGCAAAGGTCTGAGACTACTGAGGAGGTCAAAATAGGAAATTGGGCCAAGTATTAAGATGATTGGGTATGGAAGGTGGCTGCAACTGGAGAGAGGGAATGGACAGAGGGTAAAAGACTAGGTTCCTTTACCACAAATACTACAGATGATGATAAGAAAATGAAATAGATGGAAGGAGGATACTTACTCTTCTGTGAGGTACAGGTCTGAAGAATAATGAAGAAGTTGTTGCGTTGGAGGATGCTGGGAAGAAAGTTTCACTGTTGTGCCAGTGTATTTGGTTGCCTTTGTTGATCACAAATCAATCTTTGTTCTGTTGTCGCGTCTAAAGAGATCGAACTCGAGATCAGAAGTTTTTCAAACAAAACCAACCCATATTACAAAGCTGTAAATGGGTCTAAATAGGCCATTTGGTCCATTCCGGTATAACCGGCATCGGTTTAGGGTGAACCGACATCGGTTTAGGTGAGATATCTCGGATTGTTCAAAATTTTCCTGGGAAGTTGTTCCGCCATTTGATAAGGGTCTCTTCTTTTCCTTGGGTGAAAACCGACCTTAGGAGGCTTTTAAATGTGAGGTGAGGGGATGGGTCTAATGTTAGGTTTTATTTAGGACATTGGTTTAGGGTTTAGGTTAATGGGTCAAATGATGGGGGTGGTTAGGTGAGGTGCATTTAATAAAGGCAATTATATTAAATAGGTGTGTGAGGGTAGTGAATTAATTTAATGTAAATAATTAAATTAATGTGTGTGTGGGTAAAAGGTCATTAACTTAATTAAATTAATTAAATTAATATGTATGGAGATAAATGGCATTAATTTAATTAAAGTAATTAAATTAAAATGTGTGGGGTGTAGGAGGTAGGTGATAAGGTGTTGAGGATGAGGAAGTGATTATAGGGCTGTGCTAGGGGACCAAGGTGATTACGACACGATTTTGGTGTCAAGTACATGAGACTCCCAACCAATTGCCTTATACAACGTAGGATCACAAAGTGGATTGGTAAATGTGGAAGTAAGAGTAACCCCAGACGGAAAAGGAGATGGACTTGGCTTGCAATCATCCATATCAAAGTGCTGAAGAAGATCATGGGTGTACTTTTGCTCACTTAAATGAATCACTGAATATGTCTGAGAAATATGTAATCCAAGGAAATATTGCAATAACATAAGATCTGTCATGTCAATCTATATAGAAAGAGCCCTCTGCATAGTCTGAATGTGGGAAGAAGATATGCCAATAAGTGACATATCATCAACATACAAGAAAAGTATCACAATATCCTCACCAACATGCTAAAGATACACTGTATGATTGGAGTGGAAATGAACAAAACCAATAGATAGAAGAAAAGAATCCATCTTCTCATACCAAGCCCAATGGGCTTGTTTGAGACCGTAGATAGACCTTCAGAGCCTACAAAGAAGAGAAGAATCTTGAACAAATACAAGCTAGTTGCTCCATGTAGATTTCCTCTTATAAATATCCATGTAAGAAGGCACTCTTCACATCCATCTGGTATACTGGTCACCCTTGTGATGTAGTAATAATAAGTACAAGGTGTACATAATCCATCTTGGAAATGGGTGCAAAATTCTCAAGGTAATCAATACCTTCAACCTGTGAAAACCCCTTGGCAACAAGACGAGCCTTTTACTTGTCAATGGACCCATCAACTGCATATTTGGTTTGGTATACCCACTTACAACTAACCATTTTTCTTCCTTTAGGAAGATATACCAAATCCCAAGTATGATTCTTCATCAAAGAAGAATACTCAGTTGCCATCGCATCATCCCACTCCTGTATCCCATCAACCTTTGAAAAATATTATGGATCCTCAGAAACTGCTTGACATAAAAGTCCAGAACCTGTAGAATGTATGTGATGATGCCTAGTGGGTGGAAGATCTTGTATGAACGACACTGCCTCAGAAATTATAGTACAATCCCACTTAGGCATAGTGAAAACATCAGTGGGAATAGGATCCTCAATGGAATCTATAACCTCCTCATCAACCTCCTCAAAGAAAGGATCCTCAAGATTAGATGAAGAAGAAGGAGGCATGAAAGAATATGCAGAATCATGAGGAGTTAAGCACTCATCAAATTAAACATGTGTCTGAAAAATAATGTCATGAGTATCAAAATCTAAAAGCTGATAAGCTCTCATGTCCTCACAATACCCTACAAAGATCAAGGTTTTTCTCTTCTTATCCAAGGATTTCCTTTTCTTCTTTGGCAGAAAGGCCTAAACATGGCTCCTAAATACTCAAAAAAATGAGACATCTGGCTTAGTGTTGGAACAAGCTTTCTCTGGAGTCAAATGCTCAAGTGCTCTATATGGTGTGCAATTCTAAATTTAGTTGGCACAATTAACTTCTTATGCCCGGTAGATAGGAGGTAATTCTCTAGAATGCATCATAGAGTTAGCCATTTCCTTCAAATTTCTATTCTTCCATTCTTTGAAGCCATTTTGTTGTGGAGTATGAGGACCAAAATGTTGGTGAATAATGCCTTGAGTTGCCAAAAATTCAAAAAAATCATTGCTGAAGTACTCCCCCATCATACAACTAGAAGATTCTTTATGCAACTAGAAAATTGTTTCTTGACAAAAGCCTTGAAGACTTTGAAGTGTGAAAAAACATTAATTTAGTACTTGAGAAAATAAACCCAAGTACGCTTTGAGAAATTATCAATAAACGTAAGTGCATACTTAGCTCAATTGAAAGAGGGGGTAGGAAAAACCATCAAGTCACTATGCACAAGCTCAAGTGGTGAAGAAGTTCTCTTAGAAAAATTCTTAGGAAAAGGATCTTGGTGTTGTTTCCCTAATGCAAAACCATGAAAAACTCTCTCAAGAAAAGAAACTCTAGGAATACCATCTACCATACCATGAATGCTCAACTCTGTCAAATATTTGTAATTGAGATGTCCAAATCTCTCATGCCAAATCTTACTCTTTGAATCTACATGAGAAACCAATCTTGTCCCTATAGAGGAAGTGTCATCAAAACCCTTAAAGGTGATAGTCTATAACTATGATCAATAACACCTTAAGCAACAAGTGAATGAGGCTCCAACAAAGTTCGTACTTCTTTCCCATGTGGTGTAAAAGTCATTATTTTTCCTTGAATGGAATGAAAAATTTGATATACAAAAATCAAATTTGTGGTGATGTTAGGAACATACAATGCATCTTGGATACTATCACCATCAAGGTGTATATCACCTTTTCCCTCAATAGAAATAAAGGAATAATCTCCAACCTCAATTTTGGAAGTAGAACTCAAATCAAGAGAAACAAAAGACTCATTGGAAGAATTCATGTGATGAGAAGCACCAGAATCTATAACCCAACTTCCTGCAAGTGGTGATTGAGATCTCCCAACAACATTAAGTGTTTTGTTATGCTGATTAGAAGGAGGTGGAGTGAAGATAGAAATTGTGTGTTTCTTGATTGCATCCTTTAAGGCTTGCATTCTCTTATAACACCTATATTCTTTGTGACCAATACCCCCCAAAAAAGAGCATGAAAGGCTAGAATTATTCTTGGATTTAGAAAACTCCTTGGGTTTTGAGTTGTTTTCTTTGGGTTTAGGATCATTTTTAGATGGATAAGGGGTGGATTTGGTTCTATTTTTTGGTTTTCCCTTTCCCTTAGGATTAGATGCAACTAATTCCTTTTGAGAGGTGGAAGACTCAAGGTTAGACAATTTGGATTCTTCCATAGTAAGTCTTTCACAAAATGTTTCTAAGTTAGGAATTTTGAATGTGTCACCTAAGGCATCCATTCTAGAGAAAAAGGTAGAAGAAAAGATTTGAAATGGTCCTCTCAAATTTAATAGAATCAAGTAATCACACTCTTCATCTTTCTTATCTCTTCAACTCCCCTTCAACTATGTCAACAAATGCTTTCTTGGTAAGATAGTCTATAACTGTTGGAAAATATTCAGGATTAAGAGAGGTGATCTCAGTTTCAATTTGCATGACTCTCATATGATCCACCTTACCAAATAAATCCTCTAATTTCTCCCATATTTTTAAAGGAGAGTCACATTTTTCCAAATGAAACAAAATAATATCACTTACATAAGTTACTACTAGACTCATACACTCATCAAACTTGCACTGGTACTGAAATTTCTCATATTCTCTAGTGAACACTGGTTTTGTTGAAGAAGTTAAAGCCCACAATCCTTTCATGTTAATTATTTTTTCCATTATGCATTTCTATGTGTGGTAATTATGTGTTGTTAATGGCTCAACATGATCTAATGCATTTGATTCTCAAAATAAAAATTTCCAATGGAAATATCATGAAAAACCAAGCACTTTTGCAAAAAATGACACTCAAATCTGAGTTACCAATCCAAAGATACAAGCTTTTCAATATTACGCTCTACTATTTATTTTAGTTGCCACTAAAATAGAATAAAATGCTATTGCCTTCACAACACAAATAAAATTAAAGGGTTAGATATAAGCACCTACTAGTAGGAATCACAAGCTTTAAGCCCTTATAGGACCATACCATATGACCAGGGGCTAATAATTTCAATGGGCAGTGAAGGCCTTCCTTTACCTTTTTCTAAAACACTTAATCCTTCCCCACTAGACTATATTTACCCATAGTTCAAAGAATTTTAATTGATAGAAATGATGTCATCTATGGTTTAGAACTTATGTGACATTTTAAAATGGAATTAGAAGCCTCTCTTATCACATTAGATGATATTTTCACTTGAGTGGGAAGAGGAAAAACTTGTAGAATACTCATTTATAAATAGTTACTTGTAGCATCTAGTGAACTAAGAGCAATTTTTATTGGTGGATTGATTGGAATTAATCGTGTTGCCTTAATCTTTCTTATGATTTCATCTACAAAATAAAGGATCATATGCTACTTATATGTATTTACCCATATATGAACATAGGGATGAGGATACTTGTCAGTTACCCTGGTTAATTGACATTTTACATATACACGAGGATCCCACATCTTATATATTAGGTGTAAGATTGGCATAAGGCTAGTAATGTATTACAAAAACTTGAAGAAATGAATAAGTAGTAAACTTATATTTTTCAAGAGATAAGGGGAGATATGGTAATGGTTGTTAATTTACTCCCTTATACTATCCACCCACTCTATACTCAAATTGATGTGCCACCTTTATGGATGATAATTGTTTTTTCCCATTATTGGGTAATTGGAAAGGAGGTGTCAAATCACCTTCAATTTTGATCAAAATATATCCTTGATAATATTAGTAAGCTCCAATTTTATTAATGGATTCTCTTAATTATCATAGGATTATATGTCTTCCTACCCCATGGATATAGTAATACAAAATAAGATACTAGATGTCATAAATATACATAATATTAGGGAGATTATTGTGGTTGTATAACATGGAAAAGAAAACATGTATTGAGGTAGTAGTGGTGGGTAACTTGTTTGAGAATGGTGCATCAAAGGTAAAGGAAGTAAAAATAGGTCCACAAAGTATGATAACATGTGAAAGTTTCTCTCTACAGCTTCCATATCCCAACACAATTTAAATTTGAAATATAAGATCGCACCAAAGTTAGGCTTATTTCCTTTCATAATCATGATAAGCAAGGGAAAATAGGATTGGTTCACATGGCTATCCTTGTCCGCCCCATAAAGTCTATTTAGAAATACCATGGAAACTTTGATCCCCTTCCTAAAAAAGGAAATAAGAAGACTCAACTTTGATTCTTTTATCCTTGATTTATCATTCACCCATGACTTTAATTCATCCATGACATCCTCTCCACCCATGAATTCTCGCACAATATCTTGATTTTAAGATATGCCCAGTGTAGGAATTTTATACATATTATTAAAAAACATTTCTAGTGGCTATAACAATGAAGTTTACCTATGACATTTGAGATGTTTGTTCTATATTGGAAGGTATAGGTTATGAAGACATCCTCAAATAAATCATCACAATGGAATACTTTTGGATTGGATTCAATATCGTGAAACCCCATATCTATGATAACTTTGAATTAATCATTGTTTTATTTTTTCTATGAGAGCTCTTTCCCTTTGAATTATGCATCATAGTTACGTGGCTCCTTGAAAACATTGCTCTAGTTTGTTAAATGGGACGGGAATAATTTGGTAAATAAATTAACCCTCATCTCCTGGGTTTTTGAAGAAGATAAAGATGAATCCTCTATCTTGGGATCCATTTCTTCTCTATTCTATATTTTGACACCTCATCCAATCAATAGACTCAAATGTGCTCAAGCCCTTCTCTATTTTCATGTTAAATATATGTCAAAACTACTTTATTCCCCTTAGCAATATCTCTGTACAAATAAAAGTTCAAACAATGGCTCTTGTAAATGGATATGTGACTATAATAGACCCCTTTTTTTAATCTCATGTGATTTAATTGTAGACATCTTGAGTATTTTTTGGTTATAACTAGTTCAATCTCATTAATGACAAAGTGAAACTCATGGATTTCAAATTGTGTGACTTGGCCTTTTGGATTTGAAGTTTTAAACTAATTTTTCTTTTACTTGGCCTCCAATCTCTTCCAATGTATGACACTTATACCCAATCATTTTTGACATTCTATGTAGTTCCCTTGGGCCTTAACCTTCCATTGAATGACATGTGTCCAAAATTGGTGCATTCTTAATTATTATCAAAGAATGTAGTGTTAATATGTGGCGGTGTATGGTGATTTTCTATTTGTTGGAATTTTTCATTCATTAGAATGTCGATGAATGACATGTGGCCACCATCGATGCCAATGTTCAACGCATCTTTCTTTAAACCTTAGTTTTTGTTACCATTTCTTATCATCACATAAATATGATAGTTAACAATTGTCTCTCATCAATACAATTGTCTAACATGAATCCTTGTATTCTTGAGCTATGGGTTAGTCCTTATTCTATACATACAATTAATGAATGACACTTGTCCATTATCGGTGTAAGTACTTACCATTAGAGTTGAAATGTTTAACTTAGCTTACAATTTTCTCATATAGCCAATGTTTGACACATATACTTCAAGTAAATTGGTACTTTGTTAGTATACCACAATAAATTTTCAAATGATAAATTTTGTATTCTTTGCGTAATATAAATTCAAGTTATATGAAGGTCTTTACACATTTCTCTTGACTAAATTTATTTTAAGACTTTATTATTTTTCCCACTTTTCACGATCATCCCTACACACCAAATGAAATTAAAATATACATGTGAAAGTACATATTTTATTGATAAAAAAATGAAAACCAATACAATGAATCCATATGAATTTATACAATTCCTAAGCATGTAAACACAAAGTGATTCACTATACATCTTTTGGATTTTTATATGGGAGGGTAGTTGTTCATTCGATACAAGATTGAACATAATCATTTTAATACGTATGAAGGTTGTGATTATGGGGAATCTCCCATTCAAAAACAAAGTAAATTTGATCTGTTTTTCTTATACGATTCCTATATGATAAAGGGAAACTGCCCATTCTAAAACAACTTAAATTTTATCTATATTCTTCATAATATATGATTCTTATATGACAATGGGCATCTTCCCATTCTTTATCTCATAATAATTCAACATAGAAGAGTTAGAATAATTCATGCCTAAAATTTTCTTCAAATCTTGTGCTTCACAAGCCAAAATAATCTTATGAAACAGAGGGAGCCCAAAGTGGAAATGGTTAACAAAAATTTAGTGGAGAGAACAAACAATATCTCAGAAATATTCTTCAAATATTCTACTTCACAAGAAAAAATGGTATAACAAAATACAGGCAGCCCAAAGCAAAAGGATGAATAAAAAAAGTGGAAACTATATGAAAAAGTAAGCGGAAAAACTACAACAAAGAGATTGCTTCGCCAACCCATGGTGAACCTTGCAACTCCCAGAACCTCTCCCATCATTGAAAATAATAACTGTCGTCAATCTCTCTACAGTGCTATGGAGTGGCATGAATTAATTGCCATTAATTTTGCCAATTTCACTCCAACATGCGGTCGAAGACATGTTTGACAAACATGTACCTTCAATTAATAAATAAATGGTGGAAAAAAATTTATTTACAAATTAATGGTCTCATTATTCCATATTCAAAAGACACAATACACATAGACATAATGGGCATATGTCCATTCTCATACAAGCAAACTTTTTTATCTTGTATTGAATGGGCATATACCCATTCTCATATAAAAAATCATAGAAGAAAATACACATAGACATAATGGGAATATGCCCATTCTCATACAAACAAACATTTTAATCATGTATTGAATGGACATATGCCCATTCTCATATAAGAATCGTTAGAAGAAAAATACACATAGACAAAATGGGAATATGTCCATATTTTTATCTTGTATTGAATTGGCATATGCCCATTCTCATATAAGAATCATAGAAGAAAAATAAAGGTAATATTTAATTTTTTTTAGAATAGACAGTTGCTCATTCCCACATCCTTTATAGTGATATTAAAAAAGATTAAGTTCAACATTGCTTCAATGAGTTAGAATGGTTAGAAAATGCATATGCCCATTCTCATATAAACAAAGAGTTTTATTATTATTATGAGAATGGGCATATGACATTTCTCATACAAACAAGGATTTTTATCATTATGATGAGAATGGGCATATGCCTGTTCTCATAAACTCCATATAGATAGAAAGAAAAATTCTCCTACGTGAAACATAAAGAATGAATGACAATTAGATCCTTTTATGAGAATGTTTAAAGTGGACAGATGCCCACTCTCATAGTTAGGGAATATGGGAAGTATGAGGAATTCTTGTAAAAGTAATATATGTTATGTTAATATGATGAAGATATTTGAATGAAGTGTCAATACACCTAGGAAATTAGGTATAAATAAGTGACTATATCTTTGTTCCGTTGCTGGGACCTCTTTTTAAGTGTATATTCATGATGTGTTTGTAGACGGTGTATCAATTGAATTTGGAGAGTATTGAAGGATGGATAGATGACAACAAAATAAGTTTTTGCAAAGATATAAAATTTGATTTGATTTAAATGCACGCAAATGGGTGGAGGATAATATGTATGATGCGCTCTATGAGATGTTTTTCAGCTTCTTTCTAGTAGAGTTATGAGTGGATGTCAACGTATGCAATAGGGAAGTGTTGGAGTTATATGATGATACTATGGACGCATAAGGATTACCAGACTATTTTTGATGCTAATGTGGAGTGGACACAAGCTATATATCATTGGTGAGTGGGCATATTATGTAGTTATATTTTGGATTACACCATTTCTACATATTTGTGTCCTGAAGAAGCTGAGTTCTAGTTCCTTGCATGAACCCAAAGGATCTTACTTGCACACTATAACTTTATCAATCAAGATATTGGTGATAGAGATGGATTTAGAGTTCCTCCCTATGGCTAGCCAAACTCCCACCACATGTAGGGGAAGGAGCAGGTGTGGTGAAGATGGCAGACCTGGTGGCATCAATGGAAAGAGAGGAAGGATGGCTCAAATATAATGAAGTGTGGGAAAGGGAGATATCAAAAGAATTTTTAGAGTCGATGAAATTAAGGGAAGAGATGGCTTGCGCAGGGTTTAAAACTCCCATAGAAGACAAGGAGCCACATCATCTGGTTCTCCCAATATTGGGTAAGTGCATCATAGAATCCCCTTCAGCTTCAGATGAGGGCGTGTCAGAGGAGGAAATATTGAGGACTGTAGGTGCGCATCTGATCCCACCTAGTGACCGAGCCCTTGCACATGGTGTTCCAGTTCCAGAAGTAGTCATTGAGAAGCAAGATAGTGCAAGTAAACAAATAGAGACAAGTAGATATTGTCTTATGTTTAATTCAAGAGATATAGTTACTACTGCACCCATGATGACACAATTACCATCATTTTTTAGAGGTCCGATTGGAGGAATATTTTTTGGCACGTCATCAGGATTGAGTGTGGGTGCACGCAAAACATTAGAAATACATCTAGGAAGTACTACAACTTTATAGACTGTGGGAGTTTAGTTTAGCACTATAGTTGGGATGTAAGTAATTTCATCCACTGGTACAATGCTTTCTATAGGAGGGTTAGGTGGATCAGGAGGATTGGGGTCAAGTAGATCAGGTGGTTCTGGAGTTGGAGGAAACATTGTTGGAGGTTCTAGCTCTAGATTTGGTGGACAAAGCCCACATCCCCAACAACCCCCACATCAACCTCAAGAGATTTACTATGATATATCTATCCACTTATTAAAATATAGATGGATTGAAGATGCAGTAGAGCATGTGCATAAGTGCAAACTATTATGGCATGCTCTAAAGGAATCACGGTCTCATATAAGGAAGGCTAATTCAATTTGCTACTACTCTTCAAGGGCTCATGCATAGTTGGTACAAAAATTAATATCCACATAAAACCGCAATGGATTATGATGCCTTATGTTATGAGTTTCTAGCTGAGTTCCATATTCTAGAGTTTGAGAAAAAAATTATCAACACTCTCAAAGAAATTAAGCAAGGATTATCTGAGAGCATAAGGGAATATGATGCATGCTTTAAAACTATATTATCAAATTTATTCTAATTAAATCAATATGATTCAACGTGCATAGTGGTTTTATTGGTGGGTTATTGACTCCTCTCCAGATGAACACTATATCATAAGAATTTTTTAGACCCAAGTGATGCCTTGGAAGTTGCTCTCTGCATGCGTTGAAGTCTGTTGGGAGAATTCGATATTGGACTGAGCCCATATTTGGAAGCATAGATTGCAGCTATGAAAAATTAGTTAGAGAAGCTTTCAGCTAATTCATCTCACAAGATGCATAGTGGAATTTGGTACACAAATTATGAATTGGAGGGACATACTAAAGATAATTTCCCACGCATGTTGATGTGTGCATTAATTTTAGTCTGTGAATTTTTTCTCATGAATCATGATGTTTGAGATTGCCCTCCATTATAACATGCACTTACAAAGAAGGTGTCCATGTACTATAAAATTTTCAAGTCCCACACACATGACACCATTGACTACAAGTTAATTGATCACATCCATGAAGTTATTGAGACATGAGTGTGCTAGACTAGTGTAGCTAGTGGATCTAAGGAGCACGAAGGAAATAACTATGATGGTAACGAAAAATGGACATAAAAGGGATGGTGGCTTCAGAGGAGGGTATATCAACGTCGAGGTTGCTGTGGTGGTAGAGGAAAGGTTTCCACGAGGAACTTGTTATACTTGTAGGATCTCCATGATCATTATCACTGTGAGTGTCATTAGAACATTACTTGTGCTCATTGTGTGGGAAACGGCAACATAAGTTAGAATATTGTTCTAGAGCTGTATGAGCACATGTGAAAGACTCAAGAATAAGGAAGCAGGGAGAAGGGCGCAAGGATGATTAAGGTTGAGTATCACACTATTTTTGATTAGTGGATGTTGAAGAAGACACCTGATCTTGACTTACAGATAATACTAGTTACCACACGTGCGCATTGAGTTTGCATGTGCGCACCTGAGCCCTCTAAAGACTAAGCCGCTCATTTTGAGGGAAGAGGTAGATAAATGTTAATTTTCTAGATGTTGTGTACCATAAGGAAGTCTACCATGACATTATGGGAGTTATTAGAGAACTATTCAGGTGAGAGAGATAAATCTTGAAAGAGAACAAGCACATGGACAGAGAGTGAGATCATGCAAAGACTAGGTTGAAGGTCCCCCAAAAATATGTTGATTATTTTATGAAAGATGTGTGCCACATGTTGCGATCATGAAAACATCATTCCTATGTTAGGGGAATGGCTGTGATAAAAGCTACCATGCATTAGAATATGTGTGTGAAATAGAGATACTTCATGTAATATATAACACCTTCAGAATTCATGAATTTGAAAAAGAGATTACACTTGATGTAGTAATTGATGGTTAATTATTACACAACATTCTAATTGACATTGACACATGGAAGTGAATGTGTTGACTCTTGGATGCTTGGAACTCAGATGGATAAACCAACAATTGCAGCCATTGACAAATTTTTTGTATATGGAATATAAAACTAGGGCCATGTCAATTGGGTTACTGAATGATGTAACTATTATAATTCAGGGAATCAAGTTTACTAGGGATTTTAAGGTGTTAGAGACTGCTGAAGTAGACAACTTCTCAGCATTACTTGGATGACCCTAGTATTATGCGAATAAGGAAGATTTGTTATTTAATAAAATATACATCAGCTTTGAGAATGAGAAAGACCACGTGATTATACCCTTGTTGAATAAGAATGTGGAGCCCTATGTTGAGCCCTTGAGCGAAGAAGAGCTTAATATAATTTATGTTCAGTCAGTGTGAAATCCAAAGAATTTGGAACCAACTAAGGAGGGGTGAACTTCATTGGGAAGACGTGAAGTCTATAAATGACACTACAATAGTTGCTTGTGATAACTAGTCTCATGGAACATATGAAATGTCTAGACATGAAGTGAAAGGACAAGTCACCATGATGATTAGACTATGCATGGTGAGGCAGTTGGGATTTAATAGGGTACTAAGGTATACTGGTGAGGGGAAACTGATACATTACTGAGCGCCATGGAGACTCAGTGGAAAAATGAAGGGGATAAAATAAATATGCTGGTCTATAATTTATGTGGGACAACACCACATTGGTAGGTGACACATAGAGACAACCTGTTGGAATGGTGAGAAGTGAGAATTTCCTTTTCTACTAGGTTTCTAAGGAGTAATGTACCTACCCAAACATGAAAATTTCCTAGAAATTCTTTTGCCTCCTATCATGTCTAGAAGTGTGAGAGATCTTGGTCACAAAGAAAGGAGGCTTTACTACCATTACTCTGGGTACTTAAGTTATACTCAACCTTACACGGCTGTGCACACACATTGTATGTATATGTAGAGTTGAAAAGGGAAATTGCTAATTGACAAGAGATGACCTTAGGTATGATTCATACTTTTGATTATTTTTCTACTAAACCTTCGATCAATGAAGCACTACATATTAGGAAGTGCCTTACATTAGGAGATAATGCAAAGGTTGAAGAGTGAATATTGGAGCTATTTGGAGAACCTGATCTTGAGGCGCGCCTGGATATTGAGGAAATAGATGAAGAAGAGATGGTACACGCCTAGAAGGAAAAAGAAAAATGAAAATTGGTGTGCATGATTAATGACTAGGAAGTGGATACACTGGATGTTAACCACACTAAATGTAAATGCAAAGTAATGGAAAAAATAGATGAGAAAGCACGTTTATCATGCCCCAATGATGAAAAAGAAGGTTAACATTGGTGCAGAGGAAGAACCTAAGAAGGCCATTATTGGTGACTACTGGTTGGAGCAAGAAGTGGAAAAGATTGTTGAATTATTGCATGACTTTTAGGACTTATTTCCACTAGGCTATCATGATTTAAAATGAGTACATCCTTCTTTAGGTGAGATGAAAATCAAATTGAAAGAAGGCACACGACTAGTTAGGAAGATGCCTTACAAAAATGAATCCTAATCTACGCATGAAGGTAAAGGAAGAAATTGACAAGATGCTCCAGTCTAGTATAATTGAGCCTATTGAGGAATCTAAATGGGTTAGCCCCATGGCCATAAGCATTAAGAAGGATGGGGGGATAAGTATTTGTATGGAATATTGATAACTTAATTTTGCATGTGTTATTAATCCTTTTCCCACCCCATTCACAGAGGATATCCTTGACGGAGTTGTTGGGCACGAGATATACTCCTTTACAGATGGGTTTCTTGGTTATCACCAGGTGTGCATAACAAAGGAATATCAAAAAAAGAAAAATTTCACCATTAAGTGGGGATTTTTTGCATATACAGTGATGCCCTTTAGACTAAAGAATGCGCCAATAGTGTTCTCGAGCATTGTGGTGCTGGATTTTCAGGACTTCATCCATAAGTTCTTATAGGTGTATCTAGATGACTGGAGAATGTATAGCTTAGTTAAGTACCATTGTGACAATTTGAGGCTCATGTTTGAGAGGCACATGCAGTTAAACATCTCCCTAAACATCAAGAAGTGCATTTTTGCAACACCTTTTGGTACTTGGACATATAATTTGCAAGGAATGATTATTGATAGACCCAACCAAGATAGTTGTCATCTTGGGTTTGGAAGAACCTACCAATAAAATTGAGGTACGTGGATTAGTAGGACATACATGCTATTACAGAAAGTTCATTAAAGGTTATGCGAAGATTGCTATGCCCTTGGAAGAATTATTGAAAGCTAAAGGAAATTTCTATTGGGGTGATGTGTAACAACATGTGTTTGAAATGTTTAAGGAAAGGTTGACAACTGCACCTATTTTTCACTTTCCTTCGTGGGAAAAACTCTTTCATGTCCATTTTGATGCTTTGGCATGAAAATATGTGCAGTATTGGCACAACTTGAAGAAGAACTTGTGGACCATCCCATTTACTTTGAAAGTAGGAAGTTGATGCCCATGGAGCATAATTATACAACTAATGAGCGCGAGGCTTTGTTTATGATATACACAATGCAGAAGTTCAAACAATACTTGTTTATAACACCATTTATCTTCTTTATAGATCATATGACACTCAACTATTTAGTTAAAAAGCCTATTTTGAAAGGGTACATATGCAGGTGGATGCTACTTTAGAGTTTAAGTTTACTGTTGTTGTAAAACAAGGAAAAAGTAATTAAGGGCTTGATCATTTATCAAGGATTAATTCTGGTGAGGATGTGCAGAGCATTGATGATAGGATGCCAAATACACAACTATTTATATTAAACCGTGTGCCATGAAACTCAAGGGAATAAAGAATTTAGAGAAGAGGAAACTTGCAATACGCGTGGTGCCTTATCAATTGATTGGTGGAGATTTATACTAGTTGGGCCGTGATGAAATTTTACACTGATGTTTTCTAGATCATGAGCGCGAGGCTATTATGGAAGAAGCTCATGGTGGAATTGTAGGAGTACATTATGCACGTTATGATATGACACACAAGATTCTAATGACTAGACTTTGGTGGGAGACCTTTTATAAGGATACTAAAGAATATGTCAAGTTATGTGATCATTGTAAACACCTTGGAAATCCTAGACACAAAGATGAGATGCCATTGCATCTTATTGCAAGCGCTGAGCCTTTTGAGAAATGGGAAATTGACTTTGTAGGCCCTATTTCATGACCCATGCGTAGGAATGGTACATGATACATCATAACTTTTATAGATTATCTAACAAGGTGGAAAAAAGAAGCACCTATTAAATAGTTTACAATGGCTACAATAACAAGATTCTTTTGGGAAAACATTATTAATAGGTATGACTATCCATTCAACTTAATAAGTGATAGGGGAATTCATTTCCTTAATGAGACAACCTGAATCCTTTTGGAAAATTTTTTGATGGCACACCATAAGACTACACCTTATCACCCACATAAAAATGGTACTGCTTAAGCTTTCAACAAGATTCTGGGACAAACATTGACAAAAATCTATGATGTTGGAAGGAAAGACTGGGATGATAAAGTATCTTTTGTACTTTGAGCGTATAGGACCACCTAAAAGATGGTTGAATAAAGCCACACCCTTTCAGTTAGTGTTTATTATAGAGGCTATATTACATGTTGAATTTATGTTACCATCTCTACGTATTGCATGCACAGGAGGAATAGCTGATAAGCAAGCTATGGAAGAGCGCATTGATAAAATGATGTAGTTAGATAAGTGGTGCACCATTGTATGTTGGACTCAAAATACTTAGAAGGCCAGAAAGAAATCATGGTATGATATGAACATCAAGAAAACATGTTTGAGGTTGGGAAGAAGTTTCTTCTATATGATTCAAAGTTTTCATTCCACCTAGGGAAATTGAAAGTTAATTAGTTGGGAACTTTTGTAGTAACGAAGATACTTGAGTTAGGTTCTTGTCAGTTGTAGGCACTGGATGGAACTCTATTTCCCAGTTACTTCAATGGGAGTAGGCTGAAGCCCTTCTATAAATAAAGCTTATGGATGTTTGTAATAAGGTAGTATTGCCACTTAGATTATATTTCCCTTTCACTCATTTCCTTTCATCATTGCTATGTTTTATTAATTTGGTTTTGTGTCTTATTATAATAAGAGAAATTACGCACAAGAATTTGATTACTATCTTTTGATTTCATGCGCAGAGGACCCCACATACTTTTAGTGTGGTTGATTGTAAGTACGCATAAAAGAGTAAATTGGTTGGTGCTAAAGGTTGACTAGGAACTGAAGGAGTGTACATGTTGATGAAAATTTTGGTTGCTGGAGAGAAAGGTACTACAAATAATGAGAAGGATGGTGATAATAAGGATTTAGGTTTATGTACTTCAGCACATAGAGGCGCGTGAAGGAGTTCTATGATCAAGAAGTAGCAGGCACACTAGAAGGTTACATCTGAAGTATGGAAGAAAGCAACAAAAAACATGGAAAAAGTAAAAACAAACATTGTTAAAGCTAAAGTATAATGGTAGGTGAAGAGAAATTATGTGGAAAAGTTTTCCAAATCTATAAAAGGGGTGCATGTGTGTTAATTCTTACCTTGTATATTTGAGATTTCGAGCTGTGAAGTGTAATTTGAAGTGCAATCGAGTGTGAAGTGCAAGTGCAGACGAGTAAAACAATGAATCTGTTGATTTTTAGACACGGTCGTGATGAAGATTCATCAGGAATGTGTTTGTGCCAGTTAAAGACATGTGAGAAGGGAATTCAAAGGGTTAGGGTTTGAGAAAACAACACTACAGATAGGGCATGTGAAGGCACACAAATTTGGAGTTACAGAGGTAGAAACAATCAAGGAGAATTTGAAAGAATTAAAATGCTACCCACGAGAGCACCAAGAGCATCCACTAGAGGAAAGCAGAAGAATGAAGTGAAAGTGGAGGTTGAAGAAGCACCCAAAATAAGGTTTTCAGACATGTAATAGCCTAAAGGAGTCATCATGGGATGGGACTGGGAATCCCATGTTAGGAAAAACAAGGTGAGTGACTAAAATCACCGCACCAACAAAAAATTAGACCAGATTGAGGAGTTGGTGATAAAGACAAATTTGAGGACTACAAATGATAAAAAAATTGACAATGATGAAGGGAAGAATACCTTGGTGAAATTCACGGTCTTACAAGTTTATGAGTTTCCTTACTTTGGAAAACCAAAGGGGCTCTATCAATGGTTAATCTCAAGGGTCCACATGGAATTATTCTACTTTGCTGGTAGATGATTGTGACTTACCTCTCCATTCATTGGGTGACTTACAGGGTTGAGGAGCTCAAGAGTTGAAATATCTAGCAACCTTGATGATGAGGTAGGTGTGGAGACCACTATATAAGAGTTGGATTACTAGAAATAAGGGTGTGAAATGCCCATATCCAAGGTAACCAACTCATTTATTAACAAAATTTAATGACCAAGAGAGGTGGGGTGCGGTAAATAAAAAGTGGCTCTACATTGAAAAGAAAATGTTGGAGCGTACTATGTACAACTTATTTGCATTCATATATGAAAATATTATAGAGGAAGTCCACAAGGGAGATAAAATCATTTGGAGCGTTATCCTTCTATCTATTGTATTCGTAGAGATTGGGGTTCCTTACAACATGAGGGATAAGGTATGGTAGTACCTAGAAAAAAGAATTCATTTGCCAAAATATTTTCCAAGTATACATGTGATGCAACTATGAACAACATTTATAAGAAAAGGTTGGAGCTTTGGTACAAATGTCTGTGTAAAGCCTTTAAGTATGAGTGGCACATACCAAAGGAATTACCTATAATATTTGATGGAGAAACATAGTTATCCATCTTCCAATAATTCTACGTTGGGATATTCAAATTAAAAATACATAAATGGAGCCCTTGGTGCAAGCTACCTTATGATTTCACTGCACATTATTTTCAATATTTTTTAACCAGTTTTCAGACACATGCATGATTTGTTTTTATACAAACAAGGTTGATTGTGAATACCACACCCTCTAGAAGACCTATGCATATCTGGGTAAGTCTGCATATATTGAAATCATGATACTAGATGATATCACTATTAATTCTATAACTTTGGTGATTGGGAAGAAAAATGTAGCTAAGGTGTACATTAACCTTAAGCCTAAATTAGTTAACGGGAAGTATATTAAGAATGAGTTCAATATCTCTAAGGAACCAAAGGGGAAAAGTACAGTGGGTACAAAACAGGAGCATGATCCCACTCCTCCCCGAGAAGAAGAATAAGAATGAGTTAATGATGAGGAGGAGTAGGAAGATAGTGGTGTGTTGGAATATGGAGCATGGAAACAACCAACTATGGGAAAAAAGAGGCCGCACAAAATTACTTCTCCTAGGAAAGAAGAAGATGAGGAATTAAGAGTTGAAACTAAAGCCGAGGATACAAATAAAGAAGGAGGCATAGTGGACCAAGGATTATGAATAGTACTAAGGGAAAATAGGATGCAGGGCATTGGTGTGGGACCATCTTAGCTATTGATGAGGTCACTAAGGTTATCACCTGACAAACTGAGCCCATAAGGGAAGACAAAGAGAAGGCACAAGTATGTGCCTAGGAAATAAAGTGAGGAAAATATTTTAGATGAGATGAAACATACCGTGGGGGCAATACTGGTTATTAATGTGGAAAGAAATAAGGATCTTAGAGAAGAAGAAGGCTAGGATGATAGAAGGGAACATGGTAAGCGTGAGGAGGAAGACCCTGTTGACAATTTTTGCACTTGTGCAAAAATGGGCAACTCGAAACTTTGTTACGATGGATAGCCTTGGAGAAGTATACCTAAGCTAAGGGAATTTACATCTGATTATTTTGTTACTGCTGATTTGTGAAAGATATTAAGTGAAATCTATAGCTATGTGTGTTGTTACAGAAACGTAACAAATCACATAGTATGTAATTTCATGAATATCTTCAGTAAAAGAACACAAGCCCTAAAGGACAGTTGTGTTATCTTGATGAAGACACCGGATTACAAAGTACATGACGTGTATAGTTTTGGGACAATAGACATAGTGGTGGTTTTTAAGTAATCAAATTCATGATTATTATCTTGGTGCCAATCAAATTTATTGTCTCTATGTTCATTAGAGTTGTTTCTGTGATTAATGATATTGCATCCATCTACACTATCATAAACAATTACAACTGACTCCTTTCCTACTTCTTATGTCAAGAAAATAATGACAAACAAATGTTGGCAATAATGTCTAAATGTAAGTAACAGGAACAAGTCAAGTTGAAAGGCATAGGCTAGGACAGTCAAACATACATATAAGGAGGGAACATCTCATTCAATGGTTATCCGAGTGGAAGTTACAGGTAATCACTTTAAGATTAGCCCTTATGTTAATTCATTTTATTGAGATATTGAGTTGCCTACATCATTGTACAAATCAAAGGAAAATTGAATACAGAAAGAGATAATCAACACATTATTTAAATTTAATGCTTTACTCATAAGAGATCATAAGTTTTCGCACAAAAGCCGTGGGATATGACTAAGTGCCTCATCATATACATGGAAATGAGAATATTGCATGTGCTAAAGAACAAGAGTAGAGGAGTAAAAAGGAACCCATCATTGCATTTATGTCTTCTATCCCTGCTCCTCATCATCTCCATCTCCATCTAAACTCTTCCATCTTTCACTTCCATCTCCATCTTCTTTAATCTATGAGACAAGAGTAGTATCTATCAAATTCTGAGCTCAGGTGTGCAATGTTATTCCAATACTTAGGTTCTAAAGAAAATACATATTCTAAGTTCAATGTATCTAATGCTACTTAAAGGAATGAAATACAGAAATGCATGACATAGGATGAGAAAGAGATACAGATAGGTTGACAGCAAAGAAAAAATTAGAGTACATAAAGAGAAATGAATGGAAAGAGAAAATCAAAGAAGCTAACGAGGTATTGCGTTAGAAAAGGTAGAATCTGAAGAAGTTTTAAAATAAAAGATGTGGAGATAACACATGAAAGAAGTTGGAAAACAGCTTGCCGAAGAAAAAAAGAAGAAGAAATAAACCACATGGATATAAGAGAGGCCAAAAAGCCTATTTATTTCTAACTTATTTCTGAATTTTGCAGGAACAAGTTACATCATTGAATCAAATCAGTTTAACTAGTTAACAAGAAAGCAGTGACTAAAAGAGAATAAGCATCAGTTTCAGACAATTTGCAGGAAGCGGTCAAGCATTAGAATGGGTCAAAAAAAGACATATTTTACAAATCAAGATTGGGAATATGAATAAGGGAGAAATAGGATTTTGAATTTTTTTTTGCCAGAGTATCCCCTTGTAAAATTGACTTTTGATTTAAAAGAAGATTGCAATATATGTTTTTTAAAGCTACTACATGCTTTCCTAAACTACCTGAGCTTTAAAAGAAATAAAAACAGTCAAGAAAAGTACATGTTTCATCACTTCTAAGTTTATATCATGATCAAATGAAACATACAAGGTATTCCAGATTTTCATCATACTACAACTATCAAAAGTTCCTTTTAATTTCCAAATTCAAGTTTGAATCAAAGAGGAACTACTTCAACAATTTTCAGAAGTTGCAATGAATCAAGTAAAGCTAGCATGGACAGCTTCATTCAAGTAACCTAGATAAGCAAGAGAGATGTTCACAACTTTTTCAGAATGGTTCGAATCATAAGAATCTGAAAAGGAGAAGGATTCTGGAAAAAAAATTGCCAGAGTTTCCCCTTGCAAAATGGAATTTTCCAGAAATATAGAAATGATATTTTAATGCAAATTTTGAACATATAATTGTTACTATGACTTCTGAAAAGGAAAAAGTCATTTCAAAAAAATAGACTAAATATATTTCTTCAATTTTCCAGAAAAGAAGCATTTATTTCATTATTTAAAATGGGATGCAATCATGTTTGCAACAAAGCAAATAGTCATACAACTTCTAGAGGCAAGTCATTATTTTAAATTGAAGAAATAAACTACAAAGCTTGGAAAGTATTCAATACAAAGCATACTTTCTAGAAATGAGTTCAACAAGTCAAGCATGCATCTACAGGAAGGATGGAGTTGAATTCCAATACAAAATTTGACAAGTGCATACAGTCAATGGTTACTACATATCAAGTATACATCACCAATAGAGAAATGTAACGTAACAGATCTACAAAGAAGTATTATCGAGGAACAATGCTAAGAAGTAAGGTTTCTCTCACTACATCCTCAAACAGGGTAAAACAATACAAATCTGCATCTACGAAGAAGGATGGAGTGGACTTCCCAATATAAAAATTTAACAAGTACCAAAGGAACTTCTCTAGTCAAACACACAATACAATAGTTGTATCTAAAGAAAGCAAGTAAACTGCATTTTAGGTACTTTTTCATTACTTTTAGTCTTGCAAATAATCAAGGGTTACAGTTTTCTCACAGCATGAAGAGACATGATATCACAAACTGCCATATGTATCTACAAACATGAAGGGAGTCAACATGATAATGCTACCAGGTATGCATCTATCACAGGAAGAAGAATAAAAAAGAGCTCGTCTATCAGGATGAAGGAATGAAAAGGGTTAATACTTCAAATAGAGCTAAACCAAGTCAAGGGTTTACAAACTGAAATCATCAAAACTCTAGCACAGGAAAAGGGCTTCAACGAATCTTCAAGGTGACTAGTTAGGGCTCGAAGGCTCACTTTAGAAGGGAAAAGACTGAACCCACAAAACACTTTAACTTTTTACAAATATTTTACTTGATATTTCAATGTTTTCGAGTTACAAAAGTAAAACCTCGAGCTCGAAAGGAGTGATAAGAAAATAGTGTAATGAAATTATCGATGCCGGAAGCCAAGTTACGAGGAATGTAATGGCGACAACTTCCCTCTATAGGCTCGTGTTGATCTCATTGACAACTATCAAAATCACAAAATCTAGACACAAAGACCAGAAGCAGAGATTAAATTCATCATTCCACAAAGAAGGATACAAAGTAGAATGAACAGATCTAAACGATCTATTAGATCATACACGAAGGATAATTCGAGCCATAAGATAACCGAACATAAGAAAGGATACCTCTAGAGTTTATAAAAAATGCATGCAATAGTCATAACCGTGGCATTGAAGACCTCTAGATTAAAATGAAGGATCAGATACTTACTAAATCTCCATGTTATTTATCAAGAAATCACAAAACGGGGAAAAAATTTTCTAGGGCTTCGCCCGCAAAATGAAAAATTGAATGAAATGAGTAAGTGCGATTGCCCAAATGTATTAACCTTTCATCGAAACTAGGGTTCAAAACCCTAACTCATGGTTAAAAGGATCACTCATTCATCAAATGCCAAGTGGAGGATCAAATGGCGATCAATGAACATGGGTTTCAAAGTGATAAAGCCCATGTTAACTTCATCGACCGGAATAAATGCTCAGGCCAGAACCTCTAACTCATGGTTAGAAGATAAAAGGTGGTAGAGAAACCGATGGACGAAGATCAGGGACCATTAGGCGCTCGCAAAAACCAAGATAACCAAGCCCAGTTAGGGTTACCACCACCTAAGACCGCAAGGGTCGAGTCATCGTGGAGGGGGCCAGCCCACATGGACAGAGCAATAATAATTTGTCAAGACTTTACAAAGTCTAAAGTATGCATGCCCGACAAAATCAAGCATCATTATACGCCAAAAGTCTCAAAAAGGTAATGTTTGTATTATGTGCCAATGGACCAAGGGTGGCGAATAATATACATGGTGCGCTAGACAAAGGGTGGTCCCATTTTAAACAAATACACATGCTAATGCCTAAGTCCATAATGTGGTAACATCAAACCATACGAATTGAAGGTGGTCCCCATATGGGGTATTAAACCAAAATTTGCAAAGTGTCACTCATGTGACCATCTAGAAAAGTGGAGAAAATCAAAGCATGTATACATTGGAGGGTGGTCCCCATTTCGATTTTATTGTGAAAATATTGCTAAAGGATGCATCCTTTTGCCTACACATAAGCGATGATATTTTGCATGGCTTCACAACAAGACATAACACAGAGAAGATGATGAATTTGCATGTGCAAAGAAAGAAGACTTGCCTAGCAAAGCAATTTGTAATTTTAGAAAACTATTCACCTTTCTTTCTTAAAAATAGAATAGTCAACTTTAGTTTTACTATACTGTATCCAATGTTGATAATGCATATTTTTATCACATGCTTTAGTTTGTATTATTTTTATTCCTATATTTATTTATTAAATAAAGGGTAGAATTAGGATACATGGGGTGAGTACAGCCTTCTAGGCTATTTTTAGGAAGGGGGGTGAACTTTTGCTATATATTGTGTGGCTCTTGCAAAAGCACAAAAGAGGGGGGGGGAATTTTTTTAGAGATTTTTCCAAAAGAATTTTTGATATGAGTACTAAAACAATTTCTGCCAGTTTTTCCCTTTGAGTGTGAATTATTCTGTTCCTTTCCAAGTTATTCTGTAGTCTTGTGTATGTCAATATTTATCTTGTGAATCAATATTCCCTGATTAATCACTTTATAACTGCTACAAAATTTAGCATTTCCTGCTAAATCTTCATTGTGCATGTTAGCTTACCAGTGCTATTGTGAATTCTCCCTCAGTACAAAATTAAGTTTTTTTGCCCTTATATTCCTGCAAAATGTATTAATTGGTTCATGCACCTAACAGAATTCTTCACATATCAGTTATGTATGTCACTAAGTCAAAGTTATCATCTCAAATATTGGTGTATCACCTTAGTATTATCTAAATTTATAAGTTATCTTATGCCCGTAAAATCCCAGAAAATTAGTTTAGTGAACACTAATAAGGTACTGGCCTTTGAACCCTGGAGGGTTCACCTAAACATAGGTATACCCATAGACTTGAGGTGTCCCCATTGTATCTATGTGAGAGAGAGAGAGAGAGAGAGAGAGATTTATTGCAGACTTAGAAAAATTGCTGCCATCTCTCTACCGGGTGCACTTTCAAGAGATAACAGACCCCATGGGAGAAGATGAAGGAAGGGAGAAAAGTTTAGGTAATCCATCAGGAGGGCATGAAGATGCAACAAGTGGAGGTCTGATTTTGGATACATAGATACATGTACCCAAGGAAAGGTGGATTGGTAGAGGTAAAGGAGAATAAATATTGACGATTCTCGACTTAGGGTATGTTAATGATACCTCAAAGATTATTCGTGCCAGGTTTCACAACACCCTTGTGCCTGAAAAATTATATGGATGGAAGTTGATAGATCCTAAGGGGAGCAATATGTGCACAAGGAAGAAGTTGTCTTGGAGGATGTAGACACATATGGAAAAGCTTGAATTCAATGTGAAGGATGAATCATGCATCAGGAGGAAGATGAAGAAGGGGGCCCAAGAAGCACATATAACAGTAAAGCCAACTGAATTCTCTGATGAACATGCAAGTAATGCCTTGACAAAGATGGTGAAAAAAGTGGCACGAAGGAACTTGGATAAAACAGTCACGCTCAGGACATTGCTTGCGGATAAAAATAATATGAAGGAGAAAATTGAGAAATTGACTAAGGTGTGTAGAAGGGATAAGGAACGAAATAAGGATCTTCTAGAATTTTCTATGGGAGGTGAGATTTTAGACGCGCATCTAGAATTTTATGCACAGAAAAATAAAACATATCCATCAGCCTTATGTTTTCTATAAGCTTGCATCCATCTTTTGCTAAAGGAAAATCCGGTTGCACAATGAAAGAGTATAGAATAATTGAATGCCAAGAAGGAAAGAAGTAAGAAGACCATAAGGCGTATAATTGTAGAGTATGACACAATACTCTAGACATTAAAGTATGGATTGAAGAAGGCTGGTTGAGTGTTGGGAATCTGAGAGGATTCATAACATATCCTCAAGACAAGGACATTGTAGGAAGAGAATGAAGTCTTTGCAGCTAAAAAGGATGAAACCCTGTGTCGAGAGGAGACATTAGTTACAGTAGTATAGAAGTATGATGCGCTCAAGGTAGACAGATACCCCACAAATAAAGAATAAAGGATTTGGGAAAATTATTCATGCGAAAGATGGAATTCATGGAGGGCATGATTTCAGGGTTGGCTGGAGTGATAAGGGAATTGAATAATAAGGGTGAAGATATGACCCTGAAAGAGATGAATAAAGTGCTTGGAGATGTCCCTAATAAAGCCAAGAAAGGGCTAGGAGAATGGAACGAATTAGAGACAGATATTAAAAAGGATTACCTTAAACTTCTATTACTAGCTGAAGAGTGAAGTGGGCTAGTTACTTTTATATTCATTCTATTATTTCATTCTTTCCTAGTAAATTCTTTATTCTTCTTTATTATTTTGTATTCTTTTGAGAGATAAGCTGAGAAACCCCATTACCGAAGACAGAAATGTAATTATTGTGGGGTAATGTTGGGTTGATGAAAATTGACTAAGTATTGGGGAGCGTGCAGAGAGTTAAGGCACACGAGTGGGGCACAAAAGCGTGCGCATGGGAAGACTAAAGAGGCACACACCCAAAAGAGTAAATCCCAAGACTTAGGTGATTTTACATGTTACGGGATAAAAATAAGAAAAGCGGTTAGAGTGTGCCCCAAACAAAGATAAAAGCAAGAATATTTCATGGCTAAGCTAGAGCTATTTTGGGACCAATGTGAAAGATCAAAGGTCATGCATGGATCACACTAGTAATAATATTAAAGTAGATTCTAGTTATAGATTAATCTATTATTAACCTCTTTGTAAAGTATGTAGTTGTTAGCGCATGGCTATTTTAGGCATACAATCTATTTTGAGATGTATGGGTGGTGAAGGGAAATTCTACACCTCTATATATGTTAGTTTATCTGCATAGTTTTGAACACCATGACCGTGAACCATGTATTAGAATCCGTATTGTAATGGAGTTATGCTGCTCTAATGTCCTAGCATGCATGAATCTTTGGTGACTATTATGATGTATTCAAATTCTACTATGTAACCTTTTGGTTATTAATGGATAATTGTGGTTGGATTCTTGTAATTGATGTCTTGGATCATGGTACTTGTGTAGTGAATCTGATATTAATTCTTCTATGATCTGCTATGTTTACTTATTACATGTATTTCCTTATGGTTTCTGTAATGATATGTGCTTGAATGTATGTTGGATAATGGTAATCATGAACATGCATGATAACATCTTGACAGACAACACAAAGGAGGGACCTGGTAGGCTTCATGCGCATTAGCTGAACGTTCATATCTATCTAAAGTGCCAACACACCTAGAAATTGAGTATAGAAAATAAGACTACATAACAACCGGTGAATGGGCGAGTTAGAGTCTGCAAAGTGTGTTTTGTGTGCCAGTTGGAGCCATTGAAATGATGAATCAAAGTAGTGAGCCCGAGGCAGAAAACATGAAAGATGTGAAGCTTGAGAAAATAGGTAAGGCACCGAATAGAGACAACCAGAGCTCAAACAAGGAAGCGAACGACGAATACATGAGCTGAGAAGTTTCTTAGAAAACCAAAATCAATGCCAAGAAGTTGTGAAGCAAAGAGGGGATCCCATGGGAATGTTTAAGAGTCATGGAAAGTGGGAAGGAGCTCAGAATCATGTAACGGATGGGTTGAACATGTGAGACCAATAGAGATCCCGGAGAGTCAAACTAGGGGATCCGAGATGTGTGTGAGGTCAGTTTATTTGTTGAGCCAGCGTGTAGTGATGCACGACACAGAGTGACACGAGGAAGAAAGCTCAAGAGGGGACCAACGAAGAAGAACACCAATAGAGTGAGTCTAAATGAGTGGTCAATGACGAGATAACTACAAATTTGATGCAAAGTAGCCAAAGAAAAACGTAGGTTGAAGATAGAAAAAAACAACCTAAATGAAATACAGGTGAGCTGAAAGCTAATGTACAAGCTAAGAAGAGAGGTGAATGGGTGAGCTAGAGGATCTAGCTCGGTTCCAACTTGGTGAGTTGGGGCCAAGTTGGGCCTAAAATAGTCCAACCATAAAAAAAACCTCATAACCAACATTGCCAACACATTTAAAACTCATAAATGGAACTTAAAACAACAATAAACCTCTAGAACACACATACAAGGTTGAGAAAACCCTAGAAACATGAAGAAACCCAAATAATTATTAAAACCTCGAATAAGTGCAAATAGAGCATGGTAGGAATATCCATTATGAAAAATACTCAAAAAACCTGTTTATCACAAATAGAAAGCCGGAGCAATGAAAATCGAAGAGTTGCACGAAAAACACACAACACATTCTCTGATACCATGAAAGAGTGTATGAAAGCATGAAACACAAGGATCATGAGGGAAAATGTGAAAATTGATGAAAGTGTAAATGACAACATGACGAGATCTCAAGAAGAGCGGGCATCAGCCAAAAGTGCATGCAAGATTTGAAAAACAGGAAGAACCTTGTTACGGAAAAAATCTCCACTCTAATCTCATAAATCTAGAGGGGTGTACATATAGAGGGTACTGAGTAACCCCCAGTACATGCAATGATGACCTCTCAAGTAGAGAGGGGGATTTACATTCTTGGAATAGGAAGTAACTCCCATAACTCATATGACACATTGACACGTAAGGGAATATCATAATGAGCCCTAAATGACACGTAAATTTATGATCTCACCTAAGTGAGATGACTCACCTGATGATGTGGTAATGACTCACACTAAAAAATCCCTGAACTAGATCTTATATCCTTAAAAAATCCAAACCTTATAGATTAGAATGCATTAAAAGGTTCCACATAAAAAAACACATTTTTAGACATCCTTTAGACTCTTACATCTCATATCAAAGATTTAGGCTCTACAGTTAATATAACCCCTTCAAACTACAAATTTTACTCCCATTTAGGCCTCTTGTTCTAGTAGCCATGTCTAAATAAAAATCCTAATGTTTAAAAACCAAAAAAATTTCCTAATAAAGTTAAAACACATTTGAGTACCCTTTATCTTATTATGACTCTCCACCAAGTATTATAATTTGTATCTAATAACAACCTCCTCAACTCACTATTCACTTATCAAATTAGGTCACTTCTTGGTTTAAGACTGATTTTTCAAGAGTTTTGAAGTTCTTTTTTATTACTGAGCCTATTAATCACTGTAGAAGTTGGAATACCTCCTATATTCTTCTCTCTACCTTGTTTGGTCCGTAAGTTTCATATTTTCTCCTGACTTCTAAAAGAACATTATTAACACTCAAGAGAAAATTTTACTTAGAACAACCTTCTCATCCCCTATTTTCATTGCATGAATTAATTATATATTATAATACTTTATTATTCATATCAATCCTTCTCTATACCTATCTATGCTTGAACTAAGCTTGCACTCCTTCACACCTTATTCCCTTACTAGAACCCTATTCAACCTATGTAAATAAGGCTCAAGAATAAAAAATATGTTGTTATAGAATTGTTGGGAATTTTCAACAAACTATAATGTCTTCACACCATTTTTGCACTTATTTCATTCTTATTATAACTCTTCTAGGTTGATATGATTCCAGCATATGTCTCTATGTTACTACACAAGTGTTTTAGTTCTCCTTATCTCATAAGACTCCAAGACTAGTTTCCACACATAGTTAGGACCGTGTTTTCATCTTTTTACCCATGTAATATAATAAAATAATCTTGAAAATTAACATACACCCTTAACACCTACAAGTGTCATTTTCCACTAATTTGTAGCTCCTTCCACTAAGTAAAAGTCACTATATATAGGATTTCATCATTTAAGCCCTGAGATAGGGTTTGTACATACTGAGAGTAGGGTATTTGACCTTATTTACCTTTTCTTTCCTCCAAAGTGTTGTTAAGGTTTTTAAAATATTTTATAGGTCTCTAATTATCTTCTCTATAACCCTCCAATCCTTCTTCTTATATTCCAATCTTGATAACTGTGTAATAGCTACAAATCTGTGATCTCTTAGCATTCACATAGACTCTGAACAAGATTGAGCATCTTAAGAGTATTGTAACACTTCCAAGGGTGTATAATTAACAATATTTCTATACTACCTAACTATATAGCCTCTTATATTCCTAGTTTTGATCCCCATAATACCATTTCAATAATTTAAATGTATAGATAATGCAATTTTCTTACCTCATACCCTGATTTTTGTCAATACTCTTATGTAAGCATGCCTATAATTCTAATATTCATCACCTCCAAGCTTAAATTCTTGGGACTCACTCTTAATCATTCAAAAAACATTTCATTCACTTGTTCCTAACATTTTATCAACATACACGACACTATAATATAGTTTTATTCATAGAATCAGTCAAGTTCAAGCATTTCACAATTCACTTTTAATATAAATCTATATTTCATTATCTTTCATACACACTTACATACCTCTTAATCCATCTCTTGGCTCCTTCATGCGTAATTAACCCCTAATATTCCTTATAAAACCTAAATAACTCCATCCATTCAAATTTTCATCCTTATATATGATCATGAATAAGGTGGTTACATAAGGTTTTCTAACTCAACTAGAGTAAAATGTTGACTATAACACATGAAACCCCATGTGAGGGATGTAAGCATGTTTCTTACAAGAGAAGAGGTATTTATTGACCTTTACATCACTTTATTCAACCTAAACTAATACTAATACCCCTAAAATCCACCAAGAAAACTTAAATATTTGATAAGATTGTTTTGGATGGAAAATCCAAAACTTCATTATTACATTTCCAAAGAGGTCCAAATGAATATGAGACATGCTAATGTATACACCAAAATTTGGTTCACTAGCCCTAATTTTGCGTTCGCTCTTCCCTTGGTCATCATTTTGCACACTTTCACCCATGTCCCTATTCAAAATCCCATTTCCTCCTAAATAAAATTTATTTCCCATAGTTTCTATTTTCCTATCTTAATTCTATCTCATCACTTTGATCCCATCCCATCATTAATAGTTTCCATTAGCACATTATTTCATCTCCGCTTATGCACCCTAATTATAATTATTACCCATAATCATATTAGTCATCCCTAAACATATTTATTACATCCTGAAATATCCCATTTATCCATTTTAGAATCACCACCTACTCCCATTTAATATTTCCAACCACCCTTTCCTTTATTAAATGCACTTCCACCCCATCCAACCATTATTTCCCATCCCTATGAAACTCAATATCTCTTCCAACTTGTCAAATTAACTTCTAGCCCAAATCACCACCTAATTGAGCCTCATTTTCAAGTTTTACATCATCCACATAAGTAAGATCAACGACTACTTGCCATCGACGATGACCCTATCAAGCGTGAGCGACCCTATATACACTATCACCCCTTCCCATTTGGATGAAACTCTTGAGATCCAACCTCTAGCGAATTTTTGTAGGTTTCTTTCCTTCTTGTGAGCTATCACCAACATATTGAAGTCACTTTGGAGCATTTTTCTACCATTTTGGGAGATTTAGAGCTTGGAGATTGTTGGAAGACCTCTCTTTTTTTCATCACTTTTTCATTAGCCATTTTCAAGTCCATTCGTCATTTTGGAGCTTTGCAATCACATTAGTTGGCTTTGTTTGCTTCACATAGCTCATTTGGCACCCATCAACCCTAAAAAAGGCTTAAGTCAGCTTTAATTGCCATCGAACCCAATATGCCTCAATTTTTTTCTTTCATCATGTCCCTTTTGTTACCAGTCTCTCTGTCCTTGCAACACCCAGATACCTCAATCTCTGTGTTCTTCCTGACAAACATCCCATGACCTCATTTTTTTGTCACAGTCACTGTCGACTGCCCTTGGTCATCATCAACCTCCTCTACCCCAACTGAATTTTCATATATTTCTCACATCTACTTGTAATATGTGTTTTCTATTCTTCCTGTGTCCCTCTGTCTGAGCTATGACATCTTCAGAATCTAGAAGCCTGTTCCTGATCCACTATTTTTCATCCTTTTGATTTTATCTGTTCTATGATCATTGTCAATTTTTGTGGATATTCGTCGATTGTTCTGGTCACTGTTGACATCTGTATGGATTGCTTTATTTGTCTCAATTTATCATTGCATGTATAAGTTATCTGATATATGTTTTAACATATCTCTGAACATTTCTATTTTGGTTATCTTCTATTTGTTACCTATTCCTTGTTCTTAGTCAATTTTCTAAATAAGTGGGCTAACATCCTTCCTAGGAAATTTTTCACTTGTTGGGGACTGATATTTGGTTAGGAATAGCCCACCATATAAATCTACTAGTCTTTTTTTTGTCTAGTCCATCCTATGTGTTATGTAGGTCATGCAAGTTCAATTACGGAAAGGATTTGTGTGTTCGTCCTTCATCTTCATCATCATCACACATTGGAGGTAGTCTTAAACCCTCCCATATTTTGGATTTTTTTGCTTTCTTGCATACCATTTCATTAACTTGGAACAAGAGTGAAAAACTTGTCAAACATTCTGGCACGCCTGGTGGGACCTACCTATGTCCTTTGTTAAGTTCTTGTTAATTTTCATTTTCTATTTGGTATTCTATTTTCATCAATCCACTACACCAATGCAGGTCATGATAGATTTTTTCCTTGCGTGCTTAGGGGGTTATGCTTGCTATGCTCTAGGAATCGCGTCCATTAAAAACAACTGCCAACCATCCAAAGAGTAAAATATGTTATCCATGTATCTCTTTGAGCCTCTTCTCTTTGTCCCCATTATATAAATAAATAAGATTTGCAAAGTTTCCTCCTTCCTTTGATTGCTTTTTCTCATCGAATATGACATTAGATTTGGATCTAAAAACAAACACAGTTTCATGCTTGCTTGATCACATAGCTTAAGATGAGAGAATGGATCAATCAACCACTTCTAATGACATTCACATCTCTTTCAACCCATCACAACCAAACATCTACACTCACACTAAATTTACTACACATCTAAACACCTCATACTTGGCCTCCCTATCCACAATTGGGATGGTTCATCACCCAATAAGGAAGCCCACCATATGGTGTTTTGGAAATATCCATATCAAGATTAGTCTATTTGTTTACCATTATTGGTATATCGATTAAGACTATCCAATACCTCCTTACCGCTACTTATGCATGGAGTGCGGGGGGTAGGCCCCACTATCCCTCACAGACCACATACCAATAGTTATCACATATTTGTTCAATCGCATGACTCTATCTGGGTATCGTCGAGGACTCCATTCCACAAATCTACCGGAAACCATCCTGATAGATAAACCCACTTCTTTAGGTTCAACTTTATAGCCTCTATGCACTTTTTACACTTCTATAAATAAATTGAGAGTAATCAAAAATCCTATTGCTTGACTTTCTTGTTATATTATTCAGTAGGGCCATGAATGCAGATTTCATTAGCTCAAAATGAACATGTCCCCTTATGAATCTGTTATCACGGTTCCCCAAACCCAAAAATCCATGTAATTAGTGGTTCCTCTTCCCACCTAACATACCACATACTCAATACAATCTTTCACAACAAATGTCGACACTCCTCCATTCATATTCCTCTACACCTTTGGTCTACCATTATCTTAAAAACTCCCAACCCATTGTATTCTATGATTCCTCCAACATGAGCCTCCATCCATGGTTCAAACCAATACCCACTGTTGAAACTTCGATGCCTGTTTGTAACTATCACCATGTCCATCCCAATGTTTCTAGACTCACAACGTCCTTCTACCACTTCATATTAGGAGCATTTAGACCTAACCCACTATCCACTCTGTAGCATGCTTTAGGAATACAGTTTATAATTAACTCCTTGATGCTAACATCCGTAAATTCTCTATGACTACTTAGCTCGTAAATCCACCAATATCCCCATTGATGGACCCCCTCTTCAACAACTCTATGTTTATCCCTCGCATTCTGAATCCATTGAAGTTCTTACTTCTTGACTTGTCATCTTCTTCCCTAGGGCCATGAATGAGTTAGTGTCAGCCCAAAACAGCCCAATTATGCCCTACATTATCAATTTTAATAAAAAACTAATCCATCTACTTCCTACAATCCAAAACAACATCAATTAGGTCCCCATCCTCATACATCAAATGATCCTATCCATGCCTTGTTGAGTAAAATGTCTAACTTAGAGGCCACTACCTTGGGCCCCAAAAGTACATTCACCTATGATAAAATATTTAATGAACCCATCAATCCATATGTGCTTGTTAATCCATATCCTCAATATTGGGAGAATTTGAAATTCTCTAATTTTAATAGCAAATAAGATCCCTGAAAACATCTTCGTGACTTTAGGAACTAGTGCTACCTTATTGTGTATGATCAAGATCTTATGCTTCATACCTTTCCATTTCATTGGCTAGGACCACTCTAGATTGGTACAATGGAATCCCTCAACATTCCCTCTTTTTCTTCACACAATTTACTCAAATTTTCCTAAAACACTTCTCCATAAACATTGTACATAAGATAACCATCACTCACATTTATGCCATCAAACAATTTGAGGAAGTATCAATGTCAATTTTTTCACTAGATGGCGTGGGATTATTAACCAACCATCCTTCTCACTACCTCAAACTAAATTGATTGAGATATTTTCTATATCATGCACCAAGCACATTTCATCTACCCTTAAAATTCATTCCTTCCAAACCTTTGAGGGAGCTTTTGCTATGGCTCGCAAGTTTGAACTACGTTCCTTTGAGTAAGGCCATGCTAAAGTTTTCTCTAATAAATTTTCTCTAGATTGAACTACATCTACATTGACATCCACATCTACACCTATATTTACATCCACATCTATACCCACATATATACCCTTATCTACACCCACATATACATCCACATCCATATATACATCATCTCTACCGAAAAACCATCTCCCCTCAATCCTGTCACAAGTAATGTGTCAATTGCATCCTTACCTCCAACAAATACAATAACTCCTATATCAACGTCGCCAAATTATTCAAAATCCACAAACGCTTCTAATTTTACCAATGGTTCTACTCAAGAATCATCCCCATCCTTAACCATCACATCCATAACACAACCCATGTCCAAACCATCTGATCCCACTTCTAAAGAGGAATCCACTGTTGAAATCATTGTTATCCATGCCAAAGGTAAAAATTCACAACAAACATCTAAGATGCTTGAAACCCCCATCCAAAGATACATTTTTCATCCATGTAAGAAATTAGAGATTCCTCCTCTAAAGCCCCATGAATCCAAACAACCTAATATCCAGCCATCCATCTTAGGACCTCGACCATCCATTTTAGGACCGTGTCCTTCATCTAAGTCTCCCATCACCACCAAATCAAAACCAAAATCATCTACTCCTATTTCCAAATCCAAATCCTATTCTAAGGTCCCTACAAAATCCCATAATAATAAGGCACCTCTTTTTCCTTCACCTTCACTTCCTAAATCAAATCAATCCAAAATCTATGAGAATTCATCTCCCAAAACCCTTGTTGGGTCTTACTATGAAATTCTCCATTTCCTTATCCAAGCATCCATGATTACTCATCCCCTCATCAATTCCTCTAACTCATGTGGGTGGAAGAACATGTGGTTTGAATACAACACAGTTTGTGCCTATCATTGTGTCCTTGGGCATGACATAGATCACTATAAGGCTCTCCAACTAACTATCAACAACCTCGCACAAGAGGGTGATATTCTCATTAAATAAGACCACCCCCTTTTATCAACTAGCTCATCTACACTTAAACACAACCCCTAAACCAAATCCAAAACTTCAAAATCATTTTAATTTGGCCCTCCATACACACCTTTAGTCACAATCCCACCACCAAATTATACCCCTTCTAAAGAGGGTCCCCCTCTTTACATTAATGTTATTCATGTTATCACTCGCTCTCGCCCCATGACTATCAACCATCCACCCAAAAAAATGAGATTTATCATTGTTGCTCCTCATAATGAACCTATTTTATCTCCCTCTTCATCCAAGGATAATGTATCTTTTTATCCTCTCTATGAGTCAAAATGCCTATTGCGATAGAAAAAAGCATCATTAAACAACTACATTAGGATCTCATCAAAATGTCCCCTTATGAGTTTATCCAAATCTCCTCTCACCATCGACAAAATCTCATCAAAGCTTTACAATTCATCCATATCAAAACCGATAAACCCCAACATTTGGCAACCTTCATTGTAGTTCTTACAGCTTCTGCCACTATTTACTTTAATGATTCTATGATCCTCAAACTTCTACCCAAAGCTTATGACCTTGCCTTCTTTATCACCATTCATATCAATGACACCTTCATCAAACAATCCATGATTGATAACAATGCTTGCATTAACATTATTTCTTCCCACACATTCAATAAACTCAAGCTTACTGAAATTATTGTCACCCAATCACCTACGGTCCTTCAATCCTTTAATGACACTGTTTCCCCTATATTGGGAACCCACCCTTCATTTTTGTCTTAAGTATGAACATGAGGGGAAAATACACACACTTCCCACTAATCTTCCTCCTTTCAAAGCATGTCATATGACCTACAAACCAAACGACATACTCATCCCAAAGAAAGACTCATATTTGGAAGCTTCCACTAGATCTTCTGTACCTACATCTAAGTTTCCCAACGACGAATCCTTTGACACTATGATGTAATGTCTCTAACTGGAGGAGTATCAAATCCTTTCTCTTAATGCTATCCTCACAGTCAATTAATTTGGTATACCTAAAAAATATCCCATGTATTAATCTATCATCAGGGATATTATTTCCTTTGGTCCTCCTTACTTGAAAACCAATATTAATTATGGTGGCACTAATCACTCTTCTTCCCACGCCAATAATTGAGCCTATACCAAGCCATACACCAATGGATTTGATTTCCTTTACAAGTATTTTTCCTATACCTATCTCCACCATTGTTCATGTAAGGAATTTTATCTGGGATGTTATAAACAAGGTATACATGATCTTGTCCTTTATCAATCCCACAAACTTGACAAGAAGTTTAGATTGGGATTCAGAGATCACCCCACTGAATCTCTTTCACACACTTCTTATAAATACCCCATGAACATGTATCCATCATCCCCTTCCTCATCTAATGACCCCATGGACACGGATGACACCATATCCTTTCTCCCTAACTATTTTCTTAATCTCTACGATCACTCTTGGACTGGTCACCTATTAAGTTGAAGGTGAAACTAGGTCCCTTCCTCTTGAAATCCCCTACCATTGACATTATTAAATGTCATGATCATGACTCTATCCTTTCCTATATGGGGGAATAATATTATCATCAGCATAAGGCCTTACCTCTTGACACATCCACCCTTCTTAACGAATCCACCATTGATATCAACATAGGGACTTCACAAGAGCCCCACATCGTCAAATTTCGCCAATATCTTGGTCCATGAGAGCTAGAATCCTTCAATGCTTTCCTCTCTAAGCATAATTAGGCCTTATCATGGTCATACGCCAACATGCCAAGCCTCTATCCTAGTATCATCATCCACAATATCATCACCATCCCTAATGTCAAGATAGTTAAGTAGAAGCTATGTTGTACGTAACCTCACATATCCCTCCTTATTAAAGAACAATTGCAATATATTATTTCAGCCAACTTCATCCAACCCATAGATTATCATCAATGGGTTTCTAACATTGTGCACATTGCTAAATCCTCTGGGAAGCTTTGCATCTGCAACAATTTTTGAGACTTAAATATAACTTGTCACAAGGATGAATTTCCCCTTCCTGACATCAACCAACTTGTTGACCTAATGGCTGACCACGAAATGCTTTCTCTTATGGATGATTTTCCTAGTTACAATCAAATCCTTATCACACCAAAAGATCAACATAATAAATCCTTCATCACCCCTTGGGGAACCTTCTGTTACCGTGTTATGTCCTTTGGTTTGAAAAACACAAGGGCCACCTATAAACATGCCATGATTTATATCTTCCATGATCTCATCCAAAAAACTGTAGAGGATTATGTCAAAAACCTCTTGGGTAAATCCAAACATCTACATGACCATATTATTTTCCTTGAAATCCTCTTCATGTTCCTTATCCAATAATTACTTCACCTCAATCCCGCAAGTGCATGTTTTGAGTCCTAACTAGAAATATCCTTGGCTTCATACTTTCCATTAAGGGTATTGAAGTTGACCCCACCAAGATCAAGGCCATCCTTGAGACACCTCCTCCTATCACTCTAAAGAAAAATTTAGGTCTCTAAGGACAAATTCAATTAATTGGCCACTTCATCTCACATATTTCTGATTGTTTCCAACCTTTTCATCATCTCCTCTGAAAATACAACCACTTTTAGTAGGATAACAATTACAAAAAATATTTTTATGAGCTTAAGCAATATCTTCTATCGCCACCTGTGCTCACACCTCCACATGAGGGGGAGACATTCTATCTCTACATCTTTGCCACCAACCATACTCTAGGTGCCATATTTGCACACTGTGATGATCATGGTAGGGAACAAGCTGTCTATTATACTAGCCACACTTTTCATGATTATGAAACCCATTACACCAAAGCCGAAAAGTTGTGTTGTGCTCTCTACTTAGTAACTTGCAAGCTTATCCACTACCTCCTCAATCACAAGACATACATCATCACAAGATTTAACCCACTTAAAACCATGCATTCCAAACCCTATCACAATGATCACATCACTCGATGGATTATGCTCATGACTGAGTTTGACCTAAATTTCATATCTCAAAAATCCATCAAGGGCCAGGCTATCACTAATAAACTCGTTGAAGCCTCTTTTCATGATAATCAACTCCCGTACAAGATTTTTTTTGAATAATCCATCAACACAATTGATCATGAGTATTCTCCCCTTAAAATGATACTATAATTTGACAGTTCTAAGTTTTGGCAAGGGGGAGGTGCCGATGTCATCATCATTCCTCCTTAGGGGGACTCCTATCCATGTTGCCTACAAGCTCAACTTTGAATGGACTAATAACATGGTTGAGTATGAGGCCCTTATCTTAGGCATCCAAACCACTATCATGCTAGGTGTCCAAATCCTTGACTTCTATGGTGATTCCCAACTTATCATCAATAAAATCAAGTTAGTTTATCAATGTAAAATTGAAGTCATCCAAAAATACAAGGAAATCATTGATTTTATCCTTGAATCCTTCAATCAATACACTATCCAAACTATTCCTCATTTATCTAACTGCTTCGATGAAACCATGAAATCCATTGGATCACTCATCCCTTTGACAATGAAATAATCCAAACTCTTCATTATTGTACATCACATTCATCAACCATCACATACCAGTGTGCTTCCTCCTACCAATCTCATCAAAACCAATCAATCTGATCTATAGTATACCCAATTATTCAATTACCTCTATCAATCCAAAATTCCCTCTGACCTATCCAAAAATGATAGAAGATCATTCCTTCAACACACCAACTGCTATGTTATCTTTGGCGTAATCCTCTATAAATGTGGGTTTGACAGTATTTACTATGATGCCTTAAAATCCATGAATCTATCTGAGCTAGACAACAAGTCCACAATGGAATATGTGGTGGACACTTTAGTAGTTTTTCCATTATCAAGTGAATTATTTGGATGGGATAATATTGGCCCAACCTTAATCAAGAATTCTGTGAATATGTTAAGAAGTGTGTCAAGTGCCAACAACATTCCAATCTCATCCATATCCCTAGCCAGGATTTGGAACTGGCTCAAGATCTATGACGTTTATCACAATGACGAATCAACCTCATTGGTCTCATTAATCTACGTTCTTCTCAATGTCATCATTCCATCTTCACCATTATAGAATATTTCACTAAATGGGTGGAATTCATCCCACTCACGTCAACAAAAGTTAACAAAATCGTCAATTTTTTCTATCAAAACATCGTTTATTGGTTTGGAATTCCTCATAAAATCATCATAGATAATAAAAAGTCCTTAAAACAAAGAACTTAAGAAGCTTTGCGAAACCTTTCAATATCAAAGTTTATATTTTCTTCTCCACACTGTCCATAAGCTAACAGCCAAGCTGAAGTCTACTAACAAGACTCTCCATAATATCCTTATCCAAAACTATTCAATAAGGCAAGTTAAGATTGGACATCTTCATATCCCCTTCGACTTTTTGGGATTATTAGAACTAGCATCTATACTCCTTGAAAGGTGCACTACTCCCTCTTTATCTTGTATATGGATTTGAATACATCCTCCTTGCTTGAAGTTGAAATCCCATCTTTGTGTGTTTCTCTTCATGACTTTCATCTCTTATGAGGACTATCGCCTAGAACATCTAGCACAACTTGAACTGTTAGACAAATGTTACTTAATTTCCCTCCAATATCTTCACATATATTAAGAACATATGAAACATGCCGACAAAAAAAACATATCAAATAATATGAGATTTAGCATTGGTGACCTTGTCTTAAAAGAGAATTAGAATGTCACTACTCTGAAAAGGAGCCAAGGTGGGAAGTTTGCTACAAACAAGATTGGACCATACATTATCAATCATAAGTATGGGTTTAGTGGCCTATCGCATAGCTTCTCTCGATGGTAAACCTAAAAATGGAACCTCTCAATACATTGCACTTGTGTCCTTTCTATTATCTAACACACCTACTAAAATGACCTTAGTCACATTTACAATATCATTCCCATGAGTATCCTTCCCCATGTTTTCCATTGTAATGATTTGGAATCATGTGGTCTTCCATCATTGTCCTATATGTGGCCTTGAATATGGGCACCATGGACCCTTCTCATAACATATTCCTTCATGGATAAGTTCCTTCCTTTCTAGGTGGGAACCCCGACAATAATTACATTCATCTCCTTCTTATCTACTTACTGGAATCATGATAAGGGTTCACAAGTGTAGCCTTTACACATTACTATCCCCTCCCCAGGTGGTCTACCAAGATATCTTCGGCTCTATCATAAAATCAAAAATTATAGATGCTCATACGGATTGTTCCCTTGGATGAAAAATGTCATATCAAAACTTTGCATTATCCATAAATACAGACTACTACCTTGAACAGGACAACTGTTCATCTTGAATAAATTAAATGTTATTATAAAGTATAGACTGATCCCTTAACAGGACAACTATCGTGCATCTTATCCTACCATCTAAAATCTAAAGTCCAAAAAGTCAAAGTGAGAAATCCATAATTATATATCACTCCCTCAAAGGATGAACTACTTTACTATATCATGGTAGTAAAGGCTTCTTCCTATCGACCAACCTTCAAAATATCAAAAGCAAAACATACATCCATCCAAAATTACGCATCTTACGAAATAATTCGTGCATCGATAAACTTTCCCATCGAAAGTAAACTTTCCCGCATTGATCAGTTTGTGTTATAATATTTCTATGAGATCGGGGCATACACCTAGGACAACCACCTAAGGAGAGAACATTTTACCCCATGTAAGTTGTACCTAAACCCCTTTTCGTGTTTACAACAAGTATATAAGCATACCTTTCATCTTCCCCTCGTGATCTTATATGTGACTAACTATCGTCAATTGTGTGTTCATACTTGCTATGTGGCTGCAAGTGTATGGCTTTGGTCTATGTTCCTTATCATGTTTCTACCCTATAATTCAGTCCCAAAGCATTTATCCTACATACACTCCTTACTATGATGAAAGTGTACTTCCTATATTTGGATCACCATAACAAGGTTGTGTTATGTTCATACCTTTCAATCTAACCATTTTTGTTATCCAATTGTATCACACTCATCCACATTGAACACAATTTTCCATTCTGATCTATGTTATAATCTACCACATTTATGTTTGCACTGTGTATCCAATGTCTAAATCTAAATGAAATTCACATCTCCACTGTATCCTAAATCTATGATTATCTTCATCACATCATCTCCATATACACATTCATAATCTAATCAATAATCACCTAACCATGATCCATGTACCTTCTCTACCCATGAGCCCATATCACATCAACATATCACAAAAAATTTATACATCTAATTTATGTATTTAAAATCAAAAAAATCTTCTCATATCTATATCGTCCATCTAAACATAGTTCATAACAACTTTCCATATCATATCCAATCCAATTAACACTTTTATGTCTATACCAAATGAAAATTTTAATCTATTTATCACATCTTCTTGAAATTTGTGTTTTCTCTACTTCCTGTGTCTTTGTGCCTGAGCCGGGACATCTTCAGAATCTAGAAGCTTGTTCCAGATTTTTTTCTTTCATCCTTTTTATTTTCTCTATTTCTCTAAGTGCCATCGATAACTATGGATCATTGTTGAATATTTTGGTCACCGTTAACCTATTTCGGTCTTACATTCTTAGTCTTAATTTATCATTGTATGCATTACCCAATACTTATTTTGGCATATCTTTGAACATTTATGTTCTGGTTATCTTCTGTATGTTACCTATTCCTTATTTTCAATCAATTTTCTAAACAATTGAGCTGACATCCTTCCTAAGAAGTTCATCACTTCTCGGGACTGGGTTTGGTTAGGCATCCCACCATACAAATATACTAATAATCTTGCATAGCTATCATTTGTGTTTTGCAAGTCATCAAGCTCGATGTAGAAAGAATTTGTGTTCCCATTTTCCATCACCATCACTATAAAAAACTAGAAGTAGCCTTAAACCATCCCATCTTTTGAGTTTCTTGTTTTTTAGCATGTTATTTCATTAAATTGGAATAAGAGAAGAAAAATTTTCAAACATTCTGGCACGCCCAGTAGGACTCACCTATTCCTTTGGTAAGTTATTTATTCATTTTCAATTCCTATTGTATATTTTATTTTCCTCTTTCCACTAACTCTACAAGTCGAGGTTCTTCACTTGTCTACTTAGTAGTTCGCTTGCTTGCTCAAATATGCATATGTAATTTGTAAAAAGGAAAAGTGTATCTAGGTATTCCTCTTTTCATTTTTTGTTTTTACGTTTCTTACATCATTCTTCCCTTCCTTTGCTTGCTTGTATTCATTGAACATCATATTTGTGTTTGGATCTAAAAGGAACTTTTTTTTTTCATATTTTCTTGTTCACATTACTTAATTAGGCATAAAAATTTACATTCACATTTTCATCACACATAACCAAACCACACACACAATCTACACATCTAAATTTTTTTCTACCTAGGTGGAGTTATTGGGATTTCATAACCCAATAAGGAAGCCACCACGGTGTTCTAGTTGTGTAATAATTTTTTTTAACTATTGGTATATAGGCTAAGTTCCAAACACCCTTATCGCTGCGGTGTGTGAAGTGTAGGGGTAGGCCACCCACCTTTATATACACCTAGGACATCCATCTAAGGTGAAACTATTTCCCCTATACAAACTACACATAAACCCCTCGCCATGTCTATATTGGGTATATAAGAGCACCTTCCATCTTCCCCTTATGATCTTACATATGAATAACTATCGTTAGTTGTGTGTTAACACCATCATATGGTTGTAAGTGTATTTATTTGTTCGTGTTTCTTATCACGTTTTACCTCCAATCTTGTTCCAAAGAATCTATCCTATGTGCACTCCTTACTATGATGAAAATGTACTTCCTATATTTGGATCACCCTATTAAGGTCATGTTCTATTCATAACTTTCAATATAAAAATTCTTGTTATCCCATTGTATTACAATCACCCACATTGAACATGGATTTCCATTTTGGACTATGTTCTAATCTATCACATCTACATTTGGACATCACATCCAATATCTAAATGTAAATGAAATCCACATCTCTATTGTATCCTAAATCTACACCTATCTCCATCACATCATCTCTATATACACATTCATAATCTAATCAAAATAACCTAACCATGATCCATGTACCTGCTATACCCATGAGCCCATATCACATCAAAACATCACATCTAATTTATACATACAAAATTGAAAAATATACTCATATCTATTTCGTACATATAAAAATAGTTCATAAAAACATCTCATCTCATATTTAATCTAGTTAAAAACATCTACGTCTAGTAGAAGGAATGATAACTAGATCATAACAAGCCAAGAACTCATATGCTAATCAAACACCATGATCAATAAGATGAAAGTAATTCACCAACATAAATTTACATAAAACTTTGTAAATAAATGAGCAACAATATCATATATTATTATGGAACTCAATAAATTACAATGAGAATGGGCCTTGCTTATATAGGAAAGGAATTAAAATCTAAGAACCAGTCAAGGTCGTAGATCAAGCCATAAATCAAGGAAATAACTAGTCATTAAAGAACTAGTCAAGACCATAGATTTAGGAAAGAACTAGACATCAAGGATCTAGTCAATACTATAGACCAAGAAAATAACCAGTCAATACCATAGATCAAGGAAAGAACTATACCTAACAACTATATAATATCCCCCTAATATCTAAATAAATAAAAAGAAATATCCACACACATAAGTGGGTAAGGATAAATACAATAAAGGTAAATAAAGTACCTAGGTGAACATGAGCTAAGGTAAATACCTACTCTAACACCCCCTCTCAAGTGAAGCTAGGGGCCAAAATAGAAGTGGCATGTCCACAGTATGAGTCCTGACAACTAGGCCTGATGAGGTACTCATGTACAATATATCCATGAAGAAATCTCGAACCAAAATAAGAAAAGAATCCTGCTAGAAGGAAAGAGAAAGAAGAAGAAGAAGGAAGATGTTCTCATGAACACCCCCTAAGAAAAAATTCTGAAACCCCAATCATTCCATGAAGATCTGATACCATAAAAGGAATGATAGCCAGATTGTACCAAGCTAAGAACTCAAATGCTAATCAAACACTATGATCAATAAGATGAAAGCAATTCACCAAAATAACTTTACATAAACCTTTGCAAATAAATGAGCAAAAATATCATATGTTATTATGGAAATCAATGAATTACAAGAGAATGGGCCTTGCTTATATAGGCAAGGAATAACAATCTAAGAACCAATCAAGGTCATAGATCAAGCCATAACTCAAGGAAAGAACTAGTCATCAAATAACTAATCAAGACCATAGATTTAGGAAAGAAATATACCTAACAACGAGATAATATCCCCATAATATGTAAATAAATGAAAAGAAATATCCACACACATAAGTGGGTGAGGATAAATACAATAAAGGTAAATAAAGTACTGAGGTGAACATGAGCTAAGGTAAATACCTACTCTAACATATAGACCAAATCAACACGATATATGATCTAAATACGTCAGATTGTAAATCCATCACATAATTTTCATACCTAGTCTAACATCTAAATCCATCACATCAATTCCACATATAATCCAATAAACACATCATCTTTGTATAAAATAATCAATACATCACATCAATACCTAAATCAACATATATATCCAATAAATCATTTTCACATCCATAAACTACTCAACATAGCATAATAATTATCCATTTCACATAAAAACATAAAATTAACACATACATCTAATCTGATCATCCACATATCACAATACATATGAGACATATCAAAATCATATATATACACATATCATCCAAATGTTTTTACATCAGTGATATGCCTCAACTGGGCTCTATCTACATCAAGATCTATACATATACAATATTCACCCACTAAGTAGTGAACACAAAATCCAAGATTATGTCTCCCAAGATAGGATTCTATACTCCTACATGTCCTCCTCTCTGTCCACCATCCATACCCAAATTGCATAACACACTATTCCTTTCCTTACATATCTTATTTTGATATTTTTTCGTATCTACCTATTTTGTAGCACATCCTTCCTCATATCTAGAATCCCACTCTATAGAAATCTTCGTGTTCCCTCTCGGGGCACCATATCTCACCTTAAGACCACCTTTGTGGCCATTTTCCCCTTTCCACCAGGAAACATAATTTCTCACTTCCTTGTATTTGAAGGACATCACATACCCTTTTTCCCAGCTTTCTTTCTTGACATTCTGTCAGACCATACTTGCATGTTTGCACATACTTTTGATGTCTTCCTTTGAACCATTGGTCTCATGGCTTGCACATCTATATGAGTAGATTCCCATTGGATTCCCTCCATACTACAATAATCTTTTCTGACTCATGGGTCTGTAGGAAAATAACGTCACCTCCGTTGAGTATGTGTTATGTTCCTTACCGATGTGTTTCCAAGCTTAGTACCATATTTATTTTAGTTTATCCAATCCTTCTTACAATGATCATATCACTCTCCACTTGGGGAATATTTTCTCATCTTTCTAACATATCCTCCCTTCCTCCATCTATATTTTTCAACCTCGTAATCAATTTTCTTTATGTCATCGATCCCTACTTTGAGGGAGATCACCTCAATCATCTTCTATCACGTCTAGTTTTTATCTTGCGACTTGATTAACACAAAAAAATTGAAAAAATGAGTAAATGTAGACACCAAAAATTGGTTCATTAGCCCCCCATTTTGCATTCGCTCACCCCTTCATCGTCATTGTTCACACTCACACCCATGTCCTTATTCAAAATCCCATTTTCCTCCTAAATGAGATTTATTTCCCTTAGTTTCTATTTTCCTATCTTAATTCTATCTCATCACTTTGATACCATCCCATCATTAATAGTTTCCATTATCACATTATTTCATCTCCCCTTATGTACCCTAACTACACTTATCATCATAATCATATTAGTCATCCCTAACCATATTTATTACATCCCAAAATTTACAATTTATCCTTTCTAGACTCACCACATACCCCCATTTAATATTTCCAACTACCCTTTCCTTTATTAAATGCACTTCCACCCCATCCAACCACTATTTACCATCCCCATGCAACTCAATATCTCTTACAACTCACCAAATTAACTTCTAGTCAAAATCACCACCTAATTGGGCATCATCTCTTAAGTTTTACATCATACACATAAGAAATATCAATGGCTCCTTGCAATCGACGATGACCCTATATATACACCACAACCCCCTTCCTAGATGAATAAAACTCTTGAGGTATGACCTCTAGCAATTTTTTTTACAGATTTCTTACCTTCTTGTGAGTTCCTACCAACCTCTTAAATCCACTTTGGAGTCTTTGTGTACTATTTTGGAAGATTTAGAGCTTGGAGATTGTTGGAATACCTCTCTTATTTTCATCAATTCTTCATTAAACATTTGCAAGCCCATTCTTCATTTTATATCTTTGCAATAACATCTCTTGGATTTATTTGCTTCACATAGCTCATTTGGCACCCATCAACCCTCACCAAGGCCTAAGTCAACCGTAGGCATTGTTGATTGTTCCTAGTCATCGTCAACCCAATCTGACTCAGTTGTTTTCCTATATCATGTCCCTTTTACTATCAGTTTCTCTGTCCCTGCAACACCCATATACCTCAATCTCTGTGCTCTTCCTAATAGACACCTCACTATTTTGTCACAATCACCATTGACTACCTATAGTCATTGTCGAACTCGTCTACCCCAACTACATTTTCATCTATTTATAACATATACCTATAATATGTGTTTTCTCTACTTCTTATGTACCTGTGCTTGATCCAGGACATCTTCAAATTCCATAATCATGTTCCAGATATGCTATTTTCATCCTTTTGATTTTCTCTATTCTCTGATCATTGTCGATTAATGTGGATTGCCATCAACTATTCTGGTCATTGTCAACCTATGTCTAGCTTGTATTATTTTTATTAAACTAAACTAATTATTGACCTTTATATCACTTTATTCAACCTAAACTAATACTAATACCCCTAAAATCCACTAATAAAATTCAAATATTTGATAAGAGAATTTTAGAGGGAAACTACAAAACTTCATTACATTTCCAAAGATGTCCAAATGGATACGAGACATGCTAAGACACCTAAAATGGACCTCCAAACCCTAAATCATGCCAAAATTAATTGAAAGACAAAATTTTCCTTTGTACAAGATGATGCTCTAGCATCACTCCATCTCATCTTCATCATCCAATTTAACCTCTCTGTTAAGAGACCACATGACATAAAAAAAAGATCAACATTGTCTTTGGAGATGTGGATGTCCAAGACCTTTAGTTGGCACTCTTGCATTGTGTATATACCATGTTTTCACTTATTTTTATCATTTTTTTTCTTTGATGCTTATATTATTAAAATATATGAAAATATGATTGAAGTAATCCCCAACATTTTTAAATACAATAAAAATATGGCAAGTTTCAAGTTGGAAAATATTAAGGTAGATTTAATTTAAAAAAAAATTGCACTAAATAAATTATTTGGAAATGGTAAGAAAATATTACATGTGGCTCATAAGTGACTTAGTAGAATAAAATAGAGGTTTTATTATGTTCTCTCCAATATATATTACCTAAACGAAAAATTATCCTCCTTCAATCTTGTTCCTCACCATGAATCTTCTTGTGTCTATCATTTCACCTTGAATGATTAAAATTTAACTTTTTTATGCCTCCCTATAATATTCTCTAGTGTACTTCCCAAGTGTGATTAATAGTTACAATGAAGAATTAGACATACCTTTTCCTTCATAGTATACTGAAGTGGAATATGTTAGCTTGACATGAAATCATTTTCCATGTAAGATTGGGACATCAAAAAACATCATTTTATTTATTGTAAAATAATACTGAAAGAAATTAAATTTTATTTTATTTTTTCTTCAAAGTTTTTTGGGCGTGTAGGTCAACATCACAAGTAATGCATTATAGTGAGTAAATTTATTACAATATTTTGCAGATGAGATATGATGTTTGAAATTTCACAATATTGAATTTATACTATTTTAGAGACTAAAGAATTAAGAGCTTCATGATATATATGGATGGAAAAAAATAGTAAACAATCTCCACATGTTAGAAATATTAGATGACAAAGATAAAAAAATTAAAATGCGGGAAGTGTATTAAGGTTGGAAATTTCCTTCTTTATAATATCCATTCTTCTCCAATAGAGGAAAGATGGATATGATGGCCTTTCTATAGTTTATAGGGGGTTGGTTATTTCCAACATAGGTAGAACAGGGAAAAATTTAGTATACTAAGTGTTATACCTTACTGTAGTTTTATAAAACAACTATTCATGAGAGGTGAGAAATTTATTAAAAAAACATGACATATATCTAGAAGATATGATTAAAATATTCTCCATATCAAAGAGAAACACATGAGAGAATCATTTGGGGGTGATACATGAATATTTTGAAATAAGAATTGAGTCAACACAATCAAACGTAATACCAAGCTTAAGAATAAAATTGTACTACATATTTTTAGACATATGGAGGGGTCACTTGGTCATCTCTTTTAAGTTATTTTTCAGTTATAGGGGGCCAAAAATTGGCCCTTAAAGACTAAAATAAATGTTTTTTTGTCAAAATGTGTGGGAAATAGGTTTTTTTTTTGGTGTCAAAGTTTTTGATTTTATGACATTTAATTTTTTAGACAAGAGGAAAACATAAATGAAAATTTGGAATGAAAAATTCCGGGAATTAAATATGTGTATATCACACACCTCTTCGAGATTGTTCTTGCCCAAATAATATCATCTATTTTTTTTCTACTATATAGTTTTAATCTCACCCATATTATTTGAACATACGTGTAATTTTTTTTAATGAGGCCAAAAATTAAAGTTGCACTTCAATAGGTTTGAGGTTCGAAACGAAAAATACAATGATAGCTTCGTACCTTGTAATTAGCAAGGATAATTGATACCATGCTGACCATATGAGTGATAAGTAGATTTTATTTGGTAATTAAATTTTTTAGACTTATAATCTATATGATTTATTTTGTTCTTGAGTGTAAATTGCTCTTTGATTTATAAATAAGGATTATTACTAATAAAACCATCAAATTATATAGTGTAGTGTCTTGAAAGCTCCATTTTGTCACAACATGGACGTATGATAACAAATGTGAAATTAACAAAAAAACACACACTAGCTACATCTGGTGAAACAAGATCAATGCTCTGAAATATAGAGAAGAAAGTATAGGTTATCTATGTTGGAAGCACAATAGACTAGGGGATTGAATCTGTTGGTGCTAGGTTTTAACCTCACCCCTTTCGGACCAGTTAGTATTTTCAGTCTGCGTGGTTTAAGTCTAATCTCTGTCTTCCTGTGTGGATGCATGGCGTTTTATCTATATTAGGTTGTGTTGTCGTTACACTTCCTTTTCTATGAGTCATGAATCACGTTGAGCTTTGTGTCATTGTTGCTGGTTTCTCTGTTCCGTGCAGTCCTTATTTGTAATTTGGGAGTGAATGTTGGAGGTTTCCCCCTTATTTTTATTTTTCCACGGATCATGTTTTCCCTGTCAAAATTTTATCCCAAATGCCATGGATACGTGGTCTTGTATTTGATTGGATGTGGCATGACGGGTCTATTTGGTGAACTTGTCACTTTTGTCACATTTGTAAAAAATGCCAAATTGGTCCCGTGGCTCTGATAGTTTTCTAATTGGCTAGTCAACTGTGAAGTGGTGGATTTAATTTCTTACTTTGGCCTCGAAGATGTACACGTGTCATAAGACAAGTAGTTGCGGGAAGGTGGGCCCTTTTTGTGTTCTGAGGCATTATGGTAAAAGGAATGAAAATATAAACGGAATTCCTAAGGCCCACAAAAGGACATGCGGTGGTTTGAAAGTTAAAAGCAGGGAGGTTGGTCGCTAGAGGTGTTTGGAAGATTTTAGCCTTTTTTTGAAAAAGGAATAAGGTATAAAAGTGAAGCGAGACCCAACTGAGTGACTAAATAATGCCACATGTTTGAGTCACATAACAATTCAAAAGTGGGAGGCGGGGTCACCGGGGCATTTTGAGATTCTTGTCTTTGTTTTGAAAAAGAATGAAAGTCATAAAGTAAGCCACAACCTCGTCGACACCTAGGAAATCCACGTGGAAATCCTATATCAAAAGTGGATGGGCAGGCCAAATTGTCCAAAAATGCATAATTTATTTATGTGATACAAAATGTGAAAAGCACCTTGAGGCCCAATTCAACTCAAATATTTTCCACATGGAGGGTGCTCATTTACAAAACCTCTGGGTCTTACCTTTGGATTTGTGCAAAGGAGACACGTGGAGGCTTCCATTAGCTCATCTCTATACTTATACTTCTCAACAACTAAAGTGAATTTCTTAGGCCTGGGACACGTGGAGGGCCCGCAATTTTTTGGGGACCTGCCCCTAAATTTTACTTTTGAAAGAGCACCGAAGAGACATGTGGAGCTTTCCACTGGATCTTCCCATACTTAGAATTTTCAAGTGTCCGATGCAAATTTGCTTAGACCCTAGGCACATGGCACCTTCCACCTTTGGTTCTTAAAATTTTTCAATGAGATACGTGGAGGTACTGGCTCAACTTTTCTGAGACTTCCGAGACACTGTGGAGAGCCTATGCTTGTTTGAGGGTCCTCCACCTATCTGGGGACATGCACCTGAATTTCATCTTTTTGAAAGTGCACGTTGAAGAGACATGTGGAGGTTTCCGCTAGCTCCTCTTTATACTGAGACTTTTTCGAAGGCCGAGGAAACTTTCTTGGGCCCAGGGCACGTGGAGAGCATGTGCTCATTTGAGATCCCACCTCTAGACTTCATCTTTGAAGTTGTGCCAAATAGACATGTGGAAGCTTCTGCTGGAATTTCCCATGCTCAGATTTTTCAGCGACCGGTGCAACTCTCTCAGGTTTTGAACACGTGGAGGGCCTGTGCTCATTTGAGGAACCTGCCTCTAGACTTCACCTTTGTAGTTGTGCCAAGGAGACACGTGGAGGATTTTTCTGGCTCATCTTTACACTTGGCCAACTTGAGACTCGTAGCAAATGCAGATATGTGGTATAATCCATGCGAGAAAACTCATTTTTGAGAGGGACGAATGCATGTATCTATTCTTCAAGGTGTATTCTCAAAGGTGAAAAGGATTACTTGTCAGATCAATCCATATGGAGCCACTTGAGAATTATTAAAAAGGGATTTCTTACATGACAAAATAAAAGAATGATTAAAAATACTGTCAAAAGTTATGACATGACATCCCAATCATAGTTGAGGAACTGAGAAACATGATCAGTTCATGATTTATCCACCTAGAAACATAAAGTAAGATATTTTCAAGGGAATAAACATGATTAAACGGTATGTTGTAAAGAGGAATATTCTCTTGAAGATTTAGAATTTTGGGGGGAAAATTTGGGATGAGTGAGCGAGTGAAATTGTATAAATGCAATGAGAATACTGTTGCATAAGGGGGGTTAATTTTTCTGAGAAAGTTTGAGAAAAACCTTTTTCTCGAGAGACCATTCTAAGAAACCTATTTATTTTCCTGTGTTTTAGATTTAATCATGTCAAGATGGTTGCAAGTGTACAGCCATTGAACAATCTCTGAGATTGTTGAGGAAAATTTCCCCTGCTGATGAATCTAATGAACCTTGAATGAATTTGTGTTGATCATGAGCATAATTGTGTTTGCTTTTATTTCAGAATGTTTTCAAATAGTTTTTCGTGTTCCTGTTGCAATCTTATGTTGAAATCCCTTTGAATCACACAAGATCTTATCCATGTGGTAGTATTATGGCATTTGCAATTTCATTGTGAGAAGAGCTTTCATCTTGTAATGAAATAAACAATTTAAAATCACTTTACTTTCACTATGTTGACAAATATTGTTTGTTAGCCTATGAGTGTATCTTAGGCGTGACGAATCAGGGATTTCTAACATTTAATTGAGTCTTTAACATGATCCTTTGTGTTGAATTCTTGAAGAGTGTATGAAATCATGCATCTCTGGGCCTCCATTGATACACACCTTTTGGTTGAAGGAATATTTTGGCTATTTTGAAGCATTTTGTCTGTGAGTGTTCCAATATTTGTAAAGGCTCTCAAATATCTGGTATAATCAACTTTATCTTTCTTAACTTCCCACCAAAAATTCTCAAATGATAAATCCTACATGAACTACCCCTATTTTTACTATGTATCCACAAAGATTTAACAAATTTCATTGCCAAAATATGCAGAGACAATCAGGTTTCAATTATTGTCTTTAGTAACCCAAACCTTGTCTAGGAAACATCTCCACTCTCTAGTGTGACAACTCGTGAGAGTTAGATTGTGTTGTATTGATCATATTTTCTCAAGGTTTTCATGAAAATTTTGCAAAGAAGGATCTCTTGATATCCTTCACCAACACGGGTTACAGAATGGGTCCTCTCACCCTGGTTGAAGGCACAACCTAAAGTAGTGAGGGTAGATCAAACCCTTAGTAAGGTGCTATCCATTTCTCCAATGCCTGAGTAACAAAGAGTCATTTGAATCCCCTCTCCTGGCTACAAAATGACTTATATCATGATTTTTCTATCTCTAAGCATCCTACCAATTTTGTGATGTTGCTCATCCCTCACAGGAGAATCAATTTGGATACCAACACCAGTTTCTAGGGATAAAGTGAAGAGGATTATTTGAACACTAGGACCTATTTGTGCAGCAACAACACCAAAATGGCATCGTTGCTGGGGATTATTTGAATTTGTACAAGATTATTTGAACACTGGGACCTATTTGTGTGGCAACAACACCCAAATGGCACCATTGCCTGGGATTTTTTGAATTGCAAAGGATTATTTGAATATTGGGACCTATATGTGTGGTAACAACACCGAAATGGCACAATTTCTAGGGATTATTTGAATTGCAAAGGATTATTTGAACACTGGGACCTATTTGTGCGGTAACAACACCCAAATAACACCATTGTCGGGGACTATTTTTATAAATACATACACATGTTGACCCTGATGATGCTTCTTACATGGTTTAAGTACAAATAAGTTTGTTTAAATGTCATCCTTTGTTGAGATTTGTAATATTTGTGCAAGATTACAAGTTCATTGTGCAATATTTCCAGTTTCTAGTGGTTATTACATTAAATTTTCATCAATAGTGATAAATGTGGGTAAAGGAAGGTCAGATCTGTTAAGCTTTGTAGAAATTAAGCATTGATAGACACTTGACAAGTTACTTATAGTGCATATGCACAACTAAGGTGAAAATCCTTAGTGGCGACTCCATGTTGAATTGAAATTTTCATGATTACCAGTGTCTTAACCTGTGTCAAGTGAAATTTTTTCATTGATATTTACAAAGATGGAGGGAAGAATAGTCTTTCTTCACCAGGGATCCTACTAAAAAGTTATTTCCAGAACTAGGAAAAGAAAATTTAGAAGGAAAACAAGTCTAGAAAGTTGTTGGAAATCAAGAATTAAAAAAGGAGATATCAGTTGTTGAAAGGTGATCAATCTGTGGTTGAAGATTACCATACATCTTCAAGTGATTCTAAACCAAGTAATCTTTATATAAATTTGAGTTCTCCAACTGGAGAGGGGCCATCATTTGTGTCTAAAAAGTGTGCCTCTCAGTTTTCCCCTGTTTCTTCTAAGGTTGATAGGGTTTTCCATGAAGTTGAGTCAATAGAGAATATCTATTTTGAAAGTTATACTCATGTGCTCCAAAGAACCCTCGTTCCCTATCACTTTGTTTCTCCTGTAAATTCACCACCTCAAGGCAATATGGCCGAACCTCCACCTAGACCTCCTTTTGTTGTCAACACTTTTGGACCTATATATTTCAGAGGTATGGATGGATATCCTAATATGGTGCCACAAGATGTCAGAAATAGGTTGCCAAAATTTCAAGGGAATAATGCCATCACTGGTGACCAACATTTAAGACTCTTTGTCAATATGATGGAATATTTTGAAATTGAGTTTGAAGACGTGTATATAAATTTGTTTATTCATACTCTTGAGGAGTATTCACATGATTGGTACAAGGATTTACTAGATAATTCAATAGATTCATGGACCGAGATGAAAAATGCCTTTAGATTACAATATGGGGATAAGACAAGATCCCAGGTTCCTTTTATCTGAATTTGAAAATATAAAGAAAAATCCAAATGAATATGTCCATGATTTCAATACTCAGTTCAATAAGACCTTGAATAGGCTACCTATAATCCTAAGGCCAAGTGATGAGTCCTGTTTGATAAAACATTTTGACACTTTTGATAAAAAGGCTTCTTATTACTTGAGAGATAAGAACTCGAGAACATTGAGGAAGGCTTTCACCATGGCCTTACAAATAGAAAATAACATCAAAGTAGTTGGAAAACCTCCTAAGAGAGAGGGTGTCAAGTTAATCAATCTGGAGAGGCCTCAATCAAAAAAAATATGTGGATCTGGAAGAGGTTGTAAAAACTTTGGCTGGAGCAGTTAAAGAGATATCCTATAAACTGGTCAGAGTAGAAAAAGGGATAGGAAAAAGTTCCCAGGGTCAGCACAAGCCACATGATCAGGAGAGATTTGGAAATCATCCCAGAGGTAATCACAGACCAAGATGACAGAGGGAAAGGGCTCATGGGATCAGGAAATAAACAGCCTCAACCTAGGGATAATATATTAGTTCCTTATCCTTTGACTTCCAGGGTTGCTATTGTGGAGGAGGCCAATGTTATTGAGTGGTGTGATAGGTGTTTACTTACCACACTCCCCATGTGATGTAGATAAATAAGTTGAGGAAGCATATTATGATGAGACGTATGATGATGTGTGCATGATGGAATTCCCTGCAAACTCATGGCAGGGGGCAACCTCAACTGAATTGATAAGTGCCAGAACTGTTGAAAACTTCTGGGATTGTGTTCACTGGGTATTACCTCTTCCTCCTATTAATACTTTTGAAATTGATATGGTGCAAGCATTTGATCTACCTAATCATGATTTTGAATACTTAAGGGCCTTGATGATTAAAAAGTATGATGGAGGGATCCCTTCTGAAGAGGATAGACAACTTTTGATGAATGCAGTAGTTTCTTAGGAGAAAGAATATAACACTAGAAGTAAGGTTATCAAAGGGGAGGGCCAAAAACCAAGCCAAAAGTTTCTATTCTTACCAATATCTTGAAGGAAACCCCTAAGAAAGATACATCTGGAAAAGGCCTAACTACCCCAAATAAAACCTATGCTCCTGCCCATGCCCAGACTTTGAAAACTCCTATACTATCAGAGGAAGTGGTGAATCTCCCTCCTAATACTTCCCTACCCAAATATGTTCCTTGTGACATAGCCCAAATCTTGAGTTAGATCAAGGTCACTGTTCCCATTGTTGAATTACTCAGGATCCCTGAGCATAGGAAAAGGGCATTTGAATATTTGGGATTTAAGGAAGAAAAGCTTACTCAAGGAAAAAGTGCTAATAATATAGAGGTTCCTCACATTATTGCAAAATCAGAAATACCACAAGCATTGGAGGAATTGGGTGAATCATTTGAGGTGTATTTGGGAACTTCTCTGGTTGAATCTCAGTTGGATGTTGATCCATTTTTTACCACTTTGATTATTAAAGATAGGATGGTACATAACTGCATGTTTGATTCAGGAGCCTCATGTAATGTAATGCCTCTTGAGGTAATGAATGAGTTGAATATCAAGGTAACAACAAATTTTGGGAAATGTACTGCTATGGATTCAAGAGAAGTGCTAGTAATTGGATATGTCAAAGGAATGGTAGTGCAACTAGCAGCTTATCCAGGAAAACGCTTAACCATGAATGTGGTTATTGTGGACTGTCCTGCCAAGTGGGGGATGTTATTGTCTAGAAAATGGGTAGCTAGTGTGGGTGGAAGCGTACAAATGGACATGTCATATGCAACCATACCAGTGGAGGGGAACCTTGTGAAGTTGTACGGTAAGAAGAAAATGTTGCATATCATTGAGGACCCTAATAATGCTTCTTATGAAGTATTGTACAAAGATGTCGATGTTGATAACTTTGTGGGCTATGCTGATTGTAAGGAGCATAAAATTTATGAGTGCAAGTATCCTGAGCAGGTTGGTTATCCTTGGACCTTGATGTTTGATGGGGTTTGTTCTAGATTTGGTAATGGCACCGGTGTTGTTTTTATATCTCCAAGCCAAGAGGAGTTTAACTTTTATTTTAAACTCAATTTTGAGTGTACAAACAATATTGTAGAGTATGAAGCACTGTTGTTGGGTTTAAGGATTTCTTGGAAATATGGTGTCAAGGATATTATTGTTAAAGGGGATTCGGATCTGATAGTCAAGCAAGTTAGAAAACTGTATGCAACAAAGAATCAAAGAATGAAGCAATATAAGCATGTAGTTTGGGACTTCATTGAAATGTTTGATTCTTTTAATATAATACATCATGATAGGAAGTATAATACTATAGCAGACAAATTGGTAGTATTGGGATCTAGGTTTGAAAATTGTAGAATTTCTCCCTATTGTGAATATGATATTGAAATATTGACCAGGACATCTGTCCCTGATAATATCAAGCATTGTAAGGTGTTTGAAGATGATGCGTGGGTCCAAAGGTTTATATACAGAATAAAGGAGAATTTTTCCAATCAAAGTATGGACTGGGAACCAATGGTTTGTGTAAATGATGGAAAAGAGACCACTGTTTGGTAAATACATTATCCAATTGAAAACTAATAATATTATGAGAGGTTTGGTTGCATTGGAATCAAATTTTGATAATGCTGACTGCATTATTAATAGACACATGTCATCCTCAAGAGATGTTGAAGAATATAACTTGGGCACAAAGGATAAACCTAGGAAAATATGGCTAGGAAACAACTTGAATAGAGAATAAAAGTAGTCATATGTCCAATTGCTAAAAAAGTACCAGGACTGGCTTGGCTTGGTCATATTCAGAACTGAAATCATACAGGGAAGACCTTTTTCAACATGAAATACCCCTGGAAGCTAATGCCAAGCCTTTTAGGCAAAAGAAAAGACCAATTAATCCACTCCTTTCTCTAAAAATTCAAGAAGAGTTGAAAAAGTTAAGGGATGGAGGAATCATACAACCTACATGGTATTCTTCATGGGTTGCAAACTTGGTACCTATCTAAAAGAAGAAAGAAGACATAAGATTGTGTGTCGGCTTTAGAAATTTAAACAAGGAATCAATTAAGGACAACTATCCCTTGCCAAATATGGATAACATGTTGCAATTGGTTACAGGTTCATAATTGTTATCTACTTTGGATGGTTTTTCTGGGTATAACCAAGTGGTTGTGAAGTAATAAGAGAGAATCAAAATTGCTTTCACTACTCCATGGGGTACCTATGTGTACGTGAGGATGCCATTTGGCCTGATGAATGGTTGAGCCACTTTTCAAAGAGCAATGGATGTAGAATTCTCATGGTATATAAAGGACTTCATTGCTGTGTATAAGGATGATGTGACAGTTTTCTCCAGGAAAATAAGTGATCACCTGCAGCATTTAGAAAAGATGTTGTTAAGATGCATAGAATATGGTATCTCACTAAACCCTAAGAAATTTCATTTTGGGCTTCAAAAGGAAAAGCTGCTTGGACATATAGTGTTAAAAGAAGGGGTCACGATTGATCCTGAGAGAGCGGAAGCCATTAGCAAAGTTCCTATTCCAAGAACCAAAAAGGGAATTCAATCCTTTTTTGGGCAGATAAATTTTATTAGGAGATTTATTTCCAACTTTGCTGAATTGACTATCCCAATCACTAGTATGTTGAAAAGGGATTAGAGTATCAAATGGGAAGAAGTAGCTATTTAAGCCTTTACTGGGATCAAGGAAGCATTGAAAAATACCCCTATTTTAGTAGCTCTTGATTACAAAAAGTCCTTCCAAATTTTTTCCTTTACTTCTGAGAATACCATTACATCTTTGCTGCTACAGAAGGATGATGAAGGAGTTGAAAGGCCAATTGCTTTCTTTAGTAAAGCATTATAAGGGGAAGAGTTGAAATATACTATTATGGAGAAACATGCCTTTGCTTTGGTCAGAGCCACAAAAATCTTTAGGCCATATATTTTAAGCTCTAAATTCATAGCTTATGTACCTCAATTATGGTCAAAGATATCTTGTCAGAAATGGAAATTTCCAGTAATAGATGCCGATGGGAAAATAAGTTACAAGAATATGATATGGACATCCAAACTACAAAATTGGTCATAGGATTGGGCCTAGCAAGCTAATGGTGGAAAGCAACCTGCAAACAATAGAGATAAATGAGGCTAAAGAAGAAAGATTGAATATTCTTGAGAAATTGAAAAATTCTGAATGGTACAAGGATACCATTTTTTATCTCAAACATTTACAGTGCCCTGAGTATTTAAGCAAGAATCAAAAGAGAGAACTTAAGTTAGCCTCCTAGAAGTACATCATCACTGTTTATGGGTTAGCTTGGAAGAACCCTGAGAGAGTTCTCTTAAGATGTATCACTGAGGATGAAGCCCCCAAAATAATTGATGATTTCCATGGAGGAGTTTGTGGAGTGAATTTTGCTGGAAGAGTCACAACTCAGAAGATCTTAAGGGCTGTTTATGGTGCTCAATTTGATCTCACCCCATTTATCTCAAAAAATTCTTCAATCTGCGGGCTCTGTCATATTTTCTATTTCCCTGAATGGATGCGTGAAAAGTTTTCTTCATTTGTATGTTATTGAAAGATCCTTCTCCATGGTCATGGATCACATTTGGGCCTTATATCATTTCCAAATTCTCTATCCTTAAAGAAAGATTCATTTCTGGGTGCAAATGGTGATTTCCCTACATTTTACGGTTTGACGGGTGTGTTTTCCCTATCAATTTATATCTCAGCATCTGTGGAAATGTGGTCCTTTCTAATTGGATGTGGCTTGGTGGGGAATTTTGAAACTCTAAGGCCCACTTCAACTCAAGTCTTGTCCATGTGGAGGGCCTATGCTCATCTAAAAATTCACCTCTTGGTTTGACCTTTGGAGTTGTGCCAGGGAGACACGTGGAGGTTTCCGCTGGCCCTGCCCAGACTTAGACATTTTTTCATGTGGCTGGTGTAGCTTTGTCAGACCATGGACACGTGGAGGGCTGGTGCTCATTTGAGGATCCACCTCTGGGTCCTACCTTAGCAGTTGCACCAAGGAGACATGTGGTGAGCCCACTTGTTTAGGGTCTCCGCTTTTGGGCACCATCTCAAAGTTTGTGCCAAGGAGACATGTGGAGGCTTCCATGGATCCTCTCTATACTTAAACTTTTCAAGAAACTTTCTAAGGCCTGGGACACATGTGGAGGGCCCATGCCTGTTTGGGGACCTGCCCCTGAATTTTATTTTTGAAAGAGTGCCATGAAGACACGTGGAAGTTTCTGCTCACTCTACCCTTGCTTGGAATTTTCAACGGCCAAGGAAACTTTCTCAGACCCTAGACACATGGTGCCTTCCACTGGTCCTTAAAATTTTTCAACAACTCTTCGAAACTGAGACACGTGGTGAGCTTGCACTTGTTTAGGGTCTCCACTTTTGGGCACCATATCAAAAGTGTGCCATTGAGACACGTGGAGGCTTCCGCTGGCTCCTTTTATACTGAGACTTTTCAAAGGCCAAAAGGCAATTTTCTTGGGCCCAGGGCATGTGGAAGGCCTGCACTTGTTTGGAAACTTGCCTCTTTACTTCACCTTTGCAGTTGCACCAAGGAAACACGTGGATGACTCTAATCTAAAGTTGAGAAAGGGAAGAATCAATGGTTGTTGTGCATTGCATCTGATTTTTCCACCATTTTTCTCCAAGACTCCTGGAGATGTGAATATGCATTATTTTTCATCATTTTTTGATGAAATTCCTTGTGTTTTTGTCTCAAACAATTGAATGGATTTAGAGCTTAGGTGAGTCCAAGGATTGTAAAGGTTGATATTTTGAAGTTGGAATTGCTCGGGCACTTGCAAAAATGTGAATTCAGAGAAGCTAGATGTAGAGAAAAGTTGCAGAGGAAAGAATGTGAAAATGATGAAATGATGGAGGTTGCAGGCTCAAAGGATGAAAAAGGTGTTGCCTCGAGGGTGAAAAGGATTACCTGTCAGATCCAGCTATACAGAGCCACCAGAAAATGATTAAAATGGGGATTTATCGCATGACAGAAAAAAAGAATGATTAGAAGGACTATCAAAAATTTGTGGCATGGCATCCCAGTCATTAGTCAAGGGTCTGAGAAATGTGATCAGTTCATGATTTGTCCACCTGGCAGCTGCGGGTGTAAATTTGTTAAACATCACTTTCTGAGACAAATTGGTAACAAGCAAAGGATTCCTCGAATATTCTTCTTTTTGGGGGGAAAATTTGGGATGAGTGAGTGAGTGAAATGTATAAATGCAATGAGAATACTCTTGCAAAGGGTTGGGGGTTGAATTTTTAAGAGAAAATTTGAGAAATCCCATCTTCCTGAGAGACCATCTGAGAAACCTGTTAATTTCCTATGTTTTAGATTTCAATCATGTCAAGTTGGTTGCAAGTGTACAACCATTGACAAGCTCTGAGACTGTTCAAAGAAACTTTCCCCTACTGATGAATCTAATCAACTTCGAATTAATCTGTGTCAATCTTGGGAAAATTTGTGTCTGCTTTATTTCAGAATGTCTGCAAGTAGTTTTTCTTGTTCCTATTGCAATCTTGTGTTAAAATCCCTCCAAATCACACAGGATCTCATCCCTGTGATAGTTTAGTGGCATTTCAATTTCATTATGAGAAGAGCCTTCATCCTGTAATGAGATAAACAATTTAAAATCACTTTACTGTCATTTGTTGATAAATATTGTCTGTAAGCCTTTGAGTGTATCTTAGGCATGAGGAACCAGGGGTCTTTAATGTTTAATTGAGTCTTTAGCTTGAGCCTTCATGTTAAATTCTTGGAGATTGTGTGAAACCATGAAAATCTGGGCCTCCATTGATGCACACCTTCTGGTTGAAGGAATATTTTAGCTTTTCTGAAGCATTTTGTCATTTAGTTTTCCAATTGTTGTGAAGGTTCTCAAAGATCTAGAAAAATCAAGTTTATCCTACTTAATCTCCCACCAAAATTATTCAAAAAATAATGAATCCTACCTGAACTACCCCTGTTTTCCCTATATGTCCACAAATGAATAAATTCTACTACCAAAATATGCAGAAGCAATCAGGATTCCATAATGTCTTTAGTAACCTTAACCCTGTTTAGAAAATATCACCATTCTTTAGAAGTGACAACTCGTGAGAGTTAAATTGTGGTGCATTGATCATATTTTCTCAGGGTCTCCTTTCAAATTTGTGCAAAGAAGGATATATTCATTCTCCTTCACCGACAGAGGTTACAAAATGGGTCCTCTCACCCTGGTTGAAAGGCACAACCTAAAGTAGTGAGGATAGATCAAATCCTTAATGAAGGTGCTATCCATTTCTCTGATGCCTGAGTGACAAAGAGTCAGATGAATCCCCTCCCAGCTACAAAATGACTCATAATATGATCTGTTTGTCTCTCAGTGTCTTGAATAAATCTGTGATGCATTGCTCGAGTTTCCAAGGGAGAATCAATTTGGATACCAACACCAGAATGTTGCCATTTCCGGGGACCTGATTTGCCAGGGATTATTTGAGCTCTGAGATTTAGGGATCATATGAAGGTGTGTGTAAAGTTTGAACACCATCAACAATGCATATAGACCCTGGTAAATGCTTCTTACAAATTTTAAAGTGCAAATACGTTGTTGAAACGTCATCCTGTGTCTAGATTTGTAAGAATTGAGAAAAGTTACAAGTTCTATGTGTAATATTTCTAGTTTCTGTTGGTTTTTGCACTAATTTTACATCATCAATGTTAAATATGGGTAAAGGAAGGTCAGATCTATGAATATTTGCATGAATTTAGTGTTGACAGACATTTGACAGACCAATTTTAGTGCATTTGCACAACTAAGGTGAAAATCCTTAGTGGTGACTCCATTTTGAATTAACTTTTGATAAATGCCAGTGTCTTAACCTCTGTCAATTGAAATTTATCACTAATCTCTGCAAAGCTGGAAGGAAGAAGATCTTTCTTTGTTAAAGACCCTGCTAGAAGGTTGTTTCTAGAATTGGGAAAGACAAATTCTGAAGGAAGAAGAATCTGGAAAGTTGTTGGAGATCAGAAATCAAGAAAGGAGTTATCAATTGTGGAAACTGATCAGCCTGTCATTGAAGATTTCCATACTTCCTCAAGTGCTTCTGAATCAGGTAGTATTTTTGTAGATCTGAATTCTCCATCTAGAGAGGGGCCTTCTTTTGTATTTGAAAAATTTGCATCTCATTATGTCCCTGTGTTCTCCAAAGCTGATAGGATCTTCCAAGAAATAGAGTTTTTAGAGAACATTCATTCTGAGAATTGCATTCCTGTGCCCCACAGACCCCTCACTCCTCATCATTTTGTTTCTCCTGTAAGATCACCTCCCCAAAACAATATGGCCCAGCCCCCACCCAGACCTCTTTTGTTGTGAACACTTTTGGTCCTATAGATTTTAGAGGTATGGCTGGATATCCAAATGTTGTGCCCCAAGATGTTAGAAATAGATTGCCTAAATTTCAAGGAAATAATGCTATTACTGGTGATCAACACTTAAAGCTTTTTGTCAATATGATGGAAGACTTTGAGATTGAATTTGAGGATGTGTACATAAATTTGTTTATTCATACTCTAGAGGAGGATGCACGGGACTGGTATAAATATTTTCCAGAAAACTCCATTGATTCATGGACAGAAATGAAGAATGCTTTTAGATTGCAGTATGGAGATAAAACAGACCCTAGGTTTCTTTTATCAGAATTTGAAAATATTAAAAAGAATCCTAATGAGTCTGTTCATGACTTCAATACAAGGTTCAATAAGACCCTGAATAGGCTACCTGTGATCCTGAGGCCAAGTGATGTTTCTTGTTTGATAAAATACTCTGATGCTTTTGATAAGAAGGCTGCCTATTATTTGAGGGATAAGAACCCAACAACATTGAGGCAGGCCTTCACCATGGCTTTGCAGATTGAAAACAATATCAAAGTAATTGGTAAGCCTCCTAAGAGGGAAGGTATCAAGCTAATCAATCCAGAGAAGCCTCAGTCAAGTAAGTCTGTGGATCTAGAGGAGGTTGTGAAAACTTTGGCCAGAGCTGTTAAGGAAATATCCTATAAACTGGCCAGGGCAGAGAAGGGGATTGGACAAGGTTCCCAAGGTCAGCATAAAGCACAAGGTCAAGAAATATTTTCAAATCATCCTAGGGGTGATCAGAGATCTGATGATAGAGGTAAAGGACTTGTGGGATCAGGAAATAGACAGCCCCAACCCAGGGAAAACAAATTGGTGCCTGATCCTTTAGCTACCAGAGTTGCTGTTGTGGAAGAAGCCAATGAAATTGAGTGGTGTGACAGATGTTTCTTGCCACATGCCCCATGTGATGAAGAAAATAAGTTGAGGAAGCTGATGATGACACTGATGATGATGTGTGCATGATGGGGTGCTCTACAAGCTCACAACAAGGAGCAACTTTGACTGAATTAATCAGTGCCAGAACTACTACAGATTTCTGGGATTGCATCCACCGGGTATTACCCCTTCCTCCCTCTCATACTTTTGAAATAGATATGGTACAATATTTTGAATTTCCTAATAATGATTTTGAATACTTAAGGGCATTAATGATTAAAAAGTATGATGGAGGAATCCCTTCTGAGGAGGATAGGAAGTTGTTAATGAATGTTGTGGTTTCCCAAGAAAAATAATATAACACTAGGAGTAAAGTTTTCAAAGGGGCAGGGCCTCAGGCCAAACCAAAAACTCCAGTTCTCACCAATATCTCAAAAGAAACTCCTAAGAAAGATACATCTGGAAAAGGCCTTGTTTCCCCAAACAGAACTGGTATCCCTGCCCATGCTCAGACCATGAAAAATCCTTTGTTGTCAGATGAGTTTGTCAGTCTTCCTCCAAATGTTGCCTTGCCCAAATACGTTCCTTATGACATTGCCCAAGTCTTGAGTCAGATCAAGATTTCTGTTCCAATTGTTGAGCTGCTTAGGATTCCTGAGCACAAGAAAAGGGCCTTTGAGTATTTGGGATTGAAAGAAGAAAATATTACCCAAGGTAGAAATGTAAACAATGTTGAGACTCCTCCTACCATTGCAGAGTTGGAAAAACCCCAAGTGCTGGAAGAACTAGGTGAGCCACCTGAAGTATATTTGGGAACATCCTTGGTTGAGTCCCAACTAAATGTAGATCCATTTTTCACTACTCTGATTATTAGGGACAAGTTGTTACACAACTGTATGTTTGATTCTAGAGCATCATGCAATGTTATGCCTCTTGAGGTCATGAATGAATTAGATATCAAAGTGACAACAGCTTATGGGAAGTGCACTGCCATGGATTCTAGAGAGGTTCCAGTGGTTGGATGTGTCAAGGGTTTGATAGTGCAACTTGCAGCTTACCCAGGAAAGAACTTAAAACTAGATGTTGTTATTGTTGATTTCCCTGCCAAATGGGGAATGTTGTTATCAAGAAAATGGGCTGCTAGTGTGGGTGGGAGTGTGCAAATGGATATGTATTTTTCCACTATACCTATTGAGGGAAGCCTTGTAAAGTTGTATGGTGAAAAGAAGATGCTACATCTCATTGAGGATCCCAATAATGCTTCCTATGAAGTGTTATACACTGACATTGATGCTGATAACTTTGTTGGATTTGCTGATGGTAAAGAGCACAAAATTGATCAATGCAAGTCTCTTAATCAAGTAGGTTCTCCTTGGACTTTTTTGTTTGATGGGGCTTGCTCTAAATTTGGAAATGGTGCTGGTATTGTTCTGATATCTCCAGGTCAGGAAGAGTTTGTTTTTCTCTTTTAAACTCAACTTTGAGTGCACTAACAATATTGCTGAATATGAAGCACTGTTATTGGGTTTAAGAATTGCTTGGAAATATGGTATTAGAGACATCATTGTTAAAGGAGATTCAGAGCTAATTGTCAAGCAGGTTAGAAAACTGTATGCAACAAAAAATCAGAGAATGAAGTAGTATAAGCATGCAGTCTAGGATTTCATTGAAATGTTTGACTCCTTCAACATAATACATCATGATAGGAAGTACAATACTCTAGCAGACAAATTGGCCGTATTGGGGTCCAGATTTGAAAATTGTACTGTATCCCCCTATTGTGAGTATAATATTGAGGTATTGACTAGGCCATCTATTCCTGACAATGTTAAACACTGCAAGTGTTCGAAGAGACGCCCAGGTGCAAAGGTTTTTGCAGAACCAAGGAGAATTTTCTGATCAACGTATAGATTGGGAGCCAATGGTTTGTGTGGCTGATGGAAAGGAGACTTTATTTCACAAAGACATCATTCAGTTGAAGACTAATACTATTCCCAGAGGTTTGGTAGCACTTGAATCAAAATTTGATAATGTTGATTGCATTGTCAATAGACACATGTCAGCCTTGAGGGATGTTGAAGAGCATGACCTGGGCACAAAGGATAAACCACGTAAGATCTGGCTAGGTAGCAATCTGAGCAAGGAAGAAAAGCAGTCGTATGTCCAATTGTTGAAGAAATACCAGGACTGCTTAGCATGGTCTTATTCTGAACTGAAAGCATACAGAGAGGATCTTTTCCAGCATGAAATTCCCTTGGAAGCTTCTGCCAAGCCATTTAGGTAGAAACAGAGGCCAATCAATCCACTCCTTTCCCTGAAGATGCAAGAAGAATTGAAAAAATTGAGGGATGGAGGAATCATACAGCCCACAAGGTACTCATCATGGGTTGCAAACTTGGTACCTGTCAGAAAGAAGAACAGAGATATAAGGCTGTGTGTGGACTTTAGAAACTTGAATAGAGCATCAATGAAGGATAACTACCCTCTACCAAATATGGACAATATGTTACAATTGGTTACTGGTTCGGAATTGTTATCCACCTTGGATGGTTTTTCTGGATATAACCAGGTAGTTGTGAAGGAATTAGAGTGAATCAAGACTACCTTTACCACTCCTTGGGGAACATATGTATATGTCAGAATGCCTTTTGGTCTAATGAATGTTGGAGCCACTTTCCAAAGAGCAATGGATGTAGCTTTCTCTGGCTATATTAATGATTTCATTGTTGTATATCAAGATGATGTGACTGTTTTCTCTAGAAAAAGGAGTGACCACCTACAACACTTAGAAAAAATGTTGTTAAGATGCAGGGAGTATGGTATTTCACTAAATCCCAAGAAGTGCCATTTTGGAGTTCAGAAAGAAAAGATTGCTTGGACACATTGTGTCAAAGGAATGGGTCATGATTGATCCTGAAAGGGTAGAAGCCATCAACAAAGTCCCTATTCCAAGAACCAAGAAGGGAATTCAATCCTTTTTTGGGAAGATTAATTTTATTAGGAGATTTATCTCCAACTTTGCTGAACTAACTATCCCAATCACTAGCATGCTGAAGAAAGACCAAAGTATCAAATGGGAAGAAGCAGCTATTCAAGATTTTGCTGGGATCAAAGAAGCATTAAAGAATGCCCCTGTTTTAGCAGCTCCAGATTATAAGAAGGCTTTCCAAATGTTTTCTTTTGCTTCAGAAAGTACTATTGCATCTGTGTTGTTGCAGAAGGATGATGAGGGAGCTGAAAGACCAATTTCCTTTTTCAGTAAGGCATTACAAGGAGCTGAGCTAAAGTATACTATCATGGAGAAGCAGGCATTTTCTTTGGTAAAAGCAACAAAGGTCTTCAGGCCATATATTATGAGTTCCAAAGTCATTTCTTATGTTCCCCACACCATGGTGAAAGATATCCTATCAGAAATGGAGGTTTCAAGAAAAATATGCCGATGGGTAAAAAAATTGCAAGAGTATGATATGGATATCCAAACAAAAAAATTGGTCAGAGGTTTGGGCCTGGAAAAACTTATGGCAGAGAGAAATCTGTAGACAATTGAGGTAAATGAAGTTGAAGAAGAAAGGTTGAATGTCCTTGAAAAACTGATAAATTCTGAATGGTACAAGGACATCATTTTTTATCTCAAACATCTACAATGCCCTGAACATTTGAGCAAGAATAAGAAAAGAGCACTTAAGTTAGCTTCCCAAAAATATGTCATTACTGATTTTGGGTTAGCTTGGAAGAACCCTGAGGGAGTTCTCTTAAGATGCATTACTGAAGATGAAGCCCCTAAAATAATTGTTGATCTCCATGGAGGAGTTTGTGGGGGAGAATTTTTCTGGAAGAGTCACAACTCATAAAATCTTAAGGGCTGGTTATTGGTGGCCAACTCTTTTCAAAGATACAACTCTGTTGGTAAGAAAATGTGAAAGTTGCCAATGCTTTTCTGGAAGACTAAAAGCTTCAGGATCCCTTCCTTTGCAGCCTGTATCAGTTGAAGCCCCATTTAGGAAATGGGGAATGGATTTCATTGGGGAGATTTCAGATCCTTCAAGTGCAGGCCATAAGTGGATTTTAGTGGCCACGGATTACTTCACCAAGTGGGTGGAGGAAATCCCCACCAAGAAGGCAACTCACCAAATTGTCATGGATTTTATCCTGAATTATATCATTTGCAGATTTGGGGTACCTACCAAAATAGTTGTTGATAATGCCATGAGCTTTTGAGATAAACCTTTGGTGGCTATGTGTCATGAATATGGGATCAATTTGACATATGCTTCCAATTATAATCCCCAAGGAAATGGACAAGCAGAGTCCAACAATAAAAATTTGTTGAAGATAATTAGAAGAACTTTGGAGTTGAACAAAAGGAAGTGGGGTGAGCAGTTGAAGTTTGTTGTTTGGGCTGATCGAATCACTATTAAATGAGCTACTGGAAAAATCCCATTTGAGTTGGTGTATGGAACTCAAGCCCTACTGCCCCTGCATATGCAATTATCTTCATTTCAATTTCTTCAACAACTGGAAGATCAAGAGGTTAGTCCCTATGATGCTCGCATCAATCAGATTGTTGAGTTAGATGAAGAAAGAAGGGCATCCCATCAGAGGCATGTAAAATTTAGAGAGAAATTGAAGAATTTGTTTGATAAGAAGGTGACTCCAAGAGCTTTCAGTGTGGGAGATCTTGTGCTATTATGGGATAGTAGGCATGAGGATAAGGGAAAACATGGAAAGTTTGATGCATTGTGGATGGGCCCTTATTCAATTGACATTTGAATTGGTGAACATACCTTCTTCTTAAAAGACCTAGATGGGGAGTTGCTTGAATTTCCTATTAATGGCAGACATTTGAAACATTTCCTTGATTGATTTCTCAGAATCGAGGTATGCACCATTGTACAGTGTATAGTCTTTTGGTTTCTTTCTGCTTTCGTGTTTTTCTATTTTGGTTCGTCCTGGTCCTTGGCGGCCATTTTTGTTGGTTTCTCAGTTTGTTCCTAGAAGGTTGGCTCATGACTCCATTGCCCAATGGTTTATTTTTGGCACTTGGTCTACTATTTGTTCTTGTGGCACTCGCTAGGAGTGCCCATCCCCGAGTCGGAGCTGATGTTGGTGCTCAATTTGATCTCACCCCATTTTCTCTAAAAATTCTTCAATCTGTGGGCTCTGTCATATTTTCTATTTCCCTGAATGGATGTGTGAAAAGTTTTCTTCATTTGTATGTTGTTGAAAGATCCTTCTCCATGGTCATGGATCACATTTGGGCCTTATATCATTTCCAAATTCTTCTTTCCTTAAAGAAAGATTCATTTTGGGTGCAAATGGTGATTTCCCTACATTTTACGGTTTGACGGGTGTGTTTTCCCTGTCAATTTATATCTTAGCATCTATGGAAACATGGTCCTTTCTGATTGGATGTGGCTCAGTGGGGAATTTTGAAACTCTAAGGCCCACTTCAACTCAAGTCTTGTCCATGTGGAGGGCCTGTGCTCATCTAAAAATTCACCTCTTGGTTTGACCTTTGGAGTTGCGCCAGGGAGACACGTGGAGGTTTCCGCTGGCCCTACCCAGACTTAGACATTTTTTTATGTGGCTGGTGCAGCTTTGTCAGACCATGGACACGTGGAGGACTGGCACTCATTTGAGGATCTACCTCTGGGTCCTACCTTAGCAGTTGCACCAAGGAGACACATGGTGAGCCCACGCTTGTTTAGGGTCTCTGCTTTTGGGCACCATCTCAAAGTTGTGCCAGGGAGACAGTGGAGGCTTCCGCTGGCTCCTCTCTATACTTAAAATTTTCAAGAAACTTTCTAAGGCCTGGGACACGTGGAGGGCCCGTGCCTATTTGGGGACCTGCCCCTGAATTTTAATTTTGAAAGAGTGCCATGAAGACACGTGGAAGTTTCCACTCACTCTACCCTTGCTTGGACTTTTCAATGGCCAAGGAAACTTTCTCAGACCCTAGACACATGGCGCCTTCCACTGGTCCTTAAATTTTTTCAACAACTCTATCAGACTGAGACACGTGGTGAGCCCGTGCTTGTTTGGGGTCTCCACTTTTGGGCACCATATCAAAAGTGCACCAGTGAGACACGTGGAGGCTTCCACTGGCTCCTTTTATACTGAGACTTTTCAAAGGCCAAAAGGAAATTTTCTTGGGCCCAGGGCATGTGGAAGGCTGCGCTTGTTTGGAAACTTTCCTCTGTACTTCACCTTTGTAGTTGCACCAAGGAAACACGTGGATGAATCTAATCTAAAGTTGAGAAAGGGGAAAGAATCAACGGTTGTTGTGCATTGCATCTGATTTTGCTGCCATTTTTGCTCCAAGACTCTTGGAGATGTGAATATGCATTGTTTTTCATCATTTTTTGATGAAATTCCTTGTCATTTTTGTCTGCAAAGTGCAATTGAATGGATTTAGAGCTTAATTTGTGAGTCCAAGGATTGTAAAGGTTGATATTTTGAAGTTGGAATTGCTCAGGCACTTGCAAAAATGTGAATTACCAGAGAAGCTGGATGTGGGGTAGAGTTACAGAGGAAAGAATGGGAAAAGGATGAAATGATGGAGGTTGCAGGTGTAAAGGATGAAAAAGGTGTTGCCTCGAGGGTGAAAAGGATTTCCTGTCAGATCCAGCTATACAGAGCCACCAGAAAATGATTAAAATGGGGATTTTTCACATGACAGAATAAAAGAATGATTAGAAGGACTGTCAAAAAGTTGTGGCATGGCATCCCAGTCATTAGTCGAGGGTCTGAGAAATGTGATCAGTTCATGATTTGTCCACCTGGCAGCTTTGGGTGTAAATTTGTTAAATGTCACTTTCTGAGACAAATTGGTAACAAGCAAAGGATTCCTCGAATATTCTTCTTTTTTGGGGGAAAATTTGGGATGAGTGAGTGAGTGAAATTGTATAAATGTAATGAGAATACTCTTGCAAAGGGTCGGGGGTTGAATTTTTAAGAGAAAATTTGAGAAATCCCATCTTCCTGAGAGACCATCTGAGAAACCTGTTAATTTCCTATGTTTTAGATTTCAATCATGTCAAGTTGGTTGCAAGTGTACAACCATTGACAAGCTCTGAGACTATTCAAAGAAACTTTCCCCTACTGATGAATCTAATCAACTTCAAATTAATCTGTGTTAATCTTGGGCCAATTTGTGTCTACTTTATTTCAGAATGTCTGCAAGTAGTTTTTCTTGTTCCTATTGCAATCTTGTGTTAAAGTCCCTCTGAATCACACAGGATCTCATCCCTGTGATAGTTTAGTGGCATTTGCAATTTCATTATGAGAAGAGCCTTCATCATGTAATGAGATAAACAATTTAAAATCACTTTACTGTCATTTTGTTGATAAAGATTGTCTGTAAGCCTTTGAGTGTATCTTAGGCATGAGGAACCAGGGGTCTTTAATGTTTAATTGAGTCTTTAGCTCGAGCCTTTGTGTTAAATTCTTGGAGATTGTGTGAAACCGTGCAAATCTGGGCCTCCATTGATGCACACCTTCTGGTTGAAGGAATATTTTAGCTGTTCTGAAGCATTCTGTCATTTAGTTTTCCAATTGTTGTGAAGATTCTAAAAGATCTGGAAAAATCAAGTTTATCCTGCTTAATCTCCCACCAAAATTATTCAAAAAACAATGAATCCTACCTGAACTAACCCTGTTTTCCCTGTATGTCCACAAATGAATAAATTATACTGCCAAAATATGCAGAAGCAATCAGGATTCCATAATGTCTTGAGTAACCTTAACCCTGTTTAGAAAATATCACCATTCTTTAGAAGTGACAACTCGTGAGAGTTAAATTGTGGTGCATTGATCATATTTTCTCAGGGTCTCCTTTCAAATTTGTGCAAAGAAGGATATCTTCATTCTCCTTCACCGACAGAGGTTACAAAATGGGTCCTCTCACCCTGGTCGAAAGGCACAACCTAAAGTAGTGAGGATAGATCAAATCCTTAATGAAGGTGCTATCCATTTCTCCGATGCCCGAGTGACAAAGAGTCAGACGAATCCCCTCCCTGGCTACAAAATGACTCATAATATGATCTTTCTATCTCTCAGTGTCTTGCTAAATCTGTGATGCTACTCAGTTTCACTATAATCAAAATATGTCATGCAACACATCAACACACCTACAAACCATAGAATCAATTGAAGAAACATCTAAGCACTCCATAATCCACAATAACATTAGCGATTTTTGCACATTCACCAAGTGCAGGCACATCCCACAGTGGATATTAGTCTCCACCGAATACTTCACCAAATGGGTGAATGAATACTCTCATCACCAAGCACATCAACAAGATAACAAATATGCAGTATGTGACATGCACAACATTTGCATTCATAATATCACAATTGGCATGTTTGGAATGCACATAACAACAGATAGTCACATAACAATGATATCCAATCTTAGAGCCAAACCTTTGGTATCCATGAATCATCACAACTCCAATCCAACTTAGCATATGGTTCGAGAGACTTATAATCCTCATGCTAATGGACAAACATAATGTAAGAACCCAGAATTTGTTGACACATAATCAAAAACAACACTTGGAACTACCACAAATGGAAGTTTTTTCAGAACTTGACACTATAGTACACATGGGCTGACTACAATTACTGTCAATAAGAGACTTTTGGAAACATCACATTTGATATTGGTGTATGGACACATCAAGCTCTACTTCAACATAGCATAACGTGAAATTATCTTCATGATGCACTTCATTCGATAGTTGCAGGAATAGGAGGTTAGTCCCAAAAAGGCACAACATAACGATTCAACTATGTTGTATTACACTGAACAGAGGAGAGAATCTTCACCATGGGACGATGTGAATTTTAGGGATTACACATTTATTACAATTATTTACTCAATCTGTAACTTAAGTAACTAGAAGATGCTCATAATATGTGATTCATACATGTCCTCTTCCCTGGGCTAATAGTTCCTGAGGATATTGTTTAACATTTAAAATTTAACGCCATCTCATTGAATAAGGCCCTCATTCTACTTTATATTCAGGATTACTTAGCACACCTTTTCGCTCAAAAGACTTAGATGGGGAATTTCTTGAGTTGCATGTTAATGGTAAGCACTTGAAATATTTCTTTGATTGATTTCTCACAATCAAGGTACACATCATTATACAGTGTATAGTATTTTGTTTTTGTTATGTTTTCATGTTTTTTTTGTTTCGGTTTCTCCTGGTCCCTAGTGACTAGTTCTTGTTAGTTTCTTGGTCCGATCTTGGGAGGTTTGGTTGTTGTTTCTTTTTTTTGGAGGATGGTTCCTGAATTTTTGGCCTAATGAATTCTTGGCACATGGTCTACTATTTTTATTATATTGTTCTTGTGGCACTTTCTGGGAGCACCCATCCCTGAGTCGGAGCCAGTGTTGGTGCTCGGTTTTAACCTCGCCCCTTTAAGATCAGTCAGTATTTTTAGTTTGCATGGTTTGAAGTCTTTTTGTCTCCCTGTGTGGATGCATGAAGTATTATCTTTATCAGGTTGTTGTCGTCAAATCATTTTCTATGGTCGTGGATCATGTAGTGCCTAGTATTGTTTACTGGTTTCTTTCCATGCAGACCAGTTTGTAATTTGGGAGTGAATGCTGGGAGTTTCCCCTTCTTTTTATTTTTCCACGGTCGTGTTTTCCCTGTCAAATTTTTTTCCCAACGTCCACGGATACATGTTCATCTCTAATTGTACACAGCATGGCGGGTCTATTTGGTGAACTTGTCACTTTTTTTACATTTGTACAAAATGCCTAATTGGTCCCGTGGCTTCGATGAATTCTAATTGGCTAATCAACGATATGAAGTTGGTAGAGAAATTTCTTACTTTGGCCTCAAAAATTTTACAGGTGTCATAAGTCGAGCCGTTGCGGGAAGGCATTATGATGAAAGGTGTAAAAGTGTAAAAGGAATGCCTAGAGCCCATAAATGGACATGTGGCTGTTTTTTAAGTTAAAAGCAAGGAGGCAAGTCGCTGGAAGAATTTGGAACTTTTAGCCTTGTTTTGAAAAAGGGAATAAGGTATAAAATTGAAGCATGACCCTACAAGTGCCCAGATAAAGCCATGTGTTGAGTTTACATCAAAGACGGGAAGGTGGGTTGCCAGAGGTATTCTAAAATTTTTGGCTTTGTTTTGAAAAGGTAAAAAGGTGTAAAAATAAGTCATGACTCTATCAGTGCCCTATGAAGGCCACATGTTAAACCTATATCGATAGCGGGTGGGCGGGCCAGAATGTTTAAAAGCACACAATTCTTCTCAATGGCATAAAATGAAAAAGGCCCCCCAGGCCCACCTCAACTAAGATATTTTCCATGTGGAGGGCCTACGCCTGTTTTGGGACCTGCCCCTGAATTTTACTTTTGAAAGAGCGTCAAAAAGACACGTGGAGGTTTCCCCTGGATCTTCCCATACTTAGACTTTTTCAATCTCCTGATGCAAATTTCTCGGACCCTAGGCACGTGGCACCTTCCGCTGGTTCTTAAAAATTTTCAATGGCCAATACAAATTTTTCGGGGCCGAGACACATGGAGAGCCCATGCTTGTTTGGGGTCTCCACTTTTGGGTATCGTATCAAAAGTGTGCTGAAGAGACACATGGAGCATTCCACTAGCTCCTCTTTATACTGAGACTTCTCAACGTTCGTGACAACTTTCTTGGGCCCAGGGAAGATGGAGAGCCTGCACTCGTTTGAGGTCCCACCTCTAGACTTCATCTTTGAAAGTATGCCAAATAGACATGTGGAAGCTTCCACTACACTTTCCCATGCTCAGACGTTTAAGTGACCGGTGTAACTCTCTCGGGTTCTGGGCACGCGAAGGGCCCGCGCTCATATGAGGAACTTGCCTCTGGACTTCACCTTTGTAGTTGCACCAAGGAGACACATGGAGGCTTCCATTGGCTCCTCTTTACACTTGGATGATTTATACTTTCAGCATAGATATGTGGTATAATCCATGCGAGGAAGCTCATTTCTGAGAGGCACGAATGCAAGTATATATTCCTCAAGGTGTATTCTTAAAGGTGAAAAGGATTGATTGTCAGATCAAGCCATATGGAGCCACCTGAGAATTATTAAAAAAGGGGGTTTCTTGCATGATAAAATAAAAGAATGATTAAAAATACTGTCAAAAGTTATGACATGGCATCCCAGTCATAGTTGAGGAACTGAGAAACGTGACCAGTTCATGATTTATCCACCTAGCAACAGAAAGTAAGATATTTTCAAGGGAATAAACATGATTAAATGGTATGTTGTAAAGAGGAATATTCTCTTGAAGGTTTAGAATTTTAGGGGGAAAATTTGGGATGAGTGAGCGCTGTGAAATTGTATAAATGCAATGGGAATACTCTTGCATAAGGGGGGTTAATTTTTCTATGAAAGTTTAAGAAAAACCATTTTCCCGAGAGACCGCCAGAGAAATCTATTTATTTCCCTGTGTTTTTAGATTTGGTTATGTCAATATGGTTTAAAGTGTACAAACATTGACAAGATTTGAGATTGTTGAAGAAGCTTTCCCCTGCTGATGAATCTAGTGAACCTTGAATGAATCTGTGTTAATCATGAGCATAATTGTGTTTGATTTTATTTCAGAATGTTTTCAAATAGTTTTTCATGTTCATGTTGAAATCTTATGTTGAAATCCCTATGAATCACACAAAATCTTATCTATGTGGTAGTATTGTAGCATTTGAAATTTCATTATGAGAAGATCTTTCATCTTGTAATGAAATAAACAATTTAAAATCATTTTACTTACATTGTGTTGACAAAGATTGTTTGTTAGCCTAGTGAGTGTATCTTAGGCATGACGAATAAGGGATTTCCAACATTTAATTGAGTCTTTAACATGAGCCTTTGTGTTGAATTCTTAAAGAGTATTAAATCATGCATATCTGGGTCTCCATTGACAGACACCTTTTGGTTGAAGGAATATTTTGGCTATTTTGAAGCATTTTTTCTGTGAGTTTTCCAATATTTGTATTGGCTCTCAAATATCTAGTACAATCAACTTTTTCTTGCTTAACTTCCCACCAAAAATTTTTAAATGATAAATCCTACATGAACTACCCCTGTTTATACTGTGTATCCACAAAGATTTAACAAAATTCACTACCAAATTATGCAGAGATAATCAGGTTTCAATTATTGTCTTTAGTAACTCAAACCTTGTCCAAGAAAAATCTCCACTCTCTAGTGTGACAACTCTTGAGAGTTAGATTGTGTTATATTGATCATATTTTCTCAAGGTTTTCATGAAAAATTGTGCAAATAAGGATCTCTTAATATCCTTCACCAACACAGGTTACAGAATGGGTCCTCTCACCCTGGTTGAAGGCACAAGCTAAAGTAGTGAGGGTAGATCAAATCCTTAGTAAGGTACCATCCATTTCTCCAATGCTTGAGTAACAAAGAGTCAGTAGAATCCCCTCCCCGACTACAAAAATGACATATATCATGATTTGTTTGTCTCTAAGCATCCTGCCAATTTTGTGATGCTGCTCAGCCCTCACAGGAGAATCAATTTGGATACCAATAGAATCAATCCCTTAAAACTTTAAACAATTTCAAATTTACTTTCTTATATCATAAACCATTCAACCATTAATTTGTGCACAACAATATACAACATTTATTCAAGTAACCATAACCATAAGAGAGGTCACCATAAAAAAGATATAAGTGGGAAACCCTCAAGGGGAATAAAAACCACTAATTTTTTCTTCTAATATGACACACAAAAAAGATTCAAGTGAATATTACACATCACAAGAGATTTCTTTAGTGAGGCACCAACCCCATAAGGAACACCAACCCCTAAACCCTTATTGATATTACTCACAACAGAAGACTTGCATGTATATGGATCATCACATAATATTTTGATAATAATATCACAATATATATGCTACAAGAACTCAGTTGATGGTGATCACTATATTCAACTCCAAATTTCCTTCAAATTGTCTTCAAACACATCTCCTTCTAGCTCACTCAATCTTGGAAAAACATGACTTGATTTTATCTCAACCTCTTGTGGACATTTTCTATGAAATATTTCAACCTTCCACTAACTTAGCTATGAAATGGTGCATTCATACACGTTACACACTCACTCTTTGGTCACACTTTTCCCCTCTCTCTCCACTAGTTCAAATTTGAACTTAAACATTCACTTTATACCCTTCTCTTATAATAAGCATATGGGATGTCATTCCTTCATCATTAGTTTGACCAAAAAAAATAACAATAAACTCATGCAAATTCATAAAATAGACCCATGTAGGTCGGTCATGCCCAAATGCACTAAACAAACTTAAAAACAACCCAAAACCCTCTCACCTGGATGACTAAAAACCAAAACCACCATCACCATGGTTATTAAAGATCCCAAATTCCTCACACATTTCAAATATGACATAAAATTATCATCCATGGTCTGACATTAAGTTTCACTAATAAAATTATTCATATCACTAACAAGAAGGCTTATCCTTTACAAAACAATTGTTTCTAGGAATCGGTATTCACCTATCATCCTCTAGATCATACCATATAATATCAACTATGTCATGTAATAAATCATTAGAAATCCCTTGACCTCTAGATCACATCCTTGCTTTCTAGAGCTCATGAAACATCCATACATGCAAACCACACCAAATTTCCTCTTCACTAAATTGAGCTACCTAGAAATAAGTATTACAAACTCAACTGGTTTTCACCCTTGATGTCAATTTCAAGATCTACAAGGTCCTTCAATAGGAAAAAAAATCATCCCTCTTCACTCTCAAACTACTACTAAGAATAATACAATCCAAACATGCATCATCTACCTCAATCTTTCAACTAGACCAAATATGTCTTAAGAAACAAACAATATTCTTCTGTACAACTCAAGATATATGACTCATCAAATATCATCATCATAATAAAAAATGTATACCAATGAAAATCCCTCAGAATTCTCTTTCCATAACATATTATATTTCCTTCCAACTCCAAGCGGAAGGCCTCCAACTAAGTCAATCTCAGAAACTGCTTCAGAACTACCCCAAAAATTCCTTAAGACCAGTCTTCATAAATAGGGCACAATTTTACCTCTATGACCTCAAAAATTATATGAACCTATTATGGAAATCAAGTAAAACTCCTAGGATTAAAAAATGTCAATTTATTTCTCAACTCCTTTGGAAAATAATGTCCCAAACTGAACTTCTTCAAGAACTTACTTGTTTGAGTGGGGTCCAATGGTCACCACATGCTCTATAATACCTTTTTGGAAACATGGAGGAGTCCTCTATATCATAAAATCATCATAATGGCACAAAAAATCAATTCAAGGAAATTTCCATGAAGAATGTCTCCTTCACTCTCAACCTAGGGTTTCAACCTCATAAAAAGCTACTTCACTTCTTAACATTCATTCATAAAATTATAGGCCTCATTTGAATTCATTCCAACTATGATATATTATTAAATCCATGTCCCAACATAACTAAAATTATCATCTTCCCTTGAAAACTATGCACGTTCCAACCATGAGCATTTCTCTTGCTTCGAGCTAGAAATAACACTCTTAAGCACCCTATTTTGGTCTAAACCTTTTATCTTGTAAAATATTCATCAAGGAAACATGAAAATTTTCCCAAAAAATATTGAAATACCTTAATAACATCTCAAATTCTAAAAAATTCATAAATATCTCCACATATTCATGTACCATCTCATTTACATGACAAAGCCTTAGGGTTTTATATGTTCTAGGTCATAACAAACTAAACCAGCACTAAAACCACACATGAAACATTTTAAATTGTCTCTACATGATGGAAATAACACAACACACCTCAATGAATATCATTAATATCTCACACATACATGAAAATGATTATCATGGTCCAATAAGCTTCTAAACACTAGGATTAGACCTAGTTTGCACCATGAAAACAAAGACCAACCAAATGAATCTACTTCTAATAACTCCCAATGAACATAACACACCTAAGAAAACATGTATCATATTTTTTCATGCTTTCATTAGCTCATATACTTATGCACCTTACTCTCATGCTCCATTTGGCCTTTAAGCATCTAGACTAGGTCTAGATGAACACTACAAACATGATAAAACATGTACCTACACTCCCTCAACTCACTCTACATTTAATTTAACTTCACCACATGTCCCAATAACATTAAAAAAATATTCATTAAAATTATGAAACATTCAGTCCAAAGCAAGTGATTCATACCCCGAAGAAATTTGTTCATACTTTGAAGAAAACAGTTCATACTATGAAGCAAGTAATTCATCCTCGAAAGCAAAGTGTATTTCACATTGCAAACACTAATACACATTTGACACACCATAATCAACTTAGGATGACTTATAATATGACCATGCATACTGAAACATTCTCTAAAGCACCACATGACTTCACCAATATGGTCACTACCAATCAACCTTAGAGTTAATACTAAAAGACACCTCATTGAGATTGATGTGACATCTAGACACCCTTTTCCATCAATGGAATTGAAATAAATGACAACACTAAGACACAATGAAAAAAAATCTCCCCCTTTTTCATTGATGGAAACCAACAAGACCGACACACAACTACAAGATCTCATTTCCATGTTTCTAATGTAACTCTCCCACTTTGACATCTATGAAAAAGGCTACAATGAAAACTAGACATGGATAATGACACCACAAGACTAGACGCAATGGAAACAATGCACAAACCAAACTTAATTACACAAGTGACTCCTCCCTAGACTATACTCTATATTTTCTTGTCTTCTACAGTAGAAAAAGGATATGTGGACCTAATCAATGCAAGCAAAACATCTCCCCCTGAGCTAATACCTCCATTCTTGGCCTTAATGATACTTGAATTTACTTTATAGGACCGTACCATGTAAGAAAACACAAAAATCTATCTCCAAAATTACTATACCACACTTTAGGACCACTTTACCTAAATCATATCTTCAGTACCATTTAGACCAACTTTTTCAACCTTGGAAGTCAATCCACATCACTATATTCTAAGGAGTAGAAACACAAAATATGCGCGCATGGAAACAAGGCACATTTAAAGGCACAAAAAGATAGGGAAGGAAACACACACCAGAATAGTTGGGCTAAGAACTTAGCCATTTTTATAGATACAAGCTATTTTTTGGAAGATAGCGTGTGGAGCAAACATCGGGATGGAGACTTGCGCGAAATGTAAATGGTATTTTGGGGAATGAACGGACTAATAAGTGCCATACATGTTTTGAGTTAATAATAGGATTTATTCTACTAATTAACTATATGAAATATATTATTAGGACACTTGCATGTATGCATGCTATTGTAAAGGCGCATGGCTATTATCAGCATACGACCTATTTTGGGAAGTGTATAGGTGGTGAAGGGAAAGTCCCCACCTCTATAAATATGTATTGAACTGTGTAGTTTAGAGAGACTAGAGACTAGAGAAGAGAGACGAGAGGAAATAGACTAGGACTGAGTTATTGTAGAGTTATGCTACTGTAACTAATGGACGCATGACTCATGGTGATACTTTATAATGTAAGAATTTTTTGTGTTTTACAATGTTTAATATAATGGAGAATATTGGTTGGATAATGGTGTTAAAAATAACTGAATTTGGTTATTTTATGGTTAATCTTATTATAGTTATTTTTTAATTAATGATTCTCTAAGATCTAGTTTTTGGATTATGCATTGTGGGATGTTTATGTTTAATTATGGATCTGAATATGTTTTATCATCATCACACTAACATCCTACACAAGAAACTCTAAATAGGGGTATGGTACCTTTATCCGCTTTCGGTGAGCACTCAGCTCAGGCTAGGTAATGTGCCATCACACCTAGGTTGTTCATGGTAGATTCTAGGCTACATCATTGGTTCCATTGTTGGGACCTCTTTTTAGGTTGTTTTCAAGATGTTTCATGATGAAGACGTATTGGTTGACCCTAGAAAGTGTTGAGGAGTGGAAAAAATATCTAGAAGAAGAGTATGTTAGGAGGTTCAACATTAGATTTGAGTTTGACGCACATGCATGGTGGAGAAAATTTTATATGATTGTTTGTATGAGAGATTCTTTGATATCTTTCTAGTAGAGCTGTACAAGTGGCTGGTTGCTTATGCATCTAAAAATAATTAGAGATATCACACACTTGTCTGGATGTAGGAAGAATTTTAGGCCCTCTATGATGTTGATTTGATTTGGACGTGCACTGTGGACACTTGGTTCCATGGTGTTCTAAATAGATATACTTTGGAGTACTACATTTCTAATTACTCATGCCTGGAGGTAGCTGAGTTCTAGTTTCTACATTATCTTAGGGGAAATTATCTGCAAGACATTCCACTGGCGATCAAAATCTTGATGGTAACCCTGAACTTGGAAGAAAATTTGATGGCTAGCTAAAACCCACCACGCATGGGGGTAGGATCAGTTTTGGTGAAGGATAGTGGACCTAGCGGTAGAGACAAAAAGAGAATAAATGAGGCTTAAGTAAAATGAGGTGTGTGAGAGGGAGATAGAGAAGTATCATGATATTGCAGAATGAATGGCGTTGAGGAGAGAGATGGATCATGAAGGATTTGGATCTCATACAGAAGGCATGAAGCCAGAGCATTTGGAACTCCCCCATTTGGGAAAGCATGATAGGGAATCCTCATCAACCTCATATGAGAGCACATCAGAAGAAATGACATGGGCCACGAGTGCACATCTGAATCTACTTGGCAACCTAGCCCTTGCGCTTGGTTTTCTAGCACCTAGTATAACCAATAGTCAACAAGATAGTTTGGGCAGTAGAAGAAAATAAATAAATCAAATAACAAGTACATCTATGGCTGGGTAAACATCTTATTTGTTGTTTGGAGGTACCTTTTTAGCTGTATCACTAGCAAAAAACTCAAGCGTACAAAATATTAGACTCACTTCTAGGATTAGTACCAGCTCGCAGACTGTAGGAGTTCATTTAAGTACCACTGTTGAGATACAGGGAAACACATCCACTGGTCCACTTCTAGCTATAGGTGGAGGATCAGGGGGAATAGGTGGCTCTAGTTCTAGTGGATTTGGTGGTTCTAGAGGCAAAGGTAACACAAGAGGTTCTGGATTAGGTGGGCATGGTCCTCACCAACCCCATAATATTTACATGGAGATGTCACTTCATCTTCCAAAGTATAGGGGAATAGAGGATACTGTTGAGCATGTGCACATGTTTCAGATACCTGGCACATAAAAGGAATTATGGCTTCTGAGCACAAGATGAGTCAGTTTTCAACTACATTGCAAAGACGTGCCCACAACTGGTACATGAATTTTGACCTTGATCAGACTTGCGTAGATTATGAAGCATTAAAGGATGCATTCCTTAAGTAGTTTTATATCCCTGAGTTCAAGCATAAGAGTATAAACGTGCTCAAAGATATTAAGCAAGGCACTACTGAGAGTGTTCAAGAATATGATGCCCATTTTAAAACACTATTGTCCAAAATTTCTTATGATATTCATGTAAGGCAACATGCACAGTGGTTTTTTTGGGGCTTGATCACACCGTTTATGAGGGTGCTATCACATAAGACATACGGATCTATGTGAAGTGCTTGAAGCAACATTACACACTGAGGTAGTCAGAAGTATAGACATTGGAGTGAGCCCATTCGTGGAAGCGTAGATTGCAGCTACGGCAAAGAAGTTGGAGAAACTATCATCCAATTCAACACACAATACACACACTAGGATTTGGTGTATAGATTGTGAAGTGGAAGGGAACACTAAGGATAGTTTTCCCCACAGGTCAATGTGTTCATTATTACTAGACTGCAAGATATGTCATTTAGACCATGATGTAAGCCGCTTCCCATTATTACAATGTGCACTAAGAAATAATGTATCTTACTATTGTAATATTTTTCAGTCCAAAAAACACAATACAAAAGACTGCAGGTTGATTGTTCAGATTCATGATGCTATAGATATTGGTGTGCGAAAGACAAGAGTATTAGATAGCTCTAATAGTAAAAGTGAGCACCATGATCGTGATCACACTCAAGGGTGCTATGATCGGAACGAAGGGAACTTTGAAGGAAGTCATGGCAGAGGTCGAGGATACCATGGTGGATTCAGGGGCCAAGGACATGGTGGTGGGTGCGGTGAGTTTCCTCCTAGAACGTTTTACATGTGGATCTCTTAATCACTACATGCACAAATGTCCTCAAAATATTGTTATTTTTGTGGAAAGAATCATAACTGTGAGGAATTCCTGGACTTATATGAGCATTTTATCAAGTAGCATAAATAGGAAAATAAGGGCACAATGATGTTTAGAATACAACGCGTCATGGAAAATCAGTGGATGCCAAAGTTGGAACCGGAACTTGAGGTAGTGCTTGTGAAGATTATTACACATGGTGAAGCTAGGCGCGCCAGAGAGACGTTATAGAAGAAGCCTACCATCACTAAGAAGGAGGTTTTACATGCCAGGTACCCAAATCCTACACATCAGAAGGAGGTTTATCAGGAAAACATGGAGGTACTCAGAAATCTTCAGGGTGAAATACAATGTTTAAAGGAATAGTCACAAAAGTTGGAACAAAATAAAACAATAGAGACGGTTCATTCGGATGTTGATGATTTGAAAGAGGTAAGCAAGATGTTGCGCCATGAGAATATTATTCTATTACTAGTAAATTGGTTAAAGGGAAACACTTCACACGTAGGTATTAAGAATGGATGAAAGATCCTACATGCTAATCTTCCCCCTCATAGCTTGGATTATGACAAGGAGATCACTCTGAATGCTATCATGGATGGGTGAATTTTGAGAAATATATTTATTGACACAGGCATGGAAGTGAATGTGCTTACTTTAGATGCATGGGTATAGATGGGTAGACCTCTATTACATCCATCATCTAATGTACTGTTTATGGCTAATCAAACTAAGGCCACTCCAATCAGAGTTTTAAAATATGCATCTATTACTATACAAGGGGCCAAGTTCACTGGGGACTTTGAGGTACTAACACTAACAAAAGTAGACAACTTCCCAACTCTACTTGAGTGCCCATGGTGTTATGTAAATAATGTTGATCTATGGTTCAATAAGGGGTATATAAGTTTTGAAAACAAGGAAGAAAGAGTTATTATCCCTTTGACGGATGGTAAATTTGTACCTTATGTTTAACCTTTGAGTGAGGAATACCTAAACATAATTTATGTGCGGGCCATTCGAGATCCGGAAGTACTTGAGCCATCTAAGGAAGGAATCCTCTAGTGGAAAGATGCACATTATATTAGTGATACTACAAGTATTTCTTGTGATAATTGGGTGTATGACACCTATGAGATGGTTGGGTACAAAGTAAGAAGCACATTTGTACGGAGGAACAAACCTTGTTGTATTAGGAGGATAGGTAACAACTCTGTACCCCGATACATTGGAGAAGGAGATCCTACAATATTCTTGTGTGACTTGGAGGAGAAGTGGATAGATCAAGTGGGAAGAAGAACTATGTTAGTGTATAACCTATGTGGGACGCTAGCACGCTGGTGGATGGTTCTTCTTCCCACATAGGTTATATAATGTAATGAATTAAGAATTGCTCTAACAACCCAGTTTTTCAGGAGTAATGCACCTAATATAATTTATATATATATCATGGTAATCAACCTCTTCAGCACCACATTCAGTAGTGTGAGAGACTCTGGACAGGAGGTAGGAAGATTTACCACCTTCACTTTGGGTGCACAAACTTTACTCCACTTTGTAAGGTTGCGCATGTGCTTGGTATGTTTACATGGAATTGCATAGGGAAACTAGAAATTGGCAAGACATGATTGTAGGAATGACCCAGAATTTTGACTACTTATCTACTAAACCTCCGCTAATAGAGGCATTATGGGTTATGGAGAACTTGACTATGGGAGACAGTACAGATGTTGAAGAACTCATTCAAGAGTTATTTGGTGAGGAAGAATAAGGATCACATTTTTATGAGACAGATGTCAAACTATTTAAGCGTGCTTGCTTTGAGAAGGAGAAAGGAAAGATTGTCTATAATTGGATGATGAAGAAGTAGAAGATTTAGACATAGATCATTTAATAGGTACGCACGAGTTTTTAGACAGTGCGGATAAAAAATGTGCATCTATCATGAACCTATAAAGATGAAGAAAGTGAACATTGACACAGATGCCAAACCTAATTAGGCCATAATTGGATATTATTGGTCTAATTCTGAAGTAGCATAGATAATTTAGCTACTATGGGATTTCCAAGACTTATTCCCAAGGGGATACCATGAGTTAAAGTTAGTGCATGAGTCATTGGGTGAGATGAAGATTAAGGTAAAGGAAGGTGCACACTCGGTTAGGAAGTGACCTTATAGGATGAATCCTAACCTGTGCGTAAAAGTTAAAGAGGAAATTGACAAAATGTTGAAATATGACATCATTAAGCCCTTAGAAGAATCAAAGTGGGCTAGCCCCCATGGTAATCAACATAAAAAAAGATGGTTGGATTAGGATTTGTGTGAATTATAGAGAGTTGAGTGCTACACGTGTGATTGATCCCTTTCCTATGCCTTTCATCAAGGAAATATTAGAAGGCATTGCAAGGCGCAAATTTTACGATTTTACAGATGAATTCTCTAGGTATCACCAGGTTAGAATTGCATAGGAAGATCTAAAGAAAATGACTTTCACCACTGGATGGGGAAGTTTTTCATATACTATGATGCCATTTGGTTTGAAGAACGCACCTACTATATTTTTACGCATAGTTGTTCAATCATTCTAGGATTTTATTCACAAGTTCTTGCAAGTTTACTTGGATGATTGAAAATTATATGGACTTGTTAAGGATCATTGTGACAACGTGTGCCTAATGTTTAGAAGATGAAGATAGTTAAGAATCTCCTTAAACATCAAGAAGTGCGTCTTTACTACACCTTTTGGAACTCTGTTAGGGCATATCATCTACAAGGAAGGTTTGTTAGTGGATCCAACCAAGATTGCAGTTATCATAGGCATGGACAATCCTACCAGTTAGAGTGAGGTGTGCGGATTCTTGGGACACATAGGGTAATATAGAAAGTTTATCAAAGGATATGTGAATATTTCCGCACCCCTATAAGAGTTACTAAAAGGAAAATGGACATTCTATTGGGGAGAACCACAACATCACTCATTCGAGGCATTGAAAGAGAGACTTATCACAGTGCCTATTCTGCGTTTTACCTCATGGAACCAACCATTTCATGTACATGTGGACACCTTTGGCATGCCCATTAGAAAAATATTAGCTCATCCTGGAGAAGGTATTATAGATCATCCTATCTATTTTTCTAGTAGAAATTTGACTCATGTAGAAAAAAGTTATACAACTATAGAGTGCAAGGCCTTGTCGATGATCTACGTGATGCTTAAGTTCAAACATTACTTACTAGCAACACCCTTTGTATTTTATACTGATCACATGACATTAAAATAATTGGTAAATAATTCCATTTTACAAGGGCACATATGTCGATGAGTGCTCTTATTCCAAGAATTTGACTTTACCGTCACGGTAAAACTAGGTAAAAGTAATTTTGGCCCATAACACTTATCAAGGATTCAATCAGGGGAGGATGCGCAGAAAATTTAAGATACAATTCGAGATGCATAGTTGTACATGTTACATTGAGCACCTTTGGAATTGGAGGAAATTATTGTCTTCTTAAGAACATGTATGAAGCTAGAAGGAATGCAAGCCTTAGAGAAGAAACAACTTGGTATTCATGCCAAACATTTCATGTTGATTAGTGGTGAATTATACAAACTAGGATGAGATGAAGTATTGTGTAGGTGTGTATTGGAACATAAGCGCATGGATATCATGGAAGAGGCTCATGGTGGTATCACAAGTGGGAACTATGTAGGTGACGGCACTACGTGCAAGATTCTACTCACTGGATTATAGTGGGTGACCTTACATAAGGATTGTAAATAGTATTGTAAGGCATGTGATCATTGTCAGTGCCTTGGAAAACCTAGGCAAAGAGATGAAATGCCTTTGAGGCCTATTTCTAATCCAGATCCATTTGAAAAATGGGCTATATACTTTGTGGGTCCTATTTCTCCAGCCGCGCGTAGAACCGGATCATGCTATATCATCACTTGTACAGATTATCTTACAAGTTGGGAAAAAGCAACACCTACAAAGGATTGTATAACGGCTACAACAACAAAGTTCTTAAGGGAAAATATTCTTACTAGGTATGGATGTCCGTTGATTTTGACAAGTGATAGGGGCACATACTTCTTGAATGAGACAATCAGGATATTATTAGATGAATTTATATTCATGCACCATAAGACGACACCTTATCACCCTCAAGCAAATAGGATTGTTGAGGGTTTCAACAAGATATTGAGCCAACACTTGAAAAAAAATTGTGATGTTGGAAAGAAAGACTGAGATGATAAAGTTTTTGCTGTACTTTTGGTGTATAGAAAAACCTACAAAAAGATGAATAAGGAATCACCATTTCAGTTGGTGTTTGGTGCAGAAGCAGTTCTTCCCATGTAATTCATGTTCTGCCATAATGTTGTCATGAACCTTCCTTTTTATCATTTTATGTCTCTCTTGACGTCTATTAAGGAATTCCAGTAGGGGAAGGTGGAGATCCCCTGTACCATGGTCTCATTATTCTTCTCTACATAAATGGTAAGCCAACTTTGGCCAAGGACATGTATCCCAACTTGGTGCACGCCCATCCTTTGCTTTAGGAATTAGTCATTTCTTTAGGTTTAACATTATCCCACACTAAAAATGTTGTCGATCCTTAGAAAAAATATGATCTTAAACAAAGAATAAATAATGGGAAGAAAGAATGACCTGTACTGGATTACGTCAAAGAACAAAAGAATTTTGTTACTATTGTACATGGATCGGGAAAGTCTTATACAAGGATGTCTTGATTCTATTCCATGCATCCAATTCAATTTTGTGCCTACTTGAATAAATCCCCTATCAGTGCATGGAATTCATCAAAAGTTAACTCTTTACCCTTAGACTTCAGCGTATCAACAATATTCTCATCTGCTTGCTAAGGTCACTTGGCACATCCATCTTACGTGTAACCTTGGGATATAGTTATTTTACTTTATTTTTAATAGAGGACCTTAATATCTAAATTTCCTCCAAATTATTTTCAACCTCCATTAATATTTTTTTGTGTTCAACCCTATTTCCTTTATTCTCAGCCTGGAACTCTTTCAATTCTACCTCGTGTGTAGTAACCAACACACTTGCCACTTTGTCTTTTTCTTCACAGTTGTTGTAGACAACTTCAACCATGTGCATCACGGTCTTCACTGAAGTAAGGATATTAGAGTATTGAGTTATGGTCTCCTCAATTTTTGATTTCTCCTACTCTCTTTTTTGCACCATAACTTCCTCCATTGACTCCAGTACAAGTGGTTGTTTTTCCATTGTGATTAAGCACATCATATCCTATAGGAAATGGAAGACTAACTCATAATTATACTCATGGGGGGATAAATCTGAGCACTTCAAAATAATGGATTCTAAGATAATATTTACCTTCTTGTAAGCTTCGTGCACCTTCCTATTCTCTTCTCTCAACTCAACATTCAGTTGTGTAATTATCGACTCATTTCCCTTTATTTCCTTATCCCTCTCTATTATCTCCTTGTTCTTTTCTTCTAATTCCTTCTCCAAGGTTATGATTATGTTATTCCTCCTGAATAACCTTGTTTCAATGTCCATTGCTACCTTGTTTAGTGCATTACACGCTTTCTCATCTGTCATCTGTTGAGAATCCACAATAGGATTTACCTCCTGAGATCCTAGTGTGTCTAGCAGTGCACCTACATTTATCTTAAATGAAGGCTCATCAACATGGGACTCAAAATCCCAGGATAACATCTTCCTTGTGAATGTGTACAAACTATCCTTATCAAATGACGACTAATAGAAGTGTTGGTTTATAGGCACTGTGATTTAGAAACATGCACATAGGACCTTGTTTGGATCATTGTCACAAGTCATTATAGGCCCTTGCGATGTTGACATGCCTTTCCCACATGTGTGTGCCCCTTTTGGGAAACCAAATACTAAACTTGTCTCCCCGCCCATGCTTGCATTCTTCTCTTTCTACAATTATCTCGTGCTACATTCCACCTCATGCTCCACTAAGTTCTTGATGATACCTGCCACTTCTTTCTCCACCGTGTCCTCTAACTATTCACCAGACAGGTGCAGGGTATCATACAAAGTCTTCCCTACTTTTTCTTCACCTCCTTCTCCTTCTCCTTCTCCTTCTCCTTCCTCGTGAGTGCCCTTTGAATGGGTGTTCCCATCTTTATCTGATTCATTCACATTGAAATCAGGAAGATTCCCTCTAGGTCCTTCCTCCTCTCCTTCTGTATCTTCATTCCATAAGCTCTTTTTCTTCTCAAAGTCAGAACTTGGTCTTACCTTTTGCTTCTTCCTTTCTGGGGGCTTATTTTTCTCTGGGGACTTTTTCCTACGAGTATAAGTACTCGTACTTGTTGTTCCTTGTGACCCTATGGTTTTACCTATACGCACGCTGGCTGCCTTGTTTGTTAAAGGAGTTTCATCCCTCATTCACTTCTTCACTTCTACCTTCTTCCGCCCTGCTAGGTCTAGTGGGATAGAAAAATTATCCTCCACATATGCACATTTCTCAAACTTTTTCCACAAATGAATGTATACCCTTGTTGCATATATCCCCGCAATTGGTAAAGTGATGGGCTTGAGTAAATTTATGTTGTAGGAGACATAATTATCTACATACATGTGCTTTTTTGGATACACAAGTGTTTTATGCAGCGATCGGTGCTCCTGATCCACTTCACTTAGGTAAAACCTTAAATTCTTAGCCTTATTAAATCTAATAAATGCAGCTTGAAAATATTGTGTTGTGAAGGTGAATGGTAACTTACACCATGGGATCTTGGTGCCATCGGTCAATGTAAATCTTCCAATGTAGTACTTCTGATACATCACAAATTTTGCTTCATCCTTCACTAAAGACGGTAGTTACTTTGGGATCCTCCACTCTTCTCCAAAGGCGTCACACATCCGCTTGTAAAACTTATCCAAGTGCACTTTCTAATGCAGGGTCATTATCTCACAAGTATATCATTCGAACCTCTTAGATTATCTTGTCCCTATCCCATATGACATCAACGATGTCATCAAAAATGTAGGTTGAGAGGTTATAAATGGTCCCTTTTGAAATCTTCCAATAGACATTTAACCATCTCTTGTTGACTTGGGTCCAAAGCTCTTGTCCGCTTAAATTTGTAATTGGGAAAGTAACCATCTTCATGAATGGGTTAATGATCTCTAAAATATCAAAGTTGTGTCTTCCCTTCTTGTACTTATACTACTTTGTCATTTCCTTGACATCCTCCTTGTTTCCCAAGTCATCATTGATCGAATCTCCAACGTAATTGAGTCGAGTGAACCATGAGATAAGTTGTGGAGTTATGTGCATCCTTCTTCTTGTGAAGTAAAAGTAATCTTCATGCTATGCATGACATAAACCATTGGTATAATATTTCAGACTCTTCAAAAAATGACAACTCATCGAGTTTCAAAATACCAACCTTTTCAAATGTCCTCTTCACGGAGTCATCATATACTAGTCTGTCATCTTCTGTCCTTTCTCCTGTAGGGCAAACAATCTCCAATGTCATCTCTTTATCTGTTGTATCCATTTGATGGTTATAATCAATTATAACCATTGTACGCACATGGTAAACCCACTCCTTTCCCATCAACACCGCATGTAGGTATTGCATCTCTGAATACCATTCTTCATTGAAACTTGTTATTGCCATTGGTCTTCCCCCACCCTTCCTTTATGGTGAAACGGTTGTTCCTCTCCTTGGTGCCATTTTCCTTGTTGGGTCCTTGATGTTTTTCTACCTTGTGCTTTCTTCTTGCAATGTCATAAATATGGAACCTTGATTCTACACAACTCTGTAATTCGTGCCCTGGTTCTTCAAACCCGTGCCCTAGTTTCTCAAACCCTAACCTGGAAACTCTTTCTTCCACAAGACACCGTTAAAACCCACAAAATTCCTTTCAAACAAAAACTTCTATGCATGCCCATGTACTCCATTCCAATTTGGTTTGAAAATCCTCCACTTCGCAATGTCCCTTGTAATTAATCATTTGCACTAGCTTACAAGGATGCTCTAGTTTTCAAGAGATCTTTCACAAGTTATTGCAAGGTAAAAATGACTTACCTTGACTCTTATTTATCGTTTTACAATTTTTACCACATTAATTACCATGTCACCTACCACCATACCACCACAATAAATTAATCTTTTACTACCTTCCCATGCATGTTTCGTCCAACATTCCCAATGTGTGTAGCCCCTGTCACCTTTTGGTGCACAAAACTATACTAGCAACAGGCCTTACACATGCACCCTTTGCCAAAGTACATCAACCCCTACCTCTTAATCTAGGTCTTTTGTTTCCACCTAACTCATGTTGATCCTACGCATTCATCAATATACGTGGATTTCAAAAAACTATCTTTCTTGACACCATTTGATCTCCAACAACCATTATCATCTTTGCTAAACACGTTCCTTCTGTACCACATGCTTTTGTTTCTTTCTCCCAAGATATCAAAAACATCACTTAAAATGTGTGCTTATGATTTCACTTCTCACCCCACACTAAAAAATATGCACGGTCCTCTATGCATGAAAGCACCTTAAAATGTAATTAGCTGCTGGTGCACCATGGACAAAACAGACAAGAAAAGTGACAAGGAAAAGAAACTCCTATAAAGGAAATTACATTAAGGGAAATCCTAAGCTAACTGATAATAGTGCCTTATTACAAACACCAAGAAGACTTATTTATAGTAGGGCTTCAACCTACTCCCGTTAAAGAAACTAGGAAACCGTGTGTCATCCAAAGATTCTAATTGGAAACAACCTAAGTCAAGTATATATGTTACGACATACGGTCCCAATAAATACACTTGGAACTTCCCAGGGTGGCATACAAACATTGAATCATACCCAAGAACCATTTTTCTGACCTCTAGCTTCTTATTTTTAATGTGTCGATCATGTCAGGCCTTCTATCTTGTTTTCTCTATCTTCTGGCTCCATTGGGCTATAACACGCCTCTCATCTAACTTCATTAGTTTGTCTATTCTCTCTTCAAGTGCTTGCTCATCAAAAAATCCTCATGCACACGCAATATGTAGGAATGGTAACATAAACTAAACTCATAACACTACCTACACGCTAAACACAAATTGAAAGGGTGTGGATTTGTTCAACCTCTTGTAGGTTGTTCTATATGACAAAAGTACATCAAAAAATTTATCATTCACTCCTTCCTTCCAACATCACAAATCTTTGTCAATGTGTGGCTCAAAATCTTGTTGAAATCTTCAGCAGTTCCATTAGCTTGTGGGTGATAGGGTGTAGTATTATGATGGGCCACCATAAACTCCACAAATAATATTCTAACAGTCTCATTCAAGAAATGAGTACCCCTATCACTTGTTAGGCTAAATGGACATCAGAACCTACTTATGACATTCTCCCAAAGGAACCTTACTATAGTAGCTGTAGTGAAATCCTTCATAGGTGCCGCCTCCACCCACCTTGTAAGATAGTTAGTACAAGTAATAATATAGTGAAAACACGTCCTATGTGCTGGTGGGGAAATAGGGCCCACGAAGTCAATTTCCCATTTCTTAAAAAGGTTCCTTACTTTCTATAGGACTCAACAAAATTTCATCTCTATGTCTAGGCTTCCCAAGGCATTTGCAATGATTACAACCCTAGGCATGTTCTATGCAATCCTTGTACAATGTTTCCCACCACAGGCCAACCATCAAAATCTCGCGCTCAGTGGCTTGAACTACATAATGTGCACCAGAAATCTCTTCATGGGATTCCTCCATAGTACCCACATGCTCATGATCTAGCACACATCAACACAAAAACTCATCCTGGATGAGTTTGTATAGATCTCCACCACTTCTCATATAAGGTGTGAAACGAATGGCAAGATGCTTCCTCTCCATACTCTTCATTCTATCATGTGCCACACCTATTCATAAAAGATAACAATATATTACAAATCAGTGGGCACACATTGTAATATAAACAACTATGCATCTGACATTATGTCTTCAATGCTCTGTGTGTCCTCACCTGAATTAATTCTATAAAGATGGTCAAGTCCTGAATAGCACTTTCCTGGTTTGACTACCATCGAAAATTCAAATTCCTGAAATAGCGAGATCCATCGGCATATGCGCCTTTGCAAAAACATGTTTTTTTATTGAATACTTAAGTGTCACATGATTTTTGTAAAAGATAAATGGAGTAGCCAACAAGTACTGCCTAAACTTATGCAATGCATAAATCATAAACAATGCTTCACACTCCGTTGTTGTGTAGTTCTGCTTAATGGGAATTAAATTTCTACTTGTAAAACATAAAGGGTGATCAACAATCCCTTCTCTAGGCTGTTCTAGAACTGCTCCAATTACCATAGCAAATGCATCCACATACACGTGAAAGGTCTTTTCCCAAGAGGGAAATTACAAAATGGGTTTAGTAGTAAGCTTCTCCTTTAATGTATCAAAATCCACATGTTGCGCCTCATCCCAATGAAACCTTCCCTTATGCTTCAATAATTCCTCTAAAGGTGCAGAAATCCTGGCATAACCTTTGATGAATTTTCTATAGTAACATGTATGCCCCAATAATCCATGTACCACGTTTTGATTGGTAGGTTCCCCTAATCCCAAGATAACACAACTTTGGCAGGATCCACCAATAGGCCTTCCTTACAAATAATATGGCCTAGCAATGTGCCAAAAGGAGTAACAAAAACAAATTTCTTAATGTTGAGAGAAATACTTAGTTTTCTCCACCTCTCAAACATTAGCCTCAAGTTGTCACATGATATTTCACCAATCCATACACTGTCCAATTATCCAGGTAAACTTGCAAAAACTTATGAATAAAGTCTTGAAATGCTTGTAGCACAATGCGCGAAAATACAATAGGCACATTCTTAACACCAAAGGGCATAATTGTAAAAGAAAAAATTCCCCATTCAGTGGTGAAAGTAGTCTTCTCCTGATCTTCCTTTGCAATCCTCACCTGGTGATATCCTTAGAATCCATCTATAAAAGAGTAGATCTCGTGCCCCACTAAACCTTCCAAGATTTCCTCTATAAAAGGTGTTGGAAAAGGATCTATCACACATGCAACATTCAAATATATGTATTCCACATAGATCCTTATCCTCCCATCCTTATTGATATTAATCACCATTGGGCTAACCCATTAAGACTATTCAATAGCCTCAATTATCCTAGATTCCAACATTTTGTCAATCTCTTCTCTAACCTTTACGTGCAGATTAGGATTCATCCTATAAGGTCTCTTCCTGATTGGGCGTACACCTTCCTTCAACTTAATTCACATATCCCCCAATGAGGGATGAAATCCTTTCAATTCATGGTTTCTGCACAGGAACAAATCCTATAAGTCACGTAACAGTTCAATTATCTTTGAAACTTCTTGGTTTGTCTAGTAATCACCAATGATTGCTTCTTTTGGCTTTGCTTTTATGCCAATGTTGATCTTATTTTTCTTCAACGGCTCATGGTAGGTGTGCTCCTTCTCACCTGCACTATCCAAAACATCACACATACCCTCTATATGATCAACATCGAGGTTCTCTATTTCTTCATCTTCTATTAGGTATACCAATTTTCCTTTTTCCTTTTCTAGGTAGGCATGCTCAAACTACACTTCATCCATTTCTTCCTCTTCAACACGTGCCTCCAAATCAGGTTCCCCTAGTAAATAAAGGATGAGGTCCTCATCCTTGGCACTAACCCCTAAAATAAGGCACTTGACCACCTAAAAAGCTTCATTTAATGATGGTCTAGAAGATAAATACTCAAAATTATGAATAATACACGCCGTCAATTCTTGCCAATTCCCTATCGAACAACGTAGCTCCTAATGGACATACCAAGTGCATGCATAACCCTGTAAAGTGGAATTTAAATTATGTACCCAAAGGGAAGGGGGTAAATCTTCCAAGCCTACCATATGGGATGTCAAAAATTCTTGAACATGGTACAAGGCAGGTTCCTTCCCATGATAGTTACATATCTTTGAAGGTGCATTGCTCTGGAGAAACCTAATAGAAAATGCATTTCTCACTTCATACCTCTCTAGAAGATTATCTCGATGTGTCATCCACCAATGCGCAGTTGTCCCACGTAATGTTTAAACAAACATATTTCTTCACTCTACTTCACATATCCACTGAACTTCCATAGCGCACAAGAAGACATCCATGTTACCTTTTCTAGTGTAGCTCAGTAACTGTCTTCCTCCTAGACATCTAACTGAACGCACCTTGACAACACAAGTCACAATTCCCTTTAAATATTTTCTAACCAACTCATAAGTCTCATGTTACCAATTATCACATGCAATGCTAGTCGTATCACTCATGGAATAAGAATCATCCCATTAAATGAATCCTTCTTGTGATGGCTTGATGATCTCTAGGTCTTTGATAGTGTGCACATAGATTTTATTTAAGTCCTCCTCTCTCAAAGGCTCGACATAAGGCGCAAACTGAAAGCACCCTAAACTTTACAAAGAAATAAACAAATCTAATGAAGGAAGGATAAATATTCTAATAGCTAATAGCTAAGGATTCTAAGTATAGGAATGTAACATTAAGATAGAAGCTAAAAGGAATGCTTAACTAGTATGAAAACAATGCAAAATCTAACTAAACATACCTACTAATATGCTTTAATTACCTAACATGGGCCTAAATAGACCTAAGAGGGAAATCAAATGGTTATGGTTGCTACTCCAAACAATGTGAAATGGCCTCTCAAAATGACTACTTGGTCATTTTGGATATCCATCTACTAACCCCATTGAAGGCTTTAGGCAAGCATTGAGTTTGGTTATAAATCATATTTCTTATATGAGATGCAAATAAAAAACATGGTGTAAAGTATAATGGAATGAGGTGAGTTGTTTTTATAGTTTTCACTTTGAGGAAACCTAATATTTTGGTGCATGTGGGACTAAAATCCCCAAATAAGATTAGAATTACTAATCATGATTAACATTTGTTAATCATGATTAGTGAATTAACAAGTGATTAATAGGTGTGGAGCCTTAATCAACCGCTTAGGGTTAACTAGGAGGCTAGGACAAGCTTTTGAAGCTTGTTGAGACATTGTAGAAGGAAATGGGGTGATTTTGAGTGGTCATAAGAGGGTTTTAAGTCAATATTAGGGCATACTGACCAAATTAAGGGTAAAATATGCTTAATTAGCTCATAATCACTAATTGTTTGTTTTGAAGAGGATTTTGACTTATAACTCACCGTAAAGTGGCATCCTGAATGTGAAAAGGGTTACACAATCAATAAAGCGATGTTAATTGGATAAAATCATAAGAAACATTAGTTAATTAGCAAAAATCACTAATTATAATTGAATTGGCAAGAATGGGAATGATTTACGTGCGTTTGGCAATAAGATTGCAAAAATGGAATTTAGGTGTCTACATTTTCCCTTGTTTGAGGTGAGGTAAGTGAACTCACTTCAAATATAGTAGAAAAACATAAGAAAGTAAATTTTTGAATAAAAAATAGTGGAATGAAGGATGCCCCCTCGAGTGTTGATAGGGTATGGAAGAAGTCAATCGACGATCAAAATATGATTGAAATGGATAAAAGAAAATAGGTTAGAACATGTGCGAAACCATTAGGTATTGAGAAGAAATAATGATAGGGATAAACATGGTTGTTTATTACCCTAGATAATTTAGAAGAAAAATTAGTAGTGATAATAAATGATAATGATGAAGAAATGAGAATCGAGAAATATAGGACAAGCCCAATCTTTGCATCCGGCCTTTTAATAAGGAACTTGGTTATAACCTTTTACCTCTAGGTCTACATCATCAGCTTTTATTGAAATGAACAAAAATGTAAGATAACATGAAAAGTTAAAATACCAACATTTGTCCATTGCTACGTAACTCCATGCAACATACATAATGCAATGCAATATGAGAAAGTAAAATGATATCTAACTCTATCCAATATACACAATGCAATGCAACACAAGAAAGTAAACCAACTAACTTAACAAAGAAACCGGTATAATCACACGCACTCAAACAAACAACGTTTAATATAGTTGAACCAATGTTTTTGTTATCAAGCTACAGTTCACAAATGGTTGTGTTGTACTGAAAAGGGTTAAAAATGACTCCCAAGCAAGGATACATGTGAGGAGATTAAAAAAGGACATAAGTAGTCCCATGAAAAAGCTTTCGTGTGCTATGACAGAGTCTCTAGCAACTCATTGTTGTGTGGGAGTACCGACATAGCATGCAATCAAAATTTTGTTAATGGAGGTAGATCACAATGATCTCCAAGTCATTTGAGACCAGAAAAATCAAGAACCATAGAAATATGCTTTTTTAAGACATATTTTGATGTTCAAGGACAATTCAATTAACACAAGATTTAGCTACGTACATGTTGTTTACCATTTTTTGTAAAATTTTAAATTTTAATTTTTTCTTTGATTTTTAATGATTTTATCAATTTTTTGGTTTTTTAAAAAAAATTTTATGGAAGAAAATATTATAGAAGAACTAACGAAGCTGGGAGACAACATTAAAAGTTACCGTAAGGTAAAAAATTCCCCAGGTAGTAGAAAACGCCGTTGGGAAGCAAAAATATGCCCCAACATAATGAAAACATGCCACAAATAATTATTTATTAAAAATATTCACCATGGCAAGTGTTAGAGGACTTTTAGAAGCAATATGGCAGTTTCAGGGCCCTTCGGGGGTGAGAAACATATCGCAGGAGGAAAAGGAGCTTACGGGAGAAATTAAGCTCACACGGGAGAAAATGAGCTCATGCACAATTGGTAGAAGAAATGGAAGGGCACCCACGTTATGCGTAATTGCAAGGGAACCTATGTGCAAATGTAAGGGTGCCTGGATGCCTATGTGCAGCTACACGTGCACAAGTGCCTATACATAAGAAAAGGGCACCTGCCTATGTAGCAGCAATACAGTGGTTTCAGAAGTCCCTTCGGAAGTGAGAAACACATTACGGGACGAAAAGGAGCTTATGCGGGTGAAATTGAGCTCAAGTGAACCTATGTGCAAATGAAAAGGGTGCCTGGATGCACTATGTGCAGCTACACGTGCACTTGGAAGGGCGCCTATACGTGACTATGCGTAATTGCAAGGGCACCTGGGTGCCTATGTGCAAATGTAAGGGTGCCTGGATGTCCAATACTGAGTGCAGCTACACGTGCATCTTCCAGAGCGCCATAAATATTTCATCCCAACCTCACAAGGGCACCTGGGTGCCATATGTGCAACTGGAAGGGTGCATGGTCCAACACTAAGTGCATAACCTATATTCCAAAGGCCATAAATATTTCTCCCAACCTTGAAATGACCCCATTTTTTGTTGGAAAGGTATTGAAGCGAACTACACAATGGTAAGATAAATTTGGGTTTTTGAATTTGTTTTACCAATTTGTTTGGGTTTTTGATGTTTATTTGGATGTTTTGAATTTTCCGACTAACATATTTGAATGATTTTGGGAGTTGTGAAACATATTTGAATATTTTTTATTTTATAGAAGTTTTCTGAAGCTATGTATAGGAAACGAAGAAACATTGATGCCCCTAGCGATAAATGGGATGTACAAGGGCATAATACCACATGTATGCGCAAGAAAATTAAGATGTAAAATTACCCCCAACATTAGATGGGAATATTCAAAGGAAAAATCTTCACGCGCAGAATCTGGATCATGGATAATATAGATAGGCTCAATCATGATGACAAACGTAACCAAATGACATGCTAGGAAGGAGCAAGGATGCCCATAAGCGTAAGATGGCCAAGAAGAACATGATAGAAAGAAGTGGAAGATTTTTTTTGTGAAGGGGACAAAGGTTCCAACAAACATGGAAAAAAGGAAATCTTATACACATGAATGTTCTAAATGAAGTAGAAGACCAATGTGAATGTTGTGAATGTAGCTTAGAACCCTCATAATGAAGAAGTGATTAGCCAAAGGCATTAATCGTGAGACAAGATACTAGAGTAAGAGTCTAAAAAAGGTCCAAAAAAAGACACTTGGTAACATACTAATCATGTTTCTCATAAGAGATCCAGTGTGTGCACTTGGAAATTTACTACCTTTTGGAGGGAAGATTTGATGCACAATAAGTGAAGACACCCTAGCCAATGTTTAGGAATGATTTTTTTTTCAAATTTGATTATTTTTTGTAAATGGATTGTGGAAGGCGAGCCATACATTGCTCTGCTGCCAACCAGATGTCTATAGCCTTGATAGAGGTGCATTTGATTTTAATCACAACATTACTCTACTACCAGTCAGGCGTCCATAGCCTCAGGAGAGATTATTGGAAATACCCCAAGAGAGAGTTATATATCAATTTTCTTTTTCTTTTAACTTTGGATTTTTGATTTGATTGATTTTTTTTGTTTTCTGAAAACTTATTTTGCTCTCTTGTTTGACAAGGGGTTGAGAACCACTGATGGATTGATGGAAGGAGGTGGAAGTGATTGCGATGACGACATTGGCTAGTGTTAACAAATATGTCCAAAAGTTATTCGCAACAAGTTTATTAGATGTAAATTGTGATAGGATCTCTACGAGGTTAGTCATTATTTAATTTACCAAGGTGATAAAAGACCAAAGAATAATAGAAACCATAGAGATAAATGTCGCAAAATGAGTGCGAATTGGCTAACCAAAATATCACCAAAGGGATGAAAATGGTAGAAAGACTAACAAAAGAAGAACAAGAAAGGGAAGAAAGAACATCCATGTGTATTCAATACTAGATTGCAATGTTTAATATTTACCTTTGATATATATATATATATATATTTGAAATGTTTTCTCGTTTTTTATATATTTTTTATTTTTTGAAAAGTGGGATCGATAAGGTCACTCGGCATGATAAGATCCAACAATAATGTTATCGATTTCCTTGATAAGAAATACTAGGAATGTTTTCTTATCAAGAGTCATATTATCCCCGATATCAATGATCGTGGTGAGCTCATACTCAATAGATGATTGTGTTTTATCATGACATGTGGATTTTGTGTGTGGGAGCTTGAGGTCCATATCCAAATGTTTTTGAACTTTATGCCATACTTGATGGTTGCATTGATGTGTATTTTTGACACATTTGATTTTAAACTTTGAGATCATTTAAATTGTTGTGATATTTGGAGATATTGGAATTTTTAATATGAGCCTGATGAAGGGACCCTTTTGGTTTCCTATAAATTATAATGTGACTTTTTTATCTCGAGGAGTGTGAGAAGAAAGTGGATGAATAGATTTAATGTAAGAAATGATGGTGGGTTTTCCAAAATCATTGATAGAATAAAAATATGATGGATGTAAAGGATACGGTCTAAGAATTGAAGAGGATGGGATAACAAGAGGCATCCCATAGACTGAAGATAAATTACCACTAGGATGTGGCCCTAAGATTGAAGATGCAGGACTACCTGGCAGTATTCCATAGATAGGAGATGATGGAATACTAGGATGTGGCCCAAGAATCAAAGATGATGGACCTCTAGGATGTTCCCATAGTATAGACAAAGAGGATGGGTTACTAGGAGGTGAGCCACATACAGAAGAAGATGGGCTATCAGGAGGTGAGCCAAACATAGATGATGAAGGGATACTTGGAGGTTCCTCACATATAGAAACAGACAATGGGATGTCAGGTGGTGACCCAAGATGGGATTGTGATTGAGGAATCATGCTATACAAAGAAGGATGTAAAGAAAATATAGGATCTTCCTCAATGGTCCTAGGACATTCTTTAATATTTTTACAAAAAGAATCAATTTCTTCTTCCCAATATACAAGCATATCGAAGTCAAGATTAAATGTTTGATTGTAATCCTCTAGGGGAATGCCATCATGTAATCCTAGGAATTTTGTGATCGTATCTTCATCTCAAGATGAATCGATTGGTAGGGGTATTTGTTATTTTACCATAGGAGGTTGATTAGAAGAAATGGGTCCAACTAGTGTGGAAGATTGAGAAGATGATGTCTCAAGAGATGAAGTAGATTTGGATCTAGATGTCTTACAAGTAGAAGAATATGTATATCTAGAAATGATTAGCATTGAATTTCCTAGAAGATGACATATTTCCAGGAAAAAATGAGGATAATGTAGTAAATCATCATATGATTGCGACATAGGATTTGTCTGAGGTGTCTGTGACGTATGTGTCGACTTAGATGAATGCGACGTAAGTGTCGATTTAGAATATTGCGACGTAGGTGTTGTCTTAGATGAATTAAGGATCACCTAAATCTTTAATGGAGGAAGAGGTTCTCAAGGTGGTGAATAAGGGAGGTCTTGCCAAGAAAGGGAGGACTATGACTCAAGAACCAAATTAAATGTTTGATTGGAGAGACTCGGAGTCGCACGAATCTTCAAAGGAGGAAGATGTCACTTAGGTAACTGATAAGGGGAGTCCTGCAAAGAAAGGGAGGATTGTGACTTAAGAGTCGAATGAAGTGAATATATCTGATGGGAATTTTCAAAAGGCTGAGGTGAATCCAAAGAATAAAAATAATAGTTTGGATCAGAGTTATAAGAAGAGTGGGAGGAACCCGAATAATAATTTGGATCAGAAGCGTCTGTTAACCAAAATAAGCTCCCTCTTATTTTGGGTTAAATTACTCCTCTTTGTTCCTGAGTAAAAATTTCACAAGTTTCAGGAACTCAAAGATTTCTTGAAATTTCTCTATCAGATAGAGAATTTCTTTCCCTTTCCAGAAAGGTAAAAAACTCCTCTTAACTCTTTGTATTTCTCAACTTATGACTCGGTGGAGTTATGGAGGAAAATTTACCCAAGGCACACCTACGGAGCTTAGGAGAGAGATTTCCCAAGGAATTTTTGGGATAGAAAAGTTCAACAGGCAAAGCATTTGAGAACTTAGCACTTTTTGGGTTAAAAGTGCCAAAGTCATTAGCGCTCCCATGAACCTGCAAAGGGAAACAAAGTGAAAATTTGACTAAGTCCCGAAAGGGACACGTGGCATCATTTTGTGTAAAGCCGCTAAGGTGGGCTAGCGGAGGATTTTGGGGACTTGGAAATTTTCACTAAAATATTTTCTAAGTCAAAATTTTCTCTACATCTCCGAAGGAACCCAAAAGCGACACGTGGCCCAATGCCCAAACCAGTTGCGGGGCAGCGGGCCTTCGGAGGAAAAATAGAATTTTTTACCTTTTGTGAAAAAGGTGCAAATAAAAAAAATGAACCTCTGGCTCCACTAACCCCAATGGATGCCACATCCTCAGCAGATTTACGAGGGAAATGTGCCAAATCCTGAGCTATTTTTTTCGCAAAAAACCGAAAGGAAATACTCAAAGAGCCATATCTTTTAGTCTAGAGCTTCGTTTTTGACAATCTTGGTACAAATGGAAATATATAAATATTCTCTTCATCATTGACTCTTCAATATTTCATTTCGGTGGAGTTTTTCAAGATAAAATTGCAAAATTCAATTTGGCATGGAAAAAACATAGAACCAGTTTTCAACCCCCAAATTTAACGAAATTTGGGTCTTTTCTCCCTTGAGTAGACAAAATACATTAGGTAATGGATTTTGCAGATGGATTCTTCACTTTTTGACCCAATTTTTTAAATTTTGTTAGTAGTTGGAGTAGAAGATCTTATTTTTCATGTTTTCCCCCCTCTTTTAAGATTTGGTCTATAAAATGTAACGAAGGCATCATTTTGAGAAGTTAGTTTGTGGTTGTTCACATCTTCTTCTCTCTCTCCCTCTTCTTTTCTTCCCGGGGGTCAGAAATGGAGCTGGAACCTCCTCCCATGCTCTGTAATGGTGTTTGTTTTGTCTCTTGCCCGTGAAATGGTGCACTATGTAAATCTGGAGCAATAAAAATGTGTTTTTTAATGCATTTGTCCATCCTTTTCTTGTTTTTGGTTGTTTCGTCTTTCCTCTCATTGTTGCAGGGCATTTGTGTATGTTTGAATGACATTTGCAAGTTTTGGAATTGTTTTTTTATGGATTTTGGAAAAAAAATTGTGTGAAGTCCATCTCTAGTCTGTGATGCACTTGTCCATCCTCTCCATTGCTCACCTCTCTTTGTTTCCATGGCATTTTTGATAGATGATCAACATTTTCCTTCTCTGTTGTATCATTTTTTTAGTGTAGGCTCTATTTTTTACAATTTTCTTTCTTGCTTTGTCTCCTTGGAAGTTAGATTAGGATTAGATTATCTTTCCTACACTAGAATAGCTTGTGGTAGGTAGTTTAGGATGGGGAACTAGCCTTCTCTGGAGGATCATTCCCATTTGTAAGTCCCACAACTTGGGGAATGATCCAATGTTATGCAAATCACACCAAATGGCCCTACCTTAGAAAAGTAGATCCATAACTCATTTGAGGATGTTGTGATTTCGCATCAACATTTGTGGCATGCCCAGTGGGATCTTAGAGGTCTTTAATTCATATTACAACAAGGTTGATTTGCACTTGTTGTAATCTCTAGCTTATGAGAAGCTCCAATTTTCATATCCAGCAGCTCCATCTAGTTTACAACCCATCTCTGAGTTATAGACCTATTTTCCATCCATTTCCATTTCATTCTTCTTTCCATATCTTTCATTCTTTTCCATTCCATGAATTTGTGCAATCATGACTTCATTTCCACCATGGAATTTACAACAACAACAACAATACATTCTAACTCCAATGCTTTGTACAACTCCTTCAAATCAACATTTTGAGCAAATTCAAAATCACCTTGTTTACCCCTATGAGCAGCAATGCCAAAATTAGTTTGGCTATGGAGCTTTCCAAGAGTAGGGGTATGCAAACAATGAAGAAAATCAAATGCAAGATGTTGGTTTATTGGAGAAAATCCTAAAAATTGAGATTGGCATGGTGCATTCAAGGGAAACAACTCAAATGAAGGCATTCAAGATTGGTTGTAGGACACCTTGGCCATGGGAAGTCCCTTTTCCAAGACACTATAGCCCTTAGGAGAAGCTAGAATTCATTATTGGAATTCTGTCCCAACTTGCACAATGGACTGAAGAGATACAGGCCTATGAATTTGGTGTTAAACAACCTTGTCAATGGGTAATTTCTACAACATCATCTAGTATTTATCTTTCTTTTCCTCAAGCAGCACCATCTTAATTTCAATTTCAAGTTTCAAGTTTCTGCAATGCTGCTCCAATTGTGAAAACCATCCCCCCATCCCCTATTCTTCCATCTCATCTCAAATTTTCTTCCCTCTTCTCTACCAAATCCAAACCCCCTCCACAAGAGGAAAAAGAAACACCTTCCCCTCCAAAGAAACAAGAAGTTCCATCCTTCCCACTACCACAAAAAAATGCACAAATGATTGAATCCCAATCTACTTCTCCTCTTGCCTTCCCAATTTCATGCGGGGAAGAAGAATTTCCAAAAATCAGTCAAGGAAAACAAGAAGAAGAGCTAGTTAAAAGAAGGAAATGGTTAAGAGCTTGGTGAGCTTAGCTCTTAGGTTTAGGATAACAGAGATTCCTTTGTTAGTTAAGGCTATAGAGGATGTACAAGTTGAGGAAACAGAGGTGGTCAACGATGAGTTTATTGTAGCATAAGAAGAACAAAGACAAAGGGAATAAAATCAGCATCCTTTTTACTCAGAATGTAGTGCCCATGTTGGTAGTCTAATTTAAGAAAATGTTGATCCAATAGAAGTTACAGAATCATCCATGAAAGAGAAAGAACAATCATCTCAAAGCCCCATTGATGAGGAGAAAATGGAAGAAATAGAATCTGAGTTTTTAGTAGCAAAATAAGAAGGAATAATTGGAAAGTTTTTTCTTTCATTTGAAGGGCCTGATTTGGTTAATGAATCCATCATGGGGGAGGAAGAACTAGCAGCACCAAGTTTAGTTAGAGAGGATCACATAAAGGTGGATAAAACAAATTCAGAGGCATGGAACCATGAGATGGTTACACATAAGATATTATATCTCTCCCCCATTCAATCTATCCCAAAGTTTGACCATTTGGAGGAGTTTGAATATCACTAGCTTCATGTTTGAAGATGAAGCTTCATCTTTGGTGAAAATAATGCAGATTTTGAGATCACAATGCAAGAGGGAGAAACATGGCTACAACATGACAACATAGAGTTTGATTTTTTATCAAACATAGAAGGATGTTTTGATAGGGAGCAGCCCATAGAAGTTGCAATATTTTCTTCTCCATAATTCACCATTCAAGAGCCTGCTTCCGTAAAAGAAAAATTGCAAGCACAACAAACATTTTCCACCATGCTTCTTGAATCAAGGTTGCGAGATTTTGATCTTCCAAAGGCCACATCCACATTGAGAGGGAATTTCCAAGAAGACATTTCTATCACAAATAGTCCTCTAGAATAAAAAAGTATAAATTTTGATTTGACAAACTTCATGCTAGAAGAAGGGGATGTCCAAGAGTAGATTGATATTCAAAAATTATCAGAAGAACTCTGGTGTCAACAATGTATAGCAACTGAGTATTATGATGCAAAAGCAACTCCAATGGATGTTACAATCAAAGATGAAGAGCTGTAAATTGTAGAGGAGTTTTATGTTGCTATGGAGGAATAAAAAGAGTAGAAGAGTTCCACCACTTCTTCCACACCATCCATTCAAGAGAATCTGTAAGAAGACTCCATTTTTGGAGTTGAAAATAAGAGCTATGGTCATATAAAATATACCAGACCTTTCCTAATTAGGTATTTGGATTCATTGGAGGTAAAGGATAAGCCAAAACCAGTCATGTCTATTTTAGGGAACGAGGATGAGCTACAAAGCACCAATGATCAACTATCGTACCTCTTTAATCCAAATGCAGAGCAACTAAAAGAGGTATTGGTTTTGTCTTCAATTGATACTTTGGTTATTTGGGTTGAAGATAATATTGTAGTTAGTTTTTCACTAATCCAACCAGCCATATTCAGTGCCAAATCAGTTGCATGACTACCATTTTTTAGGAAGGGAAGCTCTTTATCCCTGTCAGTTGTGGGTTTTGTTTGAGTTACTTTTTCTCTTAGTTAGAGTAGAGTAGGTAGGTTTGTTTTTAGCAGAAGAAGTGATTATGCACACTTTACATCTTCCATTTGGATCATGTATGATTTTAAATTTGTATATAGTTTTTGGTGTTGTTGTATTGCTCTCACACAGTTCATTTCAGTTGGCATTTTAGGGAAGATCAACACTAAGTTTCAGTGGGTTTCCAAGTGATTCAGAGGATAGATTCTCAGAGTTAGATCAGAGAATTGGTTATCAGGATTGACTCCATGCCCAATGGATGTAACTAAGGCCATTGACCATTCATCTAGCAGGAAGATGACCCATGTGAGTCACCAAATTTGTTAAACCAAAATAAGCCCCTCTTATTCTGGGTTAACTTACTCCTCTTTGTTCCTTAGTAAAAATTTAACAAGTTTTAGGCACTCAAATATTTCTAGAAATTTCTCCATCAGATAGATAATTTCTTCCCATTTCCAGAAAGGTAAATAACTCCTCTTAACTCCTTGTATTTCTCAACTTATGACTCGGTGGAGTTATGGAGAAAAATTTACCCAAGGCGGACCTACGGAGCTTGCGAGAGAGTTTTTCCAAGGAATTTTGGGCCAGGTTCAGAGTGGGGAAAGAATTTGAGAACTTAGATATATTTGGGTTAAAAGTGCAAAATTCATTGGCTCTCCCGTGATCGCCGCAAAGGGAAACAAAGTGAAAATTTGACTAAGTCCCGAAAGTTGGACACGTGGCATCATTTTGTGTAAAGGTGCTAAGGCAGGCTGGCGGAGGATTTTAGGGACTTGGAACTTTTTGCCAAAATATTTTCTAAGTTGAAATTTTGGCCGCATCTATGAAGGAACCCAAAAGTGACACGTGGCAAGCCCAAAGTAGCAGCAGGCAGACGGGGCTTCGGAGGTAAAATAAATTTTTTTCCCTTTTGTGATAAAGGTAAAAATGGAAATAAAGGAGCCCTGCCTCCGCTGACTCCAATGGATTCCATGTCATCAACTGATTAGGGGGGGAAATGTGCCAAATTTTCCTGAGTTGTTTTTTTGTTGTAGAAAACGTAAAGGAAATACTCAGAGAGCCATATCTTTTGGTCCAGAGCTCTATTTTTGACAATCTTGGTATGAATGGAAAGATATAAAGATTATCTTCATCATTGGGTCTCCAATTTTGCATTCTGGTGGATATTTGTGGGAGAAAATTACAAAATGTGATTTTGCATGGAAAAAATGTAGAACCAGTTTTCAACAACCAAATGTAATGAAATTTTCATCTTTTCTCCCTTAAGTAGACAAAATACTGTCGGGAATGGATTTTATAGATGGATCATTGTCTTTTCGACCCAATTTTTAAAAAAATTTCAGTGGTTGGAGTATAATATCTAATTTGAAATGTTTTCCCTCTCTTCTCAGGTTTTTTATATAAAATGTAACAGAGGCATCATTTCAAGAAGTTATTTTTTGGTTGTTCGCTCTTCTTCTCTACCTCCCTCTTCTTTTCTTCCTCAAGGTCAAAAAAGGAGTTTGAACCTCCTCCTCTACTCTGTAATGGCATTTTTTTTCCTATTTCCCATGAAATGGTGCACTGTGTAAATCTAGAGCAATAAAAACATGTTTTTGTGATGCATTTTTCCGTCCTTGGCTCATTTTTTGTTGTTTCTTCTTGCCTCTCATTATTAGTTGGGCATCTGTGTATTTTTTGAATGTCATTTACAGGCTTTAGAGATGTGGTTTTAGGGATTTTGGAGACATTTTTTATGTGAAATCTATCTCTAGTATGTGATGTACTTGTCCTTCCTTTCAATTGCTCACCTCCCTTTGTTTCCATGGAAATTTAGATAGATGATCAACATTTTCCTTCTCTGGTGAATCACCGTTTTAGTGTAGGTTCTGATGTTTTTGTCCTTGTTTTCTTTCTCTCCTTCTCTCATTGGATAGTTAGACTAGGATTAGATTAGATTTCTTGCACTGAAATAGCTTTTGGCAGGTTATTTTAGGATGGGGAACTAGCCTTCTTTGGAGAGATCATTTCCATTTTGAAATTCCTACAGCTTGAGGGAAAGCTCCAATGTTACGTAAATAACACCAAATGACCCTACCTTAGAAAATCATATCCATAACTCATTTGGGGGTGCTGTGATTTCACACTAACAGCGTCAATACCATACCACCCCAAACTTTTAACACAAATTAACTAGTTTAAAGCAAGATCAACACCGTAATGATCTAAAGTTAAATGCAAAGCTAAGGAATGAAACATCAATGATAAAATATTAATAGCATACCAATGGAGATTAAATGAAACTAACATCTAACATCTACGCATGCCTACTATTATGTTTGCTTAACTGACATAGGCCTAAATAGATCTAGGAGAAATCAAATTGGGAATGGTTGCTACTCCAAAAATGGTGAGATATCTCTAACAAAAGACTAAAATGTCATGTTAGATACCCTCCTACTAACTATAATGAATTCTTTAGGCAAAGATGAGCATGCGAATCCTTAAAGGAGTTTAGGCTCTTTAACATATATCTTATATGAAGCTACTAATAAAAGCATGGTGTAAAGTATTAAGGAATGATATGAGTTGTTTTTATATTTTTCACTTTGAGGAAAACTAATATTTTGGTGCATGTGGGACTAAAAGACCCAAATCAGATTAGAATTACTAATGATTAAGCTTTGCTAATCACAATTAGTGAATTAACAAGTGATTAAGAGGTGTGGAGCCTTAATCAACCACTTAGGGTCAACTAGGAGGCTAGGATACTATTTTGAAGCTTGTTGAGACGTTGTGGAGAGAAGTGGGGTGATTTTGAGTGGTCACAAGAGGGGTTTGAGCATATATTACGGCGTACTGACCAAAAAAGGGGGAAAGTAGGCCTAATTAGCTCATAATCATTGACTGTCTATTTTGAATAGGATTTTGGCTTACGATTTGCCGTAAAGTGCATCTTGAATGCGAAAGGGGTTAGGAAATTAACAAAAAAAATGTAATTAGCTAAAGTGGTAAGAAACATTAGTTAATTAATGAAAATCACTAATTATAGTGGAATTAGTAAGAATAAGACTGATTTGTGTGCGTTTGGCAATAAGATTGCAAAAATGGAATTTAGTTGTCTACATTTGCCCTTGTTTGAGGTAAAGTAAGTGACTTCAATTCAAATATAGTAGACAAGTATAAACAAGTAAATTTTTGAAGGAAAATTAGTAGAATAAAGGATTCCTCCTTGAGTGTTGATGGGGTGATATAAGAAGTCAATCGATGATCAGAAATATGATGGAAATTGATAGAAGAAAATAGGTTAGAATGGGTGTGAAACACTTAGATACTGAGAAGGAATAAGGATAGGGATAAGCATGGTTGTTTATTTCTCTAGATGATCTAGAAGAAAAATTAGCAGTGATAATAAATGATAAGTGATAATAAATTATTAATGGAGAATATAGGAAAATTCCAATATTTGTATCCAACCTTTCAATAAGCACCCTTTTTATATCATTTTTCCCCTCAGTCTACATCATCGACCTTTATTGAAATGAAAAAAAATGTAAGCTAACATGAAAAGCTAAATTAATAACATTTTTCCATTGCTATGAATACATAAATCCATGAAACATACATTATACAATGCAATACAAGAAAGTAAAATGATATTTAGCTCCATGAAACATATAAAATGTAATGCAATACGAGAAATTAAACCAGTTAACCTAATAGATAAACCAAAACAATCACACGTACTCAAACAAACAATGTTTAATATAGTTGCACCAATGTTTTTGTTTTCAAGATATGATTCTCAAAGGTTCGTTTTGTAATGACAAGGGGGGCAGTTAAAAATGGTACCCCAAGCAAGGATACATGTGAGGGGAATAACAGAGGACAAAAGTAGTCCCAAGGAAAATATTTCATGCATTATGACATAGTCTCTGGCAACTCACTGTTGCACGAGAGTACCGACATAACATGCAGCTGAGATTTTGTTAATGGAGGTAGATCACAATGATCTATAATTCGTTTGAGACTAGAACAAGAAAGAACTGTAAAAAGATGATTTTATAAGACATATTTTGATGTTCGAGGGTAATGTAATTGACACAGAATTTAGCTGTGTATATGTTGTTTACCATTTTTTGTAAAATTTTAAAGTTTTACAATTTTTTTGATTTTTAATTATTTTATAATTTTTTTTGAAAATGTTTGATTGTTTTGATTTTTACGGAAGAAAATATTATAGAGGAAATAACGAAGTTTTGAGACAACATTAAAAGTGACCGTAAGGCAAAAAATTCCCAAGGTATTAGAAAAGGACGCCGGGAAGCAACAATATGCCCTAACGTAGTGAAAATGTGTTGTGAATAATTATTAATTAAAAATAACCATCGTGGTAAGTGTTAGAATATTCTTAGAAGAAATATGGCATTTTTGAGGCACTTCGGGGGTGAGAAACACGTCGTGGGAGGAAAAAAAACTTACGTGGGAGAAAATGAGCTCATGCAGGAGAAAAGAAGATCACGTAGGAGAAAAGGAGATTACATGAAACTAGTAGAAGAAATGCAAGGGTGTTCAGGAACCTATGCGTAACTGCAAGGGCACCTGGGCACCTATGCGTAACTCTAAGGGCACCTGGATGCCTGTGTAACACTGATTACACAACCTATCTTCTGGAGGCCATAAATTTTGCTCCCGACCTCAAAATGACTCCATTTTTTTATTGGAAAGGTATTGAAGAAAAATATGCAATGGTAAGATAAAATTTGAGTTTTAGAGTTACTAAGAATTCAAGGAATTTAGTGATCTCACACACAACTAGTAGAAGAAATGCAAGAGCGGTTAGGTGCCTATGCCTATAGAAATGAAGAAATGCAAGGGTGCTTAGGTGCCTATGCCTGAATGAAAGGATGTCTGGGCATCTATACATGAATGCAAGGGTGTCGAGGTGCATGTGTCTGAATTTAAGGGTTCCTGGGCACCTATGCCTGAATATAAAGGTGTCTGGGCACATGTGCAACACTAAGTACATAACCTATCTTCCGGAGGTCATAAATTTTTCTCCCAACCTCGAAATGACTCCGTTTGTTTTGTGTTGGAAAGGTATTGAAGCGAATTAAGCAATGGTAAGATAAATTTGGGTTTTTGAATTTTTTTACTTATTTTTTTTTGTTTTTGAATTTTTTGAAAGGTGGGACCGACAATATCATTTGACGTGATAAGATCCAATTAAAATGTTAGTAATTTGATTGATAAATAATACTAGGATTGTTTACTTATCAAGAGTCATATTATCCCCGATCTCAATGATTTTGGTGAGATCATACTCAATAGATACTTGCGTTTTATTATGAAATGTGGATTTTGTGTGCGGGAGTTTGAGGTCCCTATCCAGAGGTTTCTGCACTTTACACCATACTTTATGGGTGTGTTGATGTACATTTTTTAATTGTGTTTGATTCTGAACTTTAAGATTGTTTAATTTTTTTTAGCTTTGGAGATCTTCGAATTTTTAATCATATTTGGATGAAGGAACCATTTAGGTTTCCTATAAGCTATAATGTGACTTATCTAATCTTGAGAAGTAGGAGAAGAAAGTGGGAGAATAGAATTGATGTGAGAAAAGATGGTGGGTTTTCCACAATCATTGATAGAAGAACAATATGATGGACGCGAAGGATACAGTTCAATAATTGAAGAGGATGGGCCACCAGGAGGTGTCCCATAGACTGAAGATAAATGACTACTAGGATGTGGCCCTAAGATAAAAGATAAAGGAATTCCTGGAGGTGTCTCATATATAGAAGATAATGGGATACTAGGACATGACCAAAGATTCAAATATGAGGGACTTCTAGGATGTGCCATCAGTATAAATGAAGAGGGGCTACCCGAAGGTGAGACACATATAGAATAAAATGGGCTACCCGAAGGTGAGACACATATAGAATAAAATGGGCTACCAGGAGGTGAGCCACACATAAATGATGAAGGGATACTTATAGGTGCCCGACATATAGAAGTAGACAATGGGATACTAGGTGGTGACCCAAGGTGAGAAGAAAATTGGTGAATAGAAGGTGAGCCATAAATAGATGATGAAGTGAAACTTGGAGGTGCCCACATATAGATGTAGACGATGGACTACCAGGTGGTGACACAAGATGAGATTGTGATTGAGGAATCATGCTATGTAAAGAAGGATGTGAAGAAAATATAGGATCTTCCTCAATGGTCTTATGATCTTCTTTAATATTCTTACAAAAGGAATCAATTTCTTCTTTCCAATACGTAATTATATCAAATTAAAGATTAAATCCTTGATTGTAATCCTCTAGGGGAATGCCATCATGTGACCCTAGGAATTCCGTGATTGTCTCCTCATATCGAGATGAATTGATTGGTAGGGGTATTTTTTCTTTGACCATAGGAGGTTGATTAGAATAAATGGGTCTAATTGGTGTGGAAGATTGAGATGATGAAGGCTTAAGAGATGAAGTAGATTTGAATCTAGATGTCTCATGAGTAGAAGAAGATGTGGCTTTGAGATAGCTGATTGGTATTAACTTTCCTAGAAGACGACATATTGTCAGGAAACAATAAGGATCATGTAGAAACTCAACATATGATTACGACATAGGAGTTGGAAGATTGAGATGATGAAGGCTCAAGAGATGAAGTAGATTTGAATCTAGATGTCTCACGAGTAGAAGAAGATATGGCTTTGAGATAGCTGATTGGTATTGGCTTTCCTAGAAGATGACATATTGTCAGGAAACAATAAGGATCATGTAGAAACTCACAATTAGGAGTTGTCTGAGGTGTTTGCGAGGTATGCACTGACTTAGATGATTGTGATATGGGAGTCATCTTAGAAGATTGTCACATAAGTTTCAAATTTGATGAATGTGACATGGGAGTCAACTTAGATGAATTTGGATTCACATAGATCTTCAATGGAGGAAGAGGTTGTTGAGGCGGAGAATAAGGGAGGTACTACAAAGAAAGGGAGGACTATGAATCAAGAACTAAATTAGATGTTTGAGTAGTGATACATGGGGCCACATGGATCTTCAAAGGAGGAAGATTTCATTTAGGTGACTGATAAGGGGAGTCCTGTGAAGAAAGGGAGGACTGTGACTTAATATTCGAATGAAGTGAATAGCTCTGATGAGAATTTTTAGAACATTGAGGTGAATATGAAGAATCAAAATAATAGTTTGGATTAGAGTCAGAAGAAGAGTGGAAGGAACCCGAATAATAATTTGGATCAGAAGTGTCCAAACCATACCACCGACTATGAGATGAAGTTGGGGTACATGGTACCCAAACAGGTTCTCTATCATGAAGACTCAAACGAGGCTTAGTTGTGATGGGCATCCTTTGATGGGAATATCAAAAATTTGATTCCTTAGTGTCGTAAGTATAAGAAACCTTGCAATAGTTAGTCATTGCTAGTCTTTGTGAGATACAAATGTTTAGACTGAGATAATGCAATTGAACTCCTTAAATTGGAAGGAAGTCCTATGTCAATTTGGGCAGTAGAACGGAAACTAGCTAGACATTTGGAAAACATGGGTCCTAGGACAAACTAGGCGGCGAAACAATGTCAAATCATTACAAAGAACACCAAACAATAAATGGTCACGAGCTTGGATGATCAATATGAACCTAAGGACATAAAAGAATAAATAATGATCTACCCTAACAAGGTAATATATGACACAAGTTTTTATATGAAAATAAAATAACGTTAAAATTCTCAAAATTCAGTCACAACCAATAGTTTACTCCCTAAGAATTTTCTAGATAGGTTTGAAACCAAATAATGACAACATAATATCACCAGTTAGGCCAAGTTTGAAAAAAACAAGACCTAAATGCTAAGATAATTTTGACATGATCCTCTAACAAGGTATACTAAAAACCAGTTTCTAAACACTAACAAAGTCTGAGCCTTGTAAAATAGATGATACAAATGTGAGCAGCATAACAACGCTATTTGGACATGTAATCAAAATTTGCAAGAAAGAAATATTTTAGTATCAAAATGGCGTTATAGAGATGCTAACAAAGTAACCTCAACACTCATAAAACTCAAGACAAAGCTAGGGTGTAAAAAATATGTCTAAGTATAACAAGAAATTTTTATGTGTGTGAACAACGTAACTCTACAATTTAGATATTTAGGCCTAATTTCACAATGAAAACAAGACATAAATATCTCAATTATATGGTTACAATGTGGGCAATGTAACAACTCAAAAGAAGACAAGGATGAAATCACCTAACTAAGATGATAATAAGTCTCAAATATGTGTCTTTGAGACAAGAGGGCCTACTAGCTCATGATTACATACCATGCACACTTTCAAAACTTACAATCCGACATTGCAACCTAGTCATGCAAGTAAAATACAAAAGTGGTGGACATATGATATTTATTGGTATCCGGTATATGTTGTTTCCTTTTGTCAGAAAATGGGCAACAAGAAAACAAGGGTGTAGACCAAGTGGTGTTGAAATAAACTTGGTGTTATTTTAACAGAGTTTCTCCTTGTCTTAGGACAAGTGAAAAACTAGGACAAAATGACACTAAGTAGATTTCATGATGAAAATCATGTGGTTTAAACTTTAAGAGATTCTTTACCTTATTCGATAAACAAGAGTTTGAATATAAAAAGGTTTTCACTTTGTGAGAGCTCTCAAGTATAATAACTAAGAAAAAAATAATGAATCTAAGTTGGAAAACTTCCTAGGTGGTTCTCTCTCTATATGTCACAAGTTTACTTATGTGACCTTGATTTACCAAGAAAGTCATGCTGACTAATTTTTGAGTATCTCAGATTTACTTTACGGCCTTCTAATAAAATGAGCAACTAGTGTGTTCAGTTGTATTATCATTAAGGTCACAATGGAAGTAACTTTGACTATAATATCACCAAGGCATACTAGTGAATTCGGTAGTGTGGAGTAATTTCCTATTTTTTTCACAAGATTCTCTCTTACGTGAACTACTTTAGGGTTCCTAGAACTACCCCCATTATTATAGCTTAAGGATTATGCCAAAGGGGCTATGTTCTACTTAAGCGAATGAGACGTAGATCTAAACCAAAACCTCCAAATATAATGTGATGATTATGGTGTGATTTTTATTTTTTGGATAAGCAATTTGGTTTAGACCACCAATGGAAACCTAAAAAACACGTGAATATTAGTATTTGGTTTGAAGAGAACCCTTATTTATTTGATAATAATTTTAGGTCCTTCACACAAATGGATAGTCAATCCAAAATTGAAATAAGCTCCATGGGGAAATTCACTCCTTCCTCCACCATGACCACTATGACCTCTAAATGCTCAGCAAAAAACCTCTTCCTCTTCCTCCCCCATCGGCACACCCTTCATATTGATGCTCCTCATTTTTAGAACCATTAATAATGCTGGTCTGGTGTACACTAGTATTAATTGCATCGTGAATTTGGTCTATCAATTGGAAATCCTTGGTATCATAAGTAGTACATGTACAAATATTACAATAGAAAGAGACATTCTTACAGAGTGTATGCTGCAACAATGGGCATAAGCTTGGATCATGATATCTAAGAAAGATTTCATAATCTAATGATATGGCGTGCACCAAATTTTTAGGGAAACTATCCTTGGTGTGACCTTCTACTTGAAAATTTGTACACCAAATCCTGCTGTAAGTCTCCTATGCTGAATTCGCAGATAATTTCTCCGGTTACTTTGTCATGGAAGAAATATTTTCCTCCAAAAAGGGACTCACCCTAGTATCAATGCTTCCAATGACCTTAGCATCAAAAGTATCCTCCAAGGCCTCGCACGGATTCATGAAGGTCTTATGTGAGAGCGCTCATCTGAAAGGTGTTATTAAGCCTCCAATGAACCACTAAACACGTTGAGAAGGATAGATATCATAAGATAACTTTAACAAAAGATTTTTAAAATGTGTGTCATACTCTAGCAAACTCTCTGTCATACCTTGGTGAATCTCTTTGAGCACGCTAATTATCTTTTTCTCAAATTCAGGAATATGAAAATCCACCAAGAAATCATCACACACCGCATTATAATCCACTGTTATCTGATGTGGGTCATAATTTTGATACCAGCTATGTGTGTGCCCCTATAATGTAGTTGCAAACTAGTTTGCCTTCCTCTTTGGGGTAGTTATCCCCTTCACACACCATAATAGTTCATACTTGTGTACATGCTCTGTAACATCCTCCACACCTTTATAATATGAAAACTAAAGAGACATCTCATAAAATACCTACTGTTGGGGTTTTAGTCCTTGTCCACTAGATCCAGAACCTTAATTCCCTCATGTGTTTCCTCCACCACTAGATCAAATAGATCCACTCACTTATGAACCCCCAGATCCACCAGATCCTCCTCTTGTAGCAGGTATAAGGCCTGAAGTGGCACTACTTTGCATTCCCATCATTGTGTTAAAATTAGCTCAAACGATCTATGAAATTAAATTGCTCCCAGATGTGATACCTACGTTCTGCACACCCACACCTTGTCCAAATGATGTGCAAGATAGGATACCAAAAAATAAAAGGAATGTCTACGTAGCCATAGAAGAATTTAATGAAAAATGATAGCTACCTGATGATCTTTGCTCACCAATTCCAACTGGACTAGAAAAATTTATCTCAGAAGTAGGAAAACTAAGTGTAAGGGTTAGGTCACTAGGTAGGTTTAGATGCAATGTTACGGTCCTTATCCTTTCTTCATTTGATGATATCTCATCAGAAGCTGAGGTGGTTCTTCTCCCATGCTTTTCAAGATGGGGTAACATAGACTGTTTAGGATCCACGTCCTCTGCGTGAACCTCAAATAATTCCCACACGTCTACCTCCATACATGCATTACTCCTATAATCTCACATTGTCTTTCCAATTCCCTCTCTCCCGCTTCATTATAATTGAGCTGTCTCTCTTCTCTTTCCTCTTCTGTCGTAAGATCCACCATTTTTTACCGTACTAGCTTCTGCACCCCGTGCCTAGTGGGAGTTTATCTAGCCATAGGAAACGCTTCTAAAATCAGAGTGATGATTAGGATCTTAATGGATAATGGAATAACATGCAAGAAATATCCTCTCGGTTCTCATAAGAACTCAAACTTAGCAACCTTTGGGAAAGAATACATAGAAACTATGTATTCAAACATATATCTAGTCAACACACCACTCCACCAATAATCAACATCACGAGTCCATATTAGATCAACATCATGTAGCCACTGATAATATTCTTGGGTCCAAACACGAGCTCTATAATACCAACTCTTCCTTGAGGCATACTCTGAAAACTATTCATGCGGTTCTACTGGAAAATGGTAGAATAATGTCTCATAGAGCTCATGATACAAATGCTCCTCTACCCATGTACGTGCATCAAAATCATGTCTAGTGTTGAATATCTATGAAAAATCATCCTCTGTGTTCTTAAGATAAGTTTCTATGTTGTCCAAGGTCAAGCATTCTGCCATCACACGCCATTCCTGCAACAGCTTCAAAAGAGGTCTCGGTAGCGGAACCAAGATGTAGCCACTTTTCCCAACCATTTAACTCCCAAGTGTGCCAACATATCACCCAGCCTAAAATGTGTGCTCACCTGAGGTGCACACAGGCATCGAGCCCCTCCTTTATGTGATCTTCACAAGAATGATCACCATTAATGGAGGAATAGTGCATAGACATAATTGTAAGCATTATATAACATAGTTAAAGGAACTAGATCCAAGCATAGATGCACCATCATATGAATGAAAACATTATAGCAACATAAAGAAATCAGATCTGAATCATGAGCAGTATGAATAACACAATGGTTTAAACCCATGAACATAGACATTCAGAACAATCCACCGTATATTGATTCAAAAATGTTACAGTAGCTAGATTACATCAAAAATGGGTCATATCAAACCGAATACAACAAGAAATAGCCTCCTAAACCTATAAACTAAATTGAATAAAAAATTTCTTTTCCATGTTATTTCCAATGGATCTAAAATCCCTCTTACATCTTATACATATTCTTTATCATCATCCCCCTCTTCCTCGCAACCCTCACATCCCTGCTATAGATCCAAATTGCATTCTTAAATAGAGTGAGAGATCCCCTTATCCATCATTCAAGAGTAACCAAATGCCAAATGTCATCATACCCTGCCTACTCAAGTATCCTAAACATACAAGTGCCAGCTAAACCCACTTTACAACTCTCAATGCCATCATGATAACCATAATTATACCCTGGAATATTCTTTCCTTGAGCAACAAGTCTCCATGTTCTAACCTTATCCACAATCCAACATAACTGCATCTTCACGTGCACACCACCCTTAACACAAAATGTAGCCAAGTCCCAAAACCTCTTTTCACTTATGTGCGCAAACCCCCACATGCTCCATGTCAAATTCTAGCCCCTTAGTCTAACTATTTAAGCTTTCTGCATGCAACTTAGTTATCCTTGCACGCGCTCACTCATGAGCCTTCTTCCTATAGTGTCTTCTGTATGTGCCCATCCTCTACTCTAGTACTTATTCATTTCTCTGGGATCAAGAATCAATTTTTAGATCTTGAGAATTAGGGGAATCCTTCTATGCATGAGAACTTCCAAACCTTGTTCTGTAGATGCTTACAGTGCATAATTCATGATGTTTGCACATGTTAGATACTAATTGAAGGCATGGAAAAGTTGGATCAGATAGATTGAAGGCCATTTGAGATGAGGAAAGAGGCATCAGGTGGAATTCATTTGAATTCCATGACTGTACATGTAGAAACTCACAAAAGGATACCTAATGGGTGTTAGGACAATCAAGAAAACACATAGAAGTACAAAAGAATAGATATTGAATTTGTGATATGTTTTAAGGCATGATAAGGGTTATTTGAAACACCTGTTAATTTTTTGGAAACCCTAAAGGAATATGAGATCCATTAGGAAATGCATGTTAGGAGGGCATGAAGGACAAAAATGCTAGTGGGATGTACTATAGTGTAAAATCAAGTGCATAGATGAAATACATGTCTTATTACATTGAAATTGGTTGGAATAAGTATCCTAAATAAGTTGAGAGTAACCAATGGCCCATAGTGAAGTTTTAAGCATAGTTGGCATTAGAACCTATTTAGGTTAGGTATGGTGTATGAGAGTGATGCATGATAAGTTGTACTTGAGGGTACAAGGAAGCGATTGATGTTGGAGCATAATGAAATGTACCTTAGAGTATCAATGATAGATGAAAGGGAAGTATATTAATAATCAAGTGCCAAATGTAACCTTTACATGCTTTCATTGATATAGTTGCATGTAAAGAAATAAGATTTAAAAAAGATACATACGGTAAGTTTTTGTTATATGCATACCAAGTGGAATGAGACTAACATTTTTTAGGGCAGGAAAACAAAGAAAATATAATAAAGGGTAAGTATGTTTGATGGTGGTTTGACCTTTATAAAAGAGAAGGCTAGCCAAAGTTGACTAAAGAAATAAAATTGTGTTAATGATTTACAACAATTGTGGTATCAAAGCATACTTCTTGTGCACAAGTTAAGATCCAAATCACTGATATAAATTTGATGATGCAAAAGGTATGTGTTAGCTATGTGGATACAGGTGGAAATAGAGAAGAGTGACTCAGGAGATAACAAAAACTCTTGGAGAGTTTGAAAGAAAACAAACAAGAGAAAAGAAGATAAGGTGAAGAGAAGAAAGCTTAGTAGTAAGAGGAGGAGAAAAAAGACTTGTGAGTCTAAGAAAGTAGAAAAAGAGAAGTTAATAGAAGGAGCTCCTTGAAATCTCTAAGAAAGAGACATCCAAAGTAAAAGAGACTTCCAAAGTAAAAGAGACTTGGATACAAAAAAGGTGAAAGATACTTGTTGAGGTGAGAGAACCAAGGTAAGAGGAGGATAAAACGTAAGTGAAGATGACCATTGGTATGAAACGGGACCAATTAGAAGAGATGATGAAGACGTTGAGAGGATACAAATTGAGGAGAAGAAAGAAAAGAAGGGACAAGAAGTGATCCCTAGAAAGGAGTTTGCAGAGATGAAAATGGAATTTGAGAGGATGATTAGCCTTGTTGAAAGATAGATAAAGGCAGCTATGAGAGAAATACTTGCAAATGCAACAACCATCCTAGAAGAAGAGGATGAGTGAGAAAGTGAAGAAGATAATGAAGGAGATTTTACTAGTGAGGAGGAAGAATATTACTACCCTAAGGAAGGTGAGTTCTTTGATGAGATAGATGAAGCCCATGAATGACAAAAAAGTATAACATAAAAGTATTTTTATGGTGTAGAGATGAAACATGGTCACATGCAAGAGGAGGTCTACTTGGTTGAAGAAACACAAAGTGAAAGAGAGGAAAGAGTTTTCAGTCCCAAATTTGATGAAGCCAAAGTAGATTTGGATAAATGCATGCTAGAGGAAGAGTTGAAGATGATTGAGGATATGTTCAATCCTCACATGAAGTGAGAGAAGAAGAGTGTGTAAGAGAAGTGTATATGCTAAAGGCACTAAATGGAGCTAATGAATATAAAGTATTTCAATCTAACCATGCATATGAGTATGTTATTGCAGGTATTGAAGGTGAACAAGTACAAGAAAATGATACAAAAGAAGAAAAAGCATACTTTCCTAATGAAGACACATGCAAGGCAAGTGAAGAACATAAATATCAAATGAGGAATGAATATCATCATGAGGAAGGTATACAAGTCATTCAAACTAGAGATAAAGGACTGTTGGCCTAACAATTGATTAACACGATGAGATCCCTCTCCACCACTATTTTGAGATTTTCGTGTGACGGAAAATCATAACATGGTATAAGAGCTAGGTAGTTAAGTGTGCCCGACCAAGAGTGGTACTGGGATGGGTGACCTCTCGGGAAGTCCTGGTGTTGTTGCCTCTTAATGTTGTTGGACCTAATTTGGTGAATACATGGTGGGCCCAAGGATCACGTGGTTGCATATGGCTCCATCTTGTGGGGGTGTGTTGGTGTAGTAGTTAATTAACATGATGATATCCCTCTCCACCACTAGTTCAAGATTTTGGTGTGACAAAAAATCGTATCAAGCATAATGTGATGATGATGGTTTCTCAAGACCAATGGTGGAAAAATTCAGTCCACAAGGTGGAGTAATGAAGAATACAAGTATAATAAGTACATGGCTCATGGTGGTACCTCAAGAAGGTGAAATTGTAGGTCTTGAAGTAGCAATAGTTTGAAGACAATCTATACATTCCCACAAAAGGTATGATCCTTATTATGATAGTAGCAAAGAAAGCTCAAGAAGTCAGTTTCTTACAGTTATTTATAGATGCTTGATAAAATATCAGCATGGTGTATTGATAGAGATAATGAAGAACCTATTCAAGTACAAGATAGGTGAAGGGATTGAAGATAACATGAGTAAGCTATCAAGGTTATAAGTCGTACTTGGAAGAAAGGTTAGAAAGAAGGATGAAGAAAAGCTGGAAATTTTATAGCTAAGGAAATATAGGATAGAGTTTGAACAAAAGAGAGGAGTAATGGTCATTCGAAGGACCATATGTCAGCATGAGAAGGCTTTAGAAAGACATGAGAAAGAAGAAGATGAGTCTAACAATGAGAAGGAAGAAGGAAACCATTGTAAATAAGTTATTGGAAACTATACAAACACAAATTTTCATCCTAACATGTTATGAAAACAATGGATTTGCAGGTATGGAGCTTGAGAATCAAGAAAATCATAATATGATGTCTTAGTCCAAGTTGGAAGAAAGGTGGAACAAAGGAAACTTTTTAGGATTCATGCATTTGGAGATTAATGCTATGATCATAATGGAAAGGGAGAAGAATCCAAAAGATTTTCATTCTATGTCACTCTTAATGAGATAAAACACATAAGCATGTGAGTCAAAAGGTTAGACTAAAGGTAGACAATATTTATCTTTCTTATCTTTATTGAATTTTCACAGGAATGTAATAGTTCATGGGGTCAAATGATTTTGGAAGAAGATGTTGTGACAAAGCATAAATGATAAGTTGATGAATCTTAGCAAGCAAGGAGATTTATTTGAGGACATTTCTAGTAGTTGGAAAGGAAAATTGTAGGTACAAAACTCAAAATTTTATGAAGAACAAGCTAAAGGAGGAGGAAGGTTCTCAATACCCCATCAATGCAAGAAAATTGTTTTAAAAGTCTCAGTTACATGGAATTTCATATTGAGGAAAGTATTTGTTGAGGTATGGATATATAAGAAAGCACTATCTCTGATTTATGATCTTAATTTTCAGTTTGTTCATGAGAGAAGAGCCAATAAGATAGAAACAAAAATGGATTCATAAGTGAAATAATAAATTTGGGTGCCACAAACACTTAGTGACATTCCAAATCCTTAACCTTATGTATCTAAAACCCTTGAAAATGATAAATTTACATATATGACAGGTGTTAAGTCTCTAACAATGGAGAGAGAAACCTTTGAGGAAGTTCAAACTAAGAATTATAAAATAAGAAAAAGTGGAAACATGCAATTTGGTGACAAGGCTAAGTTGAGAGAGGCTATAAAAAATTAGAGGAGACAAAACTATACAAGAAAAACCATGAAATTGAATTCAAAATAGAGAATCTAGAGCAATTTTCAGTCAAGGTTGAAGGAAATACAATTAAGAGACAAGATCCTAGAATAATAAAAGATCAGGGATTAAAGGACATCATATGGAGTCTCTTTCCTTACATTAAACCAACGTTGCTAAGTATAAAGGAATTCCAAATAGGGGAAGACAAGGAAATTTCATACTTGAGTAAGAATATACAAAATATGGAAGAAATTTCTACTTTCTCAGAAATTTCAAGTCAAAACTTATTGATGAGCCCAAGGGAGAGTTAATAAAACAAGTGTCCAACAAGGAAAATAAAGAGATGAATACAATTTTTTTTAAGTACATTAGTAATGAAGAGTCAAAAGAGGGTCTTGGAAAATACAATGGAGAAGAAAATGGTGTCTTAGATGCAAGAAAGAATGAATAAAAAGGAATAAGTCAAGTGGAAGATGAGAATGGGCATCTAGAAGTATATCATGATAATGGAATTTGTAATAACACAAAAGAATGGAACCATGCAAAGGTGTGGAACAAAGAAGAAGGTGAAGAAGTGTTTTCCTCTAATGTGTTTGTTCTATGTGCAGGTACAACTGAAGAAAGGTTGAAAAATAGAAAAGAGAAATGTTTCTCACTTGAAGAACATGGAAAAACAAGTCAATTCTTATCATTCAATAAGACCATGGGTCTAGAACAAAATTTAGATCAGGAATTTTTAGACACATAAGTGACAGAGTTAGAGAAATCTCAAATGACAAAAAAAACCAAGAAGCATCAAGAAGAGATGGAACTTCATGAGCAGGAGCTCATGAAAAGTTTCAAGTGTTGTAATCTGATGTAGGAGCATCATTTCTTGCTAGGATATAGGTATTAGGTTATCATATGGTTTAAGAGTGATTAATATGTGTTTTCATTGCTAGTTGATTTGAATTCAAATTTGCATGTATGCTATAAATGTAAAAGTAAATGATCTTGTGAGTGAGTTGTCAAAAGTCAATTTTGACTTAGTGAAAGTGAATGTAGATCAAGTAAGGCCATAAGATCCATGTCACCATCTAAAAGCTGGTATGAATGAGCTAATAGGTGTTATTCGAGATTGTTGGAGAGGAAATTTGTCGGGTGAAAAAATTTGTAAATTCCTTTCCAACGCTCTGGGAATCTAAGTCCCTCTACTTAATCGGTGCAGCTACCATGTATGCATGTGAAAGAAAACATGGATTTCTGTGGTGGCCTTTCGGCTAGGGATCCAATAGGGGCACTCCACTGACCCTGTGGAAAATTCTTGTAGTTATCTACAAGGGGGGAATTTTATATGAAGGTGGGAAAGGGAGTGAGAAAATAGGTAGGAGAACTAATGTTGCAGGTAGAAAATCAGATTCCTGCATGCACTAGTTAGAAACTTCACAACATGCATTCATGAGAAGAAACAAATCTACAAATAACAATAAGACCAAATAGAATTCATCAATAAAAAAGTATCAAGAAACCCCTTAGTTAAAGAAAGAAAGAAACTCCTTCTTCTTGTATTGATTGTTTAAACACAAGTTGTACATGGTGTCAAAATAGAATAAATTTGAGAGTGGAGGGAAGTAGAAGAAAAAATGGCTATGTCCTTTGCTTTATCCAGGTACAATGCACTCTCAAGTCTACAAGATCAATCACCCTCCTTTTACAATGGCGTGAAGAAGCCATTAAATATATTGCAAGAAAAGGTTACAACTTCTTCTTTGTTAGTAAGAAACGGTTTACAATCTTTTCAATCATTAACATCCATTCAGATTCTTGATTCGCGAAGAAACACCAATGGTGGGAAAAACAAGAATTTTCAGAATGCAACTGTTTTTTTAATATTGGTAAATAGTTTTTTGAAAGGGACTATACCCTTGTGTACAAAAGGAGGCCTAAAAGCCTGAATAAGAGAGAGGAGCAGAGAAGCTGTATCAAAGCACAAAAGTTACAGCAAAGAACACCGAAGCCTAGAAACAGCAACACAAACAAGACTTAACAGCAAAAAAACGGCAACAAAACAGCAAGCCTACAGCCAAGAAGCAGTAGTAAAACTGGACTACTTCTTGGCCACTTGATCAATACTCATCTTTACTTTTTTCCAAGCATGATACATACCTAGCGTGGTCATATGAGCAGCATCCGTCTTATCGAGCTCCTCTCTGGTTCTTTTACTCTCTTTCTCATTGCCCCAAAGAGTAATCGGGACACCGCTGAGTTGCGAAACACTTCTTGCATGACCTTCGATGAATTCCTCTATGGCCCTGAATGCTGCAATATTATACTCATGCCTAGTCTTCGTTTTCCCAAGGCGGGAGTCTAGGGAGGTCAGTTTTTTGTATATTTCATCAAGCTGGCTATTGCCAATGCTCCCTTCTCCCTCAATACTTTTTTTGCCTTTTTGCTTAGCAAGATTTTTTACCTCATCCTTCAGCAATTTAAGCTCAGCCTCTAAGGCCTCCAATCTTCTAGAAGGGTTATCCGTTGGTGCCGCCTGGGGACGGGCACTACTAATGTTCAGCAGATCACGAGCAATGTCATCCAAAGGTTCATCCCCCTCAACAGTAGACTCAAGGTTGAGTCTCCTAGAAGCCCTGGTGACACGTTTAGAAGTAGAGACAGTGTGGGTGGCAGGGGCAGTAGCAGGAGGAAAAGAAGGAGAAGCATGAGCAGCCTGCACGTTCAGAATGCAACTGTTACACTCATTTTGTAACTTTGAATTTGAACCGTTCATCTTACCTTTGAAACTTTAGACTAGAGTCGTCCACATGGGAGAAATTTACTGGAGCGGGCATGAAGGATGCCTTTTGCATTTTGTGACTTTATAGAGACTTGGAATTTTTTACATTTTTGGTTCATCCTTCCACTTTTGATATAATCCTAACACGTGGCTTCACTTGATTTGCAAAGGAATCATGGCTCACTTTATGAATTTTATCCCTTTTTATAAAAAGGCTCAAAACCTCAAAGTTCTCCGCGACCCGCTTCCCTGCTTTGACTCTTTTGATGCGGGCTCAACATTTGAATTTTTCCCTCTTGAAAACAAGGCTAAAAAAATCAAAAGGCTCTGATGATCCACCTCCCTGCTTTGAATCTTTTGATACGGGCTCAAAATTTGACTTTTTCCCTCTTAGCATGATCGGGGATGTGGTTCACTTTATGACTTTTCACCTTTTATGGAAACAAAGAAAAAATTCCTAAAGTTTTCAATGCAGGCATCAACACGTGGCATCACCTGGACACCCACGGGGTTGTGCTTCACTTTTAGAACTTTTCTCCTTTTCACCACAATGCCTCAAAACACAAAAAGGATATTCCTTTCTTCCTTTCCACCAATCTGCCAATCAGAGTCTTCCAGGATCACAGGGCTAATGTGACATTTTTTCCATGGATAATGGGGCCAAAATTTAATGAGAAAGAAAACACCTGTCATTCACAACTGTGGAAAAATGTAGAGAAGAAGAAAACTCCACAATTTCGTGCCTAATTTTCAAATTTCTTTCAAGAACCAAGGAATTGAAAAAAATACAAAGTTCGACAATCCATGTCCATAAAAAGATTGAAAATTTCATTCAAATGAGGACAACAATAAAATTTTCACGCATTCAGATAGGAAAACATAAAATTTATCAAAACATGCAGACTGGAGAGTTTAAACAACTTCAAAGCATGAATTTCTCTATTTTTTAGGACTTCTAACTTTACTTGAACACTTCTGGAGCACGCGAGCTCAAATTTTTTTGAATTTGACTTTAAAAATGAGGGGGAGATTTTGAGGGCGATAACAAGTTGGCTCTAGCTTGGGGACATGACATGGACTGAGCATAATGAAGATATGACATGGGAATCCAGAAACTCAATCTCTAGACCTTGTAATTCATTCATCAATACCTTATCCATTGGGCCTTGTAGATTCATGTCATAACTTCAAAAAAGTAAATACTTAGAAGAAGGAAACACACAATACACAATGGGAAGGAAACACACAACACGCAATGGGAAGGAAACACATGACAAACAACACAAGGGGAAAACAAAACCACACAACGGTAAGGGAAGCACACCTATGGTACAAGGTAGGGGAATAACCCACTTTCACCGATGATAAAATTTTCAGTATTGCCTACTCTCAAGGCAATGCTAAGTGGCATTCCATCCAAATATGAGAGAATAAAAGTGTTCTCGCTGTAAGCTTCATGAATCTAGAATGGGCCAAGCCATACTGAATTGAATTTTCCATGACTTCCTTTTGGTTCTCTTCGCTTGTCCCATAGTAGGATGAAGTCTCCAAATTTTAATTCTCTTACCTTAGCCTTCTTATCAAAAATATTCTTTACTTTCAATTAGTGCTCTTTAATGCAATCCACCACTTGGAGTCTATTTTCTTCTAGCTTTTCAAGAAAGAGGATTCTCTTGTCAATGGAATCCTTGTACTGACCATCTTCTATTACATGTAGCAGATTGAGAGTTGGCATCTTGATCATGAGAGGAATTTCTGCTTCGACTCCATACGGTAGTTAGAATGGTGACATACCTATTTCCTTCTTGGGAGTGATCCTATCTACCCACAATGCAACGTACAACCTTTATTGCCAATTTATTTTATTCTTGTTTATATGATTGTGGAAAATGGTCACAATGTTCTTGTTGCTTGATTCATCTTGTCTGTTTCCTTGTGAATAGTAGTCAGAAGAATGAGATAGGGAGATTCCATAGCTATAAAAAAACTCATTCAGCTATTCTTGAAGAGAAATAGGTAGCATTATCTGCTACAATATTCAATGGCACTCAGAAACAGACTATGATATTATCCTTGATGAAGTTGCATACTATTTCAGTGTTGGCTTATTTGGCCAGAATGGCTTCCACCCATTTGGTGAAGTAGTCTGTTGTTGTGAGTACATAGGTGTGCCTTGCTTGAGTGAGGGTTCAAAACACCAATGAAGTCTATCCCCCACTGTTGAAATGGTTCTTTAATAACCATAGGCCTGAGTGGTAATGCAGTGAGTTATGGTCTTCCAATGAACTGTTGGCATGCTTTGCATTTAGAAACCCAATCTTGAGTGTCTACAAAGATGGTGGGCTAATAATACCTTCCTCAGAGGATCTTGTGTGTAGTGACCATTGCTGAAAAATGTCCACCACATGCTTGGTCATGGTATGCTTTAAGAAACTTTTCTTGTTTCTCTTTATCTACACACCTGAGGAAACAACCATCCAGGCCTCTTTTGTAAAGTGCATGATTCCAGATTACAAATTTAGTTACCTTTAGATTGAGTTTTCTCCTTTTCTTGTAATCAAGATGGGGAGGGAATTATCCATAAGTCAGGTAATAGACAATACCAACATACCACTCATTAGTAGTGGTGACAAAGAGAACCTGTGGGTTGTCTTCTAAACAAGTTGAGCAAGCACATTTTTCTTCACCATGTTGAACTTTGAGTGTTTCATCTTCAGCAATAAACTTTCACAAGCCATTTTCCCCTTACTAGATTGGAGGGTCAAATCTCCAAGTCATATTCTTGAGTCTTTGCAATCCAATTTCCTCTTTTAGCTCCGGGATCCTGCTGTGTCAAGATGGACTTGATTGCACTGTCGGGGACCATCACCACCGTATGGGAATTGAGGATGTAAAACCTGAAGTTTTTTACAGCCTTGACCACTACATAGGCATGCTTCTCCAATTGGCTGTATTTTAGCTCATGATTTTTCAAAGGACAACTCATGAAAGCAATAGGTGCTTCCATGCCTTCATCATTTTTCTGAATGAGAAATGGACAGAGAGTGTATGTTCTAATGCATAACAATACATGATGAATTATTTGTTAAAATCTGGAGATACAAGAGTCGGAGCCTTGGCAATGGATTTCTTGATCTCTTCGAATGTTGCCTTCCCTTCATTGTTCCATTTGAAGTTTTCTTGTGGTTTCATCATGGAAGTGATGTGCTTCATCAAATCAACAAACTCAGGCACAAAATGATGAAGAAAGTTCACCTTTCTGAAGAATGAATGAACTCCTTTCTTGCTTGTGGGTAGGGCTAATGCTTGAATGGATCTAATCCTCTCAGGATCAAGGTGTGCTCCATGTTTGTTCACAATAATGCCCCAATAACTTGCCTTCTGTGACTCCAAAAATGCACTTTTTTGGATTTAGTGATATGCCATGTTTCCTACACCTTGCAAGTACCTGTTCCAAGTGATAGATATGATCTCCCCTCTTCTTTGAAAATATTGTGAGATCATCAAGATATATGAAAATGCAATGCTTCAAATCTTTGAAGGCCAAATCCATCGCCCTTTGGAATGTAGCTCCTGTATTGATTAGGCCAAAAGGCATTCTGTTATAGGAAAAAGTGCCCCAAGGTGTTGTAAAGGTTGTCTTGGTGTGGTCCTCCTCTGCCACTTTGATTTGATTATATCCTGAGAATCCATCAAGTAATGAAATCATTTCAGATCCAGTGACTTCTTGTAGGATATGGTCCATGATAGGAAGAGGATAATTGTCCTTTAGTGATGCCTAGTTTAGGTTGTGAAAATCTACACATATCCTTATTTCACCATTCTTCTTCTGCACTGGCACAATGTTAGCCACCCACGTTGAATGGTGGATGGGAAAGATGATCCTTTCATTAAGCATCTTCATTACCTCCTCCTTGATGGTATCAGTAATATTTGGGTTGTACGGCCTTTGTTTCTACCTGAAGGGCTTAACACCCTGCTTCAAAGGAATTGAGTGATGCATTTCCTTTGGCTGGAAGGATTTGAGTTCATCATAAGAGTAGGCCAAGACATCTAAGTATTTCTTGAGTAATGCAACAGACCTTTTTTCTTCAAGAAAGTAACATTTTCCAATATTGACCATCCTTGGCTCCTCCAGAGTACCAATGTTTTCTTTATCAAAATCAGTTGGGCACCGAGAAGATTGCTTTTATTTCTCTTGAATGAATCTGTCATGTTTGTCAAAGAGGTCTTCTAAAGAGACTAGGCCTTTGGGAATTTTGTTTCCCTTTCAATTTAATTACTCCCTCATCATCAATCCCTTCAATTCCTTCTTTTTCTTCTTTGGGGACTGATTCTTGGTGTGGATTTTCACCTCCTTCAAAGAAGAGATTATTGAAATTATCCCTTTTCTCTAAAAAGGCTAGAATTTGGTTATCATCATTGAAGACTTGCCAATGATTTGCATTGTCTAGTACACTAGGCCTAAATACCATTTCAATGGTCACTTTGTCTTTACCAAAAGAAGGATGAGGTGTCACTAGGGAAGCTGACACTGCAAGAGAATCAACCTTTTCATTTTTTTCCCTTGGAATAGCTTCAATGGAAAATGCATCAAAAGATTCAATGCAGTCCCACACTCTGTTTCTGTAATGTCAGAGTCTTGGATTCTTCACTTGATATTGTTGGTGGACCTACTTTACTATAACCTCTACATCACCTCGGCATTTCAGTTTCTTGATTCCCATGTCCTCTATTGCACTCATGCCTAAGAGTAGTGCTTCATACTTTGCAGTGTTATTTGTATTATCAAATTGCAGCTTGTAGGCAAATGGGTACAACTCATTGGAAGGAGAGTACAATACTACACCAGCTCCTGAGCCCACACTGGAATGACTACCATCAAATTCCATTGTCCAAATTTGATCTTCCTCTTCCTCCATGAGAAGTGGCAAGTTCTCCTCTTTTCTTGATGTGAGGAAGTAGTTTCCTAGCCCAAAATCTTGAAAGAGAATGTTTGCTTTTGGATCATCAGAACCTTCGTACTGTGAACTTCATCTTTCTTACTAGTAGCAACTTCTTCATCTCACCTTTTACTAGGATAGTTACAGATGACCAATCCATTTTTATCTCTCCACCTAGGTCTCTACATAAACTCCTACTCAATAGCATACCAAAGGATGTTGGGATGTATACTACGAGTATGGTTAGGAGCACCTTCTTGTCTAGAAAATCAGCTAGTGCTACATGTGCATATTTGATTCTTCCTACCAATGGCACTTGTTTGGATTCCATTGAGTAGTAGGTGCCATTTACCTAGGTCAAGGTGAGGCCTAGAGAATTTGCAACTTTGGTTGGCATCACATTGTCTGAGGCTCTGGAATCTATGATACAATTATTTAGCTGGAAGCCTTTAATGAGGAGTGACAGGTAGAAAGGTTCAACCCTATTGGTTTTGGAGGCACTGAGGGCTAGCATGTTTTGGGAAGGTGGTGTGGATGGTGTGGGAAGTAAGCCTTTAGAATTAGGACTCGAGGATATAGGGTTACCACCATGAACTACATTAATGAACCTGTCAAACTGGGTAGGGTGTGTTTGTAGGTATTCTATTTCTGAGAGCTGGACTTTGGTTTTGCTTGCATGTTCCACAAAGTCAAATGGGGTTATGGTGAGTGAGGAAGAGGTTCCAGAAATGGAGGAATATTTACATGGTAGAGGATTTTCTACTTTGGGTGTTGAATTATCCTTTTCGGGTGTAGAAATTGGCTTGGAAGGGGGTGAGGGTGTAGCTTTTGATTGAACCTTAGATGTTTTTGCAGGAACAAAATTTAAAGGAGAATTGTTCTTAGCAACTTTTGAGCTGGGAGAAGAATTAGATGACTTACTTGGCATAGTAGCATGATCCCTGACAACTAGTGAGTTTGGTTTTTCTTTGGCTGACTCCATAGAAGGTGGTAATGGTGATCCTCTGCTGATGATTTTATTTTGTGTGACCTCTAGAGGAGAATCTTCTTTATTCTTCTTATCCTTTACCATGCAACCATTGAGGATGAAGCACCTTTCCTAGATTGTGCATGAGTGAAAACAACACATGAGAAACTTGGAGCTTCTTCATCATCCTCATCTTCATCATCAACATACTCAATTAGGCCATTGTGCATATCAAATTCCTTGACCTCAAGATAGTTTTCATAGTCTTCCATATTTTCTTCTTCAGTTTCATCAATTTCTACTTCCTCCTCCAGCTCTTTGGTGTCACAGATGGCATTGACTGGTGGTGCTTCAAGAGCAAGCCAATGAGGAGGTGGAGAAATCCTTGGCCTATCTAGAGGGTTTGGTTTCCTTAAAGCATTCTACATTGTGATCTGAGATAGCTACTTCTTCAAGGCAACCAAGTCATTTTCCATTTTCTGGAGCATCATATTTGTGGTGACAAAGTTTGAATTCTGACCCTTTTGCTTTCCATTGGGGCCTTTCACCTTTCTGAAAAGGATTAGATCATCATCAGTTTCTATTGCATAGTCCTGGGCTTCCCTCAATGTTCTTGGTTGGGCTCTTCTGAGGAAGAAACCTACTTCTGATGGCAAAGCACTAATGAAAAAACCTCTTCAAATTATTTTCAGGAGGCACCACATCTTTAAGGATCCTTCTTATCACTCTATCATATCTTGCTACAAAGTCCCTCATTGACTCAAAGGTTTCTTTCTTCAATTTGTACCAATTGGACCAAAATATCATGACAATATTTTATGCTCTTGAACCTGTGTTTCGAATGCACTTCTTATATCCTCCCAATAGGTGATGGACCTCGGGGGGGTAGCATGTAGAACCATTCGTAAGCTTTCTCTTGAAGTGAATCCACCAAGATTCAGACTGACACATATTCATCCTCAACACCCAACACACTGCAAGTAGTGATAAATTCTACTATATGCTCTTCAGGGAGTTGAGAACCATCCCCTCTAAATTTTGGGAAGTTTTTTCTCGATCCTCTCGGTAGCTCATGGAGTGGTTGAGCAAGAGCTAGATGGACCATGGTGTTTCCTCCCCATGGTACATTAGGCCTACGGGCCTCATGATCATGTTCATGCTCACAATCACGATCCCCCATTCTATTTCTATTTCTAGCTTCCAACCTTGCTAAGGCTGCGGCTTCTGTTGCTGCTCTTTCATCTACCCCAACTTGAAGTCTCTTGATTTCTTCAAGTTGAGATCTTATTTCTTCGTCAGATCTTACCTCTCTTTCTATAGCTTCTTCTTCAGTCTCCATGTTAGTGAAGTCTACAAGGTTCTCATTGATGTATGGAAATTCACCATCCAAAGGATTGGCAACACTCAGGTTCCCAATGTGACCGGTTGCTTGAAAAGGAAGCCTCTAGATTCCGAGTAGCTCTTGTCTCCTTTGAAGTTCCTCAAAAATGGGATTAGTTTGTCCTCCTTGTCTCTGTTACTGGGTGTATGTTCTATCCGCCATCTTGAAAATCTATGCTCTTCTTTGCAGTGATGGAATTTTTCTTTACCTCTCCAATTCAGCAATGCGTTTCTTCTTCAAGGTCTAGAATTCTCGTGGAAATGAAGTAGTGATTGGTGCTTTGTCTATTATGTTAGATACCTTCCCTTAAATCTGAAGCAACGTCTTCTTCGATGTGGAAGAGCAATTCGGTTATTTCAATAGGAGGGTTTCCTAGAATAGCCATGATTTAAATCCATGTGGCTCATATAACCATTCAAATTCCAGAAATTTTTTCTCTTTTTTGAATTTTGAATTTTTATGACCTTGCGGTCACTATTTGGGTGTAAGATGTTGCTAAATCTGCCCCATGGTGGGAGCCAAAAACTATTGGCGAGGAAATTTGTTCGGGTGGACAAATTTGTGAATTCCTTACCAATGCTCTGGGAATTTAAGTCCCTCTACTTAACCGGTGCAGCTATCCATGTATACATGCACGAAGAAAGTGTGGATTTCTGTGGTGGCCTTTTGATCAGGGATCCAACAGGGGCACTCCACTGACCCTGCAGAAAATTCTTTTAGTTATCTGCAAGGGGAGACTTTATCTATGAAGGTGGGAAAGGGAGTGAGAAAAGAGGGTAGGAGAACTAATGTTGCAGGTAGAAAATCAGATTCCTACACACGCACTAGTTAGAAACTTCAACACATGCATTTATGAGAAGAAACAACTCTGCAAATAACAACAAGACCAAATAAGTAATTCACTAATCACAAAGTATCAAAAAACCCCTCAGTCATAGAAGGCTACAGAAACTCCTTCTTTTTATATTGATTGTTTAAACAAAAGTTGTACATAATGTTAGAATGGAGAAGAAATTTGAGAATAGAGGGCAAGTAGAAGAAAAATGGATATCTCCTTCACTTTCTCTAAGTACGATACACTCTCGAGTTTACAAGATCAAATTCCGCCCCTCCTCTACAATGGCACAAACAATCCATTAAATATATTTCAATAAATGGTTACAACTTCTTATTTGTTAGAATGAAACAATTTTACCATATTTTCAACCATTCACATCCGTTCAGATTCTTGATTTGCAAAGAAACACCAATGGAAAAAAAAAAACTTTTCATAATGCAGCTCGTTACACTTATTTTGTAACTTTGAATTTGAACCCTTAATCTTGTCTTTGAAACATTAAACTAGAGTCATCCATGTGGGAGAAATTTACTGGAGTGGGCATGGAGGATGTCTTTTGCATTTTGTGGCTTTCTAGGGATTTTGAATTTTTTACATTTTTATTTTGTCCTTCCGCTTTCGAAATAATCCTGACACGTGGCTTCACTTGATTTGCGAAGGAATTCCTGGATCAATTTATAACTTTTAGCTCTTTTTACAAAAAGTCTGAAAACCTCAATGTTCTCCATGGACCCACTTACCCACTTTGACTCTTTTGATGCGGGCTCAAAATTTGACTTTTCCCTTCTTCAAAACAAGGCTCAAAATCTCAAAAGGCTCTAATGATCCACCTCCCCATTTTTGACTCTTTGATGTGGGGCTCAACATTTTACCTTTTCCTTTGTAGCATGATTGAGGTTGCGGGTCACTTTATGACTTTTAGCCCTTTTTACAAAAAGGCTTAAAACCTCAAAGTTCTCTACTAACCCACTTCCCCACATTGACTTTCCAATGGCAAGGCTCAAGATTTGACTTTTTCTCTTTTCACCACAATGCCTCAAAATGCAAAAAGGATTCGCCTTTCCACCTTTCCACCAAATTCACATTTTTTGCTAAAATAACAAAAACATTAAGTCTTACTGAAAGGACCCATTAGGGAAACATCCGATTACAAGTTTCCACATACCCATAGATAATGCAGCCAAAATTTGATGGGGAAGAAAAATACCCATCATTCGCAACTATGGAAAAATGTAGAGAAGAAGAAAAACTCCACCATTTCACGCCCAATTTTCAAATTTCTTTCATAAAACAAGGAATTGAAAACAATACAAGGTTCAATAATCCATGGCTATAGAAAGATTGATAATTTCATTCAAATGAGGACAACAATAAAATTTCCACGCATCTAGTACAGGAAAATGGAAAATTTATCAAAATGTGCAGACTAGAGAGTTTAAACAACTTCAAAGCATGAATTTCTCTATATTTTCGGACTTCCAACTTTACTTGAACACTTCTAGAGGGTGTGAGCTCAAATTTTTTGAATTTTAATTTAAAAATGAGGGGGGGATTTTGAGGGCAAAAACAAGGATATATACAGTGCAATTGTAAGTTGTTGCATGACGAGTCAAATATAGAATGTTGCTGAGTTCTTCTAGGATGTTTTTGAGTGAGTTATGGATTCTATACTTGGGAAAAATCCATCTATTCAAGGAATAACTCATATGTAATGAATAGATGATGATTGTAATATGTTGTATAGATAAAGATAAAGATAATGGAATTTTTGTGTGAGATCTTACCGTGTTATTTGTATATATTTTTGGCTTCTAGATAATAGATCTAACATACTCTGGTACAAGACAACAAACTTGAATATGAATAGTCACTTGGAAGACCTCAAAACACCATGATGGTAAGAGAGGAAGGAAAAAGATGGGTTTCTAAGCTTATCTGAATTTTTTTCAGATGTTGAAAGTTTGGAATTTTGTTTTTATAAGTAATTTTAGCCCTCAGGTTGTCAACTAGGGTATCTATGTAAAAAACCATCCTATGGATAAAATATTCTGAATTTTGAGTATCTTTGTGGGTTTTTAATTTGTTTCAATACTGTCAATTTGTAGATGTTGAGAATTAGGGGAACCCTTCTATGCATGAGAACTTATAAACCCTATTCTGTAGATGCTTACAATTCATAATTCATGATATTTGCACGTGTTAGATACTAAGTGAAGGCATGGAAAATTTGGATAAGATAGATTGAAGGTCATTTATGCCAAGGAAAGAGCCATTAGGTGGAATTCATTTGAATTCCATGAATGTACCTGTAAAAACTCACAAAAGGAGACCTAATGGGTGTTAGGACAGTCAAGAAAGCATAGAGAAGTACAAAAGAATAGATATTGAAGTTGTGATATGTTTTACAGTAGGATAAGGGTTATTTGAAACACCTATTAATATTTTGGAAACCCTAAGGGAATCTGAGATCTATTAGGAAATGCATGTTAGGAGGGCACAAAGGATAAGAATGCTAGTGGAAGGTACTATAATGTAAAATCACGTGCATATATGAACTAAATGTCTTATTACCTTGAAATTGGTTGGAATAAGTTTCCTAAATAAGTTGAGAGTAACCATAGGCCCATAGTGAAGTATTGAGCATAGTCAGCATTAGAACCTATTTAGGTTAGGTCTGGTGTATGAGAGCAATGCATGCGAAGTTGTACTTGAGGGTATAAGGAAAGGATTGATGTTGGAGGATAATGAAATTTACCTTAGAGTATCAATGGCATATGAAAGGGTAGTAGATCAATAATCAAATGTCAAAGGTAACCTTTACATGCCTTCATTGATATAGTTGCTTGTAATGAAATAAGATTGACAAAAGATACATAGGGTCAGTTTTTGTTATATGCATACCAAGTGGAATGAGACTGACATTTTCAGGGAAGGAGAACAAGAAAATATAATAAAGGGTAATTTTTTTTTATGGTGGTTTGAACTTTATAAAAGAGAAGGCTAGCCAAATTTGACTAAAGAAAGAAAATTGTGTTAATGGTTTACACCAAAAGGGAAATTTATATGAACTTAACTCTAACATTTTCCTTTGTATTTATCTGAGCTCTGTATGAAAAATGAGATCCATTTTTCATTTGATAAGATGCAATCATTTTTTGTAGCCTTTTGTAAAATTGAAATCTGTCATGATTTGGATTTTATGGAAGTTGTATTGCTCATTTCATGAGATGATTGTCATTGATTAATCGCTTGTACATTATGAATTTGAATACTTTGTTGTTTTTCCTTGAATGTGTGATAACATTTGTAAGCTACATGGATTCCCTTACCTTGCAATTTGTACTTTGTAAAGGGATGTCAACTTGAACAGTCTCTGTCATCTGTACTCACTGAAATTGACTGAAAATCTAGTTTTTTTTTTCAGTTGTATGAATCTTTGAAAATGTAATCTACAACTTTATATTTTACTTAAGAAACCTGAAATGTCTTGCAATAGTGCCTTTTTTTTCTTTTGTTTGTATGATCGTAGCTTGTCATCATGATCTGTAATCTATAATACTGAAAACCTCTTTCTTTCCATTTTGATTGATGATGCATTTATATTCAAAGTTAGAGATATAACGAGAAAGAGTAACCCCGAGCTCTATATTTTTTTTCCTTCTTCACATTTTAAGGTACAACGAAGCAACGAATGTGGTCATGTAGAAGCATCTCACAAGGAATATGATCTCGTCCAACAGGAAATGACAGGTTCCTCTTACCCTTTACATCTCTAGCTTTATTTTTAAATGTATTTTCCTTTCATGCATATCCCACGGCTTGTGTGCAATCATTGCACAATTTATTTATGAATAAATTAAAATTGCTTTATGTGATGATTTTTTTTATATATATTTTCATTTTACTTCTGTAACATGATATGGAATGAACCCATGCAACTCAACACACTAATGTAACTTCACTTAATCATAAAGGAGTAAAATGAATTAATTGTACCTATACTTGATCTAAATATGATAAAAAAACAAGTGATCAAGTTTCTGAAACTTATACTTTCCTTTGATATTTGAAAACTGCAACCTAAATGCTTATTGTCCTAGTGTGTTATTTTCTAATATTCGATGCCCTTTCCCACATCTTTCATGACCTTGCAGCAGTTTGAAAAGGCTGATGCATGATCTTGGAAAAGGTGTGAATTAGAAAGGAATCTAATGTGAGGAATAAGAATCCTAGATCACCATCCATAGTTGTTAGTTTCATGTGCACTTTCCCAACTTTTCCACTGAACCTAAGAAACCTAAAATTTTTGTATACCCCTTTTTGATGATAAGCAAAAATGGTCAAAAATTATTTTACATATTCCCAAATTTAATGTTGCATGCTAATGGTTAGAATAATTATTCCTCATTGGGTATTTTGTGGTCTGCATCTCATATGAAATCATGATATAATCATGGGTTAACTGAGCTTGGGCTACACACGACATCCAGCTTGAAAGTGTGTAGAACATGAAAAAATATTTTTTCCTTTTATGTTTTTATGACCCATCACATGACTCGACCATTTTGACCCACTCAACCACTTGGTATGTGCATAACTTAGTTCTGGTCCTTTTTCCTTAGACCAAATATTTTTTGGTATCCGAGTATGTTGCTCTTGAAGTTCCTGTTTCAGTGGATTTCCCTAGTTTTCCGCTTCTGTGTGTTCACTTCCTACACAAAATCAAATCCTCCATAGGGTGTGTGGTTTGCATGGAACTCTGACACTTTTATAATGCTTAGCCTCAGAAACCCATTTGTGTTGAAGTTGACCTCTCCCAAGAGTTGAAGGATTTCGTGGAAATTCAAATGGGAGATACTCATTTCTCCCAATGTGTTCTATACATTAACCTCCCTAACACTTGTTTTTTATTGTCAGGCCTCTGATAATAAGATCAAGGACTGCCATCTCTATGTTCTACACAATCACCTAATGCCTAAGAAGACCTTTGAATATTTGAAACCTCCCTTGGAGGAAGGGTGGAAAACTGTTAGAGGATGAAAAAACAAGAGTAAATCAACTCAAAGCAAGACAACTGGATATAATGGATCGAGTGAGCCAGATGTTAAGGAATACTTCACAAGTGAGAATCACTCTAAGGAGATGGTTTCTAACGAATCGTTAGTACCCTTACCTAAGTTATCTAGTGTGCCCAAGGTGGTCTTGGTTATCTTAGAACCATCAAACTCCATACGAATTTCCTCAACTCTTCCAACTTCGCAGTTGTTAACAACTGGTTCATAGGGCCCAACCAAAAGGGCTTGAATTCCTTCTCACTACCTTATGGCTAGGTGCGATCATAGCCTAACACTTTGTGTGGAATTTACATAGGAGTATACTATAGAGTATGTTGGGTGAAGGAAATTTGAGTTGTAGGGTTTTTTGAAGCACAATAATGGTCAATTTCTATAAAATCAGTTTGATGTCTTGGATGCCTTAGAGGATAATGATATGGCCCTTAACAACCATTTCTCATGAATTACATGTCATGGAATGTGAGGGGTCTCACAAAATCCAATTACATGTATATAATTTGTGATGCTTGTCTAAAAAATTCTAGTTTAGATATGTTATGTCTACACGAAGTGAATTTAAATGGTTTTCAGTTAGGGATGGTTTGTAAATCCATCTGACTTGACATCTTGGAATTTACCAGTAATCATGAGAATGGGCATAGGGATTTGATCTCCCTTTTCCCCCCAAATGATGACCCTTCTTAATGGACCATGATTTCAACCCCACCAATCAATCCATATGGGCTTTGTTTAATATTTAAAGCCACCATTTAGGCTTCATCAATATTTATTCCTCTAATGATGTAGCTGAAAGAGATGATATTTGGTGGTGGATAGAAAATGAAATTCTCGATGCTTATTAGGTCATATGTGGGGAATTTAATATGGTGAGATGCCCTCAGATAAGTACAGGAACCTACCTATGTGTTGGACAACTAGAAAAAGGGAGGCATGGTTCTATATGTGCAATAAATTCAGGTTTAATGACCCCAAGACCTCTTACACACCAACCTCTGAAGCTTGGTTTACTTGGTCCAACCTCTTAGGAGAATTCTATTGGGTTCTCAAATGGCTCGACAAGGCCATGCTATCAACTCAAGATTTTTTTTATTTTGACAACACTTTATCCCAACCTGTGGAAGTGATGTCATATTTCATCCTTTTAGACCATTTCCTTATCCAAATTTTCATCACTTGGAAAGATAGGTGACCCTTTTTTCATAAAGGATAGTTTTTTTTCAATACTACCTTGATGGAACATTGGACCACACTCAATCATATCAAGTGTGTATGGAATTTAACGTATTGGCCTAGTCATCTAAAGAATTACGATCTATCTCTTAAGTTCAAATGGACCTAATGGTTGGAGGATATGATGACTAGGATGACTAGATTCCTCAGAATATATGGTCATCAAGTGGCAAAAATTTGGCACAGATCATACTCTTCTACCTCTTTCGCTCTTAGCCGAGTGATGGTGGTGCTCAAAGAAAACCATTTTTCTGAAATTCTGCAAACTCCAGGCGATAGTGATCCACTATAAGATTCAAATCGTAGTTAATTGTAATTCTCTAGGCACTCAAATTCATGCCCGTCTGCACTGGATTAAATTTGGGGATTGTGTTTCAAAGGAATTTATTCTTTCCCTCAAATCCAAGCATTTATTTTAGAAAATACATGGCATCAATGATGGCGGAACTTGTCTCACAGATCTCCAGCTTATGCTGCAGGAATTTGTCAACCATTACAAGTTGGTTTTTCAAGCTCAAGCACCTTCGGATGAGCAACACGTTCCTTTGTAAGAATTCTTAACTACAGTAACATGCTTGAGCTTTCTCAAATGTAGAAAACTACCTACGATCACATGCTCACCCTTGATGACTTCATGAAGTTGTAATGCAAATGGAAAATGATAAGGCACCTGGTTGTAATGGTTTTCTATGCAAGTTCTATAAATATCTTTGGGATAGTATTGGTTCGGACCTCTTTCGGGTTTATTTTGAAGGTTTCAAGAATCAATCGCTTGACACTCACATTAAATAAGGGAATATCAAGTTCATAATTAATCCTAAGGACCCTGAGCTGATTACCAATTAGTGACCTATCGCCTTGCTCAATATTTCCTATAATATTATTTCCAAAGCCCTTGTCATTTGGCTATGACACATTCTTCTAGCCATTATTCACCGAGATAAAATTAGATTCATCCAGGGGAAATACATTCTAGATTATATATTAGCCATTTGGGTAGGTATGCAATGGGCTCATAAGTCCAATCAGCCAACCCTTTTCATTAAAAATTATTTTGAAAAGGCTTACAACATGATAAAGTGGCCTTTTATCTTGGCCATGCTTCAGGCATTGGGATTTGGCCCAATCTTTATTCAATCTGTCAAGATGCTCTTTACAAATGCCTCATCTCAAATCACCATTAATGGGAATAACTCAGATATTTTTGGTCTCTTTCACTCCATACGTCAGGACTATTCTTTAGCACTATCTCTTTATGTTCTTGCGGTGGAAGATTTTAGCTATCTTCTTTCCAAAGACAAATCTCAAGGGCTTGTTAGGGGAATTGGTTTTCATTCTTCCGCTAATGCCTAACTTCTCAATGGTCACTTTGTTGATGAATCCTTTCTTACGCTAATCAAGGATAAAAGTAACATTTGCAATGCCATGTATTTCCTTGATACTTTCTATTTAGCCTCAGGGTCATCCATTCAATGACATAAAATGCAGTGTTACATGTAATATTTCCTCCCCACACCCCCTTTATCGGATTTGTATGATTGGAAGATGATTGACCATGGTGAGATATTCAAATTTATTAGCATCACTTTTTCCTTTCAAGCACCACTTGCAGATATTTTTAATTTAGCCAAAATTTAACACACACTCATTATGTAATGAAATTACTTGTATAATTCAGATTAGGAGCAACAATAGAACACCAAATAACACAATATTTCAGAATAATGATCTCAATATGCAATTAGAATAGCTTCGCCACTTCAAGGGGGCAACCTCCAAACCATATAATAAGACTCAAATGATAATGAAATACTACCTATAATCCCCTATATATACTATTCATATGCTATGGCCATCACCAAGGCTGACCTATTAAGCATGAGAAAGTATAAATGATATAATAAAATGATATGGTAAGCCACAAGTCGGCTACTCATATCCTAATACAAGCAATAGGTTAAGGGCGTAACATGCCCTTCCCCTTCAAACCAACGTTGTCTTCAATGTTGAATAATCCTAGATGTTGCTGTAGAAAACCTTCTTCCTCCCAAGTGGCATCTTCTATGCTCAGATTCTTCCACTTGATCATATATTCCTTAATGTCTCTAGTTCTCAGCCTCTTAGTACGTGTTTGCAGAATCTTCTCTGGCTCCAAAATGATTTTTCCTTCCTCGTCAAGTTCTGGTAACTCTGTCTGGGCTTCAAATTTATATCCAATAACCTTCTTCAGGCATGAAACATGGAATACTAGGTGTATGTGTGAATATGGAGGCAACTCTAGTTTATAAGCAACACTACAAATTTTCTGTAGAACCTGATAAGGGCCATAATATTTAGGAGCAAGTTTGTTTTCCTTTTTCTATTTCTTTAGGGACATTTGTTTGTAAGGCTAGAGATGTACAAAAACCTAGTCACCAATTTCAAAATGTCTTTCACTACGGTGTTGATCTGCTTGCTAATGCTAAATTCTCCTTCAAACTAGCCAAAACCTGTTATTGATGTTGAATGTGTTCCTCAACATCTCTAACCTTAGTTTACACCCTCAAGGAGGAAGTGATAAAAGGTGGATGGTAACCATATAATGCTAAAAATGGGGTCATTTGAGAAGAGGTATGAAAAGATGTGTTATACCACCATTCTGCCAGTGGTAGCCATTTAATCCACCTTTCCTGCTTATCTGATACAAAACAATGGAAATACCCCTCTAAGCATTTGTTGATCACTTCTGTTTGCCCATTAGTTCGAGGATGATAAGATGAACTGTGAGCTAGCTGAGTACCCAAACATGAAAATAATTTCATCCAAAAATTTCTAGTGAAAATAGGATCACGATCACTTATAATTATCTTTGGGGTTCCATGTAGCCTTTGAACTATCTCAAAAAAAATAGCTGCAACTATACTGGCTGTAAATGGATGTGATAGGGCACAAAAATGGGCATATTTTTTGAGCCTATCCACAATCACGGAAATAAAATTCTTACCCTCTGATCAAGGCAATCCGGTGATGAAATCCATGGAGACCTCCTCCCATCTCTGGCTAGGAATTGGTAAGGGTTGCAATAGACCTGGTGTCTTAATTATTTCCCCTTTGTTCTGTTGGCACACTAAACACTCTGATACAAAATTTTGTACATCCCCCTTGAGTCCTTCCCAAAAGAATTCTCTTTTTATTCTATGATATGTCTTTAAAAACCAAGAGTGTTCTCCAACAGGTGAGGCATGTAGCTCTGCAAGAATCTTATGCTTCAACTCAAAATCTTTACTCAAGTATAACCTATCCTTGTACCATAGGGAATTACCTTTCCACTCAAATTTTTTAGATGTCATAGATCCTTGTTTGATATTCTGTATTAGAGATTGTGTATCCTCATCTTGATTCCATTCCAATCTTGCTTCATCCACCTAATCAGCCATCAACATGGACATTCCACATAGTAAGGCATCTGCGGATGTATCCCTTCTAGACAATGCATTAGCTACTACATTTTCTTTACCCTTTTTGTATATGATTTCAAAATCATAACCCAAAATTTTTGTTACCCACTTTTGTTGTTCCTTAGATGATAACCTTTGCTCCAAAAAGTATTTGAGACTATCATGATCAATTTTTACCTTGAAGTGTCTACCCATGAGATAGGGCCTCCATTGCTTGATTGCATGAAGAATAACCATCATTTCTTTCTCATAAACAGGTTTGAGTAGATATTTTCCTTTGAATTGGTGACTCTCAAATGCAATTGGTCTTCCTTCCTGCATTAGAACTACTCCCAATCCTGATCCTGAAGTGTCACATTCAACAATGAAGGTTTTTGAAAAGTTGGGAGTAGCCAAAACTGGGGTGCTGCACATGGCTTCCTTCAGCTGCTCAAAGGATTTAGTGGCTACGCCTGTCCAATGGAAGGCATCCTTCTTTCACAATGTAGTGAGTGGGGTTACTATTCTACCATAACCCCACACAAATCTTCTGTAGTACCCTGTTAGTCCTAGGAACCCACAAAGATTTTTGAGATTTTTGGGCCTTGGCCATTCCACCATAGCTTTGATCTTCTGAGGATCAACTTTGACGCCTTCATGGGATACAATATGACCCAAATACTCTACCTCTTGTACACCAAAATAAAATTTTGATGGCTTTGCATACAGAGTATGTTTCTCCAAAACTTCCAACACGTTATTTACATGTTGTAAGTGTTCTTCCCATGTCTTACTGTAAATCAATATGTCATCAAAGAAAACTAATATAAATTTCCTTAAAAACGGCCTAAAAATAGTGTTCATCAAGCTTTGAAAGGTTGAGGGCACATTTGTAAGACCAAAAGGCATTACCAAAAACTCATAATGGCCCTCATGATTCCTGAAATCCATTTTATGAACATCTTCCTCTTTTATCCTAATTTGATGGTACCCCGAACGAAGATCTAATTTTGTGAAATAAACAGCACCATGCAATTCATCAAGTAAATCATCAATTACTGGAATAGGAAACTTATCTTTGATGGTGTATTTGTTGAGTTCTCGGTAATCTGGACACATCCTCCATGTTTCATACTTCTTACGTACCATGACCACTGGTGAAGAATATGCACTCTGGTTATGCCTGATGATACCTGCCTTCAACATTTCCTCCACCATTTTCTTGATCTCACTTTTCTGGGAATATGGGTATCTGTATGGTCTGATGTTAGGTGTTTGGCTCCATGGAATCAATTGAATGGCATGATCATGATCCCTAACTAGTGGTAATCCCTTTGGAATTGCATCAAAAATAGATGAGTGAGCATCCACAATTTTCTGAAGATTGGGTGGCATTGACGATTATGTATTTTGTACTTCTATGGAAAATAGCTTTGCTATAAAGCCATCCACTCCTTTTCTGAGAACCTTTTGCATTTGATGAGAGCTAATAATCTGTGGATACTTAGCTACCATCCCATTCAATTGTATTGTCATTCCATCTGAATGAAATCGCATGAACAATTCTTGGAAATTCATCTTTATAGTACCTAAGGTTGTGAGCCATTGGACTCCCAAAACAATATCTACCCCTCCCATAGAAATAGAAAACATAGGTGAATCTAACATGTAGTATCCCATGGAAAGCTTGATACTATGGCACTTTCTTATGCACTTGACTGTCCCACCATCCGCAATCATAACTTGCATTTATGGAGCTGGGTAAATAAAACAATTGAGGCGGGCATCTAACTTACTATTTATGAAGTTATGAGTACTCCCCGAGTCAATCAACACCGTAACCTTCTATTTTTTTAGATAGCCAATAACCTTGAGTTTTTGAGGAGTACTAATACTTGACAATGCATGGCAAGAAATTGTAGGTTGGTGATCCTCTACTTCATCTTCTACTGGTTCCTCAACCTCTCCTATAATTTCAGCTTCCTCATCATCCTCATTACCTCCGTCAATATAGAACAACTTCTTCTTAGCACGTTTATGTCCCAGTCCATATTTGCTATCACAGTTAAAACATAATCCTTTTGCTCTCTTTTCTTCCATTTGTTGAGGAGTCAGTCTAATTGGCCGAGCAAATGAAGGGGAAGAGATACTATGGTCTTTGGTGTTAATGAAAGGTGGCCTCCTATTACAAAGAAATTTTTCCTCTACACGACGTGCCATGATAATAGAATCAGAAAGCTTGATTGGATTAAACATACGTACCTCATGCTCGATGTGGTCCTTAAGACCCCCAAGAAACAAGTCATTCAGATTCTCTTCTGGAATATTCTCCACTCTTAAGGATGGGTTTTGGAATTGGTGCACATAATCTTTGACTGATCTTGTTTTCTGTAACTTTGCTAATTGACTAAAGTAGTTCTCTGAAACACTAGAACTATAGTGCAATTGCAACTCCTCGGTAAAAACTATCCAAGTGACACCTAGACCATTCTTCTTCCTCTGAGCACATAACCAATGATACCAAACAAATTGGTCGGGTTCAAGATATAGGGATGCCAATGTCACCTTTTGTCCTGATGGTTTTTGATGTAACTCAAAGAAGTTCTCCATTTGATTTATCCAATTCAGGGGATCCTTACCATCAAATTTGGCATTATCCACTTTCAGCATCATGTTCCGTGGTTGCAAATAAGTTTGATTCTGATGGGACTAAAAAAGTGATCCAATATGGTTAGTTTGTCCATGATTTTGAACTGAAGGTCCTCCTTGGTTAATATGGGTTAGATTTGGGCCATACTAGTTACCCTTTACATGTTGCATGATATCATCCAACCGATGATTGATTTGGGCTATGTCTACTTTAGAGGCCATCTCAGATTGTACATTTCACAACTCATACTCAAGTTGGCTCACCTTATGATCAACTAAGGTAAACCCTAGTGCCGAGGAATCTGTATTTACCCCTTCTGACTCCATCTCTTCAATCACTACCCCATCTTTATCTGGGGTTTTACTCGGAGTAACTGGATTCTTTTTTGCTCTTGTGGAAGGCTCCGCCATGATGTCAAACCTTAGGGTTTAGGGTTTTGATACAATTTCAGCGAAACAGGAAAAAAATAGAGAAGATACTAATACTATTTTTTGAGAGGTTTCTGAAAATGTAAAGAACTTGAAAATTTGTAATAACTTTTGCAAACTAAATAAAAAAAGTCTAAACTTTTCAGGGAACCTTACTTGAAATGCTTCACAACGCTGGTAAAAATATCTCCAACCAATTAGCTCTGGTTTGCAATATGTGGCAAAAACAAAAAATTAGGGTTTTTGCCCTAATTTCGGCCCAGATCGCAGCTCTGATACCACTTATAATGAAATTACTTGTATAATTTAGATTAGGAGAAACAATAGAACACCAAATAACACAATATTTTAGAATAATGATCTCAATATGAAATTAGAATAGCTTCGTCACTTCAAGGGGGCAACCTCCAAACCATATAATAAGACTCAAATGCTCAAATCATAATGAAATACTACCTATAATCCCCTATATATACTATTAATATACTATGGCCATCACCAAGGCTGACCTATTAAGCATGAGAAAGTATAAATAATATAATAAAATGATATGGTAAGCCACAAGTCGGCTACTCATATCCTAATACAAGTAATAGGTTAAGGGCGTAGCACATTACACTGCAAAATACCTTGAACTAAAAGAAAATAACTTCTTTTCTTTGTTATTGAATGATGAATTACAATGCGTCTTAAAAAGGAAAACAACTCCCAACTTGAGTTTCCAAGAAAACTCTGACTAAATTTAATTAAATCTACTCTAGGTGGTGAAATTTAATATTTTTTAGTATTTTATTAGAACCTACTATTCTTAGTAAGTTCGCATGCTTATTCACATGGCCATAAAAATTGCCACACATTTTCTACATGCCTAAATTAGAGGAATTACCAACATTCTAACCTACTATGCATTTAAGAGACAAATAGTATAATACCCCAAAATAGGAAAAAATGAATTGAAAATTAAATTCTAATTTTTGGCCCCGAGATGGTGGATTTCGGGTCTGAAAATTCACTGACAATGGCTCCAAACAACAAGACGGGTTGACAAGTGCATTTTTTTCGTCAAAACAAGCGGTTTAAAAAAAAGGACTCAAATAGACACCCGGATTAAAAGCTATGACCATTTAAGTTTTTGCTAAAAATAGTGCATCAATTTCACACTATGTTATTCAATGGGTTGCTAAAAATCTTGAGTATTGGATAACTAAACTGATTTCTTTAACAGGTAAATTCCATATTTTCTCCAAGGTGCTTTAAGATAATCATGTTTATTATTCCTCTTGTTGGGTCCCATCCAAAAATTTTATGCAGAAGTTGGAAAGGCTTCTCAAATATTTTCTCTGGTATAATGCTTCTTCTGGAAAAGGGATTCACAAAGTTACATGGGAGAATTGTTATATTCCTAGAAAATATGAAAGACTTGACCTTATTGAAATATTGCATCAAGGGAAGGCACTTTGTTTCAAATGGATAATTCACAACATCGAAGGACAATAAGCTTGGAAAGTGCTTCTACGTTATGGCATAGAGGAGGGTTCCCTTTATGGCCGGCCAACTTAGAAGGGATTAGGTTTCATCAATCTTCTCATTATTATTGTGCCTATCAAATTGGTTGACACCTTTATTATTAAAAGTATCTTGAAAGTATGGAAACAAATCAAACCATGGCTTCAATGGAAGGCTGATGAATTTTGTAAATCACTCCTTGTGGTGGTCGTATGTTATCCAATTTTAGGATCGGTGTCTTGAAGAGGTCCCCGAGATCCCTACACTCAAGATTTCCAAGCGTGGAATTCTATCTATCCAGGACCTCTTTTCCAAGTGTATCCAAACTTGGTGTCCATGGAATGAGCTCCAAACTAAGTTCAACCTTGCTTCACATGATCGAGCTAGTATTAATGACATTATATCCTTTGTTCCTGATCATATGAGCCATAAAATTGTTGTGCTTTCCTCCCGTCTATGGTGGATAGACTGTAAATGATTCGTGGATACCCCCTTTTGGAATTACTTTGTTAAGAAAGGTTATTCTTGGTTGTCTCCCCATCTTCCCATGGTCGAAAAAATCAACAATCGATGGGGGCTTCATTCTTATCCTTCCAATTGGATAAGGAGATTCGACATTGTTTGGTCCTCTTGTAAGGAACCTAAAATCACTCATTTTATGTGGTGTGTTCTCCACCTAAGCATGCTAATTGGCACCTGTTTGGGTCAGCTTGGTGTCTCAGCTCCTAAATGTACCTTCTATGGGCACTTGGAAACCCTATAACACCTTTTATGGTATTGTAGTAAATCCCAAAAGGCTTGGAATTGGATTCATTCATTCATTTTCCCTTTCACACATGAGTGCTTCACTTGATAACATATGCTATTAGGCGATATTCCCAGGATGCTTCACATGCTTGGGAAATTTTGGCATGCTTTTAGAGGAGAAATTATTTTTTTGGCTTTAGAAAGAAAGGAACTCAATTTTATTTGCTCATGCTGAAGTTGATCAACATTTTTCTACTTATAATAAATCAATGGTTATCTCCAATGTGGTGCTACATATTCAAGTGTAAGTGAATAAGGTGGCCCTCGAGGTGGAGCACATCCACACCCTCATTCTTCATTGGGGTGACACCCATTGCAATGTTTCTTGGGAGCCACCCTCTCCCTCTCGGTGCTCTTTTCCCTATAATGGTCATCCCCGATGTGGTCGTCAGAGCCACTTCCAGCGCCGCTCGTTCAGTGATGCTTGTCGATCCCCATACAGTCAATCATTGTGGTAGATCTTCTCTCCTCTATCCTCAACTTGTCACCAGGGTTGGGGATCCCCTCCGCCATCTCACCATCTTGGTTGGGGACTTTTGGTTCCACCCAATCCATGCACTCATGGAGGGTGGAGTCTCTCACCTCCGCCAGATGAGTTTCCCCGAATGGCTTTAGCCATCTCACCCAATCACAACACTGTAGAAGACAACGAAGAAGAGGATTGTGCTGGCTCTGAATGGGAGGTGTCAGACAGTGGCAAGGACCTTCCTGGATCTTTCTGGCCTGATGACCATAATTTTCCTGCAGCTAGTCAACGTTTTACAGCAACATCTTAATTTCATTTTTGTAGTGTCTTTATCGTTATAGTTGACTTTTCCTAGGTTGGGCCTAGTTTGTTTGTGGCTTTGGAGTGTGCTCTCATACCGCCTGATTTTTTGTTGAATTATCTTGTATCATTTAACTTGTTTATATAATGTAATATCTTATTCATAAAAAACAATTTAGCTAAACAAAAATTCCTCCACAAATTTTATCATTATAAAATACATTTCATATCCCCAAAAAATTGGTTGGAAGGGCATAAAAATTTAATAAATTAACAAGGATTAAAAATACCATCTTTAATAACAGATAGGTTTTCCACGTGTTTATTTTATTTTAGTTTTTTGCCTTCTTTTCCTAAAAAATAAACAATAGTAGCTTGACAAATGGGAGGATTTTGAAATCAGTTGATTGTTAGCAAATATCTTATTAGGGTAGATAAATCTTGCAAAAAATAGAATATAGTTCTATAGTGGGATAAATACATGACATATCCTAAAGCGAAACATATTTAAAAAATTAGCAACATATATTTCAAATACTTTTCCAATACACTTTGTTATAATGCCAACTAGTCACAATGTAAATTGTAAATCATGTATGTCTATTAGAAATTATAGTTTAAAATAATAAGGTATAATAGAGAATAGGTAAGTTCATATACATTATGTTAGGGTTTTGAATGCTATCATAAATGAAAATAAGGTATGATAGAAAAATCAATTAGAAGTAAATTTCATAATGGAGTTGGTGTCCTCTAAAATTGTCTTACCAATTTTTCCAAGAAGAATGAAATTCACCTTCATTTACAACTCCTATAAAGATAGTCTCCCTCTTTGTCTACTATCAAGCTTTGAGGACTCACCCGCCACTTTCTCAAAAGGGTTGTTTGTGAAAGAGTTCATAAGGATCACAACCAGGTTGAAGATGACAACCATAGGGTGAACTTGCTTCAAAACCTCGAAAACATAGAACTTTTAAGTTTCCACATCCTTGTTCTTTCTCTTCTTCTTGTGACTTTCATTACTCTCGTTGGAGATCTTCTTGCCAACATTGGATGGTGTATTTACCTTTGAAGGTGTTTTTACCTTGATCTTGTCTGTGTCAACCTTTTATACAATAATTTCATCAACCTCCTTGATCTCCTTGCTGACGACCTCTTCTGCAAGCTTCGTGATGTCTTATAGTTTATTCCTTGCTCTGGGTGTCATTTTCCCAGACTTCACTTACAAATGAGTGTAAGTCACCAACACGTTCTATGTCGTCGACTTCCAAAAAGATTCAAACCGTTGACCTTCGAATTACAAGTGTTACATCTTACCGCTTAACCGTTGCACATTAAAATGCTAAATATATGCCTTGACTTTATTTATATTGACTGTTGTCGAAATCGGGAAAATATGGAACGTAGTGGCTAGATAAGACCTTCCTTCAATTTCTTCTTGAAACACAAGTAAAAAATGTCTAATTTTCAACACCTAACGAAATTAACAAAGTCAGATACAATGATAGTTTTTATTTCATATGCACATTAACCACCAAGCATTAACAACAATCTGATTTCTTTATATTGTGATATTTGACAAGGTGCAATCAAATTTAGACAATACCTTTGTGTGATAAAAACCCTTTTTTAATAGAATTTATGTGAATCAAAACTTACGGAGACCTGAAAACATTTGTTAAAATCGATTAATTGAGAACAAAATAAATATAATACAAACTGAAAACCAAATGAAATGAAGAATTAAAAAAAACTAAAATAATTATTTAAATGCGTAAAAAAATTATCAAATCCGATATGCTTGCGATCATATGTACTCAACAACTAAGGCGAATGGTGAACACATGCAAATGACCAAAATTTATAGTCTCACATTAATTTATGATGGGCTTATCTTACACACACAAACCGCATGTGGCCTATGCTCTGCACCAACATTACAAAGCGTGGGCCCCATGCAGTTTGTGTGTGCAAGATAAGGATCGCCAAATATTTTTTTATTAAACAATGTGTTGGGTTATTTGTTTTTTTATGTTTCCAAAACACAATACTATACGTTTCCCTTTAATTGTAAAATCTATGAAAGTGCAACTATTTCAGATCTCGCCATCCTTCAGGATGGTTAGGAAACTGATTTGTGTCCATATGTCTCCATATGTCTGGATAAGGCGCAACTCCATAACTATTTAAAGACTTTAAATACCATTCTCACCGTTAACCTCATCGCCATACGTTTCTATTTGGACATATAATCTGTGTCATCTCTTCAATAAAAATCCCTGCAAATAATAATAATAATGTCAACTTCACCATTTAGCAAGTTTGGTGACAGGGACCCCTTATTCGTATTCACATCTCCAGCAGTCTTGGATCAAAAAATGGTGGCAAAATCATATGCAATGCACAACAACCGTTGATTCTCCCCTTTCTCAACTTTAGATTAGAGTTGTCCACGTGTTTCCTTGGCACAACTGCAAAGGTGAAGTACAGAGGCAAGTTTCCAAACAAGTGCGGGCCTTCCACATGCCTTAGGCCCAAGAAAATTACCTTTTTCCCTTTGAAAAGTCTCAGTATAAAAAGGAGCTAGTAGAAGCCTCCACATGTCTCTTTGGCACACTTTGGATATGATGCCCAAGAGTGGAGACCCTAAACAAGTGCGGGCTCACCATGTGCCTCAGTCCGATAGAGTTGTTGAAAAATTTTAAGGACCAGAGGAAGGTGCCACGTGCCTAGGGTCTAAGAATGTTTCCTTGGCCATTGAAAAGTCTAAGCAAGGGCAGAGTGAGCGGAAACTTCCACGTGTCTCTGTGGCGCTCTTTTAAAAATAAAATTCAGGGGCACGTCCCTGAATAGGTGCGGGCCCACCAAGTGTCCCAGGCCTTAGAAAGTTGCTTGAAAAGTTTAAGTATAGAGAGGATCTGGCGGAAGCCTTCACGTGTCTCCTTGGCGCAACTTTGAGATGGTGCCCAAAAGTGGAGACCCTAATCAAGCGCGGGCTCACCACATGTCTCCTTAGCGCAACTGCTAAGGTAGGACCCAGAGGCAGATCCTCAAATGAGCGCCGGCCCTCCACGTGTCCATGGTCCGACAAAGCTACACCGGCCACATAAAAAATTTCTAAGTCTGGGCAGGGCTAGCAGAAGCCTCCATGTGTCTCCTTGGCACAACTCCAAAGGTAAAATCAAGAGGAAAATTTTCAGATGAGCGCAGACCCTCCATGTGGACAAGACTTGAGTTGAAGTGGGCCTTAGAGTTTCAAAATGTCCCGCCGAACCGTATCCAATAAAAAAGGACCACGTTTCCACAAATGTTGAGATATAAATTGACGGGGAAAACACACCCGTCAAACTGTAAAATGCAGGGAAATCACCATTTGCACCCAGAAATGAATCTTTCTTTAAGGACAGAGAATTGAGAAATGATATAAGGCCCAAATGTGATCCATGACCATGGAGAAGGATCTTTCAATAGCATACAAATGAAGAAAAAACTTCACACATCCATTCGGGGAAATTAAAAATATGAAAAAGCCCACAGATTGAAGAATTTTTAGAGCAAATGGGGCAAGATCAAATCGAGCACCAACACACGTGTTTATTTTATTTTATTTTTTTGCCTTTTTTTCCTAAAAAATAAACAATAGTAGCTTGACAAATGGGAGAATTTTGAAATTAGTCAATTGTTAGCAAGCATCTTATTAGGGAAGATAAAGCCTGGAAAAAATAGAATATAGTTCTACAATGGGATAAATACATGACATATCCTAAAGAGAAACATATTTTAAAAATTAGCAACATAAGATATATTTCAAATACTTTTCCAATACACTTTGTTACAATTCCAACTTGTCACAATGTAAATTGTAAATCATGTATGTCTATTAGAAATTATAGTTTAAAATAATAAGGTATAATAGAGCATATGTAAGTTCATATACATTATGTTAGGGTTTTGAATGCTATCGTAAATTGTCTTGCCAAGTTTTCGAGGAAGAATAAAATTCACCTTCATTTACGACTCCTACAAATATAGTCTCCCTCTTTGTGTACTATGAAGCTTTGAGGACTCACCCGCCACTTTCTCAAAAGTGTTGCTCATGAAAGAGTTCATAAGGCTCACAACTAGGTTGGAGATGTCAACCATAGGGTGAACTTGCTTCAAAACCTCGAAAACATAGAACTTTTAAGTTTCCACATCCCTGTTCTTTCTCTTCTTCTTGTGACTTTCATTACTCTCGTTGGAGATCTTCTTGCCAACATTGTATGGCGTATTTACCTTTGAAGGTGTTTTTACCTTGATCTTGTCTATGTCAACCTTTTCTACAATAATTTCATCAACCTCTTTGATCTCCTCGATGACGACCTCTTTTGCAAGCTTCATGATCTCTTCTAGTTTATTCCTTTCTTTGGGTGTCATTTTCCCGGGCGTCACTTACAAATGAGTGTAAGTCGCTGACACGTTTTGTGCCATCAACTTCCAAAAAGACTCAAACCGCTGACCTCCAAATTACAAGTGTTGCATCTTACCGCTTCACCGTTGCACACTCATGCTAAATATAGGCCCCGAATTTATTTATATTGTCTTTTGTCGAAATCGGGCAAATATGGAACGTACCGGCTGGATAAGGCCTTCCTTCAATTTCTTCTTGAAACGCAAGTAAAAAATGTCTAACTTTCAACACCTAAAAAAATTAACAAAGTCAAATACACTGATAGTTTTCATTTAAGATGCACATCAACCACCAAGCATTAACAACAATCCCATTTCTTTATATTGTGATATTTGACAAGGTGCAATCAAATTTAGACAATACCTTTGTGTAATAAAACCCACTTTTTAATAGAATTTATATGAATCAAAACTTACGGAGACCTGAAAACATTTGTTAAAATCGATTAATTGAGAACAAAATAAATATAATGCAAACTAAAAACCAAATGAAATGAAGAATTAAAAAAACTAAAACAATTATTTAAACCCGTAAAAAATTATCAAATCCGATATGCTTGTGATCATATGTACTCAACAACTAAGGCGATTGACAAACACATGCAAATGACCAAAATTTGTAGTCTGGTATTAATTTACGATGAGCTTATCTTACACGCACAAACCACATGTGGCCTATGCTATGGACCAACATTGCAAAGGGTGGGCTCCATGTGATTTGTGCGTGCAAGATAAGGATTGCCAAAGATTTTTGTATTAAACATTGTGTTGGGTTATTTGTTTGTTTATGTTTCCAAAACACAATACTATATGTTTCCCTTTAATTGTAAAATCTACGAAAGTGCAGCTATTTGAGATCTCGCCATCATTCAGGACGGTTAGGAAACTGATTTGTGTCCACATGTCTCCATATGTCTGGATAAGGCGTAACTCCATAACTGTTTAAAGACTTTAAATACCATTCTCACCGTCAACCTCATCGCCATACGTTTCTATTTGGAGATATAATCTGTCCCATCTCTTCAATCAAAATCCCTGCAAATAATAATAATAATGTCTACGACACCATTTAGAAACTTTGGTGACAGGGATCCCTTATTCGGCACATTCCTTCCTCTTTCCAGAAGAATTTTGGACACCATGGATTCCCCAGCTTCAGAAGATAGTCCAGTGTTTTCATTCGCCAACATCAAAGTCGACTGGAAGGAAACATCAGATGCCCACCTCTTCACTGCAGATTTGCCCGGTATGTATTAATTAATTAACACATTCATTCATTAATCACATTTCCTTGTCTAGAGAAAAGATTATATAGATGCTGTACTGATATGTTAATAATACTTAATTTAGGGTTAAACAAGGAGGAGGTGAAGATTGAGCTGGTTGACGAGCAGACGCTAAGGATAAGCGGAGAGAGGATGAAAGAGGAGACTGAAAATAATGATGTGTGGCATCGAGTGGAGAGGTCCAGCGGGAGATTTATGAGGCAATTCAGGCTGCCAGATAATGTAAAGCCGGATCAGATCTCTGCAAGGTTGAAGAATGGGTTGCTTAGCGTAAATGTGCCCAAGATCATGACTCAACCTTCTAGTGCCTCTGATGTATAAAACATAGACATCAATTGATGGCCATAGATTACTACCGAAAAATAATGAACGGAAAGTTTGATATGTTTTATTTTGGCATGCAATAAAATCGCATAGTTTGTTATGTTTTACCATTCTTGATTCTAAATTTTAACTGTGTTTTGTTGGCTTCGAATTCATGTTTCGAAATTACTCTTTTGTAAATGAAATTAACCAAATAGGAAACTTCTTTCTGATTTGTGTCATATAAGCCTGCAGGTCTGGAATTTGATGGTCTGTGGAGAGTTTTTCCATATTTAAACCTTTAGATTTATCTTCAATTACAATTTGTAAATTCAAATATAGTGAAACTACAAGATATTCTATACTATTTTTTCAAACTATTTAAATTGAATATCTCTATACAATTTTTAAATGCAGACCAATTTTTATTTATTTTCAATGCAAATTTAATTTCAATTTCAAATAGAAAGAAGTTAAGAAGATGAATCTAATTTCATATATGTTGTTTAATTATTACATTATTTGTTGTTTGTTTACTTTACATAGCATAAATTTGGTAAAGTCATGTTATTTGAAGGCTCCTTCTATCTTAAATGCACACAATAAATAGTCTTGACATTATACAATAATTAGAATGAATGACTGTAGTTTTATCCCCAAACCCAATGTGTAACCGTGTATGATAACATATTTATTGTCATTGATCTTGTGCGGAAAATAATATTATGGAAACTTTAATTTTTTGACAATTTTAAATATTATTCAAAATTAAAATTCAAATATAAAATATAATGTTCATAAAATAAAAATTAAAAATATAAGATATTATTATATTAATTTTCCACACTATTTGTAAAGTTAAAAATGTAATATTTAAACAATATGTACACCATTAAAATTTTGATTATGTATTTTCTATAAAATTTTAGATTATATATATTGTGGACACCTTAATAAATAAATTTCACAATTTTTAGTTAATAAATCACAATTATTTAATGCATTACGATTCCAATTACATGTTCATACAATATCTATAATTAAAAAAATATGCTTCTTTTTGGACCTCTTAACTCTAATTTTTGATAATATAAAACAATGAATATGAATATGAATAAGAATATGCTTTTTTGTGAGAGGCCGATAGGTAGATTGGAGGAGTATTTGAATGCAGTAATTTAGTAATTTTAAGACGTTTGGAGTTGTGAAATATTGGTAAAGTTTGTAGTTAACATCATAGTGTGGATGCTTAATAAATGGAAATAGAATTACATTGCAGGTAAGTAGATGGTGATAACTTGTATTTGAACGTCAAAAAAGACTTAAGAACTGGTTGCATCTATTGTTGATGTTGTGCACTGGATGAAAATGTAATTTGTACTTAGTTTCACACACATTCGTGTAAAGTAACTTAACGAGAAGAGATTGCTCGGAAAGAATGGGAAAACATAATTTACTTATAATGAGGAGAGAGATACGTGTTAGCATCAATTGCTGACAACATCCATAGGAGTTTCTCTTTTAGCAATCTTTGTTTTACATTCCTTGTTGTTTCGATTTCTGAGTAGCGCTAAAAACTAAAAGGGGGGGATATTCTCAAATGGTCAATGGACCTAACTCGGGATAATGCCGTGAAAGTCAACCCCGGTTTCTCATCATCTCCAATATCAATAGTTACTTTAGGCAAAGTTAATCCTTGAGACTTGTGTATGGTAAGGGCCCAAGCCATTTTTAGTGATACCTATTTGCGATTGAATTTTATTACTGGTAATATAGGAATGGATTTAGGATTTATGGGGTCCCATGCAAGACCTATGTAGTTATCAATTTTTACTATTACACACATGGGCGAGTTGGTTAGTTTGGAGCTAGCGGTGCAGATAATGTCATGTATAGTACCAATAGAACCATTAACTAATCCAACTTCAATGCAAAGGTTATAGAGTAACATAAAATGTTGACCTGTACAGAAGAGGACTTCATTTTCCAACTGGTCATTGTTTGCATCTTCTAATCTTGAGCGCCTCGTATATTCAACAACACTTCGGGTGATCATCTTGGATAAATACTTAAGCACGTGTTTGTTAAGTAGATGAACAAATTTGTTAGTTGTATATAAATTGATTGCTGAATCAAAGGATTCTCTTGTTCCCTAGCTGAAGCAAGCATTTATCCATTTCATGAGTGTTTCCCAATAATGGAAAATAGGTTCTAATGTTTTTCAATATCGTGTGGAAGATGATTTGTTGTGGATCAATTCCTTTTTGTCGAAATATTACTAAGGTAATGATAATGTTAAAAGTGTCCCAAAGCCTTTTCCCAATTGTGTTTCCTAGAAGCGGTGTAAAGATACCATTGCAAGTGGAGATGAATGCAAAGTAATCATGATCGTTGTAAAAGAAAGAAACCTATTAAACAATTAAGAATTTTTGGAGGGTTGAAACATGATGCAAGCTTACCGACATAGATTGGGAGGTCCCTTACAGGAGGTAGTTGAGCAAGATCTCCAACAAGAATCATTGATCTACCACCAAATGGTTCGGTCGCATGTGCTGGGAATGCTTGCTAGAGTCGATCGTGGATGTTTTTGAACATTTTGGGCCCTAAAAAACTCATCTCATCTATGAGAATGTAATGGACGTGTTTCATTTCTTCTTGAAACACTGCCATTGTTTGTCCTTTTAAAGCATGGTCATCCCTAATTGAGATTCTAAGGCCATTATGTATTGCTCTTCCTTGTATGTTGAAAGTAGCAATACCTGTAGGAGCAAGGAGCAATAAAGGGATTTTTCCATTTATTGATTGAGAGTCCATGGTGTTCCTTATACACTAGATCAAATATGATTTACCAGTCCTAGATGTTCCTTGAATAATAATTTTGAGTGGATCTTGATTGCCTACATGGTCGTAATGACCCACGACCGTGGAATATGCAATGTGTTGTTCTTCATATAAATTGTGTATAGGGTTGAGGTGTTATTGGTTATTAGAATGAAGGAACGAATGCTATATAGAAAATGTACACATGTATCATGTAATGGTGGTGGTAACGAATAGTGGCTCCAATCATGGTCCAGATCATAATCACGATGACTAAGCAACTCAATATCTAAAAAGTGCATGTCATTATGCGGGGCCATTGCAGACATGAGTTCCCATTCATCCATATCTGAAGGGAATACATTTGGGTTTTCTTTGACATTATCTTCAGCCACATCATCAGATGTTGGTGATTTTTGTATGCAATTAATGTACCAAGCATGGTATGTACCCCTTATAGATTCCCAAGAGTGAATTATTTCTTCATTTGTGATGTCGATATCAACATAAATGTTTTGAAAGGGTTTATATAGGAGGCTCTCACTCCAACAAAATTCCACATATTCATATGATTCTTCATCAGGGATGGAGTAAAATCCTGGCCATACACGCACTATAGCTTGTGGCTATCAAATTTTCCATTGTTCATTTTTACGTTTTGGAGAATAAGACCATGACCTGGAAACATCCAACATTGTAATATTTTATAGTTGTGAAGGGCGATGAACATATGCATGTAGGAATTTTGAATAAGTTGAATCGTCATCAATGTTTAGTTGGACACGCCTATACACCCTTCGGCCAACACTAAGTGTAATAAAATTTCTTCTACACTCCACAAGTGGTAGCTTCAACAACATATGCCATGTTTTATATGTGCCAATATCATGCTCTGCTATTGTTTCTATAAGGAATTTTTGGTATGCACATAATGTTGGGTCTTGGGAATGATTGGCAACAACAACCCGTGTTAGCATGTCATGATAACTCTCTGAAGTTTTTTCTGATTTTGCAACATACTTTGCAATGTAATTCAAAACTACTCGATGGGAAAGGATGGGTTGAAAATCGATGTTTTCCCTCCAAAGTGAAAGCATATTAGGATTATGTACATTGATTCTGTCATCATTGCATGCAGGAAGATAATTTTTTTGGATGTCTTCATCTACAAACAATTTTGATTCTGTTTGCAACTCCCAAGGAACTTTATATTGATAAACATTTGTGGACCCTTTTTTTTGCAGGCACGTGTCTAATGTGCACTTTGTGTGTCTTTCAACATGATTTACAATTTATTCATAATCATGTCTTATATCACACTGCATTATTTGGAATGTATCCATCAAACAAGGGTCATCATTGGTAGATCTTGAAAAATTGTTATTCCTTTAACTCTCGTCTCTTGGATTCCATGCATTAATAAAATTATCATAATATGCCTTTGCCTTTGTAAGTTGTGATGGATCATTCCAATCCATATTTTTGACATCTGGAGCATCCTTTAGCCAAATGAACATATGTTTATGAATTGATGATTGATGCCGCCATTCATTCCTGCAAGAAATGGACAGAGATAGTAGTTGCATATAAGTGTCACACATAATGAATGTATATGAGTTTTGCATCAAATATAATGCAATATAATTTGACATGATTGGGGAGAAGAAAGAGGATAGCTTGAGCAAATGTTTGTTGTACCGAAGTGCTGATGAGGACCTCATCAATGAAAATATTGAAGCGGTGATGCATATACATAGCAACAATATGTGGATTGGTAATTATGTTTTTACTCCTCCAGTGGTAGCCCTCTACAACATTACTTGGATGCGAGCCAGGCATGAATTGATGCATGTATGGCCATTTGGTATCTGCAACGATTAATGTAAAGAAGAATTTTGGACACCCTAATTTTGTAATCATGTCCATCAATTCATTCTTACATGTTGTCCAATAGGCCCTAGTACCTCTAATGTTGGCTGCATAACACATTACTTGCTCAGGAAGCTTGTCATCTAGCATATCTCAAAGGTGGTGGTGGAGATCTTGAATAGTATCTGGTATGTTGTCACCCACATTTTTCTTCACAGAAAATGATGCAGTGGATTGCATTCGATGCCTCAACATAAGGTTCAATAAGAAATACCTGAATATTGGATGGGCACCAAATTTTTTGTCATGGTATTTCATCAAATGCAGAGCATATTCATGTATACATAAATTTTTTATTTGAGGTTTCAACCATTCAACTTCACCATTTTGAAATAATGTAGGGAAGGCCATGTCAAACAAACATTCAGTATTGTATTTGTTAACTGGATATAACCTAATAGCAGGCCAATCAATTCTTTTAATGGCACCTGGTCCTTTATTTTCAATAATGTTTCTTACCTCTTCCATTTCAATGCATGTGTTTCCCATTTTTATTGCAAAAGACGATGGTTGTTGCTGAAGTTCTTCAAAATTTGATGTAGTGGGGTCTTCAACAAAGTGAATGACATTGTGATTGTTGTCAATGTTTGTCTCAACAAATTGGAGGCTCAAAGATATGTCCATTTCTTCTTCACACAGTTCAAAAATGGCAATATTACATAATTAAACATCCTTGTAGTACCTATCATTACAAATTTTATATCAGAGAGCAACCAATACATGAGATCTCTTTACCAGACAGTCATAATGTTTTGAATGACTTCCATGTCTTCTAACGATAAAAAAATTGAGGTCACGAACACGCCAAGGAAGATAAGTAGCAATTGAAGTTATGTATTGCAAAAAGGTTATAGTGTGCCCCCTGTACTTGTACTGGCCTCCTTTTGCAAGGCATACTTGCATTATGGGATTCACATGAGAAATGACCATCTCTTCAACTTGTGCGAGAATGCCCAAGACATGAGGTTGGACACCAGGGTTCATATTATTCCATGATGAGAAGTGATGACCATTACGTTCAAAGTAGCATCTTGTCTAAACTGGTCCTGTGGCTATGAGTTTGAATTTGATTCCTAGGTATGCTTCGTTACAAGAAATGTGTTGATGTAAAATCACAACACCCCCTAGATGGCCTCAGATCTGAGTGGGGCATTCGGTGTGACTGCATAACATTTGACCATATCTCAAGCTGTGGGACTTGCGGACTTGAGATGGCCCTCCGGAGAAAGCCAACTTCTTATTCCTAAACTACCTACCACAAGCTACTCTAGTGCAGGTAAACTATCTAATCCTAATCTAACCTTTTAAGGAGACAGGGAGAGAGAGAAATACATATAAACAAAGCCTACACTAAGAGGCGATACACTAGAAAAGGAAGTGGCTGATCACAAATCCAACTCCTAGAAGTGGAGGGAGGTGAGCCATGGGGACGATGGACAGATGCATCACAGACCAAAGATAGAGTTCACAAAGAACCCCACTTCAAACCCATTAAACACAACTCCCAAAACCTGCAATAGATATCAAAAATATGCGCAATATACCCTGCAATGACGAGAGGTAAGAAGAGAAAATAAAATAAGCAAAGGATGGAAAAAATATATCACAAAACAGATTTTACTGCTTCATGAGTTCACACAGAACATCATCAGTAGGCAAGAGGCAAGAAAATTCCATTACAGAGCCATGAGAGGAGGCTTAAACTCCACATTCTACCCTAAGGAAGAAAGAGAGAGGGGGTAAGAGAGAAAAAATGACCAACCTTTTAGAAAATGTCGTTCCTTTACAATATATAGAAGAAAGAGAGAAGGAGAGAGGGAAGAAATACAAATCCTGATTCAACCACCCCAAGATATGCATTAAATTCACCTACTCCAACCACCCTAGAAGAATTGAAATTCACCTACAACAATGATGGGTTCCCTAATAGAGTCCATGCCTTCACGTGTAGTTCCTTTCTGGGAAAGAAGGAGGCCCATTCTTCATCATGGTGGCAGGTGGGAGAATTGAAAGCCTTCAAAATGAAGGACCAAATCATTAATGGTGCCATGTGAGTAGCAGGCACTAAGAGCTTTCCAAAAAGTCCTCTCCCGCTCAATTCTAAGCTCCCAGTTGAAATTTATGTCTGCTTAAAGGTGCTTTGGGTTTGGGGTCTATTTGCGTAAGGTCCATGTGGCAACCCTGTGTGTCTTGAGATTTTTCCCCCTCTTTGCACTCTTGAAGTGGCATCTAATTGACACGTGGTGTCGTTTACGGGCTTGCTTGTTTCCTTTATGTTTTAGCTAAGTCCCTTTTGTTTGGTGGGGTCATATGTTTGACCCTGGACATGTGGAGGCTCAGAACACATTTGGGACCTGCCTCCAGATTTTTAGTTTGAAGTTGCGTGGACGAGGCATGTGGAGGCTTCCGCTGACCCTATTGTACTTAGTTGATTTGGCCTACTACCTTTCTCGATCACTGACTACGTGGTGATATCGCGCATGTTTGGGGACCGCCTCTGGATTTTAACCTTAAAGATGAGCCAAGCTGATGCGTGGAGGCTTCCTTTGGCCTATCTTGAGCTTAGAATTTTCAATCACCGGTGTCCCCTTTTCGGACATGGGACACATGGAGGGCTGGTGCTCATTTAGGAACCCACTCTGGATTTTTCCTTTAAAGTTGCACGGATGAGACACGTGGAGGCTTTCGCTACCCTGAGACTTTTTAACTGCCGAATCTTTCTCCTTTTTTTACTCTTACCATGTGGCTAGCCCACGCACACTTGGGGACCCACTCTTGATTCTTCCTTTGCAGTCACGCCGAAGAGACACGTGGAGGCTCCCGCTCATTTGGAAATTGATACTTTTCAGCTGCCAACTCTATCTCCTTTTCAGACCTGGGACACATGGAAGCTTTGCCCTCATTTGACTCTCCGCTTTGTGCCTGACCTTAGGAGGTTCGCCAATTGGACGAGTGGAGGCTTTCACCGACTCTTTATACTTAGCCGATTCAATGGCTGGCTTTATCTTTTCGAACTTTGACCACGTGGAGGGCGTACGCATGTTTAGGGTCTCCGCTTTTGTGCACCATACCAAAAGTGCATCGAAGAGACACATGGCACCTTTTGCGATCCTTCTATACTTATCTGATTTCGGCCTCGATTGAACACTACCTTTCTCCATTTTTCCCCTGATGAGCTCTGATCTCCTTTAACATTATTCGGCCTCATCTGCCGACCTTTCCCCTTCATTTTTACATCAAGTGTGAGCTCACATGTCTGAACCACCCCTTAGATTTTCTTCTTTGTAGGGTCATGTTTGATCAATTTTGCTAGGGGGAAAAATTGGGATAATAGTTTGGCGACTCACGGGGACATCTGCCTGCTAGATGAAGAGACCAGTAAGCCTTGGAAGTATCTATTGGGCATGGAATCATGAATGAGAGCTTGGTACTGATCTTGTCCCTAAACTGCGAGCCCGACTGCTTGCACTTGGTGAACTTGAGCTTGCCTCGTTGTCTGCACTCTCAATTTTCATAAGAAAATCTTGAAGATAAGGTTTTGAGAGTATAAAATTGTATTGACCTAGGGCTTTCACTTGTCCTTGGAATGGACTATGTACGAGCAACAAAACACCACAACACACACTATGTATAAAACTGAAAATTATACATGCTCCAAGTGGAACATGTAGATTGTGTAAAAATAGTTGTTCTGCTGAAAGAAAATCTACCTGTTATCTCTCGAAAGTACACCATGTAGAGAGATGGTTGTAGGTTTTCTAGGGGCTTTCAAAATTGATCTCTCTCTTTCGTAGATACAATGGAAACACCTCGGGTTTGTGGGTATACCTATTTTGAGGTGATTCTCTGGTATCAAGGTCAGTTCCTTACTGGTGTATCCTAAACTGATTTATGGGAGTTTGAGAGTAAAATATGACTGTAAAATGATTAAACTAAGGTGATACACTGAATTTGTATGAGGGCTTTGACTGAGTATATGCACAACTAATTTGGGAAGGATTTTGAAGCACAAACCAATAGTTTTTCTATAGAATATCTAAGGGCAAAACACTTGGTTGTATTGAGGGAGAATCAAAACAGTACTAAAAAAATTAAAATGCACATTTAAAATTAAGCAGAGAGACTGAATTTGCAGCAGGGTAAGGTGGTTGATTAGGGAATTTGCATTCACAAGATTAATATAGCATAAACAAGACTGTAAAATAACTTGGAAAGGCAGAAAATACTTCACACTCAGAGGGAAAAATTGGTAAAATTTGCTTCAATACTCATATATCCAAAAGTCCTCCAGGAAGAATCCCCTTGTGCTTTGCAAAGGAACACAATATATAGCAAAATAAAATATCCCACCCTTCTTAAAAATATACTAAGGCTGTACTCGCCCATGCATCCTAATTTTATCCTTTATTTAATAATAAATAAAGGGATAAAATAATACAAACTAGTACAAGAGGCATTAATAGCCTTTGATTACATCTCAGTCAACTAAAGTTGACTGTTCTATTTTTAATAAAGCTGGGTGAATAATTTTGCCAAAAATAAAATTGCTTTCTAGGCAAGTCTCTCTTCATGGCATGCAACAAAATTAATTCCTTGCCTATGAGTAAATAATTCAAATATTTGCATTCAAAATATTGCCAAATGAACATCCAATTTGTAATATGTAATACCTAATTCTAATATGTTCATATTCTCTATGTTTGTAACTTATTTTTGCTTCAAAAGGTCACATTAGGATGACATTTATTGCAGAATCAATTCAAACTCCTTGTAGTTGTGACCACCTAATACTTTACCAGGTTTAACAAAATTTGTTAACATATAGCAAATTGTCCATGGTTTTAGATACACATGGGGAACTTTGTAATAGTTACCACCAGAGTCGGCCACCTTTGATTATGTACTATGTCTTTATGTAAATAGTCGGCTTTTGCATGTTTAAATGGTAAATAGATTGAAATATTACCTTTTCGATGATCATTATGGCATAATTATGGAGAGTGATTTGTTTATGGTGGATGGAAACTAGAGATTGAGACTGGTGAGAAAGAGTAAAAATGGAAATAGATGGGAAATTGTTTGGTGAAAATGGGATTCCCCCTACTACAAATGGTGGAGTGTCCTTGTCATATGATAATACAATGGCATGTTTGACCTAGGCCGCAATGCTCCTTTCATGTTTGGGAGGGCATCTTAAAAAATTGGAACTTTAACAAGGAATGGGTCTGATACCCTCTGATCTCTAAGAAGGATGCTTTAGGGTATTGTTCCTATATGTTCTTATTGTATTGTCGGACAAGAACTAATCGTGGTAAGATTAAAACTGTATTTGAGTTGGTAAGCATGGTCCTCAGCCATTTGATCTTCTAAACATTGATTTGATTCAATGACTAGTTGATTCCTAAAAATGGAAGCAAAAATGTTGAAATCAGCTGAGGTGAGTGAGTCTAAAATGCTTGAACAAATTTCATTCTTGTTCAAATTTAAGAGCCCTAAAGATCGCTTAAAGGGTTATAATAGATAGACCCTGGACATTTTTCTAGGAAGCCATGTGTTCTATTCCTTATAAGCTCAGCCTGTTCCCCTAAATTCAACCTTCTGAAAAAGAGAGACATCAATTACATTTGCTGGTATGGTAAGATTCTCCTATGTTCGAGCTATCCAAGAGAGGTGATTTAGGATGCTACCACCATGTGATTAAAGTGTCTTGGATCTACGGATCTTATGTGGGACCTTCATTTCCTTTAATAATGCCAAATGCTTCAAAATAACTCAGAAGCTCGATTTTGTACCTTGATCTCTTGTATTTAATCTGCTGAGCTTTGTAGGCTCGGGTTTATCCCACAAATAATCACTTTTAGCCTTCTAAACTTGTTAGTTGGTCGTTCAAAAAATCGGATTTTAAATTTATCAAGCTCAATTGATTCTCAAGTGGACAAGAATCTCTGTGTTCTAACTTGTTTGTAAATCAATAATGTAAAGTTGAAGCTTCATTACCTGGTCCCTATATAGATGAGCATCACTAATTATGGAAATAAAGTGGATAAAGGTAAAGTTTTTCAATTCTCTAAGCTATGGTTAACTGCAAGATTTAATAGATATTTATTTCCTAACAAAAGGGTTATTATTACATAGAGTGGTGTTACACATATAGCTCAAAACCATTTCTAATATAACCAGTACAGATGAGGTTTCGAATAGAAATAACATCTCTTGTTATGGATGAAGAAACATGTTATAAAATTTAGATCACGTAAAAAACAAGCCTAAATCCCTTTCGTGTTACCCACATTTTTAATTGGAAACTTCGAGTCCATACTGAATCATGGAATTATAGATGCTAGTAATAAATAATCTAGAGCCTTCTGGGTGTAGCAAGTTACACATGTTCATTTCTGGAAATGATTTTTTTTTATGGAAGACTAATCCACAGATAAGAATTCACAAGTCAAGGGAAAGTATAAGGAAGATCTCTCAAACTGCAGGTAGTTGCACTCTTGGGTGATAAATATAACAGTTAGAAACAATTAGTATGGAAAATGAGGATGATACTGTGAAGCGAAATGAATCAAATATATTCATTCTGAATACTTAAAGGAACCACTACCGATGTCTGATATCTGGTAGTGGCAAGCAAAGGATTATTTCACCAAAGATATTGCTTAGATTCTTCACCTGGATCAGTAATAATATATGCTTACTTTATTTACCCAAAGATACCCAACTGAGTTTATGCACTAAGTAGTAAATAAAGGTAAATCCTCAAAATGGTACTTATAAAAACCCTTTGAATGCTCTCATCCTTGCATTTCATGAGAAAAGTAGGATATTGGGAGTCCAAATAAAGAATCATGCTAGAAAGAATAACATTGTCTGAATGACAACTAGATGATGGTTCTAAAAAGTTCCAAGTTCATATCAGTGAGAAGCTTTAGGAAATCTAAAAAATAAAGTTTTTAAATGACCCGTTGAGGGGTTTAAATAATCCACTAATGGCCATAGATTTATCACTTGATATCTGAAGTTGAATCATAAGATGGACTATTGTTCCATCTATGCTCAAGATTTCAAAGATCGAGTGAGGTGACAATCTCTATCTATGATTAAAGAAAGGTTTTGGAACAATTATGAATCTATGGATGTGAGTTCCACAGGTACATCAATAAATTTTATATCTATGATTTGTAGGATCCTACGTGCTTTACAGGGTTCCTAAAACTTTAATTACTTATCCATTGTTACTTTGAAAATTCACATGTAGTCCCCAAAATGACCCATGGATCCTGCTTTTCTGAAGGCATTGTCAATTGATGATGTGAATGCACAACATTGAGTTATTCTCCAAGGTGTGGGATCCACTTGCAAGGTGAGAAAAATCTCCAGATTGAAGCTAGTTCTTACTCCTCTGTTTAGGTGTAATGCATGTAATTATCTGCATAGGTTGTAGATGATTACTACATTGCATACTCTAATGAATGTACTTCAAGGAGACAGGGTTGTAGTATTTTTGAAAACTCAGTAAATGGAAACAAAATTAAGCAAAACTGCAAAATACAATAGGTGATACATTTGTAAGGAGTGCTGAAATCCTTGGAATTTGCAAAAATAGACACAAATCAGCTGAATATTGCAGCTATACAAAACATGCACAAATTACTTCAATCTGATGAATGAAAATACAATCCATTTCTTATCTGCATTATATATTGATATTTCCTTTCATTACAGCTCTGATATGTATGCTAAAAAATTTGAAATGTTGATTTTATAAGGAAAAGCCCTGGCAAAAAAATGTTCAGCAATCTTTTCTTTAAATCCATTTCCAGAAATAGTAGTTGTATTTTCTTATCTAGAATACAGAAAGTAACACTTTTCAAATTGCCAAAAATTGAATATCGATATAGCAAGTTGGAGAACTGAAAACATGATAGCTATTTATCTTGATCATGTAATGCTTTTCTGATTCCTTTATTAAGATTATTTGATTTGCATGGGTTTCTTTTAAAGTTCATGTAGTAATTGAAAACAACATGAAGAAAAGTTGTAAATGTCCATTTTACATGGCGAAAGCCTTGTCAAAATTTTCCCAGAATATTTCTCTCTCATCCTGTTTCAGTGTTTTTAATTCCGTTTTCCTATTTTAACTTCAGCTTGGGTTGGAAATCTGGATTATGCTTCCTCTTTTTGCAAATTGAAAAATGAACGTTCTATCTTCCATTCCCTCTTCAAAAGATATGGCCCTCTAAGGTTCTTCAAAAATTTGAATGAATAGTTTGCTAAACTTTGACGGGGTCACACTCTTAAACTTCTTCCTTAGCATGTACTTATGACTTATTTTATTTATTTCTTTGCCCCCGCCACCTGTACCTGTACACTTAGCCATTCGCTGAAACAATTAGGCCCAAATATTTATTACTTTTTAGCCTCTCTTATGTCCATGTTTTCTTCTTTCTTTTCTCTTTCTTCTTTCTATGAGTGATTAAAGTCTGCATGCGGTTTGTGTCTTCAAGTATAATACATTTGTTCCTTTAGGGGAAGATTCAAATGCACAAAGTAGGATAGTGTAGGAATATGCCTTTGATCCCTGCCAGCTCGTAACTGATTGTTGCTTCCTTGTTGCTCGGGGGGCCTTTCCAGGTACAATGGCTACTTCATGGGATGAAGGAGAAACTGGCAAGGAGACCCTTTACACAATCCACCATATACTTGGAAATGATGTGTTCCAACTTACCATACTCTTACCCATGACTCCCACCACTAATGTGTCATCATTTCATTGGAGGCAGGCCTATCAAGGGAAAATTTTCCCAGTTAAAACCCATGCCGAGCCATATCTTGTGGGAAGCATTTAGACTCTCCTAGTGAAGGAAACATTTACCTTTCTGGTAAGGGGGAAGAAAAATATTATCTGATGAATCTACATTTCTAGAAACCTTCTGTATGCTCTTGTATAATGAAATAAACAACTCAGTAACATAATTGAATGTCTTAATCATAGGAAGGAAACAACATTGAATAGCAAGTTAGTAACATTTAGTAATGACACTCTGGCTTGCTGGGATCTGCACTTATGTTTGTTGTTCCAAAACTCTACAGGGTCATCTATTCTGCTAGATTGAATGTTCTCATTAATGATAACTCTGAAGCTTTCCATTCGGGGCATGTGTTCTTTTGTCAAGCATGATCATGACCAATTCTGATTTGAACTATGAAAATCTAACCTCTGAGCTATTTTGTAACAACACACAAAGTTATAGATTTGGAGTGTGATCTTAACCATAAATGCCACTAGTAATGCACATGTGCAAGATGCATAAACAACACCACAAAAACTTATGTACAAACCTGGACATATTCTATCCATCCTACCGCAAGTTGGGAGTATGTAGATTTTTGCACAAGAACTTCTTATACTAAATTGAAAACAGTACCTACTCTACTCATAACCAAGAGATACCAATTTAATCTCAAACATTATGCTCAATGAAAATAACTGATAAGGTCCAAATAATAGCTTCCCTTCCATGAACCAGGATACAGACCATGCAACTCATTTGGCACTAGAAAATGGCTGGTATGGATGAGTGAAAATAATAGATCATAGAGCTATGATCCTCCACCCAAATCATCAAGGTATCAAGATTAATGGAAGCTACAGATACAATCCTCAAGTTTGAAATATGAACATATTTACTCCTAGTATAGTATTCATCGGCGCAATATTGAAATAAAGAAACCAAAATCGATGCTCAAATCCTCGAATACCCACTTGGAGGAGATACTTGTTTGTTAACAGACATTAGAAATCTAGTTAATATTTGTAAAGAACTCAGAATAGTAGAACAGAAGCTTAGAATCAAAGTAAAACATGAGAGTTTCAATATTCAAATGGAGGGGAAGGCACTACTTTTGGCTCTTATGGAGGGGACTTGAATTTGGAAGGTTAAAGGGTAGAAGAATTGAGGTGAGATGGAAGACTAGGAGATGGAGAAGGGAAACCAACACTTAGGGCAGTAGATTGAAAGCTTGGAAATTGAAGCTTCAGTTGCAATGGTGTAACTTAGGGAATGGAGAGGAAATCACTAGATGATGGTGTAGGACTTACCCATTAAGTATGCTCCCTGACACCAAGTTTGTAGGCCTCTATCTCCACTGTCCACTGCGCAAGCTAAGGTAGTATCTCAACCATGAAATCAAGCTTCTATTGTGGGCTGAAATGTCTTGGCATAGGGCCGACCCATAGACAAAGTGCCCTATAGCCAATTCTGAACACTTTCATCTGAGCTATGGCCCTGGATTGTACCATTTGTGCCTCCATTTTTTGAATATTCTCCTACAAATCAGCATTCTCCATGTAGTTGATTTCGCTGCAAGCATATCCCTCTTGGTAGGTTATATAGTCGAACTGATCCTGGTACTGCTCATAGGGGTAGCCATAGTGATTTTAGATTTGCTCATAACATTGATCAGGAGGAGTTGTGAAATACAAATTGGAGGTGGGCTACACTGTTATTGCTGTAAGTGTGAGTTCAAAGTTGGGAATGAAGTCATGATTGTAAAACTTCATGGGATGGAAGGAGATGGAATATGTGGAAAGAATAGTGGGTGGAAATGGATGGGAAGAAGGTATGCAACTTAGAGAATGGGTTGTCCACCAAATGGAGTCGCCATATGTGCTTTGCATGTTCTTTAAAAACTTTAATCTCACCAAGAACACATCAACATGATGAAATGAAGTGGTAAGATGCTTCAGACCTATCCCACCGGGCGTGGCAAAACTATTGGGTGTGGTCACATGGTGGTTTAAGATTTGTTGTTTGATAATGAGACACCTCTAAAAGATGGAACTCTAACTTCTGTGATGTCCCACTGGGTGTGCCAAAACTGTTAATGTAAAATCACAGAACCTCGTAAATGGCCTCAGATCTGAGTGGGGCATCCAATGTGACTGCATAACATTTGACCATATCTCAAGCTGTGGGACTTGTGTACTTGAGATGGCCCTCCAGAGAAAGCTAATTTCTTCTTCCTAAACTATCTGCCAAAAGCTACTCTAGTGCAGGTAAACTATCTAATCCTAATCTAATCTTTTAAGGAGATAGGGAGAGAGAGAAATCCATAAAAACAAAGCCTACACTAAGAGTTGATACACCAGAAAAGGAAGTGGCTGATCACAAATGCAACTCCCAGAAGTGGAGAGAGGTGAGCCATGGAGACGATGGATAGATGCATCATAGACCAAAGTTAGAGTTCACACAGAACACCACTTCAAACCCATTAAACACAACTCCCAAAACCTACAATGATGAGAGGGGGTAAGAGAGAAACAATGACCAACCTTTTAGAAAATGTCATTCCTTTACAATATATAGAAGAAAGAGAGAAGGAGAGAGGAAAAAATTTAAATCCTACTTCAACCACCCCAAGATATGCATTGAATTTACCTACTCCAACCACCCTATAAGAATTGAAATTCACCTACAACAATGATGGGTTCCCTAATAGAGTCCATGCCTTCACGTGTAGTTCCTTACTGGGAAAGAAGGAGGCCCATTCTTCATCATGGTGGTAGGTGGGAGAATTGACAGCCTTGAAAATGAAGGACCAAATCATTAATGGTGGCATGTGAGTAGCAGGCACTGAGAGCTTTCCAAAAAGTCTTCTCCCACTAAATTTTGAGCGCCCAGTTGAAATTTATGGCTGCCTAAAGGTGCTTTGGGTTTGGGGTCTATTTGCGCAAGGTCCATGTGGTAGCCCTGCATGTCTTGAGATTGTTCCCCCTCTTTGCACTCTTAAAGTGGCACTGAACTGATACGTGGCATCGTCTACGGGCCTACTTGTTTCCTTTGTGTTTTGGCTAATTCCAATTTGTTTGGCGGGCTCATATGTCTGACCCTGGACACATGGAGGCTCAACACAAATTTGGGACCTACCTCCAGATTTTTCCTTTGAAGTTACGCAAATGAGGCATGTGGAGGATTCCGCTGACCCTATTGTACTTAGCCGATTTTTCCTGCTTCCTTTCTCAGTCACTGACTATGTGGCGATATAGCGCATGTTTAGGGACCACCTCCAAATTTTAACCTTAAGGATGAGCCGAGCTGATGCATGGAGGCTTCCTTTGGCCTATCTTGAGCTTAGACTTTTCAATGACCGGTGTCCCCTTTTCGGACCTAGGACACATGGAGGGTTGGTGCTCATTTGGGAACCCGCTCTGGATTTTTCCTTTGAAGTTGTACAAATGAGAAACGTGGAGGCTTCCGCTACCCTGAGAATTTTTAACTACCGAATCTTTCTCATTTTTTTACTTTGACCATGTGGCAAGCCTACACACACTTGGGGACCCGCTCTTGATTATTCCTTTGCAGTCATGCTGAAGAGACATGTGGATGCTCCCTCTCATTTGGAAATTGATACTTTTCAAGTGCAGACTTTGTCTCCTTTGTGGACCTAGGACACATGGAAGCTTTGCACTCATTTGAGTCTCCACTTTGGGCCTGACCTTAGGAGGTTCATCGATTAGACAAGTGGAGGCTTCCGCTGGCTCTTTATACTTAGTCGATTCAATGCCCGACTTTATCTTTTCGAACTCTGACCACGTGGAGGGCCTACGCATGTTTGGGGTCTCAGCTTTTGTGCACCATACCAAAAGTGCGCTGAAGAGACACATGGTACCTTCCACGATCCTTCTATAATTATCTGATTCGGGCCTCGATTGAATAGTGCATTTCTTCATTTTTCCCTTGCTGAGCTCTGATCTCCTTTAGCATTGTTCGGCCTCATCTGCCGACCTTTCCCCTTCATTGTTGGATCGATTGCGAGCTTGCAGGTCTGACATGTTTTCTGGGGGGAAATTGGGATAACACAATGCACACTGACATGTTTGCAAGGCTATCCAATCTCAGGTGGAATGACCTTTAAATAGACATAAGGTCAAATGATAATATTACTCATGATTCTTGAGAATTGGAAAAATCACATGTGGTATGATTCATCGTGACGTCTTTTAGCTCAAAATTCCTTTCCATGAATGTGGGATTTGGAAGGGTGTTAATGGGAACATGAGGATGTGTTTGAGGAAATTACAACAGAAGGGAGTGTATATTTTTTGCACTTGAAGGTCCACTTCCATCTTGATGAGGGCATGGATGGCTATACACCTATTGGAAATTATACTACCCTCTTCCTCTAGATAATAAATGTATTCTTCATTCTTAATGCAAAAATTATGCTGGGTAGTCAAGGAATGAACAGAAGCATTATGACACATTTCCACTTGTGGATGCAAGGGAGGCACCACTGCAAATTCATTTTTCTCCCCTTGGACCTATGTCGACATGAAATTAATGTCAAATAACTCAGTCCTTGATGTATATAGTTGTCTTCTTCTCCTATTTATTTCTTCTCTTCGTGTATGATACCTTTCTCTTTTCTTTCTATTTATCTCTTATTTTTTCTCTTGATATCTTTGTCATCTTCGTCTATTTATTTCTTCACGCCTTTCTACATAAAGTGTCTGTTGAGTAACATTTGTTTGTTTTCGAGGTTCGATAACAATAGTTTCATGAGTTTGAGGCTACACACATTGTTGGTCACTATGCAAATCGTTTCAAGGAATGTTAATGCAGCTTGCATCGTTGTAATATGTAACGATATTAGTTGGATCGATTTGGCTAACCATAGTTTGATGGGACTGATATCTATTTTTTTGAGTTGATGTCAGCATTTTAGAAAGGATAGCATCTGGTTTTTACATCTATAATAGTAGTAAACAAATAAGTACTAATGGTAATCATAGTAAATGTCACACAAAAGAATAAAGTATTTTGTAATTTTAAAACTACCTAAAATTCTAGATTGCAGTAACACTAAGAAACGTGAATAACAACAAAGCAATTTTTGGCATCAAATAAAATAATATAGAACCTATACATAGAATTGTAAATGATATGTGAAAGCTGTACAAGAATTTAAAAATTCATCACATAAGTTTTCAAGAGTTGAGGCATTGGAAGTAGTATGAAAATTTGCATCCAAATATTAACAATTTGTCTTAAAAATAGAGCACATTAGAATATTAATATATTATTTACTAGAAATGTATATAATGGAGGCCCTTGCATAAATGGAAAATAAATCTAAAATAAAATGTAATACTACATAAGTTTTCAAGAGACGTGGCATTGGAAGCAATATGAAAATATGAATCTAAATATTAAGAATTTGTCTTAAAAACATAACACATTAGAATATGAATATAGTCTTTACTATGAATGTATAGAATGGAGCCCCTTGCATAAATGGAAAGTAAATGTAAATAAAATGTACTCAGATATCAGTAAGTAGCCCTATGACAAATTTCAACTCTTAAGAGTAATCAACTTTTGTAACTCTGGCAACATTATTTTTCAGCTTTGGTGGATTGTTGAACGTGTCCATTTGCATATGAAAAGTGAATGAATATTGATGCAATGGTATCTTATTCTTTAGAATTTGTATGCGCAATGGATTATCTTGAAACTTCTCATATGTTTCCTTTGTTGTTGCACCAATCAAATCTTTTCTTGCATCATCAAATAATGTAGCCCATAAATTCCCAGTGTGGTCTGCAATTTGAACTCTGAATAAGTATTGATAATCACAGTCTGTGGAAATCACATCACATGCAAAGCATATCCAATTTCCTTTAGATTTCTTTGTAGTATTCTTTCTACATGGAGTTCACATGCGCATTTATGAACAAGACAGATAGGTGAAACAATCCATTTCATCAATAGAAACTATAGTTCCTCTTAGGGATAACCATAGTGGCTTTTCCACACTAAGAGATCCTATAGCCACTATCTCAGTTATATTTGTCTGCATCGAATTGAGAACCCCTTGTTGATCATGGGTTGTTAGGGACTTAGAACTATAGATATTTCCATGTTCCTCACACCAATTTCTCAAAAAATTTACCTCTTGAATACTTGGGTTTATAAAAAATTTAGTGTTTGAAACTGTTCCTACAGAATTTCCATAGAAATCGATTATACGAACACATTTGAAAGAAACAATAGGATGGGGACCCAAGGTAATGAGATCTTAGAGTTGAGAACCTTCCATGATGGATAAATCACCCCATAGTGTAACATCAATGGCATAATTAGACGTATCTGTAATTTTAATTGTCCTCTTCTTGAGTTTTAACCATCCTTCCTTAATAGTGTTTGAAGATCACTCACAAACTGAGCAATCCCAAGTAAATCTATCATAGTATTGGTCTCTAAGTTGGTGATTTCACCAATCAAAACAAAGTGGAACTTGTTAAATGGGATAGATCCATCATCAACTGAAGAAGCCCCCACTTTTGACATGCCATTCAACATTATTTCATATTCAAAAGGCAGATTATTAAATTTCTTATCAGCTTTTCATAATCTGTCATTTGAAATTGTGTAGACATTTCCAACTATGATACTATCATAATGTCTATCAACTTGTTCATTAAAGCATAAAATTTGTATATGTTCTTCATCCTTATCAATAATGTCAAAGTTAAATACCTTTCCAATCCCCCTACTGGTTCTAAAGCTACAAATGTTTTATTTAGAAGTAGTTCTACCATGTACAGTCCATCCATCATAAAATGGGGACAGTGCTCCAATAGGAAGTATTCAAAAAAAATTATCTGTTAGCGAGTTATTTGTTGTAGAAGCATTCATTGATGTGGATGAACTTTGGGGCTCTATTTTGTAAATGAGTTGTCCTACATAATTTGAGTAATAAAATAAGGATAATAAAACATTTAGATGAAATAAGTAAGGAAAATTAATTGAAAGGAGAAGATAGTGTGCATATCATTTGTAAACATTGGATATTTGATTGCACCTAGAAATATGTTTATAATATAATATAGCACAACAGACTTGGAAAGTTCAAAGGTAATTTAATATTTTAAGCATGAGTAAAGAAGAAAACATTAGGCATCAATGTAGCTGTATTTAACTTCATATCAATGTTGTAAAAAAAAAAAAAATGAAAATTATGTTAGGTAGTTCTTCTTAATACTTTCATGAAGAAATGATTTTTTTCTTTGAAAGAAAAATGTAAATAGCATAAAGTTACAGAAGAAAATTAGATGCTCTTAGACACTATCTAACACCACACATCATAAATTTATTATGTAAGTTAATATTCTAAACATGAGTACGTAAATAAACAGTAGGTAGTAGCAAAGTTTTATGAAATTCCATATCAAAGTAGTAAACAAAAAAAATGAAATATTACATTAGGTATTTTTTTTTATGCTTTGAAGAATCAATGACAACTAATTTCAAAGTAAAATTCTAAACAACCTAAAGGGACATAAGAAAAGTATACATTGTAAATATTATCTGCTTCACATGATTTAGCTAAGCATGAAATTTTTTCACTCCACGGATTTTTGTAGCTCTATTTGTTCAGTCTTTCTTTACTTTTGGATTTGAACATGAATCCCATTTTGAATCAACTTAGTTTCTAGTTCATATTCAATTGCATGTTGCACAGTATCATAAATCAGACCAAAACCTCTTGAGTAGGCTTTTTAACTCTGAAAGGAAAATCGTCCGAGGTTCAACAACTCCAAACTTTTTCATGAGGTCCTCTTTTATCTTTGTTGTACTAAGTTTTTTTCTTCTATGAAAGACAATATGAATCACAAATTACTTTCTAAAAAGTTGTTCTTCGTAATGAAATTTCTTCACAAACAATGTCCATGTTGGTGCATCACGGGATATTAGGATGCTTGATGAGTTCCTAGTCCTCATTGTACTCGAATACAACTGTAAAAAAGGGCAATATGTGATGGCAACATATAACTTCAACTTAACAATGAGGATATAATTACAGGAAGGTCACTCGTTAGGTGACTTTAAAATACTTTCGTATACTCGGTCATTTTGTATGGTGTAACTCAATCCATTTATATACCATGTAGCCTTCTGTTCTTCAGAATCTCCCTGTTCAACATTGATTCACAACTTGTAAAATTCATTGGTATACTCCTCAATGCTGAGATCCTTTTATCTTAGGTTTTGGAACCTTCCAAAGAGGGTCTGAGCATAATCTACAGGAAGAAATTTTTCTTTCAGCTTCTTTACCATTTTATTCCAGTTTCAGATCTTTCCCTTTCCATTCCTTTGTCTTTCATTTTGTAGGTGATCCCACCAGATCAATGCATGTCCGGCCAACTTAGTGCATGGAAACTTAACCTTATTCTCCTTTGAAAGGGTTTTCCACTCAAATAATTTTTCCATGTGATTCAACCAGTCAATCAACTCTTCTGGTCATAAGCCTCCACCATAATCAGGAACATTAATCTTGATGCTTTCATTCTTTCCCTCTAAAGCCTTGATCAACCTGGATCAATCTCTCCTCAAATGACCTCTCATTCAATGTTTCTTCATCTCTCTCATTTTCTTCTTCATCTCCTCCTTCATTCATTAATGGAGGTACTTATTCACTATCACTATCTGGGTCTGCATCCCCATTTGCATGTCTCCTTCTAAGGTGGGCAACTTCTCCTGTGAGCTTAGCAACCTATCTCTGTAGCTCCTACATATGCCTATTCATCTGGGCATAACCTACCCTCCCATGTCTAGCCATGATTATATGAAATAGAGGAAAAAATTACATAGAAAAAATGTAAAATGTTACCTTAACTATTTTGGCAAGATCGAAATCTGGCTCTGATACCAATTGATATGAATCCAACTACAAGAGGTTGAAATTCCTCCAAAACACACATAAAAAGATTTGCAAATAAAAACCAGGAGTTTTAAAATATTTTTATTCTCATTCTGGAATTCACACTAATCTTTTACATCATTACAATCCTCCTTTTATTTCACGTCTACTCTACAAACCCTAAAATGCCAAAAAACCCTAAAATGACCAAAACCCTAAAATGCCAAAAATTACCTACAAATAAAACAACTCGGATGGGCCCCAAAATTTGTGTGGAAAATATTCCTTCATAAATTAAGTCTCATGTGAAATTTTGACTTATTCTAGCAAGTACAACAAAAGTTATTAAAGTTCTAAGACCTAGTCAAAAGTGAAAAAAAATCATTACCAATTTAAGGCCAATAGATGAAGGAAACCGGGCGTGAAATTGTGCTGGAATGGACACAAAATTGCAAATAAATTCCATCCCAACATAGTACTAATGTATTTCTACCACCCTATAAAATTTCAAGACGATCCAATGGTCGGATCAAAAGTTATGGTCTCCGCAAGTTATGCCCACATAAGATCTCAGTAGCTCTTACATGATATTGGAAGCAAGCTCAGTGTGAGCTCAAAGGAGAAATTAGAGAAAACTCAGTTGTGTAATCATAGAGGTGGGGTTAGTGCAATATTGGTGTGATTTGGGAGGCGAGTTATACGTGAGATCGAAAGTGATATCATCACGAGATTGAAGGGAATGTCAACACTAAAAAATAAGTATGCTTGAGAAACATATTCAAGAATTTAATAATAGAAAATTGAGTTATCTTGTTGAGATTCGGATCTATGACCTTTGATTAAAACCTTGAGAAAAGAAAATGAAACAAAAAAATGGAAGATCACAGAAGCAGGAACTTACTTTTGAAAAAACCTTCTCAGAAACACGAACAATTCCTCGCAGTAGAAGTAGCAGGACCACAACATGGCCAAAATAAAACCTGTAATGCCCCTTAAATAGGAAATTGACTGTGAAGGAGAGCGAAGTAGAAAAGAAAACCATTCTAAAACAATATTCCCATTTCTAAAAAAAAATTTAAGTCTGATTTCAATTATCTCCACGGTGCATGATTTATTCTATTTTCTATTTTCTATTTTTTTTCGAAAGTGGAGCTAAAGATGTCACGAAGATCTTGCCAGCTAAACGGTCCACGTATTATTCTATTTTTTCCAAAAAATCTTCGCTAGCTATAGGGTCCACGTATTATTCCTTTTTTTCAAAAAATATTAACAAATTAAAAAACACGCATTAGATTAAAAAGCAGGCATTAGATTAATATGGAAGTGGGATGAAGACAAAAAATCTGTGGAAATTTTGATAGTTAACAGAAAATCATCTCTAGGAAGGCCTATCGGCCAAAAATTGAATAACTTATACAACCACAACAAATGATTTGGCTTACCATGTCTACCTATTAAAAAATAGAAACTAAAAATACTTATTTTCTATTATCCATGACTTTATAATATCCAAACTATAGAAAATTCACATGCCAACTAGTTTCAAAAAATTATTATGGATACTTTAACTTGTATATTTATATTTAGGATATTGTCACACTTAATCTTGTTATATATATATATATATATATATATATATATATATATATATATATATATATTGCTTTTTGCTACAACTTTTCAACAATATTTTTGTGATTACATGGTATTCTAAAAATTAAAATTGTGGAATTGGAATTATAGTTAATCCACATTTCGATATATTATTGTAGTTTTACCACAATTCATTATACCATGGATAGTCCAATTCATAGCTAATCCCCATTTTTCAAATTGTACATTTTCACATTTCTACAATTATTTTATTTGTTAGTATTCCACAATATTTACAAAAAATGAAGTTTTTCTATTTATTCTATTTTTGTAGAAATTCCACAATTTACAGTTTTGTAACTCTCATCAATGTTATATTGTGGCAATTTAACAATTTATTTCTACAATTGTCATTATCACATAAAAATTGTAGGTGGAAGCTACGATTTGATTTCCACAATAATTAATTGTGGAATTATATTTATAAAAATGTAGAAATGTTACTATTAACATCCAATTTCACATTCATTTACATAAATGTTTATGTGGATTTTTTACATTTGAAAGAAACAAATATAATTTTATTATTAAATGTGAATATTTCTGTAGGAAAAAATATTTTCATTACTATATATTGTAAAATATATTATAAGAAAATATTTAATGTTCATATTAAATGATCCAAATATAATTATTTAACAATCTAAATAATGTTTTCCTCTATTTGTAATAGAATAAAACTTCCTAACATTTAATAAAATATTGAAATTATTTTTAAATATCGATTCAAGCTACATCTAAATTACATATACATTAAATTCAAGTAAAACTTTAAAATATATTTATTTTGTAAATTTTATACGAATTAATTTTATATTCTTACATAACCTCAAAGCTTAATACATTGAAAAACAAAAAAAATCCACATAACCATACTAAAAATAAGAATAATGAAAACATTAAAAGTATATCTATTTACTAGTAAGAAATACATAAATATTATGAAATCAAACAATCTTAAAAATAAATAAAACTAAACTATAAAAGCTATCCCAGTTGTAGATAAAATAGATATTAATCAAATTATATTAGTCAAAAAGTACTATTGTACAAATGTCATCAACAATATTAAAAAACCAATGAATAATTAAATTCATTTTATTGACATTAGCACGAAGCAAAATTATTCTCAAAGGCCTTTTCATGCGATGTTAAAACAACCCACACTAAACTACATATACATATGACCCAAACCATACCATTAATTAATTTACACTAATATTAGTAAATCCTCAATATGCTTTTATTTTGCTTACTTACAAGTAGTTCAAGTAAGACTTTGCAACAAGGATATTCAAAAACGTCGGCACAGATGCCCCAGACCCAAATAACAATTTATTAATGTGTAGGAAACCAGATCTGGATACAAATATTGCCTAAGATGTTGAGCATTTTGTAGCATTGGAACTGTATATCTATAAAAATGCTCTTCTAAAAATGGATGATTATAATGAAACACATTTACATAATAAGTATTACAACCCTTTTCTGACCTGCATAAGATGTGTAGGAAACCAGATTGTGCCGTGATGAATTTGAATGAATGAAGAATTTTATTTGTATCTCACCACCTTTTCATGGCCAATCTTCTGGCTACATTTTTCTAGATTATTAGGGTGATAGAGTGTTCTACAGCGATGTGTCCATGACAATAGATGAGCAAAATGAAAAGTTCTTTGTTTCCTCCATTAAATCTGTGATGGCCATCCCATGTGAATGTGCATTATACAAGAGGCCCAAACACAACTATGGATACTGTTGGATGGAAAAGAAATATTATACGACTAATGAAATTTTAGGGAGCCAAACATTCTAGACATGTATGAAGAACATGAAGAAAAAAGAACTCGGACAGACATATATTTTCACCAATTCATTCCATGAATAGAGGGTCGGATCTTTATTGTAAATTTCACAAATAATGTTTATAGTTTATGTGTGCATATTCTTTATGTCTAATGAAAATACCGTTCTAAGAAATTCCACAAACTCATCAAAATGCAATCTGAGAAAAACCTATCCACAAACTTCTTCATTCATTCCCACTATTTCTATGAATACCACACCATCTTTTGATATGAAGAGCCTATTATCTCTCCAAAGTTCAACCTATAGAGAGATGGATGTAGGTGTTCTAAGCTTGCACATTTTATCTCTCTCTTTTGTAGATACAATGGAAACACCTCTGGTCTGTAGGTATACCTATTTTGAGGTGAGTCTCCAGTATCAAGGTCGGTTCCTTGTTGATGTATCTTAAGCTAATTTCTGGGGTTTAAGGGTAAAAGATGTCTATGAAAATAAATAAAACTAAGGTGATACACCAAATTTGTATGAGGGATTTGACTGAGTGTGTGCACGATTGATATGTGAAAGGATTCTTAATGCATGAACCAATAGTTTCCTGCAGAATGTTAATGACAAAACACTTCAAGGTATTGAGGGAAGGTATCACAACAATACTGCTAAGCTAAACAGGAACATTAATATCATGTAGAAATCACTAAATTTTGCAACAAGGCAAGATGATTAATCAGGGAATTTGCATTCAAAAGACTAATAGAAACATACACAACGACTACAAATGATTATTGGGAAGGCAAAAAATAATTCAAACTGAGAAAGAAAAACTGGCAAAAAAATTTCTTCAAGTACTGCTATATCTTAAAAATTCCTCTTGGTTTGCTTTACCGAAGACACACAATATATACCAAAAATAAATTCACCCCCTTCCTAAAAATATCCTAAGGCTTGTACGCGCCCATACATCTTATTTGTATCCCTTATTTAATAATAGATAAAGCAATAAAAATAGAACATGCAAATTATAAATAGGCATTAATAGCCTTGATTACAATAAATTCAAAATGAAGTTGATTGTCCTATTTTTTAAGAAAACAAGGGTGAGTAACTTGGTAATAAATAGGTTCTCTTTCTGAGACAAGCCTCTTCCCTGATGCATGTGAATTCATATCCTTGTCTGTATCCTGTCCTCTTGTGAAGGCATGCACAAAATAAACTCTCTGTTGAATGAACAAAATAATTATAATACTTAGTAACATTTGCAAAAATAAACATCCATTATGGGGAGAACCTATCCATGTGTAGATGTTATGATGTTGACATCTCTTTGGCTTCTAATGGTTAGAAAGGTCACATAATGCAAATCAAATCTCTAGCTCCTTCATTGTAGTGGGGACCACCATTACACTCCATCCATGGTTTGGCCACCTTTATGGACTTAACAAGCATAAAAGGGTCGACGATTTCTACGTTACACATGCCACTATTAGTTTCGACCACCTTTTCATTAAAACATACATGTGTATTCTTTTTAGCCTTTGTATATTCGATAATGTATGTTTTAAAAGATCCACCTTTTCAGTGATCATCATGGGAATGATTTGGTCAGCACTTATATTGTTTTGAGCATACACTATAGTGGGACTTTTGAAAGTCAAATATTATCATAATGATTAAATTGATTGACACTTGGACAGGCCTCTTCTCACACGATAAGCTGAACCCTTCTAATGCTTAGTTGGTAACTGTGCATATTTTAAACTCAATCCTAACTAGGGTTTCATGGGCCTACTTCGCCACGTATAGTGCATCTTCCTAGTTGCATTTAGGGTTTTGATAGAGAACCATGTGATTTTCTTGTTTCATTTCTTATCATTAATCTTTGACTAGGAGTTAGGGGTTCACTACGCCATCAGTTATAGTTTGTTTGTTGGCTTCTAACACATGTATCGATATTGCATTGACCATGGAGATTGGATTTTGGTCCTTTGATGATCTTCGTACTTTTTGAATTTGGACCATTTGATCACTAACTCCAGGTTTGATGTCATTGATCTAAGCCAAGCTCAAGTTATGGTGAGTTTTAACCACTTGCATTGAATGTTTTCGATGGTGCATTGATCACTATGGCTTGCATTCGCAGTTGTAGCGGCAGATCTCCATCCCTCGAATATGTATACTTGTTGTGTCATGACGTCATTGGTGTCTGACTTTAAGGGCGAAGCCCTGGCTTAATACAAATCTTGAGCTCAGTGATAAAGGTCATTCAACCTCAATAGGGTTAACTAGGTGTATTTTGGCTTCTCAGTATAGTCATGACGAGCGAAGCCCTGGAAAATTACTTGGACACCATTGATTCAATTCCTATGAAGCTTAGCTGTACTTAGTGAGATTTCGGGATTCTCTATAGCTCTGTTCCTCTACATCATTTATCATTCTATTTTTAGTTCAAAACTACTTGGCTTGATGATATTGGGTGCTTGTGGGGTTTGATTCACCACTTTTCCGTGATGGCCACTTTGAGCTTGTAACATTTTACTATAGATAGGTATTGCATTTGTATTTTATATGATCATTTGATTGGAAAGCACTTGATTTTAAAGAATCTCTAAAAGGTTAAATGGAAACCATTTTTTGATTATTTTGAGTACTGGATTCATTTCCCCATCTCAGGGTTGATTTTAAAGGGTTCTATGTGATCTGAGTTTCTTTTCTCATTGTGATCTATCTAATCCCCTAACTGTTTATTGGCTATTCGTAAGATTTGCAAGGTTGATTGAATGTTGTCTCTATGGTTGTTCGAGCTCTGTGGATTTCTCTGCGAGTTTTCTCCTTCATAAGTGGCCCATGGTTTTTTATTGTTCTAATCCTTGCTTACTTGAGCTTTAAGAGGCATTTCTCTTATCATGCAATAATGGGATCACACAATTTGAGTTTCCATTGTTGTTTCATCTTCTACCTTGCTCTCCCCTTGACTCCAGATCAGAACATTTTTCGATTGGTGGGTCATTTGTGTTATCACTTTGATATCGTTAGGACTATCACCATCATACTGCTTGGAAAAGAATGGTAAGTTTCTGTATATCTTTGAAAGCACCATTTTTACTTGTCTTTTGTACACTTCAACATATGGAAACACTAATACTGATTTCATTCGATTTCGCATCATCTTAATTTCATTTATGAGGTTACCTTGGTCTCTGAGCCAAAAATACTGTTTGGGGTCCTATTTCTTAGTCCTGATGTAACCATCACTAGATGGGTTCATCTCTTTGAGTGCAATCGGTATAGTTCTCTGATCTCTGATCATGGTAATGAATTTTCATTGTTGAAGTCTAAAGCTCGGAATACTGTGATGTGTCAGATTTCTTCCTGTGTAAAAATCTGGTTCTTATGGCTCAACCTTGGTTTCTTCTTCTAGTTGAGAAATCCGTTGGATTGAACTTGATGTATTCTAGAAAAGCAATTCTATGGTTGATCAACTCATTGTATTGTAGGAGCAAGTTGATCCTTTTGAAATTTGCTTGGTTGTACCCCATTGAGTGAATACTTCTTCTAGGTCCTTTGTAAAAAATGAAGACCAATATGAAACCTTGAATTCCTTCTGAGATTGATGTGATTGAATGTCATAGTTCCTTGTAAAATACTTATTGCGAAATTTGAAATTTCAAAATTATAGCTCTAATCATATAATAAGTTTTGTGCAGAAGAATTGTAACTTTTCTTGTGCATTGACTCAACTTTGTATGCCTATGAAAACATTTGTGATTTCTAATCCAACTTGGAAATCTGTATTCCCTTCCATGAGTTTCTTAAATTCATTAAAACCTGAAGTAATAGCATGATCCTGTATCATAGTTTATCTGAAAAACTTGAGGGTTTACAAATGATACTAGTTGGTATCTTGATTCTACCCTGATTTTGTCAACCCTGGATAACTGTTTATAAGAAATTCTCATAGCCTAAATAGCTGCATCTTGTTTATTGCTTCAGTTGAACTCATGATCCCTTTGCAACGACGGGTTGATTGTAAAAAGTTGAACTTGATTCTGTATCATACTTCCTTGCAATAGATTAGATGTACCTCTTTGATATGAAAGCATTTTTTATACTTATCGATGCTCTATTTGGAAACCTTGCAAGTGGCTTTCTTGGAAATTGTAAGTACGATCTTCGTTTATTTCTGATACTATTTTCTAGGCATAAACCTTGATTTATATGCTTTGTTAAGATCTCTATAACTTTTTTCTTTTGCATAGATGCTTTCTTTCGTTGATAGTAATATTTTTGGCATGCTGGAAATTTTAAAATGTTGATTTTTCATGTCGAAGCCTTGTCAAAATTTTCCTATAATTCTTTCTTCCTTCCATTTCCAGCTATAGTAGATATATTTTCTCATTCAGAATACAAAATATAACACTTTTCTATTGAAGTTGATTCGGTAGTTTGAAACTAAAACATAATAACTGTTTATCTTGATCATGACATGCTTTTCTACTTTTTTGTATCACTTAATTGATTTAAATAAGTCATTTATAGCATGTAGTAGTTAAAACAACATGATGAAAAACTCGTAAATGTCCATTTTACATGGTGAAGCCATGTCAAAAATTTTCCTCAGAACCCTTCTTTCTCATTCTTGTTTCAGATGTAACCATTTCTTTCCAGTTAACTTTAGCTTCTTGAAATATGGATTCTTCTTCTTTAGTTGCAAACTGTAACATGTACTTCTATTTTCAGTCTCCTTGTTCTGTATTGTAACTTCTTCCATTTGCAGGAAAATACTGAACTTTGAGTTACATTAATACTTCTTTCCAGTGATTAAAATTTGTACTTATGACTTGTCTATTTCTTCTTGGCTGCAACCTGTACATACACACTTAATAAAATAGTTAGAAAATACTTAGGCTTTTTGGCCTCTCTTATGTCCATGGTTTTCCTTTTCTTTTATCTTTTCTTTCTGAGTAAGTAAAACATGTATGCAATTTGATCTTCAAGTAAACTATATCTCCTATTGTTAAGAGATTCATATGCATGAATTAGGACAATATAGGAATATGGATTGATCCCTGAGCTCGTAACTGATAGTTTTCTCTTTTCTTCTTTTCAGGTACATTACTTCTAACAACAAAGATGAATAGAAGGAAACAAAATATGAAATGGAGATGCTTCAAACTGAATAAGAAAACCCCCAAGGCAATGATGGGTTCACTCATACTCCCTTATTTTCTCTTTCATGCATGTGTACCTCTTATTTCAGTAGTTGTACTTTACTTTTCCATTACATCCCACGGCTTGTGTGAGAACATTTGAAATTCCTTATGAATAAAACATTGAATTCTGAAATTGAGTTGTGTATTTCTTTCTGCATTCAACTTTCTGTATGGATTGTATGATGAACCAAACAACCCAATAACATAATTGAATGTCTTTATCATGAAGGAAAGATCATTAATAAATACCTGTAGCATCTAGTAATGAACTCTGATTTTTATAATCTGTAGTCATGATTCTGCTTCAAAACCTAACACTTCATCGATTCTATAATTCGGTGTCTTCATCAAGACAAAAAAGCTGTCCTTTGGAGCTTTGTGTTCTTTTGCTGAAGATAGCATGAAATTGTAGACTATGAATGTGATCTGTTATGTTTTATAACAACACACATAGCTACAGATTTCATTTAATCATTAATTAATTCAATCAGTAACAATATTTGTCTGAAATAACCTCCCCCAGCTTAGGTATACTTCACCAATGCTATCCATTGTAACGAAGTTTTGAGTTGCCCATTATTACACAAGTGTAAAAATTGTCAACATTTCTGGCAATCTTGTGGGAAAAGCTACCTGCTAGCTTGTAGACCAGTTCCTTTCTCTTGTCCATTGGGCATGGAGTCAAATGCATGTAACCAAAACTTGCCTTCCTAAAGGTCCAACTCTTCCAAAATGAATTAAAACTGGAAAGGATCTGGTAAACTAGATCATGTGCGTGAATGCACTTATTGAATTGAAAAGACATTGCAATGTGCAGGGACTGTATTTATTGAAAGGGAAATCCTAATCTACCCTATTCTAACCAAATGCAAATCAAGGATAAATAAAACCTGAGAAAGGAAGTGAAAAATAGATTCCTTTTCTCCAAAACTTAGATGATGAATTCAACTTGCAAAACAAGTAGCATGACAGAACAGAAAATGAGATGTGTACCTTTAATTTGTTCTAAACCTTAGCCTAGAACACGAAGAATATTTCTAATTGATTTGGAAACTATTCTGAAGGGATTTGGAACTGATTGTGTAGTATCTGACACTCATTCTTAGGCTTTGATACGAGCATGAATTCTGGTATTTTCGTGGCATGTTGTGAACTAGAGAGATACCAAATAGGACATGGCCTCCAAACAGTTGAAAATCTAATCTTCTTGTCTTGTAATGAAAAATTAACCTTATTTTCAATCATGGGTTCTTTTTAAAGCTGTTTTGAAGGCTATTATGAGAATCGATCTTCCTCTATAAACTATTATATATTGTTTTCAAAAATACAAAACCAATCTAAAAAAATTTCAGCCTCTTCAAGTTATTGTATATCATTAATCATAACATCATGAAGATGATGAGATGGTTTTTCTCCTTATTTAAACTATTTGAAAAGATTTTCAAGAGTCTTCAAATTGTTGTTCATCCTTTTTCATTCTGCTAATCCACTACTACCAAGACTAACATTTCAGTAGCACTTTCAAATTTTTCAGTCTATCCCTTCTTACAATGTTCTCTGAAAATTTCATTTCCTCCTCAATAAAAAATAGCTGCTCTCAAATACTTCCAGTACCATTTAATAGTCCTTGTGAAACACTGCAAGTCCCTAATAATTTAGCTATTTCCATGCATGCAGCACAACGAGGGTTTTCACACTCAAATGGTTGATCATGTCATTCTGAAACTGATTTGTTTCCTTTTGTTCATCAACCATGGAAAAGGATAAGCTGCAAACTGAGTTCTCATCCCTTAGATCAACTGATTTATCTTCGGAAATTATATGAAAATTTCGTTTAGGTTCTACCAACTGGGATGAATTAGCAAGTTTGTACGAGCATGGTGCTTTCATGCACACTATTCTTAGAACACAAAGAATACTAATCATCCCTAATCTGATTTAGATCTGTAGAAAAATCAAAATGTACCTTTTGAATGGGTTTCTCCTCTAATTCTAGAGTATGATCAAACTGAAATTTAGAAGCCCATTGCTCTATGTTCTGTAAAAACTCATACCTATTGTTTTCTTCAACTGGATGTCCCTCCTGAATGATATTATGATCCTATTTTTCTTGGACTGGAAGTATGAGTAAAGGAGGAGTGGGACTAATCTCATCCTTAACTGGAAATTCTTTAAAGAGAGGCTGGGGTACAAACATTGTTTTTAGGATAGCATCTGAATGCCAATTTAGACACTTTATTTTAGATTTAATACATGATTTCGGGGCAGGAAAAGTAGGAATTGCAACAACCTGATAATTTAAAATTTGATGAATTGGTTGTTGTGGCTGACAAGGGGAACATATATGCATTGAATTCTGATAGGGAAGGTAAGTGGGAAAACTCTTTTGATAGGGTTCCATAACTTGATGCCTATCAGATTTTCACTGCTAATGATTTCTCGTATAGTTCCTTGACAACTAAAAATGATTGCTTAAGTTCATTAAGCTCAATTTCAAGATCTCTTTACCTTTCACATTCAGCATAACCATCTGCATAACTTTGACCTTCAAGAACGTAATGATCATCATATTGACAATCATACTGGTTTCTAAGGTTTGGGTCATAAGGATATTCATTCTGATAGGGGCTATGAAACTGGTCTGAAGGGGAAATTCGATAAAAGGGTTATTGGCTTGGTTGATAATATTGCTGAAAATGAGGGTTCATGGCTGTAGAAACTCATAAAATATTGAAACTATAAAAAATAAGTCTGTTGCTCATAAAACGGCTGATAACAACAAATAAACATATATGATTTTCTTGAAAAATACTTGAAAAATGTAGCTGAAAATTTGATGATGTTGTTAAGTGTTGTACTAATCTAAAATCAGATTCACGGAGTCACCAGATGAGTTCTGCTTGGATCTTGAATCTTCAGAATGCATCAATAGTAGTTTCTAGACCTTGTCCCACTAGGCGTGCCAAAAACTGTTATCTCTCGAAAGTGCACCCTGTAGAGAGATGGATGCAGGTGTTCTAAGCTTGCAAATTTTATCTCTCTTTCATAGATACAATGGAAACACCTCAAGTCTGTGGGTATACCTATTTTGAGGTGAGTCTTTGGTATCAAGGCTGGTTCCTTATTGATGTATCCTAAACTGATTTTTGGGGTTTAAGGGTAAAAGATGACTATAAAAAATGAAATAAAACTAAGGTGATACGCGTACACCAAATTTGTATGAGGTATTTGACTGAGTACATGCATAATTGATATGGAATGAACTTTTAATGCATAGGCCAACATATTTATGAAGATAATTAAGGGTAAAAACTTTGATGTATTGAGGGATAAAATCACAACAATACTGCTAAGTTACACATACACATTAATATCATCCAAAGATTACTGAATTTGCAACAGGGTAAGATGATTAATCAGGGAATTCAACATTCACAAGATTAATGGAAAACATACACAAGATTACAAATAATTGGAAAGGTAGAAAATGATTCACATTCAAAGGGAAAAACTGGTAGAAAATTGCTTTAGCACTCCTGTATCTAAATATTCCTCTCCTCCAGTGCTTTTCAAAGGAACACAATATATAGCAAAATAAATTTCACCCCCTTCCTAAAAAGAGCCTAAGGTTTGTACTCGCCCATGCATCTTATTTTTATCCTTTATTTAATAATAGATAAAGGAAAAAAATAGAACATGCAATTACAAATAGCCATTAATAGCCTTTGATTACATTACAGTCAAACTGAAGTTGACTATTCTATTTTTTAAGAAAATAAGGTGAATAATTTTCTAAGCTTGCTTGCTGAACAAGTCTCTTTCCTTATGCATGTGAATTTGTTTTCTTGTCTGTTCTGTCCTCTTGTGAAGCATGCAAAAAATCAACTCCCTCTGAGAGAGTAAACTAAATGCAATACTTGCAATATTTGCAAAAAATAAACATCCACTGTGGGGACCACTTGTCCATGTGCACATGCTCTGATGTTGACATCTCTTTTTCTTCTAATGGTCACAAGGGTGACCTACTGTAAATTATCTCTAGCTCCTCCAATAGTGGGGACCACCTCTGCACTTCATCATGGTTTGGCCACCTTTGTGGACTTAGCAAACATAAAAGGGTCAACCATTTTTACATTGCACATACCACTATAGTCTCCACCACCTTTTGATTAATACATGCATGTATACACTTTTTGGACTTTTGTAAATTTGAATAACCATAATGGCTAAGGTCTAATATTTTAACCTTTTCGGTGATCATGGTAAACATGTTTTGGTCAGTTTTGATTTTCATAGTATTAAGGTTTTAGACCTTAGAAGGGTCAAATGCAAATGATTTTCATTTGAATAAAAATGACATGGGCTAGCCCCCTCTCCATGGTGACTCACCCCTTCACACTTTACATTGTGCACTTTGTCTTAAATACATTGGCCACTATGATTGGTTGTGACCATTGATTCTGGCACTTGGATTCTTGTGAACCGTCGATCTTGCTTTTTTGTTTAGGGTTTCACTTGGATTTTAATGCGGTTGTTGGCAAGTGACCGTGACGGTTTGCATTGAATGTGGAGATCAATTCTTATCCTTTGATCTTTGTACCTATTGAATTCAGACTGTTTAATCACTAACTCTAGGTGAATTAGGTTAAGCTAAGCTCATGTGGGTGAGTTAAAACAACTGGAACTCCATCATTTTGGTCATTTCACATCTGATTTTCTCACAGAGAGCGGTGAAGCCCTAGAAAATTTTGTGTAGACTGTCATTTTTGAGTTGTTGAAGCTCGAATTTTGGTCTATTTGGTCTTTGTGAGTTGGAAACCTGGTTGGTCTTGCTTGAGAGTTCTGGAAGTGCTCAAATATTCATGTTTTCTCAGTTCTTGTGTGATCTCTTTGGAGGATTCTGCCATTTTCAGTTCAAGCTTTTTGTGGTCGTTTGTGCCTTGGTTTCAAGCTCATTTTTTTACTGTGGATTCATTTTCTTAGTTGGTGAAGCTTAGTGATGTTTGTGAATACCATTATTGTCCCTTTTGAGCTCTGTAAATCAGCTTTCTTCACAATATTTAATCGGTTTTCACCAGTGTCATTTCCTTCAAGCTCAGTTTCTTCCAAAAGATCTCTATATTCTTTCTTGGTTGCCATATCTAACTTCTTTGAGCTCGATTAATTCCTTCTGAGTGAAGTCCGAGCTCAGATTTTATTTTAAAAGGATTCTTTAAGAGGTTTCTTTGTCTTGAACTTTTTGAGTGGTCTACTGGCCACCATCGTTGAAGTCTTTCGAGCTTGGAAATGTGCAGCTGGTATCACTTTTCGATAAGAGGATGGTATGTTTTGACCTCGCAAGCACCATTATTTCTTTATCTTTGCCAATTTGACTTCAAAATAATGATACTCGTTTTTCTTTACACTATTTGTGATTTCTTGTGGCTCGGCCTTGGTCGTTTTGAGTTGAAACCCATTCTGAGCTTGATCTACTCTTTCTGGACTTGATGAATTCTCAAGGGTTTACTCACCTTCTATTTAAACCATAAGTCCTCATTTCTTACTCTGAAATTGCACCCATTAATTGGTTTTTTGATTAAGGTAAAAAACGATATCTTCTTTCTCGGATCTCAAGCTTGAAACTGATTTATAATGGGGATCATGATTTTATGAAATGTTTGAATCTTCTTCATCTTTGGAAATGCATAAGTTTTCTTATTTATGAGCTCTTCTGTTTGTACTTGTATAATTTTCAAACTTCTGAATGCTAAAAATGGCTCTGTTCACTTGTTACCTGTATTCATCCCTTGTGTAGACTACTTCATTTCAATGTTAGTACCTTGGGGTTTTCTCTCTATTTGAGCTTTTGGTGTCTTCTTTTGTTCTGAAATCCTTGGCTTGATTTTTGTATTCTGGGAAATCAATTTTGTTGTAATTCATTGTTCGAGATCAACTTGATTCTTTGAAAATTTTGTAGCACCCCTTTGAGCATACTTGTTTTAATCCTTTTCCAATCTGAGATCACTTGAAAACTGGAATTCCTTCTAATATGAGTGCTTGAATGTCATTGGTTTCTCATTATTGTTGGAAATTTCCATCTCAAAGTAATAGTTGTAATCCTTTAATCATTTTGGGAGTAGAAATGAACTTTTCTTTTGCAGTGCTCGATGCATGCACTGAAGACTTTGATTTGTAATGCAATTTGGACATCTATATTCTTCCATGAGTTTCTAAAATCCATTAAAATGGCATAGTTGAACTTGTAATAGTTATCTGAAAACATGTTGATTTACATTTTATCTAGTTGGGATTTTGTTTCTATCCTGACTATGCAACCCTGTACCTGTTACAATAAAACCATGTAAATCTTTTCCTCTTGTTTATTGCTTCAGTTGAACTCATCTCCCTTTGCAACAACGGGCTGAAAGTAATAAGTGTCTTCATTTTTTATCATACTTCCTTGCATAGATAGTTTCACCTCTTTGATATGGTAGCATTTCTAATTTTTATCGTTTCCCTATTTGGAAACTTGTAAGTGGCTTTCTAGAAATTGCAAGTAGTTCTTCATTTGTTTCTGATACTATTTTCAGGCATTAGCCTTGATTCAGATGCTTTGTAACTTGTTTCTTTTACTTAGATGCTTTATTTCCTTGATAGTAATATTTCTGGCATGCTGGAAATTTTAAAATGTTGATTTTTCATGGCGAAGCCCTTACAAAAATTTTCCAAAATTCTTTCTTCGTTCTATTTCAGGCTATAGTAGTTATATTTTCTTATTCAGAATACATAATATAACACTTTTATGTTGAAGATGATTTGGTAGTTGGAAACTGAAACATAATAACTGTTTATCTTGATCATGGCATGCTTTTCTACTTTTCTGTATCACTTACTTGATTTAAATAATTCTTTTAAAGCATGTAGTAGTTAAAACAACATGATGAAAAAGTCGTAAATGTCCATTTTACATGGTGAAGCCCTATCAAAATTTTCCTAGAACCTTTTTTTCATTCTGTTTCAGATGTAACCCTTTCTTTCCAGTTAACTTTAGCTTCTTGAAATCTGATTCTTCTTCTTTAGTTGGAAACTGAAAAGTATACTTCTATTTGACAGTCTCTTTTCTATACTGTAACTTCTCCAATTTGTAAAAAATATTGAATTTGAGTTACATTAATCCTTCTTTCCAGCATGTACTTATGACTTGTCTATTTCTTCTTGGCTGCAACCTGTACCTACACACTTAAGAAAACAGTTAGAAAAATACTTAGGCTTTTTGGCCTCTCTTGTGTCCATTTTTCTTCTTTTCTTTTCTTTTTCTCTCCTTCTTCTTGAGTGAGTATAACATGTATGCAGTTTGATCTTCAAGTAAATTATATCTCCTGTCTTTAAAAGATTCATATGCATGAATTAGGAGAGTATATGAATATGAACTGATCCCTGTGCTCGTAACTGACAGTTTTCTCTTTTCTTCTTTTTAGGTATAGTGACTTCTACAACGAAGATGAAGAAGGAAAAAAAGTTGGAATGGAGATGCTTTGAACAACGAAGAAAACCCCCAAGGCAATGATGGGTTCACTCATACTCCTTTACTTTCTTTTTCATGCATGTGTACCTCTTATTTCAGTAGCTGTACTTTGCTTTCCAATTACATCCCACGGCTTGTGTGGGAACATTTGAAAAATCCCTTTTGATGTTCATTGGATGACTAAAATTTATTGCGCACCTTGTCCTTCAAAGCTACAACCTATCCGCAGCTTTTAGAACTTCATATCTGATACATGTTGTCCTTCCTGCCTTCCTCAGGGCCCTGCAATGGTCGTTTACGACTGTTACACAGTTCTGATGAGGGTTTGAAATGGAATGGTTGCATCTATGAGGCATGGCGTTATTTAGTTGTACCCAAGTTGTAATTTAAATCTAAAACTATATATTTTTCCAAGATGGTTGTCCCAAGCATAGCCAAACTCATAACTTGACCAATATGAAAAACTTAAAAGTTTCGAGTTGACCTTTTTCGCACAGGGTGTGAAAAATGTCAACAATTTTGGCAATCATGTGGGGAAACTGTCTGCTAGCTTGTAGACTAGTGACTTGCTCTTGTCCATTGGGCATGGAGTCAAATGCATACAACCAGAACTTGCCTTTTCTGAAAACACACTCAAACTAGAAAGGATCTGGTGAACCTGATCATGTGCACAAATGCACTTATTGAATTGAAAATTGTAATGCACATGAACTACAATTATTGAAAGGGAAATCCTAATCTACCCTATTCTAACTAGATACAAATTGAGGCTAATTAAAACCTGAGACAAGCAGTGAAAAACAAGTAGCATGACAGAACTAAAAATGAGATGTGCACCTTTAATTTTTTCCAAAACTTAGCCCAAAACACAAAGAATCTTTCTAATTGATCTAGAAACTATTCTGAAGGGCTTTGGAACTGATTGCTGAGTATCTGATACTCATTCTTAGGCTCTGATACAAGCATGAATTCTGGTATTTCCATGACATGTTGTGAAATAGCGAGATACCAAATAGGATATGGCCTCCAAACAGCTGAAAAGCTAATCTTCTTGTCTTGTACTAAAAAATAAACCTTATTTTTTTTATCATGGGTTCTTTCTGAAGATGTTTTGAAGGTTTTTCTAAGAACTGCTCTGACTCTATAAACTAATGTATACTTCTTTCAAAAATTTGAAACCGATCTAAAAAAAATTCAACCTCTTCAAGTTGTTGTATATCATCAATCATAACATCATGAAGATAATGAGAAGGTTGTTCTCCTTCTTTAAACTGTTTGAAAATATTTTCAGAGTCTTCAAATTGTTGTTCATCCTTTTCAGTATGCTGATCCACTACTACCAAGACTGACATTTCAGTAGCACTTTCAAAAATTTTCACTCTATCCCTTCTTACAATGTTCTCTGAACATTTTGTCTCCTCCTTGATCAAAAATAGCTGCTCTCGAATACTTGCAGTACTATACACTGTAAGTCCCTGATAATGCAACTACCTCCATGCATGCAGCACAACAAGGGTCTTCACACTCAACTGTTTGATCACAATTATTTTGAAACTGATTTGTTTCTTTTTGGTCATCAATCATGGAAACTAATAAGCTATAAACTGAGTGCTCGTCCCTTAGATCAACTGATTTATCTTCAGAAATTATTTTTAAATTTCCTTCAGGTTCCACCAACTAGGATGAATTAGTAGTTTGTAGGAGTATGATGCTTTCATGCACACTATTCTTGGAACACAAAGACTGTTGATCCTCCCTAATCTGATTTAGATCTGTAGAAAAATCAGACTGTACCTTTTGAATGGGTTGCTCCTCTAATTTTAGAGTATGATCAAACTAAAATTTAGAAGCCCATTTCTCTATGTTATGTAAAAACTCATACCTACTGTTTTCTTCAGCTGCTTATCCCTTCAGAATGATATTATGATCCTCGTTTTCTTAGATTGGAAGTATGAGTAAAGGAGGAGTGGGACTAATCTCAACCTTAACTGGAAATTATTTAAAGAGAGGTTAGGGTACAAACTCTGTTTTTAGGACAACATCTGAATGCCAATTTGGACACTTTATTTTGCATTCAATGCATGATTGTGGGGTGGGAAAAGAAGGAATTATAGTAGCCTGATAATTTAAAATTTGATGAATTGGTTGTTGTGGCCAACAAGGGGAACATGTAGGCATTGAATTCTGATAGGGAAGGTAAGTGGGAAAACTCTTTTGAAAGGGTTCCATAACCTGATGCCTATCAGTTTTCACTGCTAATGATTTCTCATATAGTTCCTTGACAACTAAAAATGATTTCTTAAGTTCATTAAGCTCAATTTCAAGATCTCTTCACCTTTCACATTCAGCATAACCCTCTGCATAACTTTGACCTTCAAGAACATAATGATCATCATATTAACAATCATACCGGTTTCTAAGGTTTGGGTCATAAGGATATTCATTCTGATAAGGGGTTATGAAACTGGTCTGAAGGGGAAATTGGATAAAAGGGTTTTTGGCATGGATAATAATACTTCTGAAAATGAGGGTTCGTGGCTACAAGACCTCATAAAATACTGAAACTATAAAAAATAGGTCTGTAGCTCATAAAACAACTAATAACAACAAATAAACAGATCTAATTTTCTTGAAAAATACCTGAAAAACTGCAGCTAAAAATTTGATGATGTTGTTAAGTGTTGTACTAATCTAAAATCAGATTCACATACTCACCAGATGATTTCTGCTTGGATCTTGAATCTTCAGAATGCATCAATAGTAGTTTCTATTCCTTGTCCCACTGGTCGTGCCAAAAACTGTTATCTTTCGAAAGTGCACCATGTAGAGAGATGGTTACAGGTGTTCTAAGCTTGAAAATTTTATCTCTCTCTTTCATAGATACAATGGAAACACCTCAGGTCTGTGGGTATACCTATTTTGAGGTGAGTCTTTGGTATCAAGGCCGGTTCCTTATTGATGTATCCTAAACTGATTTTTGGGGTTTAAGGGTAAAATATGACTGTAAAAAATGAATTAAAACTAAGGTGATACACCAAACTTGTATAAGGTATTTGACTGAGTACATGCACACTTGATATGGAATGAAATTCTGATGCACAGGCCAACAGATTTCTGAAGATAATTAAGGGTAAACACTTTGATGTATTGAGGGATAGAATCACAACAATACTGCTAAGTTACACATACACATTAATATCATCCAGAGATTATTGAATTTGCAACAGGGTAAGATGATTAATCAGGGAATTCAACATTAACAAGATTAATGGAAAACATACACAAGACTGCAAATAATTAGAAAGGTAGAAAATACTTCACATTCAAAGGGAAAAACTGGCAGAAAATTGCTTCGACACTCATGTATCTAAAAAGTCATCTCCTCTTGTGCTTTGCAAAGGCACACAATATATAGAAAAATAAATTTCACCCCTTCCTAAAAATAGCCTAAGGCTTGTACTCGCCCATGCATCTTATTTTTATCCTTTATTTAATAATAGATAAAGGAAAAAAATAGAACATGCAATTACAAATAGGCATTAATAGCCTTTGATTATGTTACAGTCAAACTGAAGTTGACTGTTCTATTGTATAAAAAAATAAGGTGAATAATTTTCTAAGCTTGCTTCCTGAACAAGTATCTTTCCTTATGCATGTGAATTCGTCTTCTTGTCTGTTCTGTCCTCTTGTGAAGCATGCAAAAAATCAACTCCTTGTGAGTGAGTAAAATAAATGCAATAATTGCAATATTTTCAAAAAATATACATCCACCGTGGGAACCACTTGTCCATGTGCACATGCTCTGATGTTGACATATCTTTGGCTTCTAATGGTCACAAGGGTGACATACTGTAAATTATCTCTAGCTCCTCCAATAGTGGGGACCACCTTTGCACTTCACCATGGTTTAGCCACCTTTTGTGGACTTAGCAAACATAAAAGGGTTGACCATTGTTACATTGCACATGCCACTATAGTCTCCACCACCTTTTGTTTAATATATGCATGTATACACTTTTCGGCCTTTTGCAAATTTGAATAACCATGATGACTAAGGTCTAATCTTTTACCCTTTTCGGTGATCATGGTAAACATGTTTTGGTTGGTTTTTATTTTCATGGTATTAAGGTTTTAGACCTTAGAAGGGTCAAATGCAAATAATTTTCATTTGAATAACAACGATGTGGGTTGGCCCCCTCTCCACGGTGACTCGCCGCTTCACACTTTACGCTAGCACTTTGTCTTAAATACATTGGCCACTGTGATTGGTAGTGACCGTTGATTCTGGCACTTGGATTCTTGTGAACCATCGATATTTATTTTCATTTAGGGTTTCACTTGGATTTTAATGCGGTTGTTGGAAAGTGACTGTGACAGTTTGCATTGAATGTGAAGATCGATTCTTATCCTTTGATCTTTGTACTTGTCGAATTCATACTATTTGATCATTAACTCCAAGTGAGTTAGGTTAAGCCAAGATCAGGTGGGTAAGTTAAAACAACTTGAACTCCATCATTTTGGTCATTTCGTATCTGGTTTTCTCACAGAGAGCAGTGAATCCCTGGAAAATTTTGTGTAGAACACCATTTCTGAGTTTTTGAAGCTCATATTTTGTTCTGTTTGGTCTCTGTGAGTTGGAAACCTAGTTGGTCTTACTTGAGAGTTCTGGAAGTGCTCAAATTTTAACCTTTTATGAGTTCTTGTGCGAGCTCTTTGGAGGATTCTTCCATTTTGAGTATGAGCTTTCTGTGGTCATTTGTGCCTTGGTTTTGAGCTCAATTTTTTACAATGGATGCATTTTTAGAGTTGGTGAAGCTTAGTGATGTTTGTGAACACCATTACTATCCCTTTTGAGCTTTGTAAATCAGCTTTCTTCGCAATATTTAATCAGTTTTAGCCAGTGTCATTTCCTTCGAGCTCGGGTTTCTTCCAAAAGATCTTTTATCTTTTTTCTTCGCCACCATCTGTGAATTCTTTGAGCTCGATTAATTCCTTCTGAGTGAATTTTGAGCTTGGATTTTTTGTTAAAAGGATTCTCTAAGAGGTTTCTTTGTCTTGAACTTTTTGAGTGGTCTATTGGCCGCCATCATTGAAGTCTTTCGAGCTTGGAAATGTGCAACTAGTATCATTATTCAATAAGAGGATGGTAAGTTTTGACCTCCCAAGCACCACTGTTACTTTGTCTTTACCAGTTTGACTTCAAAATACTCATACTCATTTTTCTTTGCACTTTTCGTGATTTCTTATGGGTCGGCCTTGGTCGTTTCAAGTTGAAACCCGTTCTGAGCTTGATCTACTCTTTCTAGACTTGATGACTTCTCAAGGGTTTACTCACCTTCTATTTAAACTATAAGTCCTCGTTCCTACTCTGAAATTGATACCCATTAATGGGTTTTTTGATTAAGGTCAGAAATTGTATCTTCTTTCTCGGATCTACAACTTGAAACTGATTTATAATGGGGATCATGATTTTCTGAAATGTTTGAATCATCTTCATCTTTGGAAGTGCATAATTTTTCTTATTTATGAGCTCTTTTGTTTGTACCTATATAATTTTCAAAAATTTGAATTTTAAAAATGGATTTGTTCACTTGTTACCTATATTCATCCCTTGTGTAGACTACTTCATTTCAATGCTAGTACCTTGCGGTTTTCTCTCTATTTGAGCTATCGGTGTCTTCTTTTGTTCTGAAATCCTTGGCTTGATTTTTGTATTATGGGAAATCAATTCTATTGTAATTCATTGTTCAAGATCAACTTGATTCTTTGAAAATTTGGTAGCACCTGTTTAAGCATACTTGCTTTAATCCTTTTCCAATCTGAGATCACTTGAAAACTGGAATTCCTTCTGATATGAGTGTTTGAATGTCATTGGTTTCTCCTTATTATTGGAAATTTCCATCTCAAATTAATAGTTGTAATCCATTAATCATTTTGGGAGCAGAAATGAATTTTTTTTTTACAGTGCTTGATGCATGCACTGAAGACTTTGATTTGTAATGCAATTTGGACATCTGTATTCTTCCATGAGTTTCTGAAATCCATTAAAATGGCATAGATGAACTTGTAATATTTATTTGAAAACATGTTGATTTGCATTTGTTCTAGTTGGGATTTTGTTTCTACCCTGACTATGCAACCCTGTACCTGTTACAATAAAACCATGTAAATATTTTCCTCTTATTTATTGCTTCAGTTGAACTCATCTCCCTTTATAACAACGAGTTGAAAGTAATAAGTGTCTTCATTATGTATCATACTTCCTTGCATAGATAGTTGTACCTCTTTGATATGGAAACATTTCCTATTTTTATCGTTGCCCTATTGGGAAACTTGTAAGTGGTTTTTTGGAAATTACAAGCAATTCTTCATTTGTTTCTGATACTATTTTTAGGCATAAGCCTTGATTCAGATTTTTTTTAAGATCTATGTAACTTGTTTCTTTTACTTAGATGCTTTATTTCCTTGATAGTAATATTTATGGCATGCTAGAAAATTTAAAATGTTGATTTTTCATGGCGAAGCCCTGGAAATTTTTTCTTGAATTCTTCCTTCCTTCCATTTCCATCTATAGTAGTTGTATTTTCTGATTCAAAATACATAATATAACACTTTTCTGTTGAAGTTGATTTGGTAGTTGGAAACTGAAACATAATAACTTTTTATCTTGATCATGGCATGCTTTTTTGCTTTTCTGTATCACTTACTTGATTTAAATAATTCTTTTAAAGCATGTAGTAGTTAAAACAACATGATGAAAAAGTTGTAAATGTCCATTTTACATGGTAAAGCCCTGTCAAAATTTTCCCAGAACCTTCTTTTCATTTTGTTTCAGCTATAACCCCTTCTTTCAAGTTAACTTCAGTTTCTTGAAATCTGATTCTTCTTCTTTAGTTGTAAACTGAAAAGTATACTTCTATTTGCCAATCTCTTTTCTGTATTGTAACTTCTCCATTTGTAGAAAATACTGAATTTGAATTACATTAATCCTTCTTTCTAGGATGTACTTATGACTTGTCTATTTCTTCTCGGCTGTAACCTATATCTGCACACTTAAGAAAATAGTTAGAAAAATACTTAGGCTTTTTTGCCTCTCTTGTGTCCATTTTTCTTCTTTTCTTTTCTTTTTCTCTCCTTCTTCCTAAGTGAGTATAACATGCGTGCAGTTTTATCTTCAAGTAAATTATAGCTTGTGTCTTTAAGATATTCATATGCACAAATTAGGACAATATAGGAATATGAATTGATCCTTGAGCTCGTAACTGACAGTTTTCTCTTTTCTTCTTTTCAGGGACAGTGACTTCTATAATGAAGATGAAGAAGTAACAAAAGATGGAATGGAGATGCTAAAAACAACTAAGAAATCTCCCAAGGTAATGATGGGTTCACTCATACTCCTTTACTTTCTTTTTCATGCATGTGTACCTCTTATTTTAGTAGTTGTACTTTTCTTTTCCAGTTACATCCCATGGCTTGTGTGGGAACATTTGAAAAATCCCTTGTGATGTTCATTGGATGACTAAAATTTATTACGCGCCCTTTCCTTCAAAGCTACAACCTGTCCGTAGCTTTCAAAACTTCATATCTGATACATGTTGCCCTTCCTGCCTTCCTAAGAGCCCTGCAATGGTCATTTACGATTGTTGTATAGTTCTGACGAGGGTTTGAAATGGAATGGCTGCATCTATGAGGCATGGCATTCTTTAGCTGTACCCAAGTTGTAATTTTAATCCAAAATGACTTCCAACTGTCCAAAACCAAACAATTAAAAACTATATATTTTTCCGAGATAGATGTCCCAAACATAGCCAAACTCGTAACTCGACCAATCTGAGAAACTTAAAATTTTCGAGTTGACCTTTTTTACACTGGTTGTGAAAAATGTCAATAGAGCCTCCACATCGAATCTATATATTTCTGCATCAAAACTATGAGAAGGTGGGAATGAAGACTTGAATCGAGACAAACTAATTTGCAGTTAACAAATTTTTTGAATTACATATTGCAATGGAATCGATAAAAATCTATCTATTAATTGACAAAATCCTATGACCTCTAACTAGAAAGCCTTAAATTAAGGCTTCATGATTTCCATCATTTAAGAGTCTTCCAATATTTTTAGTAATATTGTTATGCAATAAATCATAATAAATAAATCTGATCACATTTGGACTAGTCTTTGTAACCTTAGATGGCTAAGATCCATCTTTTACGATCAATATAAATATATAAATGAGTTGGATGAGTTCCTTTAATAGTGTGGATTATCTACAATATTAAATTTTAATTTATTCTTTAAAACTATTTTTTAATATTGTTCTCATTTCTCACTATTTTCTTTTTTTCTCATGGTTTTTACTATTTATTATATTTTATGATTTAATATTAAATTGTGTAAAATGTGATAAATGGATGGGAGTTGTTTAAAACTACAATATTATATTAATGTGATTATTGTAAAAGTGTAAGTGTGTGTGTGTGTGTGTGTGTGTGTGTGTGTGTGTGTGTGTGTGTGTGTGTGTGTGTGTGTGTGTGTGTGTGTGTGTGTGTGTGTGTGTGTGTGTGTGTGTGTGTGTGTGTGTGTGTGTGTGTTGCATTAAACTTGTATTAAGATTTTGTTATATATTCATTTCAATGTTTTTAGAAATAAAATAAAAATAATTACATTTTAAATTTTAGATTTTTTTTATTTGCATGAATGTGAGAATATATATTTTGAGTAGGTTAGTGTGTTTATATATATATATATATATATATATATATATATATATATATATATAATTGGAACTTATTAATATATGATATTATATAATAAAATCGTAAGTGTATCCATTTTTTTTCCCAAAAACAATTTATATTAATTTTGACATGGTTGAATTGGTGAAAATATTAGTTCATCAAATAGAAATACTTGTAATGATACAACACTTGTAAGATTTTAATAAAGAACACACACACACACACACACACACACACACACACACACACACACACACACACACACACACACACACACACACACACACACACACACACACACACACACACACACACACACACCATGATTTTTGAAATTGGAAGGAGGCATGGCCGAAGTGGGGGATTCATTAGAATGATTGTCAGTGTTTAATAGGAAAATGGAGAGTGATTTGCTAAGAATTCATAGACCACGTCTTGGTATAAAAATTCAATACATCCATGAAGGGTTGAAGGGACTGCATGCATGACATGGATCCAAGGTCGTCTGAGAAGAATATTATAGTTAAGATCATTAGGTATGACATAGAATGGGACGGATGGACTGCATGGCCCGATAGTAATGGGAAGCGTGATTGTACCTAGGACTTGTTTATGGATATTGTCAAATCCACGAGCGCGGATAGAGGAGGGTGTTAAGGATGTTACGATAAAGTCAAAATGTTGAAGAAATGGTAGATTACAAATGTTAAGGCCAGAGCCATTATCAACTAAAGCTTGTTTCACCCCAATATTATTGATTTGAACTTCGATATAAAGGGGATGATCATTGCTAAGGCATCTTGAGAAGAAATTTCAGTACATTGGAAAGTAATATGTTCCTCACCAAAACCGAGTGATGTAGTGAGTTTATGGTAAAATTATTTAGGAGAGGTGTTAGGATGAAGATAAGTATTAGACAAAAAAGAGTGAATTTATTTGCACATTCAGGATTTTCCTGTAAGAAGGCATTAAGGGAGATACTAATGGTGGAACGATCCAGAAAATAAGAGTGTTCAAATTTGGGTTCACCAAATGATTTAACAAAAATATTATTTATGTGCTAAACCCTAATGTCAGAGTAATGTATGATAAATAAATAATAAATCTCAGACTTGACACAAACAAGTAAAATAATAAATTTAAAACCATAAGTTCAAGAGAGAGGATAAAAGACTTAGTTGATTTGTGCTTGATGCTGGGACTGATTTGATCTAGAGAAATGGTGAAACAAAAGGTAAGATTGTCCCAAGTGAGCACAAAAAATTTTGGAACTTTCGAACAAGCCTAGACTGGGTCAGGGGCACTTAGGTGCTAGAGACCTATTTTGGGTGCTCGTGACTATGAAAATGGCAAGAATCTGAATTCTCCAGTGTCACACGAGTGTCATTGGTTTCTTATTTTAGTCGCTTGTATGTCACACTATAACCGTAGAATTCACATGCGACATGTAAAGAGATGATGACCTGTAAAACCCTAAATCTACATCGAGTCCTAAAAAATAAAAGATGCAAAATGAGGAGACGGAATGACCCTGGAGTCACCTGACTGAATGAGCTTACAACCGAGTGTTGCAGTAGATTTCTGACTCCATGTATTTCTTTTGTATGTGTATAAAAATTGTGCCCTAAGAATCCCTTACGTAAGTGCACGTGATAGCGGGTGATAGCTAGATGTAACAATGTAAGTAGATGTTTGAATGGAAAAATTAACTTCCCTTCCTATGCGTGTATGCAGAAAATTCAGTCCCTTGTCCCTTGAGTGAAAGATAGATGGATGTCTTGATGCTCTTAGAATGCCTTGGGATGAAACCTTAGGTCATGATATAGATGATTAATACTTGGTCCTTTATTATGGCCACATAGCTTTTTATTTATACGATTCCCTTGGTTGAATTTTGTAATTGATAAGTGGAAGGCTAGCCCATAAGGAAATAAAATGCCAAAAAGATAAAATAGACCCAACAGAAGTGACTAAGATAGAAAAGGGTTAGGGGTGCCTAGGAGGATGGGGCACCTAGGTGCTAAAGTCTTATCTAGATGCTAGTTTTTGAAGCCATAAAGATAAGTAAATGGAATACAAACTAGGCAGTAGGATGTAGAAGACAAGAAAATAGAAAATAAGAAAAAAAAGAGGCCAAAGATAGATTTCAATTGCTAATTTTCTTGCTAAGAAATCATGTGAATAGTAGTTTGTGATTAGGACCTAGAAATATACCCAAGTGTATAATTTAGTGTTTACGGGAATAAATTAGAAAACAAAAGAGAAAAGTGCATATTTATTGGCTATTCAAAGAATACAAAAACATACAAGTTTTATAATCCATTCACTAGAAAGGTTTGGATCAGAAGAGATGCAATTTATTGAAAATGAAGAAGCATGGGATGTATAGAGATAACAATCATCAAAGCATGAGCTATTCCTCATGATGATGTGCTAGATGATACTATATAACAAGGTAATGTATTTTTTTTAAATGTTGGACATGCATCTCAAGTTGTAGCACAAGCTACACCTCCATCTACAGCTAGGAGGTATCTAATATTTTAGTCATATTTAGCCATGCAAGAGACACCACAAAGAACACCAGAAGAAATTACTTAACCACAAAATAGTCCATCATCTGATAGTCCTTTACAATGGAAAACAAGGAGTCTTAGTGAGATTTATAATGTTGATAAAACTAACTGTTTTTCAGTTTTTGCATTGTTTTCTCAAACTGCAAATCCAGTATTATTTTAAGAGGCTATATAAACAATGAAGTTTGGGCTAATGCTGTGGATGATGAGATAGATGCTATAGAGAAAAATCAGACATGGGAGTTGATGGATCTTCTAAAAGGAAAGGATCTGATAGGAGTGAAGTGGGTCTACAAGACCAAATATATTCATGATGGTATAGTCTAGAAACATAAAGCAAGGCTAGTTGAAAGAGGTTTTTCATAGCAGTATGGAGTGGATTGCAAAAAATCGTTTGCACCAATAACACGTTTGGACACAGAGGAATGGTTTTTGAAATTATAGCTCAAAATAAATAGCCTATTTATAAAATGAATGTAAAATCAACATTCTTGAATGGTTTTCTTGAAGAGGAATTTTATGTGAATCAGAGAAAAGGATATGAGATTGAAGGACATGAAGGAAAGGTATACAGGTTGATAAAAGCACTTTATGGTCTAAAGCAAGCACCTAGAGTATGGTACAAAATAATTGATTCTTATTTGATTCAAAATGGTTTCAGTAGGAGTAGAAGTGAGTCTACCTTATATACATAAAGATAAATGAGCAAGGTAAGATTCTGATTGTTTTTTATATGTGGATTATTTAATCATTACTGGAAATCTATCTATAGATTCATTCAAATCAGATATGAAGAAATAATTTGAGATGACAAATCTAGGTCTTATGCGTTACTTTTTAGGCATTGAATTTCATCAATTAGGAGGTGGAGTTTTTATTTCACAAGAAAAACATGCTAATGATATTTTCAAAGAGTTTTAACATGTTGAATTGCAAGTTTGTGCCAACACTAGTTGAAGTAGGTTTGAAGTTAAGCAAAGAATATAACAAATCATTTGTGTATCCAATATTGTTCAAAAATCTAGTTTTAAGTCTCATGTATTTGACAACCACAAGGCTTGATATTATGTATAGTGTGAGCCTCATATCAAGGTTCATGGAATCTCCAAAATATTCACATTGGTAGGGTGAAAAAAGGATTTCGAGGTATGTATGTGGAACTAAAAATCATGGAATTATGTATTCAACTTTAAATGAGTTCAAACTCATAGGTTAGACATCCAGTGACATTGTCAGAAGTATAGATGATGGGAAAATCACATCTAATTATATTTTTCACTTTGGAACAGGAGTGGTTTCGTGGGCATCAAAGAAGCAGCCCATAGTCACACTATCTTCAGGAGAAGCAAAGTATATGGTAGAAACAAGAGCAACATGTCAAGCTAGTGGAAGAGAAGAGTGTTGAATGAATTGATGCAAAATCAAAAGGATGCTACACAATTTTTTTGACAACTCAACAATAACATTGTCCACAAATCACATTTTTTACAAGAGGAACAAGCACATTGACATGAGGTATCATTTCATTAGGGTGTTGGTTAACAACAATGAAATTTGTCTTCAATTTTGCAGATCCAAAGATCAGTTTGCTGATATATTTAAAAAACCTTTGGAAAAGGAGTATTTTTAGTATTTGAGAGGTTGTTTAGGAGTTTGTGATCAGGAATATCTTAGATCTGGAAATGCAAACTTGGATCCAGAATAAAGAAAGCTTCAAGGTCGAAATTAGGGGGCAATGTTGGAATATTCATGTGTAATTTCTCCCATAGGTGTTTGGAAATCTATATTTAGCTTTAACATGCACACTTCAATTTTAATAAGATTTTCTATTATTAGCAATAAATAAAGACATAAAAGAAAAAAAAAATTATAAGCATGAACAACATGTGTAGAGTTTACACTGCAGTTTTATTTTGGGAAGCTTTGTTTAGAGTTGTTTATTGTTATTTATAACAAAAGTTATTTTATATTTTATGTAGCAATTACAATTAATGTAGGAAAATAATAGATGTTGAAGGAATGTAGACAGTGATGCACACACAAATATGAATGTAATGATCTGAAGCTTTGACATGGAGAAGGATTAATAATATTATGCACAACGGTTCTGATTTGAGTGAATACTCAATTTTTATTTATGAGTTATTTTATTTTGTATTTTTGTTCGTTATTTAAGACTGCTAATTTGCTACAAATCATTCTAACTTATGTCGTGAGTGATAATATTATTAAGAATTTATAGTTCAAAAAATTTAGAAACATAAGATCAAAACCGAGAGCTAAAACTTTGTGCTTTTAGAATCAGTCATTGTCTCACGTTTTATTTCTGCCATGATCCTTCTAGAACTAGTATGTAAGTATACTAGTCGTGACATGATTCCACATGAGTCGTTTAAAAATAATTACAAAATTGGGGTTATTGACATTAGCGTTTTGGATCATAATACCATTTCCATGTGTTTATTCTATTGATTGTGAAGACAAACATTTATTGGTCATCATGAAGAAAAAGGGAATCAAACCCATCTTGTATTACGATATATTTTGAGATGCTAAGATATATATAATGAACAAAAATAATGCTTTTTGATTATATGTTTGGAAATATTGAGAGGTGAATTTATAAATCCGATTAGAGTGGTCGAGAGAAATGTACCTCAGTACTTGATTTTTTTTGGAAAATTAGAGAGACAAAATGTTAATGAAAACTTGAGAGATGAGATATGCCCTTGGTTGATGAACTGACCAAGAGAATTGAAATGAAAGGCTTTAAGATAGACCTAAAAATCATATCCAACAACATCCAAAAGGGTTTTATTTAATTCACATAGAAACCATCATTTCCTGGGGCTTTATCAGTTTTAAAAAGATCCCCAACTATTAACATTCTATTGCAAACAATCGTTTGTGATTGAGAGAGCTTACAAGGGACCATGACTAAACATTGATAAATAGCCAATTTTCACTCTAGAGAAAGTGCCTAATGTTTGAAAACTTGTTGATCATGGTGCAAAAATACTTGTAACATCTCCGACACTTCATACAGACAACAAGAGCCTTCTTGAATATCTTTAGTTTGTTTGTGGGCATATTTGGCTTCAAAGAAATGAAATAATTCCTTAGAAACCCGCTAACCCACTTTGATTCAGTGTAATATAATTTGATTTTAATGCCTCTACAATCATAAGAATCTACAATTTTGATGCACTATCAGATATTTATCAAGTCTACCTTTACAAAGGTTCATTAAAAGTAGATTTCTCCATATCTGTCAATGAGTAGTTTAGCTCAAAAACAATAGTAAAGTAAGATTTGCATTGAATATGAGCCAACTAATGCCCAAAGGTGTAAAAAAACCTTGTCAACCACATAATGACATATGTTCACTATGTAATCCATCCTATGTTGCCAATTGGGTGTGCCACAAACCCCCAAACTTGCTTAATATGGTGAAGGGTGGGCCCAAGATGCAATAGAGAGGAATTGATATAAAACGAAGTAGAGTGGACATGGTTGCTAGAAGTTATATTTAAGCCTAAAGATGATGGGGTAGTGGTCTAAAATATCCAACAAGACTTCCACCACTAATTGATATTTATAAAAGGTTGTGCTAACAACATGGCACGACCAAATCGCTTACAACACAATACGATCCTTATAACATAATTTAGACCAAGTTTTCCAAACAATAAAATTCAGAATAAAGAGAAAATTTGGTATCATAAAATATATTTATATATGCATATACAACTAATCCTCCCTTCTGCGAACAATTCAAAACATGAGTAAAAGACTATCTTGTTAATATGCAACTCTATGATATTAAGGTCTCCAAAAATCTTTCAATGGGCATTGAGAAGCTCATCTAGACTTCAACACCAAAACACCATCCTTTCAATCACATCATTAAATACACTAACATTAAATATTCCAAAAAAATGATTATTAAAGTTAAATAAACCTTTATTTAGGTCATATACATTATTAATATAATTTAAGACTCCATTCAAGGGTAATAATTTGATTATAATTCCTCCACAATCAAGCTCATGATGACTAGACCTAAACCATCTCACCATACAACTGAAGTGATCATGAATAACAAAGAGTGAACCACCTTAACTTTTTGTGAAGTAGAACAGTTTCGATAAAATTACACTCAGTTTAATATTTGTTGTTCACAAAGTGTTTTTCAATTATTATACATTGCCCCATATTTTATTTTTCACCACGATTTTTCGGAATAGAAGTGGAACATCCAATTGACTTTTTCGATGATTTATTTTACCAAATTTTATTGGTCTCAATAAATTTATTGAGAGTATCATTTATATTTGCTAGGAGGATTTTAACATTGGACACATTTCGACGCATGTATTAAATATGTCATTGAACTCTAGTAATCCACGCCGATAAACAGTAAAACTAGCAGTCGCATATGTACAATGCAATGTTAACACCGAATGGTATATGTTATTTGATTTAGAGGTATAGTTATTACTTTTGTAGTTGATGTTGATAAGGGGTGTGATTGATTTTGTAAGTGTAGAAATATAGATGAAGCACTTCATTTAAAGGTTCTATCTACATTTAAAAATTGTTACAAATTCGTACATATACATTTCTAAATCTTATATCATGAGTGGTAGCGTGTTATGGGCATTTTTTTGCAAATCTTATATCATAACAAAAGTGCAAGTAATATTCATTTATTTTCTTAATAGTACTTTCAATCCACATAGTAGTAGGAGACAATGGTATGTCAATGTCAAAGGAAATACAACAGTTTTCTTTTGAAGCAGGGAAAAAGAGGGAAACATAGATATGAAATAACTAACATAGTGTTGATAGTTCAAATTATAGAAAGGAATGGATGAGGGTGTAAAGTTTGAAGGGATGAATGCCGTAGAAATATTTGCGTAAAGAAGGTTACGGAGGAGATGCATTGTCATCCGCTTTCTTTGAATTGAGGATGACAAATTTCAATCTGTTGATTCCGCAGTATGTCTCTTTTTTTAGGGAAAGTGTGAAGTAGTATTCATTGCTGATAACATTACTTGTAATTTCACTATTTACATCTTTGTCTATAGACAATAGGTGGAGGTTGTTAGCTGCAACACCCATGATTGACTCAGTTATCTCATCAAAAGCAGTAATTGATTGAAGTTCCCCTGTTGGGTCCTTTAGATTGATCCTGAGTGCATATCTATACTCATTGTTATGAACTTGTATGTTGCAACTCGAACAAAACCATGAACCATTTTCATGCTCTCACACTTTTTTCCTGCATTGTTTGTCACCTTTTTGAAGAGGACATGTTGTGTTAAAAAAAAATTGTCCATACTGATATTTGTGATTTCTTTGAACTAAGGATGACATATTTCAATTTGTTGATTTCGTGGGATGTCTCTTTTTTTAGGGAAAGTGTGAAGCAGTATTCATTGCTAATGACATTGCTTGTAATTTCACTATTTGCATCTTCATCTATAGACAATAAGTAACTGGTGCTATTATCACTGGTATAGGTTTCACACAAGCTTTCTTTTACCATTAGGTTAGGAAACAAAAGTTCTTAATTGTTTTATGATTGTATTTTAAAACTACTGAATATGGCTAGTGAAAAGGAGGCATTTCATCAAACACGTCGGGTGCCCTGTTCTAAATCTCCCATTCTAGCAGAAGCTGGGAGGATGCTGGAAAAGATTGTGGAGTCCGCATGTACCCTTGCCAATTGTATTATTCATAAATATGTGAAGGCCTTTCAAACACAACCATTTTTTTCATCTCATGTGATAAATGAAGTTCATGAGGTCACATTTGTTTTAGGCATTTAGTCAAACAATTTGCATGGCACCACTTTGTGTGATGGAGGACATGAGAACTGGTAGACAATGGACACCTCTGATTGAAAATTTGTCTGAAATGTTTGAATTTTATCTCAGGAGTTGTCTCCATATCAAATGGCTCACAGAGGTTTGCCTCTTTTTTGGGCTTATAACGACTTTTGTAAATTCCATAGTGTCCTTGCAGCCAACTATCATGAGACCACTGACTACCATAAATGACATTAAACTCGTAGCAGAGTAGATTACGAAAAAAGGTTTGCCAAGAAGAAATTTAATCGTGTTTAAAAACGTTCAAACGACCATCAAATTAACATATTGGGTGAAACATCCGAAAAGGGTTTTCCCATAGGAGGAACGCCTTCCGCATAAAAAAATACGTCTACTTAATAATGCATGCATAAAGTGATGCCTTCATAACATTACTAAAACCATGTGCTAAATGCCCTGTGAGAATAATATGTAAAACCACTTTTCCCCTAACGCACCTCAAGAGAAACGGAAAGGGAGAGTTCCGTTGATGCAACCATTGAAGAATCCATCCACTCGATATTAATGGAATCCAAATTGGAGCTGACATCAATAAACCCATAAAGAAAACAAGAACCGCAACTCTATTGACATTTTCTAACAAACCCACTAAACGCGGGGATTAAAAAAAGGTCAGGTTTATCCATATTTCTAAAAACCCAATAATGCAATCTCAATCTTCTGCATCATAATGCAAACACATATATCTCACGCAAACCTTGGATTTTCATTTCCTACAAACAAAAACTCAAACCCATAATCTGAATATTATCTTATGCTTAAAAATGCACAAACCTCATACTGTAAATCTGCAAATGTTTAAAAAACTCTGATTTGACCTTTCTTTCTTCAACAAGCCTGCCCTCCGTCCAGTTTCATTATGTTTCCTTTCAGGCTCCTCTGTCCCTCATCTCCGTACATGTTGCACATGTTGCTCCCGCCATAACCCAGCTCACCTCTATACTCTTCGCTTCATGTTTCGGTTTCACAGAGATACCGTGTACAACATGATTATAGCACACATGTACAGTATATATTGAACCAAATAAAAATTTATCAGGGAGCTGCAAGGGGATGAATTCGGTTGCAATCAATCGTGATATTCTACAAACAACATAGGTAAAAAAAAGGCCGAACGGTATATGTTATTTGATTTAGTGGGATAGTTATTACTTTTTGTAGTTTATGTTGATAAGGGGTGTGCCCAATCCAGACGTGCCATTTGTTTTGGGGGTCAAAATTGTGTATTTTTCCCTTGAGTCTTTAGAAAAAAATGTATATTTTTACGCAAGAAACATATTATAAAAAGAAGAAGGCAAAGTGACGCTTCTAAGGAATACATGAATGGAGAAAGCCGATTAAAAGAGATGTGATTTGATGATTTTTAAAATGGGCTACGTTCTACCAAAGTCATTTAGAGCCTTCTAAGCACCAACAAATAACAACAAAGGTAAAAGGCATGAAGTTGGAAACACCAATGGACATGGTAAAGAATGCAAAGAAGAAGTATTTGCAAATAAAGAATTAAAAATAAAATAAATAGGAGGGGAAAAAAATTAAGTGTTATAATTGAAAGCCTGGGCATCTAAAAAGTATTGTTTTAAATGGAAGCAACATGTGGTGTCTCCTCATAGGTATGAAAAATCATATTAAGGCAATGTAGCAACATTTGAGCTATGTAGTTGGATATGGCTACATAGGGACTTAAATCCAAGTGGACTATCCATATGAGTTACAGTGCTTTATGTATTGTCAGGATACATAACAAGGTTTTATCAACACCAATTGACAAAATGGGTTATGATTGTATTGTGACTTCAATCATGTTGGAGGTCTTCACTGTACAAGGACATACACTTTTCTTTGATGATTATTAGGGATTATGTTTGGGCAATTAATCATCCATAATTTATAAAAGAGGCGGTACATTAGTGAGTTATAGAAAATGTTAGGGATACAAAGGGTCAAATAGGTTATACACTCCATGGTCACTCAGTGCCTAGTTTTATTTCTTTCAAAAAAAAAAATTAATATATTTATGGAAAGAAGTCTACATTGTTTAATGTAAATTATGTTCATTGATGTTTGTTAGGATTCCATGGTGTTTTTGATTCATATGCTTGTTTACTGTAAATTTTGTTGATTGATGGTTGTTAAGATTTATGATTATCTTGATTTATATGTTGTTTAATGTAAATTATGTTGATTGATGGTTGTTAGGTTTCCCTTGATGTATATGCTACATATACCATAACTCAAAATAAGGAGTTGGCACTTGTTATGAGGGTGATACCCAGAAATAAGCCCACCCCTGTGTGCTTGGCGCAACATACTTATTGGAACCTTGTATGCCATAACAGTATCAGAACCATACTTGATAACAAAGTGAAAATACGGGCTTCCTCTTATACTTCGGTGGATCAACATCTTATTCCAACATGGGCTGTTGTGCTTGTAAAAAGAACACCCTATGATTTTAATAAAGATGCCACTATTGAGAGAAAAATAAATAATGTTCCTGGAGGGTATGATATAAATATGGCTTTGGACCCTCCAAAGAAGAACCCTGGTCTGAGACATGTAGTTAGAGTGAAGGATGATTTCAGTGGCAGGATTCTGAATTTGTTGACAACTGCTCCAGGATTGCAATTTTACAGTTCCAATATGTTGAAGATGACTATGGGAAAAGGAGATGCAATCTATGGGAAATATTCAGCATTGGCCTTAGAGACCCAGACCTTCCCATTACGGTTTACAAGCTAGGGAAGATATACCATCATACTATGGTGTATAGATTTTCAGTGTAGAAGTAGTCATCACAACACTGTTAAGATTAGGAGCAAGCAGAAAACATGTTAACAAAATAATTTGTTTTCTAAAGTTCATTAAATGGGCTAACGCACTGTAACGTACGATTACCTTTTGTCCCTCCAAAAAAACCTCTAGTTTTCCACTCCTGGAAGAAGCCTGACAACAAGTTGTTGTGCATCCAAACAAGGAAAAATGACAACATGTTATTCTCCACTATTTTTTCTGCTCACTTCAAAAAAATAAATGCAAACATTACATAACAAAATGACACACAAAAACAATCTATTTCCTGATTTTCATCTGAGCGAAACAACTCTAATGTATGCATTTGAATTTTGCCAAAGTCTCACACTTTTTTTGCAGACTATCGAGTCATCTCCTACTCTTAGGTGTGCAGGCCATTCTATGAAGACTTTTATCCAACATACAGTTTGATGATTATTGTCAACATGCATCAATGAGAGTAGGTCAGAATCAAATAGTGAAACAATGTTGTTAAGGCCCATGACAAGGGTTTCATCTAATGGAGAATAATGCCAAGCTCATGTAATGGAGTTTCATCTTCTAGGGGTGAATTAACATCTCACAAAAAATGCAATGAAAAAATATATACCAGATATATAAGCTATTAAACTACAGTTTCCCAAAAGGTAAAGCCTCCATTTACCGCTGAATAGATATTTACTTTGAAGAGGATTGCTTTTATTTTGAAATGCATAAATAGCAGAGTCCCATTGAAGGATGCATCTGCAAGCTTTATGCTACATATTTCCATATGAAACTCATCAAAAAGCTATAGTTGAGCTAAGGTTAGGAGCAAGCAGAAAACATGTTAACAAAATAATTTGTTTTTTTAAAGTTCATTAAATGGGCTAACGCACTGTAATGTACGATTACCTTTTGTTCCTCCAAAAAACCTCTGGTTTTCCACTCCCGGAAGAAGCCTAACAACAAGTTGTTGTGCATCCAAACAAGGAAAAATGACAACATGTTATTCTCCATTGTTTTTTCTGCTCACTTCAAAAAAAGAAATGCAAACATTACATAACAAAATGACACACAAAAATAGTCTATTTCCTGATTTTCATCTGAGCCAAACAACTCTAATGTATGCATTTGAATTTTGCCAAAGTCTCACACTTTTTTTGCAGACTATCGAGTCATCTCCTACTCTTAGGTGTGCAGGCCATTCTATGAAGACTTTTATCCAATGTATAGTTTGATGATTATTGTCAACATGCATCAATGAGAGTAGGTCAGAATCAAATAGTGAAACAATGTTGTTAAGGCTCATGACAAGGGTTTCATCTAATGGAGAATAATGCCAAGCTCATGTCATGGAGTTTCATCTTCCAAGGGTGAATTAACATCTCACAAAAAATGTTATTTGAATCCTATGCTTCACCAAATCGAAATGAATTATTGAGTAGTTGACAACTGATGAGAAACTGGATAAAACACATAATTAAGTGGATGGAAAATGGATTATATAACCAAATTAGAATTAAAGGTGCACACAACCAAATTCATTGTTATAGCTATAGTCAAATATAGTCAGAATCAAATAGTGAAACAATGTTGTTAAGGCCCTGTTATCAGCCAATTTTGACTTCGCAAAATTATTAAAAAATAATTAATAATTAATCCTCGTAACTTCCTCCATCAAACCCGTTGGAAAAATTCATGCAAAGCTTTGCTTCTTAATTCCTCTGAAGGCATAATATTTTATCACTGCCAAACCAAATACAAAACTTGCGCATGTTTTAAAAAGAAGACAGTAAATCCCTTTTCACGCAAGATCACGCGCCCAGGGAAGAAGACAGTCCAAACACAGTCATGAAATATTAAAAAGAAAAAAAAAACTAAAGGATTGTCTTAGTAAAGCAGATGCAGCTGCTCCCACTGGAGATTTATATAATGCATATAAGGTCCCAGAGAAGCCAGAGGATTTGAATTCTGGAGAACCATCCAAAGTTGTTTGTACTGTTGTTGAAGAGAAGCCCTCCTTGAAAGAGACTCAAAAGCATGTCCCAAAGGAAGTGGATGACTGGGAAGATGCAGCTGAAATTTCAACTAACATGGAGCAAGTAGTGTCAACAATCACTAACAATAACAGTTCAGGAGGCAGAAAGTACTCGAGAGACTTTTTGTTGACATTCAGGGAACATTGTAATGATCTTCCATCCGAGTTTGCTATTTGTCAGGATCTTATTGACATTATGGTGAATCGTCAAGCAGTTACATTTCACCATGGAGAGGGTGAACCTTTAGCAAGCACAGGAAGAGCTCTCAACTATTCTCGGCCTGATCGGCGTGGGAGCAATATTGCCAGTATGGATGAAGATAAATGGATAAAACCAGGGGATGCTTTTGCTGGTGGTCGTGATATGCGAATGGAAATGGGCTTAGGTGGTCCCTCTGGAGGATTTCGACCTGGTCAAGGTTACAATACTGATTTTGGAAAGAACATGCGGGGTGTGCCTCCCCATATGACTGGTCTCCTCCCCAGTGGGCCATTTGTGCAAGCACCATTTACTCAAGGTGGACTAATGAGGAATAACTCTGATGTTGATAGATGGCAGCGGGCATCTGGTTTGCAGAAGGGGTTGATTCCTCCCCCTGTAATTCATAAAACAGATAACATTGTTATGAAGTGGGAAAGGTTTCCGACGAGGAAGACTTGAAACAAAGACATTGATAAAGCCCATTCTTAATAAGTTAACACCTCAAAATTTTGACAAACTCTTTTTGAAGGTCAAAGAAGTGAACATTGATTCTGCACTTTGCCTTACAGGTGTAATATCTCAAATATTTGACAAAGCATTGACGGAGCCAACATTTTACGAAATGTATGCAAAATTCTGTGTACAGCTTGCTGCTGGATTGCCTGAGTTTTATGAAGATAATGAAAAGGTTATGTTTAGGCGAGTTCTTTTGAACAAGTGTCAGGAAGAATTTGAAAGGAGAAAGGAGGACAGTCCAGGAGGTTTCAAAACAAGGAAAGACAAAGCCCACGCACTTCCACGCCAAAGGAGAATAAATGCCATACCCACGCATGTCAAAAGGAAACAAAGGCCGCGCAGTGGTGGTTTTTATCCTTACTGGATTCGGCGACTATAACAGTTCCTCTTTGGTTTCACAAACAACGCAGGTTAAAAAAATGGTTAAAAATACGAAAACGTCCAGATGGCCGTCAAACCGTCAATTTTAATACAGTCGCAGAAACGTCCGGAGGTCCTTTACCATAAGGGGAACGCCTTCGGCGTAATTAAAAACTTCTCAATTCCTAATTATACTGCTGAGTACATTCAAACCTCATAAAAACAACAAGAACGACATAGTTTTTCTCTTACAATATCAGACATCCTTATTCACTAACAGAGAGCATATGCGAAAATGCCCGTGTACTTCTATTTTATCTTCATCTTTTCTCAGGCGCTGCCACTACCAATGTCGATGGTTTTGACGTCACCGCCATTATTAGCGTCAGGTTGGGCTTTCGGAACATTCACAGACAACACTCCGTTCTCCAGCTTTGCCGAAATGCCGTCAACATTCACATTTTTCGGCAGCCGGAATTGCCTCATGAACCGCCCGCCCGACCGCTCCACGCGGTGCCACTGATCGTTCTTTTCCTCCTTCTCTTTCTGCCTTTCCCCGCTTATTCGCAACGTATTTTTATCCACCAAATCGATCTTCAACTCTTCTTTCTTCAAACCTGTACACATTCCAGTTACGATTCAGAGCCACCAAATAACAAATTTGAACAGAGAAAACGAAGGTCACACAAAGAATAAGTAGGTTATTTAATTTACCAGGCAAATCGGCGGTGAAAACATGAGCTTGGGGGGTTTCCTTCCAGTCGACACGCGTGTTCGCCACCGCCATGGCGTCCCTTGAAAACGAGCTCGGCCCGCTCACGTCCAGTAAATCCCACGCCCGGGAAATGGGAAGGAATGGATCGAACAAGCTGCGGTCCCATGGATCCCATGCGCCCGCGCCCCTGCCGAAAAAGGGAGTTAAAGCCATCTTGTATTACGATATATTTCACAGATTCAAAGTGATATACGACGATTACAGAGAACGCTTATGATGATGTTTGGAAGAGGGAGAATGGGTGAATTTATAAGTCCCGTTAGAGTGTTCGAGAGAAATGTAGACGAGGACTGGAAATGTTCTCAAAAATTAGAGAAGACGTAATGTTCTTGAACGTTCGAGGAATGGGATTGGCGGTCGTCATGATGGCACCATAAACATATTACTTTATAACGTGCCCACAATGTTCTTTAAAACCACTGCTCCCTTTATTTACAAATTGTGTTTTATAGGAAAGTAGATTTATCAAAAATGCCACCGTCCTTTCGTAGTCAAGACGTTGCATCCATGTCTCGTCTCCAATCTCCATATTGATCTTTTTCGGTAAGTTCATGGAGATGTCTATTTATCCACTAAAATCTAGGCATACGTAGTACACAAGAGGGAGGTGGCATTGTCATCTTTTTAAAATGCCCCTAACTTGTTTCCAATGGTTTCGAGACATGATTCATCTTAAAATCGAAAGGGAGGACCCGGAAGTCTTACCCAAATAGGAATTGTATCAAATGATCAAAAGAGGGATACCATGGTTTGGTCATGAGACCATATTGATCACCCAAAATCCAATAACAATTATGGATGGCCTGTCGGTTCTCAATAGATTCAAAAACATCTATGAAATTAGAATAAGAGCATGGATAGAGTTCAATCTTACCCTTGATTTTAGGGCTCCATTTCTCTATGATCCAATGATGCAGTTGATAGATCTTAGGCCAAAATTGGTTGAGCTTGTAGATGAGCCCATGTCTATAATATGCTTAGGATCCAAATACCATATTTTCTAGAGAACATCATCCTCAAGCTATAGTAGAGGGATGTCTGTGGCAGGTTATAGGGGAAGCTACCTCCTCCTAGCGTCTTTAATATTTTTTGTAACAGCTACATCAAAGGATTTTCCAGCAGCTGAAGCAAGCTCAGATCTCTCCTAGCACCCGACGACTTTTCCATCTCTGTCATTGACAAAGCCTATCTTATTCTACGCCAAAGGATGGATCCTATTTTTAGAAAGAGGTAGAGGTGAGGCAACCATTTTGAAGTTGGGGTCTTTGTTTTCCTTTGTAGTGACACCTTCATTAGAGCACACAAGCTTGCCACCATTCGCAGTGATAGGGTGAAGGCACGGTTTTGGGTCACCAACATTTGCAGACTTACTTCCACCTCTGCTTGGGTGATTTCTTACGCCACTGTCTCCATAGATGCATCCTCCACTGACTGTGCGATATCTACCACCGTCATCGCCATTCTTTTTTCCTCTCCCACCTGGGCGAGTTCCTATGCCTCCGTTTCGATTGATGAATCCTCTTATGCATGTGCGAGATCTGCCGTCGTTATTATCTGCTGCTGGTTTAGGGTTTTGGCATGGGCATGGGCCTGGAGTGATGGAGGAGTAGTTTCTCTAAGTGATAAACGTGAGGGTGTTCTTCGATGATCCCCATTCGGAGTGCCTCGCTATATTATGCTTTGTCCATATAGAGAAGTTCAACCGCTACCTGAAAGTGTCCCCATGGAAACTTATTGAAAGCATCCAATGGACTCAATGTGAATGAACTTGGGTTGATGATTACAAACTACTTGTACAACTCATCAATATCCCAAGACAAAAATCTATTTATTTTTATAAGTGAAACTTTAGTGAAAAAAATTATATGTGAGACATACTATTAATAAATGTAAAAGGTGTATTATTTTAATACAATACTGTAAGCATTAGCTAATTAAAATATAAAGAAAGTGTAAACATTAGAAAAAGAAAATAGTAAGAGACAATTTGGTTATCTAGCGAAAATATCTCGGTTATCAATCATATAATTATAAAATAATACATTCATAGAATATTCTCCTTTTTAATAATATAAAACATCAAAATTATTATGATATATGGACATATTTACTTAGTAAATAATTAAAAATAAAAATAATAAAATATAATTAATTAACAATTTAGATATTATTATATTCAATTTATGATATATAATTATCTCTTTCGTTTTCACGATTTTTGGTTTATTATCCTGCCGAAGGCTAGGATATTGTTTTCACCTTAGCAATTAGTTATTTGCATTGCTTCCAATAAGATTGTGTCATTTGTTTTTAAATGCTGCTACACTAAAGTTTGAAGCTTTGATTTTTTAATTTTGACAAGTTTCTATTGGTAGCTCCCTTTATTTGCCACTGCTGAGGGGAAAAGGGTAGGTCTGTGTTATGCATTGAATTCATTTCTTGTCATGCATTTAATGCATTTACTTTGTGCTTTGCAGGGAGAAAAGGCGAGGTCCTCTCACGGAGTGAATGCATTTATTGTGACCACATTCAATGCATTCACTGTAGACTATGAAGGGTTAGTTGTTTTTGTGTGGCTTGAGGGTGGAAATATGTGATGGTTCGAGAGTGTCTTCTTCCCAGTCGCATTTTCGTGATTACCCAACAGATGAACCAACGTGAAGAACAGGAAGGTGAGACTCTTTTGGCATCGCTTCTGCACAAAATCAGCTAAGTGTGCATTTTTTAAACTTTCTGCATTGTTGTGTTAAATTGACTTAACCTATACACTGTGTTAGGTTTTTGCGATATGATTTACAAAACTTTAGAATTTGCTCTTTGCTTTATTGACTTTTCAAAGGATTTGTGTTGTCACACTAATACCTTTATTTATAATATCAGTTACAAGACTGCTTTTGGGTGTTGAGTTTCTTTGTATACTTATCACGGAGTGAAAACTGATCCATTTATGGGCTTGACCCATATCAGCCTATGCAATTCAACTTATCCTTTGAAGGATTAGATAAAACTGAACTCACCTTTTTATTCAATGGCATCAGATGGGATGTTTCAAATGACCTGATGGTTCGCATATATGTGCTCCTCTTCATAAATAGAAGTTGCACATGTTTCTGTTTGACATCCAATGACAACGTAGTGAAGAACAAGGAATTAGTGCTAGACTCTTCATTGCATCGCTACCTGCATCAAAATCAAAGATAAGTGCATTTTGTTAAACTTTCTATGGTTGGTTAAAGTTGGTCAGTACACTTTTATGGCCACTGTTGAGCAGAAAATGCGATTTACAAAACTTTAGAATTGCATCTCTTGTCAATGGCATTTAATGCATTAGGTTTTGTGCTTTGTCAAGGACAAAAGGGGAGGTCCTCTCACGGAGTTTATGCATTTATCTTGCCACATTCAATGCATTCGGTGTATTAGTTGTTTTTGTGTGGCTCGAGGGTGGAAATTGTCAGATGGTTTAGGCTGTCTTCTTCCCATCACATTTTCCTGATTGCCCATATATGAAACCAGTGTGAAGAATAGGAAGGTGAGACTCTATGCCATCGGTTCTGCACGAAATAGTGACTGTATTTTTTAAATTTTATGCGCTGTTGTGTTAGAGAAATGCCTTAACCTATACACAAGGTTTCTCTGGCCTTGTAAAAAGCAGTGTATATATCCTGTAATGGCTGACTTCTTTGATTATAATGAGTTGTAAACCAAATATTTGTTATGGTGTCTTAACTTTAAGTTCATATCACCAAATTTGCAATTTGTATGGTCATAAATATATACTATGCAATCAGAAACAAGGTAACTTCGGTTATAGGGATCTAAGTACTTTATCATTTACTGAAATCAAGTTCATTTAGAAGGTATAAATGATTGTATGGTAGAAGTATTCTTTGTGAGCAAATGCTTTTGTTCCTAATATATGCCTTATTGTACATATTGGAATGAACTGATCAGCCAAAGCCAATTTTGTTTGGATTATTAATAAATAATATCATCTGTTATGAGATCATCATTCAAATCAGTTAGTCCATGTATATTCAATCATAAAACAATCTTGCAAGGGTTTTTCCTCTTCGAGCTACAAAATTTATTCTAATATGTTATATTCTTGAGCTATATTATGACTGCCACGTCCTCTAGATTTACTTTATTTCCCTTTCTTACATAACGATAGACAAAGATTACAATGGTATAGAAGTCATAAAACCTCCACAATTTCCATCCGAACAATCAAAAAATAAATAACTACTTTAATGAGCTAGATCTATTGCATCAGATATTTTAGGCATCTTCCTTGCACACAATTTTCCTTTACAAGCTCATACAAATAGACTATAGGTATTTCTTCCTCAACAATAAACCAGTACTGAAGATACACACATGCAACAACAGAGGGTTCCCCTTAAGCATCACATGCTTCTCCCCAGTATGATATGCACAAAAATTCCCCAGTGAAAGAATTCCATATGATTCTTGTCAATAAAAGATGTTACAACTACATACAGTCCACCAATTGTTCAATATTGGGTGTATATACCCTACCCCATCTTAGACCCTCGAACATGTTACAACATACATCCAATTCATTGTATTTGAATTTTGTTTGAATAGACATGGAAATTTTGCATGCCATTGCATTTGATTAGTGCTTTTCCCTAAGCTTATATTCTATGAAAGGGTGTTTAAGAATCAGAAGAAGAAATCAAAACCTTCTTGTTTGCTGATTCGTGGGAAATCAGTTCAAGTACTGACATTGGTTCTAGTCAGTTCAAATTCCATGACAAACTCTGCAATAACTCTCAATGATTCTATGCATTTAAAGATAAGAGCTCATTAATAACTAGTCCCCTAAGTCCAGATTCTGGAGCACACAAACCTTCAGCTAGATCTGAAGCTGCAGTTTTGTATAAACTCTAAAATAACACAATGAGAAAAAAATAAATTTACAAGCCATAGCCAATAAATTCTATCATATCAATCACTCTGCAAAATTACATAATAGGAGGGTCCAAGAAGAGAGGTTCAGAGTACATATCTGGACTACAACTGCATTAAATCCTCCAATTCATTTTATATCCGATGATTTATTAGTTTGAATTGTACATGGGGAAATTTAGCACCCCTTTCAATTGATTAGTGCTTTTTTCTAAGAGTTGTTCTATGAAATGGCGTTTAACAGGACACAGAAGAATAAATCAACAACCTTCTTCTTTGCTAACTCGTGGGAAATCAGTTCAAGTACTGAAATTGTAAATTCTAGTCAGTTCAAATCCTGACAAACTCTGCAATAACTTCAACGATTCTATGCATTTAAAGATAAGAGCTTATTACTGTAACTAGTCCTCTGAGTTCATCTATACCAATTTTCTTTCCATTCATTATCTTGTAGGTGTGAATCTTGATATCAGCTATGTTCTTCTCATAGTTGACTTTCAAAAGAGCAAGAATGTAAATTCATAGTCTGCTCTATTAATACTTCATATTAAGCCAATACCCATATTTTTCAACCTTCTCTCCCTCCACCAGTCTTTCTCACTAGAATTTCCTTGCTTCAAATCATAATTTGTTGAATTCATATGGTTTTTCGCAGTTGTGAAACTCTTCCACTAGTTTATGTTGTACAATTTTTTTTAAAGTGTGCTCTTTCTTTCATATTTCATTGCGTTGTTTGCTTTATCATATACAGAAAGTTTCTTTTCCTGACTACTTCCGTTTGCAATATTCACTAAATGCATAATGTCTTTTATGTACATTGCAAGTTCGTGACAAAAGCAAAATCAAAGAATGAGAGATAGTTCGTTGCTTCTTTTTTGGATTGCTCATGCTCCATTGGACAAGGTATAAACATTAGTCTTTTCTTCTATGTTTTGCTCAATAATTTTTTTTGTAAGATAGAAAAGACAAATCAACCCCAAAAAAACATCCATGTCAACCACACCTATGGACGTAGAACAATATACATTATCAAACCGTCTTGTAGAATGCATAGACAGTGTATTGCATAGGTTCAAACTTTTCTGAGACTATGCTTTCAAATACAGGGTCGGCGATTGTTTGTTTGATTCCTTCGTTTTGCTGCTGCACTTCCAATACACATCTCTCGAACTTAGAACCGGTATCATTGAGCACTTTGAAACTTTGCTCTCTCTATCCGACCCTGTAGCATTGGCATCTTTAGAGTTAGAACTAGATCTTGAAACTCTCTCTTTCGCACGGTGTTCATAGCTGCGCAACATATTTACATCGAACGAAACTATCTGCAGTGCTCTCACATGATGTAACTGAACAAGGCCTATGGGGGGACATCTTTTGCATAAAATGGCTTTCAAAGTGGCTCAATTTGCCAATATGGGTTTGGTCTACAACAAGAGGCACTAATTATCTTCATTTCAATCCAAATAGTCATAAACTACCATATTGTCTTCTTTTCCATGATTCCAACCCTCTTATTGGTCATTACGAACCCTTATTCTGGAAAAAATATATGGGGTGCCCTGAACCAAGAAACAATGCTCATCTATTATTGCTCCAATGTTCTATTGAAACGCTTTGAAGTGCCTTATGTGATCAACTACAATAACAACATTTGCACTGATAGCCTTTTCAATTCTATTTGCCACCTTCGCAACCATGAATTTGACCCTTGCTGCCTATGCAGGTATGATACTTAGGATTTTTGTGGTTCTATCCTTCGGAAAGACCATACAACTCTTCGCTTTCTCCATACCTGGCTTGCCAAGAACCCAATAAAAAACATACCTCATATTTCCACATGGCAAGGCCTTGTGGTGAACATAGCCATTTTCCATGACCAAAACAATATAGAGGAAGAAGACTTCAGCATCCATTGGTTATGCCTACTCTTCGAAATAAATATTCGATTGTGGCATTTGAATCCTTTGCAAGTTTCTACGGTTTTTTCTAGTAATGCATCACTTGAAAAAACATACAATCTTATATGATTTTCACTTCCCGAAGGCCATTTTCATTACCCGAAGGCCATTTTCATTATGAATTGTTGGTTGTGAATACTGGATGTGCACCAGCAGTGCCCACTGCATATGCATAAAAAAATGCTTGCAGTCAAATGAATACAAAAATTGAAAACATATCTTTGCAAACATCTGCAAAAAATAGTGTACAAAACCAGAATGAAAAAACCTTGACATTTTCTCTTCGCTCAATAAAAAACATATACGAAAACAAACGCAACACACAACTAAAACAACTTACAGTGTTGTACATTCCCTACTGATAAAAGGCCATTCCCATACCAATTTCTTTGGTAAGAAAACATATTTCATGTCCGTAGCAGTTACACCTGAAACACATGAAGTTCTCTCCAATAAAAAACTTAAGCAACAAGGAATCAATCCTTTGCAAACACAAATGTCAACTACCGTAAACCAATGCAAACCAGCAGTGTCCAAATTGTCTCTTCGAAAGCTAAAGATAACTATACGCAAAAACACACAGTAGAAAGCCAGCTATGCACGTTGTATTGCCTGTTTTCATGCCCGAACAAGTGACACACCAATCCATACATGCTAAATTTGTAAGCAACTCCATTTCAAGTTCAACTTGACATCTTTTACACACGCAACAAAAAAAACATATCTTCATCTCACATAAGAGAAAACAATGCCCGAACTCAACAAAATTTGTCGCCCATGCTCGACAAGATTATTAAATGAAAAATTTCCAAGATTAGGATGTCCTCAACAAATCCAATTAATTCCAATGCTTCCAAAAGTTGCAATGCTTTCTGACCTTGAAGAAAGACTTGTGTCTCTTTGACTTGCATTTGGTCAAATAAGGCACCGGAGCCATAAACGCCCTCAATACACATTAAAGGGAGCAATTATAAATGTCCCAACAAATATTGATATAATCCAACAAGCATTGCCAAGGCACCCAGAGGAAACAAAAACAATTTCCATGGCACTTAAACATCGTCTTGAATACAAAAAACCATACCATTCAGGAAATGTTCACCCTGTAATCACCATGGCCGCTCTCAAAGAATTATGTGCGACAACATTATATCTCATGCATGAAATCAAACTAAACCATGACTGGGATCAAACCCTTTCTATCGCCACAAACTTTGAAACAAACAACAATGAAGAACACAAACATATCCCCTCTGAGAATAGTTCTTCTGATGACGACATCGATAATGATGATGCACACGACACACTAATTCATGGTTTCACTAACTCCTCATCTATCCACTATCTTAAAGACAAGATGATAAATATCGCTCCTTTGGAGGGCTTTACACCATTGGGAATTTTCCAAGACAAATTTTCAAAAGAGATGAATTTCCCAACTTTGTTTTTCGGCCAACCTCGCAATGAAACAACTACAAAAACAATATCATATCAAAAAATAACACAATGGGAGTTGATGCATTCAGATTGTAGATTTTCTTATCACATAACCAATATATTTTTCAAAGCAATAAAATTACTAATTGACCAAGTGGGCCGTTTAATATGGCTCAGAATCAGAAAGGGACAATTAAAAGGTCGAACACTAACTGCAAAAGATGTCAAATTCAAACCAAATCTTGAGAAAATATTGAAATCTAATATCAAGTACATTGATTTCAAAAGAATATGCATTTCATCGGATTATATTCAAAAAACAAGGAAAAACCTGTTTGCCATGATCCGTCAGCTAGGCCCGCCTACCTTTTTTGCCACATTCTCAAGCGCTGAACATTGTTGGTTGCCACTAACCAACACCCTTAGTAATTTATACACCTGCTATCGCAACACTATTCCTTTAGAGAAGCCAACACCTTCATATTATAACGACTCTAAATTTTTTTGTTAAAAATGATCCCGTTGTGTGCACTCGTTACTACAAGCACATACTCTATGCATTGAAACAATTGATTTGCTAAGATAAGTCCTTTTTTGGACAAATAGAGGATTACTTTTAGGTCATAGAATTCCAAAACAGATGAAATTCTCATAGCCATTGGATAAGTTGGATAAAAAACGCATTTGTCTTTAGAAATGATGTCAATGACATTGTAGAGTCCTACGTTGATGAGTACATTACATGTGATACTAGTTTATTCCCTCAACATATTGGTAAAATGCAATGTCATCACCACACGCAGAGTTGCAAAAAAATATTCCAAGTGTAGGTACAATTTCCCCCAGGCTCTAAAGAAGTATAAACAAATAATTAAATCTGTAAAAGAGCCAACACAATCTACTATTGCACATGCACATTCCATTTTCTCTGTTCTAGAAAACAAACGGTACCATACTTGCATTACACATGATATGTTCCTTCAAGAAATAGACATAGATGAAAACACTTACATAGAAGCAATACAATCAACGCTTAAACAACTGACATTGCTGTTGAAAAGAAATCCAGCTCACACATGGAATAATAGATTTTCCAAACAAATGCCCGTGATCTGGCAAGCGAATACCGATGCTCAGTATGTGCTTAATGCTTATGCAGCAATAACCTATTGCTACTTGTACATGACTAAAATTGATCGAACAATGATGAAAGCATTCACTAGAATTCACAATGAGCATCAAAAAACACATCTTTATATCGTTTAGATGATTCAGAGCCTATGCAATGCAATGTTGAATACCCATCAAATGTCTGCACAAGAGGCAGTCCACATATTCCTTTCAATCCCCTTAAACAATACATCGTGAAAATGTGTTTTCATAAACACTTCAAATCCCAAAGACTGTACATTCATTCTAAAACATTCAAGTTTGCTTCAATAGGAACCCGATGAATCAAAAAACATCATGTGTTGCTCTGTCATAGATCACTACATAGCATGACCTCATTCTTTGCACTCAATTTTCATGGCTGATATTGTTTCCATTCAACGTGTGGTTTTTCAACTACAACAAACACCTTGACACAGACAATTATTACTGCGAAAGGGTTTTGTTTTATGTCCCATTTATAGACAATGACCATGCCCTCAATATAAGATTTACAACTTGGACAAATGCATATGCATTTCATGAACAAACCATACGTGCCAATGAATCCAAATTCCGCTACACTACCAACAACAAAAAGGGTGACATGGACACACCAATTCAGAATGTGTAATTGTCTCTTCAAACTTCTGAAAAAACAACAACAATGAGTAGGCAAGAACAACACCCCTTTGAAGACTATGACATAGAGCGTGATTTGCCTTTCCATAATCCACAACAACATTATGGCATTGTAAAGAAATAATTTCAACTAGGAAAACACCCAAGCATTAAAGAGAACACAACATATTTCAAACAAATGCAACTTCTCAACAAAAAACAACAAGCCATTGTCAAAGACATCTCCTTTAAGAAAAATAAAGATCGATCAACTCCTATCTACCTTTTCCTAACCAGAGGTGCCGACGCGGGAAAAACGTTTGTTGCAAAATTGATATTTGAAACATTGGCCCATATTTATGAGACATCCATGCACAGCGACCCCTTGAAAATCAAAGGCTTGATCTTGGTATTCACGAGAAAAGTTACTTATAATTCTGGTGGAATAACACTCCATTTCACTTTCCCTTTCCTTTTAATCGATCTAAATTACGCCCATTGAACAATGAATGATTGGATTCCTTGGGAAATCACTACGAAAAATTACAACTTGCTCTAATAGAGGAGATTTCCTTGGTTGGAGGTCAACTTCTATAGTTCACAGACCAACGACTTCATCAAATATAACACATGCCCACAAATTTCTTTGGAGGAATTGACATGATCTTCTGCAGAGACTTCTACCAAGCAAAACCAGTCAATGATTGTCTTGTATTCAACAACCCCAAAATTTCTAGAGAATTGATTGGCTATTACTTATGGAATACACATGTGAAAATATTTGAGTTGAATGAAACAATGCATCAAAAAGATGTTTCCTTTTTCTCCATCCTAAATAGAATTCGCATTGGAGAACATTAAGAAACTGATCTTGCATACTGCTATCTCTCGAAAGTTCACCCTGTAGAGAGATGGCTACAGGTTTTCTAAGCTTGCACAATTGATATCTCTCTTTCGTAGATAGAATGGAAACACCTCAGGTCTATGGGTATACCTATTTTGAGGTGAGTCTCCAGTATCAAGGCCAGTTCCTTATTGGTGTATCCTAAACTAATTTTTGGGAGTTTGAGAGTAAAAGATGACTGTAAAAATAAATAAAATTGAGGTGATACACCAAATTTGTATGAGGACGTTGACTGAGTATATGCATGATTGATATGTGAAGGATTTTTGATGCACGAGCCAACAATTTTCTACAGAATTTAAGGGCAAACACTTTGTTGTACTGAGGGAAAAATATCACAACAGCACTGATAAGTTAACATGCACATTAAAATTATGTAGAAAATACTGAATTTGCAATAGGGTAAGATGATTAATCAGGGAATTTACATTCACAAGACTAATAGAAACATACACAAGACTGCAAATAATTGGTAAGGCAGAAAATTTTTCACAATCAGAAGGAAAAACTGGCAAAAATTTCTTCAGTACTCCTATATCCTAAAAGTCCTCCAGAAGCCCCCCTTGTGCTTTGCAAAGGCACACAATATATAGCAAAAATAAAATTCACCCTCTTCCTAAAAATAGCCTAAGGCTTGTACTCGCCCATGCATTCTATTTTTATCCTTTATTTAATAATAGATAAAGGAATAAAAATAGAGCATGCAGTTACAAATAGGTATTATTAGCCTTGATTACAATTGGTCAAACTGAAGTTGACTGATCTATTTTTAAGAAAGAGAAGGATGAATAATTTGCTAAAAATAAGATTACTTGCTAGGCAAGTCTCTCTCCATGAACATGCAACTTTGTCTTCTTCTCTATTTTTTCCTGTTGTGAAGGCATGTAATAATACAACTCTCTATTTGTGAGCAAAATAATTACAACACTTGCAAAATTCACAAAATAATCCATCCACTATGGGGACCACTTCTGATTCGTACACTTGTCTTCTGAGTTTTGACCATTCTTTTTCTTAGTGATCACATGGATAACACTTGCAACTCCACTTTCAACTCATACATGTATATATGTGTCAGCCTTTGCATTTTGAAGAAATATAGTTTAAACTTTTACCCTTTCGGTAATCATTGATGGCATGATTGGGTTGGTCCCATTTGTTTTAACGGGCATGCTAGCAGAATTTTAAAAATTTTAAGTCCTTTGCGGACCTTTTGTGGATTTTTTTCCCCTTGGTTTATTTTTGCAAGGCAACTTTTGGCATTTAAAATCTTCTGGATTTTATGCCTTAAAGTCAACAAATTTACTTTGATCTCCTGCTCAGGGGAATTGCAGGCCTACAGGTTGGTTTAAAATTTTAACCACATTTGCATAAGGTCTCAAAACTTTGATAAAACCCACCACTCCGCCGATACTATGTGGAATCAATCTTGATTTTTCTCCTGACATTGACTTTGTCCTTGCGGAGGCTCGGGCTTGCGGTAAAATTTTGAACTTTTAACTTTTTTGCAAAAGGTTTCAAACTTTGCTAAAACCCGCAAGCCTCCACTTTTGTTGTGGTGATAACACATGTACACTGCAGACTTTCGGGCCTGTGGAGGAAATTTTGACACTTTACAAAATTTGAAAATTGAAAAATTGGACTAAGTTTGACCACCATTATTATGTCCCGACGAATTTTGCCTCGATTTTGGTGATCCATTTGTGAGCGTCGATTTGTGTACTTGTTTATTTTTTATCATTGATCACAAAAGCATGATCAGGGTTTCTGGCTATGCATTGAATGTGGTCGGTGGGAACTAATCGTGGCTATTTGTTTCGAGCTCTGAGCATGATTCTCGACCTTTGATCTTTGTCCTTGATGAAGCTTGATCGTTGATCTCGAACCGTGGTTGAGTTCGAACCTAACCCATACTTGGATTTGGGTGGTAAAGGAAAGCTTGGGTCTAATGATCATTTCATTTGGTTTTTTGGTTCATGGGTGAAGCCCTGGAAAAAATTTCTTCTACGCCATTATTCTATTCTCAACTCGAGCTCAGCTACACCTATATTTTGTAGCTCTTCCTCTATCTTTTTTCTGAGGAGATGGTTGTAAAGGTGGCTGCCATGGTTATATGTCTTAGAGCTCAGTTATGTTCCCCTTTTCGGTCTTTGTTCTTTTGTTCTATCTCTATTTTTCTGAGCAAGACCATGGCTGTCGTTTCTATATGGGTTTCGATGGTACCCTCAACCTTGAAACGAATTCTGAACCTGCTCCATTACTCTTTGAGCACGTGATTTCTTGATCAATGGGCACTCGTAGTCACTTTACTTGAAACCGCCAAGGATTAAGGTGAGTGTATTCTTCGGCCCAATCTACATCATGAATTATAGATCTGTATTTTTTGAGTTCCGGGTATCTGTAGATATGTGACTTTGAGAAATTCTTCAACTCTGTGTAGAAAATATCTATAAAATTTTGAAGTATTGGTTTCATCATGCACTATAATCACATTTCCTAGTTTTCTTGTATTTGTCATGCTTGGCCATTGATAAGAATGAGATCGAAAAGGACTCTGTGATTATTGTGTTGTTGCTATGAAGCTCTGATTTACTTTGTATGAGTTTGTTTTTGCTTTATGGCTCCATTGATTGGCCAGGATCTATGCTTTTGAGTTCCTATAACCCACTTTACCTCTGAAAGTGCTTCTTACTTTGATTTGAAAAGGTGGTTGCCATAGAAGTAGAACGTTTTCCAATATCAGGTCTCCATTCTTTATTACAGCCTCGCTCCTCCCTTAACTCCAGATATGAACATTTCTTGATTTGGGTATTCATATTTCATACACTGTAGTGTCTTCTGATTCGAAGTTTGAGCTGAATCTGCACTTCTTATCTGACATTTGTTTCTGTAAGAGGCTTTGTATATACTTTGTTTCCCCTATTTGATCATGGCTAGGAGTTCTGAACTTGATGATCCCTATTAATGTTTGAATTTCTTTGGTCTGGATCTGTACACACTCTGATAATGTAACTTGAATCTGATTTTAATGGAGATGACAATCTCTGAAATACTGTAACATTTCTTTGACTTGGGTATGTGTGAGTTTGCAAGGTTGAATGATGTTGATAAAAACTATAAATGAAGTGGCTGCTTGTTCATCTCTTCCTTCAGTTCACTTTTTGAAATGTCTGTTTGTAACCTGTAGTTGCACTTATACTCTTTGATACCTGCAGTAATTTTAAGCAATTCTTGATCTGTTTTGATGCCATTATCAGGCATAAGCCTTGATTCAGATACTTTGTTCTGTTACTTTTACTGCATTTCTTTGATTTCAGTTTGATATAGATATTGGAAAAGTTTTAAATATCCATTTTACATGGCGAAGCCTTGTCAAAATTTTCCCAGAATTCCTTTCCTTTGACTAAAATCTGGAAAATGTAACTTGTCTGCAAGCATCTTCTTTGTTCTGTACTGTAACCTCTTCCATTTGTAGACAATATCTGAGTTTCAGTTACATTGGTCCTCCTTTTTCAGCATGTACATGATTCTTTCTTCTTGGTTGCAACCTGTATCTGCACACTTTAAGAAAATAGTTAGAAAAATTAGGCTTTTTGGCCTCTCTTATGTCCATGTTTCTTATTCTCTTTTCTATTTCTTCTTTCTGAGTGAGATATGTAGTTTGATCTTCAAGTAATCTATATCTCCTATTGCTTAGAGATCCATATGCATGAATTAGGCAGTGTAGGAATATGGATTAACCCTGAGCTCTTTATTGATGATTCCTTTCTTTTACTTTTCAGATACCATGCCTTGAGGATGAAAGGAGCTGGCAAGGAGATGCTCTGCACAATGAAGAATATACAAAGGCAATGATGGGTTCACTCATACTCCTTTTCTTTCTATTTCATGCATGTGTACCTCTTTCTTCAGTAGATGTACATTACTTTTTAGTCACATCCCACGGCTTGTGTGGGAAACATTTGACCTTCCTTGTGAATAAAACATTGAATTCTGTAAATGAGTTGTATATTTCTTCCTGCATTTAGCTTTCTGTATGGATTGTATAATGAACTAAACAACTCAGTAACATAATTGAATGTCTTAATCATGAAGGAAAGAACATTGATGAGAACTTGTAACATTCAGTAATGAACCCTGATTTTCTGATATTTGTATTTCTATTTGCTGCTTCAAAACTCAGCACTTCACCTATTCTGTAATGTTGTCTTCATCATGACAACACAGCGGTCCGTCAGGGCTTTGTGTTCTTTTGCTGAAGATGGCATGAAATTGTAGACTATGTGATCTGTTATGTTTTGTGATAGCACATATAACTGCAGATTTCATTTAATCTTGTAACTAATTCAACAAGTAACAAATAACATCAAAACTTCCTTAGCTTAGGTATACTTCACCCATGACTTTCATCATAACGATGAAGTTTTGAGTTGCCCATTTTTGCACAAGTGCATTGTCAACATTTCTGGCAATCCTGTGGGGAAAGCTACCTACTAGCTTAAAGACTAGTGCCTTGCTCTTGTCCATTGGGCATGGAGTCCAAAGTATATAACCAAAATCTACCTTTTCCAAAAGGTCCAACCCTTCCAAAATGGAACTAAAACTGGGAAAGGATCTGGTAAACCAGATCACGTGCATGAATGCACTTATTGAATTGAAAAATGATGCAATGTGCAGAAACTACACTTATTGAAGGGAAATCCTACTCTAACAATCACTGTAAGATTTTCAATAACAGTGTTTGAGAAACATACCATTCACAGGAATGGGAAGTTCCTCTCCATTCAGCTTCGAAAGCTGAAAAGCATTGTGTTCCTTGCTAGCTGAAATCATGTAAGGACCACTCCAGAGTGTATCAAACTTTGAGTGTCTTCCTGGCTTTGCACGATCAACATCCCACTTTAACACAATATCTCCTTCATTGAAGACTCTAAATTTGGATTTCTTGTCAAAAGTCTTCTTCATTTGTTTCTGATTCTTTTCCATATTCAAATGAGCTTTATCTCTTAGCTCTTGTAATTCCATTAACTCTGCATAACAAACCTGTAATGGTTCATTTTCAAGAAGCTCCATTTGATGTAGCAAATCCAATGCAGGTAACTCAACTGAAATAGGCATTCTTGCTTCTTTTCCATACACAAGTTTGTATGGTGAATTGCCAACTGATCTTTTAGGAGTCACTCTGTCAGCCCAAAGTGTTGAATTCAACATCAGATGCCAAGCTCTTTGATTATCCTTGAGTGTTCTTCTGATGATCCTTAACAGATTCTTATTAGTACTCTCAGCTAAGCCATTACCTTGTGGGTAATAATTAGATGAAGCACTCAAATAAATTCCATGTTTGACAGCCCAATCTGTTATCTTAGCACCAAGAAAAGCTAAAGCATTATCTGATATGATAGTTGCTGGAACACCAAATCTGCAAACTATTCCTTCATAAAAGGATAGTATTGAAGCTTCATTAGCATCCTTTAAGGCTATTGCTTCAGTCCATCATGTAAAGTAATCTGTAGCAGTTAAGATCCACTTGTTTCCTTGTGATGATGGTGGGTTTATCATGCCAATAAAGTCAAGAACCCACTACATAAAAGGATAATCAGCTGAAATAGGCTGCAAGGGAAGCGAAGCTAGATGTTCTTTTCCAACAAAGAAAGCACATTTTTTACACTTTCTAATCCATTCAAAACAGTCCTTGAATATGCTAGGCCAATAGTAACCAGCTTTCATAATTTTTAAGGTTGTGGTACATGCTGAGAAGTGACCTCCTACAGGTCCTTCATGGAATTCTGACAATATTTTCTGAATTTTATCATAGTCAACACACCGCAGCAAGATTCCATTTATATCTCTTTTGAACAACACATTATCAATGAAGATATAAGGTACAACTTGTAATCTGAAATACCTTCATTTATTCTTGTCCATACCTTCTAGATAGGTGCCATGCTGTAGATAATTAACCAAATCAGTCATCCATCTTGATTCCTGAAACTCGTGAGTGAGCTCAGGCTGTTGATTTTCTGGTTGAACCATGATTTCTGATTGCTGATACACAATTTCAGCATGTTGTTTTGAATCATCTGGTTCTGTAACTTGTTGTTTTTCCATATCAGCAATTAGATGTTCACATAAACCTTTCCCTCGAACCGTCTTAGCAACCCGAATATCAACATCATACTCCATGACCTTTGTTATCCAGTTTGCTCTTTTCTCATTCAATTCCTTATTTAGTAAGAATGCTTTCACACTTGGATGAGAAACAAGAACATGGATTTTATTGTTTGAAAGCATATACTTGAAATTATTTAGTCCTCTGACTACTGAAAGTACTTACTTTTCAAGGAATGTGTACCTTGTTTCATAATCATGCAAACTCTGTCCAAAGAAAGCAATAGGTTGCTCAATATTTTCATCATTGACCTAGGTTAATATGGCTGAGATTGTTTCAGCTCCTGCAAGTGCATACATTGTAAAATCTTTATCAAAATTTGGATTTGCAAGAGTAGGATCTTGAGAGATAGCTACTTTGATTGATTCAAATCCTTCTCTCCCTTCACTGGTCCAAGAGAAAGTTTTCTCTTTCTTTAGCATAGCTGTGAGTGGTTTAACCAATGCTGCAAAATCTGGAACAAATCTTCTAACAAAGTTGATTTTTCCAAGAAAACTCTGTAATGCCTTCTTATGATGGGGCAATGATAGCTGTGATATGGCTTTGATCCTGAAAGGATCAATTGCTAAACCTTGCTTAGAAACAATATGACCAAGTAGCTTGCCTTGATGTACTGAAAAGATAGACTTCAGTGGATTCAAAGATATTCCAAATTGCCTGCACAACTGAAAAGTCTACCTTAAATGCATTAGATGTTCTTCAAAATCTTTTGAAAATATAGTAACATCATCTAAATAAACAAGGATGCATTTATTTAATAAGCTGTGAAAAGCCATGTCCATTGCACGTTGAAACGTTGCACCTGCATTTGAAAGACCAAAAGGCATCCTTTTGTAAGCATAAGTACCCCACTTAGTGGTAAATGTTGTTTTGTATCTATCTTCTTCCTAGACTAAAATATGATTATATCCATTGTAACCATCTAGAAGAGATAGTCTATCTGAACTTGAGACTGTTCTCAAAATCTGATCCATATTTGGGAGTGGGTAATGATCTTTTAATGAAGCCTTATTAAGATCTCTGAAATCTACACATAGTCTGATTTCACCATTCTTCTTCCTAACAGGAACAAGATTGGCTACCCAACTTGAATGCTTAACTGGAAAGATAATACCTGATTCAATCAACTTAGATAATTCTTTCCTCATCAGAGGCTCTATTTTGGGATTTACAGGCCTCTGTTTCTGTCTAACAGGTTTAGAATTTGGCTGCAACTCAATTGTATGTTGTGCTAAACTGGGATCAAATCCTTTCAGATCTTGGTATTTCCAAGAAAAAACATCCTTAAACTCTTTGCAAAGATTAATAAATGACTATTTTTCAATTAAGGAACATACCTTTCCAAGAAATAGCTTTTTCCCTTCATCAACCGAGATCTCTTCGTAATTATCAGCATGAGTTGACATTTTAGTCTTGACCTTTCTTAACTGATCGTCAGTGCTGAAGATGTCTTCCAATGTGACCAGACCTCGAGGTAATTTATTTGTCTTCAACTGAACAATCTGGTCACCATATAAGTGTTGTAATTTATCCTGATTAACTACAGAAAACTCAGCTTCTTGCTGCAAAAACCTACAGATTTGATCATCACTTTCAAAAACTTTCCAATTTGAATCATTATCAGGTACTGAGGGCCTGACAATTAACTTTATATGAGGCTGGATTTTGCTATTTTCAATTTGTTCCAACACTTCAAAACTAGCCCCAACTACTGCAAGTCTGTCTGCATGCTTGTTTTCAGCTCTAGGAATAGACTGAATGTTAATAGCATCGAAATATTCCATTAAGTCTGAAACTCTATGTCTGTAAGACTTCATTAATGGATTCTTACAAACATTGAAATTTCTTACTTGATTAATAACCAACTCAGAGTCACCAAAAATATGTAGCATGTTGATACCTCTCTTTCTGGCCCAAAGTAAGCCATGAATTAATGCTTCATATTCAGCTACATTACAAGTACATGAAAATTGGAGACTCAAAGCTGAGAAATACCTTTCGTTCGTTGGGAAGTGAGCATCAGACCTGCTCCCTGTCCTTTCTTGTTCTTAGCTCCATCAAAATGAAGCTTCCAAATCCCTTCTATTGAATCTTCTGTTTTGGACAGTAAGGGAAGTGGTGTATTTTCTTCATGCATACAATACACACCAAACAGGTGTTCTTCAACTTCCTTAAAAGGATCATGAGCATGTTCTTCCACTGTCTTTTCATCCATAAACATGTTAGAAACACCATCTAATGCTGAAACATGAGCTACCTCATCAAAATCAGACTGATCTAGGGCTGAATAATTAGCCACTGCATTTGAAGAGTGAGGCTCAATATGAAATCTAGCCAATGGCTCTGAATTGATAGTAACTTTAGTACCATAACGAGTAGTGAAAAATAAGAAGGACCAATCTAAAGAGAGATAACCTCCTATTTTTGCTGTGAAGTCTCTAGATAAGCATAAGGCAAAGTATGGAGGTAAATCCACAATAGTAACATCTTGCAGAATAGAAACATTTGGGCAAGCATGTAACGTCACTTCTAAATTTTTGATTATACCAACTGTATTAGTTGTAGTTCCATCAAGCTGTAAGACACTCCTTTCTGTAGGCTCATACTGCAAACCCAATTTTTCTGCAATCACTTTTGGCATAACTGTGCTACTTGCACCACTGTCCACCATGCAATTATGAACTAGATGTTCTCCAATAATCAGTGATAAATAAAATGGTGGTGGTTTCTTGATGTCATGAGCATTCAGAACTTTCTGAACCATCCACTTAACTTCTTTAATGCGGTCTTGTTCAAACATTCCAAGGACCATGTCTGCCTTCTGAACTTCCTTTTCTTTTGTATTTGAAGAAATTTACAGCTTAGCTAGTTCATGAGAAAGTAAATCTTGTTGTCTAGGAATACTTAGAGCATCCCACATTGAGATATTAACATTATGCTTTTTCATTACATCAACAATGTTAAAAGAAGCAACTGTTTTAGAGACAGATTCAACTGTCTTAGAGTAGGCCTTAGCGAAAACTGATTCTGCTTCAGCTGCCTTAGATATATGAGGTATAAACAGTCTTCTTGGATCAGGTTGTAGCTATTTTTGATGGCCTTTATCAACTGGAACACTTGTTGTTTTTTTAGGAACAACAGGGTTGTTGGTTGACTTTGGAACTATAGATGTTGTCTTATCAGTGACAGTAGGCAGGATAGGCCTATTTTGTTGTTTTTGACTTTCAACAGCTTTCCCTTGAGCCCTAGTAGTGACTGTAATGAAATCCTCCTCATTAAAACTGACTAAATTCTGTTCAGGTGCTTTCTGAACATGAGTTCCTTGCTGCCCACCCTCCATTTGAGGCATGAACAATGTTTCAGATTGAGGTTGTGCAACAAGATTCAGATTCAGAAAAGCATTTGGGTAAGTTGCAGCTGAATGAGGTTGATACCACTCTTCTGTAGCCATATTAACTGGGACTAAAGCATTAGATGAACTAGGAGCCTTTGGGTCAAACTGCCTTTGCTGGTAAGGCTGCCTATAATTTTGATTCTGTTGATAGGGCTACCTGTTTTGTTGATTCTGTTGATTTTGTTGATAAGGAGCCTGATAGGGTCTGCTAGGTAATGCAATTCTATTCTCAATCGAAGTCAATTTATTTCCCATAGTTTTCAAAGCTTTAAATACATCATCTGATGGAGCTACAACAGTAGGTTCTATGATTGTAATAGGCTGAGGAATAGGTGCTAAATCTACCGAAAAGGGCATTGAAGGCCTTGGTGCCAATTTTCTAGCTTGAATAAGACTATTTTCAGCTCGGATAGTGATATCATAGGCATTCAAAAGTGTCTCTCCCCCCATTGACTGAATCATAGTTGAGATATCATTGTTTAATGCTCTAAGATAATAAAGGAAAGCATGATCAGCTTGAGGCTTGACACTTGCTGGAATTCTTTCCCAAGTTCTGGAAAAATGGATATTGAAACTGGACATAAACTCATTGGGAGCTCTTTTAATAGTAGACAACTGTTCAATGAGAGACAAATGATCTGAATTATCCTGGAACTGTTTCAGCAATTTTTCACCTAAGTTATCCCAAGTTCTTATGCTTCCAATTTCTAGGTTTTTATACCATTGCAAGGCCTGCCCTTTAAAAGATGCAGCTAAAAGTCTTAAAGCTATGTCTTCATGAGTGATGTTATGGACTGCACATAGGGCTGCAACATCTTTGATATGTTCAGCAGGTGTAACCTGATTTTCACCCGTGAATGATGGAAAACTTTTCATGGCAGCATTAGGAATGTCATGGTAAACTGGGATTACTAATGGACTGCCATTAGTAAAGGTCACAAAATTCCTTGGTGGTTGAATAGCCATTTGAAAAACTGGGATGTTAATAGAGAAATTGATACGTGGTGAAGGAATATTAGGAGGAGGGTTATCAAAACCAGGTCTATTATAAGGTAAAGTATTACCAACTCTTCTCCTTCTAGCAGAATTCAAGGGTAAAGAAACAAACTCAGAAGGAATTCCTCTTACCGATGATCTTGTAGTCACTTTAGGCATGGAACATGTTGCAATACTGGTCTGAAATCAGCTCTATGGAGTCACCAAAAGATCTTCAAATCTTTAAAATAAATTTCTGCAACTTGCTCCCGAAAGTGACTTTGTAACTGCTGTAAATCTGTTGTAGATCTGCTGTAGAATTTGTAACTTGCATGCAGATCTGATTCGTTGTCCCACCAGGTGTGCCAAAAACTGTTATCTCTCGAAAGTGCACCCTGTAGAGAGATGGCTGCAGGTTTTCTAAGCTTGCACAATTGATCTCTCTCTTTCGTAGATACAATGGAAACACCTCAGGTCTGTGGGTATACCTATTTTGAGGTGAGTCTCTGGTATCAAGGTCGGTTCCTTATTGGTGTATCCTAAACTGATTTCTGGGAGTTTGAGAGTAAAATATGACTGTAAAATAATTAAAACTAAGGTGATACACCAAATTTGTATGAGGGACTTTGACTGAGTATATGCACAATTGATATGTGAAGGATTTTGATGCACGAGCCAACAGTTTTCTACAGAATTTAAGGGAAAACACTTTGTTGTACTGAGGGAAAAATATCACAACAGTACTGATAAGTTAACATGCACATTAAAATTATGTAGAAAATACTGAATTTGCAGCAGGGTAAGATGATTGATCAGGGAATTTGCATTCACAAGACTAATAGAAACATACACAAGACTACAAGTAATTGGTAAGGCAGAAAATTTTTCACACTCAGAAGGAAAAACTGGCGAAAATTTCTTCAGTACGAGTCCTATATCTGAAAAGTCCTCCAGAAGTTTCTTGTGCTTTACAAAGGCACACAATATATAGCAAAAATAAAATTCACCCTCTTCCTAAAAATAGCCTAAGGCTTGTACTCACCCATGCATTCTATTTTTATCCTTTATTTAATAATAGATAAAGGAATAAAAATAGAGCATGCAATTACAAATAGGCATTATTAGCCTTGTTTACATTACAGTCAACTGAAGTTGACTGATCTATTTTTAAGAAAGAGAAGGATGAATAATTTGCTAAAAATAAGATTGCTTGCTAGGCAAGTCTCTCTCCATGAACATGCAACTCTGTCTTCTTCTCTATTATGTCCTGTTGTGAAGGCATGCAAAAATACAACTCTCTGTTTGTGAGAAAAATAATTACAACACTTGCAAAATTCGCAAAATAATCCATCCACTGTGGGGACCACTTCTGATTCGTACACTTGTCTTCAACTGAGTTTTGACCATTCTTGTGGACTTAGCAAAAATACATGCCATAATACTTTAGTCTCTGCCACCTTTGATAAATGCATGACCATGTATATATTGTCGACCTTTGCATGTTTGAAGAAATATAGTTTAAAATTTCACCTTTTCGGTGATCATTGATGGCATAATTTGGTCGGCCCATTTTCTTTTATAGGCACTATGGTTAGATTTTGAAATTTTTAAGTCCTTTGTGGACCTGCGGACCTTTTGTGGCTTTTTTTCCCCTTGGTGGGATTTCGGGCTTTGACGGGCAACTTTGGGCCCTTAAACTCTTTCCTCTTTTATGCCTTAAAGTAAACATTTACTCTGATCTCCCGCTCAGGGGAATTGCGGGCCTATGAGTTAATTTGAAATTTTAACCACATTTGCATAAGGTCTCAAAACTTTGATAAAACCCGTAGCTCCGCCAATACTATGTGGAATCAATTTTGAATTTTCTCTTGATATTAACTTTGTCCTTACGGAGGCTCGGGCTTGCGGGAAATTTTGAAACTTTTAACTTTTTTGCAAAAGGTTTCAAACTTTGATAAAACCCGCCAGCCTCCGCTTTTGTTGTGGTGATGACACATGTACACTGTGGCCTTTCGGGCTTGTGGAGGAAATTTTGGAACTTTACAAAATTTAAAAATTGACAAATTGGACTAAGTTCGACCACCATTATTCTGATGACTTTTGCCTCGATTTTGGTGATCCATTTGTGAGTGTCGATCTGTGTACTTGTTTATTTTTTATTGTTGATCACAAAAGCATGATTAGGGTTTCTGACTGTGCATTGAATGTGGTCAGTGGGGACTAACTGTGGTTATTTGTTTTGAGCTCTGAGCATGATTCTCGGCCTTTGATCTTTGTCCTTAATGAAGCTTGATTGTTGATCTCGAACCTTAGTTGATTTCAAACCTAACCCATACTTGGATTCGGGCGGTAAAGGAAAGCTTGGGTCTAATGATCATTTCATTTGGTTTTCTGGTTCATGGGCGAAGCCCTGGCAAAATTTTATTTGACGCCATTATTCTGTTCTCAACTCGACCTCGGCTACACATGTATTTTGTAGCTCTTCCTCTGTCTTTTTTCTTAGTAGATGGTTGTAAAGGTGGCCGCCATGGTTACATGTCTTAGAGCTTGGTTCTATTCCCCTTTTTGGTATTTGTTCTTTTGTTCTATCTTTGATTTTATGAGCAAGACCATGGCCTTCATTTCTATATGGGTTTTGATGGTACCCTAAACCTTGAAACGGATTCTAAACCTGTTCCATTACTCTTTGAGCACGTGATTTCTTTATCAATGGGCACTCGTAGTCACTCTAATCGAAACTGCCAAGGATTAAGGTGAGTGTATTCTTAGGCCCAATCTGCATCATGAATTATACATCTGTATTTTTCAAGTTCTAGGTATCTGTAGATATGTGACTTTGATAAATTCTTCAAATCTGTGTAGAAAATATCTGTTTTTTTTGAAGTATTGGTTTCATCATGCACTATAATCGCATCTCCTAGTTTTCTTCTATTTGTCACGCTCTTCCATTGATAAGAATGAGCTCGAAAAGGACTATGTGATTATTGTGTTGTTGCTATGAAGCTCTGATTTACTTTGTATGAGTTTGTTTTTGCTTTATGGCTCCATTGATTGACCAGAATCTGTGCTTTTGAGTTCCTGTAAACCCACTTTACCTCTGAAAGTGCTTCTTACTTTGATTTGAAAAGGTGGTTGCCATAGAAGTAGAAATTTGTCCAATATCAGGTCTCCATTCTTAATTACAACCTTGTTCCTCCCTTAACTCTAGATATGAACATTTCTTGATTTGGGTATTCATATTTCATACACTGTAGTGTCTTTGATTCAAATTTTGAGCTGAATTTACACTTTTTATTTGACATTTGTTTCTGTAAAGGCTTTGTATATACTTCGTTTCCCCTATTTGATCATGGTTAGGAGTTCTAAACTTGATGATCCCTATTAATGTTTGAATTTCTTTGGTCTGGATCTATACACACTCTAATAATGTAACTTGAATCTGATTTTAATGGAAAAGATAATCTCTGAAATACTGTAACATTTCTTTGACTTGGGTATGTGTGAGTTTGCAAGGTTGAATGATGTTGATAAAATCTATAAATGAAGTGGCTGCATGTACATCTCTTCCTTCAGTTCACTTTTTGAAATGCCTATTTGTAACCTATAGTTGCACTTATACTCTTTGATACCTACAGTAATTTTAAGTAATTTTTGATCTGTTTTGATGCCATTATCAGGCATAAGCCTTGATTCAGATACTTTGTTTTGTTACTTTTACTGCATTTCTTTGATTTCAGTTTGATATAGATATTGGAAAAGTTGTAAATATCCATTTTACATGGCGAAGCCTTGTCAAAATTTTCCCAGAATTCCTTTCCTTTGACTGAAATCTAGAAAATGTAACTTGTCTGCAAGCATCTTCTTTGTTCTGTACTGTAACCTCTTCCATTTGTAGACAATATCTGAGTTTCAGTTACATTGGTCCTCCTTTTTCAGCATGTATATGATTCTTTCTTCTTGGTTACAACCTGTATCTGCACACATTAAGAAAATAGTTAGAAAAATTAGGCTTTTTGGCCTCTCTTATGTCCATGTTTCTTATTCTCTTTTCTATTTCTTCTTTCTGAGTGAGCTATGTAGTTTGATCTACAAGTAATCTATATTTCCTGTTTCTTAGAGATCCATATGCACGAATTAGGCAGTGTAGGAATATGGATTAACCCTGAGCTCTTTATTGATGATTCCTTTCTTTTACTTTTCAGATACCATGCCTTGAGGATGAAAGGAGCTGGCAAGGAGATGCTCTACACAATGAAGAATATACAAAGGCAATGATGGGTTCACTCATACTCCTTTGCTTTCTATTTCATGCATGTGTACCTCTTTCTTTAGTAGATGTACATTACTTTTTAGTCACATCCCGTGGCTTGTGTGGGAAACATTTGACCTTCCTTGTGAATAAAACATTGAATTATGTAATTGAGTTGTGTATTCCCTTCTCCATTCTAGCTTCTCTGTATGGATTGTATAATGAACTAAACAACTCAGTAACATAATTGAATGTCTTAATCATGAAGGAAAGAACATTGATGAGAACTTGTAACATTCAGTAATGAACCCTAATTTTCTGATATCTGTATTTCTATTTGTTGCTTCAAAACTCAGCACTTCACCTACTCTGTAATGTGTCGTCTTCATCAAGACAACACAGCTATCCTTCGGGGCTTTGTGTTCTTTTGCTGAAGATGGCATGAAATTGCAAACTATGTGATCTGTTATGTTTTGTGACAACACACATAACTGCAGATTTCATTTAATCTCGTAACTAATTCAACAGTAATAAATGATATCAAAACTTTCTTAGCTTAGGTATAGTTCAACCATGAATTTCATCGTAATGACAAAGTTTCTAGTTGCCCATTTTTGCACAAGTGCAAAAAATTTCAACACATACCTCAATGATACATGTATTCGGCCAATACCAGTTGATCCAATGTTCCCATTCCTATTCTACAAAAACACAAATGTTCTTCGACACAATAACAAAATACTTGCTCTTGCTCCTAGCGAAAAAATGCTATAGCCTCTATCAAATAACAAGACATGTCAGTTGAACAATTGGAAGCCTACTCTAAAAGTATAGAATTTCCACAACATATAGAGCTCAAACTTAACATGCTAATATAAGTTTTCGCCAAGAACTATGACATACAAGACAGACTAGTTAATGGTTTTGATGGCATTTTCAAAGCATACACAACGACAAATGATTTCGATTACATATGGATAAAATTCAATGACCCATGTATTGGAAAACAACAAAGATCTAAACACCAGCAGTTGTCAATAGCCAAAACAGAACTTGATTGGGTTCCTATTCTTCGTGTAGCTAGACCCTTGTGTAGAACATCTTACAAGAGACCAACTATAATACGAAAATAATAACCTGCGTAGCTTTGTTGTGCACACACAATACACAGAGCACAAGGCATCACCCTCGAATGTCTTGCCTTCATCCCTCTTGGTGTATCATCACATGGCTTCACATATACAACTATGTCATGAGTCAAAACCATTTCCAATCTTTACTTGCTATCCTTGCTTACAAAAAAAATTCAACATCAAACAAAAAATTAGTACAAAAATGGCATGCCTCCGAAATGAAGCTAAATGGAACATTCAACAAGGCTTGTCCATAGCTGATATTTCTTCCCATATTATAGTTGCTTCCCTTAATACCTGAAGTCTCCATGCTCACAGAGAAGCCATTCTCCACGACCATGAATTAATGCAATCTCACATTCTCTATTTCCAAGAAACTCACATGCCTAGCCCATTGTAGTTGACTATCTGGGTAAGTGCAGGAAGTTGATGGACAAATATATGGTCATCCGTGGACATCATATTGCAAATAACAACATAATATCAACTTGTAGGGATTATTAGAAATACATACACTCAAAATTATAAAAAAATATATTAATATGAATCGTAGCATCCGGAATCTAGTTTCTAAAATACTAATTTTTTAAAAAAATGGACAAGATTAGCTATATTAAACACTCAAAATTCAATGACTTGGTATTTTAAAAAAAAAAAACGCTGATAAGATTATAGTCCGTTTGCCCACAATTTGGATGACCAAAAATTGATATATATATTTTTCCTTTGGTGAAAAGTTATATGCCACTATCTATCTTGGGATGGATTTTATTTTGTATTTTTTTGAGTAATATTTTATTTTTTATGATTTTTTCCGTGAAAGTGGTATGAAAACATAAAGAAAACAGAGCACTTTCCGTTTGCCCGCCATAACTTCATCAAAAAATATTGAAATGAAATAATTTTTTTTCTGAACATGTATATAATTTCACCACGGTTGGGATGGTATAAGTTTTATCACATTCTGATAAGTGAAACAAATTTTGCAGTCTTAAACGTATACATAAAAATTCACAGGAAAAAGTGTCTTAAAGACCTACTATTAGTAAAAAATTATAAAATGATATTTATCCTCTTCTATTCACTTTAAAATCAGTATTTATATAAAGATAATAGTCTCCCCTATGCAATGGTACCATTTTTATGACGTAGTTTTTACTTTTCGGCATGGCTCAAGTCCGCGGAAGACTAAATTTGATGTTTTGTTGTTTTTAATGTAAAATTCAGGATTTGATGTCCACTTAATTGTCCCCCAACTTGGTGCACTTACCCATCTTGACGGATACCAATGCTTTTCTATGCACCATGTGCATGGTCTTGCAATTTTCATTGCAAACAATACATCTTTCCTGCAAAAAAATCACTTTCAAAGAACAAACGTAGAGTCCCTAGTTGCAAACATATTACTGCAAGAGAAATGCAAAATGATTGTAAATGTCTACGTTGCGCCAAATACAAATCTTGAAAACATCTTCTAATCCATTGATCTGACAATCCCCAGCTACATTTTTGGATATTTTAACGTTGACATGCACAAGCAAAATAGAAAACAAATGTTGCTTTCAACATTTATGCAAAAAAACAATTTCACTTTCCACATGCAACAGCGAAGTGTCTTCACCAAAAACATCATCAACCATATATGGTCAAATGCTACACAAGAAAGTTGTAATACATTTTAAAGATTTGCATATTGGACTGATCATCCAGCATTTTTTTCCCTTCTCAAAAACACCTACAACAACGCTGCGCAATTGTAAGTGCACATACCTCATTATATTGATTCACCAGAACTAACACCTAATTTGTTGAATCTTTTATTTCCTTTTCATTTCACACTCTATAACAAGCATGTGCATATTTCAATGCTTTAGAGATAGTTGCAGCAAGAAAAACATGGAACAACCACCCAAGAACAAAGGCATTGGCAGCAGTGACCATTTCCAAGAACCCTCTAAACGGTAATCTCTTTCTAACATTTCTACAATTTATTGTCGTCATTCATTTAATATTCTGCTCAACCTTTCAATGAAAGCATCCTAATATCCTTCAAATTGCAGCCCAAAACAAGGAACACAACAACCATCATCGATACTTGACATTTGTGCAGGAAAACTTGCAATAGTCTTTGAGGGTGATATCCTGGTCATCTACAAACTAGCACACGCAAACAACATTTCCCCTTCAAAAGCTGATATCCTACATGTTGATTTAGTTGACAAGAAAGGTCAAATGACCATTACTTTGAGCATGCGTAACACCTTTGTCAACAAATTTGCATCTACTGTAGTTGTTGGCCGCGGTTTACGTGTTATTGGTTTCCCTGTCAAAGAAAAAACAAAGTATGAACGAGGGGATGCAAGTTGCTCTCTATCCGCAATTGCAACAACCACTATGGAAAACATACCGACAGTTTGCAAATTTCAAAAATTGACACGAGACATGACTATACAAGAGCTTTTTGAATCAAAAGCAACATTCTCTATCAAGTCATTTGCAAAAATTGTAACATGAATCCATCACACCAATGAACTATTCACCCTCTATGTTAAAGACTCCGACACTGAAAATGCAAAAGCAACATTATCAACACTTTCCCTTATTTCATTTAGATATACATTGCAGCATATTATTGCCTTTAGTTTTAACCAAACATGTTGCTTTCACCTTTCAGGTACATTTGGGAAACTTCCATGTTTCACTATGTCACACAATAAGAGACAATATTGCAACGGGGAACATGCCACTATTACTTTTCAAAAAAATTATTAGACAAGGAACAAAGGGTTCACATGTTGTGCATGTAGGCCATTCATCCTTCATTGACCCTTTAAATGATGAACCTACAAAAACATTTTTACAATCTCTCATAAACACAAACATAGAGGCAAGTGTCTCGCAATTTTGCATTTTTAAGCTATCTCACTTCAACATTTTCTCACCCATAAAATGTGGCTATTAAGAATATATCCCTCTAACAACTTCATCTCCCTTGTGCAGATCACTGGCGTACTTCGCACAAAGAACAACTACCTTTCTCCTTTCCAAGCCTTTTGTGTAGACTGTGACCATCTCACGGAACTGGATCTAGCTGAATTGAAACAAATTTCCCTTTGCCCAACTTGCAATACATCAAAACCATATGAGTACAAGCACTTGCTCCACTGTAATTTGCAAACAAGAGATGAATCCCTTCACTACACACTACGAGAGCCATTACTGGGAAAAGTCTTCCCTTGGCTTTCTCAAACAGAATATGAAGAATATCAAGAGGACATCTCGAAGCCTGAATTTCTTCTCTGTTAATTCCAAATCAAGGGTACATTCACTTTGATGGTTGACAACTCAATTTCCACAATCAAAGAAACCTAGCTTTCTCCCTTCTCTGGTGAGCATCTCCATTTTCCAGTTCTATTCATTACATTTGAGTTTAACTCTTTGTTTTATGTCTAACATTTCGTGATGCTCTTTCAGATTCCTGGAACGATTTTGCACCCCATGCACATAGACGAAGAAATTTCATTACTGGCTCCCCGTATGACCAGGAATAGTCCATCATTATACTCCTATGTTTTTGACAAGATTACAAAAAAATCAAAACACAACTGCAAAGGATATCAGCCACAACTAAAAGAAACAATTCTCTCTTACACAGTATTCGCTATGGCTACATACATCACTGCTTCACAACATTCCAGCTGCTACAAAGTTTTTTCCTTGCTTTCCTTCCAGCACTTTTGTAATTATGTTATTCTCAGACTACTTCTAATACAATGAAATCATAATCTGAAAAAAATACTCATGATTATTATTCTCTACTTTTCTCTACCTTAATTGCAATAGTCTTTTCCACTACATGTATTTAGCATTACAATATGACACACTACAATAATGCCATGTATGCTTTTTAATAATGCAATAATGTCAATCACAAGTTCTCTAGGCACAAGAATGTAATGCTTTCCAGTAACTCTTCCTATTTAGTTTTTTTCCTTTATATCTGTTATGCAATATTATATTTTGGTTTTTGAAAGAAAAAGGGTTTTATCCTTTCCACGTATTTAGTCTAGGCACATATCTAATGACATAAGAAGCGAAAAATTGCAAGATGGATGTTAGCAAATTTAGCTTCCCACCAACTATGCTACATACCAAATGACATTGATAATCCAATATTTTCATCTGATTTTATACTCCCTTCATTGTGTTATTCTTATGCATGCATTCCCCTATGTTGTCCTTGTAAAGTCTTCCACATTCTGCAAGCCTGGTTCAGAAAACCTCTTTCTTGTAGTGTTCGATTCTATAATTTTGTCTGATGTGAGTAATTTTTATTTTCACTCACTGCAGTTTAATGTTTAGCTGATAATATTGGGAATTCTCTCAATTCGACTGGTAATTTTCTAAATGTTGATGGAAAACTTGTTTTGTTTCTAAGATATTGGACATCCATTAAACAATAATTGAAATTTGTTTGTAATTGAAAATGAATTCGTAGATATATATGCAAAATGTTGAAGCATATAGAAGGTACGTGAACTGTTTGACAAAATGCATCACATAAATTTGTCCATGGAGTTTACCATTCAATCAGGTTCTTAACACTTTTTGAGTTATTATAGTCTTTCTCAAAAGGCTTCAACAATAACAATCCTATTACTTCCTATAAACCAGTGCCGCAAGAGATCTTGTCCTCCATTTGCAGATTACCAATCAATAAAGCATGAATTGTTGTCAAAGATTTTGTCTTGGATGGCATTGGATAAGTTTATACGTGTCAATAATTTAAATTGTATATACTAATGCACTTTGTGATCTACCATTCAAGCATCACCCGCCATGATTTTGCACTCCTTCAGAAGATGCGTTTCTTTGGATTTAGCATCAACATGGTAAATAACACCCATTGTAGTAAATCTAGTGCCACTTCTAACATTTAAAACAATCCAGTCCATCTTGCAAAGATCTAATGGCTCAAGTGCATCTTGTGTCATTGTTGTTGTCCAACAACTATTAATAATACCGTCATATATGACGGAGGAGGAATTTGTAGTACCAATATGCTTCTTGTTTGTGTTGAATAAAGAATGGATTTGACTTTGGTTTTGTTGTTTTCTTCCCTGCCATTGAGATCAACTGTTAATTACGCCAATCAAACTATAAAAACAATGTTACTTTGTAAGCAAAAAAAATGAAATTGGGCTAAATTTACTTTGTTACTGTGTTACCGTGTAACTTTAGCAAGAAAAACAATGTTACTTTGTTGCACCCGTCATACCATGTATCCATAACTTCTTGCTATTGTTTTTGCAAATGTTAAGTGTGTTATTTATTCAAATTTATTTAACCCTACTTGTAGGGAAACTTCAAAAGATTAACACAAATTCTAGAGATTGGATTTAAAAATTGAATTGTCCACTACATTTTGCTTTATAATTGTTTTGACTCAGCGTTTCTGCAACTATAGTCTGACAAATTTTGGTGCATCCGGTTAAACTAATAATTTTATGATAGTTCCAATCTATGTAAATTGACTAACTGTTACTTCAATATATTGGATTCTAGTAGATTTTTTGTGGTGATTACAAATCTATGCACTTTTCAAACAACCAAATAGCTAATGCATGTGTCCTCTGCTTCAATTGATTAGTTCTTCGACAAAATTCAAATACGGTTCTCTTTCGATTTACAATTACTTTCAAATAGCTAACAAACTTCTATACCTCTATTTCAATCAACTACAAACAGGTGCCCAACATGCCCTGCACTCATCCACTTTCTAACTACATGTTTCGCTTATCGTTTTAGGACAACGACGACCATTGCAACATCGAATCGCAAGCAACAAATATACAAATAAAACAACTTCTCTTAGCTTCTACTTTCATAGCTTCATACCAAAGTGCGCTTCCACACGACAATAAATGAACACCATGCCTATTCCACCGCATCTAGCAAAACAAAACAACAAAAACATTACCTTCGGCATGATTTTCCATATTATGGCCTTATTTCTCAAGTATTGTCTCTCATAAATTATACACGTTAATAGGACTTCATTCATAAAAATAAGATATCACTTTAGTAGGGACCTCTTTGAACGTAGCATTAAAATATGGCTTTTGCACACTTGTATCCAAAGTCACTATGAAAAAAGGTGCTTCCTTATATGCCATGATTGTATAGGGGTTTCCAACAATTACTTGTGGAGGAGCTCTCTCATCTAAAATTAGAGAGGCATGACAAAAGGTGCTTTCTTATATGTCAAAATTGTGTAGGGACATCTCTTATACTAGATTGTAGGAGACACTTAGACATGAATTCCATTATGATTGTAATAGATACTTGGCCATAAAATTAAAATACAAACAAAATTTTGATTTGAGAATTATCCTCAACATGTGCTCGTTAACCACCTCAATCTTTACCTTCCCCTTGTCTAACCCTAAATTTATTATTATTAACATTTTAATATAGCATCCATATAACCTTTTCTCGGGAAAAGGAAATTTGATTAATGAAAGAACGTTTTCATTGTTACATACCAGTCAAATCTACAACGAAGAGGTGGGCATTGGAGATTTCTTTCCAGTCGACTCTGATGTTAGCGAATGAAAACGCGAGACTATTTTACGAAGTTGGGGAACCCATGGTGTCCCAAATTCTTCTAGAAAGAGGAAGGAAGGTGCCGAATAAAAGACTTCCAGATACACCTAAAAAAATTCATAGCCAACCACAGAGAACGCTTTTGATGCTATGTTTGGAAATATGGAGAGAGGTGAATTTATAAACCCCACTAGAGTTTTCGAGAGAAATGCACGCCAACACTAGGAATTTTTTGGAAAATTAGAGGGATAGAATTTTCATGAAAACTTTAGAGATGGGATATGCCCTTCGTTGATGAAATGACCAAGTGAATTGAAATGAAATTTTTCCAGATACACCTAAAAAATTCATAGCCAACCACATCCCAAAAGGTTTTATTGAAATCACATGGAAACCATCATTCCCTAGGGGCTTAATACCATTTGACATTAGAAAAAGTGTCTTAAAAATATCCTCAACCATTAACATTTTATCGCAAGAAATCATTTGTGATTGAGAGAGTTTAGATGGGACTATGAATAAACATTGATCAAGAGTCACTTGTCACTCCAGAGAAATTCCCTAAGGTTTGAACACTTGTTGATCATGGCGCAAAAAAAACTTGCATCATCTTTGGAACTTCAAACACACAACAAGAGCCTTCGTGAATATCTTTAATTTGTTGGTGGGCATGTTCGGCTTTGAGGAAATGAAAGAATTCCTTACAAACCCGATCACCTACTTTGAGAAAATGTAATATAACTTTGATTTGAACGCCTCTAGAATTATAAACATCTACAATTTGGATGCACTATCAAATATTTATCAGGGATACCTCTACAAAGGTTCATCAAAAGGATATTTCTCCATAGTAGTCAATGATTGGCTTATCTCGAAGGCAGTGGCAAAGTAAGATTTACAATGACTATAAGCCAACTGACAATAAAAGGTGCACAAAAACCACATCAACAACAAAATGACATCTATTCACCGTGTAATCCATCATATGTTGCTAATTGGGTGTGCCACACGCCCCTAAAATCGTTTAATATTGTGAAGGATGGGCCGATGATGTAATAGAGGGGAATTGATATAAAACTTAGTAAAGTGAACATGGTTTCTAGAAGTTCTATTCAAGCTTAAAGAAGATGGGGTAGAGGTTGAAAATATTTGATGAGACTTCCACCACTAATTGAATTTCACTCACGAAGGAGGAAAAATGTTGTGCTAACAACATGGCATGATCAAATTGCTTAAAGACACTATCTCATTCTTAACATAAATTAGACCAAGTTTTCCAAACAACATAGTCATGATCAAGAGAAACATTGGTTTCATAAAACCCATATATATGTGCATATACATCTAGTTCGCCCCTTTTGCCAACAATCCAACACATGGAAAGAAGACTAGCTTATCAATATGCAACTCTATGATCATAAGGTCTTCAAAGATCACTCAATGGGCATTGCCAAGCTCATCTGGACTCTAGCACCAGCACACCATCCTTTCAATCATATCATTAGATGCATCAACATTAATTACTCCAAAAAATTATTACTAAAGTTAAATAACACTCGTAGGATGTGATAGGTCACATGCATGATTAACATAATAAGGCCTGCATTCAAGGGAAATAAATGTTATAATTCTTCCACAATCAAACTCATGATGACTAGAACTAAACCATCTCACTAGATAACTTAAGTGATCATGAATAACAAAGAGTCAACCACCTTAACTTCCTTAACTTTTTGTAAAGGTAGAATGTTCATCACTAGTTATCACCTACTAAAATCTCACAATATATTTGCAAATAGAGCAGCGATTCACTGAAAATGAACATCCAAAGATATTTTCTTGATATATATCACAAGAAATATATCAAATTTTAACTTATGTCGTGAGCAGTAAATTAAAATTTACAGTTAAATGAAAACATAAAATTAGCAACGAGTAGATAAATTGTGCTTTTTAGAATTATACACTGCCCAACATTCTATTTATCACCTTGATTTTTTCGAAATAGAAACGTGAAACATATTGACTTTGTCGAGTCCAACACTCAAATTAATATATGTTCACCTGGTGTTTTTCAATTAGGTATTTTGCATTGAGAAATATTTTATTTTTCACCACATTTTTTCGGAATAAGAACATCAAATATATTGACATGGACACGAGTCCACATGAATCCCTTCGAAACACACGCTTAATTTAATATTTGTGTTCACGAGGTGCTTTGCCATTATTTCTTTCACCAAACTTTATTGGTCTCAATAAATTTATTAACACTATCATTTATATTGGATTTTAACATTGGACACATTTCATCGCACATATTGAAGAAATAATGTAAACTGTCTTTGAACTCTACTAATCCACGCCGATAAACAGTAAAATTAAAAACTTCTCAATTCATAATTATACTGCTGAGTACATTCAAACATCACAAAAACAACAAGAACGACATAGTTTTTTCCCTTACAATATCAGACATCCTTATTCACTACCAGAGAGCATATGCGAAAATGCCTGTGTACTAATATTTTATCTTCATCTTTTTCTCAGGAGCTGCCACTGCCACTGCCACTGCCACTGCCAATGTCGATGCTTTTGACGTCGCCGCCATTATTAGCGTCAGGTTGGGCTTTGGGCACATTAACAGACAACACTCCGTTCTCCAGCTTTGCCGAAATGCCGTCCACATTCACATTTTGCGGCAGCCGGAATTGCCTCATGAACCGTCCGCTCGACCGCTCCACGCGGTGCCACTGATCGTTCTTTTCCTCCTTCTCTTTCTGCCTTTCGCCGCTTATTCGCAACGTATTTTTATCCACCAAATCGATCTTCAACTCTTCTTTCTTCAAACCTGTACACATTCCAATTATGATTCTGAGCAAACAAATAACAAATTTGAACACAGATAACGAAGGTCACACAAAGAATAAGCAGATCATTAATTTACCAGGCAAATCGGCGGTGAAAACATGAGCTTGAGGAGTTTCCTTCCAGTCGACACGCGTGTTAGCCACCGCCATGGCATCCCTAGAAAACGAGTTCGGTCCGTTCACGTCCAGTAAATCCCACGCCCGGGAAATGGGAACGAAGGGATCGAACAAGCTGCGGTCCCATGGATCCCATGCGCCCGTGCCCCTGCCGAAAAAGGGAGTTAAAGCCATCTCGTATTACGATATGTTTCGCAGATACAAAGTAATATATGGCGATTACAGAGAACGTTAATGATGATGGTTAGAAAGGGGGAGAGTGGGTGAATTTATAAGCCCCATTAGAGTGTTCGAGAGAAATGTAGGCGAGTAGTGGAAATGTTCTGGAAAATTACAGAGACGGAATGTTCTTGAAAATTCGAGAGAGATGGGATAAGCACCTGCGATCGTCACGATGGCCCCAGAATAGTGGGACCCTAAAGATATTACTTTATAACGTGCCCACAATTTTCTTTAAAACCACTCCTGCCTTTATTTACAAATTGTGTTTTATGGGAAAGTGGATTTATCAAAATGCCACTAGTCTACAAATAATTATGAACTAAATGTCATCCCACCTAAACCACTCAAGTGTTTCTTAATTGTTAAACCAATTTCAATATAATAATTAATTTTTTTTTTTTAATGAAAAAGGATCTTATATTATATTAAATGTAACATGATATAAGATATCTTTTCAATAAAAAGTGAACGGTATGAAAGCACGCCTCAAAAAAACCAAAAATTAGGTTGACCCTAAGAAAACAACAAAACACTACGTAATGCTTAGGTGAGCATTAAAAAAGGAAAGAGCAAAGATCAAGCTGTCGCAAGAAACATTCCAGCCAAAGGGCAATCATGATCATCGGGTCATCTGCCACCAAGGGGATCATTGCCCATATCAGGAATATCCCAGCCCGAACTAGAAGGGGCCTCCTCTTCAACTTCAGTGGCCACCCGTGTGGGAGAGATGGCAAGCGAAACTCGTGGGAACTTATCAGAAGGTGGCGGGGGCTGAGGTGGCAAATTCCACCTGTCCTGCGTGAGTGGCCCAACAGCCACCAGTGAACCCTAGCCAAACTGACGAGATGGGTGAGAGCCCCAGCACTGACGACAAGCAGGTGGAGAGTCACTCCTCCAGGCCAGGTTGCACAGGGAGCGGTGCACACGATTGAAAGAGCACCGAGAGCGACTTTGACGCCCTCAGCGAGGACGACTGCCATGGGGCGGAGATCGTCTAGGAGGCGATGGTGGTTCACAAGCAACATTGTTAAGGACTTTCCCCAATGATGCACAAGAGTTTGCAAGTGCTCCACTTCCAAGACCAATTTGTTGGCCTACACTTGGATTTGCATAAGTATATTAGAGAGAACCATCAATTTGTTATAAACCAAAAAAACAAATGATTGAAAATTGAGTTTTTTATTAATTCGCCGGAGGCGTTTACTTTGAAGAAGGCATTGCTAAAAAGTGTCAAATTCTGGTGGCTTAACTTTACAGGTTGCCAGATTTTACATATTTTTCTACAATCATAGATATTTACTATTCTAGATATTCATCTTTGACTCCACATCCTTTAAATGATATTTACACTTGGCAATAACCATTCTTTGGTGCCCTTGCTTTTAGGAGTGGCCGGCCTGAGACCATAATGAGTGAAATCTATTTCCTTACTTCCCTGACCTATGTCGTGAAGGAGAGCCCGGTAATGGAAACATGGACTTGTTGAGTGTGGCGAAGCATTATTTTTCCCTCAGTTTGAGTGCTCAAAACTTGTACGCATCATTGCAAAAGTACTTGAAGAAAGCAAGGCATGATCAGGTTATTATTGAGAGAGGCGTTGCTCATGTAGAAGAATCCCAAACTCCTCTGTCAGAGGAAGAGTGTAGGGCAACAATAGATGAATTGTGGCCTAACAGATTTAAGCAAGCCATTATGGAAACACTCTAGCAGAAGATATGACTTAAATTGACAAAAAACATTGCATTGATTTTGTGAAGGACCGAGAGAAATCTGATTCTCAAGCTTGACTACAAAAGACACAACTGCCAACTCTGTGTCGTTCAGTTTGTTGTAGAGAGTCTCAAACTCTTTGAAAATATCACCAATCAGGTCAATCCTTTTCTTGTCAATAAGAATGTAGAGAAAATTTAATACATAAGGCTGAAACTTGGCATCATTTGTAATGTCTTCGAGAATACCCTTTTTCTTCTCGTCTGGTATGATTGGATTAACAAGGAAATTAAAAAAAACCTTATTGGTTATGTATTGAGAGAGCTTATCGATGTCTCTACTGATAGCATCTAGGGACTTCACAGACTGGGCCAGTTCTGCTAGGACTATGGCATATGACCCCCGCAGCGATGTCTTGCATAACAATACGAATTCTATTTTTGCGAGCCACTTGAGAAACTTTGTAAGGGAAGGCACCTGTGTGTCTTGAAAAGCCTTATCCCAAAAAGACCAGATTTTAAGGATATGTGGTAGTTTGATCCGTTAGCCCCTTTCAAAAGGGCTCTCACAGATGGCGCACACTAGACATTCAGGGCCACGGGAGACTGTTTCAATGATTCCATCTAACAAAAAACATAACCAAATCTTTGGAGATCATGTATCCACCGAGAAATTTTTGTCAGATCGTGTGAAGAAGCAATGTTAATTAAGAGCCAAAGAATTTTCTCTAGAATTCAATTACTTTATGAAGAATCCGATGCAATTCTAAATGAGTTACAATTTACGCCGGAGAGGATAACAATGTTTAGTTTATTAGAGTTGTAATTTTTATATTTTAAGTTTGTGTGATGGGGAGAGGACAATATAGTAACTTCCAATAAAAAAAAATTGCCTACTATGCCTTGATGGATGTCCGTACGTTGCTATAAACCTCATATTTTGCTATGGGCCACACGTATGTTGGTATAGGTGAGTTGATCGGGGTGAATATACAGTTGTTTTATTTGATGAAACAATCACGATGTCTCTTGACAATGACCATGTCTTCTGTATGATACAATTATGATATTCATTTAAAAGATAACATGTTGTATCATTTGGTTGAACACTTTGGCATTTATTTACAAAATTTTATATTTTGGCATTTAAATGTTCCCAAAGCGTAGACAACAATCCCATTTTGTCAGTGTCCTTCAATCACTTCATTACATGAGATGACATTATTCTCTAGGGAATTTTATGTTTGGTGGGTAGATGAGATTAAGAAACCTACCAATGATACCCAACATGTTGTAGTAGAAGAGCATCTCCATGCTTCTTATAAACGAGGCTTTCATCTTTGTGTTCTTATCCATCCGATTCTACTCCGGTTGTACATATTCGTCAGCTTTTGCAACCGCTTGCACCACTCAGGCACAGAGAGTGGTTTCCTATTTACATTTGCCAGCATACTCCTCGCCTTGTTTCACCATATGCAACAAACAGGGCTCCAACCCAATTAGTTTAAATTTGCCAAAGTACTCCCAACCTGTGCCAAAATATAGAGGAATTTTGTTAGATATAGTTGCAAATGTTTTGATAGACATGTATGCATAATGTGGAACCTTACATAAAGACATGTGAACTGTTTAGCAAAATGTAACTTATGTTCTTCGCTCAAACATCTATCATAGATCATAGAATATATTTTACATCCAAACCATATTATACACATAAAATTCAAGCCCTCTCCGGCGTAACTTGCAACTCATTTGCAATTGCTAGTAAATATAAAAATGATATTGTTGATCTAGTTAGAAAATAAAAATTAAAAAATTTCAAAATGAAGTTTAGAACAACAAATTTAACCATCTAAATCTAACAAGAGATATGTAACTATTATTTTTATGTACCATTACTTTAAAAAATGTTTTCAAATAAAAAATATAAATATAACACTTCTTAAGACAATAGGGTAACAAAAAAAATCAAGGAAACACATTTGGATAACAAAGTGGACTATCACGTTTATCCTTCCATGCATTTCCACTAGACACATGATGGGTGTTCGGTATAAGTTCCCACTCATCATTGTTTGGTTTTTCTTCTACTTTTTCATTTTGTGTGGTATGTGAAATTGAAAGCATAAAAGGGAATTTTTCGGCCATAGCATTAGCTAAGAACAAAACCCACAACCTCTATTAAAACCTCCTTTACCCCCTCCATCACCATTGGGACAAGATTTCCTACAAGAACTATGTTAGAAGCTTCTCCGACTACATGAGTGACGCCATAGTCTTAGATTAGAGATTGGTGGTGAGAAGAACCAGTTGGCGCCAGGATGATAATGTGAGAGGTTCTCATTCGATGGTCAAAAATACCCTGGAAGTGCTGCACTTCAATGCACTTCAAACCCAACATTTTCAACTTGCACATGAATTTGGATCGTACCATTTAAAATAAAACCCATTTTTTTATCCATAGAAAGATTTTATCCATGGTAAGAAGATTAAACATAACATGATTTTTACCTTTCCATACGTGAAATATATGCTAATTTTTATTTTATTTTCCAAGTAGCATGGTTAACCTCCCTAGAATCACCATTCTCCAAGAAATGTTTTGGGATGAACCATTGAAAGCTGGCACAAACCCATATCCAAGCAAAGTGAGGATGGGAAAACCAAATAAGGTGCTTAAGAGTATCAATTTCGTGACAAGGTAGGAAAATAAGATTTCAAACCCGCATATGAATCAACCTTACCCCACATGTAACCCTGATATAGATACAAGAAAGAAAGTCGGTTATTTTAGGCTCAATAATGGATTTCCAAACATTGAAAAATATTCAATCTGGGTTGCTTCAATAGACTTAAGCTTCCAACAACGACTGAAGGTTTCAACATGAATTTTGTTGGTAGAGAGAAGTTGTTAACCAAACTGACGTTTGTACCATAAAAGTGAGTTTCCACCAACCAATTCCAATATTTCCACTATGGATCCCTAGAAATAATCCCAATATTGTGAATTTGTTTCTCATGTATGGATCTTTAAATCTCGACAATTGATTCAAATCCCCCTTATTAAAATTTATCTCAAATATCTTTCTAAGCTATCTAATTGTGAGAGTATTACGAAAAAATAATATTTTTGAACTTGATATTCTTTCTACACAATTGAAGGATATGTCAGTCCTAAACCCATCCCTGATCGAGTTAAGGTGAGGTTTGAATGCTTACCATGATTTCAAAAAACATATTAGAAATAATGGTGTAGCCAACTTTCAAGTGAATATAAGTGATCCAAATAAAGTGAAACATAATCCTCATCCAAGCCTTTCTCCAAAACAAGAACCCTATATAATATAACATCTCATGAAAACTTTATAGGCTTCATTTGTTTCCAAGGTTCGAATAGTCCAATTAACACAAAGCACAAGCCCTTGAATTTTAATGTCTAGGATGTAAATCCCTCAATTTGTTAGGTTTGCAACATTCACAGGGGATACACTATGTAAACCTATGTCCTATCACGTTTGTTCATAGGATAATAAATAATACCCTTATTCTCATTTTTACATTTCAATATTTTATTACTAATACACTTCCCCAATACATTTATTCAATTATAAAATACCCCTTATTTTACCATATACCCAAAATTCTTATTTTCCATCTGACAGTTTCCATACCACCTTTTTAGGAAAAGGGTAAATGTGAGGGTTTTGAAAGGGCCCACATCCTTTTACAAAAGGCCTATTAGGCTAGATAAAACATTAAAGCATACAGAAAACAAGTCCGAAGACCAAAACAAGTTTGAAGACCATCAAAAAGACAAAAACTAAGGATCCCAAAAAGGGTTACATATTAAGTATATTTTTCAGAGCATCAAATGCATCTTTGGTTGCAGCATTGAAATTCTATTCAGCCATAGCGCCATCTAGTTTGATGAGCTCCATACAGTCAACCTTAAGGAACTCCCAAGTTTTGTCATTATGTTCCTTCCAATCCTTAACAACAGAAAAGGCTTTGTTGTGCTTCTTTACAAAATTGAGAGTAATATCACTAGTGTCAGCATCTTGTGTAGTTAATGGATCAACATCTAGATGAACCTTTCAATATTCAGTCATATTATTATTCATACCCAAGATGATAGGAGAACCCGAAAGAGGGGGAGAATCTGGATACACACTGGAGAGACCTAAGTAAACCTCTAGAATGTCCTGATCATCCAAGTGAAGCGGAGACATCACACCAAATCCTGAGGCAGAGACCGGAGAGAGGATGGGAAAAGAAAATGTGTAGTCAGGAGCCACTGGATGACAAGTGGTCTGGTCGGTAGAAATAAAGGAGGAATGGGGTAGAACACCAAAAGGCGAGGAAATTTTAGCAAGGCGGGGAGAACGGGTCGACACTAAAGAAGCTGGGAGAGGAGAAGCATTATCGCGGTGGCCCATGATTAAAAAATTAGAGTCAGAGTTCGACGGAAGGTTAAGGTGGTAGCGGAGGTGATGTGGAAGTGTGGATGGAAAGAGGATCTTGGAAGCCATGACGAGGAGTGTGAGCCTTAGGAGGAAAGTGAGCCAAGTCAGCAAGGGAGGAAACAACTTTAAATAGTAGAAAGAGAAGACCTTTATGAAGGAGAGGTCCTTCATCAGCGTGAGATTGTTTAATAGGTAAATCCAAATATTGAAATATGAAATTAGCAAAATTCACATTTATACCATGACAGAAATGGTCCATAAAGAATATTTGGGGCCCATAGACCAATTTGTACCTCCTTTCTAATGTGAAATACCTTATGATATGTTCCGCCACTCTATCCCATGAGGGAGGCATATAAGAACATTCATAACCAGACTGGTACTTTTGCAGACGTTCTCCATGATATAAAAAAGTCACCCAATTGGGATTTTAGCAACCGCTTGAGGTAAATATCACCAACGGTAGGAAGACCAATGTCGGCGACAATGGATTTCGTCAAAATCTCAAATTTATTCTGACCCACCTTAACTTTCCCCTTCTTCCACGAGGCGAGGATAGTACTAGACACCCAAATAGAATGGCCAGAAAGTCTCTCCATGAAGGGAGTAACTCCCTTCTCCTGTAGTAAATTCAAAACATCTAGGTCCTTACGAATTTCATCACAATTCGAAGTCTCAACTCTGCATAGAGATCCCCCCATTTCGAAAAGAAAGATAATGACTGATGATTCAAAAAATATTTCACGGGGTTTTTACAAAGATTTTTCAGGTCCGACACTCACACATGCCTTTGGGTACCCCAAACAAAAATTATTGTAATTGAGGACATCTCTTGAAAGAGATATAATTAACAAATTTGGATCCCACGTGCAAGTATCATCATAACAATAAATGGTAATTAATGCGATATAATTATTTTTGCCGATGGTCAGAGGGAAGGCTAAGATTTGAGATTTGCTGACACAAGAGAGAAAAAAAGCAACAATGATAATAATTAGCAACATCTCCCAAAGAGTAATAAGCTTATGTGTGAGAATAATTAGCCAAAACTAAGAGTATATTCCCAAGAAAGTTTCCAATCCATATTTTTTGGTCATCCGATATCACCCCCAAGTTAGCCAAAAATTCATCCACTTTATTTCCTTCCCTATAGATATGTTGATAGGTAATATCTTGAAAAGGATCTTGCAGAATGTGGATGTCATCAATGATGTTGCTAATAGTCCAACTTGGAGGCTCATTAGAATTGGGGATACAGACTATGTTGAGAGAATCTCTTTCCGTAATGATTTTCACGGGTCTAATTCTGAGAGACAACTCCATCCCTTTGAGTATAGCCAGGGCTTTTGTTATATGATTAGTCTCTATACCAAGGATGACTACAACAACCAAGGATTGACCCAGATCATCTCTAAGAATAGCCTCGCCACTTGAGGCTCCCGGATTTCCTTTAGCCACACCATTAGGATTAACTTTAAGCCAACCAATAGGGAGGACCAAATGGTGCTAGCTCTAGCTATAACAGAGGAAGGTGAATCCAGAGGAATGTGAAGTTTCATATACCAAGGATCAAATAGATTAAGGGATCTTTTCTACTTATGCTTGTTCCAGATGAAGTGGTTTAAATTCTCTTGAAATCCAAAAATCACTCCTGAGAAAATCTGTCATAGATCTTGAGACTAATCCTTAAAGATTATTTTGTTTATTTTTTTTCCAGATATTCCACATCATGTGCAGCATGAGAAGTTTCCAGGATAGAGAGGACAATGGATGCCTAAAGGAGGATATATATTTAAGAATAACATCTGTAGAAGAGAAGGGGAACACCCAAGAAACCCCAATTCTATCCAAAAAGAAACTCCAAAAGGAGTGAGAGAAGGGGAAATGAAAAATAAGGTGGGAAAAAGATTCCAAAGCATTAAGGCATAGGACACACTGACTTGGGAGAGAAAATTCTCTAGGTTTAAGATTTTCTCCTGAGAGGAATGAGTCATGAGAGGCAAGCCAAGAAAAAAATCCAATTTTGGGAATAACCCGAGGGATACAAATTTGCTTCAAAGGTGGCCCACAAGAGGGATTATGGATAAATGAAAGGAACGATAAGAATATTGTTCCAAGCTGTGATCTCAGATGATAATAAAACACCACATTACATTTGTAAAACAGAAGAGATAAAATACCATAAATGAAAATCCATCATAATCCATAATGCTCAATACATTACAATACAATGAATTGAATTATTCAATAAGAAATATGTACATATAGGAGGAGGGAAGTGCAACTACTACCTAAATCAGTGGTGAAGAACTCCCACTATTTGATACGGGTAGTTAACTCTGTAATACTAGTTAGCTAACTCCACATAACCGAGAAACTAAATCCACACAACTAGTAAGATAACTCCACAAAACTAGTACAACTAAGCAAGTTAACCCAACAAGTGTAGGGCTAACACAAGTGTACAAAATTATCATGATAAATAAATAAAAGGATAAATAATAACCTACACTAACACCCTCCCGTAAGCATAGATTAGGTGGGCGAAAAAGAAGGTGGGTATTGACAACAAGACCTGATGAGGTACCCACGTACAATAATTGGGAAAATTGGACACCGCAAGGTACCCAAAACTAGTAATAATAAAGTAGAGAGAGTAAAATCTGGCTACAAAACATCCTCATAAGCTCAGCTCCAAAAACTCTTACAATGTTGAAGAAGTGTGGTGCGCACTATTCTCTAAATCCACTGGTCAATCATAGAACTCAAAAAACTACTGACACTGGATTTCACCAAAATAACTCCATGCAAGGAGACTGTCAATGAAGTGATGTCGAAAATGCGAAAAAAAACACCAAACATAATTTTATCAATTGCTACAAATAGGTGTACCACGATCAAAGAACAACCAAGGAAATAAGGAAAAGGACACAAGATCCAAATAAATAGAAGTGTAATGATCCAAAAAAATCTAAGATAACAAGGCAAGGACACAAAATCCAAAGAAGCAATATTAACTGCTACAAACAGGTGTGTCACAATCCAAGAACAATAACCAAGGAAACAAGGCAAGGACGCGAGATCTAAATAAATATGAGTGCCACAATACAAGAAAAGCCAAGGTAACAAGGGAAGGACACGAAACCCAAAGAATCAGTATCAACACCACACCCTCCCATACTACTAAATAAGTAGAGTGATACCACAAATCTGTATGAGTTACCAAAATCAACTACTTGAACACTGACAAACTAACACTCGGCTTCACCAGAATAACTCCCCCATATAAGAGTGACTGTCAAAATGTAAAAAAAAAATCCAAAATATCTCAACAAAAAAGAGATATATAAATGTATACACCCATAGATACAAGAAGTCAATACCCAAAAGTTTAGGACATTGGGCTGAACCGAAATTGCGTCCACAAGTGATTACAAAACCCTCCTAAATTTGGAACTTTATAATTGAGTGCATGTAAATATTACAATGAGTAAAAAATACCTTTTACATTTTAAATATGTATATAAAAATGTCACCAATGTGTACATCTCAAAAAATACACAATTTCAAAAAAAAACCTTAATCCGAGCTACGGATCAAAGGTTATGAGCTCTAGAAGGCTTTTCTATTAAAATAATAATTTAATGCTGATGTTTTTTTTTTAAAGGTACATGTGACACCCAAATGTCCAAAGGGTAAAAGAGTGCATCCACACGATACAGGGTTGCGACCAAAGGATAAAATTCTGTGCCCAAAACCTAAATGTCTAGAGGGTAAATCATTACATTCATAGGGTACGCGTCAATATCCAATAGATAAAAGAATGCACCTAGAGGGTAATGTTGACATTTTTTGCATCCAGTGTGAAAATTTCAACTCGAAACTTTTAAATTTTCTCATATTGGTCAATTACGAGTCTGGTTATGTTTGTGACAGCCACCTTTGATTTAAATGCAGTTTTTAATTGTTTGGTTATGGACAGTCTTGGAAGTCATTTGGCATCAAAACTAAAACTTGAGTACAGTTTAAGAATGTCATGCCTCAGAGATGTTAGCCCCATATTTGAAAGCTTCACTAAATATTATCAGGATACAATGTGGAAATCCTCAAAGATGATTGAATGAGGCATATAACTTGGAATCATCGAAGAAAAGAGATACTCATATGTTTTTCTCATTCCAATGAGTGAATTCCAGTCAGAAAAATCAAATGTGGATGAAGTGTTAGGAATTAGTATTTACATTGTGTAAGATAATAATTACGTTGGTAATTATTATTATATTGTTTAATATGTTATTAATATATTATTGTTATATAAACAATAATATATTATTAGTATTGAGTTGTGTATTGTTACGGGAGTAACAATCACAACTAAATATGTTTAATTGTTATAACACCTCCCTATTTTGTAGGAGGTTGTTTTGGCTATGTATATGGCTATATAATAGCCTGTGAATGTAATGCAAATATGCTGAATATAATATCTCTTGTTGTGGTAAATCTGGTTCTCTACTTACATTTGGTGTCAGAGCAGGCTTGTAGATCCTATAAGAGAGAAGAGAACAATCATGAACGTGTTGTACGCATCCAGAGAAAAATATTTATAAGATGCAAGGGAAAATCTGATGAAAAATGCTGCTTGGAAAAAGCGTTAAAACCCAAGGCATGAGCCTCATTAAAGAACGCATATGGAGATCCTCATCCGATAGTGCATCAACAGGCCAAGTACCAGAGCAAATGGGTTCCTGGGATTGCTTCGGGCAGAACCATTTCTATTCATACGGTGATATCTAATCAATTAAGATCGTGTAAGTATCAAGCATTGAATTTGGTTCCTGTGCATATACGTTTTGGTCAAATATACAAGATTTGTATATAATGTTGCATCTTCCAAGAGTTTTTAAGTACATCATCTTCACCAAGCATCATGGTCACCTCAATTCGAATGCCTCTTCTTAATTGTGACTTGTCTTGTTGATGAGAATTTACAGTCGGTGAAGAAAACAAAGATCTTCCCAAATAGAACACTTCCTCGGTGGGAGATGCTTCAGAATATTCTCAATCAAAAAACTGATGTTTGCACGTGTTCTGACTTGAGTTGAAACATCATTTGAATCTCTAGAATCATGTTCAACGTGTTGGTTAATTCTCCCTTTTTGTAGTCTAATGCCGTGTGTGTTTTGGGGGACTTTCGGCGAATATGCGTGGAATGGTTCGTTTGAAAGTAAAATGCATGGTTCATGATTTAAGGTTGTCCATTAAATGACATTTTTTTTATAGTTATTATCAATCAATAATAATTCATTACGGTAGTCTTATTTTATATAGTCTATATTATATTGTCTTTGTACCACGGTGAAGTTTTACTATATGGTGGACCATTAGTCGTCAATAGAATTTTTATTGTTAAGTGTTTTGTGTGTCAAGTTAAAAATTCATACTCAAATTTATTGTCGAGTTTACATATTGCATTTCCAATCAAGTCCTCTAGTCTTAGTCAAAAGTATGTCCGTCAAGTCAATTATTAAAGTCGATGTCAAGTCTTCTTGGGTCCATAGTCAAAAAGTTGTATTGTCAACATTGTTATATTGTGTTTAGGTGAATATAGGTAGTCAATGTAAAATAGGTGATTTTAGGAATTTTTGCATTAGTCATTGTGTCATTGTATTAAGTCCGAAAAATAAAAAAAAATTGCCTGCATTTCAATTTTGGACGCATTTTTGCTTGTACGCGACGTCTAATTTTGGGGGGTGATTATTGAGCTTCATGTCCATATTCCGCTGAGTTAGTAGCATCATGAAGATGGAGGAAGGAGGCATCAGAGGCTGGAGGTCAGACAGTGACCTCTCGTCAGTCACCAACGACGGGGCCGCATAGAATGATTTGGTGGCACAGGTGTGCAGTGTGAGTATATGATTTTCAGTGTGGTTTCCATTTTCTCAGAGTGCTTCAGTTTGCAGTGTTCCAGTTTTAGCTTGGTGTGATTCTTTTTCAGAGTTCCTGTTTTGTTTGGTATTTGATGGATGTTGGAAAGAGATTTGTGTTGGAGCGCAGATGACTGTCAGTGATCCTCTGACTGACTTGGTCCTCTGACTGTCGTACTTCGTTGGAAGATGGTTAGCTAGAAGAATACGTTCACTATCATTAGTGACCATGTGCAGCAAGACCTAACTAGCAAGATCCATTCAGGAGTATGTTCTTCGATGCAATTTGCTTCTCAGTATCTATATGAGTGGAATTTAACATTGTGGGGGGGAATACATACCAATGTTCCATTCCCATTCTGCACCCAAAACGACTTAGTCAAGGAAAGCTTCCAGTGGCGAGTGGCAGTTTTCTATGCTATTTGAGATCGAGTGGCAGTGATCAATGACAGAGACTACAATTAATAACATTACAATTCTTATAGGAAGTAATGTGAAATATTTTCAGTATATCTTCTATTGTGCAGTTTTGTGATATGCATGTTGTGTTTCCTACATAATTCCCCGATGTATAAGCATAGTGGTGAACAGTAGCACCAGAGTAAGTCAGTTCATGGATCTTGAAAGGGTTTGTGGGAGGATCCAGAAAACCACACGAGGTCGACAGTTGATGAGGTTCCTGTCACTTCACGGTTTGTGGTAAGCCTGTTTAAAACCATGGAAGGAGCGAGCCTTTCTTTTGGATCAAGGTCATGAGTCACAGAGTTGGACATGCCACAGGGGTGAGCATACTGCAGTTGAGTGTGTGGATGTTTTTCTACCATGTAAACACTAAGGGGGGGAATGTTAGGAATTAGTATTCACATGGTTAGTTTTATATATTGTATAACAAATGTATAACAATATATTAATACGGGTTTTATATTGTTTATACTTCCTACTTTATAGGAAGTTGGTTTTCCTATTTGGATGGCTATTTAATAGCACTTCGTTCATTGTATTTGATATAGGAATAATACATCGATATATTTCTGTGTTTAACCCGTGGATTGCTTTTCAGTCATTCCAAGTTCTTCTAAGGAAAGAGCCATCAAGGCAAGCCTTTTTAGCAAGCTTGGGAAAATGCATGTTTTGATATTCTTGAAGCTAGTGCATACCCTTGGGAGTGGAAAAAGGGGCATAAATTTATAATGGAAGCACAAAAAATATTTGGGAACATTGTGCAATAATTTTTGGAAGATTTTGGGAGGTTATTGAAGTTTTGGATCAGTTTTAACAACAGTGAGTCTTAGAGGCTTAGGTAGGGCATAGTGCGAAAACAACCCCTGAGCTTTAGGAAGTAATTTTAGGAGTTCCAGAAGGATTTTGGTGTCAAAATAAATATCATAGGAAAGGTTTTTTATATCCATAGAAGATGAAAAAAATTAGATTCTTCACAACACCTAGGCACACTATTTTCACAACTAGTTTTTTGCAAGTACAAACTTGGAGCCTAAGAAGAAATCATGAATTTATGGGGGTAAATTGTGGACTCAAGGTCTAAGAAACCCACCATTGGATTTGGAAGGAAATTTTAAGTAAATATAATATAAAATTTCGTCGAAAAACTCCATTGAAAGCTCCAGATATGATCTCGACAAGCCACTCCCCAAGGTAAATCTCCAACAGTTGGTCAATGTTTAGGCTGGAAAACCAACCAATGGGAAAGTGGTAAAATTTTTTGCACCACTTACACCAAGTATTTTGTACATATGGAGCAATAAAATTCTCTCCTACCTCATTTGATCCCCTGGACGCTCCACATGACCACAATTCAACTCTTTTTGCAAGGTCAAGCTCCCGTGCACTGAAAACCAACGCCCGCTCCATCCAACCAAGCTCCACCACATGTCCCAATGGGGATAGAGTGAAATTTTTATAAAAAAATGAAATAATCCCTTGGTTCAATTGGTGCACAAAATTGATACTCATTCCCAAGCTTCAAAATATGCAAGTTTTTTGGGATGTCGTGTTGCCACCAGCTTCTTCCTTCAAGCATGCACAAGTTTTCTCCAACTATCGGCAATTCATTCAATCCTCCATTTATGTTGCTTCCACACCTTCTAAAAAACTTCCATCATTCATTTATCATATTTCAACATCTCTACGAAAAATAAACATAGGATTTTCAAGTGAAACTCATGAGTGTGAGCTGTCAGAAACCCTAGGCTCTAGAACGAGAAATTGCTTATATCTCCCAAACCGTGCATCAGATCCCCATGAAATTTTGAGAAAATGTTCCTCATATAAATAAATTGAAGCTGAAAAAAATTAAAAACTTGAAAGGAAGATGTTATTTTTTAATTTCATCCATCTAAAATATTTTGTCATTAATCCGGGAAACGGTTTGACTAGAAAATATGAATAAAGACTAAAGAGAAAAAACCCAAAAGGAATCTAATTTTTTTTTATCAATATGATACCCCAAAGTTCAGCTTCTAAAAATAGAAAGTTCCATTATTTCACACTTTCCATTTTTAGTAAGTTTCCAAAAATGGAAAACTCCTTCAGAAGAACAAATACTAAAAATCATACAGATCGAAAACTAGGGCATGCAGGTCAAAAGGAAAAAAAACTAAAAAAGAAAAAATCAAAACGGTAACTTTATAAAAATGGAAAGTTCTTAAAATTGACCCACAAGTACTTGTGGTGAGATTGGAACATGAATGAAACACCTCAGTACAAATAACAACATGAAAAAGTGGCACTACCCAAAATAGAAACTCCTGGATCCCGATGGCTAAAAATGGAAATTCCCAGTGTTGAATGCAAAAGTTTTCATATGAATTGTTTTCAATGATATCACTAATTTTTTTCATGGCTCTCAAGGTTTCAATAAGGTTTCATAGCTCGAAAAATTCCAGTAAGTTTGGCAAGCTGGAAGAACTGGGTATGTCTTCTCAAGGTGATCAAGAGTCGACCCCACATAAAACTTATGTAAAAACTTCGATGACTGACACCATAGTAACTCTCAAAGATCCATTTACATGGATTTAAGAAGTTCTCAAGATTATTCCAGTAATAATGCAACTCACTACCATTCCCAGTCTCATAGAAACCATTGGCATGTTGAAGCCCGAGCGAAGAAAGAAGGCCTAGATAACTTCTCACTTCTTCAGTGACACCTCAGGTAATCAATACGTTATTATTAGCAAATTATTTACTCTTGCTTTCTTAAAAATAGATCAGTCAACTTCAGTTGACCCCAATTGTAATCAAGGCTATGAAATGACTATTTGTAATTGCATGCTCTATTTTTATTCCTTTATCTATTATTAAATAAAGGATAAAAATAGAATGCATGGGAGAGTACAAGCCTTAGGCTATTTTTAGGAAGAGGGTGAATTTTATTTTTGCTATATATTGTGTGCCTTTGCAAAGCAAAGGGGGAGAGGAGAACTTCATGACAGAGGAATTTTGATATAGGAGTACTGAAGAAATTTTTTCTCAGTTTTGCCTTCTGAGTGTGAAGAATTATCTACCTTCCCAAGTTATTTGTAGTCTTGTGTATGTTTCTATTAGTCTTGTGAAGTAAATTCCCTGATTACTCAGTACCCTATTTTAGAGTAGTTTCTGCATGGTATTTTAATGTGCATGTTTACTTGATTAGTACTGTTGTGATAATCTCCCTCAATACCTGCCAAGTGTTTTTCCCTTAATATTCTACAGAAAAACTATTGGTTCATGCAAAAAAAATCCTTCACATATCAATTGTGCATAGGTACTCAGTCAAATCCCTCATACAAATTTGGTGTATCACCTTAGTTTTAATCATTTTACAGTCATCTTTTACCCCTAAACTCCCAAGAATCAGTTTAGGATACACCAATAAGGAACTGGCCTTTTAATCCCTGAAGACTCACCTCAAAATAGGTATACCCACAGACCTGAGGTGTTTCCATTGTATCTATGAAAGAGAGAGATCAATTGTGCAAGCTTAGAAAAATTGCAGCCATCTCTCTACAGGGTGCACTTTCGAGAGATAACAGTACCTTTTATATGCCCATTCTTTTAACATATAGCTGAAATTTCTCACTTTTGTATGCTTTCATTTCATCATTGGAAGAAGATCTGTACCCCATGGGTAGCAGGTTTTTTATCCATTGCATTATAGATGTGTAGATCCATATAGAAATATTTACTCCTCTTAAAATCTAGGTTTTCAGATCAATCTAGAACTTTTATCCTTTCTAATTTTTATCATGCAGAGCACACTTTGTACCCTTTGGACATTTGGGTGTCAGATGTACCTATTTAAAAAAACGTTAGCATTAAAATATTATTTTAATAGTCAAACATTGTAAGAGAACCTATTTAATTCATAAGCTCATAACTTTTGATCCGTAGCAAATGAATTGTCAGTTGATCATTTTTTAGCCAAAATTGTGTATTTTTTTGAGATATCCTCTCCATTCCAAAAATTTATACACATATTTAAAATACCCTTATAAAAAGGTATCTTTTACTGGATTTTAATATGAAGGTTGCACTCAATTATAAAGTGTCAAATTATGGGAGGGTACATGTTGAGTAATCACTTGTGGATCTTTTTTTGAGTCAGACGTTAAAAGTTTGGGTGTTGCAATTCTTGTATCTAGGAATAAATTTATATCTCTATTGTTTGTTGAGATATTTTGGATAGGGTATTTTTGACACTTTTTTGCTTGGCATGTTGACAGTCTTTCTTATAGGGGAGATATTCTAGTGAAACCCAATGTTAGTTTGTCAATGTTTGAGTAAGTTGATTTTGGTAACTCATATAGATCTGGGGTTTTATTCTACCCATCACATATTCAGTCAAATGGGAGGGTGTGGTGTTGATATTGATTCTTTGGGTTTTATTTCCTTGTCTTGTTAAATGTTGATATTGCTTCTTCGTGTTTTGTGTCCTTTCCTTATTACCTTGGATTTTCCAGATCATGGAACTCCTATTTATTTGGATCAAAAGTATCCTTGCTTTGTTGCCTTGGTTCTTGTTCTTAGATCATGACACACCTATTTGTAGCAGTTGATGGATTGATTCTTCAATTTTTTTCCCTTCCTTCTTACCTTGGGTTTTCTTGGATCGTGGCACTCCTATTTATTCCAGCATCTCAAGAGTGTCTTTTCCTTGCATTTCCTTGGTTGTTATTAGATTACTGGCACACCTATTTGTAGTAGAATTGATCAAATTATTGAATGAAAAGGAGGGTGCTTTTAAAGGACACTTTTGACATCACTCCATTGGTGACTCCTTGCATGGAGTTATTTGGAAAACTGCATGGTGAAGAGTAGCCTAGTGTCAATTATTTTTTATTTCTATGCATTGAATAGTGGATTCAGACCACAGTGCGTACTAAAAGATGCTTCCATCATTGTACAATATTTTTGGAGTTATTTCTTAGGATATCGTGCAGAAGAATTTTTCTCTCTCTACTTATGTTATTACTAGTTTTGGGTACTGTTGACAATTTTTGTTACACTTGTGCAAAAATGGAAAACTTGAAACTTCATCGTTACGATGAAATTGAAGAAGATGATGGGTGAATTATACCTAAAGAAGAAGGAGTTGGATATCAGTTTGTTACTGCTGAATTAGTTATAAGATTAAATGAAATCATTGGATAATTATGTGTTCTATCACAAAACATAATAGATCACATAGTCTCAAGATAATTTCATGCCATCTTACAGCAAAAGAACACAAAACCCCAAAGGACAACTATTTTTGTCTTGATGAAGATGAGCTCATTGTTGAGTAGGTGATAGTGCATGAGTTTTGAAGTAGCAAACATAAATGTAAGATATTAGAAAATCAGGGTTCATTACTGATATGTTACAAGTTCTCATCAATGTTTCTTTCCTTCATGATTAAGACATTCAATTATGTTACTGAGTTGTTTAGTTCATTATACAATCCATTCAGAGAAGCTAGAATGCAGAAGGGAGTACACAACTCAATTTCAAAATTCAATGTTTTATTCACAAGGAAGGTCAAATGTGGTTCCCACACAATTCATGGTGGGATGTGACTGAAAAGTAAAGTACATCTACTGAAGTAAGAGGTACACATGCATTCTAATAGAAAGAAAAAGGTAGTATGAAATAGAAAATTAAAATAAGGAAAATGGATAAAAGAGAGGCATGCAAGAGCCTAATTATTTTCTAAATATTTAGTTCAGTTTGGAAGTGTTGGACCTTCTGTACAAGTTGCAGACAAGTAAAAAAGGACCATGTACATGCAAGAGAAAGAAGGTCTTAATGTAACTCAAAACTCAGATATCTTCCATAAAAGGAAAAGGTTACAGTACAGAACAAAGAAGATTCATGTAGACAAGTACATTTTTAGATTACAGTCAAGAAAGAAGAGAGACTCATTTTAAGAAAACTCACATGAGGTCAAAATAAATAGATCTGAGCAGGACAATGTAGATATTGAAAACTCAGCCACTAATTAGGCTTGAGATGTCAACCCTAGATTTGAAAGCTTCATCGAATATTATCAGGATACAATGTGGAAATCCTCAAAGATGATTGAAGAGGCATATAACTTGGAATAATCGAAGAAAAGAGATACTCATATGTTTTTCTCATTCCAATGAGCAAATTCCAGTTAGAAAAATCAAATGTGGATGGAGGAAGAACTCTATGGTGAAGAATAATAATACTGGAATGTCAAATACAAAGGATTTTGCATATACCACAACTCAATTTTAAGAGAAAGTGTAAATGGAAGCTAAATCTTTCAAAAAAGATCCAAAGTTTCAAACCCTTTTAAAAGTGGTGTTTCAACACAGCTTTGGAAATTTATAAAACAAAAATCACAGCCAATAAACAAGACCCATTCATAGGTAGCAAAAAATCAAAGTAAGAAAGAGAACTCAGTGATAATGAAGCAGTTTCCATGTTCAAAGAGAAAGAAACTCACCCTTTTAGCATTCATAGGTCAAAGTTGCAAAGGGCTTAAACTAAGGAAGTCAATAAATTCCATGAAAGTTTAATAAGAGAGCTCCAATGGTGGCCAAGGAAAAGGTAACGATCTCAAAAAACCAAGAGGCTCATTTGCTCAGAAAGAGGCAGAGAACTATCTTGCTCAAAAGAAAATGAACCGAGTCTAGATCCAAGAACCATTTTGAAGAAGCTTGAAAAGAACAATGGCCGCTCATAAAAAAAGAATAACATGGCAACCATGTTTCGAGAGGAAAAAAATGGAGCCAAGCTCAAATAAAATATACCAAGCGCTTCGCCCGCATAGTGAAAATCCCAAAATGAAATGGTCAAAAAGCTGGAAATAACCAGATCTTACAAAGGATGAACTCAAGGGGTGAGCTCAAGAAAACTTCAACAATGATGGAGACCTCAACGATCAAAAAATTCTTACAAGGTTCTAATGATCAAATGATAGATGCTCAAGGGCTACTTTCAATGCAAACCATGCTTTCAAGTCGAGTTAAAAAGGATGCATTCAATACAAAGGTTAGAAACCCTAATTCCAGGGCTCCTCCTTGAGATCAACGATAAAAAATCGACAAGTTTATCAAAGATCAACCTTTACTAACAAATTTGAGTGGTGAGTTAGTAGAACTCAATGCACGTTAATAGATCAACGAGTGAAAATAAACAAGTGACATAGATCAACTTCTAATTTTCTCGAGGATCGATCCCAAAAGTTCGAAGCAAACCATGGTTCGATCCTTAAAACACATTTATCACATGTCAAAAACCCTTAAATTATCCCTTGGAGATCAATGATTGAAAACCAACAGGTACAAAGATCAACGATCACAAATAGACCACCAAAATCAATATAAAAGTCATCCCAAAGGACTTAGTCAAAGTTCAAAATTTTCAAACTTGTAAAACTTTCATCCGTACCCGCAGGACCTCAAAAGTACATGTGGCATAACAATTAGCAATGAAAAGTTAACAATGGAGGTCGCCGGAGTCACTTTTATTTTTAAGCTGTAAAAGTGCAAAAGTTAAAAGTTCCAAAATTTCCCACAAGCCCAAGCACACAAGGAGTTGCAAAAGGGTAAAAGGTCAGAATAGTGGATTCCATAGAACATTGGAGGCAACTAACAGACTTTCTTAAAACATTTTTATACCTTATGGAAAAAGTGCTACGTATCAAAAATCTCCCTGTTGTCCCACCAAGACCAAACAATATATCATTTTAAATAAGGATCGGGAAAGCAGGCCATTGAAGTATTTTTACCTTTTGAGCTCTTTTTTTGGAAATAGAAGTTTAAATTCTTACATTTGAAGATGTGACCTCGAAGCCTGCAATTAAGAGTCTTCAGACAGCACGTAAAGTTCAGATTAAGAACAAATGGCCCACAGCCGAGTAATTTAAAATGCTCTAATTTTATTAGAAACCCATAAGGTCTGATTTTGCAGTACGCCATTTTGGTTCAAATTTGTTGAGCAGGGTCCAAAAGTTCGCAAAGTGACTTAAAATTTCTAGAGCTACGTTCCCGCGGGCCTATAAAAGTCAAAGGAAGGATTTTGCAGAGTGTACTAGCTCTTTTAGAGCTAATCATTTTAAGTTATCAGAGGTCAACGTCGGATTCAGGAAAACTTTTGAATGGTATAATTACTTTTGTTTTCAAAGAATCAAAAGATGGATTATGATGGTGCCTAGTGGAAAATGGTGATCGTTGTAGTAGATCATTTATTTCTACAAAATATTATAAGTATTTCAATTATTTTCTCACGAATAGAGAGCTAATTTTCTGCATGCTTCATCAAGTGGACAGGACATACAAGAAGACAAATTTGCATGCTACACAGAAAAGACTTGTCTTGAACAAGCAAGATTATTATTAGCAAATTATTTACTGCTTGCTTTCTTAAAAATAGATCAGTCAACTTCAATTGACCAATTGTAATCAAGGCTATTAAATGCCTATTTGTAATTGCATGCTCTATTGTTTATTCCTTTATCTATTATTAAGTAAAGGATAAAAATAGGATGTATGGGTGAGTATAAGCCTTAGGATATTTTTAGGAAGAGGGTGAAAATTTATTTTTGCTATATAATGTGTGCCTTTGCAAAGCACAAAAGTGGGGAACTCCTAGAGGGGAACTTCAGGAGGAATTTTTGGATATAGGAGTACTGGAAGAAAATTTTGCCAGTTTTTCCCTCTGAATGTGAAGTATTTTTTGCCTTTCCAAGTTATTTGGCAGTCTTGTGTGTCTTTCTATTAGTCTTGTGAATGAAAATTTCCTGACAAATTACCTTACCCTGCTGCAAATTCAGTATTTTCTACTTAGTTTTAATGTGCATGTTTAACTTATTAGTACTTGTTGTGATAATCTCCCTTATTATACCTCCAAGTGTTTTTCCCTTAGATATTTCGACAGAAAAATTTATTGGTTTATTCATCAAAATCCTTCCCGATAACAGTTGTGCATATACTTAGTCATAGACCTCATATTAATTTGGTGTATCACCTTAGTTTTAATTAATTTACAGTCATATTTTACCATTAAACCCAAGAAGAAGTTTAGGATACATCAACAAGGAACTAGCCTTGATACTAGAGACTCACCTCAAAATAGGTATACCCACAAACCTGAGGTGTTTCCATTGTATCTACGAAAGGGAGAGATCAAATATTTGTAAGCTTAGAAAATCTGCAGCCATCTCTCTATAGGGTGCGGGTAAAAGAATGCATCCGAAAGGTACACACTTATATCTAGGGGTTAAAAGAATGCACCCAGAAGGTATAGATCTGTGTCCATTGGATAAAAGAATGCATCCAAAAAAGAAATATTCATAGGGTAAAATAATGCATCTGGAAGTACACACTTATATCCAATGGATAAAATAATGCATCTGGAAGGTACACGCTTATATCTTATGGATAAAAGAATGCACTCATAGGGTACAAATCTATGTCTAGTGGATAAAATACTGCATCCAAAAAAAAATATCAAGAGGGTACAAAAATACATCTGGAAGGTACACGTTTATATCCAATGGATAAAAGAATGCACGCAAAAAGTACAATTGTTAATACAACCTTTGACTGAAATATATCTTTTTATGGCACCTGTATCAAAAAATAAAGAGAGACTCAGAAAGTTTCTCAAAAAACCTAGAAAGCTAATATAATTTTTGAGTCAAAAAATATGTCTGTACATAATTGTACGATTTTTTTGAGAAATGTGCCAAAAACCCTTTAAAATGCCCAGATTTGACTGTCTCAAAACATGGTCAATTTTATAGTCAATTTTAGGGTTTTGGCACCTTCTAAATCCAATCGCACACTCTGTTTTGCATAAAAATGCATGTTGCAAAAAGTGCTAACAAATTCCTAATACACGAAAAAATAAACCCTTGCTTGCAAAGGAAAACTTACAAATGGATGTCTACATCATCTATAACTTTGATACCATGAAAGGAATAATAAGAAGATTTTTCCAAGCCACGATCTCAAATGATAATAGCACACCACATTACATTTGCAAAACAGAAGAGCTAAAATACCATATATGGAAATCCATCATAATCTATAATGCTCAATACATTACAATAAAATGACTTGAATTATTTAATAAGAAATATGTACATATAGGAGAATGGAAGTGCAACTACTACCGAAATCAGTGGTGAAGAACTCCCACTAACTAATAATGGTAGTTAAGTTAACTCCAAAATACTAGTAAGCTAACTCCGCATAACTGAGAAGCTAACACAACACAACTAGTAAGCTAACTCCACACAACTAGTACACCTAAGCAAGCTAACCCAACACATGAAGGGCTAACACAAGTATACAAATTATCTTGATAAATAAATAAAAGCATAAATAACAACCTACACTAACAACAAAAAGAAAGTAAACTTTAACGGAAAAAATTCCCGAGGGGTAGAGAGGCCAAATGCAAGTGTCCTCCATTTGGGTGAATTGGATATAATTTGTAGAAAGTAGGGTTATAAGATTGTCAAGACATTGAATCTAGATTGAGTTGTAACCTTCCCAAGATGGTACAAGTCGACAAGGATACAACCGATACTTATTGATATAACCATAAATAGCTCTGCCACATAACCCAGTAAGATGATGCTTGATAGGATCCCAAAAAGAATTAAAGGCTAATGGATTTTCACATATCCATCAATCCTTCTAGAACTCTATGTGCATACCACTACCCAACCACCATTTGGTGGCTGACAACAGTAGAGTTTGAGTGTTTACTATACAATTCCAAATAGCTAAGCCACTCGAAATATCAAAAGAGAGGAAGTTATCTTGAGAAGAAATGTATTTAGAAATTAACATATGTGTCCATGGGAATTTATTTTTGGAAGCAACAATCCAACCAAGCTTAGCTGACATAGTTGCATTCATTTCTGATACTCTTCGCAGCCCAAGACCCCCTAGAGCTGTAAGAAAAAATCAGGTGTTAGTATGCAAATGAAAACTAAGAAATTAGCCAAAATAATTCCTGAACTAACACTTCTAATTTCTACCTCAAATAGAGCAAGATGTAAAGGAAGGAGAATATAACACCTACACTTACCTATAAGATTTCACAACTCCTTCTTTGATATGGTGGGTTTTCTCTTGGATTGCTTGTTATATGCTTCAAAATTTGGAGACACTTGGGCAACACCTTGCCTTGATTTGATGAAGATCAATGGATGGATGATTGGATTGGATTAAAGATGGAAGAAACTTGATATACATTTGTAACTTGGCACTCATGGAGAAGGAGAGATAAATTTATAGCTGAGGAGTGGAGGATTCAATGGATAAGATGAAGCCTTGTTGGATTTAGATCAAGGGTGAAGGATGCACGATAATAATGGAGAATTATAGAGTTGGAGAATTCTATAATTTGAAAGAAGATTTAATGGAGGGTGAGAGTTTTATTTAAATTTTTAAATGGATGAAAGAAGCTTTCATTGAATTAAAAATTCAATGGAAGGAGAAGGTTAGAGAGGCTATTAGATTTAGAGGTGTGAGGATGTGATTAGATTATGTTGATTAATGATGATTAGGGGTGAGGTTACAAGGAAAGTCTAGGTGTAGGGATGTGTAGAGTAGGTTGGTAGGTGGGTGTAGGAATATCAAAATCCTAAAATGATAAAATGAGATTATAAAATGGGATGGTAATACTTAATCTTGTGATTAATTATTATATAGAATAAAATGGATAAAATACTAGATAATGGCATAAATGAGATTAGGGATCAAATTCCATGGTTAGATAGGATGTGTGGGGGATTATTTTTTTATTAAGATTTTGGATTAAGGATGGTATTATGATTAGGATTGAGATCGTGTGATTAAGGATGGATGATTATGATAATGTTTGATTAATTAAAATTTTAATGTGATGGGATGGTCAAGGGTGTTCACAAGCTCACGAAAAACATGTGACACACACCCTAACTAGTCAGGTGGAATTGCAATCAATCTATAGCCCACTTTTAATATCATACACCAACGACGGTGCCACAATTGGCTCTCCACCTCTATGTCAATGTGGGGTTGGTTCTCCATATATAGCCCACTTTTAATAACATACACCAACGATGGTGCCACAATTGGCTCTCCAACCATATGTCAGTGTGGGTTTGGCTAGCGAGTGATCTTTCTACCTCAGATAATTAGCCAAAAAAAAATCCTGAAGTAACACTTCTAATCGCTACCTCGGATAGAGAAAGATGTAAAGGAAGGAGAATATAATACCTACACTTACCTATAATATTGCACAACTCCTCCTTTGATGTGGTGGGTTTTCTCTTGGATTGCTTGTTATATGCTTCAAAATTTGGAGACACTTGGGCAGCACCTCCCCTTGATTTGATGAATATTTCTTGATGAATTACAATGGATGGATGATTGGATTGGATTAAAGATGGATTGATAGATTGAGTGAGTGATAAAATGGAAGAGATTTGATATAAATTTGTAACTTGGTTCTCATGGAGGAGGAGAGATAAATTTATAGCTGAGGAGTGGAGGATTCAATGGCTAAGATGAAGCCATGTTGGATTTAGATTAAAGGTGAAGGATGCATGATAATAATGGAGAATTCTAGAGTTGGAGAATTCTAGAATTTGAAAGAAGATTCAATGGAGGGTGAGATTTTTATTTGAATTTTTAAATGGATGAAAGAAGCTTCCATTGAATTAAAAATTCAATGGAAGGAGAAGGTTAGAGAGGTTATTAGATTTAGAGGTGTGAGGATGTGATTAGATTAGGATTAGATTAGGTTGATTAATGATGATTAGGGGTGAGGTTACATGGAAAGTCTAGGTGTAGGGATGTGTAGAGTAGGTTGGTAGGTGGGTGTAGGAATATCAAAATCCTAAAATGATAAAATGAGATTATAAAATGGGATAATAATACTTAATATTTTAATAAATTATTATATAGAATAAAATGGATAAAATATTGGATAATGGCATAAATGAGATTAAGGATCAAATTACATGGTTAGATAGGATGTGTGGGGGATTATTTTTGGATTAAGATTGTGGATGAAGGATGGTATTAGGATTAGGATTGAGATCATGTGATTAAGGATTAATGATTATGATAATGTTTGATTAATTAAAATTTTAATGTGATGGGATGAATTATCTCTCGAAAGCGCACCATTTAGAGAGATGGCTGCAGGTGTTCTAAGCTTGCAAATTTTATCTCTCTTTCGTAGGTACAATGGAAACACCTCAGGTATGTGGGTATACCTATTTTGAGGTGAGTCTCTGATATTAAGGCCGGTTCCTTATTGATGTATCATAAACTAATTTCTTGGGTTTAAGGGTAAAAGATGGTTGTAAAAATGAATTAAAACTAAGGTGATACACCAAAATTTATATGAGGGCTTTAATTGAGTATATGCACAATTGATATGGGAAAGATTCTTGATGCACAAATCAACAATTTTCTATAGAATAATTAAGGGTAAAAACTTACTGTACTGAGGGAAAATATCACAACAACACTGATAAGTTAACATGCACATTAAAATTATGCAGAAAATATTGAAATTGCAGCAGGGTAAGATGATTGTTCAGGGAATTTGCATTCAAAAGACTAATAGAAACATACACAAAGCTGCAAATAATTAGAAAGGCTGAAAATAATTCACACTCAGAAGGAAAAAATGGCAAAAATTTCTTTAGTACTCCTTTATCCAAAAAGTCCTCCTTGTGCTTTGCAAAGGTACACAATATATAGCAAAGTAAAAATTTACCCTCTTCCTAAAAATAGCCTAAGGCTTGTACTTGCCCATGCATCTTATTTTTATCCTTTATTTAATAATAGATAAAGGAATAAAAATAGAACATGTAATTACAAATAGGCATTAATAGCCTTGATTACAATATAGTCAAACTGAAGTTGATTATTCTATTTTTAAGAAAATAAGGTGAATAATTTGTTAATAATAAGTTTTCTTGCTTGGCAAGTCTCCTTCCTTGAGCATGCAAATTTGTCTCCTTGTTTATTCTGTCCTCTTGTGAAGCATGCAAAAAATCAACTCCCTGTTTGTGAGTAAAATAATTACAATACTTGCAATATTTGTAAAAAATAAACATCCACCATGGGGACCATTTTTCCATGTGCACATGCTCTAATGTTGACATCTCTTTGGCTTCTAATGGTCACAAGGGTGACATACTGCAAATTATCTCTAGCTCCTCCAATAGTGGGGACCACCTTTGTACTTCACCATGGTTTGGCCACCTTTTTGGACTTAGCAAATAAAAGGGTCGACCATTTTTACATTGCACATGCCACTATATTCTCCTCTACCTTTTGATTAATACATACATGTATATACTTTTCGGCTTTTGTATATTAGATAATGTATGGTTTTAAAAGATCCACCTTTTTTGGTGATCATTGTGGGAATGATTTGATTGGCACTTGTATTATTTGGAGCATACACTATAGTGGAACTTTTGAAAGTCAAAATATATAATGATCATTTGATGACACGTGGGTAGGCCCCTTCTGCACAATGAGCCAACCCTTGGCATATTGGTAGGTGATATTTTAAACTCAACCCTAACAAGGGCTTCCTATCTACTCACCACTTATATGCATCTTGGACTCTGGTTGAGTTAGGTTTTTTAATAGAGAATAGTTGATCTTTGTCCTATTGCATTTTTGATCATTTATCTTTGACTGCGAGTTAAGGTTTTACCCCTGTAAATAATTTGGTCGGTGGGAATGACCGTGGTTATTTGCTTTGGATGTGGAGCTCAATCCTCATCCTTTGATATTTGTCCTTCTGATCTTGAGCCATTGATTATTGACCCTTGGTTAGGGTTAGGTTAAGCAAAAGTTCTTGTGGTGAGTTAAAGCAACTCGAACTCATCCATTTTTCCACTTCACATCTAGTTTGAGGGCGAAGACCTGGTAAAAATTTTCAACACCATTTTTGGATCTCTGTTGAGCTCAGCTTTCCTCTCAGACTGGTATTATGATGATTTCTTGCCTTTACATTTGTGGTTATTCTTTGTTGAGCTCGGCTATGTTGTTCGTTGGTCTCGATTTCTTTTGTTTGCGAGCTCCTTTTTTAACACTGCTGCCACTATTTCGAAGCTTCGAGCTCAGTTTGCATTGTTTTGGGCCTGCAATGTTATGGGGACTCGAACACTTGCATTTTTTATCATTTTGATTTTCTATTTGGCCTCTCGAAGGAGTTCATGTGCTCAACTTCTTTGATTTTACTTGTGGCTATAGAATGGTCTCCTTTTCTTGATCATTCCGGAGCTTCTTTCTGTGTGGCTTCTGATATGCTTTTGAGTTTTCTGAGAAAAGTAGTTATGGGTATTTACCGCCATTAGAGTTTACAGGTGAGTTGATTTCCTATTGAATACGTACCCCTCCATTTTCATTTTCTTCCTTGGATATGTCACTGAATCTTTTGAAAATATTGTGGATTCTGTGATCTGAGCTCCATTCGGTTTCCAAGTTTGAAACTTCTCATGGGTATATGGATTTCTTGCTTCATCATCCAGTTGTTTGAAAGTTTCAACTATTCGATTATAACAGTGAGTTTCTACTTCTCACTCTGATTTCTTGATACCCATTAATGGGTTTTTCGATCAACATTAGAAACTGTAATTTCTTTTCTCAGATTTGTAACTTGAAATTGATTTTCAATGGGAATATTGGCTTTTGAAAGAAAACTTTGAAACTCCCTTAACCTGGATGTGTATTTAATTTTTATTCAAGGATTTCTGTCTGAGTTTGTGATCTAAATGCTAGAGAGTTTTCCTTTTTCTCTGAAATGATTAGGCCTGAAGGCTTATTGATGTGGGTGTTTGAAGATTCTTTTATTAATACCCTCTGTATTGATTCGATTTAATGCCTGAAGCTCTTTCTGTAGGATTTTCCAACTGTAATTTATACTGCCTATTTCATCCTTTTTCTAGTGACTATAAAATCACCTGGAAATACCTGTAGCTCTTTTGTAACTTCAAAAAATTCTAAGATAAATTGTACTTTGGATATTTTCCTTTAATGGAGCTTTTGTTCATTCATGCTTATTCCACTATAACTAGATTGAGTCTTGACTTCTTGTGATGAACCTGATGTTAATATTTTCTTGAACTACTTCCTTAGATAAATAGTTGTACCTCTTTGATATGGCAGCATTTTTTATTTTTATTGTTGCTCTATTTGGAAACTTGTAAGTGGCTTTCTGGAAATTGCAAGTAGTTCTTCATTTATTTCTGATACTATTTTTAGGCATAAGCCTTGATTAAGATGCTTTGTTAAGATCTCTGTAACTTGTTTCTTTTACTTAGATGCTTTATTTCCTTGATAGTAATATTTCTAGCATGTTGGAAAATTTAAAATGTTGATTTTTCATGGTGAAACCCTAGCAAAATTTTTCCATAATTTTTTCTTCCTTCCATTTCCAGCTATAGTAGTTGTATTTTTCTAGTTCAGAATACAGAAAGTAACACTTTTTTGTTGAAGTTGATTTGGTAAATAAAACTGAAACATCATAACTGTTTATCTAGACCATGGCATGCTTTTCTGCTTTTCTATATCACTTGATTTACATATTTCTTTTAAAGCATGAAGTAGTTAAAACAACATGATGAAAAATTCGTAAATGTCCATTTTACATGGTAAAGCCCTGTCAAAATTTTCCTAGAATCTTCTTTTCATTTTGTCTTAGTTGTAACCCTTTCTTTCCAGTTAACTTCAGCTTCTTGAAATCTGATTCTTCTTCTTTAGTTGAAAACTGAAACATGTACTTATGTACTGTAACTTTTTCCATTTGTAGGACAATTGTTGAAACATGAGTTACATTCTTCCTTCTCTCCAGCATGTACTTAAGACTTATCTATTTCTTCTTGCCTAAAACCTACACCTGGACACTTAAGAAAATAGTTAGAAAATATCTAGGCTTTTTGGCCTCTCTTATGTCCATGGGTTTTTTCTTTTCTTTTCTTTTTCTTTCCTTCTTCTTGAGTGAGTAAAGCATGTATGCAGTTGATATTCAAGTAATCTATATCTCTTGTTATTAGAGATCCATATGCATGAATTAGGACAGTACATGAATATAAACTGATCCCTCGGCTTGTAACTGACAGTTTTCTCTTTTCTTCTTTTCAGGTACAGTGACTTCTACAACGAAGATGAAGAAGGAACAAAATCTTGAATGGAGATACTTCGAACAATGAAGAAAAACCCCAAGGCAATGATGGGCTCACTCATACTCCTTTTATTTTATTTTTATGCATGTGTACCTCTTATTTCAGTAGCTATACTTAACTTTTGAGTTACATCCCATGACTTGTGTGGAAACATTTGAAAATTCCTTTTGAATAAAACATTGAATTATGTAAATGAGTTGTATATTTCTTTCTGCATTTCTGCTTTTTGATATGGATTGTATGATGAACTAAACAACTTAGTAATATAATTGAATTTCATAATCATGAAGGAAGGAACATTAAGAAAACCTATAACATCCAACAATGAACTCTAATTTCTGCAATCTGCACTTATGTTTGCTGCTCCAAAACTTAGCATTTCACCTATTCTATAATTAGATGTCTTCATTAAGAAAACATAGCTATCCTTCAGGGATTTTTGTTCTTTTGCTGAAGATATTCATGAAATTACATACTATGTGATCTGTTACGTTTTGTAACAGCACACATAGCTGCAGATTTCATGTAATCATTTAACTAAAGCAACATTAACAAAATAATATGAAAAATATCCCCTAGCTTAGGTATACTTCACCAATGTTATCCATTGTAACAAAGTTTCAAGTTGCTCATTATTTCACAAGTGCAAAAATTGTCAACAGGATGGTCAAGGGTGTTCATAAGCTCATAAAAAACATGTGCCACACACCCTAACTAGTCAAGTGGAATTGCAATCAATGTATAACCCACTTTTAATATCATACAACAATGATGGTGCCACAATTGGCTCTCCACCTATATGTCAATGTGGGGTTGACTCTCCATCTATAACCCACTTTTAGTTAACCTCCCTAGAATCACCATTCTCCAAGAATTATTTTGGGATGAACTATTGAAAGCGGGCACAAACCCATATTTAAGCAATGTGAGCATTGGAAAACCAAATAACATGCTTAAGAGTATCAATTTGTTGACAAGGTAGGAAAAAAGGATTTCAAACCCGCATATGAATCAACCTTACCCCACATGTAACCCTTGATATAGATACAAGAAAGAAAGTTGGTTATTTTAGGATCAATAATGGCTTTCCAAACATTGGAAAAATATCCAACCTAGGTTTCTTCAATGGACTTAAGCTTCAAACGACAACTGAAGGTTTCGACATGAATTTTGTTGGTAGAGAGAAGTTGTTAACCAAACTGACATTTGTACCAAAAAAGTGAGTTTTCACTAACCAATTCCAATATTTCCACTATGGATCCCTAGAAATAATCCCAATATTGTGAATTTGTTCCTCATGTATGGATCTTTAAATCTCGACAATTGAATCAAATCCCCCTTATTAAAATTTATCTCAAATATCTTTCTAAGCCATCTAATGGTGAGATTATTACGAAAATAATATTTTTGAACTTTTTATTCTTTCTACAAAATTGAGGGAGATGTCAGTCCTAAACCCATCCTTGATTGAGTTAAGGTGAGGTTTGAATGTTTGCCATGATTTCTAACAACATATTAGCAATAATGGTGTAGCCAAATTTTAAGTGAACATAGGTGATCCAAATAGAGTGCAACATAATCCTCATCTAAGCCTTTCTCCAAAACGAGAAACCTACATAATATAACATCTCATGAAAAATTTATAGGATTCATTTCTTTCCAAGGTTTGAATTTTCCACTTAACACAAAGCACAAGCCCTTGAAGTTTAATGTCTAGGATGAAAATCCCTCAATTTTTTTAGGTTTGCAACATTCATAGGGGATACACTATGTAAACCTATGTCCTATCACGTTTGATCATAGGATAATTAATAATACCCTTATTTGCATATTTACATTTAAATATTCTATTACTAATAGGCTTCCCCAATACATTTTTTCAATTATAAAATACCCCTTATTTTACCATAAACCCAAAATTCTTATTTTCCATCTGACAATTTCCATACCCCGTTTTCTGCAAGAGGGTAAATGTGAGGGTTTTGAAAGGACCCACATCCTTTTACAAAAGTCCAGTTAGGCTAGATAAAACATTAAAGCATACAGAGAACAAGTCCAAATACCAGAACAAGTGTGAAGACCATCAAAAAGACAAAAAGGAAGGATCCCAAAAAGGGTTACATATTAAGTATATTTTTCAGAGCATTAGCTACATATTTGGTTGCAGCATTGATATTCTTGTCAACCATAGCACTAACCAGTTTAATGAGCTCCATATAATCAGCCATAAGGAACTCCCAAGTTTTTTCATTATGTTTCTTCCAATCCTTAATAACAGAAAAGGCATTGTTGTGCTTCTTTAAAACATTAAGAGCAATATCATCAATGCCATCATCTTGTGTAGCTAATGGATAAACATCTAGTTGGACCTCTGAATCTTCATTCATATTAGTATCCATACCCAATATGATAGGAGAACCTGAAAGAGGGGGAGAATCTGGATACACAGTGGAGATACCTAACAAAACCTCTAGAATATCCTGATCATCCAAGTGAAGTAGAGACATCACACCAAAGCCCTATGCAAATACCGAAGAGAGGATGGGAAAATACAATGCGCAGTCAGGAGCTGCTGGAGGACAGGTGGCTTGGTCGGCAGAAACAAAGGAGGAAACGAGTAGAGCACCAGAAGGTAAGGAAATGCTAGAAAGGCGGGGAGAAGGGGTCAGAAGTGGAGAAGCTAAGAGAGGAGAAGAATTATCATGGTGGCCCGTGATTAAAACATCAGAGTCATATTCTAGTGGTGTTTTCCACCCAAAATTCCCTGCTCTTAAGAAAGTGAATTTTCAAAATTTTGAGTTTAAGTGTGTCTTCTCTGTTGTGCTGAAAGTGTTAAAAGTCGTGAAATTGAGAAAATCTGTGTTTTTGGGTCATTTCATGTGTTTTTCGGGCCTGTCGGGACATTTTTGTCCCACGTGTCCCAAGTTCAAAAGTGCGCTCTGTTCCCCGATCGGCCGATCTCCCCGAAGTTTGTCTTTTTTGGGCCCGTCGGACATTTTTGTCCCAAGTGTCCCAAGTCAAATTGTGTAAGTTGTTCCATTTTTGGCCGAAACACCCGAACCGCGTACTTTGCACATTTTTGTCCCAGATGTCCCAAGTCAAATTGTGCAAGGTTGTTCCATTTGCGGCCGATTCACCTGAACCATGTACTTCGCACTTTCACGTCCCAAATGTCCCAAGCTCTTCCAGACCCATTGTCACCTTTTCGTCCGATCCGGCCGAGTCGCGTGTTTTGCGCATTTGTGTCTCACATGTCCCAAATGAACCAAGTGCCATTCGTGCTTATTTTTCCCGCTCTACCCGAATATCATGCTTTTTCAAATTGGTAAATATGTATTAAATGCGCATTCATTATCTTTCTCTCTCCTAATTGGCTATATAACAGGCATCCCCCCTTCGTATTTTTCACACTGCTTTCACGCTATCCTTTGCTCGAACCCTTGCAATATAATTTCCTACGCGTGTATCCTTTCCCTCTGTAATTCCTTCCCAAATTCAAGCTCACGTCTCTGTCCTCCGAATTACTGTCAATATGAAGATCAAATTTCAGGGATAGGAGCAAATCTCGCCACTAAAATCTGTCCTTCACAATATTGGGGACAGTGAAGCTCATCATCTTGATTTCAGCGATTTTTGGGCAAGGATGGCGGATGCAAACCCTACACCTATGGCGCAGATGATTCACGACAGTGGTTTGGCTTTCACTGGAGGTTTCCTGATCTCAGTACAGTGTGCTGATACAGTGCTTTCGTGTGGAGCTCACTTCGACCCTGATTCGAGTGAATTGACCAATATACACGGGGAACTCATCGCCAAGCTAGATGCTGCCACCATTAGCACTGCTTTGAGGATCCCAGAGACGGATAATGCCATAGTTGTTTCCCGGGATCAAGCACAGGCCCTGTTTAACCAAGACAACGACAAATACAAGGTGCGGGTGGCGAAGTCATGGCTTAAAAACCCTAAGAAGGGAGCATCTCGCCTATCCAAGACTCTCTTCCGAGCAGATTTCAATGAAGAGTTGTCAGATTTCATAATCCTACTGGCTCGAGTGATGGGCTTACCTTCTACTAACGAGTTCCATTTCTGGATGTGCCCACTCATCAGCATGGTGTGCGAGGGAACACAAAATATCAACTGGGAAGAGATCATCAGCATGAATTTGGTGGAGTAGCTGTCCAATGTACAGCAAACGAAGAAGTTCTACATGACTTCATACCTGATGTATACCCTGGCGGCATCAAGAGAATGGTTTGGTTTTTATTACATTGATGCCCACAAGGATGACCCTATATATGGCTATTGCCCGCAGTTCACCCCTAGAGACCAGCAATCACAATTTCAGAAGGGTAAATGATGCTTTCACCATGTACGTGGTCAGGCTGCTTGAGGGTGACACTGCTATAAGGTTTTCAGATGAAGCCATGAACCTGATATCGCACTACAGTGCCTATTTTATTCAATTCAAAAAATTCTCTTATATCAGGCTTGCTGGCTATGAGAGCACCCCTCTGACGCTTCCCATGTTCTGCAATGATAAGATGGCTTTGATTGAAGTATGCAGGCAATTAGACAAATTGCACAGAACCTGCAGAGATAAGAATATTTCTGGTTTTCACTTTCCCATTTCTTTGGGAAATTACACTTGTAAAATATCCCTGGACGCACAGAACATAGAGAGAGCCCTGGTCCCTATCACTGTTCATTTCTTTAAGCCAAGAACTTGTTTCGACTTGAAGAAGTTCATTGAGCAGAACATCAAGATAATCTATCATCATAGGGCAGATATAGAGGACTATTGGGCTGACTGTGCAGATGATTTTGAAGCTAGAAGGAGGCACTGTGGCAGGTTCTCTCTGCAATTGATCCAAGAACTCGGCTTGTACCAAGTTCCTGAAGGACTCCATGATGACAATTCTGATCTATACTCATATGAGTATGACAGTGTGATTAAGCACACCCCCTTGGAGGACTTGGATTGGAACAGGAAAGAAAAAGATGATCTGGCTGAGATCCTTGCTCCAGTCTTAGTCAGGACTAAGGTCTGGTTTGATAGGAAAGTTCGAGAGCTCAGAAGGCACTCAGGAGAATCCTCTTCCAAGGATGTTTCAACACCAAGGAGGGAAGCATCGACTCCCATATCAAACACACCTGTGCAAACCCCTCTTGCCTCATCAACGCAAGGACCTGCAGCTTCCACTCCTTCTTCATCCACTCAAGTGTACCAGAAGAAACTTAAAGAGGTTAAGAAGGAGCCTGTGGAAAAAGATCCTCAAAGTAAACAGGTAGAAGTGCCTTTGGGACCAGAGAACATCATTGTTCTCAGTGAAAGTGAAGAGAGTGAAGTGCCAGCCCCTGCAAATGCTCCTGAAGGCCCAGCAGATAAAGATAAGGAAGTCCAGAGCACTGAACTTCCAAGTGCTATTGATTCTTCAGCAGCAATTGTATCCAGCGCCCTACTCACATCTCAACTTGAGACCACAGCTGTGCAAACCTTGAGCGTCATGAGCTCTATGTCTCTTGGTCCTCTTGCCCCTCCTGCTGCTTCCTCTTCCTCTTTTGCATGGGTTCAACCTCTTGTTGACAGTAAAAAGAGGAAATCTTCCTCTTGGAGCTTAGGGCCAAATTTTGATGTTGTCGCAGCCTTGTTGGGCACTACTCCTCGTGCCAATAAAGCCAAAATCACCTCCAAAATAGTGTTTGATGCTCAAGGTCAGCAGTTCCTGGAGATTGTTAAGCCTACAGTGGACAAATCAGAGCAGGACTTGCAGGCATATGACTTAGAGCTCTCAAGAATTCCAATGGGAGATTCTACTGTTGAAGGTGAGATCCACAACCTCCAGGAAATGGTCACACGAGTCATTGGGAGGGTAGAGAAAGGGCAGCAAACTATTGAACAGTTGGAGGAACAGGCCCATATTCTCACAAGTTTTATCAAATCTCTTTTGTCTAAGGACAAAGTTTTGGACCCTACCCCCATTGACTACTCTTCCACCTCCTGTAATTTTGAGCCAAGATGAAATACAGGGTATCAAAGACATGCACAAGTATTCTGTCTACGACAGAGCTATGGAAGCCATGGTGGAAGATATGCTTGTTGCAGGATTGAATTTCATCGATGAAGCTTTCAAACTTCACGGAAAGGTGAACAATTTGCAATAGAAGCTCTCCTCTACTATCGGGGTCATGGATAAAGAGCTCAAACTCTGGAGCAGTTGCATAGTAGACCTCCGTCTCATGGGACAGACAGATGAGAACATTTTATTGGCGAATAAGGTTTTCGATGATGCAAAGGATAATCTGTCAAAGTCCTAGGTTTACAGTGTGGAGTGGAAGATCAAAGTCATGGAGGAGGCTTTGGGAGAGCTAAAGAATAGCTGGCAAAAAGGAGAGGCTTTCAAGACACTGGTGGTATCTGCTTTCAAAGATATACACTGTCATCTTCAAGATGAAACTTCTGGTGTGCCCCTTTCCTTGCAAGAAATCAAAGCTCAATTCAGAGCTTTTGTCAAAGATAATTTATTCAAGGAAAGTTCCATCTCCAAGGAGAAAATGAAGGAGATTTGCTCTCTTCAATCTGCCATCGAAGAAGCAAATAAAGATTATCATACTCATGTCGAGTTTGATAAAGAAATGGAGAAGTGTCTCAGATTTTGGGGGTCAGTCTACACCCAACACGTCAGTCCCCTCATGGCAGAGACATAGCCGAGGCGTTGAAAAGATTCAGGCAACGGATTTTGGAGTCAGTGGGTCCCTCCCACTAACTGACCACCTGTCTTCTTCTCCTTATTCTTTTCTCTTCTTCCCATTCCTTTTCCGTTTTCTTTGTAAAAAGTTGAGGTATTGCGGTTGGCAGTCCTTAACTATTCTTGGTTAAAAGAAGCGGTTACGAGGAGTAACTGATTTGTAAGCTATATAATGGCCTCTCTACGCCATTCTTGAAAGGAGGAAGAACTGGGTTTATTTTCTGAAAGTGTAAATAGATCATAAAGAAATCAATACAGAAGGGCTTTCCATTCTTTGTCTATCTGATCTCTGTTATCTCTAAGCTTTCATTTAAATTTTGTGAAGATCATTTGTCTCTAGTTTGTTAGTCTTGCCGATTGCATACTCTTCGACTTTGCAAGCATGGTGATCTTGTATAACCAAGAAGGAACTTTGTGTCCTTGATTAATGAATCTGTGTTACGTTAAGAAACTTTGTGTTCTGGCAGATGTTATTTACAGAACTTTGTGTCTTTAAATTCCATCTTATTTATACGATACGAATGATCTTGTTTTCAACTCACTATAACTTCGCATACATAAAGAATTACTCTGTTATCTATAATTCTACATGTTGCCTTTCTGCTCATTCTCATACTCTCATTCCTCAGTCCTTTTGTAATTGATGATCTTTATAGTAAACACTTTCGTAATATCCAAGTTCAACCAGAAAATCATGTTTTGTATATTTGTAAATAGGTTCATTTCTGAATAAGGGAACCTCTCCCATTAAAGAGGAGGGACTTCTTGTCCCCTGACTATTGCTATTCATAAATTCCTATTTGACGCCCAACAAGTGGAAGGTTGAGGTGGTAGTGGAGGTGATAGGTGAGAGTGTGGATGGAAGGAGGAGCTTGGAAGCCATGAAGAGGAGTGTGAGACTTAGGAGGAAAGCGAGCCAACTTGGCAAGGAAGGAAACAACTTTAAATAGTAGAAAGAGAAGACATTTATGAAGGATGGGTCCTTCATCAATGCAAGCTTGTTTAATAGATAAATCCAAATATTGAAATAGGAAATTAGCAAAATTCACTTTTATACCATGACGGAAATGGGCCGCAAGGAAGATTTGGGACCCATAAACCAATTTGTATCTCCCTTCTAATGTGAAATACCTCATGATATGCTCCGCCACTCTATCCCATGAGGGAGGCAAATAATAATATTTGTAGCTAGACTCGTACTTCTACAGATGTTTTCCTTGATATAAAAAGTCACCTTGTTTGGATTTAAGAAATCTCAAATTTATTCTAACCCACCTTAACTTTCCCCTTCTTCCATGAGGAAAGGATACTACTAGACACCCAAACATAATGGCCAGAAATTCACTCCATGAAAGGATTAACTCCCTTCTCCTATAGTAAATTCCAAGCATCCAGATCCTTAAGATTTTAATCACAATTTTTAGGCTCAACTCTTCACAAATATCACCCCATTTCAACAAGACAGATAACAATTGACGATTCAAAAAATATTTCAAGGGGGTTTAAAAAGATATTTTGGGTCTGACACTCTCACATGCCTTTGGGTACCCCAACAAAAAATTGTTATAATTAAGGATATCTCTTGAAAGAGATATAATTAATAAATATTGATCCCACCTGCAAGTATCGTCATAATAATAAATGGTAATTAATGTGATATAAGTGTTTCTACTGATGACTAGAGGGAATGATAAGATTTGAGCTTTGCTGACACAAGGCAGAAAAAAAGCAACAATGATAATAATTAGCAACATCTCCCTAATAGTAATAAGCTTATGTGTGAGAATAATTAGCCAAAAATGAGATTAGGTTCCCAAGAAATTTTGCAATCCATATCTGTTGGTCATTCGATATCACCCCCAAGTTAGCCAACGATTCATTTACCTTATTTCCTTCCCTATAGATATGTTGATATATAATATCTTGAAAATGAGCTTGTAGAATGCGGATTTTGTCAATGATGTTTCTAATATTCCAACTTGGAGGCTCATTAAAATTAGGGGTATATACTATGTTGAGAGAATCACTTTCCATAATGAGTTTCCCGGGTCCAATTCTGAGAGCCAACTCCATCCCTTTGAGTATAGCTAGAAATTCCATTCTATGATTAGTCTCTATTGCAAGGTTTACTGCATCAACAACCAAGGATTGACACAGATCATCTCTAAGAATAGCCCAACCACCTTGGTCTCCCAGATTACCTTTGGTAGCACCATTAGGATTAACTTTAAGCAATCCAACAGGGAGGATCAAATGGTACTAGCTCTAGCTGTAATAGAGGAAGGCGGATCCAGAGGAATGTGAAGTTTCTTATACTAAGGATCAATTAGATTAAGGAATATTTTCTACTTATTCTTCTTTCAGATGAAGCGGTTTAAATTCACTTGAAATCCAGAAACCACTCCCAAGAAAATTTTTCGTAGATCTTGAGACTGATCCTTAAATATTCTTTCTTTCTTTCTAGATATTCCACATCATGTCTAGCATGAGAAGTTTCCAGGCTAGAGAGAAAAATGGATGCTTAAAAGGGGATGTCTATTTAAGAATAGAATTTGTAGAAGAGAAGGGGAACACCCATGAAATCCCAAATCTATCCAAAAGGATACTCCAAAAGGAGTGAGAAAAGAGGTAATGAAAAATAAGGTGAACAGAAGATTCCAAAGCATTAAGGCATAGGACACACTGAATTGGGAGAGAAAATCCTCCAGGTTTAAGATTTTATCCTGAGAGGAATTCGTCATGAGAGGCAAGCCAGGATAAAAACCCAATTTTGGGAATAACCTGAGGGATACAAATTTGCTTCAAAGGTGGCACACAAGAGGGATGATGGATACAAAGGAAAATTTAACAAAAAAAATTCCTGAGGGGGACATAGGCAAAATGCGAGTGTCCTCCATTTGAGAGAATTGGATATAATGTGTAGAAAGTAGGGTTCTGAGATTTTCAATACGTTCAATCTAGATTGAAGTGTGACCTTCCCAAGATGGTAAGAGCCGACAAGGATGTCGTTGATACTTATTGATATAACCATAAATAATTCTACCACATAACCTATTAATTTAATGCCTTATAGGATCCCAAAAAGAATCATAGGTTAATGGCTTATCATATATCCATCAGTCCTTCCATAACTCTATGTGCCTACTACTTCCCAACTGTCATTTAGTGCCTGATAGCAGCAGAGTTTGATTGTTTACTATATAATTCCAAATAGCTAAGCCACTCAAAATATCAAAAGAGAGGAAGTTATCTTGAGAAGATAGACATTTATAAATTAACATCTGTGTCCATGGGGATTTATACTTTGTAGCAACATCCCAAGAAAGCTTATTTGACATAGTTGCATTTGAGCATGTGGATTTATTATTTGAACACGTGGTATTAAAATGGGGTTTATGTTTTACCCACCTAAAAGGATTTTAGAATCTTAAAAAAACAAAACAAAAAAAAAGACGTCCGCATGAATAAAAGTGGGTGGTCAAATCCTTTAAAAAGGATATTGCAAAACCTATGCCCACGCATGTGGGATAATCCACGTGAAAAAAGGTGGCGGGTTGAAGGCATGGAGCGGTCGAGGGTGCTACAAATGTGTGGAAGCCTTATTAAATCTTGGGATAAATATTATCCAAAGGAGGACATGAATACCGAGGGAAGGGGATTCGAACCTCTTACCCGTCGAGTAAAAAATAGGCTGAAATTGCTACGCTAACCAAGCAAAACTTAACATTGTATTAGAGATAATTATTTTATCCTTTAATTGCAGCCCGCCTAGGCCTATATAAAGGCCCCCTCACTCCATGCACAAGGAGAACAAGCTTCTCCCAAATGCAAAGCTCGAAGGATTATGGAGAAGAATAGGTGGAGATTGAAGGCATATTTTGGAGAATAATAATGTTGAAGGCCTTGATTAAAAAGGGCATTATTATTATTATTTTGAAGACCTATATTATTATTTTATAGGAAATTTTGGAGATAGAAGACCTATTTAATTAAATATGCACATGATAAAAAGACCAATATTATTGTTATCTACATGATGATAAAATAAGTCCTATTATTTAATAGGCAATATTGTAAAAATTCAGGAGTAAGTATTTGTAATTCATCGACATTGTAAAAGCAAAATTGATGCCTTATTCTCGTGCAAGATCTCAGAGACACCGTTGGAAGCCGAGGGACGTGATAAAGCATTGAAGAACTCATATTCTTAGTATGCCGGGAGTATTTCCAAGTTAGCTACTTGGATACCATAGAGGAGAGTCAAAATCATTGTTGATCTCATTGATGAGACATCAGCTCGGATCTTCACTTTGTGAAGAGGTTGATTGAGGTTGTACAACAGAGTGGCATTTGATCTTCGTCGACACCTAACATCGGGTTGGATCTTCGCTCTAAGTAGAGGCTAATTGAGGTCGTGCAACAAAGTAGTACCTGATCGTCATCGTCAGCTAGAGACTTAGCTCTACATAGAGGTTATTTTTCTATACAACAAAGTGAAATTCAACATCAGACATTGTCTGACCTTAACACCATGTAGAGTTTATTTTGTTGTGCAAAGGAGTGGATTTAAATAGGAGTGTCAAACTGGAAAGATGTGATTTTTCCAAGACTAGTGGGTTCAAAGGATCGACTGACACTAGGTTCAATTGAATGTCCATTGTAGTAATGTAGGTTTATATTTTACTTATATGTGGAATGTTATAATGGATTGTTTCAACTAGTTTAGGAACCCGGAGATGTAAGCATTCTACTGAACTCCATTATCAACCCTTGTGTAGTGTGATTCTTAGTTTGCATTGCATTTGATTAAAGTTGATTTATTACACGATGAATTCAGTAAAAAGATAAATTACCTATAAGGGTTCGTGGTCAAGAAAAAAATTATTGGCCAGCTCAGATAAATTCTACTAGTTGTGCACAAAGTGGATCACAGACCTAGAAAATAGAGCTATTTACATGATTTTCTATCAGATTATGTATACGGTTCTAACAATTTAATTTGGGTGTGTATCCATGTATTGGAAACTCCAACTCGAACTATATTTTTACCTCTGCCTATCCAAGAATCCAACGTATTTGGAGAAAGCACACACTGGTATGCTTTTAGTTTTCTTCAAATATTTTTTTCTCTTGTTCACAGTCTCTTCCTATTAGATTTGCAAATCAATTCCTATGGATTATTCGTGTGAGCCATTGAATAGTTAGTTTGGTAGAAGATTCATAAATTCTAGTGTATTGTATCATATGTGCACATTAATGTTTGATGAGGAGGAAAGTTGTCCAAATTAATGATTTGTTTAATTTTGTATTGGATAAATTTTTGTGATCGATTTACATCAAAGTTGGGCTCGATTTTTTGTTCATCCTACATGTTTTGTCAAATGTTGTGCCTAGTTGTTGTTCTACATCACCTCATCTCTATATGATCCAAAACCGAGGGGTTTCAGACTTAAGGAACAAATTAACAAATGTGCCAAATGAATTGCAAAACAACTATCTCTGAAAAGAGATGTAAATTACTTAAAGATTTCGAAATACATCAATTATCTCTGCCAAGAGATGTCTATCTCTTCTTCCGGTTACATATGTATTTATAATACTTTATAAATATGAAAGGACACCTAGAAAGATGTGGAAGGTCACCAGTCTCGAGGGAGACGAGGTGTTTCATCTTCCAAGACTTACATGTGCACTAATTTTGCGAAACATACTATTTTTAGAATTTACTATTTTTAGACAGCAGTACAAAAATCACAATTTGGGCCCCTTAAACGCGGATTTCGGGGATCAAACATTGCCTAACAAAGTTCAGCACCTTCTCATCACATTCTACACATTCCAAGCTTTCCGTTGCCTTTTGAACGGAGTCAATCGGAGCTACGGTGCAAAAGTTATGGTCCCTGGAAGTTGCGCCACTAGAATTGCTGCCTGGATCAGGGCTTGGGAGAGCTATATATCTTCGAGGGACAAAAATGTATGTTGAAATATTAGCTTTGCTCATTAATTTTTTACTAATTTTAAGGAAATATGTATTTTTCACTGCATTTTAGAAATCTTAGTCACTTTTTTTCCATATTTTCTAAGGAGGATGGAAAATCCAAGGGTATTCATTGATATGGTAGAGGGTGGCATATTTTTTAGAAGAATCGATATGGATATGATTGTTTTCATGACAACAAAGATGATGAATAACTTCATGTCATTGTGCATGGGTAAAACGAGCACACATAGATCTAGGTGGTGCTTGTAATGGAATGTTTTCATCGGGTGAATAATGGTTTCATTTCTTCACGTTCACCATCACTAACAACACCCATACTGGTATTAGATCTCTTAATTATTTTTTGTGTATATTTGTGACAAATGATGGATAATCCAAGGGTATTCAATGACATAGTAGTTATTGGTAATGTTGACTAGACAAATTTATATGGAGATGTTTAATTCATGTTGATGAAATACAAATTATGTACAAATATAGGGACCGGGATTTTTTTTGAAAAAATCCTTTGCTTTACTATTAAATATTGGCTTAATAATCAACCCTCTCAAGGTATTCTAAATGATTCAAAATACTTTGTGTATTATTAAAGGTAGAGGAATTTATCTAAATACAAAAGAGATAATTTATGTATCAAAATATTTTATAACTTAAAGAAGGTACCATCACTACTCATAGCTTGGGTTATTAAAAATAACTCTAAATAGTGTTAAGATTGAGCGCACGTTAAAATATTTCCTTTGCTAGCATATTATTAATTAATTTTTCAGAAAAAATATATGTTTTCACTGTTGGTTAGAACTTAACAATTAGTTTGCCTTTGTGATGGAGGATGATAAATCCAAGTGTTTTCATGGACATGGTGGTTGGTAGCTTAAAAGACAAGAATTAATATCAAAACATTTTTTTAATGACAAAAAAATCATGTCATTGTGCATGGAAGAAATAGGCTCACACAAACTACGGAGGCACCTATAGTGGAAGGTTTTCTCCTGATGATCATTGGTTTTGTGACCTGGTGTTTTCCATCAACAATGGGACCCATGACAGAACTAGGCCTCTTGATCACCTTTTTTGTGTATTTCTAATAAACAATGGAAAATTCAAAGGGTATACATTGACATAGTAGTGGGAAATATCTCGACCAGAAGAATTGTTATGGAAATGTTTGCAACTAAGTTGTCAAATAGGATGAAGAGTTCCATGTCATTATGTATGGGTGAAATGGGTAGACAGAAACTGGGAAGGTTCTCATATTACAATTTTTTCACTAGATGATTAACTGAAATTGGACTAAACTAGGGTAGTGCAAGATAGTTAATCTAATCTAGGAGGACATATAATGTTGTAAATAACTAGATAAATGTAGTAAAAAAAGATGTAAATGATCTAGAATAATATATGAAATGAAATACTAAAACCCTAATATGTAAAGGATAAAGAAAATTACTTAGCTAATAACAGATGGTTGTCGCAAAGTGTCGCGGGTATGACTGGAAAATCCGGGAGTAGGAACAACTACACATAGGTTCTGAAAATGTTGGATCTAAAAGATATCGGTGGATTGGGGTGCCTAGAATAGGACTAGGGTGCCCATGGGTGCTCTAATATGTGATCTATGCACCCTAGTCTATCGAAAATCTCCAAAACTAGTTTTCACAAGGTTGCAAGAAAATATGTAACCTTCACCAGCTATCAAACTAATTTTTTTGAACTGCACCGAATGATCCAAGTATTCCAAGATGAATAAATGACCTGTAAGAGACCAAAGAGAAGTATCAAAACCCTAAAAAATAAAATGCAAAATGAATGGGTCGGATTGACCTCATCTTCCGCAATAGTGGGCTTACAAAAACTGAGTGTTACACTACATTTTGGGCCCAGATGTAGGTCTGGTGTGTGTGTGTGTGTGTGTGTGTGTGTGTGTGTGTGTGTGTGTGTGCGTGTGTGTGTGCATGTCGTGCCCTAGGTGCTCTTGTGTCAGTCATACTTTGTGAAATAGAGAGAAATAACTAGATGTAGAAAATGTAGTAGTATGTATGTATGGAATAGAACATAATCCCTCCCCCTATGAAGTGTGATGCGGATGTCATAGTTTATGCCTTGGTGATAGAGCTATGTGGATGCCAATGTAATAGATGGATGTAACTCTAGATGGAGTGATAGTAGTTAATGATGTTAGGTCCCTCATTATGGTCTCATAACTTTATATTTAGAGCGTTATCTTGCTCTAATTTCATAATTAACCCTGAAGAGGCCGACCAAAGAAAAGATAAACATGAAAAATGGCTAGAAGAGGCCCAAAAAGTGGCAAGAAATTTGTAGAAGGATCGGGGCGCCCCCATGTGGGACCAGGGTGGCTATGGGCGCCCTAGTTATGGTTAAAATTACGGGGGATGTGAGAAAATGGTTGGGCATGTAGTTGTAATAGGTCACAACTTATGAAATAAAATAAATAAAATGGCCAAAGGGACAGGAGTTAATTAGTAATTTCTTTTCTCAAGAACATTCTAAATAGTAGTATTAGACCAAGATAAGTAAATTTCTAAAGTGCATGATTTTGTGACTACATTTTTCCCCCACTATATTTTAGTGAGCGAAAATCCCGTTAAGATAAAGTAGATATAGATGTGTAATTGATGTTTGTATAGAGTTTAGTAGAAACATGACGAAGGACTAGACAAACTATGGAATGATTAAAAATACGGAGGAATGTGGAAACTATAGATAAAAATTCCCAAAGAAAATGTGATGAGAGTGAATCTAGGGAAAAACACATGTGTGTAGCTATCGCAATGTGTACATGCATGGTTAGTAAAGTATGTGTGCTATTGCGGAATGTAAAGCATGTGTAGCTATCGGAATGTGTAACATGCATGGTTTTCTCATGGCTAGACCTACAATGAGAAAATGATCAAGTAGTCAAATATGTATGTATGTAAGTGTAAAAAATGTTATGTAAAAGACGTATGTAAAGTATGCTAATGTAAATGTAAGTATAAATGGAACATGTGTACTTGATCCATGTCGATAAAGAGTGTAAAAGGATATCATGTATTGTGACTTTTTTGTGCGATCTCACGCCACCCTGGTTGAAGACGTATAGGGAGGAAATGCTCTGTGTCCTCTAAGCTCTAACTGATTTTTCTTAAATGTGTGTAGAGATCTCTATACTGTCCTAGTTTTTTGGACAATCCAACGCTACTGGAAAAAGAAGTGTAAGGAGGAAATTCTTTGTGTCCTCCAAGCTCTAATTGCTTCCCAGAAATGCTAAGGACATCATGTCTTGTAAAATCCACTGTGTATAGGGTTTATAGATTTTTCTGAACCCACTTGTTGAATATAACTGAAACAAACCAGTGTAGAATCTGTGTTAGTATGAAGAAACTCCCAAATGATGCCCCCCATCTTTGGAGGTGCAAACGACATCGTTGATAGGAGACATGTGGCCCCAAAAGAGGGCTAGCCTTATGTATGCTGAAAATTGCTTAGTAGAAACCAAGGTGTGCACAAACAAGAAAGGTTATCCAAACACAAGTGTAAACACGCATGGATGTAGAAAATAGTGTATAAGCTATGCAAAGAGTGTAAAACCTACCAAGAAAGGAAATATAAACACACAAGAAGACAAGTATGATGTACAAAGTGGGTTGAAAACATGGAACATCACTCATGATGTCGTAATACACACAAGGCCATAATGGATGCAAATAATAGACAAGTGTGCACACCAAACATAGGGAAAGGCCCACAAACAATAGCAAACAATAGCAAACAATGTTATAAACAAGTATGGAAACCCATATCCCTTCATAATAAATGTTGCACAAGAGGCACCCGTTAGCATGTTATAAAGATAGCTAGTATCTCAAAAGCATGTATAAGCAAGTAGTGCAACGTGCTAAGTACAAATGGAATAATATAACTTGGAAGATATGAATGTGTGGATTCCCCCAATGAACAATGTAGGAAGGGTAGAAGATGAACATCCTTTTCGTGTGTAAGAGACATGTATCTGTGATCACAACTATAAAAAGGTGTGAACACACATGTTTGGATGATATAGATAAATGACATACAAGTAATAAAACTAGCATGTGTAATAAAGTGACCACGAACAAGCCAAAGTAAGCAAGAATAGAAGCAATCATATATGTAGTATGTTGTGGATGGATAAAATGTAATGCAAGATGGAATGATAGGAACCACGTGCCCCTCTAGTGGATGGAAATGTATACAGTGAGGTTCATTTTTTTCCCCCTCAGCAGTCAAGAATGAACCGTAAACAAGAGTGTGTCATCAGGAAATGGTTGAGTAGTGTTTGTTATTTGTCTAGCGTGATGTGGTGAGTGTGCATGTAGTGTTGATGAAGTGCGACATATAGAAGAAATGTGTGTGGAAATTATATCCTAAGTGTATATCAATATGAGATGATTAAATGAGTGATGATTTATCACTTAGCGTATATCACTACAAGATAAATGATGAGTGGTGATGCAACCTAAGGTGTATACCACTACAAGATGATAGAATAGGTGACAATTTAGCCTAAATCTTATGTCACTAAGATAGAGATGTCTCATGATGAAAGGTGGAATAATATGGGTGTGATAAGTGTAAGGTCCCATTTGATTTGTAAACCCTCAACATTCAAGTATGAACCGATGAACTAAAGTGTGCCATCGGGTGGTGAGTGCAACATGTAGAATACAATGTAGTATAGATGACCAGGTGATGGATATGGTGTGTAAATACATGTTATGTTGAATTTGATGCTAAATGTGTAGGGTGTGTAATATGTAATGTGTAAAATGCAATGTAATAGGTTTAGATAGACTAGTAATGTAGGATGTACTAATGAAATGTAAAGCTAGAATCATATGTAACTTAAGCTAGTGTAGTATGTAGAATATAGATGATGTATAAATGTGTCAAGTGAAATAGACTAATGGCGTATGTAATATGTAGAATGACTAATATGTGCATGAGGATCATGTAATTTAATGTAGAATGGATGTTGTACAATGCACGATGTGTATGATAAAATCTAAATGTGTAGTGTTTATATTGAAGTGTGTGGGGTTCAGTGTAATGGTAGTGATGCTAGAATAAATTGAGAGTGTGAATGTATAAGAATGTGAAGGAGCATAAGTGTGACTATGGAAAGACTAAAGAAGGAGGGGGAGAGGTAGAGTGTCATTCCCCCCAAGCATGTGTGAATGAATGAATATCTAATGATAGTGAAGGAATAATGTCCTTCATTTGGTGTGGGCAGCGAAATCGTATGACCATGTTCTAAAAAGGGAGGTATAGTAGACAAACGTTGTAGTGGGGAATGAAGCCTATGTGCATGCAAGGGATGAATATATGAAGAAGGTCATGGTGCCATACAATGTGTCGGCGATAAGGATCTGCATGATGTGAAATGTGAAGGTGAAGAAGGTCTACGTGGAATAAATTGAGGTCATGACCTATGTCATGATGTAATAATTATGTGAGTAATAGGCCTATACTTATGTGTAGGAATAATGGAGTGATGTGTTCATACAAAGGATACGCAAGTAGGCGAACTAGGGGTAGATTGTGTGTTGATAAACTTCAACAATGGTGCAGTAGATGAAGTATGGTATGCGCTAGGTATTGTGCGAGGAGATGGTGACCATGGAGTGGATGGAGGGATAACATCAATATAAATGATCTATTTGTTGTGGATGAAATAGAAACGTAAATGATTCATGGAAATGATAGATTACGAGTGAAAAATTTAATTGAGACCTAAGAGAATTTCGCAACCATTAACCGTGTTGCCAACAAGGAAAGGTACAAGCATAGTAAGAGGGCCATCTATAACATGGACTTTAACAATGCCAAAAGGTTTTACAAAAGGGTACTCGACTTGAGATAGAGGATAACGAATAGCCCTAAGGAGTGACATAGAGCATGCACTAATGGGATATGATGGGCCATACTTAGTGTTGTTAATGGGGTTGGAGTTGATAGATGCATGGATATGCAAATGATTATATGTAAACTTGGTATAATAATATATATTGGAAAAGGAAATGATAGGTGGTGAAACCTCAGTGTTAGTAACTAAAAAATCTAGAGATCTGGATTCAAGAGGCGATACAATGTGATACACATGATTAGAAGAAGACTTTGTTGTCTTCATGTCACGTTGTTGAGAGTCATTATTAAAAATATGGAGATTACCCTTATCATTTTTTGGGGCAGGGCTAGTAAATTATGGGAAGTCAAGTTTGTTATTGTCAAGTAGATCATGAATGATGGTATGAAATTTTAGGCATCTATTTGTATAATGTCCAACACACAGATGATAATCACAGTGAAATATTTCATTGTAATTCTTACCTATTGGTCGTGATGGGTCCAATTTGAGGGGAGGGGGAATGGTAATAAAATTGTTGTATAGAAGTTAGCTCAATATAAGATGTGGAGCCATGGGAAGGGTGCTACATGTGCGTCGAGGCTGCTGGGGGTGATCCTCTATAGAAGGATCGATAGTGTTGATGGTAATTTTAACGTCATTTGGTTTCATAGTGGATGGCTTAAATGGATTCTTGCTGGGAAAATGAGTGGAGGAGGAGGTATATTCTTGGTACTTAAGTTTTCCAATGGATAGAAGTTTAGTGTCACGCAGTTTGAGAATGTGACAAAGTTGATCGAACAAAGGAGAGGACTCAAAAAGAACACTTTCCTGCAGAGGTAGTAGTAGACTTTGTATAAATAAATTCTAAAGTTTAGAGACGGTAAGGACATTTGTCATCTTATCCAAACTAGTCTTCTAATGTAAAACATAGTTGGCAAGGTGTTCATTTGAACCCTATTTAAGTTTTGCTAGTTGAGCATACAAAATCTTAGAGCCAATGTTGATAAAAAAAATGAGTAAGGAATGCATTAACTAAATGTGGAAAGGAGGTTATGGAGTGAACATGTAAGTATTAAAACCAACGCATCACATAATCATGGAGACTACAAGGAAAGAGCTTAGATAAAATGAGATGGTCATCGATGAAATTGAGGCATGCCACATGAAATGCTCTAAGATGCTCATGTGGGTACCCATGCCTATTGACAATGGGGAGCTTAGTAATGGTAAAGTTAGATAGAAGTGCATAATTGGAAACAGAGAAGGGAATGGTGTATGCAACAACAAGGTAGAATCCAAGGATGGTGATGCATGGAAAGTGGTATGTTGGAGCTTACGAATTTGGGCTTGAATATCCTGATAAAGAGAAGTTAAGTCTTGATTATCAACAAATAAGACTTGACAGACATGAGAAATTATGGGTGGTGTGAAGTGGTTGGTAGGTATAGGGACAAAGATGGGAACTATATAGATAGGAGGAAGAGTAGAGGCAGGCTGTTGAGTATCAATAAAAGTGGGCATGACTGCCAAAGTGGTGAGTTTGGTAAAGTTATTAGCTTCCTCGTAGGTGACATGTAAAAGTAAATATATGTCTTAAGGATGCTCAACAAGATAATCATTGATAGACTTAAGGTGGGCTTAAGTAAAATCTTCATGAGATCGAGCCATGGAAAGACAAGAATAAACCCTAAGAATGGAAATGGAAAAGTGGAGATCCAAAGAGCATAAGAAATCGAGTCGGGTTCACCGAAATGATTAACTGAAATTGGACTAAACTAGGGTAGTGCACGATAGTTAATATAATATAGGAAGATATGTAACACTATACATAACTAGGTAAATGCAGTAAATAAAGATGTAAATGATCTACAACATTGTATGAAAGGAAATACTAAAACCCTAATGTGTAAAAGAGAAAGGTAAATGACTTAGTTGATAACAGACAACTGTCGCAGAGTGTCGCAGGTCTGGATGGAAAATCTGGGAGTAGGAAAAACTACACAGAGGTCCTAAAAAACTGGTTGGAGGATCTAAAAGAACTAGGTGGACTAGGGCACCCATGGGTGATCTCAGTATATAATATCTAGGCACCCTATGTTTTTTGGAAAATCTCCAAAACTAGTTTTTGCAGGGCCACAAGATAATTTATAACCTTTGCTAGCTATCGCACTAATTTTCTAAACTACACCAAATGCTCCAAACATGCCAAGATGAATAAATGACATGTAAGAGACCAAAGAGAAGCATCAAAACCCTAAAAAATAAAATGCAAAATGAATTCTTCGTAATGACCTCAGCTACCATAACATTGGGCTTACTAAACTGAGTGATGCACTATATTACAGACCCTTATGTATTTCTAGTTTTTGTGTGCATGTCGCGCCTTAGGTTCTCTTGCAATAGTCAAACTTTATGAAAATAACGAGTAATAGATTGATGTAGATCAATGTAATAGTATGTATGCATAGAATAGAATATAATCCTCCCTCCCCCCTATGAATGTGTGATGTAAATGTCCTAGCTTGTACCTTGATGATGGACTTATGTGGATGTCAATGCAATAGATGGATGCAACTCTAGATGGAGTGATAGTAGTGTATGATGTTAGCTCCCTTATTATTGGTCTCATAACTTTATAATTATAGGGTTCTCTTCCTATAATTTTATAATTTAACCCTGAAAAATGTCGACCATAGATAAGATAAACATAAAATGGCTAGAAGAGGCCCAAAAAGTATCAGAGAATGTATTAGAAGGATAATGGCATCCCCAGGGTGCCTTTGGGCTGCTCCAATACTAAATTTTGGGTGCCCCCATTTATGGCTAAATATATAGGGGATGTGTTAAAGTAGTTGGGCATGTAGCTGCAATAGGTCGCAAATCATGAAATTAAATAAATAAAATGGCCAAATGGACAGGGGTTAATTAGTACTTCCTTTTCTCAAGAACCTTCTAAATAGTAGTATGAGACTAGAATAAATAAATGTCTAAAGTGCATGATTTTGTGACTACACTAGATGATCACTAGTTTGATGTCTCGATGTTCATTGTCGATAATAGCACCTATAATAGAAATGAACCTCTTATTACGATGAAGGCATTTTTTAGTATGGTCATTAACCTAACATGATCAAATTAGATGGCTAGGATCTTTGAAGGGCTATGCAAGACTCATCTGGACTTTGTATTTACAAATAATCTTAGTCATACATCTATCACGATCGACTATTACGATTGATTTTTCTGACAAAATATTGGATTTGTTCATGTGAAAGTGTGATTTTCTTATCTTTTTCCTATCCTCCCTTTATGTTGTCATTTACCATTGTATTGGCTCTCCATCTGCCATCAACTACAAAACCTTAATGCCACAAAAAAAAATTATAGGCTTTGGGATTCTTCACTAGATCAATGCATAAAATTAATTGGGGCTAAAAACAATAAAGCCCTCTTTTTCATATTTTCTCAAATTTTTCCATTTCTTTCAGCGGTGTAATATTTTCTCAAAATTTTCTATTTCTTTTAGTTTCCTAATATTTTACCAAATGTTTTTGTTTCTTTCAGTTATGTAAGGCATATTTTTTACACCCAATAACTGACATGAATGTTAACAGCTAGAAATAACGAACATGTTAACGGCACTAGTTGCATGAATCCCAAATGAGTGAATATCACGATATCATTTCTCATTCAGTGGACTCATGTACTCTATACTTATTTCATCATATCCACCCCCAAAATTTCTCTTTTTATTTTCTCCTCCATCTGAATTTTTTTTTTCCTAATGAGGCATTTGTATATGTAAAATAATAACTCATTGCTATATGTCAAAATATTAACCCACATTTATCATTGTAGACATCTAAATGTTCACATGATTATTTACGATTAATCTGTCCTACAAACAACATCATCACTATCTAAATCCATATAATAATTAATCGCAAGATTAAATATTATTAATCCATTGTATCTTATTTACAATTTATCATTATTTATCATTCCATCATTAATCCTTTTAAATCATTATTATATCTCATTTCATCAATAATCCCTTTATTCTAATTATTTCCATCATTTATCCTATTATCCTATTTTAATCCTTCATTAACATTTCCTAGGAATTTAATATTCCTACACCCACCTACCCACCTACTCTACACATCCTGAAACATAGCCTTTCCATATAATCTCACATCTAATCATCTATATTAACCTAATCTAATCCTAATCCTAATCACATGCTCTACCTCTAAATCGTGAGGCTTATATTTCTAGAAGCCTTTCTAACTTTCTCCTTCTATTGAATTTTTAATTCAATGGAATATTCTTCCCTCCATGAATTTTGAATTCTAAATTCTAGAGTCTTCCACTCTAGAATCCTCTAATCCTCACATGCATTCTCCACCATTAATCCAAATCCAACATGCCTTCATCCTAACTATTGAATCTTCCACTCCTCAATTATAAATTTAGCTCTCCTACTCCATGAGAGCCAAGTCATTAAATCCATAACAAACCTCAACTATTTTTTTCATCCAATAAATCCATTATATCATCACTCTATCCTTCAATAAATCTTTCTATCAATCATCATCTTTCATCAAGGAATCGAAACACAATCAACAAGAGGTGCTAAAAAAGTAACTCCACCAATATCTGAAGCAACCAACCAATGTCAATCAAGAGAAAATCAAACACATCAAAGGAGGAGTTTTGAATCTTGTAGGTAAGTGCAGGTATTTTTATCTCTCCCCCTTTAATCCTTTGCTCTATCTAGTGTATTATTGAAGAGATTAGATCAGGGAATCAAGTGTGTTTGTATTATCACATTTTCACAACTACCATTTTTAACATATTACATTTTTGGTGTCAACTATGGGGCTTACCCACCGAAAATGTTTCTTTTTTTTAATAACATTTCATATTTAGAAGAAGTTGTCCAAATTTGAAATAAATTGGTGTTCGTTTACACCTTAAATATTTGAATTTTTGTGACAATTTTCCATATTGGCACCTATTCCTTGTCTTTCAACACCTATGTTGAAGAAGTGGCACATTTGACCTAATATTAGCACCTTTGAATCTTATATTGACCATTTTGGTTGTAGGGTTATCTATCAATGCCTTTGTCAATTCCATGGCACCTTTGTGGCTACTTTAGTGTGTATGCTTACTCTTTGAAAGTTGAACTTTGATAACATTGAATTTTCCTATTTTAGCGCCTTTGCTGAAAGTTTAGCACCTTTACTGAAAGTTTAGCGCATTTTCTGAAAGTTTGGCTCCTTTGCTAGTTTAGTGCCTTTGCTGAAATATTAGTGCCTTTGTGGAAATTTTAGCTACTTTTCTAGTTTAGCGCCTTTGCTGATAGTTTAACGTCTTTGTTGAAATATTAGCACCTTTGCGGAAATTTTAGCTCCATTACTAATTTAGCGCCTTTGTTGATAGTTTAGTGCCTTTGCACTATATTAGAGCTTTTGACCTGAAGTGGAGCCTTTGTTATATCTATTAGCGCCTTTGCTGGCTCAAAATTTTACGTTGGTAATAATCAATCTAATCACATTTTTTGGTGTTTTGGTGGTTTTTATATGGTTTTACATTCTGTTTTCGTAGAAATATTACAAGGATAAGGGGAAACTCCACTCATCTTAATACTCATTTTATTTTTACCTAACAATTGTGGTTATGGGATCTTGATTAATTAAAAAACTACTAACTATCCTTTTTTGTAGCTCGAGCGGTCCAAGATATTGGGTTTAAAAATCAAACTACTAACCCTTGTTTCATAGGGCCTTCTCTTGAAGACCCAATCATCAAACTACTAATATTTGTCATTTCATTTTATCATCCAACATTTAATTATCTTGCATTTATCATCCTTTTGTGTTTTTTCCTTTGTTTCTTATTCATCTTGAAGAATAAATCGTGTATGCTCTCCTCTCACGTCCTAGGATGATCTTGAGGATCAAAAGAGACTATCCTTCCCATTTTTATTTTATAGGGGCAATGTGATATGTAAGTAATATCCAAGCACTTTCCATAGTCCTAGGGGTCTCATGAATATTGGTTTCATCTCCACACACGTAGACACACCCCGTGTTTCAGCAGGGTATATAAATTCTTGGACAATTTTTTTGTTAGCTAAGTGCTTTCTTTCTTTAAGAGCGGCATGAAGTGAGGGGTTTTGACAATTTTTTCACTTGTGTAAAAATAGGCAACTCGAAACCTTTTTTGCAATGGAAGGAGTTGATGAATAAACCTAACTATTGGGAATTTAGGAAAAAATAAGATATGTGTGTTGTTGCAGAAAACAACACCTCACATATGTTACTATCTCATGATCACCTTCATCAAAGATGCAAAAAAGCTTAGAAAAATTAAATCACAACCTTGAGGAAGGTGGAGATAGAGGCATACCTAAGGAGTTGGACTCAAAAATGGAAAATGTAGTTGTTGTTTGCATTGCTGAGAGTTCATTTTTCAGTTACAAGTATTTTCAATTTGACCATTTCTTATAATTAAGTGTTATTAAGTATGTTCTTGAGTTGTTTAATTCATTGTATAATCATTAAATATCATAAAAGTTGAAAGTAAAAGGAATTACAAAACCAAATTATATACATAATATCATTTATTTATTAGGGAAATTCAATGTTTCCCACAAAAGTCGTGGGATGCAACTTATGATTATCGAAATAAATGGTACATGTGCATGAAATTAAAAATAAAGGAGTATAGAAAAAACCCATCATTGCCTTGGGTTTATTTCATTCTTCGTCATTTCAATTTGAGCTTCTCCATCTTCATCTTCTACATCTTGCAGCTACAGTGTAATTGAAAAGGGGAAAAGGGACAATATTAGTTAAGATCTCAGGGATTAATTTGTACTCATGTGCTATCTAAATTCAGGGAAATTAACCATTTTTTGATCTACCTTCATTAACAAAGTTGGTTTTCTTGTTATGTTTGTACTCCCTAGTAACAACAAGTTGTTTGGTAGATCAAAAGCATAAGGTACATCAAGAAATTGATACAAAACTAAAAAGTACTGTTAGTACAGAATCAGAACACCCCTGAATGTCTGTAACCAAATGGGTTTAGACTCTCAGTGTGATTGCACAACATGGAGCATCTCTTAAGTTGTGGGACCTTGTGAGTTAAGAGAGATCTCTGGATTGATGCCGGTTCATATCCCTCTATTTAGGTGTACACAAAAATATTATAGAGGATCTATTTAGAGTCTATTCGATCTACCTAGGAGACAGGGTTAGAGAGATGCAAGAAAATAAACCTAAGCTAAGAGGTGATACACCAAAGGAATGTTAGACACTCATTTTACAGTTTAACATAGATCACAGGAATGTAATACAAACAACATGCATAGATAACCAGACCGTAATAAGAGATCAGAAAGATAACAACGAATACATGAGAGGGTCGAGAATCATCCACAAACATATATTTTATTGCTCAGGAGTCAAAACAGTATATTGTAGTGGCCAAGAAGAAAAACTTGCATTACAACCTGAAGGAGAGTTTAGAAAAGCTCCAAAAATCCTTCTGTGAACCAAATAAGAAGGGAGGGCACGAAACAAAAATGTCCAACCTTTTATAATGAGCCCCGAACCTTCCTTTATAGATTCAACATAGAGGGAAGAAGAAGAGAGAAGCAGGAAAACTAGTTTGAAGCTCAACCACTATCATTGATGGCTCATACAAATCTGCCCCAAATCTGTCGTGTCTAAATCAATTACTTGTTCAATGCCTTGAAGGAGGAGGAATGACAGATACGATCAAATCTGATCTAGTTATTGGGGAAAATAGATCCTATATTAATGGCATGAAGACGTTTCTTCATTTTTTACCCACCTAACCTCTCTAAAATTAAAGTTTCAAATCTCCATGGTGTAGACGAGGTCGAGATCTTTCCATAGGTGCAAGATTTGTCAGATTTTGAGCACTAAGTCAAAAGATATGCCCATTTAAAATTTGAATTGGGTCCGTATAGAAATAGTGGCAACCAGTTGTCAAAACGGGTCTTTGGAAAATTGACATGTTGAGGGCTAGCGCATGTCTGGGGACTACTTTTGGACTCTACTTTTGAAGTTGCGCCGGGATGACATGTGGCATCTTCCGTAGCCTGCTTAGCTTCCTCATGTTTTGGCTAAGTCTTTTTTCTCAGCGGGGCCATATATCTAACCGGGGACACGTGAAGGCCTGGTGTTTATTCAAAAACCTTCCCCAAATTTTACTCTTGAATTAGTGTCATGCTGACACCTGGGTCCCTCCGCTGGCCTATCTCTGCTTTGACTATTCAATCCTGAACTTGTCCCCTTTTTTGGACCTGGGACACGTGGAAGATTCATTCTTATTTGTGAACTCACTCAGGATTTCACCTTTGAAGGAGCGTTGGGTTGACACATGGAAACATCCACAGGCTCTTGGAATTTTCAACATCCTCTCTTACCTTTTTGGACCCTGAACACATGGCGAGCAGGCACTCGTTCTCCATACTTAGTCGATTTTGGGCCCACTCTGTCCTATTTTTCAACTTGGACTATGTGGTGAGCCCGCGCTCATTTGGGTCTCTGCTTTTGGATTCAATATTTAGAAGTGCATCGTTTGGACACTTGGCAGCTTCTGCTGACTCTCTATACTTAGCTAATTTTTGGGGCTTGTTCTAAGTCATTTCAATGCCCGATAACTTCGAGCCTTTTTCATTTCTTCTCCTTTGAGTCTCTGGTTCTTTGGAACTATTTTCTCCTTCCTCGATGCTGCTATTTCATTTTAGAGCCTGCCTGCAACCTGTTTGCTGGATTTGAAGCATGGGTTCATTCAACGGATCCGTTTTTTGAATTTCTTCTTGCACAGGATTATTTGATCTTTCGTAGGCCCTGTCACTCCATTTTAGAGTCCCTCTGTTGCCTAATTGTAGGATATGAACGTGATTTCTATGGTTTCTTCTATGCGGGGTCGTGGCTGACCAATTTTACCTGGGGGAAAAAATATGGATAACAATTTAGTGACTCACAAGGGCATTTGTCTGCTAGATGAATAGATCAGTAGCCTTGAAGCATCCATTGGGCACAACGTCAAGAATAATACCTGATATTGATCCTTTCACTTTGAAAATTTGATCCCCAAGCCACTGCGAACCCGACTGCTTGCTTTAAGTCCCTGAACCTATCCAAAAAATAGGTTCTCTCAAAAACATATTTTTAGTTGCTTTGCATTTGTTTTATTTTAAAATTAGCAACTGTTAAAGGAAACTATGGGTCTCTCTATCATGAATACTTAAAGGGATAGCACATTCACTTAGAGGCACGTTGAACTATGTAACGACACAACCTGGAGCAACAAAGAACCTGTGCCACAACACTTAGGGAAACAAAAAACTACACTACAATAAAAGAACATGCATACGCACTTAGGGAAATTAAAATCCTATGCTAATATTTACATGGTGGAACCTCCTTTCTAGTAGTAGTGTTTGAGATGGATCCCATTCACTAGGATCTATAATTCTTTGCCATCCAATATAGCTAGCTAGAAGGCATTTCTACTCTTGCACTCTATGATCATGTAAGGGACACTTCATATTACATCAAATTTTGAGTGCTTTCCTGGCTTTGCCTAATCTGCATCCCACTTTAGAACTAAGCCCCCTTCTTGAAAGGTCCTCGTTCTTTCCTTCTTGTCAAAACTCTTTTTTATCAATGCTTGATCCTTATCCATGACTTGCATTGCATGCTCTCTTGCCTCCCCTACCTCCATCAGCTCTGCATACTTGACTGCCATAGGTTCAAACTCAGCCAGCTCCAACTATTTCATGAGTTCCAAAGCGGGCAATTCTAATGAGATGGGCAATAATTCCTCCTTTCCATATACAATTTTGTAAGGTGAGCTATTGGTGGACCTATTTGATGTGATCCTATTAGACCATAGAGCTGATTTGAGCCTTGTATGCCAAGTCCTCTGATTTTCATCCAAAGTCCTTCTAATAATCCATAATAGGTTCTTATTTGTGGACTCTGCTTGGCCATTACCTTGAGGGTAATAATTTGATGAGGTTTTGAGATACACACCATTCTTAACTTCCCATTTAGTGATCCTTATACCAAGGAATTCCAATGCATTATCCGATATAATAGTGGTAGGGACTCCAAACCTAGTGACTATTCCTTCAAAAAAATCCAAGATGTTGGATTCATTTACTTCTTTTAGTGCCATTGCTTCAATCCACTTGGTGAAATAGTATGTTGCAGTAAGTATCCACTTGTGGCCTTGGCTTGAATTTGGGTTAATCACCCCAATGAAGTCTAGTCCCCATTGCATGAATGGCTGATCCACTGAAATGGGATGAAGGGACAGAACTACTAGCTTCTCCTTTCCTATGAAGAATGCACATTTTCTACACTTCTTGATCCATGAGTAGCAGTCCCTGAACACTGTAGGCCAATAATAACTAGCTTTCATGATCTTGAGAGCTATTACTCGAGGGGAAAAGTGACCTCTTGCTTCTCCATCATGGAATTCATGCAACACCCTCTCAATTTGGCTTGTCCCAATGTACCTCAATAGAACACTATTTATATCCTTCTTAAACAAGACACCACCAAAAAGCACATATGGGATGGCTTGTAGTCCGAAGTATCTTCTCTTTGCCTTGTTCCATTCTGGAGGGAAAAAACATGTTTAAAGGTAATGCACCAAGGCTTGGTTTTAACATGGAGCAGGTGCATCATTAGTTAATTGTTCTTGATCATTCTGTAGATATAGGACAACCTCCTTTTCACTCGCTGACTCAGCCTATTTCTTGGAGGCTAGCTATTCACACAGTCCCTTGCCTCTAACTAGTTTGGTAACCTTGATCTCAATGTCATATTACATTACCCAGGTGATCCAACCTGCCCTCTTCTCATTCAAATCCTTATTTAAAATGAAGTGCTTAACACCAACATGAGATACTAGTAGTTGAATCTTGTTATTTGAGACCAAGTGTCTGAACTTATTTAATCTCCTAATAACAACAAGGACCTATTTTTCAATGAAAGGGTATTTTACCTCGTAGTCCTCTAAGCTTTGGCTGAAGAAAGTTATGGGTTGCTCTGAACCTTCATTTTTGGGCTGGACCAAGATGGTTGAGATGGTGTCTAACCCTCCAAAAGAATATAACATGAAATATTTTGAGAATTCTAGGTTAATGAGGGTTGGGGCATGTGATATTGCAATCTTGATGGCCTCAAAACTCTCTTTGCCTTTTGTTTTCCATTTAAATGCAATACTCTTCTTTAACATCATTATTAAAGGCTTCACAAGAGTAGCAAAATCAGGTATAAACCTGTGAATAAATTTTATCCTCCCCAAGAAGCTTTGGAGAGACCTATTATGTTGTGGTAATGGAAGTTTCCGGATGGCTTCAATCCTTTCAGGATCAATTGTCAATCCCTTTCTTGAGACAATGTGCCCCAAAAATTTCCCTTCATAAGTCAGGAACACACACTTTTTTGGGTTTAATGACACCCCAACCTCCTACATCTATGGAATACCTGTCTAAGGTGAAATAGATGGTCTATTGTGTTCTTTGAGAAGACAATGATGTCATCTAGATGCACCAGGAATATGTTGTTGATCAAGCCTTTGAATTCCATGTCCATGGCTCGCTGAAATGTTGCTCCAACATTTGATATGCCAAATGTCATTTTATTATAAGCATATGTTCCCCATTTGGTGGTGAAAGTTGTCTTGAACTGATCTTCCTCTTTCACCATTATCTGGTTATAACCTGAGTATCCATCCAACAATGAAAACCTCTCAGAACCAACTACAACTTGTAAGATTTGTTCCATTGATGGAAGTGGGTAGTGATGCTTAAGTGATGCTCTGTTCAAATCATGAAAGTCCACACACAACCTTATTTGTCCATTTTTCTTCCTTATAGGCACCAAGTTAGCAACCCTACTCGAATGTTTGATAGGAAAGATGATACTGACCTCAATCATCTTGTTCAATTTTTTTCTCATGAGAGGCTCAATGTGGGGATTTATTGGCCTTTGCTTCTGTCTGAAAGTCTTGGCTCCTGGATCCAACTCAATGGTGTGATGTGCCAAATTTGGGTTGAAACCTATTAAATATTTGTAATTCTAGGCAAAGACATCTAGGAATTCTTGAAAAAGTTGAATAAACTCAGATTTTACCTTGCCAATCTGCAATGTTTTGCCTTATTCTATAAAAATGGGTTCTGAATCTTCACCCTTTACTTGAATATTTTCCTTCTCCTTTCAGAATTGTTCATTTGGCTTGAAGATTGATTCCAAAGTGACAAGACCCTTTGGTAGTTTTTTAGTCCTTAGCTGCACCACTTGATCACCATATTGTTGCTCCAATCTGTCTTGATTCCTGGAGGAGAACTCAGCTTCTTCCTATAGAAAGTTGACAATTTGTTGATCATTTTCAAAGACTTGCCAACTTGTGTTGTTGTTTAGGACAGCCGGCCTCACAACCAACTTGATATAGGGCTAGGATTTATCCCTCTTGATACTCTCCACAACGTCAAAGGGTGCCCCAATTACTGCCAATCTGTTTGTTGCTTCATTCTTCTTCCATGGGATGGAATTGATGTTGAATGCGTCAAAATCCTCAATGAGGTCCCATACCTGGTTCTTATAACTCTTTAACAAGTCGTTCTTGGTAGCATTTTTTCCTCGGACCTGATTAGCAGCTAGTTCACTATCGCCAAACACTTGTAAGTTCTTGATTCCTTGTTTCCTTACCCAATGCAATCCATGAATCATAGCCTCATATTCTGTTGTGTTGTTTGAACATGAAAATTAGAAACGGAAAGCTGAGTGGTATTTCATACCTTTAGGGGAAACAAGAATAGCTCCTCCTCCGACTCCTTGTCTACTTCTTAAGCCATTAAAGAATAACTGCCATACCTCATTATAATCTTTGCGGTCTGGCTTAATGATGTTAGGAAGAGGGTGATTATCCTCATGCAAATAGTAGACTCCTAGCTCATATTCTTCCATCTCTTTATAGGGGTCAAAATCATGCCTCTTGTTCACGAATTCATCGAGAGTCAAGTCTAGGATACACCCCACCTTGGTATCTGCTTCACAAGTGCTTAAGAGGTCCTCCTGATCAAAGTATGAACAATTGGCATTGATCGGGATGGGTACATAAGACTCAATATGGTAATTTTCTATGGGTTCAGATCTGATTATGACCTTAGCTCCATACCTTGTTCTAAAAAGAATATGTGTCCAATCAGCAGACAAATAGACTGTAATTTTGGTAGTGAAGTCCTTAGATAAACACAATGCAAAATGTGGTGGCAAGTCTATGACTAATATGTTCTACAATAAAGTCACATTGGGTCAAGAATGCAGTGTGAGGCTCAAATCTTTGATGATTCCAATAGTTGTCACTATTTTCCCATCCAATTACACTACCCCTCTGGAGATGACTTCGTATTGAAGACCCATTTGATCAACTATTTGCTTTGGCATTACAGAACTGCTTGCCCCCGAATCAATCATGCAATTATGTACCAATTTGTCCCCGATGATCAATGAAACATATAATGGAGGAGACTTTAGACTCTTACCTTGTTGTCTTCCATGGTTTCCCTCAGTTTGGGCTACATTGGCAAACACTTTCTCTTGCTAGCTAGGGGACCTATTTGAGCTTGACCAATTGGCGATGGCAATTTGTAATAGAACCCTCTGTCCTGGAATGGCCAGTGACTCCCATAGTGAAATGTTCACATTTGTCTTCTTCATTTTCTCAATGATATTAAATGATATATCCTTCTATTGCCCCTTTCCTGGTACATTTTTCTCTTGCACATGGGTTGCTAAAACCGGTGCCTGAGTGGGTTTGGAAGGTGGCTTGGGCTAACTTTGCATATTGGGAGTTGCATTCTGATTGCCAATACTTTGTGGAGTAATGGAGGGTTGAGGATTACTTGATTTTCGTGATTTTCCTCCAATATTACTTTTCTTAGACTGTGTATTGGAAGCTACACTTTGAGAAGGGAACTAATTCATTCCATAGAAGTCTTTAGCTTGCTAATTGACAAGCGTAGTTTCACTTGGAGATGCCTCTTTTTGAGCTCCTTACTACTAATTTTCTTCTTGGCTATATTCTTGTGACACACCAATGGTTTTCACCATCAAGGCCTGATTTAGTGCACCATTGAAGCACATTGATCGATTATGTGGCTGATTACATGGGAAACACAAATCATATTCTTGTGCCATGTTGTTTTGTGCTGGAAGCAATGCCCTTAATGTTGAAGTTTTATTTGGATCATATGACCTGAAAGGTCTAGCAGCTTGAGTTTTTCCTTGGTTTTGATTATGATTTGTAGCCTGAGTTGGTGGCCTATTTTGTTGATATGGGGGTCTAGTCTGATACTGATTCTAAGGCTGATATGACCTAGAACTCTGAGCATATTGCCTCTTGATAGTTACTAACTCATTCCCTAGGTTCTAAAGTTGTTTCATAACTTCCTGAAGCTCTTTTGAGGTGCTAGAGAATGAGGTGGAGGCTTCAGGTGAAATTTTATTCCTAGGAGTAGGTATAGGAGCTAATGTGGGTGTCTGGATAGTGCTTAGGTCTCCTAATTCTGGGTATAGATGTATGAGTGGCCTAGGAGCGATTTTTCTAGCTTGAATTAAACAATTTTCAGCTTTTATAGAGATGTTATAGGCTACAGGTAAGGTTTTTCCTCCCATGGATTGAATCATTAAAGCAATATCAGAATTTAGAGCTCTACCAAAGTATAAGAAGGCACCTTCATCTATGGGCTTTACAACCAATGGAGTCCTATCCCATGTCCTTTGAAATCTGAAGTTGAAATCTGTCAGCTTCTCATTAGGGGCCCTCTTAATGGTTGTTAGATGCTCTAATAAAGCTAAGTTAACCCCCTTTTATCTGAACTCATTGTGAAGAGCTATGCGTGGATGGTCCCAAGTTTGAATAAAGCCTGTTGTTAGACTTCTAAACCATTGTGAAGCTTTACCCTTGAGTGAAGAGGCTAGAAACTTGACTTCAATGTCTATCTCAATGATCTCATGGATTACACATACATTTGCAATGTCTTGAATGTGGTCACTGGGAGAAGTCTGGTTCTCTCTAGTGAAATATGGGATGCTCTTTAATGTTGCCACTGGGACTAGATTTAGGGCATTAAGAGTGATTGGGCTGTTGCCAGTAAAATTGACATAAGGATTTGGTTGTGCCATCTTGATCGGCCTGAGAACCCTCACTGATTGAAAGAATGGCCTACTACGAGGAGGTGTTGAAAAGGTTTTGTTTAGTGGAGATGAAGACATCTGGGCTCTTCTCCCCCTTCTCCTTTTGTCTGGAGACAAGTGCAGATGGATAAATAGTCCCTCTTCTATAGTTCTTGACCTTGTTTGTATTCTTCTCATGAACTTGATAAGCTTGGACTACTAAAACTAATGAATTCTGTCCCTTTTGGAGTCACCAGATGTGAAACTTTCATAGATTCTTCAAAGTTATAACTTGCAACAAGTGCACATCAATCTTGGTGTAATAAAAAATGAAGACCTCTTGTCATGCTGGGCGTGCCAAAACTATTAGTGTAGAATCACAACACCCCTGAATGTCTGCAACCAAATGGGTTGGGACTCTCAGTGTGATTGCACAACATGGAGCATCTCTCAAGGTGTGGGACCTTGTGAGTTGAGATAGCTCTCTGGATTGAGGCCGGTTCATATCCCTCTGTTCAGGTGTACAAAAACAAATTACAGAGGATCTATTCAAAGTCTAATCTATCTACCAATGAGACAGGTTTAGATAGATGTAAGAAAATAAACCTAAGCTATCAAGGTGATACACCAAAGGAATGTTAGACACTCATTTTGGAGTTTAACATAGACCACAAGAATGTAATACAAACAACATGCATAGATAACCAGACCGTAATAAGAGATTAGAAAGAAAACAACGAATACATGAGAGGGTCGAGAATCATCCACAAACATATATTTTATTGCTCAGGAGTCGATATAGTATATTACAGTGGCTAAGAAGCAAAAATTGCATTATAACCCGAAGGAGAGGTTAGAAAATCTCCAAAAATCCTTTTGTGACCAAAATAAGAAGGGAGGGCTTGAAATAGAAATGTCCAACCTTTTACAATGAGCCCTGACCCTTCCTTTATAGATTCATCACAGAGGAAAGAAGAAGAGAGATGCAGGAAAACTAGTTTGAAGCTCAACCACTATCATCAATGCCTCCTACAAATCTACCCCAAATCTATCGTGTCTGCATCAATTACTTATTCGATGCCTCGAAGGAGGAATGACGTATCAAATCAAATCTGATCTGGTTGTTGGGGTAAATAGATCCTGTATTAATGACACAAAGGCGTTTCTTCATTTTTTCCACACCTAACCTCTCAAAAATTAAATTTTTATATCTCCATGGCATAGATGAGGCCGATATCTTTCCAACGGTGTCAGATTTGTTAAATTTTTAGAACTGATTCAAAAGATATGTTCATTTAAAATTTGAATCGGGTCCGTACAGAAATGGTGGCAACCATTTGTCAAAATGGGTCTTTAGAAAATGGACACGTGGAGGGTTGGCGCATGTTTGGCGACTGCTTTTGGATTCTACTTTTGAAGTTGCGTCAGGCTGACACGTGGCTTCTTCCATGACCTGTTCAGTTTCATCATGTTTTGGCTAAGTCTTTTTGCTCGGTGGGATCATACATCTGACTGGGGACACGTGGAGGCTTGGCGCTTGTTCAGAAACCTTCCCCAAATTTTACTCTTCAATTAGCATCATGCTGACACTTGGCTTCCTCCACTGGCATGTCTCTGCTTTAACTATTCAACCCCGACCCTATCCCCTTTTTTAGTCCTAGGAAATGTGGAAGGTCCGCGCTCATTTGGGAACCCACTTAGGATTTTACCTTTGAAGGAGTGTCGAGTTGACACATGGAAGCATCCGAAGGCTCTTGGAATTTTCAACAGTCTCTCTTACCTTTTCAGACCCTGAACACATGGCAAGATGGCGCTCGTTCTCCATACTTAGTCGATTTTGAGCCCGCTCTATCCTATTCTTCAACTTAGACTATGTGGTCAACCCGCACTCATTTAGGTCTCTACTTTTGGATTCAATCTCTGGAAGTGTGTCATTTGGACACTTAGCAGATTCCACTGACTCTCTATACTTAGCCAATTTTTGGGGCTCGTTCTGAGTCATTTTAGAGCCCGACGACTTCTAGCCTTCGTCGTTTCTTCTCCTTTGAGCCTCTGGTTCCTTGACATTGTTTTCTCCTTCCTTGACCCTGTTATTCCATTTTAGAGTACCATCTGGCAGAAGTTCATAGCATTCCCAAAATCATAACAGAGAACGAAACAGAAAGAAAAGAAAATCACTATGGAACATAAGAGATGCCAAAAAGCCTAATTATTTTCTAACTATTTTCTTAAGTGTGCAGGTACAGGTTGCAGTAGAAGAAGAACAAAATGCATGTTTGTAAAATTCTGTTTCAGTCAAGTATAGACTAAATTTCAATTACATAAGCAATAGGCATTCAAGGACTATAGCTAAAGAATATATCTTGAAATGAATCGTCACAAAATTTAATGAAAAATCCAAGTGATTCAACACAGATTGAATTAAGGAATTGACATTAAGGTAATAAGGTCCAGTAGAAAAAGTAACATAGGATGCCTTTATATATAGTATGAAAGAGAGAAATTTTTTATTACAAAATAAATAAACCTTCTAGTATAAGGAATCAATGATAAATGTTATAAAAGGATAGGAAAATTAGTGCTAAAGTATGACATCTTCGTGATCATGGCATAAAGTGGTCATTAACAGAAGAAAGGCTGCAAACCTTATTATTCTAACTATTTTTGCAAATATGCAGGTGAAAGATATGATACAACTAAAAGCTTCCTATAATTTATAATCAAGTTAATCCCATTAAATGATTATTATTACAAAGTTTGCAATTACATCTTCAAACAGAAGTAAGGACTCAATAGGCAACATCTATGATAGAATAGTAAATGTCATTTACTATTAAGAACACAAAATACAAGTGTCACTTGCAGGAACGAAGATAGATGAAGAACAAAATAAGTTGAATATCTTCACATTGCTTACAGTAGCAGCTATTACACGTTACACGCAACCACTGGTTGGAGAGCAAAATGTATATTTTGTAATATCAACTCCATATCTATCCAAGATTAACACATCAAATATGGAAGGAAACAAACAATGAGTTCATTTATGAAGCGACCTCCTCAAAGATTACAGAGCTACCAGATGCAAACCAACATTAAAGAACAACACAAGTCACTAATTTTGCATTTTCAAGAACAATGTAAAGGGAAATCATTCATTGACATGGAAACAAATAAATGTAGAAAGGTTCCTCAAATTGAAATACATCTCCTGCTTATGAATTTCAGGTAAAAATTATCAAGATGCAAGCTATAAAGTTGAGCTCAAAAGGAATATCTACATTATATGTTAAGCCTTAACATGATACAACATGATGTATTGTTTACAAGACTCAAGGATTTTAGTAAAATCATTCCACAAGGAAACATCATACTTTAAATGATCTAAGCAGCATGTCATTTGAAAATAACATCATGAAAGTAAAGTATCATGTTCTTGTTTTTAAAGAGAGAGGTGGAAGTTCAGTTTTGCAACAACAAGCACTTCCCATCCTATTTCAAGCAGTTGAGAGGTAGAAATTTTCTCCATTTTGGAAAAGGAAAGAGATCAAAAATATGATAAAAGAAGGGGTATTTTCCTTCTTTCATTTTCTAACTATTGTTTTAGATGTGCAGAATACTTATGAAAGTACAACCTTTCATTATGTAGGAATCAGATTACAACAACACAAATACATGCATTCAAAAGTACATAGTTTGATCAAGCTTCTAGGGTGCATGTGAAGTGTAGTGTTATGAGAGCTCGTGATGCAACAAAACCAAATATCATATTATAGATTTCAAGAACAACATGAAGATCATGATATATTTTGTATGAATCCTAAGAAAGGAATGAATGTAGATAAAATCCAATCAATAAAGATTATCTACAGAAAATATTGAGTCTCCAAGAAGTACCATCACATCAAAATGCAAGATACAAATATGTTAGAGAAGGCCAGTTGAAGCTATGCAAGGAAAGAATTATCAAGACATATTGTGCCACAAGCTCACTAGTCATATTGAGCCAATAAATGTATATTTGGTCAGTTAGATCCTAGATTCAAAGTGTAACAAAGTATAATAGCAGCTAATGAATCAAATCTAAATTCCATTTACATATTATAAAAGTACAGAATGGATGTATTCAGCTATAATTTATAGAAATAGAATAAAAAAGTTTCATCATTCAAATCAGGGCTTAAAAATCAAATACAAACCCCTATATTCACGAAAGCATAAATCTCATCTAAATAGCTATAACAGGTAGTTTAGAAGAAGTTACACCATTTTTTCTTTAAAATAAAACCTATGCAGTCACATAAAATAGATGCTTTCAGCTCAAGCGACAAGTATAAGGGTTTACACATTATAAACTATGCATAGATCTAGTTGTACCAATCAAGTTCCGAAAAAAGTAGATCAACCTAAAAATTCATTTTGAGACCTCTCTTAGGAAAGCCACAACCATAAATTAGAACTTAAAATATAAAACCAGTAGGTAAAATAGACCACGAATTTAGATTTCGGTCAAACGCATTTTCGAGAAGCAAAGAGAAATAATGGCACCAAGTGAAAGAAGATATGAACTAGTAGCTTGATTTATTGAATGGTGAGCTAAAATAAGGATAGCATAGTTTGGAATGCCCACAATAGCAATGCCTAGATTCTTTGGGGTAGATACAACACAAATAATGAAGCCATGATAGCAATGGAAATAAAACATTTTATGAGAAGCAAAACGATGAACCCAAATTAGCATAAAGTCGAGTGAACCCATAACTCAGAACTGGAATGTTTTCTTCAAAAATATATAAAAAAGAGCAACCTAGTAAATCAAACAACTATTTAACGAAGTGCCAAGAAACTAATAGTTGAGCAAGAACATTGAGAGCATTTAGAGACCAAAACTAGGGCTATCAATAAATAAAAAAACAACTATGTCGTTTTATGAATAGCACTCTAATAGTCCAACCCTTGAAAACTTTATATCAAATAATGGTTGAGAAACATTACAAGCCATGTGTAGGACCCACTTTCAGGTTTCAATAACAGGAAATGTAGAAATGGAGGTCCCTTTTCATCAAACAACCATAAAGATCGCTCAAAGATTCGAAGGTTTGAAATAATCAAAATGGTTACCACAGTGAGTTAAAAATCAAACACCCAGAGGTTCCAGGGATTCAAACCATTGTGTAAACTAAGAATTTTTTTTCAAATAAATCATAATACGACCCAAAATGAAATATATACAACCTCATATCGGGAAAAAGAGCACTAATATACAACTCAAAGACAACCATGCCAAAAATTAGAAAAAATATAGTGAAAAACAAATTTTCCTCTTCAAATGTGGTGACAGCGAGTAAATGCAAAGCCCTTACCTTATACAAATGGTACTTTGAACTAGAATACAAAGAGCTCAGATAATCATCCACAGTGGCTCAAGGCATTTATGCATAGTTTCCTTCATTTTCATGGCAAGCCAAATAAATAATGAAACCAGAGCTTGAAATCTCCAATAATGGCCTTTTGAAAAATAAATAAATCTTTGAACCCTCTCTAATGATGGCAGCCATTTCCAAATACAAAACATAGAAAAAAATGTGTGCTCAGATTTTCCAAGAAAGGACCAAAACAAAGTTTCAAGATTCGATGGCCGCCTGTTAAAAATTTGGCAGAGCTTTGCTAGCTCATGTAGAGCTCGAAGAATGAAGAAAATACTTAGGTTTCCAAACATTTTCACTCACCAACCAAACATGGAATATCTTAACTCATCTAGGGTTCACACATCAATACAATGAGGCAAAAGTATAAGATCAAACGGCTGGCAATAAAACCACAGAAATCACCATTATCCCAAGATCAATGGCACAGATCAAACAAGGACAAAGGTCAGAAAGTGGATGTCAAAAATTCCAACTTCACCAAAGAGTCATTTAACCATAACATAGTTATCACAAGATCAATGATCCAGAATGTTCCAGTAAAAGATCAAAAGGTTAAAAGTTAAAATCCTAACCAACCACCTTATCAACAAAAGTCGGAGAATCGATTACACAGATGAATTAAGTACAGAGTTTGATGGGAAGGGATCAATTTTACCTTTTCAATGAAAACTCAGAGTCATTAGTAAACTCGACCACAGTTAGGTTCTCTTCCCCCGAAAATTGCTTAAGGGTCAAAGTCTCGTGAAAAGGGGACTACCTTATTAATCAAATTATTATTTTCTTCAAATCAAGGTGATCGAATGATATTCAAAGGATGACCACATAATTCAAACAAAATCATTACCTTGACCTTATCTAAGGTCTATTTCATATGTGATCAAATAATTAAAGGGGCCCGAAACATGATTATTATTTTCCATGGATAGAATCAAAAGGGGGTGATCATTAAAAACAATGCAATGATAGTATATTCAAGTAATCAAAAGTATATCCCATTTGAATTACCTAAAGGGGCCAATAATTTATGTGCTAAGGTCAACTTTTGCTTACCTTAAATTTTGCAAAATATACCTCAATCTTACCAAAAGAGCCTCGTTTAAAGGGAAAGGAGAATATTATTGATGCATGTGCAAAGTGGTCCCCACTAGTAGGTAAAGTGTTCAGTGATTTATCTTGCTAAGTATGAAGACCAAGGTAATTGATTTTTCTCACACACATGAGTATTATTTTGCATGTGATCACTAAAGGACATAATAGAGAAGAAGACATAATTTCCTTTGCAATGTGGGTGAATATACAAGTGTCACATCAGAGAATTAAATATGATTATTTAATCATCACCTACAACACAAAGGAAATAGTTGCATGCACATTGAAGGAAACTTGCAGACCAAGCAGCCAAAGATATTCACCCAAGTATTTTAATTTTATTGAAAATAAAGCAGTTAACTACGCTTTGACTAAGTTTATTTTTGTAACTAAGGCTATTAATGCATCATTGTAATCAGCATGTCTATTTTTATTCCTTTATTTATTCATGATAAAGGGGTAAAATTAACATGCATGTGAGAATATAGGTTGTAGTCTATTTTTAGGAGGGGTGGGGTGAATATTTTTTATATATATTGTGTGCACTAGCAAGGAACAAAGAGGACTTTTTGGACAAAAGAGTGCTGAAGCATATTTTTTGTCAGTTTTTCCTTGAATAAGAACCAATTATTACCTTTCTAATTATTTACAGTGGTGTGTATCTTTGCATTATTCTTGTGAATGTCAATTCCCTGATTAATGATCTTATCTTGCTGTAAATTTGGTATTTTCTATTCGGTCTTAGTGTACATGTTAGCTCTGTGTTGTTGTGATGTATCCCTCAACACACAAGTATTTTTTCCTTAGGATCAAACTGAAACCCATTGGTTCGTACATCTGTAATTTATTTCTCAATTTTATCATGCATATATTCAGTCAAATCTCTTAATCAATTTGGTGTATCACCCCATTTCAATTCAGTTATAACAATATTTTTACCCTCAAAACCCCAAAAAATTATTTTAGGATACATCAATAAGGAACCGGCCTTGATACCGGAGACTCACCTCAACAATAGGTATACCCACAGACCTGAGGTGTTTCCATTGTATCTACGGAAGTGAGAGATAAGGAAATATTAGAACCCATGTTGTCATCTCTCAACAAGGGTGCACTTCTGAGAGATAATAGTTTTTGGCATGCCCGATGGGACATATTAGATCTGCAATAGATTACAACAATTTACAGCAGATTTACACAAAAGAACATCACTTTTGGAAGAACAAAACTACAAAAGTCCATTGAAAATTAAAAGAAATTATTTTGTGACTCTGTAAACCTGATTTCAGACCATTTTTACAGCATGTTCCATGCCTAAGGTGAATACGAGATCAGTGGTAAGAGGTATTCCTCATATTTTTATTTCTTTTCCTTTGAATTCAGTAAGAAGAAGAATATTTTTCAATACCTTACCTTACAATAGGCCCATTTTTGGCAACCGTCCTCCCCTTACTTCACCATGTTTTAATCTTATTGTTCAAATCCTAGTAATCACATGCAACAACCACCCCCACCACCGAGAAATTTTGTGACCTTTACTAATGAAAACCCTTTAGTAGTTCCAATCTATCATGACATACATATTGTTTCCTTGAAAGGTTTACCTTCATTTACTGGTGAAAATCAGATTACCCCTACTGAGCATATTAAATACATTACAACCCTTTGTGTAGTCCATAACGTAACTCATGAAGATGTAGCCTTGAGACTCTTAGCTACATCATTTAAAGGACAAACTTTTTAATGGTACAAAACTTTACCGATAGGGAGCATAACAACTTGGGATGAATTAGGGGATCAACTACTTAAATAATTTCAAGACAATTCTGATCATTTATCTCTTATAGAACAATTATCTACAATCAAAATATCTCCTCACAAATTTATGGCAAGTTTTAATATCAGATTTGTTAGAACTTGGGAAAGAATTACAGCTAGTGTTAAGCCTCAAGATGATCGTGCATTTCTATACCATCTTAGAGCTTTAAATAGTGACATTTCAACCATGATATAGTATATGGGAGGAACTACACTCCGAGCAGCTTATGATATTGCTATTAGGGCTGAAAACAATCCTCATTCAAGCTGGTAAATTAGCCCCAAGACCTTCTATTCCTCTTATTAGCAGATTTGGCACCTATACCACAACCTATTACCATAATAGAGCTTATTCGTTACTGCACACCATCAGATGATATTTAAGGCCTTCTAGACTATGGGAAACAAATTATCATCAATTGAGAATAAACTAGCTCATCTTATCAGGCCTTATCATAATACTTATCAGCAAAATCAACAAAATAGGTAGTTTTATCAACAAAATCAGAATTATAGGCAACCTTATCAGCAAAGAAAATTTGATCCAATTTTCTCTAGTTCATCTAGTTCTCTTGTTCCAATCAACATGGCTTCAGAAGAATGGTGTTTACCTTGCAATCAACCTCATTCAGCTTGCTAATTGTCCAAATACATTCCTAAATATAAGCCTTATTACACAACCTCAAAATGAAGCATTATTCATGCCTCAAATGGAGGGTGGGCAGTAAGATGCTCTGAGTCAGAAATCACCTAAACAGAACTTATTCAGTTTTGGAGAAGAAGGTTTTTACTGTTGTTACAACTAGGTCTTAAGAAAGAACTCAAGATAAAGAAAAACAACAAATAAGACTTGTTTTACCTACAGTTACTGATAAATCAGCAAATGTAGGTCAAAAAATAGAAAACACTCTTGTTTTTCCTTTAAAAACAATAAGTAGTTCAGCCCCGAAAGAGTACCAAAAACAATTGCAACTTATCCTAGAAGATTATTCATACCTCAGATTTCAAAAGTTTCTGAAGCAAAGTCAGTTTTTGCTCAAGCCTATGATTAAACTGTAGAATTTTTTTCTAAAACTATTGCTTCTTTTAATATTGTTGAGGTAATGAAAAATCATAATATAAGTATTTCACTATAGGATGCTTTGAGTATTCCAAGATAGCATGAGCTACTTGCCCATGAGCTTCTAAGTTGCATATTTCTTCAAAACCAGCAGAAAAGGAAGCTCAGAAAGTTGATATGGTCCTTGGTACAATCAAAAAAGATCACATGAAAGAGGTTAAGTGGATGGTATAAAAGGTACTAAATTCTCATGATATCAATAAACCACCATCCTTTTACTTATCTTTGATTATTGGATATCATTTAGTTCATAACTGCATGGTTGACAGTGGCGCAAACAACACAATAATGCCTAAAGTAATTGCAAAAAAATTAGGCCTACAGTATGAACCTACAGAAAGAGTGTGTTACAGCTAGATGGGATAACAACCAACACAGTTGGTGTCATTAAAAATTTGGAGGTAACATTACATGCTTGTCCAAATGTTTCTATTCTTTAAGATGTAACTGTTGTAGATCTACCTCCCTACTTTGCTTTATGTTTATCAAGAGATTTTACAACAAAGATAGGAGGTTATATTTCTTCAAATTGGTCTTTCTTATTCTTCACTACAAGGTATGGAACTAAAGTTATAGTCAATTCAAATCCTTTGGCTAGATTTCACATTGAGCCTCATGCTTCAAATGTTGTAGCGAATTATGCAGCCATAGATCAGACTTATTTTGATGTCACAACACATTTTTCTACATTATATGGTATTTCTAACTTGTTTATGGATGAAAAAACTCAACAAGAACATGCTTATGATCCCTTCAAGGATGTGGAAGAAGGTTTATTTGGTTTTTACTAATTACATGAAGAAAGTGCACCTATTCCCTTGCTATCCAAAACATTAAAACAATATAAGATTATGGAAGCTTAATTTTGATGGATAAAAGAACAAAAAAGGACAAGGTGCTGATTTGATGCTTACTTATCCTCCAAATGAAAGGTTATTTTTGAGCTCTAAGTCTACAATTTACATGTACCTGTAGTGTAGTTGAATATGAAGCCTTAAATCATGGCCTACAATGGGCCAGAAAAAGAGGTATCAATATGTTACAAATGTTTGGTGATTCAGAATTAGTGATTAATCAAGTAAAAAATTTAATGTTTGTAAGAATTCATTGCTGAAAAGTTACAAACATAGAGTCTCAGACTTAATGGATGATTTTGAGACTATTAACATGTAATTTGTTTTAAGAGCTGAAATAAAACATGTAGAAAAAATTACAGCAGTTGGTGCTAGCTTTGAAGTGCTAGAACAATTTGAAAACAACAAATTATAACCACATATAAAGTTTATTATCGAACCTTCAGTGCCTAATAATGAAGAAAATTGGCAAGTTTTTTGAAGATGATGAGAAAATATACAAATTTATGTAACAAGAAGCTAAATTTTTTGCAGTTAATCAAGAGAAATATAAAAAATTTATATGGTGACTAGATTGTCAATTGAAAACAAACAAGTTTCCTCAAGGGATGGTCACATTAGAAGATATTTTCAGTTCTGATGATCAACTAAGAAAGGATAAAAGATATATCTCAAATCACGTAGATAACTACAAAGATATCCTCATTGATGATGAAAAGAAATTATTTATTAGAAAGGTATGTTCCTTAGCTGAAAAATTCTTTCATCAATTTATGAAAAAATTCAAAGATGTTTTCGCTTGGAAATACCAAGATTTGAGAGGATATTATTCTAGTTTAGCTTAGCATACCATAGGTTGCAGCCAAATTCAAAACCAGTTAGGCAGAAACAAAGGCCTGTAAATCCTAAGATTGAACCCTTGATGAGAAAAGAGTTATCCAAGTTGATTGAATCAAGTATTATCTTTCCAGTTAAGCATTCAAGTTGGGTAGCTAATCTTGTGCCTATTCGGAAAAAGAATGGTGAAATTTGGTTGTGTGTGGATTTTAGAGATCTTAACAAAGCTTCATTAAAAGATCATTATCTGCTGCCCACCATGGATCAGATTTTAAGAATATTTTAAGGTTTCAGATGGTTGTCCCTTTTGGATGGTTATAGTGGATACAATTAGATTCTTGTGTGTGAAGAAGACAGATACAAAACAACCTTCACCACAAAGTGGGGTACTTATGCTTACAAAAGAATGCCTTTTGGACTTTCTAATGCTAGTGCAATGTTTCAACGTGCAATGGACATGGATTTTCATATCCTCTTAAATAAATTCATATTGGTTTATTTAGATGATGTTATATGTATTTTCAAAGAATTATGATGATCATCTTATGCATTTAAGGAAGACTTTTCAGCTTTGAATGCATTTTGGAATATCATTAAATCCTAAAAAGTCCATCTTTTCAGTCTCCATCAAGGTAAATTACTTGGACATATTGTTTCTAGAAAGGTTTAGCTATTGATCCTTTTAGAATTGAAGCAATTTCACAACTATCATTTCCTCATCATAAGAAAGCATTACAAAGTTTTCTTGGAAAAATCAACTTTGTTAGAAGATTTGTTCCATCATTTTTTCAGCATTAGTCAAGCCATTAACAACCATGTTAAAGAAAGATAAAACTTTCTCTTGGACCAATGAAGGAAGAAAAAGATTTGAAGCTATCAAGTTAGCTATTTCACAAGCTCCTACCTTGGAAAATCCTAATTTTGATAAGGATTTCATGATGTATGCAATTGTAGGAGCTTGAAAGCATTTTAGCCATATTAACTCAGGTTAATGATGAAAATATTGAGCAGCCAATTGCTTTCTTTGGGCAGAGTTTACATGACTATGAGACAAGGTACACTTTTCTTGAAAAATAAGTACTTTTTGTAGTTAGAGGACTAAAGAATTTCAAGTACATGCTTTCCAATAATAAGATACATGTTTTAGTCTCTCATCCAAGTGTTAAAGCGTTCTTGTTGAACAAAGAACTAAATGAGAAGAGAAAAAGTTGTATTACAAATGTTATGGAATATGATGTTGACATCATGTTGGAAAAATAGTCCAAGGTAAAGGATTATGTGAACATGTGATTGTTGATATGGGAAAAACAACATGCTGTAGAATCAGAAATTCCATTATAGCATGTTGAAATTACATATCAATAGTCATAAATGTTATTACAGCCTAAAAATCAGCAACCAGAACTCAATCCAGAGGTTCAAGGATCAAGTTAGATGACTGATTTGATTAATTACTTATAACTTGGTACTTATCCAGAAGGTATGGATAAGAATAAATGAAGATATTTCATATTACAAGCTATACCTTATGTTTTCATTGATGGTGTGTTGTTCAAAAAGGATATAAATGGAATGTTTTTGTGATGTATTGATTATGATAGATTGCAGCAATTATTATTAGAGTTTCATGAAGGACCTACAGGAGGGCACTTCTCAGCTAGTACTAAAGTCTTACAAATTATGAAAGATGGTTATTATTGGCCCAACATATTCAAGGACTATTTTGAATGGATTAAAAGGTGTAAGAAATGTGCCTTCTTTGTTAGAAAAAAATGTTTAGTGTCACTGCCCTTGCAACCTATTTTAGTGGATCATCCATTTACAATGGGGTATTGAATTCATTGGCATGATAAATCCACCTTGATCACAAGGACACAAGTGGATCTTGATTGCCATAGATTATTTCACATATTGGACTGAAGCAGTAGCCTTGAATAATGAGACTTCAATCTTATCATTTTATGAAAGTATAGTTTACATATTTGGTGTTCCAGCAACTATCATTTCAGATAATTCCTTAGCATTTCTTGGTGCAAAGGTAACAGATTGGGTTGTCAAGCATGATATCTATTTGAGTACTTCATCTAATTATTACCGTGAAGGTAATGGATTAGCTGAAACTACTAATAAAAATTTGTTATTTATTATCAAAAGAACACTCAAGGACAACCAAAGAGCTTGGTATCTGATGTTAAATTCAACACTTTGGGTTGATAGAGTGACTCTTAAAAGATCAATTTGAAATTCACCGTAAAAGCTTGTTTATGGATGTGAGGCAAGAATGCTTATTTTAGTTGAGCTACCCATATTGGATTTACTACATCAAATGGAATTACTTGAGAATGAACTAATGCAGGTTCATTATGCACAATTAATGGAGTTGCAAGAGCTAAGAGATCAAACTCATTTGAACATGGAAAAGAATCAGAAGACAAATCAAGAGAACGTTTGATAAAAAGGCTAAGTTTAGATTCTTCAATGAAGGAGACATTGTTCTAAAATGGGATGTTGATCATGAAAATTTAGAAAACCAGATGAAGTTTGATACAATCTAGAGTGGTCCTTACATGATTTTAGCTTGCAAATAACACAATGCATTTCAGATTCCAAGGGCAAATGGAGAGGAACTTCCCATTCTTGTGAATGGTATGTTTCTTAAACACTATTATTGAAAATCCTATAGTGTCTGGTTAGAGTAGGATTTCCATTTTAATAAGTACATTTCATGCACATTGCATGTTTTTCAATTCAATAAGTCCATTTGTGCATGTGATCTAGTTTACCAAATCCTTTCCCAGCTTTAGTTTTGTTTTTCAGAAGGGTCATTTTTTCAGAAAAGGTAGATTTTGGTTATATGATTTGACTCCATGCCCAATGGACTAGAGAAAGGCACTGGTCTTGAAGCTAATAGGAAGCTTTCCCCATAGGATCACTAGAAATGTTGACAATTTTTGCACTTGTAACAAAATGGGAAACTCAAAACTTTTTTCTTGATGGAAGGAGTTGATGAATGAACCTAAGTAGGGGGTCATATGCAGTTTAATTGTGTTTTTAGATAAGTGAATCAACAAGGAAAAATGTAGTTATGTGTGTTATTGCATAATGCAACACCTCACATATGTTGCTATCCCATGATCACCTTCATCAAAGATGCACAAAAGCTCTGAAGAACTAAAGCATAACCTTGAGGAAGGTTGAGATAGAGGAAACTTGAGAAGTTGGACTCCAAAACAACAAATATAGTTATTGTTTGTATTGCAGATGTTCATTATTAAGTTATAATGTATTTTCAATTTGATCATTTCCTATGATTAAGTGTTATTAAGTATGTTATTGAGTTATTTAATTCATTGTACAATCATTACAAATCATAAAGTTGAAAGTAAAAGGAAGTACACAACTCAATTAAAGAAATAATATCATTTATTCATTAAGGAAATTCAATGTTTCCCACACAAGCCATGGGATGTAACTTATGATTATCAAAATAAATGGTACATGTACATGAAATTAAAAGAAAAAGAGTATAGAAAAAACCCATCATTGCCTTGGGTTTTCTTTCGTTCTTCATTGTTTCAGTTTCAGCTTCTCCATCTTCATCTTCTAAATTTACTAGCTACATTGTACCTGAAAAGGGGGAAATGGAAAATATTAGTTAAGAGATCATAGTTTAATATGTACTCATGTGCTATCTAACTTCAGGGAAATGAACCATTTGAGATCAAAAGCATAAGGTACATCAAGCAACTAATACAGAAATGAAAAGTACCATCTGGAAAAAGTTCATAGCATTCCCAGAATCATAACAGAGAAGGAAACAAAAAGAAAATAAAATCACTATAGAACATAAGAGAGGCCAAAAACCCTAATTATTTTCTAACTATTTTCTTAAGTGTGCAGGTACAGGTTGCAACAGAAGAGAAAAAAATGCATGCTTGTAAAATTTTGCATTATCAAGTACAAACTACATTTCAATGACAAAAATAGGCATTCAGAATTACAACTAATGATATATCAGAAAGGCATTGTCACAAAATTTAATGAAAAATCCAAGTGATTCAACACAGATTGAATTAAGGAAGTGACATTAAGGCAATAAGGTCCAGTAGCAAAAGTAACATGTGATGCGTTTATATACAGTATGAAAGAAAGAAATTTTTTATTGTAAAACAAATACACCTTTCAGTTTAAGGAATCAATAATAAATGTTATAAAAGGATAGGAAAAGTAGTGCTAAAGTATGACATCTTCATGATCATGGCATAAAGTGGTCATTAACAGAAGAAAGGATGCAAGCCTTGTTATTCTAACTATTTTTGCAAATATGCAGGTGCAAGATATGATACAACTAAAAGCTTCGTAGACTGTATAATCAAGTCAAGCCCATTAAATGATATGGATTACAAAGTTTGCAATTACATCTTCAAATAGAAGGAAAGACTCAAAAATTAGCACATATGATAGAATGGTAAATGTCATTTACTATTAAAAACACAAAATACAAGTGTCACTTGTAGGAATGAAGAGAGATGAAGAACAGTCTATTTTATGCAACTGAAGAAGAACAAAACAAATTGAATATCTTCACATGGCTTACAATAGAAGCTATTACACATTACACACAACCATTGGTTAGATAGGAATCTGTGTAATTTTCAATATCAACTCCATATCTATCCAAGCTTAACACATCAAATATGGAAGGAAACAAACAATGATTTCATTTATGCAGTGACCTCCTCAAAGATTAAGGAGCTAATGGATGAAACCCAACATTAAAGAAAAACATGAGTCACTAATTTTTTATTTGCAAGCACAATGTATGGGGAAATCATTCATAGACATGGAAATAAATAAATAAAGAAGGGTTCCTCAAATTCAAATACATCTCCGGATTATGAATTTCAGGTACAAACTATTGAGATGCAAGCTAGAAATATTGTCTCAAAATGAATATCTACACTATATGTTAAATGCCTTAACATGGTACAACAAGATGTACAGTTTACAAGACTTAAGGATTTAAGGAAAATATTTCTACAAGGAAACATCATACTTTAAATTATCAAAGCAACATGTCATTTGAAAAGAACATCATGAAAGTAAAGTATAATGTTCCAACTTATAAAGAGAGAGTTATAAGTTCAATTTTGCAACACCAAACACTTCCCATCCTGTTTCAAGAAGCTAAGAGTTAGAAAGTTTCTCCATTTTGGAAAAGGAAAGAGATAAACCATATGATAAAAGAAAGGGGTCTTTACCTTCTTTCATTTTCCAGCGATTATTTTAGATTGCATATTACATATGAAAGTACAGCCCTCCATTATGCAAGAATCAGATTACAACAACATAAATACATACATTCAAAGTACATAGTCTGATCAAGCTTCTAGGGGGCATGTGAAGTGCAATGTTATGAGAGCTCATGATGCAGCAAAACCAAATATCAAATTATAGATTTCAAGAACAACATGAAGATCATGATATAGTCTGTATGAAGCCCAAGAAAAGAATTACTGTAGATAAAATCCAATCAATAAATATTATCTACAGAAAATCTTGAGTCTCCAAGAAGTATCATCACATCAAAATGCAAGATACAACTATGTCATAGAATGACAGTTGAAGCTATGCATGGGAAGAATTAGCAAGACATTATGTGCCACAATATCTCTAGTCATACTAAGCCAATAAATGTATATCTATTCACTTAGATCATAGATTCAGAGTGTAATAAAGTATAATAGAATCTAATGAATCAAATTTGAACACCATTTACAGATTATACAAGTACAAAATGAATAGATTTAGTGATACTTTATAGAAAGATAATAACAAAGTTTCATCATGGAAATCGAGGCTCAAAAATCAAATGCAAACCCCCAGATTCACAAAAACATAAAGCTCAACTAAATAACTATAACAACTAGTTTAGAAGAAGTTACACAATTTTTTTTCAAAATAAATCGTATGCAGTCACAAAAAATAGATGCTTTCAGCTCAAGCAACAAGTATAAGGGTTTACAAATTATAAACTATGCACAGATTTGGTTGTACTAGTCAAGTTCTGAACAAAAGTATATCAACCTAGAAATCCATTTTGATACCTCTCTCAGGAAAGCCACATCCATAAATTAGAACTCGGAATATACAACCAATAGGTAAAATAGACCACGAATTTAGATTTCGGTCAAACCCATTTTCGAGAAGCAAAGGGAAATAATGGCACCAAGTGAAAGCAGATATGAACTAGTAGCTTGATTTATTGAATGACAAGCTAAAATCAGGATAACATAGTTTGGAATGCCCAAAATAGCAACACCTAGATATGTTGGGGCAGATACAACACAAATAATGCAGCCATGATAGTAATGGAAACAAAATGTTTTACGAGAAGCAAAATGATGAACCCATATTAGCATAAATTCTATCAAACCCAGCATTCAGAAGTAGAGGGTTTTCTTCAAAAACGTATAAACAAAAGCAACCCAATGAATCAAACAACTATTTAACGAAATTCCAGGAAATGAACAGTTGAGTAAGAGCATTGAGAACATTTAGAACACAAAACCAGGGCTATCAATAAATGAAAATACAGCCATGTCATTTTTTGAATAGCAGTCTAATACTCCAATCCTCGAAAACTTTATATCAGATAATGACAAAGAAACATTACAAGCCAGACGTAGGACCCACTTTCAGGTTTTAATAACAGGAATTGCATAAATGGAGGTCCCTTTTCATCAAATATCCACAAAGATAGCCCAAAGATTCGAAGGTTTGAAATAATCAAAATGGTTACCACAGTGAGTTAAAAATCGAGCACCCAGAGGTTCAAGGGACTCAAACCCTTGTGTAAACTAAGAAATAAATTTCAAAGAAATCATAATACGACCCAGAATGAAATATATATAATCTCATAACAAGAATAAGAGCACCAAGATATAACTCAAAGACAACCATGGCAAAAATTAGAAAAAATACAGTGAAAAAAAAAGTTTCCTCTTCAAATGTGGTGGAATCGAGTAAATACAGATCCCTTACCTTATATAAACGGTAATTTGAATTGGAATACAGAGATCTCAGAAAATCATCCACGAAAGATCAAGGCATTTATGCATAGTTTCCTTCATTTTCATGGCAAGTCAAATAAATAATGAAACTAGAGCTTGAAATATCCAACAATGGGATTTTGCAGAAGAAATAAAGCTTCAAAATCTCTCCAATGATGGCGGCCATTTCCAAATATAAAACACAGAAAAAGTAAAAATGTAATATCAAATTTTCCAAGAAAGGAGCAAAACGAAGTTTCAAGATTCAATGGCCGCCTAGTAAAAATTTAGCAGAGCTTCCCTAGCTCATCCAAAGCTCTAACAATAAATAAAATACTTAGGTTTCCAAACATTTTCACTCGCCAACCAACCATGGTAAAGATTAACTCATATAGGTTTCACATATCACTGGTAGCGAGGAAAAAGTACAAGATCAAATGGTTGGTGATCAAACCACAAACTTCACCATAGTACCAAGATCGATGACACATATCAAACAAAGACAAAGGTCAAACGATTGATATCAAAAATTCCAACTTCACCGTAGAGTCATTTAACCCTACCACAGTCACCACAAGATCAGCGATCCAGTACAAGATCAAATGGTAAAAATCTAAAATCCCAGCCAACCACCTTATCAACAAAGGTCGGAGAATCGATGGCACATGTCAATTAAGTAAAGAGATCGACAACTAGGGATAAATTTTACCTTTTCAATGTAAACTTAGATTTGTCAGTAAACTCGACCATAGTTAGGTTTGTTTCCACCGACAATTGCTTATGGGTCAAAGTCTCATGAAAACTGCACTACCTTATTAATCAAATGGTTATTTGCTTTAAATCAAGGTGATAGAATCATATTCAAAGGATGGCCACATCATTTAAACAAAATAATTACCTTGACCTTATCTGAGGTCTATTTCAATGCGATGAAATAATCAAAGGGGCCCAAAACATGATTATTATGGTTGCCATGGTCATAAACAATGATGCATAGGTGATCATTAAAAACAATGCAATGATAGTATATTCAAGTAATCAAAAGTATATGTCATGTGAATTACCAAAAGGGGCCAATGTTTTATGTGTTAAGGTTAACTTTTACAAAATATACCTTAACCTTACCAAAAGAGCATCATTTAAAGGGAAATGAGAATATTATTGATGCATGTGTAGAGTGGTCCGCACCAGTGGGTAAAGTTTTTAGTGATTTATCTTGCTAAGTATGAAGACCAAGGTAATTGATTTTTCTCACACACATGAGTATTATTTTGCATGTGATCACTAAAGGACAGAAAGAAGAAGAAGAAAAAATTTCTTTTGCAATGTGGGTGAATATACAAGTGTCACGTTAGAGAATTAAATATGATTATTTAATCATCACCTACAACACAAAGGAAATAGTTGCATGCACATTGAAGGAAACTTAAAGACCAAGCAAGAGCTAATATTAGCCAATGATATTCACACAAGTATTTTAATTTTATTAAAAATAAAGACAGTCAACTGCACTTTGACTAGAGTGTATTTTTGTAACTAAGGCTATTAATGCTTCATTGTAATCAGCATGTCTATTTTTATTCCTTTATTTATTCATGATAAAGGGGTAAAATTAGCATGCATGGGCGAGTACAGACTATAGTCTATTTTTAGGAGGAGTTGGATGAAGTTTTTTTATATATATTATGCGCACTAGCAAGGCACAAGGAGGAATTTTTGGACACAAGAGTGTTGAAGCATATTTTTTGCTATATTTTTCTTGAATGAGAACCAGTTATTTCCTTTCCAATTATTCGCAGTGGTGTGTATCTCTATATTAATTCTTGTGAATGTCAATTCCTTGATTAATGATCTTACCTTGCTACAAATTTGGTACTTTCTATTCAGTCTTAGTGTGCATGTTAGCTTTGTGTTGTTGTGATTTATCCCTAAACACACAAGTTTTTTTCCTTAGGATCAAACTAAAACCCATTGGTTCATGCATCTACAATTTGTTTCTCAATTTTATTGTGCATATACTCAGTCAAATCCCTCAAATAAATTTTGTGTATCACCCCATTTCAATTCAATTACAGCAATCTTTTTACCCTCAAAACCCCAAAAAATTAGTTTATGATACATCAATAAGGAACCGGCCTTGATACAAGATACTCACCTCAAAAATAGGTATACCCACAGACCTAAGGTGTTTCCATTGTATCTACAGAAGTGAGAGATAAGGAAATATTAGAACCCCTGTTGTCATCTCTCAACAAGAATGTACTTCTAATAGATTACAACAAGAATCCATGTTCTAATACCCAAGCCTTAAACAATATCCTTGCAACATAAACTTGGGCCCCACGTATCAAAATGTATATCGGGGACACCCCTAGTGAGCTCGTGCATCCTATACTAGAAAACCTCTTGGCCACATATTGAATTATAGTACAAGGAGGCCGCACTCCCCTAGATAACTCGCTATCCAACCCAATATTGACACATAGGTGGAGATCCAATTTGGCACCATCATTGGTGTGTGGTATTGAAAGTGGGTTATAGCTTGATTATAATCCCACTTGACTAGTTAGGGTGTGTGTTCAACACATGTTTGTTGTGTGCTTGTGAACACCCTTAACCATCCCATTCACCTTAAACATTTTACTTAATCAAACATCATCATAATTAATTATCCTTAATCACATAATCCAAATCCAAATCCTAATCCCATCACAATCTTTAATCAACATTCCTAATCCAAAATTAATCCCCCGCACATCTTGTCTAACCATGGCCTTTGATCCTATGAATCCCCGTCCTCTCTCAAATCAACATCAAAACCCCTACCTCTCTCATCTAAATCCATCAACCCAGTTATCTCATCATCCCCCACCCATCAAAGTTCAACCATCTCAATTTGACCATGAAGTCCCACACAATATCCAACACATTTAACAAATAAATCTTGAATCTAACATCCTACCTCAACCAACCCCACCCTTGTCATCCATATCAACCATCCCACGTTGATTATAAAATCCTAAAAACCATTCAGCAACTCAATCAAACAAATATCCAATCTTCTATCATGTCAATCAATCTAATCACCCCCTAAACTATTGTTTCTTAACTAACCCCATACAAAATCTCCCCTTCCCAAGATCCCTACCTCTCACCCCATTGACTTCCTCATTCGAGGAACCCGAATCATCCCAATCCAAACCCAACATAAATCACTAATCAACATAGCCAATTTCATAACTTTCCTAGACCCAGAGGACATTCATTGTGTCCTCGACTAATCTAGCCACCCATCCCAAACCCACACAACCATTCCAAACCTCGACCTCCAAATCCCATATCAATCATCATAACCAACACCTTCCTACCATCAAAACTCATGCAAATAATCCACCACCATCCAAAACCACGACTCCTAAATCCACTCATCATAAAACCTATCATCAAGTCTCATTCACATATCCACAGCAATCCCAACAACTTAACCCAAAATTATCATCCCCCACATCTCATCTTAGTCCTCCATCCTCGTCCTATTCATCATCCTCATCTGATCCTACTGAATTTCTCCTAGATAGTCTTGTTATCCATATTTCGCCCCCGGCCAAAGTATTGGATCAGCCATGACCCCGCACAAAAAGAACCTGAGAAACCACATTCTAATCCTACAAACAGGTTGTAGGGAGACTCTACAATGGAACCAAGATCAAACAACCCTTCCAAGAGAACCATAAATCCGGGCCTAATGCAAAGTTACAGGTGGGCTCAGAATAGAATAGTAGGGTCAGAGAAGGAGGAACAGTGTCACAGAGAAGCTACGAGCAAGAAAGAGAAGAAACGGTGAAGATCCGAAGTCTTCGGGCTCAAAACAATTCAAAACGAGTCCAAAAATTGACTAAGTATGGGGGAGGCACTGGAGAGAACCACATGTCAACATGACTCTTCTCCAAAGTTGAATCCATAAATGGAAGTTCAAACGAGTGCCAGGCTTCCACACGTCTAGAGCCCCAAAAATTTACACGACTGTTGAAAAGTCTTCGACTAGGCAGGAAGGTGTCAGGTGTCGGCACAACGCAAATTCAAATAGGGAGCCCCAGGCCGAGACTCAAACTCACGCCAGCCCTCCACGTAGCATATGGTCAACAAAGGTCAAAAGGCGGATAGGGCGGGCCTCGAAAAAAGGCTAATTATAGAAGCGTCGATGGAGACTGCCACGTGTCCAAGCGACGCATCTCCGAGGGTAGATCCAAAAGTGGAGGCTCAAATAAGCGTCAGTTCGCCACGTAGCCCAGGGTCTGAAAAGGTAAGAGGGAGGTCGTTAAAAATTCCGAAGACTTGTGGAGGCTTCCAAGTGTTAACTCGACGCTCCTTCAAAGGCAAATCTTGATCGGGCTTTCAAGCGAGCGCGAAGCCTCCACGCGTCCAGTCTCAAAAGGGGACAGAGCCGGGTTTAATATATCAATGCATGGTGGCAGGTCGACGGAGAGTGCCAAGTGTCCAAACAGTGCTAACTTAAGGGTTGAATAAAGAGAGGGTTCCCAGACAAGCACCAAACCGTCGCGTGTCCCCAGTCAAGATTTATGTCCCCCGCCGAACAAAGGACTTAGGTAAAAAAAAAGGAAAGTGAGCAGGTCATGGAAGAAGCCACGTGTCAGCCCTGTGCCACTCTAATAGAAAAATACAATGGCTACCCTCAAGTAAGCACCAACCCTCCACGTGTCCCATATTAAAAAGGGGCCCGTTTCTCGAATTGGTTTTCCTGCCTTTTTGTATGGACCTGATACAAATTTCGAAGGGGTGTATCTTTTGACTCGAGGCTTGAAATATTACAAATCTAACACCGTTGGAAAGATCTCGGCCTTGTCTATGCCATAGAGATCTAAAACTTTAAGTTTGGGGAGGTTAGGTGGGAGAAAAATGGAGAAACATCTTCAGGGCCATTAATGCAAGATCTTTTGCCCCAACAACCAGATCGGATTCGATCTAATCCGTCATTTCCTCCTCCTTCGAGGCACTGAACCTATGGTTGATGTAGTCAATATAGATTTGGGGGTAGATTTTGTAGGAGGCTTTGATGGCGGTATTGAACCCCTTTTTTCATCCCTTCTATGTTGAGTCTATAAAAGTCGGGTCGAAACTCATTGTAAAGGGTTGGACATTATTTTGTTTTTATAGGCTCCCGTTTCCTTCTAATAAAGAAATTCATGGAGTTCAGACCTTTCATTTAAATTGCAATACGTTTCTTGCCTTCTGGCCGTTTGTAATGCATTGTATCAATCTGCAGAGCAATAAAACATGTTTTTGATCAATTTTAGATCCTTTCTTGTCTCCTTTGCTCTCGTTTGGTCTTTCATTATAAATTCGGCTATCTGTGCTTGATTATTGTATGTATTTTCTTGGTTTCTGTCTATCAGCAAAACTAATATTCATCATTCCTTCGGTGCATCACCTTGTAGCTTAGTTTTGATTTCTTATATTCCTTTTATCCATGTCTCCTTGGTAAAACTTAAATTAGGTTTAGGAATAGGTACTCTACAAGTTTCCACGTATGCACCTAAACAGAGGAATAGGAACCAACATTTAATCTAGAGAGTTTTTCGTATTTGCAAAGTCCCACAATTTGGGGAAAACTCAATGTTATGCGAATCACACCAACCGAATCTGCCTTAGAAAAGCAAATCTGACGACTCATTTGGGGGTGTTGTGATTTTGCACTAACAAGTCCCACATACCCTAATCCACCATAAAATGTAAACTCTCAACCTATTTCATCCCCTCCATCACCAAAGCCCAATCCTATCAAAAATATCCCATCCACCGTGACTTTTAAGTCACCCCCCTCCTTTTCTGCCCCCAATCCTAAAACATCCAATGTGACTCCTAAGTTACCAAATCCTAAACCTAACAAATCCAATAAGGCTCGTATGCCATCGTCATCCTTTATCCCTGATTTCATACCAAATCTAATGTGGCTCTCCTACACCGCTACCATCATTTTCTTCATCCCCAACATCACCCAAACCCTATATGTGCCCATCCCCTTCATCTAAGTCTACCCATCCCCTTCATCTACATCTACTAATCCCAAACAATCTAATCATAAGCCAAAACCTTCTACCTTAAAACCACATACTCGAACCAATCCAAAATCAACCAAATCTACTTTGGCCTCCAAGCCCAAACCATTCAATTCAACCTGTAGGCCTAATCCCTCCCCTTCATATTCTAATCCACAACCAATATAATCCAACTCATAAATCAAATCAACCAAACACATCTCATAATCCACCCAATCCCACACCTTTACTTCCTACTCCCCCAAAACCATTTTACCCAAACCACTTCACTCCTTTAGGAGAATCCTTGACCACCATCTTCCATCATCTAAAAACCTTCAACATGATCATCCATCCCCCAATCAAATCACGTGATCAAAACCTTCCCAAACCATCTTGGTATAGGAAGAATTATTATTGTGACTTCCATCACACCCATGGACATTCGACCAATCGTTGCATGTAATTTTGGTCTTATGTCCAAAACCTCATTAACCAAGGAATTTCTTGTCCTTTTACCTCTTTATCCAAGACCTTTCCATCCCAATCCTATCCCTAACAATCATCCACCATCCAAATCCCACTCTAAATATAAACATCGTCAACCATCCAAATCTCATCGTACATCCAAACATCCCTTATCGACCAAAAACCAAAACAAATCTCACATCCCATCCTTTGTTAAGTCCATCCTCTTAGCAGATGACAAAATTACAACCCCCCAGTCTCATGATGACCACATGGCATCATCTTCCCCATCCACTTCATACCCTATAACCAAAAATATGTTCGCTAATATGAAACATCAAGGCAAAGGCTTAGGCATCCATGAACAAGGCATTCACGAACCCATCTCCCTTCCTCAAAATCTAGGTTGTTTAGGCTTAGGATATAAACCTAACACTAACAAAATCCCTCCCACTACTCCATCACTACCCATTTCTACCACTCCTTTTGTTGATCCTACCATCCCAACCACTCAACCCAATCACAAATCATTTAATCCCCCTACAAATACCAAACACCTAAAAATGGATTGAGCACATAATTCATCACCTACACACAGATGTTATTTCCTTCCCACCCATCCTCCTTCCATCCAACATCCAAATCCCTTTGCATCTAATCCATTCTTATCATCACATCCATTTATATCCTCTTCCAATCCATTCATTTGAACACTTGATCAGATTTATCACACATGTTGTAAGACACTAGTACCTACTACAATTGTGTGACCTTGGTCTATCATTACCTCCAACATTCAAGCACAATTGTCCTCTTAGAGATCCACACACTTTAACACACTTAATCAACTTGTGGTGAAGACCCTTAGGTGTGTCTTTTGACACTCTAGCCAATGTCATCTCCACACTCATTTCCATCCCCCTATCAAGCCATTGGTGATTTTTAACCCCTTGAGAGTTCTCAAAAGAGTGGAACCTCTTTATCCAAAAAAAAATCCAAATATGAAAAAATCAAAAAAAAAAATCATATCAAAATTAAAAATATAAAATAAAATCCACCTCATTACTCTCTATAGGGGTGTTTATATCATCTCTACTGGGGCTATGGATGTTTGGCTAGAAGTAGAGCAATGTTGTGACAAGAATCATGATGCATCTCTGTTGGGGCTATAGACGTCTTAGTGGTAGTGAAGTAATGCACAACTTAGCCTTCCATTCACCCTCCATCCACCTATTTGACTTAATCACTCCCTATACATTAGCTAGTTTGTCTTCACATACTACCCAATAAGTCTTCACTTCAAGCAATAATTAACCATCACAATTTCACACACTTTGATCTAGTAGAGACATAGGGCTCGCATGTTTCCAGGTATTGTTTATACCTTGGTCACACTTTTGTTTTAGTCCAACTCTTTCCTTATAACATGTGTCTTAAGGCTCATCTTTTTTTCATCACTGATGTCATTTTCCTTCCATCCATTACTTCCACATCCTTTTTCCCTTTGGATCAAACATCTTTGGGCAGACGATGATCCTTTCCTTTTCATCCCATCCTCCTCATGTCCCTTTTCAATTTTCATCATCATGACTGGGGGAAACCTTACTATCATCCACTAGGGGAATAATCCATTTTATATATCCCTCACTTCCATCCTACCCTACACCTGGGGGAAAATTGAACTCATTCATCCATCCACACAAGCCACCCTACTTTTACACTTGGCGGTACATCTCATCCATCCCCCTATACTTGGGGGCATATATTATCATCTTCCATACCAAAATGGATGATGCCCCTAGCAGATGATAGTAAGGTTTCCCTCAGTCTTGAAAAGGCATCCATCCATCACCCTAATTTTACACTTGGGGGTATATATCATCCATCCCCTATACCTGGGGGCATATATTATCATTTTCCATACCATGTCACTTATCCTACTGCGACATCCCATCTAATCCTAACCAATCAACCTATCCTATCCTATCCCTATCCAATTTCCCTAAATATTTCCCTTTCATCCTACCCAAACACAATTCAAGACTTACAGGAGAAAGTCACATCCCACCTTACATCCCTTCCCACCCCCCGAAAGCTATCTTATCCCAAATCCTTTCATCTTACATAATCTCAACTATTCCCCCATCCCAAATCTAAAAATCAAAACATCCAAAAATCCCAAAATGCAATATCAAATCATCTAAACATCCAATATCCAAAATCTAAAAAATCAAAACATTAAAAAAAATCAATAAAAATTCAAGAGTATAATGTGTGTGTGTTTTTTGTGTGTTTGTTTATTTGTCTACATTTACATTTTGGTCGATGATATGAGGCCCCTTTTGTTTCTGTTTCTTTTGCACAGTCCAATGATATGAGGACCATCTTTTTTGTATTAATTTGTCCAATGATATGAGGACAAGGGCATTTGGAAATTCAATCATCATGGTCTTTATACCTTGATGCATCTTGCTTTATGCCACATCCATAAAACTGCTAATGATGATAATAATGGGCACTTTATGGTAACACACACACCCCCTTATCATATCATCATCTTTTATCCTCAATCATCATCCACGCCTAATCTTATCTTTCATCATCTCTAACTATCTAACCTCCTCACCCCTCCTATCTTCTAATCCATCCTTTATCAATCAATCAATATTCTACATCCAAATCTTATCAATCTCGCATCCAACATCCAAAATCTCACCCCTTCCTCTGGGGCATATTCAAACATCCTAATCAAATCCAACTATAAATCCAACATCATCATCCCAAATCTCATCCTCATCAATCCTCCTATCATCCTAATCCCCCAAAATCCAACATCCTATACCCTATCTTCAAATCCAATATACTCAAAATCTAACATCTCCAAATCTAGCATTCTCCAATCCAAATCCCAAAATCTTCAATCTCAACCCCTTGACTGGGGCATCCTATAATCCAAAATCCTCACAATTTGACATCTTCAAAATCCAATATAATTCTCAAATATAAATTGCAAATCCTCAAATCCTAACCCCTCAACTGGGTCATCCTCAAATCTAAATCCTAAATCTTCACCCTTGTCATACATTGTTTACTAGGGAATCTCTTCAAAATCCAATACCTTTGAATATTCTAATCTCCTCCTTTAATCCTCTCTCCTATCTTCTAATCCTCAAATCTACAACCTCTCATCCTAATCAAATCCTCAAATCCAATGTCCTTATCTCAACCCCTGTATTGGGGAATCCTATAATACAACTCCTTCTCTTATAATCCCCTAGTCAATTAATCTTCTAATCCTATGAATCCCTATTCTAATCCTCCAATCATAATACTTTGAATCCTCAAATCTTCTCATCCTCCAATCCTCTCTCATCTAACTTGGGCCTCTCCTCTATTCAAGTGGTTACTTGCCTCGTTCCTTCTCACCTAACCCATTAAGGGGGCATCATATCACCATCCTAACATCTTCTCTTCTTTTTCTTTGAACTGTCATTACTACACAATAACCATTCAAAGAGGGGAAAAATGTAGACATCTAAAGTGTCAACATGATTAATTACGATTAATTTATCCTGTAAATAACATCATGTCACTATCTAAATCCATATAATAATTAATCACAATATTAATTATTATTACTCCATTTATCATATTTACCCTTTATCATTCATTTATCATTCCATCCCTTTAATTCATAATCCTCATTGATCTTTTAAATCATTATTATATCTCATCTCATCATTAATCCCTTTTTTAATTCATTCCATTATATCCTATTATCATTATCTTAATCCTTATTTAACATTTTCTAGGAATTTAATATTTTACATCTACCTATCCACCTACCCTAAACATCCCTACACCTAGCCTTTCCATATAATCTCACATCTAATCATCTTTATTAACCTAATCTAATTTTGATCCTAATCACATGTTCCATCTCTAAATCTAGAGGCTTCTATTTCTAGAAGCCTCTTTAACTTCCTCCTTCTATTGAATTTTTAATTCAATGGAAGCTTCGCCCCTCCATGAATTTCAAATTAAAATTCTAGAGTCTTTTACTCTATAATCCTCTAATCCTCACATGCATTCTCCACCATTGATCCAAATCCAACATGCCTTCATCCTATCCATTAAATCCTCCACTCCTGAGCTATATATTTATCTCTCCTCCTCCATGAGAGCCAAGTCATTCAATCCATAACAAACCTCTTCTATTTTTTTCATCCAATCAATCTATCAATCATTTTCTTTCATCAAGTAATCCGTGAACTAGCAAGGGGAGGTGTTTCTTTAGTAACTCCATTAATATTTGAAGAAACCAACCAACGTCAATCAAGAGAAAATCCAAAACAACAAAGGAGGAGTTTTGAAACTTGTAGGTAAATTTAGGTATTTATCTCTCTCCCCCTTTCAATCCATTGCTCTATCTTGTGCATTGTTGAAGATATTAGATTGACAAAGCAAGTTTGTTTGTTTTCTCACATTTTCACAACTAATCTTTGTAACATATTACAGCCACCTCTAAAACATAAAAATTATAAAACTAAATTAATTCATCAAAATTAGATTATTAAAAAGTTTGATGGTTGTACCTGTATAAGAAATAGTTAACTCTTTGCAAGCTATGGAGAGGCCATCATAATTTTTTCTTTATTGGAGAATAAGTGAGACTTTTCAAGTTTAAGTTAAGTAGATCAAATTTAATATTGAAAAAATATTACATTGAATATACAATGTCACGATAGTAGGAAAAGTGATATATGGTCAATATGTGTCTTGTTGAGGTTAAAAAAAGGATCTCCTATGTTCCCTTCACTAGATTCTCGAACCTATAAATTCTCCTCCCTCGATCCCCTTCATCATCATGACTCTTCCTTTCAATTAAAATTTTTCATTCTTCTTATCGGCATCTCATACTTGGGCCAAAATTTACCTTATTTTTTCAAATCATTCTTTCTTTCGGTTCAATCATTTCTTTGACATTGATTTGTATCTTCCTTCATATATTTTCTACATTAGTTGTGCATCTCATATTTCAGTGATTTGATAACTATCTTGTAAAATACTACTCTGCCATACAGGTGTGGATTTTGTAATTTCTCCACATGGACCATTTTGCATGTTCGATCAAATGTTTTATGTACTTTGGGTATTTGTAGATTTTTTTACACTTTAAAGAAAGCTTAAAATATTTTCCAAACTCATGCATGTCAAGCTCTAAATACTAGATTCGTCTTCTATTAAGCTTTGATGGTTTCATGTGTCTTACTCTAGACTTCTATTTTGGTGGAGAAAAGAGGATGCATTTTGCAAGTCTAAAATGGCGTAAAATGGAATAATTATCATTTTTAAGTAAGTGAGTCAAATTAATAATAGAACATGGAGTGGAGATGTTATCTCGCATGATAGTTGGAGGGCATCAAACAAATCCACAGGATCCTACAAATGAGCTTGTGAATATTCCCATCAAAAAACATGATTGGCCTCACATTGCATAGGCCCACCAGAGGAGAAAACACATATCTAAGTGTGTTGTTTTATTCTAAATCTGATGTCTTCACAAGCTATCGGGGGACTAAAATGGCATGTTCATAAGGGGGAATAAATTAAGCCAATGACCATGGTAGTTGTATTCTTCCTTCCCTCAGAGGCTTTGCAAACTCTCCACCACCACATGTAGATAAGAATTTTACATATGTCAAAATCCCAAACACTTATACTAATTCTATCCATGCCCTCTAACTTATCCTCAATGTCTAAATTTCCCTATCCATCACAAGATAATAGAATGCCAACAAAATTAGTCACCATTGTCATTGCAATTGTGGATGTATAGGCCTTAGAGTTGGTATTCCTATGTGAAAGAGAGATTTTAGACAAGGTGCTCCCCTATCTCAATTGCCAACATTCTTGCCAAAAAGAGTAGCCAAGAAACATTCCAGTCAAAAATCATAACTTTGATATGCGTAGCTATCTTCAAATCATTCAAAAAATATATGCTTTAATGATTTGATAACCATATTATTAAATAATACTCTGACATGTAGGTGTGGCATCTGTATTTGTCTCCACATGGACCATTTTTTATGTTCAATCAAATGTTTTATGTGCTTCAATTCTTTGCCAAAAAAATTATAATTTTGAGAATCCTTAAGAGCTTTGACAACCTTATGCATGTCAAACTCTACACATTCTGAAACACCTTGGCTTAGTCTAGATTTGGTCTCTTCGTAAGCTCTACATACCTTAACATTATCCAATAAACAATTATTTTATTTCGTGTCTTTTTTTTGTGAGAAATAACACTCAATATCAACCCCTTAAACATTGATAACAACCACCTCCACATCTCGTTTACTCACTTGACCTTCTTAATGGGGAATCCAAATGATATTATTTTACATTTCCCTTCATTATCTAGCTGAAACTTAGTCGTGGTTCGTTGGTGATGTAAAATTTGATAAAGCAAAAATGTCATTTATGTTGCTTATAGGTTAGGCATTGTAGAATTTGCAGAAGATTTTGAAGCAATATTGAGAATGGCTAAGATGGGTGCATTTTGGTTCCTCAAAAGTCGACTCTCATGAGAGGATTGTTTTCTAGCGAGGGATAGGGATGACTCATGCCTAAGGAGGTAAGCCTTAGGCCATTGACTCTAGTGTTCGTATTTCCCTCGCCATGGGAGGATTTTCAAAGTCTCCTTAACCACCACATTGCGATAATAATTTTTCATAATTTAAGTCCCTCACACTTTTTCCATTTCCCTCCATCCAGTCCAACTAATCCTCAAATCCCATCTTATCCTCTTTGTCAAGAGACATCATAATGTCAAAAAATATATTAATTTTTTCATTACATATTTGGATGTCTAGGTCTTAGAGTCATTTTTCCTGCACAAAAAACAACTTTGATCCAAGGTGGTCCCCCGGCTCATGTGCCAACATTCTCACTAAAAGGTATACTTGAGAAACATTCATGTTGGAGACCATAATTATTTGCACAATGCATATGCCTGTAGAGGATTCAACACAATTTCGAAATGTATTTCATAATTCCATATTACATATCTTCGTAAAATACCAAGGGAATGCAATGAATTGTGCCTAAGGGGTAAAACCTCAAGCCACTAACCCCGACATCAATATCCTCTTTGTTAAGAGACAAACACATGCCAACAAAATTAGTCAATATTTTGTTAGAATTGTGGATGTGTAGGCCCTAAGGCAAATTCCATGTGTGAATAAATTCTATGAACTGAGCTTCTCACCTAGCACACTCTCTAATATTCCTACTAGAAAGTATAGCCAAGAAACCAACCACTGGAAAAAAATGGTCCCTGATTTCAACCTTCACATGTTATTTAGAAAAAAAGTGTCTCTACCCATTGCCCCATTGCATTACTTACCACATAGAGTTTTTCACATGAAATTATGACAAGGATATCCTAATGTGTGTCAACAGATTTTAGGTTCAACATTGTCGAGAATTTTTTTCATTTTGAGAACTTCATTTGCATTCTTTTTTCAACAATGAAGTGAATAAACACAAATTTATTTTTTGTCACTTCCTCTCAATATAAAAAATGTATAGGCAATTTTGATGTGAGCCTTGGAATATGTGTCAAAAAGTGTTCTTGATATACCATGTTTTCCATTTGTGTTTATCACTTTGTTTAAAGACACATGTAATATCTAATCAAATGTAGATATTTTCATGTTGGAGGCTGTTGAAAAAGGTTTAATATTTAACAAACATTTCATTAAGTAGACGATTCCAAGATGGTACAAAAAAGTGGTATTTACGACCTATATGTGGCTTATCTAAAGGAAAAGGAGGATCACTTACATTCCCTCTACTAGATTCTGTAACTCGAAAATTATCCTTTGTCAATCACCTTCATCATCATACCTCTTTCTCCCTCCAATATATACTCATTGATTATGAAGATGCATGAATTACCACCAGTTTATTCAATAAAACCCACAATATTCTCCATCCATCCCCAAGTTCCACCTTCAACGTATCCATTGTACCCTTACAGATATTTTGCTAGTTGAAATAATGATTTCTTAGTTGTGAAATGCATGTGTTTACTTTCTTGGTGGATGCATTGTGGGATAAGAATACCTCCCGTTCCCTTTTCCTCCTTTATGACTTCTGGTCTATTTTCTAATGACATTTTTTTGTTGGTCCCCGCACATGGTCCACAAATGCAGTAGATGAAGTGCACTTTCAAATGACATAAGGGCACCCATAACCCCCCATTGTCGCACATGGAGAAAATAAATGGACATAAGTGTGCTTATATTGAAATACAGAACAAAAAATATTAAATATTTCTTTAAAGACTGATTGACAGGGGAAAAGAATATTCCAACATTATATTTTATGAAATATTCACTCTACATGAAAATAGTCCGACGATCCAGATGGGCATCCATAGAATAGGTAGCGAGCGAACAGACATGCTCTAAGCGTCCTTGAGTGTGCTCAGAGTGCGTTTTAAGTCCTAATGTGAGCACATCTTGTGTTGAAAATCGAAAAGTAATCATTAACATGATATTTGGTGGCATTGTTGGCATGGAGATTAAATACAAAGATTGTCGTTATAAAAAGGCAGTGGCACATGTACGGTGTACCTCTAAGAAGATTGAGTTGAAATCACACTAGCACGGCAGCACCCACAAATATTTTTTACTATAGTGACGGGTGCCCGGGTATTAACAGTGTATTTTTCACCCACACGCAGGGAGGTGCATGTGGAATCAAACCCGTTGAACCCATGACCTGCTTGGTCACATCGTACAGTCCCCACCAATTCAACTATTGCATGTTGGTTGCTTGAACATGATTTCATTTCATTTTGTTAAAAATACAAAACATCACTAATGAGACCGCTGACGCGCATGACCCACCAGGGCATGGGCATACATGGTCTCATGTGGTTTGATGGGTCCGCACCAATGAATAGATGTGTTTTGAGTGAAGGGTAGTCATAGGTAAATTTTTGCCATCAATGAAGTAGTTAAGTAACACTTTTGCTGAGAGATGAGATTTAACACCGTTGCATTTTTTACTGTTGGAGACATTTTTACCATTGCATTTTTGACTGATGGAGACATTTCTTTTCAGTTTCGTTTATTGGAAATTTGTTTTATAAAACTTTTGACATTTTTTTAAACCGTCAAAATAATGGCTGCATATTTATAAAGTTGGTTCTTAATTGTATAGAGATATGTTTGAATGCATCACAAAAAATTACAGTCACCAATCCACCGATCGACAGTCACTAATACTATCTCACAATTGATTTACAATCAATTCTATTGAAATTGAAGACATATTTCATATATGATAAATATATATTTCATTAGCATTCAATTATGTTACATCAGTGTGCAAATTTCCTGTTAATGACCTAGTTTTGTTTGGACTCTTAGAGGGAATTTTTTCTATGCATTTCTCTTTTTGTTTATGAAAGAGGATTTTCCAATGAGCCAAAAACAAGATTTTTAAGAAGCCCACCACTAAACTTCTCACAACTAAGTGAATGGATTTAAAATTCACAATATGTGGAGCAATGATGAAGATTCAGAATTCACTCAAGCTTACTATTCACTACCTTTATTTGTATTCAAAGTCTTGATGCATCTAGGGTACCTTTTGACTAGCATGATGGTCTCTTTATTTCCAAGAGCGGACAACACACAATATCTGAGCATATAATACCTAAAAATGACAAAAAGGTAGCTAGATGTTTAATTACAAGAGTCGTTAGTTAAAAAATGTTTCCTTGTATGGTTCAACAATACAATGAGAACATGCATAGACAGATCGTTCAAACTATTATGCTTGAGCGCATGCTTTGTTATGAGCCAAAAGCTTCTATGGTGCATTGTCTACGACCCAGCCCATAGCTCTCTTCGTTTGGAGAATGTTTTGAGACTTACTTTTTATCAACTTTCAACTTGGTCATTTATCCACCCTTCCCTCTTTTGAAGGTAACAATCCACTGTCACTATTTGTTAGATGTGTGATATAGCCTTTTAATCTCATTGACAATTTCTGAGCTCTTTTTAAGCATGTACTTGTTTAATGTTAAGGATTTTTAGATGTCAACGATTGTGTATTTATATTATGTTAATTATCATGCTTCATCCTAGGATTTTTGTATCGATTGCCCCATAAGGACTTGAATCTTTGAACTATTTTTTGTTACTTTACCACTCAACAGACCCGCACTCAACCTAACTTTACAGATACAATTTGACACTTGTAAATTAGTGACTTTTTGGACTACACATATGGCTTAATCGTGTACTTAACTTCTGGACGCAAATAAGCAAAGATGAGCTTTACAAACATCTATTTTATATTTCATATTAACTTTCGGTTTTGGTGTTACATTAGATTTAGATTCAAAAATATGTTATTTCAGTTTTCAATTTAGATTTAAACTTTCAATTTTTGGTTTATAACAGTTAATTCCTATTTCCATTATAATTGCACAAGATTTTGTCAATGTACATTTCCCTTTCCATGCCCTTTATCTCATTGAATATGTTCCGTATCATGCACTCATTTAACTAATTTTAAAGATATAATGGGTGATCCTTTCTTTTCCTAAGTGGTTTCAATAGATGTTTTGAAGATTTTTTGAATAGCTTTATTGTCGTAATTACATTTACCGTTTACATAATTTAGTGTAATTAGCTCTAATTTATCAAGATAGCCTATTAAAATGCTAAACCATCAATGAGTTTTTTGTTTATGGGTTAGGGTGGATGTCAAATATCATCCCTGCTTTTTCCCTTAGTATTTACATAGGTATCCTGGGACATGATTAGATATGAAATATATGTACTTACAATTGTAACGAGTTACAAATTATGCAAGAAAAGATGTCGATGTTGAATTTTTAAATTTTGTTTATAACATTAAGGTGTCTAATGTACTTTCACATTTTACATACATGTTGTCATCATATTCCATGAGACCATTGATGCATGTTTTTAAACAATTCATGTTCCTTGCATATGTTTCTACACAAGGATAAGATTTGACATCCTCTCTTGCTCATCAATCAAATTTTTGAGGACATTCTAATAATTTTATCAACCTTCTTATTGTATTTTAAAAAAGTCTTTAACACCACCATACTTCTAATTAGTTGTAAACATGATACACTTAATGTGTTTGCTAAGACATTCAACTAAATATAGAAAGTTTTTTACTATTCAAGAGCTTTTATACATTATGTAATCATCTGATTGGAAAATGTGTAAAACAGTGGTCATGAACTTCTTTATTTTAATGAATTAAAATAACACTAATTTTATAAAATATCTATGTTATTATACACCCACATCAAACATGTGACAAGTAGCTATTCCTATATAAAATTAGAGATAGCAATTATACCAAGGAAATATATTCACCGAGAAATATTTATAGACAACCTTTATAACAGGGAGATCTAATCACACAAACACTTTATTGGATGTGTTAAGTAGGGCTAAATAAATTTGCTTGAAATTCAAATATAAATAAATTAAATTAAATTTTTTCAATCATTTAGAATACAATAAAATAAATAATAATTTATCAGGCTAATGTCATGGAAGGATTCTTGAGGGTGTGAAGGCGAAGTTTAAATAATTGGGTAAGAAAAAATTATAATATTATCATATTTGTTGGGAGCTCATTTAGACCAAGCAACCAATTTTGAGGAACTTATAAAACTGATCAAATCAAACACGTTGTGGAACTTGGAATGAGATTTGATTAAAACAGATATGCTTCTTAGTTTTCATGTCATTGTTCTACCTTTTGTCATTTTCAAAGATGTTCAGAGTCCATACTCCTCTCGAGTAATATATTTCTATTTTTTCATATATTCCCCATTCTAAGTCGTAGTGTATTTGCGCTGCTACTTAGTGTTGATCTAATGAGGCTTCAATAAAAATTGTATAAAAATGGATACAATAAATAATAGTATTGTATACTGCATTAACTATTTACACTAACCAATCTTATGAAGTTATATTTAGTTTGTTCACACTTGCATACTATTTCAAAGTTATTGTAAAGAGTAACAATTTTTTATTTTATGTAGCATCGAATTCTGATGAAAATATAATAAAACAAATAAATCAATTCCATGTACCTAGTCACATAAACATAAATAAAAATTGTGTAGAGTGGAGTATCAACAATTGGTTTATAAACCAACTCATAAATGAAAAAATTTATATTAGTCATCACAGTACCCAAGTGCCGAAGATCATTGTAAGTAAATGAAACGTCTTGGGTTCTTTTGTAGGTGTCATTTGAACAACTTCATAAAAACATTAAACATTATTTGGGACAGTTTAAAATAGACAGAAATTGTAAAATATGTTCCAAAAAACAAAAATGCTCGGGACAAGCGTAAAATATCATCCATGCTTCCACATTTTACATACATGTCTATCATGTTATGCACAACAACGAAATTTAAAAAATAACCAATATAAACTATGTTTGAAAGGATGTCCATACCTTGTTCTAAAACTCCCATTTTAGCACAAGGTGAGAGGACATTGAGATCAATTAATAGTTTTGGTTTTAAACCTATGAATTACATTTCCCTAAAGGTTTCCAAAGCTTTAAAACCTCATCGAGAATTTTTTTGTGTGCAAATCCTACAATGATTACATTCCATGAGACAATAACTGGTTGAGGCATTTTGTCAAACAATTTGTGTGCCTTTTTGATGCTTCTACATTTTTCATGCATGTATATAAGGGTAGTGACAACTATGATACTTAACAAAAATGTGTTTTCAATTATTCTTTGATGGATCTCCATACCTTGTTCTAAAGCTCCCATTTTGGCATAAGTCGCTTGGATGGTGGCAAAAATAAACTGATTCAGTTAAAAAATTGTTTTTTATTTTATGCTTTTAAAACTCCAATATTTTTAAAGCAGATATCTAGATAGGAACCTTATAGACAGATATGGGAATATATTAGACAAATTTGTGTGGATGTAGATAGATCTATATACAACCTCATTCATCTCCCACTACTCTAATACCTTTGATCTATAAGATAAATGGTGAATATATCTATGTGGATATAGGGGTCTCTTTATCCTTTATCTCATCTCTATCTCACAAGGATCTGCCTTGCCCTCCCCTCTCATTTAGATAGGGGTTGTCTACTTCCTATCGAGGCCGACTAACTCCCATTCTCCCATTCATTATGACATGCCCAGATAGTACACGAGTTGACTCATTGGAGCTAGTGTCGAATAACAACCTCGGGTTATGTCCTGGTGACCATAGTCCCATATAGATATAGATTGGGGATAGTGTCCGACTAACTCCCATTCACCAAGCTAGCTCCCAACCCCCATTTATATAGCTTTCATAGCCCTTATCTATATATTTGATAGGATATAAGACATCATATTCTATCTTGATCATCTTCATGTCATCAATATATTAGTTGTCACCTATATATTTATCTTGGGAAACGACATTGAGGGGTTTATAAAAAAAATATCAAGTAACATCATGTGTTTCTCATCTCACGAGAAGACATGTCACTATGCATGAATGGTCCATCACCAATATCTCTCACTAGGGGGCATGACATGACATGAATCACTATCTTAGATCTATCCACTCATCTCGGTCCACTAATGTCACGTCTCGAGCGCATCATCCCACATCTAGTTAGTGATAGGGGGCCCATTCACCCAAAGTTTCCCCTGACCTCTGCAATACTATCTAGAGGTAGAGAAGCACCACATCATGCAACCATTCTTTATGTGATACAAATCATCAGTTGATCTATATCTATAGGAGTACGAGAACTAGAACTAGTTGGCACTCAACCCACCTCTATATTTCTCTATTATATATGGGATATATTCCTTGCTCTCCCATATATATATATATATATATATATATATATGGCTACCGCCCTATCTATATATATGGCTCAAGAGGGAGCCACAATATATTTTCCCCATGTTGACATTGTTACATGTATGATCAACTTAGGGCTAACTACTCCATATATAGGGATGAGGTCCAAAATAACTATACTCCATATTACCCTTCATATCTATGGGGTTAAACTAGATAACTCTACTCTATAAAGATTGACATATATATCTAGATAAGGGATTTATAGCCCTATATATCTCTGGGGGGTGGCCTACTCTCTGTAGATAGTTGGGAGAGGGTGGTACATAAACTAATGGGTGCTCGATATAGACATATTATCCTTGTGGAAGGGAAGTAGACCTATACTCCTCAGGGTAGGGTAGTAGACATATGCTCCTCGAACTAGGGTATTAGACCTCTTTGTTCTATTCAGGCAGCCCATATCTAGAATCGAGGCCCAACCCTATCCATATCTAGATCTAAGTGGGTGGGAGTTTGTGTTCTTGACTAAACTATGTGGCTGGGCTCCCTGATATAGATATATCCTCCTTGGGGTAGGGAAGTAGACATATCCTCCTAGAAATAGGGAATGTGATGACTTATTCTATAGCATGGCATACGACACGACTCAAATTGTTCAACTAGATCCCTAGCATGGCGCTACTCATCCATGTATTTAAGGCATACACATTATCTAATATGGGGTCATGCACCCTAACTATCGTATTAATAGGGGAATTTTGTGACCTACCTACATACACCTACCTATTGAAAAGGCCCTTGCCTTGGGAGGGGCAACTGGGAGAGCACCGAATTCCTACTTTACTCAACCACTATATGTTTGGATGATCATGATGGGGAGTGAGCATGGAGCTTCATGAGCATTATTGTGAATATGTATGAGTAAACGAATGAGGTGTGGGTGAAGAGAGGCCCCATAGAGAAGATAAGATAGTTCATGGAGTGGGGAGAGGGGCCAAGAAGAGTGAAACATTCCACTTGGGGAGTACACAATGAAGAATATATGATATGAGAGATACCTCAGAGAGATACACTAGATCATTTCCAATATATATTGGGCGGGGGCCATATATATATGGGGGTCAGGAGATATAGATGTGGAGCCCCTATCTGTATACAACAAGCCCCTATCTAGATATAGTGCCCCCTCGGGTGTGGGTGCCTATAGATCTAGAGGGGAGCATACTATACAAAGACTCCCTCATCCCCGAGGGGCCATATCTCTCTCTAGTGTGTCTCTCCTCTAGATGTATGGGATCTAGATATAGCTGTGACTAAGTACCGGTTCTAACTAGAATGGTGCTAATGGGGATGGTGCTAGATTGCATGGGCTAGCATATTATGGATAAGCTAGGCTGACAAACCATATTGGATAAGTGGGACAAGATAAATTATATAGGATATACTCTATATATTAGGGGTTGGAATTCCATGTGTGTGTGTGTGTGTGTGTGTGTGTGTGTGTGTGTAGGGGGATGGATCAAATAAAAAAATTATACTAACTAGATGTATTCTATAGAGGGCAAAACTAAGATCTCTGTTGTGTTGGAACAAATAGTCCAAACTACTTTGTTATTTTGGAACCCTCTATATATATAGAGGGGAATTGTGCCAACTAGAATGGACCCCTATCTCAATATGGTGGCTAGAATACTAGAATGGAATGGTGTTAGAAATGAGCTTTAGGTCATGTTTCATTCCATATGTTCCCGCAGATGGGAGAGGGACTCAACCGACTATATGGTATATATAGGTCATAGATTTATGCCCCTTATCTCTCCCATTTCTATATAGGGGGTGGATAGGATGGGAGGCCCTCTCTCTCCATATATCTAGGAAGGCAACAATAAGGCTTTCCCCGATGTTGGGGATTATTAGGTTATCCAATTAGGTTACCTAGACATATAAAGAATATAATAGACTAGAATAGACAGTGCCCCCGTCTTCGATTGAGCAAGGATATCTATATATAGGGGTCGACCAGGTAATAAATGGCTACCCCACACTCCCTCCCCCCAACCCCTTCACACACACACACACACACACACACACACAGGCTTCAATGCCTCACTACTCTTGGGGGCCAACTAAGTTACAGGTTATAAAATTGAGGAAGGTGGGAAGAACCTTGGGGTTAGGGTTTTGTAGCCCATATCTATAGTTTTCCTCCCCGACCCAGCATCTCCCAGCCTCTACCCCTCAATATAGATATGAGATACAACATCGTCGATTATCTAGTTGCCACCCTTAACTAAGATATCTATAGGGGTAAAGTAAAATATATATTTGTGTCTTCCTCTTATTCACGAGAGAATGGCAGGAAAGGGCCTACCTCTCATCATAGTGGGAAAGGAATATCAGATGTTATAGAGTTTCCCTCTAGTCCAGGGGGGTCCCTTTAAGGTTGAGGGACAGAGAAAACAACCATCCCCCTCTCTCTATATGGGGTTCGTGGTGAGCGCCCATACCTTAATAACCCCTTATATGTATATAGATGAGTAAGCGCCCCTTATATATATGGGACGTACTTACATATAGTTGTGTTAAGATGGATGAGAACCCAACAATGTGGTATATTAGATGCCCCCACCCGCCAACCCCCCCACCCTCCCTCTCCCAACCCCCCCCCCCTTTATATCTGACGCCCTCTCTATATCGAGAGATTTTTTTTGCGGTTTCCAAGATATCAAGATCTATATAGAGAAGGGGCTCTATAGAAAGAATGTTTCTAAGATATATTTTTTCCTAGGGGGTTGGGGCAACTCTATATCTTTTGGGGACAAAACTTTTGTTGAAATCTTAGCTTTGCTCATTTATTTTTGACTAATTTTAAGGAAACATGTATTTGTTTGCTGCTTTTTAGAAATCTTACTCACTTTTTTCCCATAGTTTTGATGGAGGATTGAAAATCCAAGGTTATTCATTGATATGGTAGATGGTGTCATATTCGTTAGAAGAATCGATATGAAGATGATTGATGTCATGACAACAAAGACAACGAATAACTTCATGTCATTGTGCACGAGTAAAATGAGCACAGATAAATCTAGGAGGTGCTTGTAATGGAATGTTTTCAATCAGTGATTAATGGTTTCATGTCTTCATGATAACCATCATTAATGACACCCATATTGGTATTAGACCTCTTGATTATTGTTTTTGTATATTTGTGACAAAGGATGGATAATCCAAGGGTATTCAATGACATAGTAGTTATTGGTAATGTTGACTAGAAAAATCTATATGGAGATGTTTATCGTTGTAATGGAGATGTTTAATTCATGTTGATGAAATACAAATTATGTACAAATATAGGGACCATGATTTTTTTGAAAAAACCCTTTGCTTTTCTATTAAATATTGGCTTAAGAACAGACCCTCTCAAGGTATTCTAAATGATTCAAAATACTTTTCATATTATTCAAGGTAGAGGAATTTATCAAAATACAAAGGGACAATTTATGTATTGAAATCTTGTATAACTTAAAGAAGGGAACATCACTACTCATAGCTTGGGTTATTAAAAATAACTCTAAATAGTGTTAAGATTGAGTGCGTGCTAAAATATTTCCTTTGCTAATATATTATTAATTAATTTTACGGAAAAATATATGTGTTCACTGTTGTTTAGAACTTAACAATTAATTGGCCTTTATGATGGAGGATGATAAATCCAAGTGCTTTCATTGACATGGCGGTGGGTGGCATATAAGCCAAAAGAATTAATAACAAAATGTTTTTTGTCACAACGAAAACAATCATGTCATTGTGCATGAAAAAAATAGGCTCGCACAAATTAGGGAGGCACCTATAGTGGAAGGTTTTCACATGATGATCATTGGTTTGTGACTTGGTGTTTGCCATCAACAATAGGACCCATGAAGGAACTAGGCCTCTTGATCACCTTTTTTGTGTATTTTTAATAAACGATAAAAAATTCAAAGGGTATACATTGACATGGTAGTGGGCAATATCTCGACTAGAAGAATTGTTTTGGAGGTTTGCATTCAAGTTGTCAAAAAGGATGAGGAGTTTCATATCATTATACATGGGTGAAATGGGCAAACATAAATTGGAGAGGTTCTCGCATTACAATATTTCCACTAGATGATCACCATTTTGATGTCTCAATGTTCATTGTCAATAATATCACCGGTAATAGAAATAAGACCCTTATTGAAATAATAATTTCTTAGTGGTGAGATGCATATGTTTACTTGCTTGGTGGATGCCTTGTGAAATAAGAGTACCTACCATTCCCCTTTCCTCCTTTGTGACTTCATGATCTATTTTTACGCAGAAAGGCGTCTATAAGTGAGAATAGGTCTCCAGAATCTTACATGCGGCAGGTAAAGTGAAGAGGATGATTGGCGGGCAGATAACGTTGAAGTACGTTCCTGTTATCACCGTCCCCGTGTCCTAAAACCCTGTGGAATTTCGTGAAGAGTCTGTTCCTCGAGCATTCCTGCCATGGGATTTGTCACGGCTTTGTCCTGCGATGTAGACCCTTCTCCAGATTTGGGTCGAGGCTATCAGGAAGACAATGCCTGAAACTGCTCATTTTCGTAGCTATCGAGGATTCGAGCTCCAATTATTTTTTTGTTGCAGTGAGAAGAATTGAAGTGCCTTTCCATCTCGCTGGATTCGGTCCGAGTCCTCCATCGTTGAAGATTTTGCTCTGTCCATATTCTAGAATCGATCGCGCCCACAACAACATCTTTCCCATGAGTGGAAGGAATATTGCGACCATAATCAAGCGGACGAGGAAGAGAGACCAAAAAACTCAGGTGTGTGCGCGGTACTGAGCGTATTGTTGGAGAAGGGGATTACACTTGGGGATGTAATGGATGTTGAAGAGAAACAGGAAGCGAAACAGAAGTGTATGAATCAGTCTTGTGTTGTCTTCTCTGACCAAACCAATTTTTGGATTTGGGCGAGTTTTGCATCTAGAGGGGCATGGATCCCATTTCACCTGCAGTAGGGGCGCAGCATATGAAGCATTAATGGATGGACCACGTTTCTTCTCATGAGGCATACGCATTAACAATGGTGTTGATGGTTTAAGCTCACTCTTAATGTTTATGGTCTCGCTCTGGCATACCCCCTCTTTAGTGGTGCTTCTTGCATACCCCACTATATCAGTCTCTTTTCACTGATGGCATCTTGAACATAGACGATCTTTCTCTGGCCCTCTCTGCTGCTTTCAGTGCTTCATCTTTTGTAAGTTTTATCAGTATCCAAGGATCTATATTTACATTAGCTGGATTCCGGATTTTAGGCAATTTAGATTTCAAGAAAAACCTTTCGTGTCTTCACAATTTTCCTGTTCCATACATTCTAGGACAAACGATATTATATATATCAATAAAAAAAAGACTCCTTATAAGCGTGTCCAATAAGAGAGAAGACACGCAAAAATTCCAACCTCATGTTTGGCGAGGCAACTGAACTTTGCAAAGAAATTTAGCTTTTTATGGTTGACATCATAACATTCTGCCGAGGAAGCAGGGGATGATGGAATACTGAGAATATCGGATTCATCTGAGCAATCTTCTGTGCTACATTCTTCTCTCATGGCTAAAATGTAATCATAGGTTCGAATTCCCTGCAAATTACATATAGAAAGTTGCATTCTTAGAGAATCTGTGCACCCTACGAGCTGCTTATATTTCTTTAGCATACCATATCTGCAGTCCCGGGAGTGGAAACTATATTTATTGAATTTGCATTGGCACATCTTATTTATGAGGACTATATGGAAGAAAAATAGTTGTCCTATGCCTCCAGAGGCATATACTGAAATTAAAATAAGGAAAAGCTGCACCCAGTTAAAGTGCTCAGTTAATATTAACTTTTGATTTCTTGACCAATTCCTTTATGAACATGGACAGTCGTTCAAACTGAGAGGGAAACACGAGGAGAAATATATCACTCCAGCTGCAAATACCCATTGGGGTAATCTGTCCATACCAAGGTAGCTACTTTCGTACGGATTGTATAATAGGGTTGACATAAAATATGGAAAATAAGTGGACTAATGAAAAAAACTACGATAAATATTTTCTATAAATATAATAATTAATAATAATTTAACCATTCTTTTATAATTTAATATCACAATTATTACTATCATTAAAATTATATATGTGATCAATTATTTCCAATCAAAAATACATAACATAATATGTTGTTTCCAAAAATAAAATACTAAGGTATCTTTGTTTGATTACGACTGTTTTAAAATATATTTTTCATAATTAAAAAAAAAATTACCTTTTTTTTTACGATAACTTTAAAAAAATAGAAAAAAGTGGTGCTTTCTCTGAAAACCACCATATTTGGTAACTATGATTACGGCCAAGCAGTCGTCCATGTTGTCCATGGCTTCAGACTATACTCTGCCAATCATTGCAACAAATCCATGCAAGAGGGTATCATATATATGTGGCAATTCATTTGAGTGGGATCTGATTGTGAGACCTGGTTCAACATTGACCTGTACCAGTGACGGTGTAAAGTGAAGTGACTGGGTTTCATGGACTTAATCAAGTGAATAAAGTGCAGCTTTCTTTCATCTCTTGAAAACCCCTGATGGACGACAATATGTAGACAGAAACGAGTAAGAGAAAGGCAGTAGCAATGGGATGGTTCGCCATTGTTGCAAAGAAAAAGGAAAAACGTTTGTCATGTCAACTAAGATTAGAGACGACGTTTTATAGGCATTAAAATGATTGCAACATGATGATCTCCCATTCACCAGATGACGCCTGATTCTCTCAATATTAATTCTTGTGCACTTCCTGACAAATACTTGTGTGATTAATGAAATTAGAGAGATTATATTTCCTAAACCTGCTTATTCGGGATTCCACAATTTCTGAAGACACAGTCACGACAGGGATATCCTCATGTCTTGATGACTTTTGTTACATGGAATATGTAGCAGTCTACAATGTAATAAAGATAATTTTACAAATGTAGATAGAAAAAAGGGTAAATGATTGTAGAATGTAGAAAGTACATTAACTAACATAAGCATTTTCTTCTAGATTTCTTATGAATGTTGTTTGTTGCTTTAGTCCGAATTTTGATATTTTTTTAAAACAACCATAATTAATGAACAATGAAATCCATCTTAAATGTTTTCTTTGATTACGATATATGCAACGTTGATCTCTCACTGGTTTCTTACTTTGTGTGTTGGGAGTTGCAAGGATAACTTGTAGCGCTCAAGGACTTGTCTCCATGGCCACCAGATGGCATTCATTATGATTACGAAAGCTTGAAAAAATGGAAAAAAGGGGCTTTCTCTGAAAACCACCGTATTTGGTAACTATGATTACGACCAAACAGTCGTCCATGTTGTCAATGGCTTCAGCCTATGCTCTGCTCATCCTTGCAGCAAATGTATGCAAGAGGGTATCATATGTATATGGCAACACATTTTAAGTGGGATTTGATTGTGAGATCTGGTTTAACATTGACATGTACCAGTGATGGTGTAAATTGAAGTGACCGAATTTCATGGACTTGATCATGTGAATAAAGTGTGGATTTCTTTCATCTTCTTGAAAATCCCTGATGGATGACAACGGGTAGAAAGAAACGAGTAAGAGAAAGAGAGTAGCAATGGGATGATTCACCATTGTCGCGAAGAAAAAAGAAAAACATTGTTCATGTCGACTGAGATTAAAGACAGCGTTTTATAGGCATTAAAATCACTGCAACATGATGCTCTCCCATTGACCAAATGACATCTGAGTCTCTCAATATGAATTCTTTTGCACCTCCTGACAAATACCTGAGAGATTAATGAAATTAGAGATATTATATTTCCTAGACCTACTTATCCAGGATTCCACAATTTCTGAGGACACAATCACAACGGGGATATCCTCGTGTCTAGATGACTCCTATTACATGGAATATGTATCATTTTAGAATTCAATAAAGATAATTTTACAAATGTAGATAGAAGAAAAATGGGCAAATGATTATAGAATGTAGAAAGTACCTTAACTCACCCGAGCATTTTCTTCTAGATTTTGATGAATGTTATTTGTTGCTTTACTCCTAATTTTGAATTTTTCTAAAAACATCCATTATTAATGAACAATGAAATCCATCTTAAATGTTTTCTTTGACTACGATGTATGTAGGGTTGCTCTCTCACTGGGTTCATACTTTATGTGTTGGGAGCTGCAAGGATAACTCATAGAGCTCAAGGGCTTGTCTCCATGGCCTCCAGATGGCATTCATTATCCACCTACTCCTCTCATGGTGCCTATAATTCTGAAATAAAAGACCTTTACCTGATTCTTTGGGCAAAGATTTCAAGTCATTTGGGGTATTTATCATGCTTCCTTCAAACGATGTTGCGACAACTTTCAAAATGAGGCAATCTTTTGGTCAGTATTCAAAATCTCTTATATGATGCTTTTTATTGTAATTGGTTGAAGATTTTTCGAGTAGACTAGAAACTTTTTAATTTGTTTGCAATATGGCAATGTGTTCCCAAATTAGCATTGAAAAATTGTTTAACAATTCTATGCATTCAAATTTCGAAGTCTTTCTCTTCTATTTTCTTATTATCATTATTGCTTTGTATCCCATTAGCAAGCTTTATGCATGCAAATTGATCCCCAAAAAGGCCAACAAGATCTGAAAAAAAAAAACTTGTATAAAATATGAGGCTTATTAATATCTGCTCAAATCTATGACTTACTATAAATGTTAGAAATGAAACAATTTATGGCCCTCAATCACTGTAGAATATGTCGAGATTTATTGTTTTCAAAACATTACAGTTCTTGCAAATGCTTAAATAATCTCAGATGCCCATGAGCTTGTATTTCGATCAGACATACACAATTAGGACTATGTTCTGTAAGGTTACTAATCAGGCACAAATCCAAAATAGGTGTTTTATCATGTCATCACTATATGTATTGGATGTAACACATATGAAAACAAAAATGTATAGGAAATATTGTTATCTTTGAAACCTAGCCCATTCTTTACAAAGAGTTTGATTCGCAAAGCTTGGTCTTATCTAGAAAAGGAAATATGGGCATGTAATTTTATGTGGCTATTAGTAAATAGCTAATTTATGCTGACCGGAAATGTCGGGTAATGTATAGATGGATAAAAGATAGATAGAGAAAGGCATGAAATGCATTTATTTGCTAGCAAAAGGGACACATTTTCTCAAGCTGACCTTCATAGCATTTGATGGAGACTACCTAGGAGAAAAAATGAGCCACATTAGTGTACCAGACTTTCTTACAACATGTGGTGGATTGCCACTTTGATGTTGCAAATTTTCTCTTCCGTAATCTCCACATGACCAATCATGACACTGTGTTTTCAATGATTTGAAATAAATGGTGCTTATTTTATATCATTTTAGTTTTTGGAAACAATTTTAGGATGGCCAGATATAAATATCTAAAAGAAGAAAACATGTTTAGAGTGCAATAATATAGAGAAAAACTGAACTCGAAGAACACTGCCTAGAATGCAAAAATTTAAAATAATTATACATATTTGATGCAACATATCATTGATTCTAATGATAAATTTGTTTTTGTGGGCATTTTCTTGTTTTAGGGTAAACATTTGTGTCGATTTTTTAAATTAAATTAAATAAATAAATATATGTAGAAGATTCTACATGAGGGTTGTTTGCAGTAAAGAGAGTATGTAGTGCATCAACTACATGGGATCTCCAACAAAACAATTATGGTTGCCCCCATAATGGGCTTCTAGATAGTGTGTTGTATTTTGGGACGAACCTTCAAGGAGTGCAATCACTTTGGGAAAAAAACTTAAGTTAGAGTTTGGACATGTTCAAGCAATTATGTCCACTTATTTTTTTCTTAACTCTTTGTGCAACATACACAAAATGGGTAGACCTCTACATTGGCATGCCTAGTGATCCCCCATAGATGTTTAATGATGGAGGACTCTTGACATCATATTAAACTATGTCTGGATAACAAAATAATTGTTATCCCTACATATTACTATATATTCCATTTTTTTGTTGCATTGTTTGATTTATCTTTTCAAGATATTCATTGCTCTATTTGCATCTCCAGTCTTTCCACAAATATCTCCTCTAATGTTCCTGCAAACCCATCAAAGCCATTTTGATTTTATGTTATGTCGTGTTCCATCCCAAAATTTAACTTCCACCTCGTCCTCCTCTTCTTCCTTGCTTTCTCTCCTCCATTCTTTATTCCTACACCCAATCCCTTTCGATGTTCATATTACACTGCTCACATGCTATTGCTAATTTTTAATCTAAATCTCTTTTCCAACCAATAGAGGGTTTTCTCTGTTGACAATTGCAAAGTAATCATTAACATGGTACTTGGTGGCATTGTTTCCATCGTTATAAAAGCAATAAAAGTAGCAGCACATGTACCTATGAGAAGATTGAGTATTTTGGCGTTTTGTGTTTGAAATCATACCGACACGGTTGCACCCACAAATATTTACGCCGAAAGGCGTGACTACAGGTGGGTCGAGGCTGGAGGGGTCTGACACATGCTAGGAAGATTGACGGTTGAGAATGCGCGAAGGACAAAGATGTTGAGTAAGATTAATGTGTAGTCGTCGATTTAAAAGGATGAATACAGATGCATAGGGAATTGACAAGTCTTGTAGGTCGTTTACGTGTCATGTAACACCCTGATTTTGTAAGTTATCTTGGTGATTATTTTTCATACTGTTATAACTGCTGAAATGAAGGCAAACATGTTAAGATATATATATTATTGATCTTAAGGGAATGTGTTGCTAATCTGGATTCTTGCATGCTGTAATTTATTTGCATGGGACAGCAGTTATTGTTGCCTGTATGTTACTGATGTGACGACAAATTGTCGTATGCTTGCTGAACTCTTTATGTTGTGGCCTTCTTGTAATCGCTTTGTCGATTTACTCATGAACTGAATTGAAGGTTAATATAAATGTGCAGCACCTGATTACAGGTATGAACAGTTGGCACGTAGATGCCAACGGAAATGGGTTCGATTCTCGAACCATGCACTGTCGTAACTTAAGACCTCTTGAGGCAGGAAATGTCTGGACACGAGTGGCTCTAGCATGTGAAACAAAGGATGAAACGTCCTGCACTGCATTGACTTGAATGTCAGTAGGAAGACTGGATTGGAGGTTGATTAGTGTTAGATGTTAGTGGGAATTAGATCCTAAGCTAATCCTAAGTTCTACCTTACATCCTAAACTACTATCCTAAGTGGATTTTTAAATTCTAAAATGATTAACATAGACCTAAGTCCTATTAACCTAAAGACTAGGCTATGACCTAGGTCGAACACTAATGAACCTTAAACTAATCCTAACCTAAAGGGGACGCGCAGAACCTTGGGGGAAGAGGATAAGGATGAAAGGGAATTAATGGCAGTTAATGAGGAGTCCTTATGTGGACAGCGCCAGTTTGGCGGGGACAGGGAGAAAGATGGAGGTAGTTAGTTGGTTATGAGGCTAAATTTGGTTTTGCATGCAAAATTTAAATTTGATGGTTCGCCAACCCAAGTCGGCGGTGGCGTGGAAAATTAGGAAAAGGCAGAGCCTTTAATGCATTTAAATTTTTTTGGTCTTCACGACCAGCTCGCCTTGGAAGGTGTATGAGGGAAATTTTGATTGTTTATTGTGTTGTTCGGATTTTTGGGAAGTTGCTCTGCATTTGGTTTTTGCTGGTTCAGTCGAACCAGTTTCATTTGGTTTTTATCACTGTTCCTTGGAAATTTGGAGGTTGTTGCTGAGCCTGTAAGAGGAAAGGTGATTTTGGAAGCTCGTGATGTCGCCGTGGAAGGAAATACCTTCGGTAGACGCGGTTTTCTTCGAGTTTCGAGGAAGAATTTACAGGCATGTTAAGCCCTTCTCTTTAAAAATACTTGCTTTGTTTAAGCGTCTCATTAAAACAACCCTGCTCTTGGGTTTTTGGATTATTTGATTGTTGTCGTGTTGAGACGATTTGGGTTTAGTCGATTCTTGCTGTCATTTTTGGAAATGATGGGTAAAATCGTTTTCTTGCTGTTGTGTTTGGAACTGTCTTTGCATGTATAAATGAGTTTGAAATACAGTCGTGTTGTGAAGGTTTGTTTGACAGTATTGAGGATGTTCTTTACTGAAACTATAAGAAATTATGCTTATAAATACTCAGCTAAGAGTAAATCAATTTCGAGATGGTTGTTAATAATAATTCGAACTGGATAATTCTTTTTAAATGATTTTATGGAATGAAATCTCTACAGGCTGTGCGAGTTGTTTGAAGTCGTATTCTTTACTAAATTTTTTAAAGGAAATAAGATCCTTTTTCCTTCTGTTGTTTTGGATTTTGATGGAAATGGCATTTGGGTTTTGTATGAGCATATGAATTCGATTTGAAGGAAGAAATGGTAATACGTTTTTGTTGTTCCTTTTTCTTGCTTAAGAAATAGACGAATACGATTTGGGTATTCGTGGGAGCTGGAAAAGAAATTGTTTTTCTTTTGCACTTATAGATGATTACATTCTTCTTGCTGTGATGAAAGGTTGATTTTATTGTGTTTTATGGAATCGACTTGATCTTACAGCTCGGACAGTAGTCGTGAAAACGAGCTTGGCTTATATTTCTATGCATTAAATAAATTATGTTGATTCTTGCTGTGGGGGTTGGATGAATTGTTGTGTTTATTGATGTTGTTCGATCTTCTAGTTCGGACTGTCTTTGTGAATACGACTTGGCTTTGGATTGCTGTGCAAAAGAATAAATGCATGGAAATTTGTCTTGCTGTGTGGGTTGTCTTGACTGTACCAGACTTATGCATTTAACACCCTATACGGGTTTACTTCGATTGAGGTAATGATAACTGATTATTGCATTCTGAAGTTCTGCACATTATCATGAACTTGAGAAATGGATTTCGGGTAGAAATGTTTGTTGGCAGTGAGCTCGATTTGGGTGTTTTATTTCATTCTGAGCAAATGATTGTTTCTTACTGAAATTATGGGAAATTAGTTCTTCCTTTCTCTGTTGTTTAGATTTCGAAAGAAATAGTAACTGGGTTTATTGAACCTTATAAGTTTGGATTGTTGGAAGTGACAGCGGTATTTAGATTAATTTTCTAAGTGCTGTGCTTTCTGTACAAATGAAATACTTAATTGTTTCGTGTGGTCTTCTGATCTTGGCACCGTCATTTAGAAGAATTGAAATCAGCTTGAACAATTCTTGTTGAGTCTGAAGAAAATGGTTGTTTTCTTAGTGAAAGGTTAAAGGAATGAAATTTTCTCTTTTTGCTGTTTGAATTCTGGAAATAGCATTGGAAGCCTTACTGTGCTTTATGATTGGTCTTGCTGTAGGTAACAGCAATGAGTAAATTATATTTTGAACTGTATGCATTCATGGAAATAGAAAGTCATGTGAATAATTGATTTCGTGATTGTATAACTGTTATTTGGTTAAAAATACAGTGAAAGAAATATGGATCCTTCTAGTACCGTAAGTACAAAGTATGCATCCTTATACTATTTGATCTATGATAAATACGATGTTGTACTAACCTGTTTTTGGGTATTCATATGAGCCTGATTTAAATGAAGTATTGATGAGGATGATAAATTCTTCCTTGTTTTCATTTAAAGCTGATTATGAATGAAATTATTCTTGCTGCTGGAAAGTGAATTCCGAATGGATTTTGTAAGTTTCACTCTGAACTGTTATCTTGATTTGTGTCTCGGTTGGATTCAATTTTTAGAACAGTCATGAGGAAAGAGATAGGAATGTGGATGGATAACTTGGAAAAAATGATCTTTTCTTCTTTCATTCAGTTGGAAATCTGTAATCGTTAATAACGAATCTTGTAGTGCTTAGATATGAGCAACTATATGCATTGTTGTTTGCTTTCTCGTCTGTGCTAGATTGCTTGGAATCTAATGTGATGCATGAACTGAAAGGAAAGTAATTGGTTTACGTTTCAGTTAGTTTTACCCTTTGCATTTATTATTAATGAAAGGGTGGAAAGGATAACAGTTATGTTATATCAGCAGTATGCTACTTGTATTCCTAAACTTTACAAATATTGTAATTTGGAACTTGTAACGGTTATGTGGAAAATAGGACAGCAGTTCTTTGGCTGATTGGGATGGTATTTGATGGTTCAGTTGTTATGTTGTCCATTCTTTGATGCTTGATTTTTGATTGATGTTCTTACTGTCGTTTCATAAAAGCAGGGTTCTTTTATTGAGACAGTTAATTGAAGCACCTCATTTTAATGATAAGTGCTTAATATGCTCAGTTCATTGAACTGACCCGTGCAAGAAATTTTGCAGATGGAATTGATTAGAACGAAGACATGGCTGTTTTCTGATGCTTCTTTGATTGTCTGAAGATGAATTGTATTTGTTTACTATTATTCCTCTTCGAGGAATTGTGAAAAGAAGAAAGTACATTCTTCTATCTATGAGTTGTAATGATGTTTTATATAAACAAAGTCCAGTCAGTTGGATTGGCAGATGTACGGATTATGAGATGGATGATGAATACAAATACAAGTGTGATATTTTAAATACTATATCAGTTTGATATTGTTGATTAATTGGAAATATAATGTTATTTCTTGATTTGGGTTTATTTAATTGTCCTTGGATGGATGCTAAAAAGGAATTGATATCTATTCTTACCTTAATGCAACTTTTAAGTTGAAATGTGCAATTAGTTCATACTTGGGTAAAGATGAATTTTTAATTGACATTAAAAAGGATTAGGAAGAATATGATTCCATAACTGATAGGTATTCAGGATTAGCTTGGAAGCTAAGGAATATCAATTAACTTAGGAGTAATCGAACTTCGCTTTCGAACTCCATTAATGACCTCGTATGTTAAATTCAGAAAGAAAGGATATGGGATAAGTATATCCATAACTAATGGACCTTAACTATGTAATGTTAAGGAGAATAAATGAATACATTTATTGGGAATTAGACCTCATTTAAATGACGTCTAGTAAGCTGGAATTCTGAATTTAGTTACAGTTGTAAAAATCTTGGTTAAGTTTAATAGGTTAAACTTATCACGTCTGTCGGTAACGGGCTGCTTAATCCAACGATTGAGAAGAGAACCAAGTAGGAAAAATGCAACCCTTCGGTAAGAAGGAGAAGATGCAAAGCAAGCTAGAAGACGGAATTAGTCCCTCTTAGCTATGTACAACTGTAACGGGAACGAGGATAAAGGATCAGCATGGTTGCTGAAAGTTGATCTTAAATATTAAGATCATATCCAAATCACTTGAGCAGGATGTGTACTCTCGATGGGAGGATTCCGTAGGACATTGACATACGCCAGCTACAGCAAGGTGTCTTCATGAAGACGGGATCTTCATGACGACACAATGTTATAGCTGACATATTACAATGCCCTCCCGAATTAAAACATCAAGAATACATAGGTTGAATGTGAAGTTCTTGATTGGGGATGGGAGTATGATCACGTATGCGGAGTGACTCCGGAGGACTAAAGATAACTAGACACACGGAGTCGTGGGGAACGACATCGTATGTCTGCGTATCTTTAGTTACCAGGAGTGCCTTCCTATATTCGTTCATATTGCTAGTTGGAAATTGGAAGTTTAAATCTGACCTTAAATTGAGAGGACTGGTAGGAACCAGGAAAGACCATTCTAGATAACAGGTGAAGTGAAGTGAAGGACGTATTCCATTGATGTGTATCACATCCAGGAATATGATCATGCAAAGCATGTGAAAATCTTTGGCCAAAGTATCGCAAGTGCTGGTTGCGTTGTCCTAATCACTTAATTTAAGATGCAGGATGTCAGATGAATATCAGTAACAGATATTCAGATAGGCTTCTTAAATGGATCACTTCGATAACCGGAAACGGTTAAGAGAACTTGTATATATAATATACTATGCATGAACGAACATGAAGGATCGGTTGTTGCCGAGTCATGAAATGAAGGATCGTTGAAACTCCGAGCCATGAAAATGGGAGATCGGCAGTTCTTCGAGTCATTTACAGCAGCATATAGAATCTGTTATAAGATTGAATGGCATTGAATGTGTGTTCCATATTGTAAATATGCGAACAGGGAACATTAGTTTTAAAAGGAAATTGTGTGTTCCAAACTGTGTTGTTTGGGCAGAGAACAATTATTAAAACTTGAACGTGTGTTTGAATTTTATAATTCATAACAGAGAACGTTATTTATATTCTGTTTTTGCTGGGATATGGATCAGTATATTGCAGATTAGGCACATTCTCACCTGGTCAAGTTAAAATTTGGGTACTCATGCTCTGTTTATGCTGAGACATGGATCGGGGAAAAAATTTAGATATGTTAACTCACCTTCTGAGAAATGGATCATGTAAAAAATTGCGGGATTGAAATTGTTTGAAAAGTATAAAATGGTAGGCAAATCTTTGGAGCTCAAAACAGTAAGAAATATGTGTATTTGACGTTAATTTTGAGGGAAAATATAGGGACTTGAATTTAATGAATTTTGTTATAATTTATAGGAAAAATTTGGTATATATATATATATATTTTATTTATGGGCAAACTTCTTGGCAAATCTAATTTTTGAAAAGTTTGTGAAATTAAAAGCCGAAGAAAGCCCATAAAAAATAGCCTGATATGGATGCCCATGTTCACGTATCAAAGTATGGATGTGCGTACAAAATCAAACGTAATGTTATATAATGGATACCCACATTCTCGCTATGCGAAGGAGCAAATATTCACATTCTCCTGATTTTGAGATTTGAATATCACCATCTGGTAATACCTAAGTTACCGAAACGTTTTGGATACGGGAGCGGGAGCGGGGTATCCGATACGCGGAAACGGCAATTTTTTTTTTGACCCCGGATACGGCGTAGGATACGGCAGTACAAAAACTATATAAAAATTAAAAAATATATAAATCTCAACCTTCTAAATAGGAATTTAATTATAAACCACAAATGTATATGAAAAACAAGATAAAAGACAAGTTATACTATTAACTATAAATTTATAATAATGTACAGTATATACAAAACGAATAAAATTAAATTCAGAAGATTCTTTCAGAAGATTGCAAGAAGTTGCTTGGTCCAAAAAGGTGCAAAAATGGATTTTATGAAAATAAGAAAAATATCGCCATCAATGCATAGAGCTCGAGAAAACATACACTTTTAAAGAAAACGACACCTGCAACGGAGCCACAGAATGAAAGTTATGGCTCATCCAAGTTTTTGCTGCTACATCTTCCCGGACCCTTTCCAAAAATGGCAAATTTTTTTCCATTCTTGCGTTTTTTTCACCGAAAATCCAAAAACGGAAAAAATTGCCAAAACAGGAAAAAAATGAAATCGCGCCAAAAAAGGAAAAAAAATGGAAAAAAATTAAAAAAAATTAAAAAACGCGTGGCCCGCTCCCTGGCCGCTCCCGCACCGCGCTCCCGCTCCCGCTCCCCGCTCCGGCCGCCTAAACCGGCGTTTCCGGGTAACGTAGGGTAATACTAAAATTAGGATGCCAAAATCTGGTTATGCTAAGATAAATATTGGTAAAATTATATTGGATGAGAACATTTCTCACGCCCCATTGTGCTTTAGAATTAGATCTGGCAATAAAGCTTTGGTTATTGCCATTGGTCAGAATTGGGTTCCATTAGTCAGGAATTGTACTTGAAAGGAGGTGTAATGGAAAGTTGGAAGCTCACCAGATCCACAAGGCAAGGTTGGAACATCCACACATTCACCTCTGGTACTAGGGGTCATTTAGTGTTTGTGGAAGTGGTATTATTTCTGATAGCATTCACACTTTGATTCAGCGGCAGAATACAAAGCTCTAATCACAGGCCTGCAACATGGTCTCAATCTCCATATAGCCTCCATCGTTTCCTCCGGATTTAGCAAATGACATTTCTATATTTACAAGAAAGGTATGTCTGTTTGTCCATTTTCTGTAACTTTCAACTGATGTCTGAGAATAAGTTTTATGGGTGATTTACTTTTAGTGGTTAAGGTCGTCCTTGTGCTTCTTCTTGTTGTGTGGTTTTGTTTAATGGTGGGTTTTAATTTTTTTGGTTCACACATCTGGTCGAAAATACTGCAGGCCTCGGCTACGTACATGGCCGCACTTTTGCATACATTGTCACCACTACACTCTGCATCGCAGTATATGGTTCGCACATCTGGTCAAAAATACTGCAGGCCTCGGCTATTTCTATATTTCTAGATGAAATAGAGACACCACTTTCCCTGTTAGTAGAAACAGTGTCTAAAATCTCACCGCAGATGGACAAAATGCACAGTAATGGAAAACCTGGTGGAAATGCAAAGCATCCCACCATCAAGACAGGAGGTGGCAGGCGATATCAACTGCTTCGAGAGGCATGGGCTTAGAATTGATGAAAAGGATACTGGTTAACACATTCTATTTTTCCTATTCTTTTTGGTCTGAATGTATAGTTTGTGGCTAATTTTGAAATGCGTTTTGAGATGCATGATCTCCCATAATTATGTTCACTTTATCATTCTTTATTATGAAGATGCAAATTCTAATGTAGATATATATGTAACATTAGAAGTTTAGGACACAGATTAAGATAAAATTCAGGCTGTGAGAAGAATTGGAAGAATTGCTGGAATGAACCAGCCTCCTTTTGTGGCAAATCTCTTTTAAACCTTGGGAACTGTTGCTCGCAATTTTTTAACCGTCTATATTTGCAGATTTATTATTAATAGTGTGAAATTTCATGTTTCATGGGATCTACTTATTTTCTAATAGCCCAATTGTTTATATACTGGAATACCCACTCAAAAAATTAATAACGGAGGGGACTTAAGCAGCGGCCCTGTGGAGGGGGCCGCACTTTTACCAATCTGTTCTCTCAAAATAATCCCAATCACGCTCTACTCGTACCCATTTCCACCATACATTGCTTCCTCGCGGAAATGGTGAGTATGTTCCTCAATTTGCCCAAAACGTGCTGCAGTTCAGAGATGCGAAGCGTCTTATAATAAACTTACAAATTAAGACACTGATTTTTAATCCTCCAGCTGCTAAAAACGAGGACGAAATGGAAGCATCATTAGAATATGTAGGTGTTCGTGGTTTACAGACAAGGATGTAATGTCAATGTTGTGGCATCTTCCATTTTGGAGTAGATAAGGGACACGTTACTCAATGGAAAAAGGGAGAAGAAACAACAACAAATTTCAAAAATCAGAAAACAAAAATAAAATTCTAAGTCTTGTAATCTGTTTTATGTTGTTTGATTTATTTGTTTACTATATAAAGAGTGGTGGTTGCACCTCTGATTACATTGAAGATGTGCTTTTAATTAAATAGTATATTTTCCGCACCCAGCCTATTTTGACATCCGTGTAGGCTTGGGTTTTGCAAGGCGTTTAACCGTTTTTAGTCATTTTAGACGTCAAAATACAGTCACTTTTAAAATATGGCCGTCATAATTGACAGGTAAAATTATAATTTAAATGTCAAAATAACATATATATTACAAATTTAACCGTCAAATATATATATATATATATATATATATATATATAAGAAAGTTAGTAAATGGAATATTATATTATATATATTTTGAAATTCATAAAAAAAATATAATATAAATAAAAATAGAAATTTCGAAATATATAGAAAATAAAAAAATAGAATCTTATTAACGAGTATGGAATAGAAACTGCAAACTAACAGAATTACTATCTTATTATTTGTTTGATTTTTTCACAAATTAAAATTAGAAACTTACCAGTTCCACCAATGCCAAGAAAAGACTTAAGCATCTATCCATGAATGATGATTCCATAGGCAAACGATCTAAGTTTTTTTGTTGTTTTGCAAATTCGCTGGAATTGGAAGATTGATGACAAATTGGGCGGGGGCCTTCTGAGTGTGAGAAAGAGCTCATAAATACATTCGGACTTGTCATAATATGGAGGGCATATTAAAAGCATAAATGAACATTGGATTTGGTAGTTGGTACTGGTATAGGGCAGGCTGCAATGGCTAACAGAGTTGTTATTGGTATAGGGCAGTGGTTATACCAGTTAGGATAGGGCAGCAGTTATTTTCTACTTAACATCATTCCATTGCAGGGTGCAAATCGGGAAAATAAGACATATTACTGTGATTTCTTCAGAATTTGAGAAGCGAGGTAAAGTGTATCAAAATTCAAATATTTTATTGTTTTTATTTTATATTTTGGAAAATAGATTTTGAAATTAAATATGTCTTTTCCGTGGGCCCTTCTCACTTTTTGTTCATTCATTTTTATCATGATTTACATTAGAATGATTTTCATATTTAGATACAAAATTTGTCATGCATTATTATAAAGAAATTAACATTTAAATTGATTTTGCAGGTTTTGTAAAATGTTAGAAAGAAAGAAGAAACAAAGGACAATCAACCAAATGTTTAAATGGTCAATCCTCACTCGCAACACTATTGGATAGAGCTTTTGTTTTGATATCCTTATTTAATGTCGCAGAGGACCAACGGTTGGAGAAGTTGGATTCAAAACATGCAGAATGTTTTATAAAGACTTGGGAATGCAACAGAACATGATTTCCCTTGCATTCATCTCCATCGCATGAAATTATATGTAATTATGCCGAAGGTGTAGTACTCCAAATAATATAAAGGGGAGAGAAACCTCTAAGATATGACACTTGTCATGCAGGTCGTATCGTCGCATCCACAAATTCATTCAAGTGGAATTGATAATATCAAAGGTAAAAATTGACACCCTCATGATACTCCACATCTTCCTCCAATACTCCCTATACACGGTGAACACCATGTCTTGTCCTTTTCCGATGAAGATGTCGAACACCACTTTGTGGGTACAAGACGCAATCTACACCCCCTTCGTGTGCAACACATGCTTGGCAAAATTTGGCGACAACATCACCACCAAATTCCTTGACCCCATCTTCAACAGACATATTTTGCCATATTTCTTAGCGAGGTCGTAGAGATTGCGGAAATTCAAATTGTCCCAGCTTGGAATCATTTGTTGAAAATGGGCACCGCTAGGGGACACGATGACAACTTCAGTTTCTTAGATTTGAGTTTGGATACAAATATGACACCAACCAGTGCAACGAACAGGGCAACCAACCCCTTAAAAATATTCACTCCAAAACAAAAAAATCTAATGTAATTCACAGCGTGGACTTGCTGACATAAAAGGATAAAGAACTGATCAATTTATAATTAAATGACTGATTTCAAATATAGAATGTCAAGATTTCAAATCCTATGCACAAGGGGTTCCACGAATAAATTTAACCGAAAATAAACACAGGCTTGCAATAATTTCTGAATAAGTAAGTAAAACGTAAAATCCTTGACCTATATATGCATTTAAACCTCCATTTTAACAAATACAAAAAATAAAATGTCTCCTCTCTGTGTATTTCAACCTCTATCTTCACAATAACATTGTTCAAATACTTGGAAAATGATCAAATCCCTCAAAATATTTCTTGGTAAAATAATTGAAGGGGAGACATCCATTCCCTTATAACAAAAGAATACACAATATAATAATCATGTACTATCCATTACCTCACATACACACACTACTTAGGCTATGGCTACTGCATAGAAAGACTGTACTAATAATATGTAACCATATATAAATGTTTGATGGAAAGGAAATATACTATGTAAGCCGCACATTATAAGTTAAGATAGTAGTCTTACCCTTCGCTTTCAACCAATGCTTTATTTAAATGTTTACTAGACTTGGGTACCTCTTTAGGAACACTGCATTCTCCCATGTTGCATCCTTACATGACCAATTCTTCCATGGAAGGTGTCAATTTCCAACACATGTTCGTGCTTCTACTTCCTATAATTAATTGACCTCACAATTGAAAACGGGTCCTACTGAGTTGTGCAACAATTGGTCATTGCAGCCCAATTTTTGACATATCTCCATCAACTATTTTGTTTGTGTCTTTCGAAGCATGACCCTCCCTCCCCCTTATTTGAAATGACAAACATGTCTTGTAGTTCTTAGAAAATATATTCTAATGTTTCCTCCTTGATTCCTCTTTCCTTTCGCATACACTTCTCCAACCTCGAACGCCTTTTCCTGCAACCCTTTCCCCCTCCCACTGTTTCTCTTCATTCAGTTTCACTTCTTCTCTAGATCCATTTTGGTGTTCACATCACACATTATGTGCCTCAATTATTTCTTACAATCACCTCAAGTGGCTCTTTGAAGGTATAGTTCCGCCTTGCCTCCCTCATCCCGTTTTCCCTTCCCTTACAATTCTCCACCATGAAAGACCTTACTCTACACCCCTCTTCCTCTCCCATTGTCTCTATCGCTACAATTTGCTTTCGTCTAAACTGCCCCTTTCACATTTCCATTGTACATTTCACGTGGCATTGCAATTTCCTAATAATGAGGAATCACACCTACATACTCTAAACCTTTTCCCACTCATAAACCCCTTTGTGTTTCCCTTCCACGCCCTTTTATACTACCATTCCTCTTTTCTTTTCTAGTTTTTAAGTCTTCCCTCCTCTTCAACTACATGCGGGTGTCATTTGTATTCTCCATTGCTTCTACAGGTCTTATTTAATATTTAACTAAATAGATAATTTATTTATTGCCTTTATTTTCTTTGCACCACAAGTACTTTGTTCTCATTTCCAAATAATTCACATGCCCCAATCCTTTCGGCGTTCACATCGCCTGGCTGTATAATCTTCAAGCCGTCACTTGCACAGACTCGAGACAGAAAATCTTTTCCGCAGCCTTTTCCCGATTTCATTTAATTCGGTGGGAGATTTGCGATTTGAGATTTGTGTTACTTAGATACGTGTTAAACACTTCGTCATGATACCAATGTGTTAATAATTCCGCCACTTACATGTTGAGCGTACTGTGACCTATTCGAATTTTTGCTGTTAATTAACACTTTTGCCGAGAGATGAGATTTGATGCCCGTTGCACTTTTGACTGCTGGAGACTCGAGAGTCCAGTGGAGACGATTTTTTTCCAGTTTCCTTCATTAAACAATTGTTTTAGGGGAAGGGAGTAGGGGCCTTTGACTAAGACTATTTTAGCACAATTAAATATTATTGTTGAGACATAGTTATCCAAATGTTTAAGCAAAAAAACACATAAATTTGTACATTATTTCCTTTTTCTTTGTCAATGTTAACAGTGTAATTATTCCAATTTATAAACATAAATAGATGCAATTCCTTACAACTTTAGGTTCATATTTTAAAACTAGGAACTCCCACATGAATATAAAAATATTATCTCCATTGCTATTCTGATACCATTTACATTGTTGATAGGCTTCAACATATATAATGTTACATATTTTTGTACAGTTGTGCATGCATTCCCTATCAATATACACATCTTTATGCAAACATTATTCATCCAAAATTATCCAACCTCCACCGCCTTTTTTTTTATTAATACGGGTACCTACAAACATAAAAGGTCATTAAGGCTCACCATTTACAAAAAAAAGTCACAAGTAATACAAATTTTAAGCAGATTTCAAAAAACAACATATTTCACAATTCTCACCAAACTCTGTCACATCCACTAGAATTCAAATCCATCGATCAACAAAAGATTTAAATCCAACCAATTAAATTTATTTATTTCTCAATCAATCTGTGCCAACTCCTCTCAGCCAATAGAATCCAATGCCATAGATATACCGAGGAAAAAAACATAGCAGTAAAATCTATAAATTGGAATGACGAGTCATATGCATCTTTGCCATCAACAATTTTCTTGCTGCACTTTGTCATCATCAATTTTCTTGTTGCACAGTTGATACAGAACAACAAAATACTTCCAGATCATAGATTATCTTGCTGCATAGATACAAAACAACTGAATATTTCTAAAATTATCAGGTGTAATAGTTGCTTCCTTTTTGTAGTCAACACTATATTTTAAAATTGTTTCTTTATTTTTTCCCTAAACAATTTTAGGTCTCTCAGTTAACCATTAAATTTGTTATGAACATCACGGAGTCTCAACATGTAGATAGTTTACAAACATCATAAAATTTGAAACAATGAACCACTTCATTATTACAAATTCATGTTGTTTATACTCTATCTACAAATTTAAACTCATTGGTGTGCAAAACTAATTTAATGTTGACTTGCTCCTCCAAGTATGATTTGTTGTGCTAAATAAATCATAATTTTCTTAAATGTTTAACACATTTTCTGAAATGTATGATAATCTATAGAAGTAATGATTTCTTTGTTTCTCTTTGCCTTAAAAAGATAAAATCCAGGAATAGCAATTTCTTTGTTTTTCTGAAATAGCCATTGTTTTTCTAATATTCAAAATAGCAATTTCTTTGTTTTTTTGAAAGAGCCACTACTTTTTTAGCAACCTCTAAAATTTTGCATGCATAGTATTAGATTTATGCACTCATAAGGTGTTAAATTTACCTCCATAGAGATAGTGCATCCAAATATGCTAACAAAAGACTAATGCAGAATACAAAGTTCCTCATATTTCATAATGGCACGTGAAAAACAGACATCCAAAAGACAAGTGAGAGGGTTGAGGAGAAACTTGCAAAGAGGGGTAATGTTTACAAATCTCTCTTCTGATGAAAATAAAATAGCAAAGATACAAGATCAAAAAACCACCACTTTCAACATAAAGAAGTCTCTTTCAAGATCCAAATCGCAAGATTTAGACATGGATGATGTTGCTCAAGTACAACCTCAGAAAAATATATCTTCCACTCAAAGGAGCAATCCATCAAAAATCAAAGAACATTTTGTTGATGAGTAAATCACAGTTACACATGATCCTGAATTCAACACTACTATGAACCCAAATATTGAAGTAACTAGAAGGTCTGTTATAATAAAGAAAGTATACATAATAGGACAATGGACAGAAGAAAACATGAAGGCTGTCGTGAGGGATGTGGAGGAGAATGGAATGTCAACAAGAAAAGAAGCATCTAAGTGGGATATCCCTGCCATAAACGTGACTAATTGGTTGTATGGAAAAAGAACCACTAAGAATAAGGGACCTTCAACAATTTTGACAGAGAATGAAAAACAGGAAATTGTGACATGGTGCAAAGATATGGCTGAACTTGGCCATGGTATTGAATTCATTCACCCGAAGGCCTATGTAGCTGACATATGTCAAAGCAGACCAAATCGATTCAAGGATGGTCTACCAGGAAGATCATGGTGCCATGGATTTCGTAGGCGCCATCCTAATTTGACAATAAGAACTGCGGAGGGACTTGATGGAGATAGAGCAATCATGTTACGACCAAGAATTGTTGTTGCTTTCTATGATAACTTGAAAAAAATGTATATAACAAATCAATATGGGCCTAACAAAATATGGAATTGTGATGAAACTAGTGTACAAGCAGGAAGGAATTATGGCATGTGTGTGATTGCTAAATTAGGTTGTATAATTGTTCCACACATTATGTCAAAAAGTAGAGAATGGATTACTTTATTATGTTGTGTTGATGTAGCAAGACAAAGAACTCTTGGATTTTATCTTTTTAAGGCAAAGAGACAACTTAAAATCTATATAATTGGATGTGAACTTAGAGCATGCATGGTAACGCAACCACATGTGTGGATGACAAAGGAGTTATTTTTGAATTGACTACATCATTTTGCAAGATGTGTGGCCGGCGGAGGTTCACCAACAAATAGGAATCTTCTAATATTTGATGGTCATGTCAACCAAGTAGCTTTTGGCACAATCCAAGAAGCTAGAAATTTAGGAATTGCCCTTGTGACAATGCCAGCTCATACCAGTCACAAACTTCAACCATTATATGTTAGTGTTTTATCTCCATTCAAGAACTACTGCAAATCAATGAGGTCCAAATGAATGGAAAAGAACTCAGGTCTTGAAATCGAAAGGATATAATTCACAAAACTTAATAGTCAAGCCTTCTAACTAGCACGTACACCTACAAACATCAAAGTAGGTATTCATAGGACAGGTATATGGCCACTTGATCATAATGTTGTATCTAATTATATGAGGCCAAGTGAGTCCTTTCATGTTGAAGAATATGAGGTGAAAGTTGTTGAAAACATATTGAGGATGGAAGGAATAGAAGATGGAGATGTACAATTATGTTTAGAAGAAATTAGGAATAATGTGTTAGATAATGAGGATGCATAGAAAACAAAGGAAGTGCATGTCGATTCAAAATGTTTTGGTATGCCTAAAAATATAAATCAGCCACAAAAAATCAATGAAGAAGATAATTACCTTAGTTCAACAACTCATGTCAGCTAAACACAAGAAGCTGCAGATGTTGATGATAGCTTGACTTTTCCAACATAGATCAGCTCACCTCAATGGGTTAAAGAAGGGGCAATAAACCTCAACATGCAAATATATTTCAACAATGAGGAATTTTCTCTTTCAATGCCATCCCCTCCCCCACCTCTTTGAAGTGAGGTGGTGCACTATTATGTTGATACTTTGGAGTGGGAGCCACGTGATGCATCCTAATTAGATACCCTGAATCTATCCACACGGCATATGGATAAAGGTAACTTTGAAGATGTTGATTCCATAGCCATACGAGACAACGAAGAGATGGTCTGCACCTAAAATGACATACAATCAGTAAGTAAATTCTTAAATCTACCAATTGACAGGGTTAACAACAACCCTATGTTGCTAAGTGATGGTGTAGATAGAATTGGTAGGCATTCCCAAATGCTTACCTTTGATGAATACTTGCATTTATTTCAAGATCAAGAAGCAAGAAAAATAGAAATTGAATATTTGAAGGCAGAAAAAAGGGGGCATGCAGAAGAAAGGAAAGCCCACATGTTGGTAGAAAAAGAAAAGAAGGGGCAGATTAAAATTGAAAAAGAATTGAAAAGGTAGAAGAAATAAGAAGAAAAGTTGCAACGAAAAAATGAGGAGTTGAAAAGGGAACAAGCCAAACTGTCAAAAGAACATGATAACAGGATGAGGGAATATCAATAAGCACAAAAGGAGCCTGATCGAAAAAATAAACGTTTAACTAGTCCCTCTAGTCCCTCTAATCCCCTTCCTAATAAGCATCACTTTTTGTTGGGCCTGTATAGCACATTCATGCCTATTTTTCTTCCATTATCAATAATTGATCCATTTTCCCATCTTCTCCTTCAAACAAAGAGACATATTCAAGAAATTTAGAGCAAGCATTGCTTGGCCAAATTTGCAAACATTCAAGAACTTTGACAAATGTTACAGGTAAGCCTCCTACCATGCTACCTAAAGTACTCCAATCTATGAATGTTAGCACATCATAGAGTCATGAGGAAGAACAGTCTCGACCATTTCCCAGATTTTGGTCCAACAGTTAAGTGAAGGCTTTACAATTTTTTTCCAGTATTAGATTGAATTTCTAAAATGCTGCCCATTTAGTAAGCTTTGGCATATTTTGTTCAATATTTTTATATGACTTTGATAAATTTTATATTAACTTTAATCCTCCGGAAGTTAGAATTACTATACATTTTTGGAAGACTATCGAAATGAATATAAAAATATATATGTTTTATTGTGTGTGAAATAAGGACTATCCATTTATGTAATTTTTATGTTGTCTCTCATTTTTTGGGTTCTATTATCTCTTGAAAGTGCACCCTGTAGAAAGATGGCTGCAAGTGTTCTAAGTTTGCAAATTTTATCTCTCTCTTTCGTAGATACAATGGAAACACCTCAGGTTTGTGGGTATACCTATTTTGAGGTGAGTCTCTGGTATCAAGGTCGGTTCCTTATTGATGTATCCTAAACTGATTTTCTGGGGTTTGAGGGTAAAAGATGACTGTAAAAATGAAATTAAAACTGAGGAGATACATCAAACTTGTATGAGGTATTTGTCTAAGTACATGCACAATTGATATGGAATGAATTTTTGATGCACAGGCCAATAGTTTTCTAAAGATAATTAAGGGTAAACAATTTGATGTATTGAGGGATAGAATCACAACAATACTGCTAAGTTACACATACACATTAATATCATGCAGAAATATTGAACTTACAATAGGGTAAGATGATTAATCAGGGAATTCAACATTCACAAGATTAATGGAAACATAGACAAGACTGTAAATAATTGGAAAGGCAGAAAATACTTCACATTCAAAGGGCAAAACTGGCAGAAAATTGCTTCAGCACCCCTATATCTAAAAATTCCTCCTTTGTGCTTTGCCAAGGCACACAATATATAGAAAAATTTATTCACCCACCCTTCCTAAAAATAGACTAAGGTTGTACTTGCCCATGCATCCTATTTTTATCCTTTATTTAACAATAAATAAAGGAATAAAATAAGAAAACTAATACAAAGAGTCATTAATAGCCTTTTATTACATACAGTCAACCCGCAATTGATTGCTCTATTTTTAAGAAAAGCATGGGCGAATAATTTCTTAATAATAAATTTTGCTTGATGAGCAAGTCTCCTTCCTTGTGCATGCAAATTTGTCTTCTTGTTCTTGATGTGACATCTGAAATTCTGATCCACTTGTCTCCTTGGATACACATACAAAAACTATCTACCTATGAGTGAGTAAAGATAATCCATTATTTACAATATTTTACAAAAATAACTCACCCAAGTATCCATCTTGATGGGGACCACCTCTAAGATCAGGCTATGATATTGACATTCCCTTTGTCCTCTAATGTGGTAACATGATTTCTATTGCCATCTTTTAAATATATCATTTGCAAAATATAATACCTTTATTCTGTGCTAACTCCATGTGGGGACCACTCTTAATAGGTGCACTTGTCTTTGTTGAGTTTGGCCTTCTTGTAGACTTGGGACATTGCCATGGTTTTAAACATATATTGTAGACACCAAATTTGGGTCTTACGACGCCATGTGCCCCGCATCTCATCTCACAACCTAACCCTACCTCACCACCTAAACCTTACACACTTAATTATTTATTAATTACTGTATAATTAATAAATCCACATCTCCAACCCTGCCACTTCACCTTGCCACCTCACCATGACCTAGCCCTAACCCTAAACTAACCTAATTAAGACCTATAACTTGGTCCAAACCCACACCCATGACTCATCACCCCTCACCCGCACCAAAACGAACCTAATAATGACTTGACCAAGCCCACAACTGACCCCCGGGAGAAAAGGAGGGAAAGTTGGCTATTTTACTAAAAATAGCCAACTTTGACCTAACCGACATCGGTTCCTACTCGACCGGCATCGGTTAGATAACTGACATCGGTTCCCTATAAATGACCTCCCCCAACCAAATTCAAAGGATCCGAATTCATTTTGGCAAGAGAGAGACAAGTGAGAAAGAGAAAAGGTTGCAGAGAGGAGTATTGAGCCCAAGACTGTAACTAAGCTACTAGATCACTGTCACACTCATCCAAACATTTGGGAGAGTCGGATGATAGCTTCATCAGCTCACTTCCAATTGCAGGATCATCCGAACTGAGCCTTACCTTCACCACTGCATTCCTTGGACCTGCATCCGCATCAAAAACTAGTAAGAAGTCTCTTTTATTACCTTGTACGCTTCTAGACACTACTTTGTGAACTTTTGATTCATAGGGATTATAAGCTCACTCTTGGATCTACCACCTGTCAATACCCTACACCCAACCTTCATTCATCCATCTATATATTGCCCCAAAGATAGCCTTCTCGCTCTCTGAAGCCTTCTCTATCACCCTACAACTCCCCTCAACCATCTACTAACCTTCTAAGCCCCATAACCACCTTATAACCAACCTCCATTTAAAATCCCCTAAATCAATGCCCATACCGATATCATTCATCCCCTTCTGGTATCAGTTTTATAACCGTGGTCGGTTATCCAGTGACCGGCGTCGGTCACTGTGAATTATACCAAAAACCAACCTTTCACCTATTTACCTCCAAAAAATCTCATATCCAGCTTTTTATATCCCTGTAACTTGATCTGAATTTATCAATAACCAATGACCAAACAAACAACATGACATTTTATTATTGGTAGTTTAGTCTCTATTGCTTTTAGTAACAAGGTACCTAAATCGTGATTTCGCAATAGCTTCTTTATTATCATTTGCATTAATTGGTATTAAAAGGGAACTGACCACCTTCGAAAGGAAGTCTAATATTTCCTGGGCCTAAGGCAGTTCCCTCACTTATTGTTTATCGAAAATCTGGTGGTCTTGCATTCTTATTTACAGGTAGTCCTGCCTAGACAAAAAGGAGTTCTTCACAATCGGTCTAATCTCTCTACGGTACGCGCACACCTTCCCAACACTCAATAGGTATTCCTCCTAGCCCTAACCCTTATCTGTTTCTCAAGAGAATGAAAAGATAAAAGTAACTCTATTCTGGAACAAAATTCTTTGCGAAACATTTTGGCACACCCGGTGGGACCCTTCTCGGGTTTCTTTCTTTCTTGCTCATTTTCATATAGGGAGCACACTTGATGTTTTTTTCTTCTAAATATTCACAAAATATTTTGTCATTTTGGTAAAATAACTTGTCTTTCTTTCTCATCGTTGCATTAGTGAAATTCATCTTCTTAACCTCTTATCGTTCTTTTCTTCATCGAATATCATTTTCGATTTGGGTTTAAAACACGTGCATCACATTCTTGCTTGTTGTTTTTCATTCTAGTGAACATAGATTAAGTAACAGGTCGTACACATGGGGGTGATATCCATGGTATTGATGAGAAATTAATCTTACTCTCACTGCACAACACATACCAAATCACATCATAATCTACACAACATCTCAAACATCCCCCCTTTCCGCGGTATTCCTCCGCCCGATTGAGGTAGCCTTACAAGCCAAAACAAACTTGAAATCTCCCTTAGGTCTTTTTTTTAGGATTGAAATCATCTTGCATCTAAGGCATAATCCCAAAGTGATTAAAACTAATCCTAGGGTTAGTCTCTTGATTTGCTTGTGTATCTTTCTTGTTTTTTGTTCTTTCAGTTCTGTTTCTCTGATATACCCTGTCTCAGTGATCACTGCAGACAGTTTGGTGGGTATACTAAGCCTTGTTATCCCCAAACCAGTAGTCTCTTACATTCTCTCTCTACCTTCACAGTGACCGACATTGATTCTCTTCTACCAACATCAGTTACACTGACTAAAACCGGCTACCGTGTGACTGACATCGGTTACCAGACCGATATCGGTTACTGTGTTTCATAGTTCTTGACAAACCAGCAACCTACCAATTCCAACATTTTGTTGTTGTTTCTATTCCTGATTGATTAATTCCCTATGGTATCCTCTTGTCCATGGTTGTTATCACCCGACAACAAGCCGCAGCCATGGTTTTACGTGCTTGTTCCGTGTGTTTACCCGAGTCACCCCCTTCGCATCCTATGGAGAATCTTACAGACACCAGTGCTTTTCCCAAGATCTCTGTAGGAGATCCAACTTTGCCAAATTTTTGGATGCTAATCCTAGCACCGTATAACATTATTTATCTCATACCCCTGACCGTACACCCGATGGTTAGCTCCTATTGGGTATACCTATTAGTATAGCCACTCACTTAGCCCCTTCCCCACCTAATAACTCCGCCTCACCGTCTTCATCCTTAGCCCCATCTCCCAGCTTAGTGGCTTCGGTGGTTCATACTACACCAATTGGCCTTCCTTTGGTTAGTCTGGGGCCCCACATATCACTACCATCCACTGCCCTTACCTCATCTCTCCCGCAGATTGCCTCTTTCATAACTCGCTCTCTACAATCTATCCACATGAGCTTTCCCTCTCAAGATCCACCCACCTTTTCATTTCCGCAGACTCATCTGGTGGCCTTAACATCTTATATAGGACACCCTTATTCGGTCGCCCCAACACATTCATCATCATTACCTTATCAACATTCAACCCCACCATTGTCTAGTAGCGGATCTTGGCCCAATCCTCCTCCGTTTACGACGACAGTACCATCATCTAACACAACCAATGATTTAATCAAACAGATGATGGACAAGATGCAAAATCTTGAGGCTTCTGTTTCAGGAAGCCGTAACACCTTGACATACGAGCAAGTTTGTCGTGAGCCTATTCATCCTTCTGTCCCCCTTAATACATATCCTCCTCAATGGGAATACCGAAATTTACTCGCTTTAGTAGTAAGGAGGACCCTCAACAACACTTGTGATCGTTTAGACATGCCTGCTATCTGATTACTTATGACGATGCCTTACTACTTCGTACCTTCCCCATGTCCTTATCAGGACCTGCATTGGAGTGGTATAGTGCTTTAGCCCAGCACTCAATCTTCTCCTTTAACTAATTAGCCCAATCTTTCTTGGATCACTTCTCCCTCAATATTGCCAAGAAAGTATCCATTACCGACCTCTATGCCATCCGAAAATTTGAAGACAAGTCTATCGCAGATTTCATTGGATGATGGCGGGGCCTCATCAACCAACTTACTTATGCCTTACCTCAGGCTGAGCTCATCGAACTCTTTACGCGGGTGTGTGCTAAACACATTTCTCCCACCCTCCAAATTCAAACTTTTCGCACCTTTGATGAGGCCTTTACTATGGCTCAGAAACTAGAGATTCGAGCCTTAGAGGAGGAGAAATTGAAGTTGTGCAACAAAAACTCAAATTTCCGAACCCAAGACTCCACCAACAAACCCAACACCACCAACTCTCATGCATCGTCTGCTTCGAAATAAAAAGGATCCGTACACGCGGTGACGGTCAAATATCAAGCACCTTCTAATACCTAGCCAAAATCCACCTATAAGTATAAAGCCGAGCCCATCAAGTACACTCCCTTAGGAGAAACTTACGATGTGATCTTGGACAGATTGCTTAAAGCAGGAGCTATCACCTTGCCTCCTATTAAACCTCACTCCAGGTTTGATTCCACCCGTGCTATACCTTCTTGGTATAAAGAAAATGACTTCTGTAAATTCCTTCGCGTGAAGGGACACAACCATGAAAACTGTAAGATGTTGAAAAACATAGTGCAGGAAATGGTTGATGCAGGGGATATAACCCTCGATAATCCTAATGCCCCTACTAATCGAAATTTAAAAATCTTCAACAAACCATTTCCAAACCATTCATCTAATAGTAACACAAACCAAGAAACCTTAGCCGAGGAGAAGAGTGTGCATGAGATCCATGCGGTTTTCAACTCCCAACCAAGGGCTTCCGTCGAGGAAATTATGAATCGAGTCTCTTCACCAACGCAGGGGTCCTCGCCACCTTCTCCTTCATCTGGACAAGAGGACAGCCCCGCTATTCCTTTATCCATACAGGAATCAATCGCCCAGAGTTCTCTTCTCACAGAAGAGCTTTCTTACACCACATCCCTGCAAGAATGTGAGCGGATGTTATCCAACCTATCTATTTCCCAAACATCTCCTTCCACCACTCTTGCTGCAAAAGAAGAAGGATCGCCACTTTTTCTGTCGTCCTTAGAAGAGAAACCCCTCGAGCCTACTTCACCAAAATCCTTAACCATGACGGATCCTCTAGAACATGTCGTCCTCCCTATCATTTCTTCATCGCCTAAATCTTTCCAGTGACCGGTTGACGTCTTAACACCCATTGATACAGCACCTCATTCGCCCTCTGTATCACACCCACAGTGGACTAGAATCACAGCCCACTTCTCTTGCATACCAAAATTGCCATCCACACGTGAAGATTGTCATCCCCCAGAAGATAGGCGAGTATTATGGGAACATTCGAATACACCATGCTCTACTCAAATGCAGATGACTAATCCAGATACCTCTACCATATACCCAATGTTTCTACAAAAGCTCAAAATTCCTATGTCCTCACCTTCACCTCCCTCATCTCTACCAAATACCTCATCCACCTCTATCAACATAACCAAACCTTTCCCTACACTTGGGACTTTACCAATACCCAGCCTGACGCACCCACTTAAACGGTTAGATTTATCCAAAAATAAAGCCGTCAATCCACCTAGGAGACCGACCCAATCTCCTCGAGTCCAATCTATTCCTCCGCCATAACTAAAACCCTCGCCCTCAATCACACCAGTATAGCAGACACAGTTTCAACCCTCACCGTCACACCTACCTTCTATATTGGGTCCTCACCCCTCCAACTTGCCTCAATACACCATGCCTCCCACGTCTTCTTTAACATGACCTGCACCTTCTGCACCTTTACAAAAATCCACAAGCATCTCAACACCGTCGCCCCACGTATCCTTCCTACCTACCAACCCTAAGCAAACTCGATCGTCGAAGGACTTGTTTGTTGTTGCTCCTCTTTCCCTGTGGTTATTTCCTGCCACCACATCATATGTGGCCTCATCATCTAAGCAACTAAACATGACTTCTATGCAGAAGAAGCCACGCCTAGTTAAACCCAATCATCAAAATCCCTTTCCTAAACCACCACCCGTACGAACCACTCGTACCCAACCATTACCAAAACAATCAATAATCTCACCCACTCAATCCATAGCCTCATCTTCATATGAATTTGACCCGCTCAAAGGATCATATGCCAAGATCCTTGATATGTTGGTAGGGGATGCGACCGTTTCCCTACCCCCACTCAGACCCTATGATCCATCTAAACCTCAACCTATAGGTTATGATGAATCTCAAATCTATGCCTACCACCGCACACCAGGACACAATGTAGAAGGATGCAAAGCTTTGAAAGCCATCCTTCGCCAGTTGCCTATCTCGGATAGAAAATCTAAGAAAGACAACTTACGGAGGGAAAAGCCCTGAGCCTCGATCCCTTCTCCTATACCACCTATCCCCGCCTCGCCAAAATATATCATTATTGCAACCCCGCCCCTCGAGAAAAATGACTTATCCCTGCCATCTTCCTCATCTCGTATTCACGGGATCAACATGATTAGCATTGCTACTTGAGGTCAGAAAAAAAATGGAAAAGCTAAAGAGAGCACACCGGCGGCATCTCTTTCTCCTTCCGCCATCCCGATCGCACCACCACCTAAAGTGGTTATTCATGGACCTACCTATCCAGTCTCTAATGGAGTTTCCCATCGCACCATGATCAAACAACTTCACCAATCTCCTGTAAAAATGACACTCTATGATCTCATTCAAACATCTGAGTCTCATTGACAAGTTCTAATTGAGATCCTCCAAGGGATAGAGGTCCTACCTAACGAAACCCTTCCCGTCACCTCCATCTTAACACCCAACCACGTTGCTTCTCTCATCAAACAACCTACCTCCACCACCACCTGTATCCCTGTACAGCAAGCCGTTGCTGTTAGTTTTCCCGAAGAAGAAATTGCCGTCTTTGGTGTAGAGGATCCTGACCCCGCTCTTTTCATCTCGGCTTATGTCCGGGACATCTGGGTACATCGTGTTATGATCTACGGGGGCACTAGCCTAAACATTGTTTCTTCCAAAGCCTTCCAATAGATGAATATCCCTCCTAGCTGCATGTGTGCCAACCCCACCATGTTGCATTTATTTAACGATGCTATTACTTCTACCCTAGGCACCATGATCCTTAACATTCGTGTAGGGCCCCGTACCTTGCCCAAACTCTTCTATGTCCTTGAGGGAGAGTTTGAATACAACATGTTGTTAGGCCGCCCTTAGATCCGGGCTATGGGATGCGTTCCCTCCACCTTACATAGATGCATCAAATTTGAGTATGAAGGGAAGTCATATACCTTCATAGCTGACGCTTCCCCCTTCAAAACCTATAATATGTTATACCACCCTAATGATGTGCTTGTACCATTCAAGACACCCATTGATCCGACCCAACCATCTACTTCAAACATGCCTCAACCATCCACCTTACCCGTACCCATACCTTTGACCAATGAAACCACCGACGTAAATGCCTCTTCCTTCCCCGCGGACAACATCCCAACCTCGGATCCCTTGGTAGGTGTTTTTCAACGTCTTGCACTGGGGGAGTACTGCCTATACAACATTATCACCTTCCATACCCCACAAGAATATGGACAGTTACAGGCGCATCCTACATATGACCATCATGTGGGGGAGGTGATCTCCTATAGACCACCTAATTGCCGCACCAACCTAACGTATGGGGGTGTTGACGCATCCTCTGTCACTCTTGAACCTCCCCTTGGTGTGGTTCCCTTTGAATCTGATTTTCAATATCTAACCAACCGTCGTTTCGCCCTCACCTTCCTGACTTGCTGTGCTTGGAAAGGCTTTGGTTTCGGTCTTTATGAACAAGGCCGACATACAATCATTCCCATGACTACACGCAAACACAAAGATTGTAGTGGTCTTAGATTTTTTGAACAACCTACACCGAAGAAACCTCACGTCAATTGTATCCAGGAGGACGACGAAGTTACCCCTTCCAAACCATCATCGCCCATTTTGCCATCTTCACCCACGGAGTCGATAGATCCGGAATCTATCCTTCCTAAATTTTTTTTTTCATGAATGTTATTTTCCTAGGTCCTCTCACTTATCAACGCGATGGTGAAGACCCATCTTCTCTCCCCCTTTTATATCCAGACACGATCAAAGAAGACTCGCCTTTGATTAATGTTGTGGAGTGCCAGGATGGCGACTACATCCTCACCTACCTTGGTGCGAACGAATCTTATATTCAACGCGCCTTACCATCTGAAACCCAAACCATGTTGAATGAGTCGAATATCAAAATCAACATCCACATGGAGGACGATCCTCACATTGTAAAGATCAGACAATATCTTGACGCATCAGAACAAGCCGCCTTCACTACCTTCCTCCGTGCCCGCAATCAAGCCATCACTTGGTCCTACACCGACATGTCAGGCATCAATCCTGACATTGTTGTCCATAACATCACTCTGAAACCAGACTCCAAACCAGTTAAACAGAAACTGAGAAAAATGCATCCACACATTGCCCTCTTGGTTAAAGAAGAGCTTCAACGACTCCTTTCTGTTTCTTTCATCTTACCTATTGACTATCCTCAATGGATTTCTAATGTCGTACCTGTCACTAAAGCGATGGGGGGACTTTGGATATGTATGGATTTCTGGGACCTTAACCTTGCTTGCCTAAAGGATGACTTCCCCCTACCTAGCATTGATCAACTTGTTGATCTCACTGCGGGCCATGAGATGCTTTCTCTCATGGATGGTTTCTCGGGATACAATCAAATTATAGTAGCCCCGGCCGATCAACATAAAACCACCTTCATTACCCCCTGGGGGACCTTCTGCTATCGTGTCATGCCGTTTGGCCTTAAGAATGTTGGTGTGACCTATCGACATTAATATTTTCCTCCGTAATTTCTATTTTATTAATGAATGTATTAGGAATAGGATGTTAAGTATAATTAGTAGTGGCGTCCAATAGAAGATAACGGTGCCATCAGTATGGTGCCGCCAATAATGTAGAGAACGGTAATAGTCAAAGTACAATAGGAATGTTGTAAAAAGTAAATATTTGTCGTAAGTGGTTTGGTAATGTTAAAATGTCAAAGTTGGGATAAGTAGAGAAGTAGGGTCTACATGATTAGGAATTAGAAATATTATATTTGTAATAAGGACAAAGAGTGATGTCATAAATATTTTGTGTATTTTATTTGTGGAAAAGTCTAAAAAGGTGGAACCCATGTGAGATGATAAGGTTTATCTTATCTTAGAAGATAAGCATACATGTAAAGACAAGAGTTTAGGCATGGAATATGATTGGCCAGAAGATATTTCCTATCCTATCTTAGAGATAAAGTGGATAAGCCTGAATTCCTATAAATAAAGAGGCCACCCCCCCTCATTTAGCATAGAGAGAAGTAGTGAGAAATATTGTATGAGTAAATGTGTAAAGGAAGCCATCATTTTGAAGGTGTGTTAAAGAAGCCATTAAGAGGTGTAATTGTGAAGTTTCTCCCATAGTTATTGTTTGAAGGCAAGTGAAGTTAATAACACTTGAAGAACCTCGTGGGTGAGATTGTAAAAATTTCATGTTGATATTATAATTTACACTGATATTTCAGATTTATCATTATTCCTTCTTATCATAGTCTATGGTATTCTTGTGTTATGTTTGTTGTTGTGTTTCCAGATTACATCCACCAAACTAAGAGCTGTGCATTAGTTAATAATCATAGCACGAGGAGTTCCCGATGAAGAATAATCATAGTGCCGGATTGGTGTTGACAGACCTATCAGCAGGCTATGAGTTACATTTTTCATGACATTATGCACACTATCCTCGAGGATTATGTCAATAATCTTCTTGGAAAATCTAAACATCGTAGTGAACATCTTGATGTTTTGACCATTATTTTCGATCGCCTGTTACAATACTGTGTTCATCTTCAACCAAAGAAATGTATCTTTGGCGTCCTTTTGGGAAAACTCCTTGGCTTTATCGTCTCTTTACGTGGCATTGAGGTCGACCCAGCTAAATTCAAAGCTATCTTAGACATGCCCCCACCCACTAGCCTAAAACAATTGCGTAGTTTGCAGGGAAAAATCCAATCTATCCGGCGTTTTATCTCACAACTCTCGCATCTATGTCAACCTTTCCATGATCTCCTTAAAAAGGACATTGTCTTTCAATGGAGCAAGGAGTGCCACCAAGCCTTTGAGGCTCTTAAAGCTTATCTCTTGCAGCCACCCGTGCTTATCCCACCGCAGGGCGATCGCCCTTTCTACCTTTATCTTTCTGCCACCGACCATGTTGTAGGAGCCATGCTCGCACATCGTGACTCCGTGCATCGAGAGCAAGCAGTTTATTACATAAGCCGTACTCTTGTGGATTACGAGACTCGGTATACACACGTAGAAAATTTGTGCCTAGCCCTATCATTCGTGACCACCAAACTCTGAAATTACCTCCTAAATCACAAAAAAAAAATCATCACCAACGCTGACCCCATACATTATATGTACACCAAACCTCATCTAAACCAACACATCGCCTGATGGCTTATGTTCCTCACCGACCTTGACCTTGTGTTTGTACACCAGAAATCAGTCACAGGACAAACTATCGTGGATCAACTCACGGAGGCCCCTTTACCTGGGGAACAATTTACCAATTTTACTTTCCCTGATGAACTCATCGCAACCCTTTCACCCAATGATACGTCTTATCCGATGACCCTCTTCTTCAATGGATCTAAATGTCAGCGCGGCGGAGGGGCAAGCGTTGTTCTCATTCCTCTTAATGATGAACTTATGCCTCTTTCATTCAGGCTTGATTTCCCCTGCACTAACAATACAACGGAATACAAGGCCCTTGTTTTGGGTCTCCATGTTGTGTTACACTTAGGTGTGAAGTCTATCAACATTTTTGGTGACTCTCAATTGGTAGTAAATCAAGTTACTGACATCTACCAATGTAAAAATGAGGAACTTCAAAAGTACAAACGTTACGTGGATTCACATTTGACCTTATTTACTCATTATTCTATCCAAACCATTCCATGCTCAACTAATAAATTTGTGGATACTATGGTTTGCTTGGCCTCACAAATTCCAGCCTCACCAACTGACTCCAACATATTTGTCTTGGTCCAACAACTCTTTGCTCCATCTTACTTAGTCCCAGATGTTTGTATGATCAATAATGTATCTGCTGATTCATAGGATACCTAGTATCACCAATTTCACGACTACCTTACAACCTCTGTTCTCCCACCTAACCTTACTAGTAATGGCAAGCGCACTTTTCTTAAAAAAAATTCTCATTATTTCGTCATGGGGGGACTCCTTTATAAACATGGCTTCGATGGTATCCTCCTTCGATGTCTAACCGGCGCTGAAGTCACACATACCATCCAACCAGTCCATGACGGAATTTGTGGTGGGCACTTTAGTGGCCTTGCCGTGGCCAAACAAATCCTTCACCGAGGATATTATTGGCCTACTCTTAATAAAGACTGCTACAAATATGTTAAGCGTTGTCTTATGTGTCAACAACATGCCAACCTTCAACATACTCCCAACCACCTGCTACAGGTTGCACAAGATCTTTGGCCTTTCTCACAATGGGGTTTAGACCTTATTGGTGAGATTCACCCGCCTTCTTCGCATTGCCACCATTGGATCATCACGGAAACTGAATATTACACTAAATGGGTGGAGGCTGTTCCACTCATTTCAACCAAAAAAGAGAAAATCGTTGAGTTCATCAGTCATCACATTATCTGTCGTTTTGGTGTTCCTCATCACCTGATAACCGATAATGGCAAATCTTTCAAAAATAAGCTGTTACGAGCCCTTTGTGACAAATTTGGTATCAAACTTAGCTTCTCATCACCCTACTATCCACAAGCAAATGGTCAAGTTGAATCTTCTAACAAAACCTTAACAAAAATTCTCATGAAAGTCGTTAACAATTCTAGGAAAAACTGGCATGATCATATCCCCTTTGCCCTTTGGGCTTATCGTACCAGCATTCATACTTCCACTAATGCCACACCATTTTCTTTGGTGTATGGTACTAAGGCTATCTTGCCTCTCTAAATACAAATCCTTTCCCTTAGAATATCTCTCCAGGATATTCTCACCAATGATGACTTCCACCAAGAGTGGTTAGCCCAATTGGAGCTTCTTGACGAGCGTCGTCTTACAACTCTTGACCACCTTCAACTTTATCAAAAGCGCATCAAGCGTGCTTATGATAAGAAAATTCAAGAGCGTACCTTTAAGATTGGTGATCTTTTTCTCAAAGAGAATCGACACGTAACCAAACTAGAAAAGAGTAAACATGGAAAATTTTCTCCAAATTGGATTGGGCCTTACATTATCACTCACACTAACGGATCAGGTACTTATCGTTTAGCTTCACTTAATGGTAAACCTGAGCCTGAACCCCTTAATGCCTTGCATCTCCAATAATTCTACTATTGAATTTAGTGTTACATCACTTCTTATCTACCTTGTGCTTGTCCCTTGAGTTCATTTACCACCTCATACACCTTGTTTCGTGCATCTCAAAGTAGAATCACACTCACGTGATTTGATCATCACCTCCTCTTAGAGATGCCTTCCCCTTTTTTTAGTCTGGTCCATGACTAAAAAGTATCAAAATAACAAGTTCTTAATTATACAATTATGGGATATTCTTGAGTCAAGCTTCCTACAAAACTAGATGCTTCATGCCAAACGAACATCTAGACCTCTAAAGCTATAAACTAGACTGCTCCCTCGAAGGACAGCTATGTGCAATAGCTGCATCTACTACTATAAGTAGACTGCTCCCTCGAAGGACAGCTATGTGCAAAAGCCACATCTGCTACTATAAATAGACTGCTCCCTTGAAGGATAGCTATACAAAGTCATCCTCTATCAGAAGCTTCTCGCATTGATCAACTTCATGAAGACCTCAAGAAAAACAAAATGCATATCCCATATAGACTTCCCGCATCGATCAGCCTATATCCAGAAAAATAAAAGCAGTATTCAAAAGCACTTTTGAGTCATGGACTTGTCTATTTAGGTTTGGTTCTCTTTCGTCAGAATAATCACCTTATAACAAGTTCTCTACGCCCCAGCTATACCATCCACCTCACCTCACCATTCTTCGAAACAACAAAACTCAAGGGCCGTGACGTATATCCGATATATTGTGATTATACAACTCTTTTCACCTATCGACTTCTCACCTATGCAAGGTACCTAGGGATTCAAGCTCATCCTATGATAACATGTGTTTTGTTTAGCTCTTTCCAACTATGGGACACTTTTACCTCTTTTACCTGAATCTAGGATTATGTGTTGACCTTAATCTGGACACGGTTTCGTATGCTTGGGTAGGCTAACCATCGCTTCACCTATACCCTTACCAACACCAACAACATTACCCTATCAACATCAAACTTTTACCAACCATCGAATTGCCTAACCACAACCAAATTGCCTGAATTCACCTCTCCCTGGTCCTAAGGGAGAACTACATCGGTATAAGGCCCCTCCTTGCTTTGTGCAATGGGCTATGTAGGCAACACTTAGGAGACAATGGGGTCTCCCAAGGTTAGCTCGACCATCCCCTACCATGAACTATCATGTGTTGCGTCTTCCTTAAATATATAAATAAGCGAAAATATTTATAACCAAACCCTTACCTATCACCTTTCTTTTCATTTCTACCCACTTACCTTACCACATCCTATTCATAACCATGCAAAATCTAATTCTAACTAAAACTTATACCTCTTGGGATGTAGCAACTTGAGGTGGAACCTGTCTTCCCTCTCCTCTCTGCCTGTTGGACGCTTCTCCTTGTTTAGCCATGTTCACCACCCTCTTCACTCTAACTTGCCTTTACGCCTTCTTAATCCAAACCCATGATCACTTTACCTATCTCTTTCCTCATTATCACTCAATTCTCCCATGTAATTAACCTGTATGGACGTCAACAGCCTCGCATCCTCGTATTTAACATGTTGCATGACTCTAAAAATAATAATTTGAGTTGTCTCCCAAGCATTTCTATTTTTTTGACAAAGACAAGCTTGTTTTAGCATAACCGATATCGATTACCTAACCGGTATTGGTCACATAGTGACCGACATCGATTAGCTAACCGATATTGATCACCTATCTCCTTTTGCTTATACCTAGGCCTTTTCTTTGTTTTTTGTAAATTTTTGGCGGAGCCCGCCTCTTTTCCCTACATAACAAAATCACTATCCAACTCCATCATCATCATAATATCAACATTTCAAAACCTATACATATCAGTAAAACATCATCAACATCATCTATATACATCACATTCCAATACGATCGACAAAACACATGCAACATTATACTATATGCATCAAATCAAAAATTCTAACACACCATGTGGATCAAACTCATCATCTATATATATATCGTCAACTCAATGTCAAAATATAAAAATTGCCCTGCATGGGGCCTCTGTAATCCAAGATACACAGTCGGCACGTAGGCTGCTGTCTCTGTCAAAATATCGACTCGGCTCATAGGTCGGTCTCTCATGTCAAAAATATACTCAACTCGCAGGCCATTATCAACTATACAAAATGTACTCGGCTCCCAGGCTAGTATATACCACAACAATGAATACATAAATCCTATATACACACTCGGTTCACAGACTGATGTCTCTATCAAAAAATCATCTATCCACCTCGATCAAAAATGTCTCTGCTCGTGGGGTAATTCAGCTCTCTCCTCCTCCCTCAGCCCGTCCCTCAGCTGACCCCTGTGTCGGGTCTCGCCTCCTACCTGTAACCAACCCACTGGTTGTGGCTATGGCCACCTGTGACCTGTGACTCCGAGAAGTCTCGGCTCTATAAGCCGCATATGGCTAATACTCTACTCCGGTAGCATCTAGTAGGTCCTGATAGTAACAGGGCCTCTGCTCTAGCCTCCAAGTAACGGGCCCGTGTAACCATGGCTAGTGGGGCTGCTCCCCCGGCTCCTAATAGAAGTGGGCCCTGCCTTGCCTGTATGCCCTGACCCTAGGCCGGTACCTGTGGTGGTGGTGGAGCTGCCATCGGAACCTGAACAGGGACCTAAGGCTGTGCCTATGCCTGTGCCTGGGCTAACTACCCCTGTAACATACCAACCTGTGCTTGTGTGGCAGCAAGTTGCCCCTGTAGTACCTGCACCTGACCTAGGAGATGGTCCCTGTCCGCTGTAATAGCCGCTAAATATGGCTGTGCTGGCTATGCTCTCACAGCCGCCCTCTGCCCTGCCCACCAAACCAAAAATGAACCTGTAACCCCGGCATCGTCCACTATGTCATCTACTAGTCTCTCTGCTACCCAGACTGGGTCAAATGGCTGTGGTAGAGGAAGTGGTGCCTCTACATCCTCCCTCCGATACTATGGGAGGGGAGGTGGCACATCATGCCGTAGTCTTAGCTATTGTCGTACCCTCTGTAGGGGAATTGGCTCATACTCCCTAGGTCTCCGTCCAGCTATCCAGAAGATGCACTGGATCCATCGCAACTGTGCTCAGGATCCTCCATGGGTCTGATGGCCTCTGTATGGCCTCCATATAATATCTAATGCAGTCAGACCCTCTAACATATGCCTGTAAAAAGTGACATCCCACCATGTGACTACTGCTCGTGGTGGCTCGCAACCCCCAACCACCTCTGAAACCCATATCTGTAGACTACCTATGGTCCTGACTGCTGGGACAACCCTACTGGTCGTATACACATGATGTGCTCATATTCCTAGCAATGTAATAAGAATGTCGAACATATACCGAATCACCTCATACGGCGATAGCCCTAGAGCTCTCTGTATAGCTGGACTAGAAACACTGGTGCCCAAGCATAGCAGGTGTGCTCCTCCACCATCTCATGTAAAACACCCATCAGAGCCCATGGGAAGTGGCCTCCCTCTGAGTCAGGGAGGGTGAAGCAACTGATACCGACCATCATCGGCACGGCAAGCCGTGTCTCCCATCGATGAGTGCGATACATCTCCCCGTAGCCGATGCTCGCACTATGATATGTAATCAATGGGGTTGCATCCCCGAATACCTACAGGATTCTATGTATCGTTATCTCGGCATCCACCTGGAACACCTCCTCACCTATGATCGACAGTCTCAGGATGTGATACACATCCTCTAGAGTGACTGTCATCTCTCCCGTAGGGAGATGGAAAGCATTGGTTACTGGATCCCATCTCTCGATGAGGGCAACCATAGGCTGTGGTCCCTATCCATAGCCCTATATCTCTGGACTCCACTGAGTCCAACCTCCTGCATAACTACCCACTGTGCTGCGGTCACATGTGGCTGCATCCACTCCAATAGAGGCGGCATCCGATCTCACATGGTCAACTGCTGGCATGCCTGCAAAAATAATCCACTCCATCAGGCCTACCCTTAACAAAACAACCAACCTAACCCTTTATACTTACTCACTCACCCAATCATCACCCAACTTTGTAAACACATCTACACCCACCTATCTTACCCTATACATCTATAACTCCCTCTCACTCCTACAATCCTTCTTTAAATATCCCACCCACTCCAATCAAACCTAAATCACCTAATCTCCCTCAACATCAATAACCCCACCCAACAAATATCTAAACTATCCCTTTTACCTATCCCACACCCTACCAACCGCCCCAAGCATACTCCACCCTCTCTACTCTCGGACTCTAACCATACCCCAACCAATTTAACCCCTCCCAATCCATACACAACCCATAATCTATCCTACCCGAACCGACCACAACCACCCAATTACCTCCCACTCCAATAACCTTTCCTACCCCAATCAACTTATCCCACCTAATCCCCATTCGCAATTCACCCACCTCACCCAGCAACTCTACCTTCTCCCCCTTCACCCCAAAAATCTATCCTACCCACCTAAAACAACACCCAACAAAACAATTTTACAACCCTACCTCCTACCCATGGTGACCGCTATCGGTCACCCTTGACCACTATCGGTCCCCCACCCGCACTCTATGTCCAACTTTTATGAACCGACGTCAGTCGACACATGACCGACACCGGTCCCCCCACCTGTTAATCTACACCTAAACCTATGACCAATGACGGTCGACTAGTGACCGACATCAGTCACTGTGGGGTTTTGGGGCCGAACCAAAAATGGCCCCAAAATCCCCTTTTTTCCTAATTCTACCCATTTACCCAGCACAATTGCCTAAAAACTTACCCACCCTGACGTTTTGGCCTACCTAACATATCTACCCAATCCATTTTACGGTTTCCCTTCATTTATTCATTATTTTATCAAATTTTGGATTCCTACCCCAATACCCACATCCCAGCTAAATTCATCAAATTAACAAAAATAGGGGTTCAAAGCCTACCGGTACGACTACACGTCATCGTGGTGGGATAGGTGGTGGTGGTCCAGCTCCTCCAGCACCTCCAACACCTCCTACTCCTCCAGGCTATACGATAGCTCCAAAATCTCCTCAGTAGGGTCCTCAACCAATCAAGCTCTACCTCTTGATCTCTGGGGCCTACCAATAACTAACTCACGCACTCAACTAGTGCCAACTCAGCCCAAATACATGACCCAATCACTTCAAAACTCAAATAAAAAAAATTTGGCACTCAACTTCACAATGTGAAAACGACATGACATATTTTTTTCTTTTTATAAGTTTTGACCTCTAACCGATATTGGTTAGGTCATGTACCCTAGAAGATCGATATCAGTCTCCTAATCGATACCAGTCACCACATAACAGATATTGGTTACCTACCTAGTCTTAACCTTACTCCTGCCCTTATCCACAAAACTCCATTTTTCACCACATCACCTACCCCCGACCTTTGCTAAATAGCCTTATTTTGAATTCATTGGCCCAAGCTCAAGCTGCAACCAACCAATCGGCCCAACCCGAGGCCGTAACCAACCACTCGGCCTGACCTCTGGCCACAACCAACCAATCGGCCCGACCCAAGGCCATAACCAACCAATCAGCCTGACCCAAGGCCACAACCACCCAATCGGCCCGACCCAAGGCCGCAACCACCCAATCGGCCTGACCCAAGGCCGCAACCAACCAATCGGCCCAAACGAAGGCCGCAACCACCCAATCGACTCAACCCAAGGCCGCAATCAGTCAATCGGCCCAACCTAAGGCCAAAACCAACCAATCGGCCTGACCGAAGGCCACACCCAACCAATCTGCCTGACTTAAGGCCGTAACCAACCAATCAGCCCAACCCAAGGCCATAATCAATCAATCGGCCCGACCCAAGGCCGCAACCAACTAAGCGGCCCGACCGAAGGCCACAACCAACCAATCGGCCCAACCCACGGCCACACCCAACCAATCAGCCCGACCCGAGGCCGTACCAATTAACTACCTCGATCGAGGCCCGTAAATTACGATTCTATCAACCCATCATGTAGCTGTTTGTTCAATTAAGCTCACCTATTCATGTTTTAGCATGACTAGGATACTTGAATTTATCAGTCGACCAGTTTTACCTAGACCGAGACCATGAAATTTATCTCCACCAAACCAACTATTGGGTACTACCGAACATGCCTAAAAATTCTCGGTACCTTAATCGTTATATCCCCTGGAGCTACTTCCTATGCCTTGGATACTAGGATTATATCAACCTTGTTCGGATAAACTATCAACCTTTGCCTATGAATTGTTTTTTCTCTCTTCAAATCGTGTACCCTAGTCGTACGACTACCTTTCAATGTGCGTCTACTTCCTTGAAATTACCCCACCATCTTACCATCATCTCATTATCATTCACTCTTTATCAACCCTATCCCTGATTTTACGTCGCCTCAATCTATGATAGATTTGAGGGGGATTACCTATACCCTTAACTAGGGCAACCACTTCTTATTATTGTCAGTGCAGCTTTACAAGACAAGCTACATGACAACAAGGGGCAAATGTAGACACCAAATTTGGGTCTTACGACGCCCTGTGCCCTGTATCTCGTCTCGCAACCTAACCCTATCTCACCACCTAAACCTTACACAATTATTTATTAATTACCTTTTAATTAATAAATCCACATCTCCAACCCTGCCACCTCACCTCACCATGACCTAGCCCTAACCCTAAACTAACCTAATTAAGACCTATAACTTGGTCTAGACCCACACCCATGACTCATCACCCCTCACCCACACCAAAACAAACCTAATAATGACTTGACCAAGCCCACAACTGACCCCTCAGGAGAAAAGGAGGGAAAGTTGGCTATTTTACTAAAAATAGCCAACTTTGACCTAACCGACATCGGTTCCTACTCGACCGGCGTCGGTTAGGTAACCAACATTGGTTCCCTGTAAATGACCTCCCCCAACCAAAACCAAAGGATCTGAATTCATTTGGAGAGGATCCGAATTCATTTTGGCAGGAGAGAGACAAGTGAGAAAGAGAGAAAAGGTTGCAGAAAGGAGTATTACGCCCAAGACTGTAACTGAGCTACTAGATCACTGTCTCACTCATCCAAACATTTGGGAGAGTCAGAGGATAGCTGCATCAGCTCACTTCCGATTGCTGGATCATCCCAACTAAGCCTTACCTTCACCACTACATTCCTTGGACCTACATTCGCATCAAAAACTAGTAAGAAGTCTCTTTTATTACCTTGTACGCTCTAGACACTACTTTGTGAACTTTTGATTCATAGTGATTATAAGCTCACTCTTGGATCTACCACCCGGCAGTACCCTGCACCTAACCTTCATTCATCCATCTATATATTGCCCCAAAGACAGCCTTCTCGCTCTCTGAGTCTTCTCTATCACCCTACAACTCCCCTCAATAATCTACTAACCTTCTAAGCCCCACAACCACCTTGTAACCAACCTCCATTTAAAATCCCCTAAATCACTTCCCCTACCGATATCGGTCATCCCCTACCGGTATCGGTTTTATAACCACAGTCAGTTATCCAGTGACTGGCGTCGGTCACTGTGACTTATACCAAAAACCAACCTTTCACCTATTTACCTCCAAACAATCTCATATCCAGCTTTTTCTATCCCTGTAACTTGATCTGAATGTATCAATAACCAGTGACCAAACAAACAACATGATATTTTATTATTGGTAGTTTAGTCTCTATTGCTTTTAGTAACGAGGTACCTAAATCGTGATTTCGCAATAGCTTCTTTATTATCATTTGCATTAATTGGTATTAAAAGGGAAATGACCACCTTCGAAAGGAAGTCTAATATTTCCTGGGCCTAAGGCAGTTCCCTCACTTATTGTTTAACAAAAATTTGGTGGTCTTGCATTATTATCTACAGTTAGTCCTTCCCAGACAAAAAGGATTTCTTCAGAATCAATCTGATCTCTCTACGGTATGCGCACACCTTCCCAACACTCAACATGTATTCCTCCTAGCCCTAACGCTTATTTGTTTCTCAAGAGAATGAAAAGATAGAAGTAACTCTATTCTGGAATAAAATTCTATGCGAAACAATTTCATTCAATAATTATGATATCCCTCCTAATGGCGGAGGTGATAATTCATCACCTTTGCTATATTAAAACTAATATTGATCGCTAGAATTATCAAACACATACTAATCGACAATGGTTGTTGGGGTAAGTGCATGTATGCTTTTCGGCCCCCTTTAATCAAATGGGTCATGGACTAGTGGATGCCATACATGCGAAAGTCAATATGAAATGAATTTTTTATCAACTCGTAGGGACTGGCCCCCTCTCCATGAAATGTACGCACTCAAAATTATAAGTGATTTATCTGAATATGCATTATAGAATCTGAAACCTGGTTAGGGTTCTGCGACACTTACTATGTTGTTACTTTTTCTAAAATAGACAATTTTATGGTGGTACTAAACATTCAAAATCTACAATCCAATGCTGGTCATTGATATTCTTACAAGCTTTATCTTTGTTCATCGATGTAGATCCATTTGCCCACAATTAGGGTTTCTGATCCAAAACTTGATTTAGGTAGTTTTCATTCAGTGAAAATTGTCGATGTTGCTTATGAAATCTTGGTGATAGAATTCTCATCCTTTGTATCTTTCCACAGCTTGAGTCCCTGAGCATTGGTTTCTAACTGATTGATTGAGTTAGGTTGTACTAGATTTAGTTGAGTATGTTAAAACATACCCTCGAACTCTATCCTTGGAGCACATTTTTTTTTTTGCAGAGAGCAGCAAAGCCCTTCATCAAAAAATACTCCGAAATCAATTAGTTGAAAATATTTTGAGCGTGTATAGAATTTTGCCACGGTTGGGAATCGGTATTACGAAGCTTTATATCATTTGCATTTCGTGGTTAATCATTGTTGAAACTCGAAATTGCAGTTGCTTAAACGTAGGTCTTGAGCAAGTTTTCTTGGGAAAAAGTGCTCAAAGACCTACTATTAGTAAAAAATTATAAAATCATTATTTAAGGTCTTATTCTTAATTTAACTTTAAAATCAATATTTCTATGAATCTGCAACTTCTCTCCCCTACGATGGTATCATTATTTGTGACATGTTTTCAAAAAAATGGCATGGTTCAAGTCACTACAAGATTATGAGGCTCAAATACTTGCACTGTTTTTGGCCTTTCACATGTCTGTTAATGACCTCCCATGGAGGAGTCTTAGGTTTGGGACTTCCAAAATATTGTCCTAAGCTCTCTGAGGGTTAGAGATTTTTTGTGAATTCCTGTATACATACACACATGGCATGACACAGAGATGTAGATGTTTTCCCGCAATTTTTCAATTTATGAATTTTTGTAGCTCAAATAAGGGATCTTAACAAATCAATATATTGCATATATATTTTGTCTTATCAATATTTTCAAGCTTTATAATCAAGGTGGTTTTCGAGGTTCAGCTACCACCATTGTCATGATATTCAAACTTGATATCTAGTTATGTGCACTTACTATTTCGGCAAGGAAATGGTTACTCGATTTGACCCCCTAAGTTTTACTGTCATGTCTTTATTGCTTTCCATCTGTGAATTCTTCCTTTGTAAGTTGTTTATGATCATTTTTTTGTATTTACAGTGATCTCTTGGAATGACCTTTGAAACTGAGCTAAAACTCGTTAGTGGATTTTTATCCCAAAGCTCTGTGGTAACTTAAAAATTTGATCACCATACGACAGTTTTTTTCAACTATCATATTTCAATGCTAGTAATTCTCATATAATGTATCCTACATATAATTTTTCTAAATCCATGTTGCAATTGGGTTTTACTATTACAAAGCCTGAAACTGTAATTTTCTCATCTCGGATCTAAAAATAGAAATTGATTTTTTATGTCATCTAGAATAGTCCTCCGAATTCCAGAGGAATCATTTGAAGCTATCTTTATCCTATATTAGATACATCTATGTAATATATATGATATCATATGTATATATTTATGATATATTATAATCTGAAAAAACACTTAGATACATCTCCATCTTGTTGTTTAACTATATATTCCTAGCTTCTGAAATTTGGTGCTATCTTCTTGATGATGTCTCAGTACTTGGTTCATCTTCTACTATATATATACATGTGAATTTTTATTGTATTATAGGACCTTTGTAGTATCTATGCCATAAGTCCATCAGTTGTTTGAAGTATGGTGGCACTGTTGCCATTGCTGTACCACCTGGTGCTCACCATTCATCACTACCTTCCTTGACACATTCCTTGTCCCACAATAGACCCAAAGGATATATACAAATGTGGCATCATTTTGGAAGTCTTCATGTCTGTATTAATATGACATTTCTATTGGGAAACTCCCTCAGTAAATGGCTTTACTACTCTACTCTTGACTCAGATTTTCTTCTTGTGTATTTGTTCTGTAACCTCGAATGGCTCGGCCTATCAATAATGGCTTGCATTTTATGGGGTTCACGTCCGCTGGTCAATCATATTTGTTGGGATCATCCTGATTTAATGGAATGCTGAGAAGTGGCTCAAGATTACATAACTATTAGAGATTCAACAAGATATCCAGAGCCATTGTTTTTAATTTGGCTTCAATCACTTGCTTACTCTTGATAGAAACAAGATATAAATGCCAATGTCAGAGAGTGACTAATAACTTCCATTCATCTAACTGCTCAAATCTGCTATAGGAACTTTTCATACCCCCCCTTTGTTTATTAACTTTGGGTCCTGATCCATCTCCTGACATCAAAAATCATGTACCATTATTTGATGGTATTCGATCCAACTACATTCAAGGATATTTGTTCTAATTCTTGCAGTCTTTCATCAATGATCCTCATCATGTGAAAATGTTTCATAATACCTACTAGTCTTCATCATAAATGTTTGACATTCACAAAATACAATACTAAGTTGTGTCATTTTGATGATCTGAAACTTAGAAAGAAGATTTTCTGTAAATAGTGCTAATGATAGATGATGACATTATATGATCAGCTGAGTAGAAGCATTTACTGTGTATCAAAATGTTTTGTATAGGAATCAAGATATTATGAAAAATGCAATAATGTATTTAATATGACCATAAAAATATGTTATGTTAATTACACAAAATAAAAATTCATACAATGAAATCTTTTGATCAAGTAGATGAGGTTTTATTCCTACTTCTGGTAAGGACTTCAGATCTCACTTACTTATGCTCTTGTTCAATGTTAAATGAGAACTAATTGTCCTTTCATAATATTTTCATAGCTGTTATTATGTAATGGTAGTAATATTGAGATGATTATTTTATTCCTTTATCTACAAGATACTTTGTTGAGGAACTAGACTTGATAGAAATTTATAAAAGAATCATACTGGATACCTCTGAATCTTAGTCACTAATTTTTCATGAAAACTTTGTATTCAATGATAGCATACAATACTTCTCTATTCTATTAAGATCCTCAGTAGACCTTGATCATGGCCTAGTCTCAACAAACTTTCATGACAATGACTTGAATCTCCTTAAAAACTTGAAACTCTGTCCATTGTTACTAGTTATTTTGATCATACCATAATTTTTTTCTTTTAGTATTACTATTTGATTTTACATTCAGCTTTTAAATCATGTATTAATTTAAAAAACAAGATGATGGAAAGATGTAAATTTCCATTTTACATGTTGAAGCCCTGTAAAAATTTTCTCAGATTTCTTCTTCTTTCTACATTAGCTATAATCTTCTCTTTCCAGTTAACTTCAACATTTAAATCCTGACACTTCTTCGTCATTTGTAATCTGGGACATGTACTTTAATCTACAAGTCTCTCCTTTGTTCTGTACTGCAACATATTTTATCCCTAGAATAGCTTCCAAACTTTGAGTTGCATTCTTCCATCATTCCATCATGTAATTATGACTCATCTGCTTCATGTACCATAGAATAGATGTATATCTAACTCTGCAATCTTTATCCATAGTAAGGACTATAAGATATGATTTATTTATTCTTGGATGCAACCTGTATGATGCGGGAGCATAACTTGCAAAGACCATAAATTTTGATCCAACAGTTGGATCATCCTGAAATTTTATAGGGTGGTAGATATACATGAGTACTATACTGGGGTCAACATTACCTATAAGGTTACATTCTTCCTTCATTCCATCATGTACTTATGACTCATCTGCTTCATGTACCATAGGATAGAAGTTATTGAACTCTACAATTTGTATCCATAGTGAGGACTGTAAGACATGAATTATTTATTCTTGGCTACAACCTGTACCTGCACACTTGAGAAAATAGTTAGAAACATTTAGGATTTTTGGCCTCTCTTATGTCCATGATTTTTCTTTTCTTCTCTCTCCTTCTTTCCGAGTGAGTGAATCATGTATACTATTTGATCTCCAAGTAATCTATGTCTCCTGTTATTAAGAGATCCATGTGCACGAATTAGGATAGTATAGGAATATGGATTAACCATGTGCTCATAAACTGATAGTTCTCTCTTTTTCTGTTTTCAGGTACAATGCTTTTAGCAGTGAAGATGGAGAGGGAACAAAGTTGAAGATGAAGATGTATCAAACGAAAGAGAAACATCCAAGGCAATGATGGGTTCACTCATAATCCTTTATTTTCTCTTTCATGCATGTGTACCTCTTATTTCAGTAGTTGTACTTTACTTTCCAGTTACATCCCATAGCTTGTGTGGGAAAATTTTGAAATTCCTTATGAATAAAACATTGAATTGTGAAATTGAATTGTGTATTTATTTCTACATTTCTACTTTCTGATATGGATTGTATGACGATTTAAACAACCCAATAATATAATTGAATGTCTTAATCATGAAGGAAAGATCATTAAATAATACTTGTAACATCCAGTAATGAACTCTGATTACTAAACTATGCAGTCATGATTGTTGCTTCAAAACCTAACAATTCATCTATTTTGTAATTCAGTGTCTTCATCAAGACAACACAACTGTCCTTCGTGGATTTGTGTTCTTTTTAATAAGATAGCATGAAATTGTAGCCTATGTGATCTGTTATGTTTTGTAAAAATGCACATAGCTGCAGATTTCATGTAATCATTAATTAATTGAACAGTAACAATATTGTCTGAAATAACCTTCCCTAGCTTAGGTATACTTCACCAATGTTATCCATCGTAACGAAGTTTCGAGTTGCTCATTTTTTCACAAGTGCAGAAATTGTCAACAGGTTCTTCCTGGCATTTTTAAATATAATTGAGACATGAAATTGAAAAAAAACCCATATATAATTGGAATATAAACTTAATCATCTACTCACAGACAAAAAATTGAAGACAAAACAATTTGGATTAAGATAAACAGATCATTTCCTTAGTAAGGTCACAAATGACCGTACCTGTAAATAAATGCACATTGTTCATCCCCATTCACTGACCACTAGCATTGTTATTCTTTTTGAAATTTTTTTAACTTGGAACAACAATTTCAACAGGGCATGAAAATTATACAACACCTGCTATTATGCTACTTAATAGAGCAACCATATAACTTACAGGGAGAGGTTTTGTGTATCTTCGTTCAAAAATTTCAGAAAATTTTATTCTTGAATGTTGATTTCTTGTCTTGAAAACACTCTGAGACAAATATTGGCATTCGATAGGTTTATGTTTGGAGAATTATTTTCCAAAGGGACGATAACTACATACTCTAGTAGACAAACACGATAGATAAATACTCTGAAATTACAAGTACTCTAGAAAACCAATGCCAAGTGTATGGATGGTGTGGAAATTTTGGGGTCTACATTAACAATGGTACTGGCCCATCTTTCCCATGCCCATCAGTTGATTTTGATCCAATAGATCCCAAGGATCCCACAAATCGATGCTAGAGGCAGCATGATATAACACAATTCAGTTTTAGAGGCAACAAGATATAACACAGATCTCCAATGAAGGTCACTGTTAGATGAGAATTTCAATGCGGGGACAATACTTGGGATTTGAATGTGCAGTTACAGGGATTTGAATGCACCATTACAGGGAGGAAAGTGCCACATAAAGGTGTGTCAGTGGAAATATTACTCCACCTATTACAAATTTAATAGTCAGTTTTTGTACATTACTATCACCTCCAATGCACGGGTTCCCACTCAAATGTGTGTTGAAGGATTAAAAAAACATCATTCATTAGATTTTAAAATCATTGGTGATGGGTTTGGCATTTATATTCACTCGATTGTAATAGTATGTGTGGATATCCTTTTACACGTGTAATGAAACATGTCAACAAGTTTAAAAAATGCATTTTAAGATTCATAAACAAACATGTATCTACTATGTTGATTTAGAGTCCTAGTTAGTTGTCTATATGGTTGTGTAAAACCTACAAGTTATGGTGCTCGAGTATGGTGTCCTTTCCTTTATATAAATTTTGATTTTTTTTTCAAACCATCAAAATAATAGATGCAGATTTATAAAGTTGGTTATTGATTGTATTAAAGATATGTCTGAATGTGACATAAAAAATTGTTGTCACCAATCCACCAATTGGCAATCACTACTAGCATGTCATAATTGATTTACAATAAATTCTATTGAAATTGAAGACATGTTTCATAACTAATAAATATATATTTCATTAGCATTCAATTATGCTACATCAATGTGCAAATTTCCTATTAATGACCTAGTTTTGTTTGGACTCTTGGAGGGAGTTTTTCCTATGCATTTCACTTTTTGTTTATGAAAGAGGATTTTCAAGTGATTCAAAAACAAAATTTTCCCAATTACATTTAATTCACTGGAAGCAATAACTTCATTTGTCTATTGAAGCAACAAATTGTGATTTGAGATTTGTGTTATTTACATGTTACATTAGTATAGTTTTGACTCTTATAGGGAGTTTTTCCTATGCATTTAGATTTTTGTTTATGAAAGAGGATTTTCTAGTAAATAAACAAGATTTTTAAGAAGCCCTATAGTAATCTTCTCATAGCTGAGTGAATGGGTTTAAAATTCTTAATTGGTGGAGAAGCAATGAAGATTCAATAAATAAAAAAAGTCTTGATACATTATAATGCCTCCGTTTAATAATAATTATAAAAAAAGAATAAAATAAAATAAAAGGATGCAAATTAAAAGATAGCCCATGATAATCTGCTTAGGGCAGATTTAGGGCAAAATTTGGTCTTTGTTTCCACCGTTTTGGTTTTGTGTGGGAAAAGGGAGTGCTGCCACCGCCACCGCCATGAGAGGAAGCTTCAAACCAGTGCTACACACCCACCTGCTATAGAAGAAGGCGTGAAAAAACCGGGGGGGGGGGGGGGGGGGGGGGAAGTATGTGAAAACTAGTCTTTGCTACATCCTCCCAGCCACTGTCAATAATGAGCTCCAAAAAAAAAACCTGCGTGGCATCTCACAACTTGGTTGTTGTTATTAGTGATGGATCTAGATGACAAATGGGACAGCAGCGCTGGAGATGCATTTTTTTTTGCAGCATGCAAAAGACACAGGTTTCCCCTCCTAGATAGTCACGTTGTCCCCCGTGCACAGGTCTACAACCTCTTTCAGACGTCCTTGCCAGCGTACCTCCCATCTTGCACCAAAATAAGAGCTTTGGAACTGCTGTAGACTTCCATCAAATCATTTTAGAGAAGGGAGTTTGTTTGTTTTAGTTGCAAGTGCGCCAGTAGACAAGTATGTAAATTTCGGGAGCATACACAAAGAAAAAAATGGCCGAGGAACTTTGTTAGATGTTGCAGTCGCAAGTGCCTTAGTGGATACATATGCAAAACGTGGAAGCATGCGAACTGTTTGACAATGCCTGATAGAAATGTGTTTTATGGACTGTAATGATGGCAGGCTGTGCAAAAAAAAATGAGGCTGTTGAAAAGGCCTTGGAAACTTTCAAGAAAATGCATTTGGTATGTGTAAAGCCAGAATCCAAAACCTTTGTTGATATCTTCCCAGCCTGTGTCAAAATGGGAGCTTTAGAACAATGCATGGATTTCCGTCAAGCAGAAAAGAGAGAAAATTTTTGTCAGATGTGGTAGTTTCATTGTGCCTGGGGCACTGGTTTTTTTTGTATTTGGCCAATGAAAGAATGAGACAACTTCTAATGGAATAGTATTATTGCATCGTACAGAAGACATGGACCTCCTCATGAGGCAGTCATGATGTTTCTTAATTTGCAGCAGGGCACCAACCAAATCAATTGCGTATACTAGCATGCTTCCAGCGTGTGCCAAGATGGAAGCTTGGGAGCAGGGTATGAGTAATAGAATCTAGTTTTCATTTGTAAGATTTTGTTCTTACAAGCGGCATAGTGGATATGCGTGAAAATGTGGAAGTGTATTCAAGGCATGTGAACTGTTTGATTGAATGCCTCAAAGAAATGCAATCTCTTTGAGTGCCATGATTTACATAATGTAAAATGGAGAGCATTTAATCAGTATAGAGAACCTTGTTATGCTCCATGTTGCTCTAAGAGCTGCCAAGGATATGGTCATCAACGGTGATGGGAAGTTGGAATGACTGGTGTGTTGGTCAGAGCAGTGGAATAAGCACTCCTTTTACAACAATCCTCAGAAATATTTCAACCAATTTGTTTGTTTCATTACCAGTTATGGATGAGACTCTTTCAGGAAAAGATAAGCTTGATGACGTGTATGCAAAATGGTGGAGCTGAGGACGCTCGTGGTCTGGTTCACGAAGTGCCAAGCAAGAGACTGAACCCAAGCCTGCAGCTTCGATCGACTTCATTCTCCAGGCATGGTTCTTCTTTCCTTACCTCTCATAATTCTCGTGTTTTAGTTCTCTTTTGCAACTAAATAGAATATTAAGTTATTAGATTTTTTAATACAGTTAAATGTCTCTTCAACTCATTGTAAAACAATAAAGTGTCGTGTCGCAACTCTCGAAGCCATTATAACTCACCTACTTTAAACCATGAACTATGACCCTCGCTTCGAGATGATCTAGAAAACTCTTACCCTTTTGATCGCTCCAGTATCGTTTTATCGACCAGACAAATTTGACTCGCCATTGATTAAGTTGACCTTCTTCCTGCTTAAAATAGTTAAATTTTGCATTTTTCGGAGACTCACTAAACACCCTTCGCAACTCTGGAAACGAGATGTGAAGTTTCATTTGCGTACCTTGGTATACGAGGAGTCACCTTGATTTTTGGTTTGACCCGAAATGATCATATGACATCCTTTTGACTCTCTTATAGGAGCCCCGTTACACCGGTTTTCAACAGTAGATACTTGTTAAAACTAGAAAGTTGGCTTTCATTTGGGACCACCAATTGAAACCCGAAAAGAGAAATCACGTTCCGTCTTCTCAAACCTCTAGTGTTTATACTAGACAAATACATGGAATATTCAGTGTAGGAAAGAGCACCTCTCGGGATAGTTTGGCGAAGCCGTTTTGTAGGCCTCCGACCGTAGTTTGACGAGGTCAAACTTGTCCAATTTCGTTTTGTCGCTTCAAAAAAAACTTGTTGCCATTTAAAAATGGCTCGCTAGTTCTCAGTCCCTTCGACTCTCATGAATTCTCTTTATATAGGGGAACTAGTAGGAGATGTCTCATTTCCTGCTCTTCCATCAAATATCATTTTGGACATGGTTTTCTAGGCTGCTTGAGCTAACTTTGTCCTTTTACAACTAGATGAACTACGACCAGTGGCCCCAGAAAACTAGCCGCCAAACACAAACCGTTCTCTCCTTTTTAATTCCGTCAGTTGCAATGAGCTCTTGGTATATCTAGGGACATGTAGAAAGTTAATCGTGATGTGCGTGCTCATCGGAAGATAACCTTTGGAAGCAGTTTCTTATCCTCCAAGCCCATTTTGTACGTTTTGCAGCTAGTGAGAAAATGTAAAAGTAGAGAGCTGCAGACCCTCGTAGGGTTGCCAACTCACCCTGGAAACCTTTTGCACCCGTAAATAACTGTTTAAAAACACTATAATGAAACTTGTTGTGTGTATTGGAACTTTTTACAAAATGATGTTTTCTCTCTCTTCCTTTCTCTTTCTCTCTCCTAGGTTTATAAAATGTAGAAAAAAAAAGAACTGCAATCAATACATGTTTCTAGACGTTTTATTTCAATTGGCAAATTTTAATTATTGTCTGATGTAAATGGGAAACTGAAAAATGAAAATTATGATTGATTAGGGTGGATGCCATGCCAGCGAATTATCGTTGATATCATGCTCACGTGGGTTTTGCAGGATGGATGAATGACGACAAAGAAGACGATGTGAAATTTAATTATTATTATTGTAATCCTTATAGGTCATTTTAAAATGAATAACTGTGTTATGTAGTCTCTTGTTACCGAAAAGTTATAATTGAGATTTGTTAACATGCATGATATACTAGTTTAGGGATACTTAGGAAATGTGCATCTAATCACCGGGTCAATTTGTTTATTAGTTATGTATGGCAAAAAGAGATGGATTTATACTTAGTAAATTGAAATCAAAGATAATACATTGTAGTACCTTCTCAATATTTAATAACTGATTAAATTAATTATTGGGTTACCTTCTTACCTTGCAAACACAATAATGAGTTTTAATGGGAACACTCAACCCTAATAAAATATTCTTTCATAACTTGCCTGTATGTGTGATCTCGTTCTACCATATAAGAAATTTAAAACCGAAGAACGACCTTAAACTTTGCACTCGATGAGACCTCCTAGGTTAGGTATATCAAACCCCTAGTTAGAGTTTACCGTCTGAGTCTTTTTATCTAGCGACATTGTCGTGAACCCATGTTTAGGAATATCCTGGTCCCACCTACCCAGAGTATGTGGTTTACTTCTAGATTTGGTAATCGCGAGAAGAATTTTCTCTCTTTAGGTCCAACACCAAGCTGAGTGGTGAAGATCACCTTGGAAGTCACCTTATTAGTTCTTGTTAGAAGGAATGGCTAAGCGATGTAACCTTCCCATCTATGGAGTAGGTAGAGATATTACTCCCTTGTTTCCTTTTGGATTTCCGGGCCTTTCGAAATGAGATTTAGAAATTAACTTCATCAGTGAATGGAATCCCTGTTGGATCCAAACAACCTAAATGAAGGTCGTGATATAGTTATTCTAGGTCTTGCATTCTCGTTAGTGAACCCTTTTGTCCCTCGTCATCTAGATGTGTTACCTTGGTTACTAACAACATAACACCTTGGTCTTTCATTAAGGTTGTTTAGCATAAATATGTCCTCTCACCTTAAAATCATATATAGTTGAGGCGTAGATCCTTGGGTGCAATTGGAATTAATCTAAACCGCATTTGATTAGGAGGTTAACTTGGGGTTCGTGTGTAGTTATAGTGCTTCCAATCATATACTTCTACAAGATGCTAGGCAAGTACTTTCGTAACACTTCATGTCTTAAAGTGATGCCCAAAAAGAGAGACCTAAGAAACAATGTAAATGAAATGAGAAACAAGAGTATATGTGATAATGGTTTAGGAACAAATTTTCTCTTGAAGTCCTTATGGTAGATTAGTCTTAAGCACCTTCATGTGTTACAGAATGGATAAAAACTGTTCAAATGGTGGGATCAAGGCATTTGAGCCAGTATAAAGTCCAATAAAAATAAAATAAAATAAAATTATGTCATGTAAATGCTTAATTTGGAATTCAAACTAAATTATGGAACTAAAACAACCATGAATACGAGAAACAACTGTGCTTCTAATGGAAGGAAGTTCTATAGGAAAAGGGCTATCTTGAACCTATCACCTCCTTTGAATTGTAAGATTTTTTCCCCCGACATCACATTCTGGTTGGTCTATTGTAGCATAATGAGGGTAAAAATTAAACATCAACTAAACATATTTTGAGAAAAAAAATCTTTAGCATAAGAAAGAGAGAATTAGGAACTCTTGTATGTAAATGGGAAATATGGTAATTTAATTATGTAAGTTATGGAGATTCGTCATAAGGGATAAAGAGAAAACTAAAATGGTCGAACAATAAGTTGAACTGTGAAACGAATTTAAGAACTTGTAGGTGGAAAAAAAGGATAAAAAATTATGGTTGCATAATAATGTTCCTTGGGATGCTAAGTCGTAATCATAATTAATACCTGTGAAGCATGGTCACAACGTGTTGTGGGTTTTCCAATCTCTTGAAGTTTCGGGGCTCTTGTTTTTGGGTCATCTGCTAGCATTCATTCCATTGGGAAAAGTGTGGCATCGAGCATGTATATGGTGTTGTCATGTGTCTATGTGATTCGATGACTTATGTAAGTGTCGTATGCATCGTCGAGTTTATGTATTTGGAGCCCTTGCAGCGTTGTGTGTAGTGAGAAATGTAAGTCAAAAAAAATATCCTGGTATTTTACTATTATATTTTTGTGTGTAAAATGTGGGCGTGACATTTGGTATCAGAGCAAGGTTCATGCTCTCGAACCTCTAGGAGAAATTGGAGTTGTGTTTTTTTTGCATAGTGGTGGTAGAGACTGGAAGAGTAATGTGATATAAGCATGATGTGAACTATGTCAAAATTGTGATATTGTGAATGCACATGTTTTGTATGTCACTTAGTCTATATTGTTATCATGTTGATGTGCTTGTGATGAGAGTATTCTCTTTTCTTTTGTGGATTCTATGTAGGATTCATGTGTGATGTACCACCTTGTTATGTGTGAAAGGAATGTTATTGTGGATTGTAGAGTGTTGGAACATTTTGGCATTATGTGATATGAAGGTGTATTGATGTATTGCGTGACAAAATTGTTGTAAAGTGAATTGGATTTTATCGTGATGTCATCACCATGTTGTGGTGAATCGTGTGTGTCACCATGTAGTAATTACAATTGACAATATGTTGTAATGTTAGATATTATGTTCCTCATATGCATAATTTATGTAGTATGTGATGGATCATGTTGTGATTTATGGGCATGTGGTGATGGTATGAACCCTACCTGTACAATGACTACACTTTGGGTGCAGTATGTGCTAATGTGATGTATCGTAACCCGTGAAAGTAATGATTGTGTTATACCATGTATATATATAATGCGTAAGACACTATGGTTAACAGTGCGTGAACCACCATTGTGTTAGTGATGTAGTTATGTGTTATGTTGTGAACCTTACGCTAACCAACCCTAAGGGAATCGATAAAATGTGTATGTTTGGAGTGAGGAAATATGTACCGTTGACTAGTCACTCGAGCTGAGTACGAGATGAGGAAGTGGAGCCTTACATAGGTTGAAAACCCACGTTTGTTTGTTTGGTATGTGTGAAGCTTGCTCAATGGGTGTCATGCATATTGTGTTTTGTGGACACCTTAGGCTCAGTAGATGGTGACTTGTACTCCTTTCTCTCTCCTTATATGGTTATCGTATGGATTAAACCTAAGTGTAATTATGACTATGTTGAGCCTTGTTAAAGTGGTGGTGGGATGATACAAATAGAGATGATGACAGTTGTATTATTTGATAGTTTATTTTATGAGCTGAGGCTCGATGTCTGAGTGCCAACAACTTGTTGAGTACCCCTTGGTGAATGTATAAGGACACATAGTTATTCTAATTGGATATTCCTATATACATATTTTATTTGTAAATAGAAAAGTTTCCCTTTTCTTGCTAGAACCAACAATTTTCTTGATTAACATGTTCTTATATTTTGGGAATTTATTTGGTTGATGCACTAACATGTAGATTTTTGCACTAACTATGACTATTTGGCCATTTGTTTTGGTTAGATTTAAATTTTATTTTTAAGTTTAAAAATTTTATAGCCTAGCCCAAGGTTTGGTATTGTTGCCACTTGGAATTTGAAATGGATTGTTATGTTGGCTCTAATGTCATAATGTGTTGGAATAGGGTCATGGGATTCACCATGGAGTAGTGAAACCTATGGACCCGCTTCATTGTATAAGGGTACGCCCCAAAGATTTACAAATAACTAGCGGGTTTTTGAACCACGAGTTATTATGTCACTTAGGTTAGGGGTGTCTGGACTCTATGTGCCTAGGGCCATAGGGAAACCGTCCTTTTTGGGGAGCAAAGAGGAAATTTTAGTTTATTTATTGCTAATTGAGGGAGGCATAAGACACTTGAGGGAGACATAAGAGACTTGAGGGAGGCATCAAAGATTGAGGGAGGCATAAGAGATTTGTGTGGGTGTGGTTGATTCTTTGGGAGGTATATGAAGTTGTTCTATGATTCTTTCTATTGGGAGTTATATGGAGATTTTTTGGTGATGCTTTGGAGAGGTGTATGGAGTTGTATTTTGTTGCTTTTGGAGATTATTTCGTGATGTGTTGTGATGTGTGGAGTTGGTATAGTGAGTTATGTGTACTCTTGTGATTCTTGTTACACATTGTTATGACTGAGGCTTGACTCTCCCCCTTGGTTGGTATGGACTATTAGATGTTGTCTTAGCACTATGTTGGTACAGTCATGAATTTTTGGGTCATATGATACCCATTGTATATGTATTAGCTTGATGATTTTGTTTTTCAGTCACATGTGTGTACTAGATATATGTCCATGACATAATTTTTGGAAATTCTTTGTTGTGGACTACTTGTTGTCATTCCATGGAGGAATTAAAGACCTTGTGATGTGATACAGTCATGAAATTATGTAGCAAGATGTCTCGTGGGATTTTTCTGTTGTGTTAAGTTTTGTGTGACATCTTAATGTTAATTACCATTAGGCACCCATGAATGAAATAGACAATTGAAAATTCTAAACAATGAGTATTAATATTTGAGATTAAAAGTATTGTAAATGAAAATATTAACTAAGTAAAAGCTAAACTAAAACTATCAATCTTCACATAACATTAAAATTTAAGATATTTTCAAAATTATTTTGCTTCGTGTGGTCGTATTGCACCGACCAGTTCCTTTGTTAAGAGACATGTGTCCTTATTGACTTTCTTGCCTACATACCCTTCAAACTTTGGTGTTGTGTCGTATCGAGGAAAATGCTCTTTAAAGGGGAGGTAAATGTAATGCCTCCTTTAAATATTAATAAAATGGAATGAATTTTTTTTTAAAGGGGAGTGTGAACTAACAAGGGAGTCATGTCAGTGCCCAACAAGTGGAGAGACAAATTCCCATGTATTTTAAAATCTATCGTTTCCTTTTTACAGTAATTCAAGCACCTTATTAAGGCCTCCAGCTATGAGTGCAATGTAATGAAGGATGTCAATGCAGTAGTAAGTGGGTTTGGCAAAATGTTTTAAAATAATATTGATAAAAAAACAATGAAAGTTTGATGGAATGTGTGTTAGCAGTGGGGTTGGTAGGGTGCACGGGATTGGAGACAAGATGGAGTAAGTGACCCCTCCCCCCACATGAAATCATGTGGGCTCACTCCCAACTCATAGACATGGCATGTTCCTTGCTCAACAGTTCAAACACTTTAAATTTTTCTCTCCAGCTGTCAACCGCCTCCTAGCCTGTGTGCCAAAGTTGTGGGTTTTGTCAGATGCTATATATGGAACTGCTTTGGTAGATGGATCAACAAGAATGTGGAAGCATGGACATGCATGTAAACTGTTAGCCAAAATTATTGAAATAAACGTGCCTCATGGACTACAATCTCCTCTCATCCTGTGTCGAAAAAAAGGGGAAGCTCCAGAATAGGTTACAAGTTCCCTGGTAGATATGGATGCAAACAAAAAAATCATGCTCTATTGAATAACATAGATTGCAAGATATACACAAAATGAGTTTGTTGAAAAGTCTTAGAATCTCTCAAGAAAATATGACGGGAAGGTGCAGATCTATATTTCTACAAATTTTTCTAGCACCTATATTTTCTCTTATGTTTTATTGCAAGTTCTCAAGAAGATATGTATGAAATGGTGAAAGCATGCATTTGGCATGTGAAATGTTTGATTGAATGCCTCAAATAAATGTGGCATCATAGACTGCAACAATAGAAGGTTTTGTACAAAATGAATATATGTAAATAATTGTTTGAAACTCTATAGTGTAACTTGTGTGAAATAGAACTTTTACCAAAATGGTGTTTCTCTCTCTTCCTTTCTACTTCTCTCTCCTTGGTTACGAAAGGAAGTGAAATGAATACATGATTTTAAACATTTTATTTCAAATCCAAATTATAATTATGATTATATGTAAATGGGAAACTAAAGACATTAATTATGTTATATTAGGGTGGATTCCATGCCAACGATTTATCGTTTATTTCATGCTCACATGGTTTTGTAGGATGCAAGAATGATGGCGAAAAGGCAATGTGTAGTTCATTATTTATTATTATAATTTATATAGGTCATTTTAAAATGAATATATGTATAATGTAGTCTCATGTTATAGAAAATTTATATTTGAAATTTACTAATATGTATGAGATGCTAGTTTTAGGGATATCTTAGGAAAAGTGCATCTAATCATAGGTTCAATTCGATACATAGTTACGTATGGTAAAAGGTTTGATATATATATGGTAAATGAATTTTAAGTCAATATCTTGTATTGCATTTCAAGTGTTCAATAAATGATTAATTAATTAGCATGTTGTATTCTTACCTTGTAAATGTAATAAAGAGATTTAATCGAAAGACTGGATCCTAGTATAAGATTCGTGGATAACATGTCTTCATGTGTGATCCTTATTACCATAGAAGAGATTGAAACCATAGAATGAACATAAAATTTGCACTCGATGGAACCTCCTAATTTAGGTAAATAAAACCCCTAATTTTAGTTTACCTTCATAGTCGTTATGTTTAGTGACATTGTCGTGAACCCATCTTTTAAGAACGATATGATCCAACTTTATCTGAAGTATGTGGTTCAGGGATAATTTTAGCGGCGAATATTCGTAATATGGCGAAAATTTCATTTTAGGAAAATTTGAAAAGGCGAATTATTCAGAGTGGGTCAGTGTCCTGTTCGCCTAAAATATAAAGTATATTTTTTTTGGGGGGTCGGCTTCGCCTTCATTTGAAAACATCTCCTATAAAAACCTATGTGATTCGCCGGGTAGTATACCTCAAGTAGCTTACCAAATTACCAATACTGTGAAATTTGAACTCGCATACCCTTGAGCACCAGAGATTCATATTACTGTTATCCTGTGATTGTTGACGCGCGACGCAGTGTTGACAAGGGCAATATTGACGCGCGACAAGAGCTGTATTGACGCACGACAAGAGCTGTACTGACGCGCGACAAGAGCTGTATTGACGTGCGACAAGAGCTATACTGACGCGTGACTTGGGCTAAGAAGTGACGCGCGACAGAGGAAGGGTTGACGCGCGACAGAGGAAGTGTTGACGCGCGACTTGGGAAGTGTTGACGCGCGACATCAGACAGTTCACGCGCGACAAGACCTCAGAGACTGGACAGAGTCGCTTCTTGGTTCTTTTGCTGACGCAGCACTCTTTTCAGAATAATGGAAGGTGCCAGCTCAAAGAATACGAATAACCTAAAAGTAAGTAAGAAATCTCATAAATCACTCTTCAAGTATTTTGGAAACCCTGCGGATACAGATAATGTAAATACCAATCATATAGATGCCACCAAAAAGAATCAGAATACTGACTGTGTGGAAGGCATTATTGAGGTGGACATGCATTCTGCACAGTATCACAGTCAAACAAATGAAACCTACGATAATATGCCAGATCTTGAAGATATTGTTCCTGTTGGGGTGCAACCAGAAGTGCAGCTAGATATCACAGATACAAACACTCAGCAAAATGGAAGACAGAAATCAATATCAAACTCTGGTCCAAGAAAGAGGAAACCAGGTGATTGCGATATTGCTCAAAATTCTACTCAAAAAAGTAAAGCATTGAAAACAAACAAGAATATGTGGACCATTGGCAGGACATACAAGTTTGATTGGGCAGCTAAATTTCCATTTATTGAACCTGTACAATCATCTAATTCTGAAGAAATCCCATGTGAATGTACATGTACAATATGTACGTGGAAATTGGGAAAGCAACAAAAAATGCAACTGAAGCTGGACACAATAGAAAAACATTGTGGAAAACAATATTTAACTGTAACAGGGGCGGATGGCCAGAAAATCAAAACACATAGGTGGAAAACTGAAAAGGAGTGCATGCATGTCAGATACGCAGCGGAATATGAGGCAGAGCAGAAAAAACACAGACATCTGTTGGAAAAGGGAGGAACAATCACATCGCATATTGGTAAGATGAAAGAAACAAATCTACATGCAAAATTCATACAATTCTCTACTCTTTTTCAAATACTTAAAAAAGGAAGGGCGATGTCAGATTTCCTTGATTTCAAAGTTTTGTATCAATTTAACGGAATGCTGAATGTACCTCAGTCTCATTGGTCTGAGAGTAGTGGATGGGAAATGGAAAAATGCCTCTCGATGATAGAGAAGGAAGATTTGAAAGAGAATGTAAAAAAAGCAAACTTTATCTCTCTTTCAATTGATGAAGTGACAGCAGTCGACAACACCGCATGGGTATGTATCCACATATATACTTTAGAAAATCATATAAGGACTCCTCATCTGTTGGGTGTTATGAAAATGGTTGAAAACTGCAATGCTGAAAACCTATATAAAATAGTTGTTTCTCATTTGAAAGATGTTGCTGGTATGACTGATTATGAAATTGCTACGAAGTTGGTATGCGTTGGAGCAGATGGTGCATCTGTCATGCAGGGTCACCGAACAGGGCTGTGTGTTAGATTACAAACAACAGTGGCCCCATATATGCTACCAATTCACTGTATGGCTCACAGAATGAATTTAGCGTATAAAATGGTAAGCAACCACGAAAATGTTGCTAAATTAGAAGACCTCATAAGAGAACTTCATGCCTATATGTCAAGCAGCCCAAAGCGTTTTCTCGAGTTCCAAAAATTTGCAATTGGAATTACAGATGGCAAAAAACTTCTGAAGGATGTGGAGACTAGATGGATCTCTTTGTATGAACCAGCATGCAGAGTTCGTGAGGAGTATCCTTCATTGGTTGGTTTCATGCACAAATACCGTCATGAAGTTGATAGGGCAAGGGACCTGTTGTTCCGCTTAACTGATTTGGAGACTTTGCTTACATTGGTTGGTATTCTTCCAATGTTAAAGGAGATCAATACACTGATGAAGCATGCACAGGGCAGATTGATCTATATTGTGGATTTTATACGGATGAGGAAAATGGTATGTCAAAGTCTTGATATATTGTATTGTTCCCAGGATAGTTTTGATGCACCTGTTTTTGAAAATTGGAGAGATTTATTAGATCTTAAAAATCCTAACACCTTTTTGAGATTTAATATCCACGATCACCTATGCATCTCTGTTAATGGGAGGGAAATACCAATGCACATTTTGCAAAGACGTCAAGATATTACAGGATCGGAACGAGAAGATGTTCCTGTGACACGTAATTTGTTTGAGTCTGTGATAGTTGATACAAGAATAAAGCTTAAAAAAATTTCAGAAACCTTGTCATCAGAAATTAGGGAACGTTTCTGTAAAGATAAAATTCTGGAAGCCATGGGTGTGATGAATCCGAATTTTTGGAATACAGAAGGTGGCCGTGCAGACTTTGTCAGTAAGCATTTCCATAAATCAATGGGTACAATAATGGAACAATTTACAAAGACGTCAGAGCTCAAGGGTACGGAAATCAAAGGTATACTGAATGCCGATTTATTAAAGTTTCAGTCAACCAATTTTGCAACAACAATGAGGAACCAATATAAGAATTTAGATCAGCCTTCTGAAAGTGGTGCTATTACAAGGCTGTGGAGAGGAATCTATCAAAGTTCTATCTTACAAGAAGATATCAGTGAGTATTTCAGACTATATGAATTATGCCAGACAATGATTTTGGGGTCTGTGGAGGATGAAAGAGTTTTCAGTGCATTGTCATTTATAAAATCAAAACTGAGAAACAGGTTGGATAAAAATCTGGAAAGTTGCATGAGGTGTTACGTTTCACGATACTCCCTCGAAACCTTTCCGTTTGACAGAGCAATTGCGCACTGGAATTCCCTTTGCGAAAGAAGAGGTGTAAATAATACAGCTACAAGTACAAATATTCCCAACCTTGAGAGTGTAATTGGCTCTTCGTCACATTCTACAGAAGACAACATCGACTTTGATGAAGCTATTGATAATGGATTGTTTCAACTTTAAGTAGGTATCTTCTTTATCTATCTTTTATCTTTATCATTAAAGATGTTACAGGTCTATATACTAAAAATGTCAAGCAATTCACCCATCTATCTACTAATCCATTTCTCGTGTTGGTTTTTTTTAAAACACAGATCTAGCTCATTACCAGTGGCAGTGATGATTTCAACTTTAAGTCAGGTATCTTTTTCCCCTTAATCTTATTGTTTGTTACTATTCATTTTTTGACAGAGCAATTGCTCACTAGAATTCCTTTTGCGAAAAAAGAGATGTTAATACAGCTACAAGTACAAATATTCCCAACCTTGAGAGTGTAATTGGCTCTTCGTCACATTCTACAGAAGACAACATCGACTTTGATGAAGCTATTGATAATGGATTGTTTCAACTTTAAGTAGGTATCTTCTTTATCTATCTTTTATCTTTATCATTAAAGATGATACAAGTCTATATACTAAAAATGTCAGGCAAATCTATCTTTATTTCTCGTGTTGGATTTTTTTTAAAACAAGTATCTTTTTCCCCTTAATGTTATTGTTTGTTATATCATTACCAGTGGCAGTGATGATTAAGTACTAATCTCATTTTTTAAGCAGGTATCTTTTTCCCCTTAATCTGTATCTTTTTCCCCTTAATCTTATTGTTTGTTACTGCTCATTTTTTCAGCTCTGGTTATAATTAAAGATGTTACAGGTGTATGTATTTACATTTAGTTAAATACAAAAATTTTATTTTTTGAAAACGTGGGTTGACATCCGTCCGAGGAAGCTGTTACTTCTCGGGACTGACAATGTCAGGCAACTCACCCATCTATCTACTAATCAATTTTTTGTGTTGAATTTTTTAAGACAAAGATCTAGCACATTACCGGTGATGATTTCAATTTTAAATAGGTATCTTCTTCAACATAATCTTATTGTTTGTTACCTTACATTTTTTCAGCTCTTGTTATCATTAAAGACATTACAAGTCTAATTCTTTATATTTACTTTTATTTAAAGATATTGTTGGTCTATATATTTAAAGATGTTGCTGGCACTTCTCAGGACTGACAATGTCAAGCAACTCACCCCTCCATCTACAATGTCATGTGAAACAAAGATCTAGCACGTTACCCTTGATGATTTCACAGCAATCTAATACGCAAGAGGTAAGCTAAACCCTAGCATATTTGCAATTATGTTTAATTTCTTACCAGTGATGATTCTTTCTTGATTTCTTAGAATTATATTAATTTATTTTTAATATATTTTATCTTCCTGTAGACCAAGGATTTTTTTTCTATTTACTATCTCTTTATTCTCCATTTTTTGGTGAGTGGTAGCTTCCCAAAAAATAGATATTCCTGCCACCTGATAGGATAAAGATAACTAAAATAACAAAAAATTAAATTGGAAAGTGATGTCGAAACATGTCACAATACTACCAAATTCAATATTCACATTTCCCTGATTCAAACCACAAGAGCCTTGGCTGAGTCACCCTCCGTTAATATTAAAGTACATTGATCAGAATTCTTCCCTCCTGCTTGATTTGCATCAAGTTTGGGAACATCAATTAATTTCCCCTTCTTGGTTCCATCAGTTTTCTTAAGATCTTTTTTTTGTTTAAACTTTTCCACTGCACTCATCAGGTCAAACAAAGTTACAAAGCTCATCTTAGATAACCTGACCATACACCATGAATCTTCTTGTACTGGAAGAGACTGTTTCCAATTACCTTACACATATCACATCATCTTTCACACTTTCATTAACTCACAACCTTTATAGGCAATAACCTTGTGATGCAAAGATAGATGAGCATTTGAATCAATGCATTCCTGGAGCCACTGTCAAACCTTGCATTGACCTCTAAGAATCCTTTAAGAAACAATGTGTTATACTCTTCCTTACTATGCACAAATCTTATGACAAGGTAACATCAATATGAGATTTCTCAACTTTATAACATTTGTAGATACTCATTTTTCCCTACTTTGAGCATGAATCAGAAGTATAACCTCTATTACACAATACATCTTCTTGTGGTAGCAATACATTCTTGTCTCAACACCATGATAGACCACATGACATATAGAAACAATGTGTTATACTCTTCCTTACTATGCACAAATCTTATGACAAGGTAACATCAATATGAGATTTCTCAACTTTATAACATTTGTAGATACTCATTTTTCCCAACTTTGAGCATGAATCAGAAGTATAACCTCTATTACACAATACATCTTCATGTAGTAGCAATACATTCTTGTCTCAACACCATGATAGACCACATAATGACATATAGAAACAATGTGTTATACTCTTCCTTACTATGCACAAATCTTATGACAAGGTAACATCAATAGTACAAACACAGATTCTTAACCTATCTACCTTTTACCAACTATAGACCTTAAGTCTACTTTCATACAGTATAACCCCACAGATACAATTAAAGTCCCACGACATAATTTTCAAGATAATTAAAGTCCCACAAGATATTTAGGCACTAAATTTTACATTATACACATTAAATCGATCATAGTCTTTCATCATCATCTATCACTGATTATCAATTGTCATCATTCATCATCTACGTCCACATACTATTCATGACAATGCAAGTAAACAAGAAACATACATATAATTCATGATAATCACCATCTAATCACCATATAATTAAATTGAAATAGCATAGTACAAACTCAATAGTTGAAGTTTTCAAATTCAATATTAAAAGTTTAGTCAATAATAAAAGTTTCTAATTTTGAAAACCCTCTTTTTCTTTAGAAAATTCTGCTCTTCCCTCTTCCCCAACAGCTTCTTCCACTCTGGCTGCACCTCTTTCCCCAACACCAGAAATAACCCCTGAACTTATAAGATCTTCTGCAGCACTGTCCAGATTTTTTATAATTCTTTCTTCTTGATTTGTTGCATCTCCATGCGACAGCAAATTTGGATCAGCAACTACTTTGGCTTTGAACAAGATGTCAGGGTCGAGACCATGCTCTTTAATTATCCGCTTTAGTGTATTGTTTTGTTTGTTAACCAAAACAATATTTTGCTTCAAATTTTTTGCTGCGGATAAGCTGTTCTTTGCTGTTTCCAAGTGAACTTGCAAAACCTTCGCCTGACTCTTCAAATTTTCATATTTCAACTGCACAAAAAGAGTAACGTCAATTCAAAATATTAATGTAAATTCAAAATTTCAAATTAACAAAAATGATTGTTAGAATGTAATAGTACTTACAACCGCTCTATCTCTTTCGGCATTTGCGATTGATACCAAATCCTTGTCCTTTGACCATTTGTTAAAATATGCCTGGGCCTCGGCACTAATATTTTCCAATTTGTTTAGTGCCTTATCTAAAATGCCATCTTTATAGTGTTATTAAACGTGACATTCCCACATCTTACTTGGGTAAGTAAGGAATCCATCTTCGCAGGTTGATTCTAGACTGCAGCGTATAAACTATCCCGTTGCCAATAATTTTCATAACGACTAATAATCTCATTGATAAGAATTTTAGCCCTTTTCTCCCATTCTATCAGCTGTTGGATTTGAGGAATAATAAACTCACTGACATGGGATTGACAATCATTACCAATTAAGTTCTCCAAAGGAAAAGGTGGAAACTCTTCACTATCTGAATCTGATGCAGACGATCTTGCTGGAGAAGTGTGGGGGCTTTCACCATGACCAAGATCAACTGCTCCTTGTTTCTGTCTTTGGGTGGGCTGATCCTGTTTTTGAAAAAATAAATCAAGATTTAGATAAATAAATTTGAAGACTGAAGATTTAGATTTAGATAAATCAGAATGTAATTAAAAATTGTAAAGCATATTAAAATTGAAATTTGAAGACTGAAGTATACCTGCTGCCCTTGAATCATCTCGCGGGTATCGAAAAAACCAGTTGGGTCATTGCTATCAATGCCCAAATAATCTTCATCTAAATTTATATTGTTCAAAACAGATATGCCCGTTGCACTGGGCAAGCCACCAAGTGAGAGAGTTGGAATTCGAAACGAGGAGTCAAGGTTTAGTGTCCCACTAGGGGCCGGAGCAAAAGGCATGCGTTTACCAATGGTCTTTTTCACTGTTCCTCTGGTTGGCATTTTAAAAATTAATGGTTGAGTGGGTGTCGGTGCCATGGCTTGATCATGACTGACATGTGCTGAAAAGTACAAGAAAAAATGAAAAATATTAAAACAATTCATAAAGTCAAAACTACGAAATTAAACGTTCTATAGAAAAGTTGTACCTTGTTGTCGAGGGGTTGTTTTTTTCGGTGCTACGGGTGGCCTTGTAGGAGTTGTACTCAGTGGCTGTTCAGAAGATATCAATGCATGCGACTGTACGGAGTGAGTTGGGGAAGAAGGTTCCATAGTCCCTGCTATTCATCAATATTAAATGTTGTCAATTCATTTTGCTAAAATTTAAATTGAAAAATAAATCTGCAACTTTGGAATTTGTAATTAATATACGAGAATGTATTACTTCTCTGGCGTTTAACGAGTTCAAACTGTTGAGGGTCTGGAGAGGAGTGAGCTTCCATTTCAGATTGGGAGTCCCCCGAAGCCTCCGCGTGTAGTTGGCCTCTTCCTCTCGACATCTTTTTTTTTTTGGGAATCGCTTCAAGATATCTTCTCTGCAAAACATTAAAATTTAAGTTTTAATAACTGTGCACTGTAATGAAGAAAATTGTAATACAATTACAAACTAAATAGTTTATACCTGTTGTTCTGCAAATGGAATTGAGAATTTCATCAAAGCCTCATCAGAGCAAGTAGGAATTTCTTTAGCTTTTAAATTTAAAAGTGCCTCATAGTAGAAGCCGAGGAGATAGTTTGTTGAGTAAATGAAAGGTTTTTCTGAGATTTTCGAATTTGATATGTCAGCTCTTATTTTTTTGGATAGAAATGTGCACCAATCGAATTTTTGTTTTGAGATAGTGGCACAAATGTATGCAATGGCCCAATTTGGTATATCTGTTTGGCGACCCTGCATAACAATTCTGGCTTGAAAAAATGCAATAAGTGCAGCAAGAAAGTGGTGTGCAATTGATTGTGTATCTACACCACGCCTGGATTTATTAACATGGGCTGCAAATGCGAAACAGTGAAAATTACTATCAATTTATAACAGCAAATTGTATCAGAATAAAAAAATAGAATAAAATTTTTGAATTAAAACGAATTATACTTACAATCAACATGGAAACCGTACTTTGATTCGAGAAATTTCTTGTTTTCTTCCACGAGTGTTGCCTTGGTTGTAACAGTTGGTAAATTTCTGATAGGAAGGCCCGTAAACCGATGTATGTCATTCGGTTCAATAGTGAATTGGAACATTTGGCCATCGCTCAGAGTCACATAAAATATACCGTCCTCTGAATTGTAGCATGACAGAAGGTAATTCAAAATATCTGGATCTGTTTCGAAATGGGGCATATTAACGAGCCCTGTAAATCCACACTCTTCTATTATAGCTTGATATTCTGGAGACATCCTTAAAGCCGTATGGATGTGAGGGCATAAGGGATTCCTGTAGGTTATCTTGGAAATCGATTGACTTGGATTCTCTTCATTTTCTTGCTGAACTTGCAATTGGGAAGCATGTGAAGTCGACATTATAGCTGTAAATGCGTCTTTCTCAAAGATTTAGACCTGTAAAAATTCAAGAACGGGAAAATGTAAACGAGAAAATGAGTGACATAAGGGTATTTATAACCTAAAAATGGGCGTCACTGTCCCCTATTGACGTGCGTCATTTTCTTCTAATGACGTGCGTCAATAGGAAGCAATGTCGTGCATCAATAGAAGGCTCTGTCGCGCGTCATTTGTTTATAGTGTCGCGCGTCATTTGTTTATAGTGTCACACGTCATTTGATAACAGTGTCGCGCATCAATAGAAAATAGTGTCACGCGTCATTTGTTTACAGTTTCACGTGTCAATAGAGGTCAATGTCACGCGTCAATTGAGGACAATGTCGCTCGTCAATAGAAAGGACAATGTCGCGCGTCATTTGTTTGCAGTGTCGCACGTCAATAGAGGTCAATGTCGCGCGTCAATTGAGGACAATGTCACGCGTCAATAGAGGACAATGTCACACATTTGTTCAATAGAGGACAGTGTCGCGCGTCAATAGCGGAACAATGTCGCATGTCATTTTGAGGACAATGTATCGCGTGTCAATAGATAACAGTGTCGCGCGTCAATAGAGGACAATGTGTCAATAGACAATGTCGCACGTCATTTTGTGACTGTGACGCGTCAATAGATAACAGTGTCGCGCGTCAATAGATTCAACTGACGCGCGTCATTACGATCTAGTGTCTCAGTGTCACATGTCATCAGGTGCTATTGTCGCGCCAGTGACGTGCGTCATTACGGATTACTGTTGTCGCACGTCACTGATTTAGCCTTGAAAAACTAGGTGAAAATTTTGTTTTTGAATACTGTCAAATTCACGTTTCGCCGAAACTGGTTACGGGGATATTCGTCAGGTATTTTCCACCTTCAATTTTATAGGGGTGTCTTAAAATGAACCCTGGTAGTTTGGCGAAGCCATTTTGTAGCCCTCCAACCGTAGTTTGATGAGGTCAAACTTGTCCAATTTCATTTTGTCGCTTCAAAAAAAACTTGTTGTCATTTAAAAATGGCTCGCTAGTTCTCAATCCCTTCGACTCTCATGAATTCTCTTTATATAGGGGAACTAGTAGGAGATGTCTCGTTTCCTGCTCTTCCATCAAATATCATTTTAGACACGGTTTTCTAGGCTTCTTGAGCTAACTTTGTCTTTTTACAACTAGATGAACTACGACCAGTGGCCCCAGAAAACTAGCCGCCAAACACAAACCGTTCTCTCCTTTTTAATTCCGTCAGTTGCAATGAGCTCTTGGTATATCTAGGGACATGTAGAAAGTTAATCGTGATGTGCGTGCTCATCGAAAGATAACCTTTGGAAGCAGTTTCTTAGCCTTCAAGCCCGTTTTGTACGTTTTGCAGCTAGTGAGAAAATGTAAAAGTAGAGAGCTGCGGACCCTCGTAGGGTTGCCAACTCACCCTGGAAACCTTTTGCACCCGTAAATAAATGTTTAAAAACACTATAATGAAACTTGTTGTGTGTATTGGAACTTTTTACAAAATGATGTTTTCTCTCTCTTCCTTTCTCTTTCTCTCTCCTAGGTTTATAAAATGTAGAAAAAAAAAGAACTGCAATCAATACATGTTTCTAGACGTTTTATTTCAATTGGCAAATTTTAATTATTGTCTGATGTAAATGGGAAACTGAAAAATGAAAATTATGATTGATTAGGGTGGATGCCATGCCAGCGAATTATCGTTGATATCATGCTCACGTGGGTTTTGCAGGATGGATGAATGACGACAAAGAAGGCGATGTGAAATTTAATTATTATTATTGTAATCCTTATAGGTCATTTTAAAATGAATAACTGTGTTATGTAGTCTCTTGTTACCGAAAAGTTATAATTGAGATTTGTTAACATGAAAGATATGCTAGTTTAGGGATACTTAGGAAATGTGCATCTAATCACCGGTTCAATTTGTTTATTAGTTGTGTATGGCAAAAGGAGATGGATTTATACTTAGTAAATTGAAATCGAAGATAATACATTGTAGTACCTTCTCAGTATTTAATAACTGATTAAATTAATTATTGGGTTACCTTCTTACCTTGCAAACACAATAATGAGTTTTAATGGGAACACTCAACCCTAATAAAATATTCGTGCATAACTTGTCTGTATGTGTGATCCTGTTCTACCATATAAGAAATTTAAAACCGAAGAACGACCTTAAACTTTGCACTCAATGAGACCTCCTAGGTTAGGTATATCAAACCCCTAGTTGGAGTTTACCGTCTGAGTCTTTTTGTCTAGTGACATTGTCGTGAACCCATGTTTAGGAATGTCCTGGTCCCACCTACCCAGACTATGCGGTTTCCTTCTAGATTTGGTAATCGCAAGAAGAATTTTCTCTCTTTCGGTCCAACACCAGGCTGAGTGGTGAAGATCACCTTGGAAGTCACCTTATGAGTCCTTGTTAGAAGGAATGGCTAAGCGATGTAACCTTCCCATCTATGGAGTAGGTAGAGATATTACTCCCTTGTTTCCTTTTGGATTTCCAGGCCTTTCGAAATGAGATTTAGAAATTAACTTCATCAGTGAATGGAATCCCTGTTGGATCCAAACGACCTAAATGAAGGTCGTGATATAGTTGTTCTATGTCTTGCATTCTCGTTAGTGAACCTTTTTGTCCCTCGTAGATAAATGTCTTGTCTTGGGCTTGTGAAAATTTAGTGCCTTGATCTTTCACGAAAGGTTATAGGGTAAATACATTTTAACCTTAATCACACCTATGATAGAGATTGAAGCCCTGGATGAAACTGGAATTAAGCTTAACCATGTGCTTCTTTAATATGTCAAACATGTACTTTCGTAACTCTTACGTTTAAAACGATGGTAATAATGAGATCATAGTGCAACGTGAAAGTTAATCATATGAGAGTAAAACCAAAATTTGAGGTTGGGAATAATGTCACTAGGAGTCCTTGTGACTTAGTTTAAGCAACTTCATGTGATACAAAGAATATGTATTGTCAAATGGTGTGATCAAACTTCGAGAAAACAAAGATGTATATATATAAAAATCAAATTTGGAATTCAGCAGGTTATTGTACTATAATAATAATGATAGGGAAATAACTATTCTGTGATCGAAGGATGTTCTTGGAAAAAGGCTATCTCGAATATATGTCTTCCTTAATCCCAAGATTTCATCTTGACATCACGTTAGATTTTCTTGTGTAGCAAGAGTAAGTTTTAAACATTAAATAAACATTTGAGAAGCAAAATATTAACATAAGAATGGGAGATTTAAAATCTGGTAGGCATTTTGAAATATGGAAAAATACTTATGTAAGTTATGAAGATTTGTCATAAGGGTAAAGAGCAAAAATTAAATGGAATGAACTTAAGATTTTGTAGATGAAAAAAAAGAGAGAAAATTATGCTTACATAACCATGTCCTTGGGATGCTAAGCGTAACTAAAATACCTTTAAAGTAGTGATGTGTTGTGGGTTCGCCATTCTTGAAGTCAGGTTCTTGTGATTGGGTCTCTACTAGCAACCTTCCGTTGGGAAAAGTGTAGCGTCAACATGTATTTGGTGTTATCATGTGTCTATGTGGTTTGATGAATTTTGTAAGTGTCGTATACGTTGTCGAGTTTCCTACTTGGAGCCCTTACTGTGTTGTGTGTAGTGAGCAATGTAAGTCAAAAAACATTATCCTGGTATTTTTCTGTTGTCGTATTTGGGTGTGAAAAATGTGGGGCATTACATACATCTAAGGAATATTTTGAGTGGAGGATTTTCTTTTAATTTCTAAGAGTGGACAACACAATATTGTAGCATATAATATGTAAAAATGATAAATATGTAGCTACATGTTTGATTACACTAGCAATTGTACATGAAATGTATGATGTCAATGCCAAAAGGGATATAGTGAAATTGGATGGAAATGAATAATGGGAAAGGAATATGGGTGTAGAAAATGACGTTTGAGGGAGTAGAAGTGCAAGGGAAAGGAAAGAGGAATTGAGGAGCCAATGTGAAAATAAACTATCTACGAAGAGCATGGCATGAATGTCAATGGAAAGAAATTGAAAACTCAAACTGGGAAGACTTAGATGAAATCACAAAGGGAGATATCTCAAAATGCAAGTAGTGGAAGAAAAATGTTTCCAAGTCAAATACTTGTTTGAATTTTCAGCACTTGACCTTATTGGGTTGCTAGCAAAAAATAAATGTAAGTGGAATTTGAATGCATGTTTCATAGGACACGTCAAGGACAGGAAGACATATATTATATGTGGAATAGTCAAGTAGTGATTTCATGCTAAATTTAGATTGATGTATTTCCCCAAATACCAAGTTAACGATTAGGGTAGTGTAGTATTCAAGCGAGTGTAATTTACATCCAAAGGGAAAATATAAAAAATGGAAAATCCAACATGTTCCAACTTCGGAACCTAACATCAAAAAATATGGTATGAAAGAGGTTAAGGAAACATATTTTTAGAGATATCTAAAATAGAAAAGAGTGATAAATTTAAGTGCCAATGTCAATAGTTGTTATTTGTAACTTTATCTCTTGCACTTTACAGGTAGTTGGAACAAAACGAATGGAAGGGGAATTCACTTATGTGTGTCAAGGGTTAATTTAGAAAAAAGGATATGTGGTGTGAACCTAAAATCATAGAGTAGGGGTTGTATACACAATTACAATTAGGGTTCTCTATAACTATTATGGAAATGAAAGGGGTTTGTTTGTAGCCATGAGGCATGTTGTTTTTCCAAGTGTGGATGAGGTAGGTGAAGTACACTAGGAAACGTGAAGGGTGACGTGATGTGCTTATGGCCAGGGTGATGCTTGTAACTCGGAGGGAGGCCTACCAAGATTAAAACCTGATAGTTGGCATTAATCCATTGTGTGTTTTAATGGATAGTTTGGAGAAAAGGATATGTCAATTGGACCTAAAACCCAAGGGTTGGGTTCCATACAAAATTGTGAATAGGGTTTTTGTATAGCTATAAAAAAAACACATGTATTTTACCTCTAACCATGAGGCACGTAGCTTTTCTAGATGTGAATGACATAGGTGAAAAGTACCTTGGATGTGTGAAGGGAAATGGAACGTTCTTTTAGCAATGGAGTTACTTTATTTCTCATAGTTTGTCATTAGAAATTACAGTAGTGAGGTACATTGAATAACCAACCACAAAGAACACACAATCTATCTTACACAATATAAATTTAAGAATACAACTCAGACTAAGTGTTTTTCATCCTACAACAAACAAAAACCCTCTTTTGGGTGAATGCAGGGTCCCCAGATCAGTGAAGGAGCGGAGCATGGGATATCAATGTAATTTTTTTCCCCTCATCAAAAAAGAAAGAAGATGCCTTAACAACAATACTGTAGGTGCCCATCTTAAAGGCGTCAGCGTAATCCATGTCGATAGTTCCTTTGTCGATATTATAAATCCAAGCTGCAATATTTTTGGTGGCTTCGTGTGAGTGTCCATCATTTCATGTTGAACAAACCATCATTTCTCCTTTCTTGATACTCGCAAAGGATCCCAAAGATATTCATCATAATAAGCATATGAGTGTATCTTTATTACATTTTTTTGTCGTGTAAATGTGCAACGAGTAAATTGGAAGTTTCCAAGCACGACAACTATGCCCCTATGCAAAAAATTTCATGTTTTATCATTCCAAAGAAACCCCGGCTCTGTCTAGTAAGTCCAAATGACTTCCCAAACAATATCATGATATTATCCTAGGTTATTTAGGAAAATTCCACTCATTCCCCCTAGGTTATTTTAGGAGTTCATTAAAAATGCAAATGTTGGGCAGTCACGGGAAGGGCTATCGTTGGCCTTCCCAGGACAGGAGCACCCCCTGGAGCAGAACGGAAGGGAAAAATTCAACATGGAGGTGAATGGAATACCTTATGACATCAAAGAAATAATTTTGGAAGGTTTATATAAGTTTTTCAAGACTTGGAGCAGTTTGAGTGAAAAATAGGGTTCACAAGCCTAGAAAGTACACAGGCCTAAAACAGCCATTGGGCTTCAGAAGAAGATTCCAAGAGCTCCGAATGGATTTTGAGGTAAAACAAAACATATTCGGAAAGATGATTCCAAGACCTACATGATTTTGAAATAATATTTTTCACAACACCTTGGCACATATGATTGGAAGGCAGTTTTTCTCAGGTACAAGAGGAGTGCCAAATCAAAACTCCAATTTTTCAGGAATTATATTGTCGAATTAAGATATGATACCCACATCATTGGATTTAAAATTCCATTTCCAGTCAGGATCATATAAAATTTCACCAATAAATTCCACTGGGAGCTCAAGTTATCTGCATTCTAAGTTACCCTCTCAAAGGCAGTTCAGGACTTAGTCATTTTTTCGAGAGGACACGTGTCAGCACCAGGACCCTTGGAAAATGTTCCCAGCCCTTATGTGACCCTTGGGACCCTCATATGACCTCCAGACCTGGCATTTCAGCCCTCAGGGGCTTATTTGGAGCATACATTCCCTGCCGTCGGATCGGTCGCCACATGTCAACTCCAGGACCACTGTGGAATTTGATGTCCCTTGTGCACTTGAGTTGGGGGATATCAGACCTTTAAAAATGTTCCCAGCCCCCATAGGGAGTCTTTTGGACACCCATGTGACCTTCTCTCAACTACTAGTGCTTTAAAGCAGTTTTTTCCTCCTTCATTTCCTGTCGTTGGATCAAACGTCACGTGTCATGCCCTTGACCACCGTGGAATTTGATGTCCCCCACATCCTTGAGATCAGGGACATCAAGTTTTAAAGAATTTTCCCTAACCCTAATTGTGCATATCTTTTTAAAAAATTTCCCAAGTGCCGCTTTCTTCACTTCTAACTTCTAACACTTATGCGCACTCCATTCCTCCATTCTTCCTCTGCAGCATTCTACCATCACTCCGCCATTGTAAATGCTCAGCCCAGCTTGACCCAAGCACTAAAACAAACTCCCCACAGCGATGTGCAGGTCTCAGAAGGATTTTTTCATAGAAACAACAAGGAGAAACAAAGAACAAGAGGACGAAAATGGTGAAAATCTCCATAACCTAAAAACAAATATCTGAAGAAATATTACAAGCCAATGCATTAATCAAAGAACCATTTGTTGCTGTTCATTCCTCTAACCAAGACCATCAAAAATTCACCTTCAAAATCCCCCCTCATGCGACAGAGCATCCACAAAAAAGAAATCTCATTTCCGGCTCAACGAAGAAAGAAGTAGTATTTCCCGTCAAACTAGTTACCGGATTGAAGTAAGATCGCATGTGAAGGACGAGAAAAAAAAACCCACATCAAAAATATAAATTTATTTGTAAATGGAGGAGAAAACCAGACCTGCAATTTTCAGGTCCATTAATGGTTGCCATACCTAGAGGCACTGCAAGGTCTGAAAACTAAAACTTTAAAATATCCTGGACTATTAAGTGGGTGGATCTAAAATTGCAGAGAGAGGATATTGGGAAAAACCCCATATCAAAATACTTCGTTCCATGTCAATCCAACTCCCAGAGGCCAACTTTCTAAAAATAGCAGGTCTACTATATAGGAACTACTATTTTGGGAAAGTTAGCAATATAAGAACCTGCAGAGGAGACAAAGACATTAGAGGTAAACTACAACTGAAAATTCACTAGAATAGACATTTTTGGCACTTGCTAAAAATAGTAAGTGGTCCCTTGAGCACATGCTAAAAATATAAATTTGATCCAGAATAAACGAGGAACACGGGGAGAAAGAGGAAATTAAGCTGCAACATCCAGTTGAAGATTGAGGAATTACTTTTCCACACGTACTAAAAATAGTAATTTGTTTTTTCGAAGGGAGATATGAAGACGAAATGGACGGGTCAGAAGCCGACACAACCCTTTGCCTGTGAGTATGATGTGGGAGACCGTGATGTCTTTTACATGGAACTGAATGACCTTACAACTCGCATAGCCTCCAAGGACCGAAGGAGGATTGAAGACCAAATATTCACAAGTGGCTTATTCGCTACTACAGGACATCCAGTGTCTATGCAAAGTCTCGAGCTAGTCCTAGCCTACTCCTTCCACTACGAGCCCAAGACGCAAACCATCCGAGCTGACAATGGTACAATTTTGGCTATCATTAACCCTAGAACCATTTCAATCTCTCTCCAGATACCAACATCCCCCAACATGGTCGTCATTTCAAAGGAAAGAGCCGTGCACGATTGGGAGACAATGGATTCATATGTCCAAGGGGTAGCACTCGGATCATGGTTGAAAACTAGAAGAAAGCCTTCTAGGATTCCCAAGAATCTGCCAAGGTGTGAGTTGTGAGAAGGGTATTCTGATGTCATCACTCTCCTCAGTAGAGTAATCGGTGAAGCAAACACAAGAGACTTTCAGGACTGGATGGGCCTTTATATCCTGACATTGACATAAGGGAAGTAGAAAATTGACTGGGGGTAGATCATCAGTGACAATCTCTATCTGCAAATTCTCCAAGTACCCATGACAAAGAAGTTCCATATGACTTCTTATCTAGTTTATCTCCTCACAAGCTCATGATCATTCAAGGGATTGACTCTCACACATAACATTGCTTCCAAGGTACCTGCATTCGTGAAACTTCCACAGTTGATAATGGAGGAGAGCAACAAGCATTTCACCCACATGAATGATTCATTCACTACGTATGTGGTCTGAAACTTGGAAGGGGATCTTGAAGCTAGGATGTCACCAAAAATGACATCCTTGATTAAGGAATATGGATCGTACTTCATACAATTCTCAACATTCTCCTATATACGAGTCGTTGGCTTCGACCAAGCTCCTCTAAAACAACCCAAGTACCTCAGTGACCAGATTGTATTGTTCGAACTCTATAGGAAGATCACCCAAGTAAATAGCAAGCTCAGAAGTAAAAGAAAGAAATTGATTTCTTTCCATATATCTCTAGGGGAGTTCACATGCAAAAGCTCAAATGACGCATCCCACTTGGAGGCCGCTTTCGCACATATGACTTTGCATTCCTACATCGCCATGCCTAAATTTGACATCTGAGAAGATCCTGACTCCTTCTACATCCCAAAATTACAACATGAGCCACAAGTTGAGGACTACTAGGCCAATTGTATTGATGAGTTTGAAGTACATAAAAAAGATCACATGAGGATGACAACCAATGAGATGAAGAAATTCAAGTTCCCTTGGTATGAAGACATCTTACACAATGACGAGACAGAGATGTATGATCCTGAGTACGCAACAGTCAAGATGTCCCCAATGCCTAAAATCAACTGTCACATTCATGAATCAGGAGATATGCTAGAGCAGACTGAAAAGGTGGTGAGGAGAACGAGGAACTGGTTTCAAAAGAAGAGGACTATGATCATTCGGTCATAAGGAATTTCTCCAAGCCTAAAGCAAGCTTCACATCATTCATTTTGAAAAGTGGTGGAGGTAACTTCTAGCTCTAAATACTCTGGAGTGAGTTCAAAAAGGAAGGCCACGGAATTGAAAACTTCTCCCCATGAGAAGACATCCAAGAAATTAAGGGAAGAAAAAGGTTCATTATGGTCGCCGCAAGAGGAAAACGTGATCCGAGTAATGCAGACAGAAAATCCAACAGTAAATGCACAAGTGAACAAGGAGTATATGACTCATGATCCTATATCTGAGCCATTATAAGAGGTCTTGCATGTTGTTGATTCCAATCCTCCTCTCATTCAAGAATTACCTCCCCCATCAGAACAAAGAGTGGTTGAGGCACCTGTCATTGAACCTGAATCTGATGAGATGTTTCCGTGGATGCAGGAAACGATCATCCTCGACACTCACACGGTGCAACAAGTAGTGGCTCCCGATATATCAGCAATTATCACATTGGCTAAAGAAAAAAGATCAAGAAAGATCACACAGACAACATCACGATTCTACAGTGAGGAGACAGGTAATCAGTATATTGAAGTAGCTCAGCAAAAAGTAATCAAGCCAGTGGATGAGATGACACCAACTGACTATGAGATGAGTACGATCTAATTGGGACCAGCTACTCACGAGGGATATTTACACATATTCCAACAATCTTCTGCTTGCATGATGGGGAGGAATAAAGAATACAAAGAGAAGATCGAGGGACTAGAGGAGCATGTGCAAACTCTTTCATCTTATGTGCAACACTTGGTGGAACCAAGCACTATAACACTTCCTATTGAGAAAGTGGTACCCATCAGAAGAATGCACGAGTTCACGATGCAAGGCCGAACAAATAAGGAATGGATCGATTCAATCTCCAAAAAAGGGAAGTCAACACTTCAAGAGGTAGTCAAGCTCTTTGCATACATGTGCGCAATCACCAACAAAATGTGAGCACTCAAAAAAGATGTGGGGAAAGAAAGATATTACTGGGAACCTCTGGGACCATTAGTGAGTGAGATGAGCAACACTCATCATCATGAATTGATTGATAAGAAGGTTTTTGAAACTCCTGTAGAAAACTTGACACATGTATGGAAGAGGGCCTTGGCAATCAGATTTGAAGCAATCAATCGAGCATTCACAGAGCTAGAGGAGAAAGAAGAAAAAACATACAAGCTGCAGGATAGTATAAACCAGAAAATTCATAACCTTAGAGTACCCGTAATGAGCAAGCATTCAACTGCTGATGATTTCATCTGCTCTTTCAAAGAATATGTCAAGAAAGGGGTGGGAAACTCATTGTCCTTCACTAAGGATACCCTCGACTTCTTCTCAGAAATATGAGCCTCCATTGCACTTATCACATAAAAGCATTCATCATGGTTCAAGAAGTGCAAGGACATTAATAGTGTGACTGATGGATGAACTGAAATATTGAGCTGCATTCGTATCCCTCATGATGACAAAGTAGAACCAACGGTGACTCATTTCAAACAGGAGTTTGGAAAAATAGGAGCCTTCTCAAGATCACAAAGTGGAGAGTAGTTAGAGAATGGAGCTAAGTCCATCACAACAGCTCATCCTTGAGCATAGTCCTTCTTCTTCTTCCTCTTCTTTCTCTTTCTTTTTTCTTCTCATACAACACCCTCTCTCCTCAATGTTATATTTTTACGTTAAGAGTTGCACTTTTTGATATGACTTAAGTGACTTCAGAAATGTAATTTAAATTTAAGTCACCTTGCTATTATAAAAGGGACTTAAGTATTTAAAAAGGAATATGAACAGTCTTAAGTCACATTAAGGTATTTGAAAAGTCACCAGGAAGATGAAAAGTTTTCCTCCTCTTCTATAAATTGTAACAAGCTCCTCATTTGATCTTCTAAATTTTTTCTTCTTAGATGTTGGAGCTATTTTTTTGTGAATTCATGAGAGAGTTATCCTTGTGAAGAGAGTAAGAGATAGCAAGTTTCTTCCATTTCTCCTATTACAAAATGTCTTCTACTTCTCATACTATGTGCAAATCATGCTTGAGCTTCAATAAAGGAAGAAGGAATTTTAGCCTCTTTGATTAAGGATTTTTTTGGTACTTTGTGTCTATTAAGCTTCATTTAGTATTATAGCTATTACGTAAATTTATTTTCTTCTATATTCAAGTGCATGTAATTAAAATTCTGACTGATGTATGCAAGTCTCTAATTTTCTACTTGCAGCATTAGTTTTCTCTTCTCTAAATTTCTCATTCCCTTTCCCGCATTCCAAGCAAAGTCATCTCTTACAGGTATATGCAAGCATTTTCCGTAAGGTCAGTGGAGTGCCCCTATTGGATCCTTGGTCAAAAGGCCACCATATAAATCCACCTTTTCATGTGCATGCACATATGACAGTTGCACCGGTTAAGTAGAGGGACTTAGATTCCCAGAATGTTGGCAAGAAATCCACAAGTTTTTCCACCTGAAAAATTTTCTCGCCAATATTTTTTGGCACCCACCGTGGGGCAGATTTAGTAGCATCTGCACCTGAATATGACCAGAAGGTCCAAAAAATAGAAAAAAAATCCAAAAATTAAAATTCAAAAGAGAAAATTTCTAGAATTTCAATAGCTATATCAGCTACATGTCTACAACCCATGGCTATTTTGGGCAATCCTCCTATTGAAAGACCCGAATTGCTCTTCCACATCCAAGAAGATATCACTTCTGGTTTGAGAGAAGCTATTTGGCATAATAGACAAAGTGTCAACCACTACTTCATTGCCACGAGAATCCTCGACCTTGAAGAAGAACGCGCTGCTGAATTGGAGAGGCAAAGACAAATTCCAGCACCACAAAGGCGAGCATAGATTTCCAAGCTAGCGGATAGAAGGTACACTCAACAACAAAGGCAAGGAGGACAAACTGACCCCATTTTCAAATAACTTCAAAGAAGACAAGAGCTACTTGGAATTCAGGGACCTCCCCTTCATCAAACAACCGGTCATGTTGGGAGCCTGAGTGTTGCCAATCCTTTAGACGGTGAGTTTCCATACATCAACAATAACCTCAAATATTTCATTGACGTAGAAACTGAAGAAGTTAGAGAAAGAGAAGCAAGAGTGGAAGAGGAAATAAGGGCTCAACTTGACGAAATTGAAAGACTTCAAGTTGAGGCAGACAAAAGAGCAGCAACAGAAACCGTAGCCTTAGCAAGGTTGGAAGCTAGAAACAGAAATAGAATGGGGGATCGTGAGTGTGACCGTGAGCGTGAGGCCTGTAGGCCTAATGTACTATGGGGAGGAAACACCGGTCCACTTGTTCTTGCTCAACCACTCCATGAGCTACTAAGAGGCTCAAGAAAAAGCTTCCCAAAGTTCAAAGGGGATGGTGCTTAGCTCCCCGAAGAACATGTAGCATCATTTATCACTGCTTGCGGTGTGTTGGGTGTGGAGGATGAAGATGTGTCAGTCTGAATCTTTGTGGAGTCACTTCAAGAGAATGCTACCGAATGGTTCTACATGCTACCCCCGAGGTCTGTCACCTGTTGGGAAGATATAAGAAGTGTTTTCGAACACAGGTTCAAGACCACGAAAGATTGTCAAGATCTCTTGGTCCAATTGGTTCAAATGAAAAAATAATTCTCCGAGTCAATGAGAGACTTCGTAACGAGATATAACAGAGTGATAAGAAGAATCCTAGAAGATGTTGTGCCTCCTTAAAATAATATGAAGAGATTCTTCATCAGTGCCCTGCCATCAGAAGTAGGTTTCTTCCTTAGAAGAAGCCAACCAAGAACATTGAGAGAAGCTCAAGACCATGTAATAGAAGCTGACGATTATCTAATCTTGTCTGGTAAAGTGAAAGGCCCCAATGGAAAACAAAATTTTCAGAATTCAAACTCAGTCACCATGGATCTAATGTTCCAAAAAATGGCGAATGACTTGGCTGCCTTGAAGAAACAATTGTCCCAGATCACAATACGGAACGCTCCAAGGAAACCAAACTCCCCAAATAGGCCAAGGATTGCTCCACCTCCTCACCAGCTTGCTCTCAAAGCACCACCAATCAATGCCATCTATGACACCGAAGAACTAGAGGAGGAAGAATAAATTGAAGAAGTTGAAGAAGAAAATTTGGAGGAGTATGAAAGCTATCTTGAGGTTGAGGAAGTTGATGGCGATATGCACAGTGGCCTAATTGAGTACATTGATGATGAAGATGAGGATGATGATGAAGATCTATGTTTCTCATGTGTATTTTTCACTCGCACATAGTCTAAGAAAGGTGCTTCATCCTTAACAACTGTTGTAAAGGAAAATAAGAAGAAATAAGGTCCTTCCCCGGAGGCCCCACAAAATAAAATCTCAGTAGAGGATCACCTCTACCACCTTCGATGGAGTTGGCTAAAGAGAAAGCAGACCCACTGGCTAACAAGGATCATGCTGCCATACCAAGTAGGTCATCTAATCCTCTCCCCATCTTAAAGGTTACTAAGAATAATTCTTCTTCAAATGTTGTTCCCACAAAAACATCTAAGGTGCTATCAAAACCCGCATCCCCATCTCCTTCCAAGCTAGTTATTGTACCCTTGAAATAAATTTCAACACATAAAACAACAAAACCTTCACCATGCAAATCTTCCATTATTCCTGGAACCTCTTCCTCGCCCATCATAACCCCATTTGACTTTGTGGAGCATGCAAGCAAAACTAAAGTCCAGCTCTCGGGAAATAGAATACCTACAAACTCATCCTGCCCAATTTGATAGGTTCATTGATGTAGTTCGTGGGGGTAACCCCATAACCTTGGGTCCAAATTCGAAAGGCTTGCTCCCCACACCATCCACATCATCTTTACAAAACATGCTAGCCCTCAGCGCCTCCAAAAATGACAAGGTTGAACCTTTTTACCTGTCACTTCTCATTAAAGGCTTCGAGCTAAATAATTGCATCATAGATTCCGAAGCCTCAAATAATGTGATGCCCATCAAAGTTACAAATGCTCTTGGCCTCACCCTAACCCAACCAAATGGAACCTGTTATTCGATGGAATCCAAACAAGTTCCATTGGTAGGAAGGATATGTCATCACCAATCCGACACTATGATAATTCTCCACCGGTAACTCCTCGTGCTATGATTATTTACTAATGCATAACCTTTAGTTTGGTGGATATAATTTGGAAACATAACACAAGAATACCATAGACTATGATACAAAGGAATGATGAAAAATTTGAAATATAAGTGTAAATTATAATATCAACATGAAATTGTTACAATCCCACCCATGAGGTACTTCAAGTGTTACTGACTTCACTTTCCTTCCAACAATAACTATTGGAGAAACTTCACAATGGATTCTTTAACACACCTTCTAAATGATGGCTTCCTTTACACACTTACTCATACAATGTCTCTCACTACTTCCCTCTATGTTAAATGAGGGTGGTGGCATATTTATTTATAGGAATTTAGGCTTATCCACCCTATCTCTAAGATTGGATAGGAAATCTCTTCCGACCAATCATATTCCATGCCTAAACTCTTGCCTTTACATGTAGGCTTATCTTCTAAGATAAGATAAACCTTATCATCTCACATGGGTTCCACCTTTTTAGACTTTTCCACAAATAAAATACACAAAATATTTATGACATCACTCTTTTTCCTTATTACAAATATAATATTTCTAATTCCTAATCATGTAGACCCTACTTCTCTACTTAACCCAACTTTGACATTTTAACATTACCGGACCACGTACGACAAATATTTACTTTTTACCACAACATTCCTATTGTTCTTTGACTGTTACCATACTCTACTTTATTGGTGGCACTGTACTAACGGTGCCGTTATCTTTTATTGGACGCCACTACTAATTATACTTAACAACATCCTATTCCTAATACATACATTAATAAAATAGAGATTACGGAGGAAAATTTTAATGTCGACATTTTCCCCCTTCCTAGCTTCTACTCCATCCTCAGAGTAGACTCTTATGGACATTCTGAAGCTAGTGCCTAGAAAATCTTTAACTTGTCATTGTTGACCCATTTCGTAATGGGAGTACCATCCAATTCCTCTAGTCGATATGTACCATTTTCATGCACAACTGTTATTTTGTAGGGCCCCATCCATTTGGGAAGAAATTTTCTCTGCCTTCTTTTTTTGTATCTGGAATCATATACTAGAACCAAGTCATTCACATGAAATGGAGACCAACAGATCTTTTGATCAAAGTATTCCTTCAGCTTTATTTTCTTCTTATAGCTTGTATCCTTCGCTATTTCCCTCATTTCCTCTAGCAAATGAAGATGCACCAACTTTTCTTTTACCGAATCACTTTCAACCATCCTTTCATTTTTCATAACTCTCACAGTGGGAATATCAAACTCAATAGGAAGAATTGGATCAATGCCATAAGCCAACTGAAATGGGGAGTATCATGTTGCTAACTTTGATGTTGCCCTATATGCCCACAATGCTTTTTATCCACTTATGTACTTGCAAGGCTGCATCTTTTGCTAGAATTTGACACAACACAAAATTTGTTCGTTCCACCTGTCCATTTGTGCTTGGCTTGTATGTTGTTGCCTTCATGTGCTTAATAGAAATCTTATTGACTAGGGCTTCTATCACCTCGTTAATGAAGTGGCTTCCTTGATCTGTTACAATTTCTAATGGACAACCAAATCTGGTGACAATGCGTTCTTATATGAACCTTGCCACTTCATCCATGGATGATATTTTCAATGGCCTAGCTTCAACCCACTTGGTTAAATAATCTGTGGCAACTACAATATACTTATTTTGGCATGGGGTAGTCAGAAGTGGACCTACAATGTCTATTCCCCACTTTTCAAAGGGACCAAGTGGAAGAATAGGGCATAATGGAGCTGATGAAGTCCTATGATTACCATGTGTTTGACAAATATCACATGTCTTACAATAATTATAACAATCTCTAAAAAGAGTGGGCCAGTGATAACCTGCATCCAAGATCCTTCTTGTTGTAAGTTGTCTAGAGAAGTGTCCTCCACATGTACCATTGTGGAATTCTTCTATCAGCTCCTTCCCTTGATCACATCCAACTGCCCTCTTGTACTATCCATCAGGTCCTATTTGAAATAATACTCCATGCACAATAGAATATGGATGACCAGCTTGAGTAATCTTCCTCTTAGTCTTTGCATTGGCACCATCAAGAAACTTGAATTCATTCAGATAATTTCAAATATCTATGTATTCACTAGGGATTGTGTCAAGGGATAACAATGTTGCATCTGGGAAATCATCATCATCATAAGATGAACCTAAACCATCATAGGCTTGAGAGAGTGCATCTGCATTGACATGCTTCTTTCCTGGCCTATCTATAATATCAAATTCAAATTCTTGTAGCAAAATTATCCATCTTGCTATCCTCCCTGATGGGTTAGGCTTATTTACTATATATTTTAGAGCCTGATGATCTATTACAACTATAAATTTTTGCCCTAGCAAGTAATTTATAAACTTCTTTACCGCAAAAATGATAGCTAGAGCCTTTTTTTTAGTTACAGTATAATTTACCTCAACACTGCTCATTTGTCTGCTCCCAAAGTAAACTGGATGATCATTCCCATTTTCATCCTTTTGGCTCAGATTACTTCCTATTGCTGCATCTGAGGCATCAATATACACAATGAATGTCTTGCTCTAATCTGGATTCTTTAAAATAGGTGAAGAAACCAGGGCTTCCTTCAGTTGTTCAAAAGCTTCATGCACCTTATTTCCTGGTTCATAAGTAACATCCTTCTTCAAGAACTGGGTTAGTGGTTGTGCAATCTTTGAGAAATTCTTGATGAACCTTCTATAGTAACCCACATGGCCTAAAAATGATCTCAACTTACTTCTATTCATAGGAAATGGTAACTCGGTTTATGTGCTCAGGATTAGTCCATATTCCTATACTATCCAAATTCATGCAGATGGATCTCTTAACAATAGGAGATATAAATTACATGAATATCAAAGGCACAACTGATAAAAGTACTTTTCTATAATAACATACATGATTTACTCACTCATAAAAAGAAGAGAGAAGAAAAGAAAAAAAAACATGGACATAAGAGAGGCCAAAAAGTCTAAATATTTTCTAACTATTTTCTTAAATGTGCAAGTACAGGTTGCAGTCACAAAGAAATAAATCATGTTTTACAGTCCTCACTGTAGATAAAGATTGTAGAGTTAAATGACTTCTACACTATGGTACATGAAGCAGATAAGTCATAAGTACATACTAGTAAAAAGGAATAATGCAATTTAAATTTTAACAACTATTCTAGAAATAGAAGAAGCTATAGTACATATCAGAAGAAAGACTCACAAATAAAAGGCACATGTTTCAGAATACAACTCAAAGATGAAGCAGAAGTTAAAAGGTTGAAGTTAACCGAAAGATAAGATTACAGCTGAAACAAAATGAGAAAGAGATCTAAGAAAATTTTGACAGGGCTTCGCCATGTAAAATGGACATTTACATCTTTCCATCATGTTTTTCTTAACTAATACATGATTTAAAAGTTTTCTGTTAATAAAATAAGTAATACAAAAAGCAGAAAAGTATTACATGATCAAGTTGACACTTATCATTTTTCAGTTTCCAACAACAAATCAGCTTCAATAGAAGAAGTGATACATTATGTATTTTGAATCAAGAAAGTACATCTATTACAACTGAAACAAAATGAGAAAGAGATTTGAGAAAGTTTTGGCAGGGCTTCGCCATGTAAAATGGAAATTTTAAATTTTCCATCATTCATACTAAAGTTGTAATGAAGATCAAATATAGTATTTAAGCAGAAAGGGAATGGAACTACAATATCTCAACAAAAGCTTCAATGTTCAACATGCAGGAATAGTGAACAAAAAATTCCAAAAATAACATATCTTGCCCAATTTCTCAAATAAGAAGTAAATGATTAACTTCTACATTTTTTCAGTTTTCAGAATCAAACTTTCAAAGTTATTTTATAACTGAAAATGAAGAAGGATGTCCATTACAAAGTTACAGGAAAGCCAAACAACGAGGAATAAAGAAATCAAGCTCATAATTTTACAAAGTGTAGCCATCCTAGAGTACTGTTTCAGAAATAAAGCAAGTATCAACTGAACATACTGCTACAATATAGCTTTAAAGCTAGGTTTAGATTCATGTTTGTACAGATGCAGTAAAATATTTCAGGACTTTAGTAGAATAGTAGGTATTGGACTCATTAATTCATAGTTTCCTAAATGAAGGGGAAACTTTTGTGTTAAAGGTATACCATATTCAAGACATTTAAGGACCAAGTTCAGATATCTTTAGAAAACTGCTAGCAGAGTAATTACAGTGTCCTTAATACAACAAAATTTCTAGTTGAGGAAGTAAATCTGAACATAGAAGAGAAATGAAATTGAATGCAACTATCAAAGTGAAACCACTATTCCAATTTTGAAGGACGAGTGAAAGAAAAATTCATATCAGAACAAAGCTCCAGATAAGAGGAGTTACAAAATGAGATCCGTCAGTTACTTACAGGAAATAGGGAACATGAGATTTAATCTACTGTAAAAGGATGAGAACCAAAGGGCACCTTAAAAACATGAGGTTGAAGAACTAAAAGAAGCTGCATGCAAACCGAAGCTCCTAATTCTACATATAAGTAGGCAGGGAGTTTTCAGAACTCATAAATATCAGTGTACATGTAGTTGAAAAGACAAAAGTATAAACAGTCTAGATTCAAAGGGGGTTCTTTATGAATACAGTAGCAAGTAGACATATCTTGAAATATTAATCAGAATACAAACTCGATTACAGAAACAAAAGAATGAAGGAGTTCGAATACCCAAATCAATAAACATTCAGATATGGCAAGTTTCAAGTAAATAGGAATACCCATTTAGTATTCAGAACACAAAATCAAATGGAAAAATGTCAATAAAAATGCATGCACATGCGAGTTGAAGAAATATTCAAATATTTCAGAGATTATTATTTCCATTAAAATCAATTTCAGGTTACAGTATCTGAGGAAGAAAAGCACAAACTCTGGCTTTAATTGAAGAACCCATTAAATGAGTATCAAAAATCAAAATAACAAATAAGAACTCACCATTTGAATTGGAGTTGAGAAAACCCTTGAAGGATGATCAAGATCAGAGCCAAAATACGAGGACCTAGAACAAGTTTTAACTCAAAGTCTCTAAGGGAACCAAGAGATGACAAAGAAATTACAAAGAAAGAACGAGGTATCAGTATATTGATGTCAAAGTGGCAATGACAGAGTAGTTGTGATGTTTAGAAGTTAAAACTTACCATCCCTTTATCAAATAGTGATGCTAAATAACACAGAACCGAGCTCGACCGAGGGTAACAATGGTGGAATCTCCTAAAGTGCTTGTATAGAACTCCAAATAAAAGGGCCAGAAATGAAGCACAATGCCTCCAAACTTCACCAAAACCTTCTATGGTAAATCCCAAAGTATCCATTAATGGAGAAGAAGCATGGATTTACGCACATGACTTTGAAGTAGAGGCCAAATAGCAAACCCAAAAATGACAAGAGAACCATTTTGCAGAGAAGACGAGCTTGAAGATGATAATAATGGTGAGAATCGACTGAATCTTGTTCAGAAAGCTCTAAAATAGATCAAGCCCATTGCCCAGATCTAAGGAAATAGAGAGCTCAGAAAACAAAAGGATAAAAGTGTCAAGTTTCTGCACTCGCGGAGCTTCACCATTCCAGAAAACCATTACATGGACAAAGGGAAACGAGCTCGATAAGAGATCTACAATGGCATCGAGTGAAAAATTTTCCAGGGCTTCACCCGCAAGCCAGATGCAAAGTGAAAAAATGAATGGAGTTTGAGTTTATTTAACTCACCCACCTTAACTGTGGCTTAACCGATCTCACCTGGAGTTAGTAATCAAAGGCTCAAAATCAACAAGTACATAGATCAATGCTCAAGAATTCATCACCAACATTCAAAGCAAACCACTACAGTTAGATGTCACCTACCCCATTTAATTTCTAGGTTAGAAACCCTAATTGAGGGTTATAAAATCAATGGTTGTAACTCAGAGATCAATGACCGAGAGAAATGCACGCATCTTCCAGTGACCCCAATAAATGCCAAGAGGATCGACAGTTAACAGAAACCCACAAGTAGAGAATCAACAGATGAGAGGGCCTAAGCCTTTAAAAAAATTAATACACTTTAAATAAATCGCAATCTGTCACATGCTCCCACGTAAGATCAATGGCGAGGGATAATCCTTGAGAAATCAACAGTCATGGCCAAATCATAATGGCCAAGGTATTAAATACAAAGTTCCAGCATGGAGGGTGAACGGGTGAGTCATTGTTGAGAGGGGCCCAGCCCCATAATTAAAACAAAATTATCATTGCTTTGACCTTTTAAGGTCTATGATATATGTGTCCCAAATAATCATGGCCGATTAAATGTTGACAACTATGATCACTGAAACAGGTAAAGTCTAAACCTTAGTCCACTCAAAAAATAAAAATCCGACAAGTTTTACAATACAATGATAATCTAAAAGTGGCCGAGCATTATAGTGTACCATGTGTTATAAAAAGGGTGCCCGAATAGTATTATTTGCATTGACCTTATCTAAAGTCTGAACCATATGATATGCCATCTAAACCAAAATCAAAAGGGAAGAAAACAAATAATTATAACTAATGATCAAGGAGAAAATGATAGGTAAGTGGTGGAGTATAACCAAAGAATATTTACCTTAACATTTACAAAAGATACCTTGTACCCTGAAGTGGTCAATTGCAAAGGTAGTCCCCACTAGTGGGAAGATAGGTGGTCTATTTTTAGGAAGGGTGGGTGAATCGATTTTGCTATATATTGTGTGCATTGGCAAAGCACAAGCGGGGGGGAATTTTAGATACAAGAGTGCTGAAGCAGTTTCTACCATTTTTTACCTCTGAATGTGAAGTATTTTTTGCCTTTCGAATTATTTTCAGTCTTGATGTTCCATTAATCTTGGGAATGTGAATTCCCTAATTAATCATCTTACCTTATTGCAAATTTAGTAATTTTTGCATGATATTAATGTGTGTGTGACTTAGCAATATTGTTGTGTTTTTATCCCTCAATACATCAAAGTGTTTACCCTTAATTATCTTCAGAAAACCATTGGCCTGTGTATCAGAAATTCATTATGTATAAATTGTGCATATACTCAGTCAAATATCTTATACAAATTTGGTGTATCACCTCAGTTTTAAATCATTTTATAGTCATCTTTTACCCTTAAACCCCAGAAAATTAGTACAAGATACATCAATAAGGAACCATCCTTGATACCAGAGACTCACCTCAAAATAGATATACCCACAGAGTTGAGGTGTTTCCATTGTATCTAAGAAAAAGAGAGATAGCACTTTTGAGAGATAACAAAAATCACATAATACTTACTTTTAAACACAAATAATTCCGAAGCAAAGACTTCCTAAATAGCCTAAAAAGAGATAGGAAAATAGGGGGTGTCCTTGTCCCTCCCAAGGGTTTAGATGCCCACCTCTAAGTCCCTCCAACACACATTCAATCTCAAGTATCTTATGCCTCCCTCACAACAAAACCAAGTCTCTTATGCCTCTCTCACTCTTATGGCTCCCACAATACATAATATAATATTATAAAATAAGGTGGGGCATCCAAAACCCACTCCTTCCTAAACCCAACAACAATCTCTTATAACTCCCTACATTATTTCATCCCCATATCCAAATCTCAACACAACCTAAGGTCAACATTCTACCCAGTACATCACAGTAATACCATTTCACACAAACACATTGCATGCAAGAATTTAGGAAGCAAGATAAAAGAATAAGATCCTACCTTACCATGGTAAGCTCCTCTATGAAAACTAGATCCAAAATATTCAACACAACCAAAATTCCAAGCAATCTTCTAACTCCCACAAGCAAGCATCCAAGAGAAAGAGTTTCAAATATTAAGTGAGCAACCCCAAATTCCCTTCAAAAATTTGAATAAATAGAAAGGAGGAGGAGGATGATGTGGCTCCAAGTACGATGCCACATCATTTCCTCTCCGCTCCACATCACCCTATTCAACCCCATACTCCAAGCACAATTAATAAGTGGTTGAAGAAATGGCATTTTACTTACACACAGAGACTAAGCCCACACCCCTTAATGACTAAAAATAAATACATGTAAGAAAGTGCAATAAAAACTTACAATTTGTTTTCCCAAAACACATAATTGGGTCTAATTTTGACCCCCCAACCCATAGATAGGGTTGGTATAGTAATTTAAGAGGTGTGGGACAAGTTTAACTTGTCCCACAAGCTTTCAAAATTTTCCCTAAGGACAAATCCGAATTTCTAAGGAGATATGGAGTGTACAACACTCAAAATCTTAAGCACTCAACTTAAACACATAAACCAAAGAGCTATTAAATCCAATAAATGAATTCTTTTGTCCCATCAATGATTAGTTTAGCACCATGATTAATTTATTAACTAAACACAATTTAATTAATTAATACAAGGGAAAATACACCACTAAATAATCACATACTAAAATTAAATTAAAGGAAACAAAATAAAAGAACACACACACCCCTTGGTCACATTTGGAGTTATCCCCCCCATGGGAACCCCCTATCAAAAAACAAGACACACACCACAAAACACTAGTTTCCATGGAGAACCTTGTTGAATTCATCCGGTATTCCAACGTGGTTGGTCTCCAATCCCTCGTTGGTTGTTGTGTTATATTTTACCTGCAAAACATACACTACCTCCTTTGGCTTCGTGGCCGCATCAAACATCTAAGATAAAATATACAATATAAATAAAAAAGCATCCACATATAATTTAAATTAAATTATCATCTAGATAAGTAACGTTACCAATTTCAATTTCTACACATCTCAATTTTATATTTCATCAATATTCATAGGATCACAAGATTAGTTTAACTGCTAAGGTCTACTCAATATAACGAAACATGAATGTCATAATATATAACCATGTTGACAGTCCATCATCATCAATATAACATACCCCTAATAATCCACACACACATAATACTATAAATCAAAGTCCAACCATAATCCATGTATCTCAATCATCTAACATCAAGCTAAGTCCAAAATGATGCTAAAATTTCCATACGTATAGCCAAAAATATCAAAATCAAAATAATAGGTGTCAAAGGGAAGTGGACACTATACACTTGGTACTATTGTTTCAGTAGTTGGCTTCTCAAAGAATTACACATTGCAGCCAGAAATGGACGTTCATTCTCAATACTATAACTCAGTGCAAGTTTCTATTTTTTGTGCATATAACATTCATACACTCTCCAGAAAGCACTAAGCAAGATTTAAAAATATTAAAAGAGTATAATTTCTACATAAGTGATGATCAGACACATTCCAAAAAATATGTGCAAGGGTGTTTCGAGGTGTTTTATGTGAACTTGAATGAGAGGAACATTTTTTTCAATCAACATTACATTTGGTCAGACAACTACACATCACAATTCAAGAATGTATATATGTTTTATTGGTTAAGAAGGATGCACAAAGAAACATGTGTACAACATATTTGTAGTTTTACCAAGGTAGGACATGGGAAAGAAGACAATGATGCTGCAGGAGTGTGTGAAAAGAGCACTTACAAGAGAAGAGTTAAATTTCAAGGATGGTGCTAAATTTACAGGGGCGAAAAACATTGTTGATTGTTGTGTCAAGAACATGGGCCATTAATCTCAAGATATTTCAACGGTTCGTATATATTTCTTGTTGATAGAGGAACAACATTTGGAAAGCTATGAAGATTGTATGACAGTTGCTAGATCAAGTGATATGCACTCATTCCGTAGTTCAAATGCAAGTGCTTGGACTATTTATACTTGGTGCAGGACATGTTTTTGTATATCATGCATTGATTTTTTGTGGAATAAATGTGAGCAACAACAGTGGGTGGATGAATGAACTTGTAGACATCTAATTCCAATTGACACATATTAAGTTCCACAAGCATTATAAATTACAGTGTCTTCAGATCATATGACAAAATCACCTGACTTCAACCAAGTCTTTGGTTTAGTGCAACAAGGTACATATGTATGTAATGTTTTAGATTTATAAATTATTAAATGATCAACTCTTAATGTATTTTAAATTTGACCTAGGTTTTACTTTGTGATATAGGGCACATTTTTGTAGTTATTGCGACATAATTTAACAAAGAGGGAACAAAGTACTTCTTGTCTCATTGTGTGGAGGGGAGAAAAATTGAATTCCACAGTCATTTATAGTAAAGGCCTTGAGTATCCCATTGTGTCAGTGGTAGTCACATGAACTTGGATTTGACGATATTCTATCAGAAAATCAAATACTTGGTTGTTTGAAGACTATGAAGTACATCGAAAGATACTTCACTATTCACATTTGGTTCTTGCAACAAATATTCAATTGATCAAATATCGAGGTAGGCCATTAAACAAGAATATTTGGAAGGTTCGTGACTCAGATCATGAAGTAATTATTTTTGCTATCAAGAGTAGAGTTCATCCTTACGATTCATTAGATTGAATTTACAAAGGTATGTTCTTCAGGAATTTATTTTGAATATTTAATTTAATGATTTTGTTTTAATTCTGTAGGATTGAAAATTCTATTTAATTGCTTACTAATATGTTTATGTAGGTTAGTGGTTCCAAAAAATCTTTTACCTTCAAGTGGTTAGCACTACTTGTAGATAATTTATTATTCTCGAAGCCAAGTGAAGATAAGGAAAATTAAATATTAGAAAGGAACAATAAAAAAAATGCTCATTTCACCACCTATATTGTAAAAATATCTTATTAAAATTGTCATTTCACCACCCATATTGTATGAACCACCTATGTTATTCATGTGGTTGGTAATGGAAAACCTTACACTGACTCAGACTGGAGTATTCGACACTTTTCCAAATAATAACACAACGACAGGAACAAATAGAGATGGAGAAAACTGAGACGAGATTTCATAGAGGGTACCAATGCAGAGGTGTTGGATATGATGGGACCTTTCTAGGTACCACGTAGTACCCAGCAAACCTACAATATTTTTTGGTCTTAAGGCTCTTAAGGGACTACAACCGAACGAAGTAGTCTAGAAGAACCAAGAGAAAAGGGAATCAAAAGGATACTTCTCCAAGCATTTACTAGGCCATCCCGATGCGTGTCTTTAGTTAGTTTGATCCCACGAGCTTCTATTTGTAAATAGCATCGGAAAACCTTACACTGACTCAAACTATACTATTCGGTGATTTCGTAAACAATAGGATAATGAGAGGACCAAATATGGAGAAAAATGATATGGTATTTCATAGAGGTTACCAATGTGGAGGTGTAGGATCTAAGATCACCTTTCTAGGTGCCATAGAGTCCGAGAAATCACTCAGTGAACTTATAGCATTTTTTGGTCTTAGGGCTCTTAAGGGATTACGCTTGGATGAAGTAGCCCAGAACCACTGAGAGTATTGGCAACTGAAATGACATCTCCACTATCATTTATCAGGCCATCCCAACGTGTGTGTGTAGTCAGTTTGGTCCCATGAGATTCCATTTGCAAAATATAACATCAAATAGCCTTACACTAACTCAAATTGCACTATTTGGCATAGTTGCAAACAATAACACAATGAGAGAACCAAATCAAGATGGACAAAAATGTGTTAGAATTTTGTAAAGGATACTAACACAAAGGTGTAGGATCTAATTGGACATTTGTAGTTGCCAAGGAGTCCGAGAAGTCACTCAATGAAGTTATAGAATTTTTTGCTCTCTAGGTTCTTAAGGGACTATGCCTAGACAAAGTATCCCAGAAGCACCGGGGGAATTGAATACCAAAAAAACACCTCCACTAGTGTTTACTAGGCCATCTTGATGCGTGTATACATTCCATTTGGTCCCACAATCTCCCATTTGGAAAATATAGCATCAAAATGTGTACACTTATTATTTTCCTAGGTTAGATTGAAAGCAAGAAACTACCACCTAAAATAGTTCCCTAACCTAGGTAGAAACAAGAAGAAAGTACCATCAAGATGAAGAAATAAACAAGGCCTACATTAGCATCATAACTTCGAAATAATCAAACCAAGCATAATGCAAATCAAGAACTCTATTCTTCTAATTGCCTAATTAAACTAAGTGGACCTATGTAGTCAAATGGCAATCAACAATGTTGCTTGCTTTGATCCTTCATGGATGCTTGGTTGTGAGGCCTAGCTCTTCAAGATGGATGATGGAGGGGCTTGAGAATGGCAAAAGACTTTTAGTGCAAGACTATGTGCTTTCCTTTACTTTCTCAAGGGAATTAGGTGTGGGTATAAAGGTAGGAGGAGGGCTCTTTATATAGCCCAAAGGATAAAGGATTCAACACATCCTCATGAATATGGGATAAATGGGGATGTAGAGTTAGTTATGGATAAGGGGGGTTTAGATGGAGTTGAGTTAGCTTAAAGAGGGTTTAGTTTGTCCTCAAGTGGCACATGTGGATAAAGGGGGTGTATTAATTAATCAAGATGATTAATTAAATACATGTGCAAGATTTTATAAGATTTTAGATGGATATTAGTATGATTTAGACCATTAGGAAGGGATTAAACCAATTAAATAGAGATTTATTGATTTAATGAGAAGGGAGGCTAATTAATTAATAATAATTAATTAGACTAGATAGAAGGTGTCAATTAACAAAAGGTCATTAATTAGGGTATGTGTTGGATAGGTGATCTAATTAATTAACTTAATGTAATCAATTAACGAAAATGGGAGAGAAGATGAGCACTATTGACAATATGTCATCAATTTGCGGGAAAGGAGATAATTAGTGCAATTTATGTATTTAAATTGCTCGGGCGTAATTATAGGTGTCTACATTTGCCCCTCTTTGGGGTGGCCTAAGTGATGCCACTTCAAAGATAGTAGATGGAAGAAAATTTTGAAGGGATAGAAGAAAAATTAGTAGGAGGGAGAGATGCCCCCTTGAGTGTCGATGGGGTGATGGAAGAAGTCGATCGACAATCGAAAAAGATGAGAGATAGGTATAAGAATGGGGAAGAGGCAGGATTCCCCGATGAGAGAGAAAATTAGGGGTGAAAGGGAAGTGAAGTAGAAATATGGAGGAGGGGAGAGAAGAGCTTAGCCTCTAGCCACTATTTATTTGGAACAAATTTGATGTCATCATATTACTATAGGAACTACATCATCAGTACTTATGAAAAATATAAGCATACGATAAAGGAAGAATGACATGAAAATCCATACTACGAACAATTGTCCATTGCTGAAAGTACCAACTCCATGCAACATACAATAATGCAATGTAATACGAGAAGGAAACAAGCTCATGTAACAAGGAAAATAAGTACGAGCACACATATCCAACCTAACAATGGTCAAGACAGTTGTACAGATGTTTTGTTATCAGTGCTGAAGAGATCCACAAGTTTTTGATTCATCACAAGGGTTAAAAATGATGCCCCGAACAAGGATACATGCAAGGGGAAATGAAAATGGACATGAGGTCTATGAAAAGTGTTTGTGCGCAATGAAACAACACCAGGCAATGAAAGTGCCCCAAAGTACAGACAAAGCAAGCAACTAGCTTTGTGAATGGTTGTGAATCCGGTGATCTGCAAGTCGTATTATTCAGGGAATATTTGAGACAAACCAACAGGATATGGAGAAAATACCATGTGCAAGACACAAGATTCAGCCGTAATAAGCAAGTTACCATTTTTGTAAGGTTTTTTACTCTTTTGAATTTTAAAAAAAATTGCCCTATTTTTTTTATATATTTTTTTTTTGTGATATGTATATTGTTTTTATTATTTTTGCTTTCAAAACCATGGTGAATAGTAGAAGAAAGTAGAAGAAGAAAGTGAAGGGCCTAGGGGCAACAGAAAGTGCCCTAGGTGGAAGAAAGGAGAAACAAAGAGACAAATAATGTCCTTATTTAATGGAAAAATTAAGAAAAAATAATTATTTACAGGAGTGTGAAGAAGAATAAAAATTGCCAGGGAGTACTAAAATTGTCCGAGGGAGAAGAAAGGGGTATCAGACAACAAAAATGCCCCAATACGGTGAAAAATAAGAGAAAAATAATTATTTAATAACAATAATTATTCCACAGCAAACAGAGGAGAAAATGGTGATCGAAATGGGTCTCCCGTCCTTCCGAATGGTGAAAAACAGGTTAATAGGGGGTAAAAACATCACGAGTAATTCATTTTAACAGATTAGTTTAAAAAAATTTACTGTGAGGCTCTGAGAATTAAGATAATGATGGTGATCGCACAGGACCATTTGAGTCACGTAGATGCAGTCCGGGGGTACCAGCGGCATGCGGACGATGGCCCGTTTGTGAGTATCGCAACCCTGCTCTTAAATTTTGTCATTAATGCCCTAAATTAGGTCGTTTAGGCATAGAAAACACAAAGGCACAGGCGTAGGATAGGGAGTGCATGCACCATTTTAGGGGCACAGGTGCCAGATCAATGCCTGCACATGCGCGGCCACAAATCGCACATACACACATGCACATGTGCACACACGAGCACATGTGCGCGCACACGCACACACCGGGAAAGGGGTGAAGATGCAAAAATCATGGGACAGGCATAGAGAGGCAAGCACACATACTGGGGAGCACACATCCTTAAGTGCAGGCACCAAATTGGTGGCATACATGCCAAAAAGGGTGCGCAGGTGCCCGAAAAAGGGCGCACGTGCCAGAAAACACATGTGCGCAAGCGCAAGCACCAGAAACGTGGTGCACACACCCAAAAGGGCACGCAGGTACCCTAGACAGGTAGAAAAAGATAGGAAAGTGTCCAAAAATCTGACACTGAGAAGAATTTTTAGGATTTTTGGGTTAACCCTAAAAGATGAGATAGATTTTTATAGGAAATGCTATAAACTAATGAGTGGCGTGTTATTTTGCAGAGACGACTACCAGTATTACAGACACAGGAGTGTCATTCCTGGATTGCCGAGTTAGAGGGCAGTATGTGTTGGTGCGATCACCTAGCTATGGTGATACTACTGGAGGCAATAGGACTGGGCCACGTGGCTCGGATGCCTTCTATTGTACTAGATCACTAACTCCTGACTGCGCTAGCCGAGAGATGGCATAGCGAGAGCCAGTGTTTCAAACTACCCACAAGGGAGATCACAGTGGCCATAGAGGATGTTTGGCAGATCCTGTGCATGCCCATGATGGGTACATTGATCGAGTACAGTTCGGATGTAGGGCTGATCAGAGCAACTTGCAGTGTGTTATTCGGTGTGGATGACATCATGCATGATGGGATGACCATAGCATTATATGAGTGCATCTTCGACCCAACATTGCATCGAGGACCTCTCTATATCATGGCTCTTATCAGTGGGTTCTTACTCACTGATAAGACAGGGAATTTTTTCCCGAGAGGATTGTTGCCATTGGTTTATGGCATTTACAGTGGGGAGAGATATTGTTGGGGGTAATGTATACTAGCCCATTTATACTGGGATTTGCACCTGATCACATACCACGGTCAGAAGACCGTGGGGCCAGCATCATTATTATAGATATGGTCATGGGATCATATTGCTATCGGGCACCCTGTAGGCCCATTCCGCATTTGAGATCCCGAGGATCCATCATACATGGCTTGGATAGCAGCCGACGGAGATGTCCATGGCCATCTTGGCAGCCTATTCAGATATAGGTGGGAGTTCGATGAGCTAGCAAAGATAGACGTCATTTGGCATACATACAGACACTTCCAGTGGCCAAAGGATGCCACAGAGCTCAGCGTGTGCTTAGTGGAGCATTTCCTTATTGGTAGCTGCAGCTATATCATGGAGCTGTATCAGGTAGATAGGTGTCAGCGGTAACTCGGTAGAGTACAGGGGCTCCCCCAGCCAGATATCTGGGATGCACGCAGGGGCTCAGAGAGGCAGACTATGGGGCCTCAGATTGTAGCAACCCAAGCTACGTCCAGTTTCACACAGGTGGTCCCCCAGGTATGGGAGTTATTATGACAGGTGAGAGACATGGGGACTACAGTTGATTATACAACATGGTACGTGACAGTATTACCCCGACATCTTACTATTCTAGAGGTAGCTTGGGTAGCAGGTATTCACCTGCCCATAGAGGCATGGCATGGGGCAGAGTGTCGGGCTAGAGCAGTGGCATTGGGGCCAAACCTAGAGGATCCTTTTGATGGGATCCCACATGATGGACAGGGTGCCCCACAGGCACAGGGACCAAGGCTGCACGGCCCAGTATAGTTAGCCATGCAGCCACCCAGAGGTAAATTTTTTGAGTAGGGGCAGTCGTCTAGAGCACCTCAAGGACCAGCCCCTGAGGCACATAGAGCCCCTCAGCCAGTGGCATAGACATCCACATTACAGGTATAGGTACAACAACTCATAGCTAAGAGAGACGCGGCTAGAACGGAGAGAGATGAGGCCCAAGGATGGTGTGTGATAGTCGTAGAAGAGCGCGATGAGGCATGAGCCCACATTGTGTCTTTACTATCAGGGTGAGATCAAGCTCAGGCCCAGGCTAGCTTAGGAGATGACATAGGTGTATGGCGCAACCAAATCTTAGAGACAGTAACACAGGGGGCTTAGATATTGAGCCTTCTAAATCAGTCCCAGTCACAGGTGTGCATGGTCGTGGCACAGAGAGATCACGTGTATGCCCATTCACATGCATTATTAGCATAGAGGGACTAGGCCTGTGCCAAGATACAGGCAATTACCATAGAGAGGGATCGAGAGGCCGCTGCTATTAGACAGGCCAAGGCAGACTTGGGTTGAGTTATAGGCAAGACAGATACTACTGTTTAGGTAGCGCTCACCTCCGGTATGCAAATCTAATTCGTGATGCCACCAGGCTTGGTGGTGAGGCCCTTTTTTATAGGACAACATATTATAGAGTGGTGCTGTCAGAGCAGCGAGTGGCACTGCCACAGCTATCAGGGTCGAGTGCATCAAGATCTCGATCATGGAGATCTGGTCATTCGACCAGATCCGTTAGACAACCTCTACCAGAGCAGCCAATGAGACTAGCGCCATCCCAGCCACCAGAGTTCCAGCATCTAGAGGACAGATCTGGGAGCCCTGGCGAGGGCGAGAGATGTGATTGATAACCACATTTTTTTTGTACAGATTCTTTTGTATGTATACCTCTTATGAAGGCTGATTTTTTATGTACAGTGATGTTATACATGTATTTTTTATGATGCCTCATGATGAAGGCTTGATTCTTTCAGATACATGCCCCTTTTTTATGGCATTGTATCGTTGATGTATTATATTGGGTACTTCTCAAGACATTGTATGTATGTACACAAACATTATTGATGTATCACCTTTGTACACCACAGCTGAAGGCATTTTTGATATAAAGCACAAATTTGTATCCATTTTTGATATAGATGTATATTTGACACACATGTATATATATATATATATATGAGGATTATCTTGTTTTGGCTCAGATACACATGACTATGAGATGATGTATGTCTTTGTTTTTTATACATGCATATAGATGGTTATTGCTTTGTCTTTACACTCATGGGGAACTAATTGACAACGGTACATGAATCGTATTTAGTATCTTGAGCGGGCATGCTTCTTGCATTGGATTCGACACATGTTATTTTCTTGATTCAGCACTTACGGATGTTGTTATGATGTTATAAGATTCCGCATTTTGCATGTACATTATCCTGATGTTTGATGTATATACATAGATCTATAGATGATATCAAATGTATTTCTCATGTCTTACTTTGATGTATATGGACGAGATGATATGATGATATTGGTGCGGGGGTGGATAGATTTTTTATTATGCACAACCCCTCTTGCCCCCATTGATGATACAATATGTGATTATTAGCTTAGCTACATGCATGATGTAAAACTTAGGATTTTTGTTTATATATGGTGTATAGATGATGTTAGATGTGATGATAATGATGGTAATGTGATGTGAATGATAACAAAACAGAGCACATGCAAGAAACACAACCAAATGTTAACAAAGAACACCATGAATTAATGCAATACACCATGATTCGCCATGCTTTATTAGCAAGTAACAAACACAACCAAATGCTTAAGAAAGAACATAATGAATTAACACATGACATCATGATCTTATAAAATTAACCGGCATGCAAAAATACACCACAATATGCACAAGCAAGAATAAATCTAATCTAAGCAAGAAAATATAAATCCTAACAAAGGACGCTCAAGCAACAAACAACCCAAAAGAAAGCATGCAAAACACTATACAAGCAACAAGAAAAGCAAGGAAACAAGACAATGCAAGTAAATGTTTTTGTAAGATACGTTTTCATGGACTATCTTCCTATTGTTTAGGTTTTTTTAAAACAATTTTCTACTATTTTTGTGTTTTCTGAAACAATTTTCTATTGTTTAGGTTTGTGTGAAACAATTTTCTATTGCTTTTCATGTTTGTGAAACAATTTTATATTGTTTTTTATTTTGGTGAAACAATGTTCTATTGTTTTTGATGTTTGTGAAACAATTTTCTAACATTTTTTATTTTTGTGAAACAATTTTCTATTGTTTTTGATGTTTTCCAATGGTTTACCAAAGCTATGTGAAGGTAACCAAGAAAGCGTGGATGCCCCCAACATTAGATGGGGAATATACAAGGGCAGAAGCCACGCGTTTATGAACAGGAAGGTAAAGTTATTGAGTTGCCCCCAGCGTAAGATGGGAAATAACGAAAGACCGCGCCCCTCACAGATGAATAGAAGAAGGCAAAGCCAGATAAGGGCTGGACAGGATGGTGTGCTCAAGGAATCTCAAAGGCAGAACCAGGTCTAGGCCAAAGACAACTACCCTCCTAATACAAAATGCTTATGAACAACGAATCCTCTCGAGGCACCGGAAACCGGTTTTCACCCAAGGACTTGTCCAAAGTGCCACAATTGCGTGGTTTTCACTAGTGGACAACCTATTTTCTCTTTTTCTTTTTTCTGATTTTCTTGATTTTTTTTTGTATTTTTGATTTTTAACTTCCTTGCGCCATGTTCAAGCATATAACCACTTAAGATGCATGGCGTTCATGGGCTCCCAGAGCTCATCACCATTGGGGTGAGTTAGTGTGTATGCCCATGTGCCGTACTTGGCAACTATGACATAGGGTCCTAGCCAATGTGGTTCAAACTTTCCTTTCTTCTCTCGCTCTGCTCTAGTGTTGAACTGGTTCTCCTTCATGGCTAAATCACCAACCTCAAACTAACGAGGGATGATTCTCTTGTTGTAGTTTCTGGAGACTCTGTGTTGATACACTTTCAGGTCGTTAAGAGCACGAATGCGCCTCTCATCCAAGAGCTCTAACTCAGCCAGTCTTGCCACTCGATAATCTTCATCCTTATCTAGATAGTCCCAAAGAGAAATTCTCAGGGATGGAATTTTTATCTCTAAAGGGATGATAGATTTTGTCCCGAACACTAGGGAATATGGTGTCACACCCATAAGAGTGCGAATGGATGTTTGGTAAGCCCAAAGGGCTGGATGGATTAGTAGGTGCCAGTTTTGACCAGTTTTGCTAACCATATTCTCCATTATCCTGACCAAAGTCCTGTTTGTTGCCTCAACTTTTCCATTACCCTGAGGGTAATATGGTGTGTACCATTTTAATCTAATTTGGAATCATTGGCAAAGACCTTTCACAGTTTTGTTCTTAAACAATTTCCCATTATCTGTAACAATAGCTGCGGGAATACCATATCAGAAAATAATGCGATTCGTGATGAATTTAGAAATATGCGCTCCTGTAACATAGGTTAAAGGGACAACCTCTACCCATTTTGTAAAATATTCTATGGCTGTGATGATATGTGTATGACCATTAGATGAGGTAGGAGTAAGTTTTCCTATTAGATCAAGTCCCCACTTGGAGAATGGCCACGGGGTAGTGATAGGTTGCAATGGTTGCGACAGAGCATGGATAAAATTTCCATAGTTTTGGAAAAGCACACATTTTCTAACATAATTGCAACAATGGTAGGCCAATAGTAGCCTACTCTCAATAGTTTCTTAGCCAAGACAATTCCATTTGTATGTGCTCCACATACCCCTTGGTGCACTTATTTGATTGCCTGGATTGACTCCGTCATATCCAGACAATGTAACAGATTCTCGTCATAGCCACGACGATAAAGTGTACCTCCTAAAACGGTGTAACGGGCTATCTGGAGAATCAAGCTTTGCTTTTCAGAATGGGAAATATTAGGAGGGAATGTGTTGTCCTTAAGATAGGTGAAAATGGGTTTGTACCATGGGGAATGGGGACTAACAACCTCACAAGCCAGGTAAGATTCTGGCATGTCATACATGGGCTGACATATATTTTCAATGAAGAATGGCATATCATTGTTCCCTGGCAGAATAAAAAGCATAGATCCCACCGTTTCCATAGCATCCGCTGATATGTTCTGCGCTCTTGGGATTTTCTCAAAGGTAATGCACACAAAATACTCCTTTAGAGTTTCCACTAATTTTTTGTAAGGTATGAGCTTGTCATCCTTAACCTTATATTCATCATTAACTTGTTTGATGATTAACTGCGAATCACCTACAACCTTAACATGATGAACATTCCACTTGATGGCTAGGTTCATCCCTGCAATAAGTGCTTCATATTCTGCAATGTTATTCGTGTAAGGGAAGGCCGGGTATAAAGCTTGTGGTATAGGATCACCCGAAGGAGTAATAAGGACCACTCCTACACCTGAACCATGAAACGTAAATGATCCATCAAAATGTATCTGCCATACGGTAGATTCTTCAATGTAGAGCAAGGATGCATCTGGCAAATCTAGATTTAAAGGTTCCGTGCTTTGCAAGGGTGCTTCCACTAGCTGGTTTGCAAGTACTTGTATTTTAAATGATTTTTTAAGGACAAGTTCTATGTCAAATTCACTAAGTAGAATGATCCAATTAGCCATTCTTCCCATGAGGGCGAGTTTGGACAAAAAATATTTGAGTGGGTCGACCTTGGATATGAGCTTGGTCTTAGTATTCAACAAGTAATGGAAAATTTTTTGAAAGGTAAAAAAAACGGCCAAGCAAGCCTTTTCAATCTAAGGATAATTGAGTTCATAGGCGATGAGGGTGCGACTCAGATAGTACACCAATTTCTCTTTGTGGCTAAGGTCGTATTGGGCAAGTAGCGCACCAATAGAAAATTGTGTAGCGGAAATATAGAGCAAAAGTGGTTCTCCTGGAGTGGGAGGCATCAGGACAGGTGGATTAGCCAGGTACTGTTTAAGCAAAGTAAAGGCTTGTTGTTGCTCGGGTCCCTAGAGGAAAGTGACGTCCTTTTTAAGAAAATGGGTGAATGAGTGACATTTATCTGCACGCTGGGAGATGAAGTGGCGAATGGCTTGAATTTCCCCCTGTAAGCTACGCAATTGCTTGATATTCTTAGGTGGAGGCATTTTAGTAATAGTAGACACTTTAGCAGGGTCTACCTCAATACCTCGTCTTGACACAATGAAGCCCAATAGTTTCCCAGATATCACCCTGAAGACACACTTCTTTGGATTTATCCTGACTTTATATTCACACACACATTCAAAGATACACCGTAAAATGACTGGATGATCCTCTCTTATTTTGGACTTTCCCAGGATGTCATCTATGTAGTCTTCCATAATATCATGAAAAATCACTATCATGGCCCGTTGATAAGTTGCTTCTGAATTCTTAAGGCCAAATGGCATATCTTGATAGCAGAAGGTGCCCCAAGGAGTTGTAAAATTAATTTTGTGTTGGTCCTCCTTGGCAATCTTAATTTGATTATAACCCAAAAATCCATCCTTGAGTGATAGCATTTTGTACCCTACTATTGAGTCAACAATCATATCGATGTTGTGCAATGGAAAATCATCTTTAGGGCAAGCCTTATTGATATCTCTAAAATCTATGCAGATTCAGATGCCGATAGGTTTCTTCTGGATAGGAACAATGTTCAATATCCATTCAGAATAATCAATTGGTCTGATGAATCCTACTGTAAGCAATCTTTCCAATTCTTCCTTAACCAACAATGTCACTCTTGGGTACATCTTTTGGAGCTTATTTTTGATAGGCTTAGCGTCTACATGCACAACTAGGTTGTGCATGACCAAAGTTGGATCTAAGCCGGGCATGTCTTTTTAAGACCATGCAAACACATCAATAAACTCTCACAGCAACATAGTGAACATATTTTGATCTCTAGCTGAGCTTGATGCCCCCAATTTTACTATCTTGGGATCTTCTTCAGTACCAATATTGACATCAATGGTTTCTTTGACTAACAGTTTTGATAAATCCTCCATACGTGTAGGATCAGGAGGTAGGTTGAGATCTTCATCCAAGGATGTCTCCACTAGATTTTCACCCTTGGCGTGGTCACTTTATTTGTCCTTTGATTTTGTTATTTGTTTGTCAGCCAGTACCTCAAAGAGGTTTTCACTGTGCAACTTGGACTTCGATTTTTTTTAGGCTTTTCTTTAGAACTTTTGCCCTCACTTTTCTTTAAATTTTGTTGACCACGAAGTTCAACCTCCTCGCCGAAGTAGGCGTAGGTGTCTAAGTCGATAAAGAAACCTTTTTTGTGATCTCCAATGGGGATTGTATCCCTTATGCCCATGAACTCTGCAATAGCCTCATCGTTCTCAAATAAATCTAGTGGCACGTGACATTGTTGGTCCCATTCAACAAGGGAAGGGTATAAAAGGTCAAGGGTTGGTTATGTGGGGGTTAAGGTTAGGACAGTGTTGTTCATGAAAAGGTTCATGGAGGCCAGATCCTCATATTGGCTACAATGGGAATTCGTATCACTGTCTAGATAGTCAAAACTATCCTCATGCTTAGAACAAGTCACATCTTGATCGTTGGGGTGTGCTCCATAAGAGAAAATCCCAATGCCATATCTTTCTGTTTTGAAATGTGGAAGAGGGATTGGTTCTCTCTGTCCTTGTTTGTTCCTCCCACATCCTAGGCCTTTATAGCCCATGGAGTACATCATTCTACTAGATTTTTTATATTCCGGGGTTCGATAACAAGATGGCTGAGTGTCCTCAGGGACCCAAGTAGTAGGTGGATCAAGTAATTTTTCCTTAGCTAACAAGCCTCTAGGTAGGAACAACCCAATAGTGTGTTCTTCTCTAGGTCTCCTGAAGTGGTAGTTGGGTCAACCTCTAGTCTTGGGCATCAAAGAGAGATTTGACACCAAGAGCGCTTGTTGTACATTATACTCCCTGTAGCCATATTCCAAGATTTTCATCTCCCATGAATCAAATGGAGATGTCGAAGTAGCTGCCCCATGAGCGCAAGAACTAAGACAATTTGAATCCACCTGGGATTCCACGGCCTCAAACTAGAGAGGGACAGCATTATCTGCGGAGGGACATGCGTATGTACCCTTTCGTGTAAAGCTATTGAGAGCTCTATAATGAGCAAAGGGCTTTGAATCTCCTGGTATTGTAACCGTGTGTCCCTCATGCTTCAACTTGATGTATTGATGAAACATTAATGGAACGGCTTAGAAGCATGTTATATGGAAGTTCCAAGTCTAGGATGTGAAACTTTGTCTGATGACAAGTAGGGCCCAGCGTGATGGTGCATGTTGACTCTCTTTCCGTGTTTTCGTATGCGGTGATAGTGATAATATGGGACTCAAGATCTTCCTCCATATGTCCCAATTGTTTGACCAACTTAAGTGTGTAGATATTCAACCCAGATCCGTTATCCACAAGCACCTGTTTGATTTTCCTACGGGTGATAACTACCTCAATGTATAAGGGAAGATTATGTGTAGGATTCTCGATAGGGATTTCCCTATGATTGAAAGTGAGATGCTCACTTGGTGCAATGTTTGCCACTGCATCTTGAAGGTGTGTAGGATCAACTTCTAAAGGCACTCCCGACCCCTAAAGAGTTTGGTATAGAATGTCCTTATGCACATTGGATATCTTGAGAAGATCTAAGATCATAATCTTGGCAGATGTCTTCTCAAGTTGTTCTAGAAGGTTATATTTACCTGTTTGCGGGGTCAACGGAGAGGGTTCCAAAATCACGAGGCGGGCACTCCTTGTTACCACAACGCAGTCCTTTCCCTTGATCCGAATGGTATTGACACGGTTAGCAGGAGAGCGAATACATCCGATAAGTGAATCGTAATGATTGTTATCTCTTTTTTGGTATACAAGTAATTCACAGCCTTATAGGTTTGGGATGACTCTCCCTGATCCAGCTTTTTCTTTTCCGACTTATCATGCTTGGGGAATGGTTCTTTATAAATCCCCATCTTCTCGTTAGGTGTTTGTGTTATGCCAAGGTTATCCATCTCTATCTCCCCATTTTCAATGAGGTCCTAAATATAATGGTGAAGCCGCAGACATTTGTTTGTCTTATGCCCTTTAACGCGATGCATTTCACAATATTCATGCTCCTTATACCATGAAGGTTTATGAGCGTTGTCGTCGAATGGTTGTGTTGTAGGATAGGTCATCATGTGGGCCACATCTAACTATTTTAGTATGACTGATAACGGTTCATTGAGAGAGGTGAATGTTCGTCACTTTGGTGGTGGTTGAATTGGGCCCTTGGTCAGTTTAAAAGGTTGACCAGTTTGGACTGTTTGAACACGTTTGGAATCAGTGATTCCATCTCCCACCACATTTTTGTTTTTGTTAAATATTTTCAGCTTTTCAATGGGTTTGACACTTTGGTTGTCTTTATATTGGGTTTTTAGGGTGCCTTTGGCAATGATATCCTTTTCTATTTGAATCCATTTCTTGATAACCTCCTCAAAAGTGCAAATGCAATGCATTTGGAGGTGGAAAGCTATATCCGGGTTGAGATTAGGAACAAAAATACTGACCAACTACTTTTTAGGGAAAGCATAAGGGAAGCAACTAGCTATCACTCTCCACCATTGGAGGAAGCTGGAAAAGGTCTCATTCGGGTGTTGCTTAGGGCCGCACAAGTCTACCATGGTGACATCACTCTCTATGTTATATGAGAAGTAACACACGAATCTTTCTGCCAATTCTGGCCAGGTGAAAATTGATCCTCGTGGTAAGCGTGTAAACCACTCCAATGCTTGACCTCTGAGACTCTTGGGAAAAATCCTGATGAGATAATTATCACTATAATACACCTCTTGACATGCCATGTAGAAATATTTAGCATGATCCCTTGGGTCTCCCTTTCCTTTGTATTTGTTGAACTTTGGCATATCAAATTTCTAGGGTTGAAGGGTCATTACCTTGTCAAAAGGATAGGGGCATAATTATTCATATTGATATTTCCTAATGCTCCCTATATTGCTCTCTTATAAGCTAGCAAGTGTCGCTTTCATAGATTGCACTTCTTGTGTGAGAAATTATTCTTTAGTGGGAGAAGTAGGGATGTAAACACAATGATACCCTATGTCTTCTTCTCCTTGGATTTCCCAATGGAGTTCATTGATCTTAATCTTCGGCCTCAACTTTTGAACATTCTTATTTGCGTCTGTCTGTACATGGGAAGTAAGCAAAGCTAGTTGTTAGCTTAGGTTACTGATTTGTTGCTGGATCGTGGCTTGGTTTATTATTTCTTCTTCTAAAGGTTCCTCCCCCTCATATTGTGGAGGTTCTTCACCTGAATCATGTTCTATCTTGTTTCTTCGTGGTATTTTGATAAGAGGTATTTTATGCCCTACCACTTTATCGTTTCCTACGTAGGAAGTGGAAGCATGTCCCCCTGTTAAAATATCTTCCATATTAATAAGGGGACGTTCTTCCTTAGTAACGTCATTTGTAGGTATTATTGGTTCATTTTTAGTGGGCAATTTAGCCCCTAATTCCACAACCCGTGCCAACACTCTATCTTTGTTTCTAAAGAGAAACTCATCTAGTAAAGTGGGGTCAAAATCAAAGTCTGCGTGTGGTGATTCTAATTCATTCCCACTATGATCGACCATCTCTTCTGTTTCATTTTCTGCAGAAAATAGTGGTCCTAGGTCATGTCCAATGAAGGGGTTTGAACCTTTTCTATTAGAGGTTTCCCAAGCTTGCGCTTGTTGTTCCTCATATTTTTGTTTCTTTAACCCTAGAAGTGTTTTAGGAGCCATGTTTTCGTGATAGTTTTGCTAGGGTAAGTTGTAGATGTGTTTAAAGTTTAATTATCACCCCTAAGTGAAATACAAAATGTGTTTGTTAAGAGTATGAATAAGTCAACAATGTGAGAATACCAATGTGATAGAGTGATAAATCACCCATGATACAAGCGTTTGGTATTAAACATGTTTAAATGAAGTACCTCCTAGACTACGTTTTAAAGAGTAGTTTGCATCACAAGATGATTAAAAAGTTGTTTTCACTTATGCCAAGTTTAAGGAAATGAATAAAACGTTAAGTAAATACAAGAAGTCAATGTGATCTCCCAATCAAGATATACGATGAGGAAGCTCAAACTCGATTAAGACCTATATCTCAAAAAGTGCCAATTACAATTTGTGAATGACACAACAATATCACCAAGATATGTTAACCCACTTTGTGAGAACGTGAAGTATTGATATCAAGGTGTTATTGATATAACATGCACAAATGGTAACACCTAGCACTCTTTGAAATCAAGGTAATAATAGAACCAAACTAAAAAGCTCAAAGTATAGCTAGGAATAGTTAAAAATGTGTGCAACTTAACCTTACAATATAGATATTTATGTCAAGTTTACAAGAAACAAGACGTAAATATCGAAATTGTAGTGATACAATAAAAAACAAGCTAACTCTTCTAAGTAAGTCCGCGGTGATGAACCACGCCTAACTACAATGAAGATCTTGACATGGGCATCAAGATCACAATGGCTACCAATGACGTGGAAATGCCTCTACACACTTTAGATGTTTAACTAACCCAGCCGCAAACATGGATGGGTGTAAATGGACATAAAAGTAAGAGAAACAGTCGACTAGAAATACAAAGGTAATCACACCTCTTATGATTAACAAAGTGTCAAAAGAATGTGAAGGAAGTAAATAAAAAATGATGAAAAATGTTGGATTTACTTTGGCAGAGTTTCGCCTCGCCCTAAGGCAAGTAAAAACTAGGTGAAAGTAACGCGTCACACGTTTCTCAATGAAAATATGGTTCACAACTCAACACTATTTTAGAATGGTCAAAGTGGGCTCCTAGCCGAAGTATATCTTCCTAGGTGGTTCTCTCGTCCTAGGTGCTACAAAGAGTATCCACGAGTAGGACAATTTACCCGAATAGTCCCGACCCTCCAAGCACAGTGAGCAATAAATACATCCAAGTGTGTACTTATAAGGGTTGCGTAGGGACAACTTGTAACTCTATCTCACAAAGGATTTACTAGTAGGATAGGTAGTGTGGAGCACTTCTCGTTTCATCCATAAGGTTCCCTCTTGCGTGGAATACTTTGGGGTTCCTGGAACCAACCCCATTGTTGTAGGTTAAGGCGTTATGCCAAAGGGATTATGTTCCAGTTGAGTGGAGAGGGATGTACCCTTTTCTGAAACCTGTAATATAGTGTTTTGAATATGTTATTCATTTTATCTTTTTTAATTAGATGTGGTTTGCTCAAACAACATTTGGCAACCTGTATAACAACTGTATTAGTAGTTTTCTAACTTTTGTTTTGATTCCTTCGTTCTTTGACAAGTGTTTTGGTCCTGTATGATGATGTTTAGTAGTTTTCCATCAAAAGAGAAGGCATCATTTCTAATTCTCTAGATCATACAAGGATGCAAGAGAAGAGCATACGTGATGTCCTCACAAATCCAAAGAGATAACAAAATGGAAAAACACTTTAATTCAACTATGTCAATCTAACCAATTCCAAATCAAACACTCTTAATAATTTCAAAGCATTAAAAGGATTTAAGAATCATTTCTAATTCATAAGATCACCCCAAGGGATGTGAGGGAAGAGCATACGCGATCCATATTCCTATTAGTAAACAATGCAAAATATCACCTAATCAACTACTAACATGTAAAAACAACCTACAAAGACAAATGTATGATTAGATAAACCTACAAGAATGTTAGCACATTAACATGTTAATTTCAAACAATTCAAAAGGATTCCTGCGCCCCTTTTTCGATGCCTACGCGTAGGGTAGGGTGTATGCACCACCAAAGGCTGTTTTCAGCACACAATATACCTGTGCCACCCGAGAGATGCGTGCGCCACGAAAATAGTGCCTGCGCCCCTAAAATAGCACCTGCACCACTCTGTGGAATTTTTAGATCTATTTAAACACCTACACCACTTGAGAGATGTGTGCGCCACAAAAAAAACATATGTGCTACTCGGAGAAAAGAAGATAGAAAAATAAACAAAATAACCGCATTACCAGAAAAATATACCAGTGCCACTAAAACTACATGTGCACCCTGGTTAGGGTGTGTGTGCCAATTTGACAGGTTTCATAATGCAGTGAAGGTACAGTATGAAATGACGTGTGCACCTGAGTTAGTGCACATGCGCGTTGGTTAGTGTATGTGCGCCAAGGTTAGTCCGCATGCGCCAAGGGTCAGCAAATAGAATGACAGATTTTAACAGCATGCCTGTGCCACCAGAGAGACATGTGTGCCCCGAAAACCATGCATGCACCATGAAAATCACGCTTGTGCTCCTAAAATTGTGCTTGTGCCAGACCTACAACAAAAATACAGCAGCAAACACAAGAAAACTCACAATATCTCAAATTTTTGACATGTTAGCTTAAAAATGGCAATAACCCATTAAAATTAAGGATATGAACATAAAGTTACACATATCAAATGAGCAAAAATTCCAAGAATATGGACATTAATTACTACATGTGCATATCAAAGATTAACCAAAACAATGAAACTTAAGCTAAAATGCCATGGGACTAAGTCTCGCACCGGGCATGCCAAATGTGTACACTTATTCTTTTCCTAGGTTAGATTGAAAGCAAGAAACTACCACCTAAAATAGTTCCCTAACCTAGCTAGAAATAAGAAGAAAGTACCATCAAGATGAAGAAATGAACAAGGCCTACATTAACATCATAACTTTGAAATAATGAAATCAAGCATAATGCAAAATCAAGAACTCTATTCTTCTAATTACCTAATTAAATTAAGTGGACCTATGTAGTCCAATGGCAATCAACAATATTGCTTGCTTTGATCTTCCATGGATGCTTGGGTGTGAGGCTTAGCTCTTCAAGATGGATGGTGGAGGGGCTTGAGAATGGCAAAAGGCTTTCTCAAGGGAATTAGGTGTGGGTATAAAGGTAGGAGGAGGGCTCTTTATATAGCCCAAAGGATAAAGGATTCAACACATCCTCATGAATGTGGGATAAATGGGGATGTAGAGTTAGTTATGGATAAGGGGGGTTTAGATGGGGTTGAGTTAGCTTTAGGAGGGTTTAGTTTGTCCTCAAGTGGCTCATGTGGATAAAGGGGGTGTATTAATTAATCAAGATGATTAATTAAATACATGTGTAAGCTTTTATAAGCTTTTAGATGGATATTAGTGTGATTTAGACCATTAGGAAGGGATTAAACCAATTAAATAGAGATTTATTGATTTAATGAGAAGGGAGGCTAATGAATTAATAATAATTAATTAGATTAGATAGAAGGTGTCAATTAACGAAAGGTCGTTAATTAGGGTATGTGTTGGATAGGCGATCTAATTAATTAACTTAATGTAATCAATTAACGACAATGGGAGAGAAGATGAGTGTTATTGACAATATGTAGTCAATTTGCGGGAAAGGAGATAATTAGCACAATTTATGTATTTAAATTGCTTGGGTGTAATTATAGGTGTTTACACAAGAAACTTTACAATGACTCAAACTACACTATTTGGCCTGATTGCAAACAATAGCACAACGAGAGAACCAAACCAAAATGGATAAGACCAAGATAGGATTTTTTACAGAGTACCAATGTTGACGTGTAGGATCTGACGAGACCTTTGTAGGTGCCACATATTCTGAGAAATCACTCAGTGAAGTTATAACATTTTTTGGTCTCAAGGATCTTAAGGGACTACACTCAGACGAAGAAGCCCGGAAGCACTGGTAGTGTTAGCTATCAAAATGACACATCCAATAGTGTTTACCAAGTCATCTCAATGTGTGTACGTAGTCGTCTTGGTCACACGAGATTCCATTTTCAAAATATAGCATCGGACATCCTTATGTTGACTCAAACTACACTATTTGGCATGGTTGTAAAAAAACACAACAAGAGAACCAAATTGAGATGGAAAAAACTGAGAGAACAATTTTATAGGGTACCAACGTGGAGGTGTAGGATCTGACGAGACCTTTCCAAATGCCATGGAGTCCAATAAATCACTCGACAAAGTTATAACATTATTTGGTCTTAGGACTCTTAAGCGATTACGCCTGGAAGCACCAGGAGCATTGGATACCAAAACAAAATCTCCAATAGTATTTATCAAGCCATCCCAATGCATGTGCGTAGTCATTTTAGTCTCACAAGTTTTTGTTTGTAAAATATAGCATCGAATAACCTTACGTTGACTCAAACTGCACTATTTGGCATGGTTGCAAATAATAACACAACGAGAGAACCAAATCGAGATGGAAAAAATTGAGATACAATTTTGTAGAGGGTTCTGATGTGAAGGTGTAAGATCTAACAAGACATTTATTGGTGCCACGGAGTTCGAGAAATCGCCTGTTGAAGTTATAAAAATATTTGGTTTCAGGGCTCTTAAGGGACTACACCCAGACGAACTAGCCTAGAAGCACTAGGAGTGTTGGATACTAAAATGATGCCTCCACAAGCATTTGCCTAGTCACCCAGATGTGTTAGCGCATTTGGTTCAATTACAAGAGTTTTTCGTTTGTAAAATATTACATCGGACAACCTTACAATTACTCAAATTACAATATTTTGCATTGTTGCAAACAATAGGAGAACTAGAGAACCAAATGGAGATGGAGAAAAACGAGACATTATTTTTTAGAGGGTTCTGACACGGAGGTGTGGGATCAAGTGAGACCTCTACATGTGACACAAAGACCGAGATATCACTCGTCAATTTTTTTTTCTTTTTTGGTCTCAGGGCTCTTAAGGGACTATGCTCGGATGAAGTAGCCCGGAAGCACCAGGATCATTGGATACCGAAACGAAGCCTCCAAAATTATTTTCTTGGTCACTTGGACTTGTTGGCATAGCTAGTTTGGTTCCAAGATCTTCCTTTTACAAAACATTACATCAAGTAACCTTACAATAACTCAAAGTACAATAATTTACACTGTTATAAACAATATGACAAGGAGAGAACTGAATGGAGATGGAGAAAAATGATACTAGATTTTGTATAGGGTCCTGACATGGAGGTTTAGGATCAGATTAGACTGAGATATCACCCATCGAATTTATAGCCTTTTTTGGTCTCAGGGCTCTTAAGGGACTACGCCTGGAAGTAGTCTGAAAGTACCTAGAGCGTTGGATACTGAAAAAAACCTCCAAAAAATTTTATCTGGTCACCTAGATGTGTTGGTAGAGTTAGTTCGGTTCCATGAGCTTCCGTTTGTAAAATATTGCGTTGGATAGCCTTACACTGACTAAAAGTACAATATTTTGTATTGTTGCGAACAATAAGATAACGAGAGAACCGAATGGAGATGGAGAAAAAAGGGACATGAATTTGTAGAGGGTCTCAACATGGAGGTATAGGATCAAATGATACATCTACAGGTGCCACAGAAACTGAGATATCACCCGTCAAAGTTATAGTATTTTTTGGTCTCAGGGCTCTTAAGGGACTATGCCAAGACGAAGTAGCCTGGAAGCAATGACACCATCTGACCCCAAAAAAAATCCTCCACAAGCGTTGACCTGGCTACCACGACATGTTGGAACACTTAGTTTGTTTCCACGAGTTTATGTTTGCAAAATATTGCGTTGGATAATCATACATTGACTCAAACTGCAATATTTCACACAGTTGCAAACAATAACACAATGAGAGAACCAAATTTAGATGGAGTAAACCATGATAGGATTCTCTAAAGGGTCCCAATGTGGAGGTGTAGGATCATATGATACCTCTCTAGGTTCCATGAATACTGAGATATCACTTGTCAAAGTTATAATATTTTTTGGTCTCAAGGCTCGTAAGGGACTATGCCTAGAAAAAGTAGCCCGAAGGCAACAACACCTTCCAACACCAAAAAAAAGCCTCCAAAAGTGTTTTCCTAGCCACCCCAACGTGTTGGCATAGTCGTTTCAGTGCCACAATCTTTCGTTTGTAAAATAATGCATTGGACAACCTTACACTGACTCAAACTGCAATATTTCACAGTTACAATCAATAGCACAATGAGAGAAGAAAATTGAGGAGTAAACCATGTTAGGATTTCTTAGAGTGTCTCAACGTGGAGATGGAGGATTAAATAAGACCTCTCTAGGTTCCACGGAGACCAAGATATCACCCATCAAAGTTATATTCTTTTTTGGTTTCAAAGCTCTTAAGGGACTACGCCCAAACGAAGTATCCTGGAAGCAACGACACCATACGACACCAAAACTAAGCCTCCACAAGTGTTTACTAGGCCATCTCGATGTGTATTCATGGTCCATTCAGTGCCATGAGATTCCATTGTCTAAATATAATTTTGAACAACGTTACATTGACTCAAAGTACAATATTTTGCACTATTACAAACAATAAGACAACGAGAGAACTGAATGGAGATGGAGAAAAACGAGATAGGATTTTATAAAGGGTATTAAAGTGGAGGTGTAAGATCAGACGAGACCTTTCCAGGGGCCACAAAGGTGTATTTTAGTGTTAATGACTCTCTTGTTTTTCTCCCTAAACTTTGTCATTTCTCTCTACATCACACTCAACTTCATCGTTCTTCCTCTATGTCCATGCACATTTCTCTCAATATAAATATAAGATATGTCTTTACAACAGAAAATCTAGAACAAGATCTATTAAAAAAATAGAAAGGAAAATGATTGTGCAGAATTACCAACAACAGAGTTTGTACTAGTATTACAGTTGGATGAGGGACGAATCTCGAGGATCATATTCATGTTCGGTGTATTATCGTCGAAGAGGGTAGGTCCCCCGTCAAATTGGTTATTTAGTATGACATGGAAGATGAGAAAAACAAATGAATGCTTTAGAATTAAATTTCATAGGTAATTAGTACTAAGTATCAACAAGACTAATATGGCTTCCGAATTCTTGTCAACGTAATCATTATTCCTTGAAAATTAAAACTTTGGCACTGCTACTTGGTAACAATAAATTGTAACTTATATCACTATGCGACTGATTCCCTCACATTCCCCGTATGGAAATTTTTTGAGATGATGGAGAGCTCTTTAAACCATAAATACCATTCCACAAATCATTCGCTCCCTCCCTCTCCTCACGGTGGTGGCAATGGAAGTGATCAAGGCAGTGCTGGTACGGGGTATCTTGACGATGTTGGAGTGGTGGAAGAATTGATTTTACAATATGGGGAGGGAACTAGGGACAAAGGAGCATGAGATGACTCTAAACAAATGCTTTTTTTCCCTATGGTCGCTCCTAGCATTGATTTCATAGGAAAATCTGGGGATTTGTCCCTGACATTGCATAATGAAAAGGCTATCGATTGACTTGTTGTTGGGCCTTAGAATAGATGGGTCCACTTTTTAGAGGGTAGATTTGTTCACAAAGAAAAGAGGGAATTTACATGTGCTCCATCTACTTAGTATGATGCTCTCACACTTGCTACCCCTCATCCACTTGCTGACACTGCAGAGCATCTCCAGATGTTTTTCCTTACCCTTGCCGATAATACTCTATCCTTACAACTCTAGTGAATTGCTGATGCTCTGGATTTGAAATTTAATCTTGCCCAAAAAAAAGGCTATAAGCTAGGTTATTTTGGCCTCATTTTTTCAGGTAAACTACTTGTGGATGATTTTCCTCTTTTCTACTACAACATTTCCAGGGATTCCTTGATTTTTGTGACCGGTGACCTTTTGGGAAGGACCAAGAATCATATCTCTATGTCTTTCAAGGAGGCACTTTTTAAAATTTTCTCATACTTGAAATCCCCAACAACTCGTCCTCCCCCTCGCCCAACTTACATTTTGGAGCAAGCCTCTGAAACCCTGATCTTGGAAATCAAGGATAACGAATATCTGAATATGCTACAACACATTAAAGAAAAATCCTTGATATGTAAATTTAATGGTGTCTGGCTATCGTCAGACATAGTTGTCTAGTGGATTCACACCCAATGGAAAGAAAATTATAAATATTTCCTCTGTACCAAGGGATTATTCATTGTCTATTTCAATGAACAACATGATTATCAAATAGCCATGGACGAGGGCCCTTGGTTCTGGGGTTCGGCAGGACTCTTCAGTACCTCATTGTTTCTAGACTTTGACCCTAATACATACTCCATCATGCAGGTACCAATTTAGGTGAGGTTTCTGAATCTATCCCTTCATTTTACTTCTTCTCTAAAGGATATTGTTAATGTCCTTTGGTGATTCATCAAGGTCGACGTTTAGAGGTTACATAGTGATTTGTATACTTTTTTTTAGGATCTGTGTTGAAGTTGATCTCAGCAGGGGATTTCCGAACATGAGGACTTTCATTATGGGTGACACTAGTTACTCCCAGATTCTAGACTATGAAAATACCACTTTCAGATGTCATAATTGTAGAACGCCAAGTCATCTCCATGTTACCTTCCCTCAAAAGATAACCCAAGCTTCTCATAGGAAAGGAGTGATTCCCAAGCATTAGAGAATACCAGATTTAGAATAAGAAGACTTTTCAAAGGAAGAAGACAATGTTGACTTGGAAGATCAAAGAGTTCCAGCTCATTCTCCTCTAGTTGCAGCTACAACTTCCTCAGTTGTATCTACACCCCCTTCTACTATAGCTTTGGTACATTCAGTTGTAGGCCCTATCAATTCAAATCCTTCTCCAAAGGTTAGGCATTCACTAGTTAATGCTCCCTCTTCGGACCTAAACGACCCAATGAATTTGATCACTCTGACTTGTATAAGGACTGTGGCCTCCCACTTATGGGATCCTCGACATTGGACTTAATGAAATATAATCCCCTTATTTCAGAATGATAACGCAAGATCAATGGCAATTAGTGCATTCAAATAAAGGTAAGAAGGGAAGGAATTGATTTCCCTATCTTTCTCTCTTCCCCTTTCTTTTCCTGTTGTTTTCTCTTTCATTCTCGTAGCCCCCTTGGGATGCATCTTCCCTTCTTTAGTTTTTCTTCTTCCAGTTGCTACTGGTTACAACAATTCTAGTTATTCTTAATTTCCTTTTGGTTTACTACATCATAGGTATCCTTTCTGGTATTATCAGAGAGAACTCCCCATTTTTGTGTGATAAGTTTAAAAGCTCCCTCGAATCTTGGGAACTTGGTTTTATCATGATGCAATAGCAAGGCTAGTTTAAGTGGGAATTAATAGAAAAAAGAAAACAAATTTGACTGGAATTACTTATGAAATGCATTCCTTTGCTTCGAGCTTATCTTTATAAATGCAATTCAACTTTCCAAGTTCTCTGTATTTTCCAAATTTGGGGCGAATTGACATTCTAGACCTCTAAAAGCATGAAGAAAATGGAAAGTTCATTTCCCCGAACCTTTCTTGAAGCGAATTTAAACGAAATGAAATTTGGAATTTGGAGGTGGCACGTGGTAGACATTGATTGTCTTGACACTGATTTACTTATTGATGATTAATTGTTATTAGTTGGATTTATTTTCCATTATTATGATAAGTATGTTTTTGAGATTGCCAAATCATTGCTAGGTTTATTCATGAGAATACAACTATTATTGTGGCACGGTGGAGGAAAATCCTTAAAGCCTCCTATAATTATGAATACCTCTACTACAAAACCACATACAAGTGGATAGATGCTACACAATACAGTGGGACAAGGCTAGTTAGTGCTTCAAGAGTGAGAAGTGAAAAGGTGAGCTCTAAGGAGTTTTAGAACGAGTTGGAGTCTAAGATTTTGGGAGCATCATATGGATGGAAAAAGTGAACTAATGAAGCTTGTAAGAATTTTTGGGTATCCTTAGATCCTTTGGCCCATGATTGTTGTAAAAAAAATTGTCTTAAGCGGAATAGTTGACAATTTTGGTAAGATGAATAACAATGGTGTTTGGAGCCTTATGAATCAATTTAGTGATGGTCCTAATGATTGTCTGAGGTGTTTTAATATGGGAGAATACTAAGAAGCATTGAATAATGTAATAGCCACATGATAAGATAGGAACCAATTCAAATAGACCATGAGCAAGAAGAAGCGCAAGTAAGGTAAATACACATACACATTGATAAATTGAATGAATAATTACGCAGATTAAAGATAACTGTTTATATACATACATTATATAAATATTTATTTCCAAAGTTTCATGCATATTATACATTGAAAATGCTAGTATACAACACCAATAAATGAAAAAATAATCCATAATGTCTTATATTGTTAAGTGTTAATCATATTAGTTTCATACAAAAATAATCTCAGAAATGTAAGGTATCACACAAAAATATCAAGTTCCAAATTGTATTAACATGCATGATAAATATAAACATATAATATCAAGTGAATGTCAAATAGGTGTACATACAATGTCAAACTTGCATACAATTTCATGCACATATGCATACAAAAAAATGTCATAAGACACACACACACACACACACACACACACACACACACACACACACACACACACACATCCTAATCATCAAAATATATCACTCTCTTGGCCTTGCACGAAGAAGGCCCTCCCTTAGACATAGATGGATATCTGTGAGATTAATTTGGATCCTCCAAGTGCTCCATACTACGATTATTCTTCCGCTAAAAAATCTCATGTAGTTAAAATTGTAAATGCAAACATTTTTTTTGTCAAAACTTAATATATAATTTTTCAACATGTGTAAGACCATTCTAATGAAACTCTTTACATTTACACGCACTTACTGTAATCTCTTGGTCAAGTTGAATCTACATCTCATGCTCAGATGCATCATCGAGGGCTCTTGGAGCACAAACAAGGGTATAAAAGCGATGAGATCGAGGATTTTGTGCCCTCGAAGTAAAAATGGAGGGGGTTGAACCCTACATACACATAAGATCACAAAATCAAACATCAAAATTAGGAAAAATAGAACTATGTTAACAATAAATTGATGTCAAGTACATGTATATGTAATGACAATATTTTAACTAATTTTATCAATATACAACTATTTTTTTACCATGCCACGCCTGTGAATCATATGAACAGGGTTGTTATCTTTCACATGTAACTCTTACATATACACAATGAAGGAAATTAATAACATAATTTAATAATTCTACAATGAAGGGCATTATTTTAAACATAATAAAATATAATATGAATTACACGAGCTATTTAACGAAAATAAATGTAGTTTGAATACCTCGGTGAGTTATTGTGCAGATGAAATCGCAGTGGCAATACCTTTCTCTATTCATTGCAGAGATGGTGGCATGTCTTGTGAGGTCATCAACTTTATCAAACATATATCATGTCAAGTTATTTGAACATATGTAATATATATACAAGAACATACATATTTATAGACATATATTTGAGTTCAAAAGTTGAGTCTAGTTTCATACGTAAATTTTTTACATAATTAACATTCTTAATTACCTTTGTGAATGTATGCATATGCGTAGTGCTTGCATCATGTGGAAGAGACTATGATACCCCTCCCGTGCGCTGTAATATCAGTGCATACATCTGTACAAATACAATATATATCAAAAATTTAACATATATAAGTAAATCAAGTACTCAGATCTTTTTTGTAACATACATACTAAAAAGCAGCAAATACTTATGAAGGTGTCGCAGATGTTTGGAATCCAAATGTATCACTAAAAACATTGTCTGACATAGCGACATTATCATGTGTACCACCAACAAAAACTCTACCAACACTATTATGCATGAAAGTATCATTCTCCTCGGGGCCCAAGCGTATGCTACCACATGACGAGCAAAGATGTGTCCTCATGCTAGTACTACCTAAGGGAACTCTGTGCACCTCCACAAACATCTGGATTAGAAATTTCCCTCATATGTCAGACAAGGTTATCAGATAGCTGCTGAAGTGTGTGGACTGTATCAATCTCTATTGTATCCTTCACTGTTGGAGGGACAATCTCAGGGTGAGGAGGATTTTGTATGGGGATTCTACCCCACTAAATAGGTGCACGTTGTGCACCTGGTCAATCTTGTGCTAAGCCTTTTCCTTGACCATGGGAATCCTAGAAATCAAAATAGTTCAGGATCTCCTTAAGGATAAAATCACAATAGAGTTTCCTCAAAAAGTATAGTGGAACCTCGTTGTTATGAAGGTGGAAAATCAAACACCATCCACCATCGGTCCCAAAACTTATTTTTAATCAAATCACTATTGAACCAGTGGATTGGAAATCATTTGCATGACAATGGAACAAAAAAAATGGTTTGGGAGTCCATGAATAAGGCACATGTGAGTTCTTTTGTAATTTCTTTTTTAGTTACATCCGCATATGCCAATTTGTTGGCGTAATATTCCCTATAACACTCTCTATAAGATGTCTCGCAATCAATTTGACTTGTTGTTGCGTCAACTTGAGCAACTAATTCCTCTAATGTGTTTGTAAGAGAGGCACAACGGGGGTTTATAGAATGGTAATCCCTAATTTTTTTGATTGCTTCCTCAATTTCAATATTGTTTTCCACTATATGGGCTGTTAAATCCTCCTAAATACCTGAGGGATGTTCAACAACTGTAAGAGGGATAAGAGGGTTCATAAAAATTGCAAGGTTTGGTTGTGGTTGAGGTGGAGCTGTAACAATAAAAATGTATTCAATTCAAATTCTACTCTATAGTTACCAAATTTTAATGCAATTTAGAGAAAATAATTTCTCCTACCTCTTCTTCCTGACGTCATTGTCGATTTTGATCTTTGTGGCGATTCTCAGATGATCATCATAGCTAGATGCATCTAATTATAAAATGTGAGTGCAGGGTTTTTCTATCCAAATCATGTTTGGGGGAAAATAAAATGAATGGGGCTCAGGCCCTTTTTTATTTATAGTTTAGTAGAACGCATACACATTTTAGGTTCGTGAATTACCGAACCAAAGAAAACGTAACATGATCACACTTTTCTCATTTTCACTTTCTTGTCTACTTTTTGGGCTCCTAACTTGGTGCATTTACCAAGTGAGAAATCCCAGGGGGCTCTGACAACAGCTATTAATCGTCATCATCCACATCCTTGATTGTTTCAATGTCCACATAGTATTAAAATTTTCACCATCGATGTCCTTGTTTGTATCAACGACCACGTCAGTATCAAGTTCCCTGTTTGACCTTCAACAACTGGAAATCATTGTTTGAGATGCAAAGTGGATCAAGGGCATTCTATATCAGGATCCATCTCAAGTGTCAGCACACAAAAGTAGGGACACACCATGTTTATAGATGAAGCAAGGGAATTTATCAATGATTATTGTATTGTACACTTGTTTTATTTTAAATATTTTATGTGAGTGGTTGAGGGAATATATGATTATTTAAATAGACGTATCCTAATATGGATGAAATTTGATTTTTTATTTTTATTTTAGACACATCACCAATCTCTAATTCAATACAATATGATATTTTACATAATTTGAAGCATATTGATTATGTTCATATTTTTTTGTCATTTTATCTCATCACATATTTAAGTTTGAAATTACAAATGTGTTGGTGAGAAAATTTGTCAAGTGGAAAAACTTGTGGATTTCTTTCCAACGCTCTGGGAATCTAAGTCCCTCTACTTAATCGGTGCAGCTGTCGTATGTGCATGCACATGAAAAGGTGGATTTTTGTGGTGGCCTTTCGACCGGGGATCCAACAGGGGCACTCCACTGACCCTGCGGCAAATGGTTGCATATACCTACAAGAGATGAATTTGCTTAGAATGCGGGAAAGGGAATGAGAAATTTAGAAAAGAGAAAACTAATGCTGAAAGTAGAAAATCAGAGACTTGCATACATTAGTTAGAAGTTTAATTACATGCACTTGAATATAGAAGAAAACAAATCTGCGTAATAGCTACAAGACTAAATGAAGCTTAATGGACACAAAGTACCAACAAACTCCTTAATCAAAGAGGCTAAAATTCCTTATTCCTTTATTAAAGCTCAAGCAGAGTTTCTTCATAGTGTGAGAAGTAGAAAATGTTTTGTAATAGGAGAAATGGAAGAAACTTGCTATCTCTTGCTCTCTTCACAAGGATAACTCTCTCATGAATTCACAAAAAATAGCTCCAACATCTAAGAAGCAAAAATTCAGAAGAATTTTCAGAAGACCTTCAAATGAGGAGCTTGTTACAATTTATAGAATAGGAAAAACTTTCATCTTCCTGGTGACTTTTTGAACACCTTAATGTGACTTAAGACTGTTCATATTCCTTTTTAAATACTTAAGTCCCTTTTATAATAGCAAGGTGACTTAAATTTACATTACATTTCTGAGTTCACTTAAGGCATATCAAAAAGTGCAACTCTTAACGTAAAAATATAACATTGAGGAGAGAGCGTGTTGTATGAGAAGAGAAAAGAAAGAGAAAGAAGAGGAAGAAGAAGAAGGATTATGTTGAAGGATGAAATGTTGTGGTGGAATTAGCTCCATTCTCTGAATGCTCTCCACTTTGTGATCCTGAGAAGGCTTATGTCTTTCCAAACTCCTGGTTGAAATGAGTCACCGCTGGTTCTACTTTTTTGGTATAAGGGATACAAATGCATCTCAAGGTTTCAATCCATCCATCGGTCACACTGTTGATGTACTTGCACTTCCCGAACCATGATGAATGCTTTTCTGCAATAAGTTCAATGGAGGCTTGGATTTCTTAGAAGAAGTGGAGGGTATCCTTAGTGAAGGAAAATGGGTTGCCCACCCCTTTCTTGACATATTCTTCAAAAGAGCCAATCAAATCATCAGAAGTTGAATGCTCGCTCATTGTGGGTACTCCAAGTTTCTGAATTTTCCAGTTTATACTATCCTGTAACTTGTATGTTTGTTCTTCTTTCTCCTCTAGCTCTGTGAATGCTCGATTGATTGCTTCAAATCTGATTGCCAAGGCCCTCTCCCATACATGTGTCAAGTCTTCTGTACGAGTTTCAAAAACCTTCTTATCGATCAATTCCTGACAATGAGTGTTGCTCATCTCACTCACTACTGGTCCCAGAGGTTCCCAGTAATCTCTTTCTTTCCCCACATATTTTTTGAGTGCTCGCATTCTGTTAGCAGTAGTGCACATGTATGCAAAGAGCTTGACTGCCTCTTGAAGTGATGACTTCCCTTTTTCAGAGATTGAATCGATCCATTCCTTATTTGCTCAGCCCTGCTTCATGAACTTGTGCGTTCTTCTAATTGATTCCGGATCAAAGCTGTGTTATCCCATAAAATTGACAAGGGCAATTTTACCGATAACCATACTGAAACTTTGTTCCGATCCCTCGTTAGGGATCCCTTGTGTTCGAAACGTTGCAAAATCCCTTCCCGGGAAATCTGGTTTTTCGAACTTAGTCTTTTTGGTCTGTTTTGGCTGGGCGCATGGAATGACTATGTAACACCAACTTTTGGTGCGCCCCCTTTAAAGCCTTTGGCACATATTTTTTAGTGTCAACACGCCTTTTGGTGCACCTTGTATGTTGAGTCTTCTCTGCGTGTGCCAAGGCGCATGCGCCTTCATGTTAGCACAACTTTTGTTGCGCCACTTTTCGGTGCGCCAAAGGGCGCACATAATCTCATGACAACACAACTTTTGGTGCGCCAAAGGCGCGCTTAGTTTCATGCTAGCAAATGCTTTGGTGCACCAAAGGGCGCATACTTTCCCATGTCGACAGTAATTTTCATGCGCCCTTTATAAAGTTGGTGGCGCATTTATGACTAGCTCACCTATATATATGCATTTGCGCGCCCACAAATGTCATTATCACCAAACGCAAAACACGTGATTTCTATTCTCTGAGCCTGTCAGCCCCTGCCTTGTCGTTTTCAACACGTTGTGGACCCGTTTGCAAGATTCTCACTATTTATTCGGGTAAGTGTTCTTGTCTTTTCCATGTGATTTTCTTTCTGGTTCTTTGTGCTTGCTGGTTTGGTTTTTGAAATGCATGTGTTGAGCTAGCCCTCCCCCTGTGCTGTCTTTCCTTATTTTCCTCCCCCTCTTTCCAGATCTGCTGGTAGAGGATGTTATCCTGAAACAATGGTTTGTAACCCTTCTAGTTTAAACCATTTCATTACCCAAGTAATCTTTCAAAAGAGGAAAAGAGGAGAAAGAGAATCTGAACCATGTAAAGACCCCTCTGAGGGTGATTAAGTTCACTGTTTTCCTTCAGCGCATCTGTCACCCCTGCAACATGACTAAAATCCGCACCAATGGTGCACCCATCTTGCCTGCTACATCATAAACTTTTGTGCCCTCTATGGTGCACCAAGCTTCCTTGTTGCATCACATAAATCTGCGCCCCTTTGGGGCACCCAGCATCTGTGCAACATCAGCTTTATTCACGCTAAGTACAAGGATTTGAAGGCACAGGTGCATCCTTCCTTACAGCAACATCATGTTGTGTAGACCCTTCGTGCGCCGTGCCATGCTCCCTTTGGCGCATGAAAAGTTCCTGTTACACAAACCATACATGCGCCAAAGGGCGCACCAAATCCCAATGCAACATGAAAAATGTATACGCCTTTGGCGCATCCTGTCTCCGTGCAACACGATGTTTTTATGAGCCCTTTTGTAAAATGCACCCTGCAGTATTCATGCGCCATGCGCCTTTGGCGCCAGTTTAACCCTTGCAACACCCTTTCCCCGTGCGCCTTACCTATTTAGCCCTGTAAGCTGCAGTTTTCATGTGCCATGCGCCCTGAGCCTCCAAATAACTAAATCTTTCTTCTGTTAACACTTCAATGGAAAATCAAATGACTGATACAACCTTTCTGCGTTGGGTCTCGCTTCTTCTTCATGCAGAACGGCAAATCAACTTGGAAGAACATATGTCAACATCCAGCAAGAGACCTACCAAATCCAAAGGAAAGGCCAAACTTACAGAAGAAGAGATGAAATATAAATATCAAAGGGTCAGAATGCCCGATTCCCAGGCCGAGTGTAGCCTGGACGTCAGAGACTCAGAATTGGGACATATTGATATGGAGGAATTCTGGGCTAGAACTCAGAAAGTCACAAGGATTCCATGGATGGACAAACTGATAAGCAGTGCCCTGCACTTTGCCGATGGAATCCTAGTCAGCGCCGTCAACAATGAATTCTTGATGGTGATTGCCCAATGTTACAACAAAGACACAAGGTGTGTCGTAAATAGCAAGGGCGAGGTAGTCATTGACCTCACTTCTTGTCACTTTGAGATAATACTTGGCATACCGCACCACCAGCACTTTTTGGCCATCAGTCAAGCAGATTGCATTAAGGCCTGGGATGACAATGCAGATCAATGTATGCAACTAATGAATGAGGTTTACTTGAAAAACAAAAAGGTAGTAACCCGGTGGCCCCAAACCATCCACTGCAGCAACTTCTCAGAGGAGCTCAGTGACACCATTACGTTCCTGAGCAGGGTCTTCGGGCTTTCTGACACCCATTATTTCCATAAATGGATGTTGCAGTACTTAGAGACCATGAACAAGAATATGCTTGATCAGCGCTTTTGCCAGGGAGAAATTATAAGCAGCACAATCTCTGAGCAGCTACAACAATTTAGCACAATGGGGACATTCTATATGAACTCCTACGTGGTCTACGCTGCAGCATCAGAGAGGGACTATCCAGGCCTGACGCGGAGTGGAGTTTGGCCTCAGGTCAAGATATACGAGTACTACCCAGAATTGAGGCTGGAGAATAGCATCTCCCAATTCACAAAAATTAACGATGTGTTTTTCTATCACATCATCTGCCTATTGAGGCCGAATATGACTTATGGTTGCACGACCAAAAGCATAGTAGCAGCCACTGAGAAATGGGGGCCCCTGTTCACCCAGTTTCCCACATTCACCTATCTAAGGGTTGCCAACTTTTTAGGAGAGCCAACCAGGCTACCGAGGTATGCTGGACCTAAACTGATTCTGCTGGAGTTTTCAAGGCAATTGATCACATACCACGAGAAATGCCTGAAAAGAAAGAAGGGTGGAACTCCTTTCCCCCTCACAGTGGGCCAATATACATGCTCTACCCACCACAAGGCGAAGGAAATGTTCACAGAGCTGGAGTTACTCAATTTGAAACATGACTTCCCAGCCAGGCCTACCTTCGACCCAAAGAGCTGTCTGCCAAGGGTGAAACTTGACCCAATCCACATCCCTCAGATCGAGGACATTTACATTGACGTCATCCATGAGGTAGAGCTCAGGAGAAAGGATCATTCTCGCCTAGCATTGGCAGAAATCATCCAATACGGGATAGCCATTGTCCCCAAAGGCTTCCAAACTACGGAAGATGAAATAGACAAGGTATATACTGACACAGATGGGGACAATTGGCCCTTTCCGGCCATTGATAGAACTAAGGCCCCTCAGACAATTGAGGAGAGGGTCAAGGAGACTCTGCGTAGGACAGAGCATTGGTGCTGGATGAATGGACTAATCTACCTCGGGGTTGATTTCACAACCTCCCCATTGGGTAACGCACCTCCACGATCCAAACAGCAGCCTAAAGGCAAGGGCAAAGGCGTAGAAGGTGAATCCAGCACCATTCAGGAAGAAGCCCCTGAGAGTCCCCCTTCCGCGGCACCCGAGCAGGTAATAACTCTGGTCACACCAGAGAAAGAAGCAGAAGAGGATATTCCCATTGGCCCATCCACTCAAGATGTCGGCATTGCTACAACAACTGAGGTCCCTTCTATCCTTTCTTCTTCTCTTCCTTCCCCTCCTCGAGCGACTCAGGCGACCATCCCTTTGGTCGTGTCCTCTCCCCCTTCTTCTTCTACTGTTCCCCTCACCTCTTCATCTATCTTCTCTTCCCTCGCTGATCTGTCCTCCTCCATTTCTTCCCTCATCTCCGAGCTCCCTTCCCTTCCTATGTCTTCCGCAGCTGTAGTTTCCCTTCCTTCCATGGGCACTTCTTCGGCTATTCTCTCAATGCCGCCACCACGTGTCTCCACGTTTTTCCCCTCTACTACTGCAGCTGCCCCCTCCTCTGTTTCCGGTCCTTCTACCATGGGTCCAGCTTGGATCTCTCAGTAGCTAAGTCAGCAAAAGAGGAAAGTTCCCATCGCTCCGATGGACTTTTCCGTGATCCCATCTAAGGGGGTGAAGAATCAGAAGCCTGTCACGTGCTTCTCTCAAAGTGCTGTAGGAGAGAGAGTTATGGAAATCGCATACCCCAATCCCCTCAAAGATAAAAAGGATCTGTCTCCGATAGATTTTATTGTGACCCAAGTCACAATGGGGACATCTTCCGAAAGTCTTCAGGGGGAGGCTCTTTCTGCAGTTGACGCCCTCTGTAAGAAGCTTAAAGAGATAAAGGAAGAGAAAAGGCAACTGAAGCAGCAAAACAAATATCTGCTCCAAGCCTTACAGAAGATGGGTAGTGCGCCTCCCACAACTGCCACCGAGACTTCTGAGCTTCTCAGCTAGGAGAAAATTAATGAGTATGCCAAGATCGGCGAGCACGGTATGGCCGTTTCCGCTTGGAGGAGCCAAATCCTCAAAGACAGCGAAAAAGTGATTGCCGAGTTCTCTGACTTGTACCTGAACATCAGTAAGGCGAATAAAGAGCTCCAATCGTTAGCAAGGCCCATATCAGAAGAGCTGGAACATGCCAGACTGCAGCACGAGACCTTCCAACAAATGTTTGACTGTTCAGTCGAAGATCTGGTCAAGTTCGGCTTTTTCGGCCATCCAAGGGCCCTCAACAAAATCATGTCCACTCTGGACTACCGGGTGGATCAGCTAGAATTTATTCTAGAAAAGATTGATAAAGTCAAGGAAGAAGCCCTGGATGCGATGCACCAAATGGAACGGATTGTTCTTAATATGTCGCCAGGGTTACTTACTCCTTCCTTCACTTTAAGGAAAGCTGATGAAACCACCCGAATCTTCAAGGAGATCGCTTCTCAAGGAACGGGGCCAGAGGTCATATTTGACACAGAGTCTATCAACAACCTACTGGCCTGTAGGGACTTCATCGGGTTCCTCATTGAGGTGGAAAAGGACTATTCCAAACTCCCAGAGAGGCTCATAGATGAGCAGGAGACTTGTGAGGTGATTAGTGAGCAGCACAAGGATCCTTCCCAGGATCAACTAGGGCCAGTAATCAACAAGTTCATGGAATACCGCTCTCAGTTCCATATCTTATCACCTGAGCAGCAACAAAAGCCGTCCACCCCCTTTCGGCCACAGGATGACGATGACGAATAGCTGCTTCTTCTTCTTCTTCTTCTCTTTCTCTTCTTCATCTTTCTTTTTGGAAATATCTGGAGTATGTTGATACAAATGATGACGTCATCCATGTTGCATCATGGGATGGTGTCATCCATCAAGTTGTAAAAAGTCAACATGACTTTTAGATATTTTGTAAATATCTTTGTAAATAGTTATTGGCTCCTTTTTGGCCTTCTTTTCTCTCCTTCTTCTATATATACCCCAATACTTGTTGTATTATGGGATGGACGAATATCTTTCAGATGAAAAATAGAAGTGAAGAAAAAAGACTTTGAGCTTTCTTGTAACAGAAGAAAACAGTAATACAAATATTGAGACTTTGTGCTGAATAGCTGTGTTATGCATCAGACCTTTCTTATGTTAGATCTGTATGTGTTTATTCTGTTAGATTCATATCTACTTTTTGTCATTTATTCATCATCAGTATTGCTTTGTTTGTTTATGCAAGTAGGTTTGGCTCTGTTTACTACCAATCCCAAAACATAAATCTTCTGACCTTTCTGCTTTGGAATTCATTTCTTTTCTTCCTTCGGACCTGCTCTTTCTTCATCCCCTCTTCCTTTCCTTTCTTTTCACAGTCAGAAACACCCCTACTGGGATGAGATCCCAAACCCCTGAAGGTAGAATCTGTGAGACTTGCATAGATTCTTGCTAGTAGAATAGCAATAAACCAGTTTCGCTTTGCTGACTCAAAGAGGGGCTATGCCCTGCACACTGTTGGCTCGTCTATCCATATATCTATCCAAGCGACAAATTTTCGGACCAACAAGCTGCTGATGGGTACCACTTTCTTAATAGGAAGTGTTATAGTGCTTAGTTCCACCAAGTGTTGCACATAAGATGAAAGAGTTCACACTTGCTCCTCTAGTCCATCGATCTTCTCTTTGTATTCTTTATTCATCGCCATCATGCAAGTAGAATATTGTTGGAATATGTGCAAATCTCCCTCGTGAGTAGCTGGTCCCAATTGGATCGTGCTCATCTCATAGTCAACTAGTGTCATCTCGTCCATTGGCTTGATTACTTTTGGCCGAGCTACTTCAATATATTGATTATCTGTCTCCTCACTATAGAATCGTGATGTTGTTTGCACGATCTTTCTTGATCTTTTTTCTTTAGCCAATGTGCCAATTGTTGATATATTGGGAGCTACTACTTGTTGTACTGTGCAAGTGTCGAGGATGATCATTTCCCGCATCCATGGAAACATGTCGTTGGATTCAAGTCCAATGACAGGTTCCTCAACCACTCATTGTTCTGATAGGGGAGGTAATTCTTGAATGAGAGGAGCGTTGGAATCAACAACATGCAAGACCTATTGTAGTGGCTCAGATATAGGATCATGAGTCATATAATCCTTGTTCACTTGTGTATTTGTTGTTGGATTTTCTGTTTGCATTACTGGGATTGCGTCTTCCTCTTGCGGCGATGCCAATGAATCTTTTTCTTCCCTGAATTTCTTGGATGTCTTCTCATGGGGAGAAGTTTTAAATTCCGTGGCCTTCGTTTTTGAATTCACTCTAGATTATTTAGAGCTACAAGTTACCTCCACCACTTTTGAAGACAAATGGTGTGAAGTTTGCTTCAAGCTTGGAGAAATTCCTCGTGACCGAATGATCATAGTCATCTTCTTGTGAAACCAGTTCCTCATTCTCCTCACCTCCTTTTCAGTCCACTCCAGTATATCTCCTAATTCACCAACATGCCAATTGATTTGGTGCATTGGGGACATCTTGACTACTACGTACTTAGGATCATACATCTCTATCCCGTCATCATGTAATATGTCTTCATACCAAGGGAACTTGAATTTCTTCATCTCATTGGTTGTCATCCTCATGTGATCTTTTTTACGTATTTCGAACTCATCAATACAATTGGCCCAGTAGTCCTCAACTTTTGGCTCATGTTGCAATTCTATGATGTAGAAGGAGTCAGGATCTTCTCGGATGTCAAAGTTAGGCCTGGAGATGTAGGAATGCAAAGTTAGATGTGTGAAAGCAGCCTCCAAGTGGGATGCATCATTTGAGCTTTTACACGTGAACTCCCCTAGAGATATAGGGAAAGAAATCAATTTCTTTCTTCTACGTCTGAGCTTGTTATTTACTTGGGTGATTTGTCTGTAGAGTTCGAACAATACAATCTAGTCATTGAGGTACTTGGTTAGTTTTAGAGGATCTTGGTCGAAGCCAGTGACTCGTATGTAGGATAATGTTGAGAATTGTATGAAGTATGATCCATATTCCTTAATCAGGGATGTCGCTTTTGGTGACATCTTAGCTTCAAGATCCCCTTCCAAGTTTCGGACCACATACATAGTGAATACATCGTTCATGCGGGTGAAATGCTTGTTGCTCTCCTCCATTATCAACTATGGAAGTTTCTCAAATGCAGGTACCTTGGAAGCAATGTTCTGTGTGAGAGCCAATCCCTTGAATGATCGTGAGCTTGTGAGGAGATAAACCAGATAACAAGTCATGTGGAACTTCTTTGTCGTTGGAACTTCTTTGTCGCGGGTACTTGGAGAAGTTGTAGATGGAGATTGTCACTGATGATTTTCCCCCAGTCAATTCTCTACTTCCCTTCTATCAATATCAGGATGTAAAGGCCCATCCAGTCCTAGAAGTCTCTTGTGTTTGCTTCACCCATTACTCTACTGAGGAGATTGATGACATCAGAATACCCTTCTCAGAACTCACACCTTGGTAGATTCTTGGGAATCCTAAAAGGCTTTCTTCTAGTTTTCAACCATGATCCGAGCACTACCCCTTGGACATATGAATCCATTGTCTCCCAATCGTGCAGGGTTCTTTCCTTGGAAATGACGACCATGTTGGGGATGTTGGTATCTGGAGAGAGATTGAAATGGTTCTAGGGTTAATGACTACCAATGTTGTACCATTGTCAGCTCAGATGGTTCACGTCTTGGGCTCATAGTGGAAGGAGCAGGCTAGGACTAGCTCTAGACTTTGCACAGACACTAGATGTCCTACAGAAGTGAACAAGCCACTTGTGAATAGTTGGTCTTTAATCCTCCTTCGGTCCTTAGAGGCCATGCAAGTTTTAAGGTCATTCAAGTCCATGTACAAGACATCATTGTCTCCCACATCATACTCGTAGGCAAAGGGTTGTGTCGGCTTCTGACCCGTCCATTTCATCTTCATATCTCCCTTCGAAAAAGCAACTTACTATTTTTAGTAAGTGTGGAAAAGCAATTCCTCGATCTTCAACTGGATGTTGCGGCTTAGTTTTCCTCTTTCTCCCCGTGTTCCTCATTTCTTCTGGATCAAATTTCTATTTTTAGTAGGTGCTCAAGGGCCCACTTGTTATTTTTAGTAAGTGTCAAAAATGTCTGTTTTGGTGAATTTTCAGTTGTAGTTTACCTCCAATGTCTGTGTCTCCTCTGCAAGTTCTTATATTGCTAACTTTCCCAAAATAGCAGTTCCTATGTAGTAGACCTGCTATTTTTAGAAAGTTAGCCTCTGGGAGTGGGATTGACGTGGAAAAAAAAAAATTGATATGGGTTTTTTCCCTATATCCTCCGTCTATAATTTCATATCGGCCTTCTTAATAGTCCAGGAGATTTTAAAGTTTTAGTTTTCAAACCTAGCAATGCCTCTGGGTATGGCAACCATTAATGGACCTGAAAATTACAGGTCTGGTTTTCTCCTCCGTTTACAAATAAATTTATATTTTTTATGTGGGTTTTTTCTTTTTGTTCTTCTCGTGCGATCTTACTTCAATCCGGCAACTAGTTTGACGGAAAATCCTACTTCTTTCTTCGTTGAGCCAGAAATGAGTTTTCTTTGTTGTGGATGCTCTATCCCATGAGGGGGGCAGTTTGAAGGTGTATTTTTGATGGTCTTGGTTAGAGGAATGAACATAAACAAATGGTTCTTTGATTCATGCACTGGCTTGCAATATTTCATCAGATCTTTGTTTTTAAGTTATGGAGATTTTCACCATTTTCTTCCTCTTGTTCTTCGTTTCTCCTTCTTGTTTCTGTGAAAAAATAATTCTGAGACCTACACATCACTTTGGGGAATTTTTTTTAGTGCTTGGGTCGAGGTATTCTGAGCATTTGCAATGGCGAAGTGATGGTAGAATGTTGCAGAGGAAGAATGGAGGAATGGAGTGCGCATAAGTGTTAGAAGTTAGAAGTGAAGAAAGCGGCACTTGGGAAATTTTTTAAAAAGATATACACAATTAGGTTTAGGGTGCATTATTCAAATCTTGATGTCCCTAACCTTAGGGATGTGATGGAAATCAAATTCCATGGTGGTCAAGGGCATGACACGTGGCATTTGATCTAACGATAGGAAATGAAGGAGGAAAAAACTACTTTAAAGCATTGGGAGCTGAGAGGAGGTCACATGGGTGTCCAAAAGACTCCATATGGGGGTTGGGCACATTTTTCAAGGTCTTATGTCCCCCACCTAAGGTTCATAAGGGACATCAAATTCCACGGTGGTCCTAGAGCTGACACGTGGCAACCGATCCGACGACAGGGAATGCATGCTCCAATTAAGCACCTGAGGGCTGAACTGCTAGGTTTGGAGGTCATATGAGGGTCCCAGGTGTGACATGAGGGCTGGGAACATTTTCCAAGGATTTATGTACCTGACCTCAGGGTCGTCAGGGAGATGAAATCCCGCCAGGCTCCTGGTGCTGACACGTGTCCTCTCGAAAAAATGATTAAGTCCTAAACTGCCTTTGAGAGGGTAACTTGGAATGTAGATAACTTGATCTCCCGATGGAATTTATTGGTGAAATTTTATATGATCCTAACTGGAAATGGCATTTTGAATCCAATGATGTGGATCTCATGTCTTAATTCAACCATATGATTCCTAAAACATCAGAGTTTTTATATGGGAATCCACTTGTGCCCGAGAAAAACTACCTTCTAATCATATGCGCCAAGGTGTTGTGAAAAATATTATTTCACCATCATGTAGGTCTTGGAATAATATTTTTGATTTTTTTTTTTACCTCCAACTCCATTCGGAGCTCTCAGAATCTTCTTATGAATCCCAGCGGTTGTTTTAGGCTTGTGTACTGTCTAGGCTTGTGAACCCTGTTTTTCACTCAGACTGCTCCAAGTCTTGAAAAACTTCTCTAAACATTCAAAAATTATTTCTTTGATGTCATAAGGTATTCCATTCACCTCCATGTTGAATTTTTCCCTTGGAAATGATGACCATGTTGGGGGATTTCGGTATCTGGAGAGAGATTGAAATGGTTCTAGAGTTAATGACCGCCAACGTTGTACCATTGTAAGCTTGGATGGTTCGCATCTTGGGCTCGTAGTGGAAGGAGTAGGCTAGGACTAGCTCGAGACTTTGCACAGACACTGGATGTCCTGCAGCAGCAAACAAGCCACTTGTGAATATCTAGTCTTCAATCCTCCTTCGGTCCTTGGAGGCCATGCAAGTTTTAAGGTCATTCAGGTCCATGTACAAGACATCACTGTCTCCCACATCATACTCGCAAGCAAAGGGTTGTGTCGGCTTATAACCCATCCATTTCGTCTTCATATCTCCCTTCGAAAAATAAACTTACTATTTTTAGTAAGTGTGGAAAAGCAATTCCTTGATCTTCAACTAGATGTTGCAGCTTAGTTTTCCTCTTTCTCCCCATGTTCCTCATTTCTTCTAGATCAAATTTCTATTTTTAGCAGGTGCTCAGGGGCCCACTTACTATTTTTAGTAAGTGCCAAAAATGTCTCTTTTGGTGAATTTTCATTTGTAGTTTACCTCTAATGTCTTCGTCTCCTCTGTAGGTTCTTCTATTGCTAACTTTCCCAAAATAGTAGTTCCTATGTAGTAGACCTGCTATTTTTAGAAATTTGGCCTCTGGGAGTCGGATTGACGTGGAATGAAGTTTTTTGATATGGGTTTTTGCCCAATATCCTCCCTCTACAATTTCAAATCTATCTACTTAATAGTCCAAGAGATTTTAAAGTTTTAGTTTTCAAACCTGGCAGTGCCTCTGGGTACGGTAGCCATTAATGGACCTGAAAATTTCAGGTCTAGTTTTCTCCTCCGTTTACAAAGAAATTTATATTTTTTATGTGGATTTTTTCTTCTGGTGCTTCATGTGCAATCTTACTTCAATCCGGCAACTAGTTTGACGGGAAATCCTACTTCTTTCTTCGTTGAGCCGGAAATGAGATTTATTCATTGTGGATGCTTTGTTGCATGAGGGGGGAGTTTGAAGGTGTATTTTTGATGGTCTTGGTTAGAGGAAATAACAACATCAAATGGTTCTTTGATTCATGCATCGGCTTGCAATATTTCTTCAAATCTTTGTTTTTAGGTTATGGAGATTTTCACCATTTTCTTCCTCTTGTTCTTCATGTCTCCTTCTTTTTTCTGTGAAAAAATCCTTCAGAGACCTGCACATCACTGTGGGGAGTTTGTTTCAGTGCTTGGTTTGAGCTGGTCTGAGCATTTTCAATGGCGAAGTGATGGTAGAATGTTGCAGAGGAAGAATGGAGGAATGGAGTGCACATAAGTGTTAGAAGTTAGAAGTGAAGAAAGCGGCACTTGGGATTTTTTTTTAAAAGATATACACAATTAGGGTTAGGGTGCATTCTTCCAAGATTGATGTCCCTAACCTTAGGGACATGAGGGACATCAAATTCCACGGTGATCAAGGGCATGACATGTGGCGTTTGATCCAACGACAGGAATGAAGGAGGAAAAAACTGCTTTAAAGCACTAGGAGTTGAGAGGAGGTCACATGGGTGTCCAGAAGACTCCCTATGGGGGCTGGGAACATTTTTCAAGGTCTGATGTCCCCCACCTAAGGTTCATAAGGGAAATAAAATTCCATGGTGGTCCTGGAGCTGACACCTGTGACCAATCCGACAACAGGGAATGCATGCTCCAAATAAGCACCTGAGGGTTGAACTGTCAGGTCTGTCATATGAGGGTCCCAAGGGTCACATGAGGGCTGGGTGAATTTTCCAAGGGTTGATCTACCTAACCTTAGGTACATCAGGGACATGAAATCTCACCAGGCTCCTGGTGTTGACACGTGTCCTCTCGAAAAAATGACTAAGTCTTGAACTGCCTTTGAGAGGGTAGCTTGGAATGCAGATAACTTGAGCTCCCAGTGGAATTTCTTGGTGTAATTTTATATGATCCTAACTAGAAATGGAATTTTTAATCCAATGATGTGGGTATCATGTATTAATTAGACCATATGATCCCTGAAAAATCAGAGTTTTGATCTGGGACTCCACTTGTGCCTGCGAAAAACTGCCTTCCAATCATATGCACCAAGGTGTTGTGAAAAATATTATATCACCATCATGTAGGTCTTGGAATCATTTTTCTGAATATATTTTTTTTACTTCCAACTCCATTCGGACCTCTCAGAATCTTCTTTTGAAGCCCAAAAGTTGTTTTAGGCCTGTGTACTGTCTAGGCTTGTGAACCCTGTTTTTCACTCAAACTGCTCCAAGTCTTGAAAAACTTCTCTAAACCTTCCAAAATTATTTCTTTGATGTCATAAGGTATTCCATTCACCTCCATGTTGAATTTTTCCCTTCCGTTCTACTCCAGGGGGGTTCCTGTCTTGGGAAGGCCAACGATAGCCCTTCCCGTGACTACCCAACATTTGCATTTTTAATGAACTCCTAACATCACCTAGGGGGGATGAGTAGAATTTTCCTAAATCACCTAGGATAATATCATGATATTGATTAGGAAGTCATTTGTACTGACTGGACAAAGCTGGGGTTTCTTTGGAATGATAAAACATGAAAATTTCGGCATAGGGGTATAGTTGTCGCGCTTGGAATCTTCCAATTTACTCGTTGCACATTTACACAACAACAGTTGGATCTAGCTTGGGGACATGGTGTGGACTGAGTGAAGTGAAGACATGACATGGGAATCTAAGATCTCAATTTTAGACCATATAATTCGTTGACCAGTGCCTTATCCATTGGGCCTTACAGAGTCATGTACAACTTTTAGAAGGAGATATTAGAAGAAGGAAGCACACACACACACACACACACACAAACAGACGGAAAGGAAACACACCTAGAAATCATCTATAGTACAAAGTAGGGGGACAACCCACTTTCACTGATGATATAATTTTAGGTATTTCCCACTGCGAAGCAATTCCAGTGGCATTCCATCCAAATATGAGAGTAGAAAAACATTCTCGCCATAATATTCACAAATCTAGAATGGACTAAGCCATAATGAATCAAACTTTCCATGGCTGCCTTTTGGTTCCCTTCTCTTATCCCATAGCAGGATGAGGTCTCCAACTTTGAATTCTCTTGCTTTTGCCTTCTTATCAAAAAATTTCTTTACTTTTAACTGGTGCTCTTTGATACGGTCCACCACTCGAAATCTATTTTCTTCTAGCTTCTCAAGAAAGAGGATCCTCTTGTCAATGGAATCCTTGTATTGACCATCTTTTATTCCTTGTAGAAACTTGAGAGCTGGCATCTTGATTGTGATTGGGATTTTTTCCTCGACTCCATACAACATTTGGAATGGTGACATACCTATTACCTTCTTGGGAGTGATCCTGTACACACACAATGCATCGTACAACTTTTTTTCCCAATTCCTCTAGTTCTTGTTTACACGTTTGCGGACAATGGTCATAATGTTCTTGTTGCTTGAGTAGGCCTGTCCATTTCCCTGTGGGTAGTAGTCTGATGAATGACATAGAGAGATTACGTAACCATATAAAAACTCGGTCAACTCCCTTGAAGAGAAATAGGTGGCATTGTCTACTACAATATTTTGTGGTACTTCGAAATTTATTATGATGTTTTCCTTGATGAAGCTGCATAGTATCTCAGTGTTTGCTTGCTTAGTGGGAATGGCTTCCAACCACTTGGTGAAGTAATCGGTCACCGTGAGCAAGTAGGTGTGCCCCACACTTGAGTGAGGATTCATAACACCAATGAAGTCTAGTCCCCACTGCTGAAATGGTTCTTCAATAACAACTGGCATGAGTGGAAGTGCCACAAGTTGTAGTTTCCCAATGAATGTTTGACATGCTTCACATTTGGAAACCCAATCTTGAGTGTCTACAAAGAGGGTGGACCAATAATATCTTCCTCGAAGGATCTTGTGTGTAGTGACCATTGCTAAAAAATGCCCACCACATGCTTGGTCATGGTATGCTTTAAGAAAATTTTCTTCTTACTCTTTATCCACGCACCTAAGGAAGCATCCATCTAGGCCTCTTTTGTAAATTGCATGATTCCAGATTGCAAACTTTGTTGCCTTCAACTTGAGTGTTCTCTTTTCCTTGTAATCAAGATGAGGAGGGCACTCTCCATAAGTTAAATAATAGGCAATATCAGCATACCACTCATCAGTAGTGGTTACAAAGAGAAATGTGGGTTGTTTTCGAAATGAGTTGGGCAAGCATAATTCTCTTCGCCATATTGAGATTTGAGTGTTTCATCCTAAGCAATCAACCTGCACAAACCATTTCCCCTTACCAGATTGGAGGGTCAGATCTCTAAGTCATATTCTTGAGTCTTTGCAATCTAATTTCCTCTTTTTGCTCCTGGATCCTGTTATGTTAAGATGGACTTGATTGCACTACCAGGGACCATCACCACTGTATGAGATTTGAGGATATAGAACCTGAAGTTTTTTACAGCCTTAACCATTGCATAAGCATGCTTCTCCAATTGGCTATAATTTAGTTCGTGCTTTTTCAATGGACAACTCATGAAAGCGATGAGTGCTTCCATGCATTCATCATTTTTTTGAATAAGAACAACAAGGAGGGTATGTTCTGATGCATAACAATACATGATGAACTCTTTGTTAAAATCTTAAGACACAAGAGTTGGAGCTTTGGCAATGGATTTTTTTATCTGTTCAAATGTTTCCTTCCCTTCATTGTTCCGTTTGAAGTTTACCTATGGTTTCATCATGGTGGTGATGTGCTTTGTTAATTCAGCAAACTCAGGAACAAAGAAACGAAGAAAATTCACCTTTCTGAAGAATGAATGAACTCCTTTCTTGATTTTGGGCAGAGATAATGCTTGAATGGCTCATATTCTCTCAAGATAAATATGTGCTCCATGTTTGTTCACAATGTGCCCTAACAACTTGTCTTCCGTAACTCTGAAAATGCACTTCTTGGGATTTAGTGATATGCCATGCTTTTTACACCTTACAAGTACTTGTTCTAAGTGATGGATATGGTCTCCCCTCTTCTTTGAAAATACCGTGAGACCATCAAGATATATGATGATGCATTGTTTTAGATCTTTGAAGGCCAAATCCATCGCCCTTTGAAATGTAGCTCCCACATTGATTAGACCGAAAGGCATTCTGTTATAGGTAAAAGTGCCCCAAGGCGTAGTGAAGGTTGTCTTGGTGTGATCCTCCTCTACCACTTTAATTTGATTATACCCTAATAATCCATCAAGCAATGAGATCATTTTAGATCTAGTGACTTCTTGTAAAATGTGGTCCGTGATAGGGAGAGGATAATTGTATTTCAGTGATGCCTGATTCAAGTTGCGAAAATCTACACATATTCTTATTTCTCCATTCTTCTTCCACACCGACATGATGTTGGCCACCCATGTTGAATGGTGGATGGGAAAGATTATTCTTGCATTAAGCATCTTCATTACCTCCTCCTTGATGGTATCAGAAACCTTTGGGTTATATGGCCTTTGCTTCTCCCTGAATGGATTAACATCCTACTTCAAAGGAATCAAGTGATGCATTTCCTTTGGTTGGAAGGATTTGAGTTCATCATAAGAGTAGGCCAAAACGTCTGAATATTTCTTGAGCAGTGCGACAAACCTTCTCTTCTCCTCAGGTGAGCAACATTTTACAAGATTGACCATCCTTGGTTCCTCTGGGGTGCCGATGTTTTCCTTATCAAAATCAGTTGGGCATCGAGAAGATTGTTTTTTTTTCTCTTGAATGAATCTATCGTGTTTGTCAAAGATGTCTTCCAAAGAAACTAGGCCCATGGGAATCTTGTTCCCTTTCAATTTTATCACTCCTTCATTATCAATACCTTTGATTCCTTCTTTCTCTTCTTCGGCTACCGCTTCACGGTGTGGATTTTCACTTCCTTCAAAGAATAGGTTATTGAAATTATCCCTTTGTTCCAAAAATGCTAGAATTTGGTTATCATTGTTAAATACTTGCCAATGATTTGCATTATCTGGTACACTAGGCCTGAACACGATTTCTATGGTCACCTTGTCTTTACCAAAAGAAGGATGAGATGTCACTAGAGAAGCTAATACTGCAAGAGAATCAGCCTTTTCATTCTTTTCTCTTGGGATAGCTTCAATGGAAAATACATCGAAATATTCAATGCAGTCCCATACTCCGTTTCTATAATGTCAGAGTCTTGGATTTTTCACCTGGTATTGTTGTCGGACTTGCTTTACTATCACTTCCGCATCACCTCAACATCTCAGCTTCTTGATTCCCATGTCTTCGGCCACTCTCATGCCTAAAAGGAGAGCTTCATATTCTACCGTATTATTTTTATTATCGTTACAGCTTGTAGGAAAATGGATACAATTCACCAGAGGGAGAGTACAACATTACACCCGCTCCCGAACCTGCACTAGAATGACTACCATCGCATTCCATTGTCCAAACTTGATCTTCTTCCTCTTCCATAAAGAGTGGCAAGTTTTCATATTTTTCTGAGGTGAGGAAGTAGTTGCCTAGCACGTTATCTTGAAAAATAATGTTTACCTTTGGATCATTAGACTTTCGCATTGTGAACTTCATCTTTCTTACAGGCAATAATGTCTTCATCTCGCCTTTTACTGGAATAGTTACAGATGACCAATCCATTTTTATTCCTCCATCCAAGTCTCTGCAGAAACTTCTACTCAATAACATGCCAAAGGATGTTGGGATGTTTGCTACCAGGATGGTTAGAAGCACCCTCTTGTCTGGAAAATCAGCCAATGCTACCTATGCATCTTTGATCTGTCGACATTAAAATTTTCCTCCGTAATTTCTATTTTATTAATGTATGTATTAGGAATAGGATGTTGTTAAGTATAATTAGTAGTGACGTCTAATAAAAGATAATGGCACCATCAGTACGGTGCCACCAATAAAGTAGAGTACAGTAACAGTCAAAGTACAATAGGAATGTTGTGGTAAAAAGTAATATTTTTCGTAAGTGGTCCAGTAATGTTAAAATGTCAAAGTTGGGGTAAGTAGAGAAGTAGGGTCTACATGATTAGGAATTAGAAATATTATATTTGTAATAAGGACAAAGAGTGATGTCATAAATATTTTGTGTATTTTATTTGTGGAAAAGTTTAAAAAGGTGGAACCCATGTGAGAAGATAAGGTTTATCTTATCTTAGAAGATAAGCGTACATGTAAAGGCAAGAGTTTAAGCATGGAATATGATTGACCGGAAGAGATTTCCTATCCTATCTTAGAGATATGGTGGATAATCCTGAATTCCTATAAATAAAGAGGTCACCCCCTCATTTAACATAGAGAGAAGTAGTGAGAAATATTGTATGAGTAAGTGTGTAAAGGAAGCCATCATTTGGAAGGTGTGTTAAAGAATCCATTGTGAAGTTTCTCCCATAGTTATTGTTGGAAGGAAAGTGAAGTCGGTAACACTTGAAGTACCTCATGAGTGAGATCATAACAATTTCATGTTGATATTATAATTTACACTTATATTTCAAATTTGTTATCATTCCTTCATATCATAGTCTATGGTATTCTTGTGTTATGTTTGTTGTGTTTCCAGATTACATCCACCAAACTAAAGGCTTTGCATTAGTAAATAATCATAGCACGAGGAGTTCCCGGTGGAGAATTATCATAGTGCCAGATTGGTGATGACATTTTGGTTCCGTTGCCGGGACCATTCCTCGTTGGTGGATTTTTTGGAGAAATATTCTCACTTAGTCAGAAATCATTTGGAGGGTAGCCTTGTTTTTACTGTGCATAGTAGTTACCATGGTAAAGTCACTTTTTACCATGAATTTAGTATTTACCACAGTAACTTTACTTTTTACCATGAATAGTATTTACCATAGTAACTTCACTTTTTACCGTGAATAGTATTTACCACAGTAAAGTCAGTTTTTACCACAATAAGTCAAGTTTTACCGTGGTCATTCCTATTTTACTGTAGAAAGATGTAAATTCACTTTCTATTGTAGTGAGTCCAATTATTTATGCACATAATTTTTACTGATTGTACTTGTGGGCTAGTATTTCACTGTGGCTACTTTTAAAAATGGGGAAGATTCCTATTTTTTTAGCCCAATCTAATGAAGATGCTTCCTCTTTCATTAAAGAGTTTAAACGATCTTGCATTTGTAATGGCCTCATAAGAAGGGAGTAATGGACTAAATTTTTTCCTACCTTTTTGGATGGTTCAGCTCTTAGGTGGTTTGAAACACTAGGTGATAATGTGAAAAATTCATGGGATTTATTAACTGAAAGTTTTCTTAAAGAATTTGGTGAAAAATAGAAATATGCAGATCTCATGATCGATATCACAAAGCTATCCCAAGGAGAGAAGGAGAAGATAAGGGATTATCATGCTCATGTTCTAAAGCTAAGGAGGAAGCTCGATGCCTAGATCCAGAAGGAAGGATTAGCGGATGAGTTGATGAATGGCGTGGATAATCTCTTTTGTAAGCACTTCATTCTTGGGATGAAGCTAGAGATCAGACAATAAATGAATTATGACCGCCTAGCTACCATTGAACAAGCAAAGGAGATTGCAAGAAGGTGAGAAGAAAGCATGGAAGAGGAGCCCAAAGAAATTGCTGCTAAGGTAGAGCCTACACCAACACCTTTAGTCCAAAATCCACAACCACTCTCAGTGAGAAAAAATCTTTTCCCTGGTACATCTACTGAGTATGAAGATCTGCTCAAGAAGATGGGTCAATTAACTATTAATCTTCTTCAAGGAAAGGAATTTTGTTCTCAGGGAGGAGATAGACGTCCAAAACAAAATATAACTGAAGTTGTATGTTATGGTTGTCATAAAAAGGGTCATTATAAGTATAATTGTCCAGATAGAGCTTCTACATCTGGTACAAGAGATAATGATAAAGGAAAAGCACCTGTAAATTCTTTTGATGTAATAGATAGGAGCATAAATAATGAAGCAGTTGTGGTTGTAACAAAAAGAAAGAAAGAAAAAGATAACCAAGATGGAAATGATCCTAAGAATATGAAAGGAGAAACTAGTAAGAAACATAAGAGAAGAAAGTTGGGTGTGCAGGATTTTCTAATTTCACAAGGACAAGGATCATACTCCATCTTAGAAGATCTGTCCAAAAGGCCTATAAATATTACATATGGTCCACTTCTAGCTATGTCTTCTGAGAAGAGGCAGGAGCTATGAAATGGACTCAATGTTCGATGAAGTAAGGAGGTTGAGGTACCTATTTTGGAGGTAGAGGTAGATCCTTACGCTCCAGAAGCTGAGGTAATATGTAATGGTATTTCAATTCATGATGTCTTAGTTGATGGAGGTGTTGCAATTAATGTAATGACCGAGTTTGTAATGAATATATTGGGTTTAAAAATTAATCGCCCCTCAACACTTATGTTAAGGTCATTAAATAAGGGAAAAACTAAACTAGAAGGTGTTGTTTCAAATGTGGCAATATCTGTTATGGGTGTTGTATGTGTGGTAGACCTGTCAGGTGATGAAAAATGGTACTTTGCGTACACAATGTTGTTGGGAAGGCCATGGCTAAGGAGAGTTCATGTAAGAAACTACTGGAATGAAGGCTTCATGACACTTGGATGTAGCAGAGAGAGGGTGAAGATAAACGTGATCCCTTGGCATCATAAGGCAGAACCTGTGGATTCAAGTGATGAAACTGATGATTGGACATCCTCTGATTACTTTAGTACTAGTGAAGTGGACACAAAAGATTAAGAAAGTGAGGTTGATGTTTCGGTCATGGATATCCTTCCAGTCACAACGACTCATGAACCCATAAAATTATTTGAAGAATAAATTGATGATCGTCTCCAACAAATAAAGATTGGTGATGCTGTGATGGAGAGTGAGAAGGAATGCTACCTCCAGCTCTTTCAAAGGTACATACACCTATTCACTTTTGATTCCAAGGAACTCTGTCAAGTAAGTTGCGTAGAACATTCTATTGAGCTGGTAGATGGTGTTAAGCCCATAAAACAAATGCCATATAGAATGAATCCTAATTTTTCCAAGACTGTAAAAGAAGAAATAGATAAGTTGCTTGATGCAGGATTCATATTTGCTATGGAGAATTCAGAATGGGTTTCTCCCATTGTGATCTCAATAAAAAATAATGGGAAACTACACATTTGTGTTGATTATAGGAAGCTCAATAAGGCAATAAAGAAGGATCATTACCCTCTTCCATTCTCAGATCAGATCTTGGATGAAGTAGTTGGCTAGGAGTGCTATAGTTTTGCTGATGGATATAGCAGATACAACCAAGTTCGTATATCAGAGTAATATCAGCTGAAGACCACGTTCACCACTCTTTGGGGAATTATTTCTTATAGAGTTATGCCTTTTGGGTTGTGTAATGCTCCGGCAACATTCCAGCGCTTGATGAATAGGGTGTTCGAACCCTACATTGGAAACTTCATCAGAGTATTTCTGGATGATTTTTACATCTATGGGAGCAAGATGTACCACCTGCACTAGATGGAGACAACATTTCAAAGGTCAGATGAAGCACAAGCCTCACTAAACCCTACAAAGTGTGTCTTTACATGTTCTAAAGGTGTTTTGCTAGGGCATGTTGTATCCAGAGATGGTATTGGTACTGATCCTGATAAAGTTTCAAAAATCAAAGAGTTACCATTTCCTATGGATAGAAGTAAGTTGAGATCATTTTTAGGCCATTTGGGTTACTATAGAAGGTGCATCAAGAATTTCTCAAAGATTACACAGCCACTAACCCAGTTCTTGAAGAAGAATGTTACTTATGAACTAGGAAATAAGGCGCATGAAGCTTTTGAACAACTGAAGGAATCCCTGGTGTCTTCACCTGTTCTAAAGAATCTAGATTGCAGTAAGCCATTCATTGTGTACACTGATGCCTCAGATGCAGCACTAGGAAGTACTCTGAGCCAAAAGGATGAAAATGGGAATGAACATCCAATTTACTTTGGGAGCGGACAAATGAGCAGTGCTGAGGTAAATTATACTGTAACTGAAAAAGAGGCTCTAGCTATCATTTTTGTTGTAAAGAAGTTAGAAATTACTTGCTAGGGCAGAAACTTATAGTTGTAACAGATCATCAAGCTCTAAAATATATTGTAAAAAATCCTAACCCATCAGGGAGGATAGCAAGATGGATAATTTTGCTACAAGAATTTGAATTTGATATTATAGATAGGCCAGGAAAGAATCATGTCAATGCAGATGCACTCTCTTGAGCCTATGATGGTTTAGGTTCATCTTATGATGATGATGATTTCCCAGATGTAACATTGTTATCTCTTGACACAATCCCTAGTGAATACATAGATATTTGGAATTATCTAAATGAATTCAAGTTTCTTGATGGTGCCAATGTAAAGATTAAGAGGAAGATTACTCAAGTTAGTCATTCATATTCTATTCTACATGGAGTATTATTTCGAATAGGACCTGATGAACAGTACAAGAGGGCAGTTGGAAGTGATCAAGGGAAGGAGATGATAGAATAATTCCACAATGGTACATGTGGAGGACACTTCTCTAGACAACTTACAGCAAGAAGGATCTTGGATTCAGGTTATCACTGGCCCACTCTTTTTAGAGATTACTATAATTATTGTAAGACATGTGATATTTGTCAAACACATGGTAACTATAAGACTTCATTGGCTCCATTATGCCCTATTCTTCCACTTGGTCCCTTTGAAAAGTGGGGAATAGACATTGTAGGTCCACTTCCAACTACCCCACGAAAAAATAAGTATATTGTAGTTGCCACAGATTATTTAACCAAGTGGGTTGAAGCTAGGCCATTGAAAATAGCTTCCATGGATGAAGCGGCAAGGTTCATATATGAACGCATTGTCACCAGATTTGGTTATCCATTAGAAATTGTAACAGATCAAGGAAGCCACTTCATTAATGAGGTGATAAAATCCCTAGTCAATAAGTTTTCTATTAAGCACAGGAAGGCAACAACATACAAACCAAGCACAAATGGACAGGTGGAACAAAAAAAATTGTGATGTGTCAAATTCTAGCAAAAGATGCAGCCTTGCAGGTATATCAGTGGGATAAAAAGATTTATGCAGCATTGTGGGCATGTGGGGCAACATCAAAGTCAGCAATAGGATACTCCCCATTTCAGTAGGCTTATGGCATTGATCCAGTTCTTCCTATTGAGTTGGATATTCCCACTGTGAGAGTTATGAAAAATGAAAGGAAGGATGAAAGTGATTAAGTAAAAGAAAGGTTGGTGCATCTTCATTTGCTAGAGGAAATGAGGGAAATAGCGAAGGATCAAGCTATAAGAAGAAAATTAAGTAGAAGGAATACTTTGATCAAAAGATCCATTGGTCTCCATTTCATGTGAATGACTTGGTTCTAGTATATGATTCCAGATACAAAAAAAGAAGGCAGAGAAAATTTCTTCCCAAATGGATGGGGCCCTACAAAATAATAGTTGTGCATGAAAATGGTACATATTGACTAGAAGAACTGGATGGTACTCTCATTACTAAATGGGTCAACCATTAAAAATTAAAGATTTTCCAGGCACCAGCTTCAGAATGTCCATAAGAGTCTACTCTGAGGACGGAGTAGAAGCTAGGAAGGGGGAAAATGTCGACATTAAAATTTTCCTCCGTAATTTCTATTTTATTAATGTATGTATTAGGAATAGGATGTTGTTAAGTATAATTAGTAGTGGGTTCTAATAAAAGATAACAGCACCGTCAGTACAGTGCCGCAATAAAGTAGAGTATGGTAACAGTCAAAGTACAATAGGAATGTTGTGGTAAAAAGTAAATATTTTTTGTAAGTGGTCTGGGAATGTTAAAATGTCAAAGTTGGGGTAAGTAGAGAAGTAGGGTCTACATGATTATAAATTAGAAATATTATATTTGTAATAAGGACAAAGAGTGATGTCATTAATATTTTTTGTATTTTATTTGTGGAAAATTCTAAAAAGGTGGAACCCATGTGAGATGATAAGGTTTATCTTATCTTAGAAGATAAGCCTATATGTAAAGGCAAGAGTTTAGGCATGAATTATGATTGGCCGGACGATATTTCCTATCCTATCTTAGAGATAGGGTGGATAATTCTGAATTCCTATAAATAAATAGGCCACCCCCTCATTTAACATAGAGCGAAGTAGTGAGAGACATTGTATGAGTAAGTGTGTAAAGGAAGCCATCATTTAGAAGGTGTGTTAAAGAATCCATTGTGAAGTTTCTCCCATAGTTATTGTTGGAAGGAAAGTGAAGTCAATAACACTTGAAGTACCTCATGGGTGAGATTGTAACAATTTCATATTGATATTATAATTTACACTTATATTTCAGATTTGTCATCATTCCTTCGTATCATAGTCTATGGTATTCTTGTGTTATGTTTGTTGTGTTTACAAATTACATCCACCAAACTAAAGGTTGTGCATTAGTAAATAATCATAGCACGAGGAGTTCCCGGTAGAGAATTATTATAGTTCCAGATTGGTGTTGACAGTTTGTGTAGGAACATTTGAAATTCCTTATGAATAAAATATTGAATTCTGAAATTGAGTTGTGTATTTATTTCTACAATTCATATTTTTATATGGATTGTCTGATGAACTAAACAAACTAATAATATAATTGAATGTCTTAATCATAAAGGAAAGAACATCAAATAATTCCTATAACATCTAGCAATGAACTCTGATTGATGCAATCTGTAATTATGAAAAAACTTAACACTTCATTTATTTTATAATTTGATGTCTTCATCAAGAAAACACAGTTGTCCTTCGGGGCTTTGTGTTATTTTGTTGAAGATAGTCATGAAATTGCAGACTATGTGATCTGTTACATTTTGTAACAACACACATAGCTACAGATTTCATGTAAGCATTAATTAATTCAGCAAAAATAATATTGACTGAAAGAATCTCCCCTAGCTTAGGTCCATTTCACCAATGCAATCCATCGTAACAAAGTTTTGAGTTGCCCATTTTTACACAAGTACAAAAATTGTAAACATTTCAGGTGATCATGCAGGGAAAGCTACCTACTAGCTTGTAAACTAGTGCCTTGCTCTTGTCCATTGGGCATGGAGTATAAAGCATGTAACCAAAATCTTCCTTCTGAAGGACCAGCCCTTCAAAAACAAACTAAAACTGGGAAAGGATCTAGTAACTAGATCACATACACGAATGCACTTATTGAATTCAAAAACATTGCAATGTGCAGGAACTACACTTATTGAAGGGAAATCCTACTCTAAACAATCACTGTAAGATTTTCAATAACAGTTTTTGAGAAACATACCATTCACAGGAATGGGAAGTTCCTCTTCATTCAGCCTTGAAAGCTGAAAAGCATTGTGTTCTTTCCAAGTTGAAATCATGTAAGGACCACTCCATATTGTATCGAACTTCATGTGTCTTCTTGGCTTTGCACAATCAACATCCCACTTTAACACAATGTCTCCTTCATTGAGGATTTTGAATTTGGATTTCTTATCAAAATTATTCTTCATATGTTTCTAATTCTTTTTCATATTTACATGGGCTTGATCTCTTAGCTCTTGTAATTCCATTAATTCTATATAACGAACCTGTAAAGGTTCATTTCCAAGTAGCTCCATTTGATGTAGCAAATATGATGCGGCTAATTCAACTGAAATAGGAATTATTACTTCTCTTCTGTAAACGAGCTTGTATGGTGAATTGCCAACTGATATTTTAGGAGTCACTCTATCAGCCCAAAGTCTTGAATTCAACATTAGATGTAAAACTCTCTGGTTATCTTTGAGTGTTCTTCTGATGATCTTTGAAATATTCTTGTTAGTACTTTCAGCTAACCCATTACCTTGTGGGTAATAATTAGATGACAAACTTAAATAAATTCCATGGTTAACACCCCAATTTATTACCTTTGCACTGAGAAATGCTAAAGTATTATCTGAAATGATAGTTCCTTGAACACCAAATCTATAAAGTATACATTCATAAAAGGATAATATCAAAGTTTCATTAGCATCTTTCAAGGCTATTACTTCAGTCCAGCGTGTAAAGTAATATGTAGCAATCAAAATACACTTGTTTTCTTGTGACGAAGGTGGGTTTATCATGCCAATAAAGTCAAGACCCCACTGCATAAAAGGCTGATCAACTGAAATAGGCTGTAAGGGAATCGAAGCTAAACGTTCTTTTCTAATAAAGAAAGCACATTTCTTACATTTTCTAATCCATTCAAAATAGTCCTTGAATATGTTGGGCCAATAGTAAACATCTTTCATAATTTTTAAGGCTGTGGTACGTGCTGAAAAATGACCTCCTGCAGGTCCTTCATGGAATTCCAATAATAATTGCTGAATTTTATCATAGTCAACACATCGCAGCAAGATTCCATTTATATTTCTTTTGAACAACACACCATCAATAAAAAGATAGGGTACAAATTGTAATCTAAAATACCTTCATTTATTCTTGTCCATAACTTCCAAATAGATGTCATGCTGTAGATAATTAACTAAATCAGTCATCCATCTTGATTTATGAACTTCTTGAACAAGTTCAGGTTGTTGATTTTTTGGCTACACCATGATGTTTGATTGCTGATACGTAATTTCAGCATGCTTTTTTGAATCTTTTGGTTTCACAGATTGCTTTTTTTCCATATCAGCAATTAGATGTTCACATAAACCTTTACCTCGAACTGTCTTCACAACTCAGATTTCAACATCATACTCCATGACCTTCATTATCCATCCTGTTATTTTCTCATTCAATTGTTTATTTAACAAGAAAGATTTCACACTTGGATGAGAAACAAGAACATGGATTTTGTTGTTTGAAAGCATGTACTTAAAATTCTTTCTCTCTATGACTATTGAAATTACTTGTTTTTCAAGAAATGTGTACCTTGTTTCGTAATCGTCAAGCTCTATCAAAAGAAAGTAATTTGGTGTTCAAAATTTTCATCATTAAGCTGAGTTAATATTGTTGATTTTTTTCAACTCTTGCAAGTGCATACATTGTAAAATCTTTATAAAAATTTGGATTTACAAGAGTGAGATCTTGAGAGATGGCTACATTAATTGCTTCAAACCCTTCTCTCCCTTCACTAGTCCAAGAGAAATTTTTCTCTTTCTTTAACATATTCATCAATGGTTTAACAAATGTTGCAAAATATGGAACAAAATCTTCTAACAAAGTTGATTTTTCCAAGACAACTCTGTAATGCCTTCTTATGATGAGGAAATGATAGATGTGATATGGCTTCAATTCTAAAAGGATCAATAGTTGAACCTCATTTAGAAACAATATGACCAAGTAACTTTCCTTGATGAACAAAAAATATAGACTTTTTGGGAGTCAATGACATTCCAAACTATCTACATAACTAAAAAGTCTACCTTAGGTATATTAGATGCTCATCTGAATTTTTTGAAAATACAGTAACATCATCTAAATAAACAAGGATGCATTTATTTAACAAAATATGAAAATCCATTTCCATTGCACGTTGAAACCTTGCACCAACATTTGAAAGGCCAAAAGGAATTCTTTTGTAAGCATAAGTACCCCACTTGGTGGTTAAATTTTTTTTGTAACTATCTTCTTCTCAGACTAGAATCTGATTGTCCCCACAATAACTGTTTAGAAGAGATATTCTATTTGAACCAGAAACTATTCTTAAAATCTAATCCATATTTGGATGTGGGTAATGATCTTTTAATGAAGCTTTATTAAGATCTCTGAAATCTACACACAATCTGATTTCTCCATTTTTTTACTGACAGGAACAAGATTAACTACCCAATTTTAATGCTTAACTGGAAATATAATAGTTGATTCGATAAAATTAGATAATTCTTTCCTCATTAGAGGATCTATTTTGAGATTTATAGGCCTTTGTTTTTACCTAATTGGCTTGAAATTTAGTTATAATTCAATAGTATGTTGTACTAAACTGGGATCAAACCCTTTCAAGTCTTGGTATTTCCGAGAAAAAATATCTTTAAATTCCTTGTAAAGATTGATAAATGAATGCTTTTCAGCTAAAGAACATACCTTTCAAAACAAATTTTTACCTTCATCAACTGTGATCTCTTCATAGTTATCAGTGCATGTTCACATCTTAGTTTTGTCTTTCCTTAACTTGTCATCAATGCTAAAGATGTCTTCTAATGTGACCAATCCTGGAGGTAGTTTATTCATCTTTAACTGAATAATATGGTAACCATATAAGTGTTGTAATTTATCTTGATTTACTATAGAAAATTCAGCTTCTTGCTACAAAAACCTGTAGATTTTCTCATCATTTTCAAAAACATGCCTATTCAAATCGTTATCAGGTATTGAAGGCTTGAAAATCAGCTTTATATGAGGCTGAATCTTACTATTTTTAATCCATTCCATCACTTCAAAACTAGCACCATTTACTGCAAGTCTATTTGCATGCTTATTTTTCTATTCTAGGAATGGACTGGATATTAATAGCTTTAAAATATTTCATTAAGTCTGAAAGTATATGTCTGTAAGACTTCATTAATGGATTCTCACAAACTTTGAATTTTCTTACTTCACTAATAACCAACTCAGAATCACCAAACATATGTAGCATGCTAATACCTCTTTTTCTGGCCCAAAGTAAGCCAGGAGTTAATGCTTTGTATTCAGTCACATTATAAGTGCATGAAAATTGGAGACTCAAAGCTGAAAAATAGCTTTCATTTGTTGGGGAAGTGAGCATCAAACTTTCTCCTTGTCCTTTCTTGTTCTTAGCTCCATCAAAATGAAGCTTCCAAATCCCTTGTGCTGCATTTTCTAATTTGGAAAGCAAGGGAATTGGTGTGTTTTCTTCATGCAAGCAATACACACCAAACATATGTTATTCAAATTCTTTAAAAGGATCATGAACATGTTCTTCATGTGTCTTTTCATCCATAAATAGGTTAGAAAAACCATCCAATGATGAAACATGAGCTATATTATCAAAATCAGACTGGTCTAGGGCTACATAATTAGCTAATGCATTAGAAGCATGAGGCTAAATTTGAAATATAACAAATAGTTATGAATTGATAGTAACCTTGATCCCAGAACGTGTAATGAAAAATAAGAAAGACCAATTTGAAGAGAGATAGCCTCCTATTTTTGCTGTGAAATCTCTTGATAAACATATAGCAAAGTAAGGAGGTAAATCTACAATAGTAATGTCTTGCAGAATGGAAACATTTGAGAAATCATGCAATCTTACCTCTAGATTTCTAATGACACTAACTATATTGGTTAAAGTTCCATGTTTATGTAGGTTCATACTACAGACCCAATATTTCTACAATTGCTTTTGGCATAATTGTGCTACTTGCATTGCTGTCCACCATATAGTTATGAACAAGATCTGTTCTTTAATAATCAATGATAGATAAAATGATGGTGGATTCTTGTTGTCATGAGCATTTAATACTTTCTGAACCATCCATTTAACCTCTTTGATGTGGTCTTCTTCCATTGTTCCAAAGACCATGTCTATTTTTTGAACTTCCTTTTCTGTTGTTTCTGAAGAAATCTGCAGCTTAGCTAGTTCATGACAAAGTAAATCTTGTTGTCCTACAATGATCAAAGTGTTCTACATTGAGATGTTAACATTATGATTTTTCATTACATCAACAATGTTAAAAGAAGCACCAATTTAGAGACAAATTCTAGTATTTTAGCATAGGCTTTAGTGAAAATTGACTCCTCTTCAACTACTTTTGATATCTGAGGTATAAATAACCTTCTTGGATCAGGCTGTAGCTTTTTTTGCCACTCTTTACCAGCTCACACACTTGATTTTTTTTAGTTAAAGCAGTACTATTAGCTGGTTTTGGCCATGTAGTTGTTGTTTTATCTGTGACAGTGGTAGAACAGGCCTATTTTTTTGTTGTTTACTTTTTGTAACTTTTTCTTGAGCCATAATAGTAACTGCAATGAAATCATCCTCACTAAAACTAACTAAGTTCTTCTTAGCTACCTTTTGAACCTGAATATATTGTTTCCCACCCTCCATTTGTTTCATGAACAATGTCTCAGATTGAGGTTGTGCAACAAGACTTATGTTCAAAAAAGCATTTGGGCAACCAATGACTGAATGAGGTTGATTACAAGGTTGAAACAAGTCTTATGTAGCCATATTAACTAGAACTAAAGTGTTAGATGAACTAGGAGCCTTTGGGTCAAACTACTTTTGCTGATAAGACTACCTATAATTTTGATTTTACTAATAAGTCTACCTATTTTGTATGGTTTTCTAATAAGGAACCTAGTAACGCTTTCTAGGTAATGCATGCCTATTCTCAATTGAAGTCAAATTATTCCCCATAGTCTACAAAGAATTAAAAATGTCATCTAATGGGGGTCCAACAATGGGTTCTACAATTGTGATAGGTTGTGGGATAGGATCTAAATCTACCAAAAAAAACATTGAAGGCCTAGGATCTAACTTGTCGGCTTGAATAAGACTATTTTCAGCTCGGATGGTGATATCATAGGCTACTGGGAGATTCTCTCCTCCCATAAACTGAATCATAGTTGAAATATCACTGTTTAATACTATAAGATAATAAATAAAACCATGATCATCTTGAGGCTTGATAGTTGATGGGATTCTTTCCTAAGTTTTGGCAAAACAAATGTTGAAACTAGACATAAATTCATGGGGAGCTCTTTTAATAGTAGATAGTTGTTCTATCAAAGATAAATGATTTGAATTATCTTGAAATTGTTTCAGTAATTTACCACCTAAATTATCCCAAGTTATTATGCATCGAATCTCTAAATTTCTATACCATTGCAAGGCCTTTAAGGGATGTAGAAAAAAGTATCAAAGCTACATCTTCATGAGTGATATTATGAATTGCACATAAGGCTGCAACATCTTTAATATGCTCTGTAGGTGTAACCTGATCTTCACCAGTGAATGATGGAAAATTTTTCATGGCCGCATTAGGGATTTCATGATAAAATGGGATTAAAAATAGATTGCCATTAGTAAAGGTCACAAAATTCCTAGGTGGTTCAATAGCCATTTGAAAAAATGGAATCTACATGAAAATATTGACACATGGTGAAGGAAGATTGGGAGGAGGATTACCAAATCTAGGTCTATTATAAGGAAAAGTATTACCAACTCTTCTCCTTATCACAGAATTCAAAGGTAAAGAAATAAAATTATAATGATTTCCTCTTACCAATGATCTTGTAGTCACTTTAGGCATGGAACATACTGCAATACTAGTCTGATATCATTTTTACAGAGTCACCAAATAGATATTTAAATCTTAGAATATATTGTTGTAGCTTGTTTTCCCAAAAGTAACTTCTGTTTTCTCTAACTTGCATGCAGATCTGATTCATTGTCCCACCGGGCATGCCAAAAAATGTTATCTCTCGAAATTTCACCATGTAGAGAGATGGATGTAGGTGTTCTAAGCTTGCAAAATATTTATCTATGTATTTCGTAGATACAACAGAAACACCTCAGGTTTGTGGGTATACCTATTTTGAGGCGAGTCTCTGGTTTCAAGGTTCATTCCTTATTGATGTATCCTATATTTATTTTCTAGGGTTTGAGGGTAAAAGAAGACTGTAAAAGGATTTTAATACTGAGCTGATACACCAAACATGTATGAGGTATTTGACTGAGTACGTGCACAGCTGATGTAGGAATGAACTCTTGGTATACAAGCCAATGGATTTCTAAGATTATTAAGGGAAAACACTTTGATGTAGTGAAGGAAAAATCACAATAACACTACTAAGTTGAACACACACATTAATATCATGCAGAAATTACTGAAATTTAAAACAGGGTAAGATGATTAATCAGGTAATTCAACATTCACAATATTAATTGAGCATACACAAGACTACAAATAATTAGAAAAGTAGAAAACAATTCACATTCAGAGGGTAAAACTGGTAGAAAATTGGTTCAGCACTCTTGTATCCAAGGAACACAATATATAGCAAAACATTATCCCCCCACCCTTCCTAAAAATAGACTAAAATTGTACTCACCCATGCATCCTATTTTTTATCCTTTATTTATTAATAAATAAAGGGAATAAAATAAATAAACTAATACAAAGAGGCATTAATAGCCTTGGGTTACATCTCAGTCAAACTACAGTTGACTGTTCTATTTTTAAGAAAAGAATGGGTGAATAATTTACTAATAATAATTTTTTCTTCATGAGCAAGTCTCCTTCTTAGTGCTTGAAAAAATTTCCTTTTGTGTCTGATGTGACATCTATAATTATGATCAACTTTCTTCCTTGGATGCACATGCATAATTTATCTTCGTGTGTGTGAGAAAAATCAATTATATTATTTGCAATAATTTGTAAAAATAATTCACTCAAACATCTATCTTGATGGGGACCACTTTTGTTTCTTATGCTAACACTTGTTCTGTCTTATTGTGTTCACATGGATAACACATTGTGAATCATCTCCAATCTTCCCACTAGTGGGGACCACCTTTGCAGTTGATCACATAAGGGTATGAGGAATCTTTTGTAAACGTTAAGGTAAATATTATTTGGTTATACTCCACCACTTACCTATCATTTACTCCTTGATCATTAGTTATAATCATTTCTTTTCTCCCCTTTTGATTTTGGTTTAGATGGCGTATCATATGGTTTGGACCTTAGATAAGGTCAATTTAAATAATACTATTCAGCCACCCTTTATATAACACATGGTACACTATAATGCTCGGCCACTTTTAGATTATCATTGTATTGCAAAACTTGTCAGATTTTATTTTTTGAGTGGACTAAGGTTTAGAACTTACCTTTTTCGGTGATCATTGTTATCAACCTTTAATTGACCACCTTTGATTATTTGGTACACATATATCATAGAACTTAAAATGTAAAAGCAATGATAATTTTGTTTTAAATGTAGGGCTTGTTCCCTCTCAACGATGACTCACCCCTTCACCCTGCATGCGGTGGAACTTTGTATTTAATACCTTGGCCACTGTGATTTGACCATGATGTTGATTTCTCAAGGATTCCCCCTCGCCATTGATCCTACATGAGATCATGTGATGGCTTGCAATTTTTTAAAAGTGTATTAACACTTTGATTTCAAGGCTTGGTGACCTCTCATCTATTGATCCTAACTACTTTTGTGTTTCTGTTAACCAGGCGATCATCTTGGAATTTGTTTGCGGTCTCTACGTAAAATGCATGCATTGCTCTCAAGTTCATTGATATCTCTAGAGTTAGATCCTGGTTAATGTCTAACCCATCGGTTAGGGTTTCTAATCCTGGTAATTAAATGGGGTCGGTGGACATCTTGATCATTGTTGGTTTTGCGAGTTCAATTCCCTTGGAGATTGGATTCTGAGAGCTCTATTGATCTGTGTACTCATTTATTGTTGAGCCTTTGATCATACTGACTCGGGATTGAGTTCATTAAGTCACCTCTTAAGTTTGAGTGAGTTAAATTTCTACTGTGGCCTCCATTCATTGTTCACTTTGCAATTCTCTGCTTACGTCGGCGAATCCCTTAGTAAATTTTTGGTCTCTATACCATTGTTGATCTCTTTTAGCTCGTTTCCCTTTGTCTTTGTAATGGTTTTTAGGAACGAGTTAAGCTCTGTTCGGAAACTTGGCATTTATCTTTTATTCATCTTCAGATGTTCTGTCATTTCTAGAACAAGGGAAATGATCTTCCACCAATGTTTTAGACTTCTGAGCTTAGTTTGATTCTCACTGATTATTCTGGGTCTGCAAGATCTTGGATCTGTGTAACACATGGTATCTTTCTTGTTCAATTGTGAATTTTTTATTTGGAATCTGTTACTGTCATGAGTCTACGTGCATGATCCAGCTTTTACTGAAGGTTTTGAATTCTTTGCTTGACTATTTTTTAGTTTTCGTGAAGTTTCACAATTGATCCTAACCGCCATGAGTTTCTAGGTGAGCTTTTTTGGATTTCTGTACACTCTGTACGCAGATCTCTTTTCCGCCATTGTTAACTTCGGTCAAGCTTAGTACTATGTTATTTATCATCAATGTTTGATAAAGGGATGCTATGTTTTGATCTTTCTGAGTATTTCAATTGCTCTTCGTAATTGACTCCCGAGTTTGACTTCAATATATTGATACTTTATTCTTTCTTTGCATTCCATTTGTGATCTCATGGTTCCCTTGGAGACTTTGAGTTTAAAATGGTGAGTTCTGGGTCCTCTTTTTTAGATCTGAACTTGATGATCTCTTTTTCGAGGGGTTTTCTCAGCTTCCAATTTAATCGGCGAGTTCTTGTTTCTTATGAATGATTCTTGATACCCATTCTTAATCGGTTCTTCGATTAAAGCCCAAAATCTATATTTTCTTTCAAATTTTGATCTGTTTTGAAACTTGTGAAGAATTTCTGATCTTTTTCTCATGGCATCACCCATTATAACTATAAGAATATTTGACGTATTTCTTGAACTCAGATGTATCATTTATATTTCATCTTCTTTCCATTTGATCCATTTTATATCTGGTACTAAATGGGTATTTCTATTTTCCCTGAAACCATTTTCCAGATCCGAATGTTTATTGAATTTAAGCTATTCGTGATAGCCTTCTACATTCTAAAATATACTTTGATATTACCTGTAATTGATTTTGTATTCTAATTTTATGTCTTGAATATTCTACTTAAAATAATTGCTGATGTCATAAAGGTAAAGACCCTTTTGGACTGTAGATTTTTTTGGATACCTTTCTTGGTTTTTCAACTTTGTACACTGATATTTTGTAAGTTCTAAAATACCTCACTACCTCCTTACATATTTTAGGAGCTTCGAGTTTGTGAATCCTTATTTTGAGTTGTGCGATAGCTCATGTTTTTAATGTGCCATGAGTGAGTTCTCAAGACATTATTCAATAGATCTGAGATATCATGTTCACTTGTTTCTGTAAGTAATCTTATGTTTTTCATATGTTGTAACTTCCTTACATATTTTTCTACACTGAGATCTCTGTAGATTATTCTGAAAGTTGGAATAGATGCTTTGAATTTCATGAGCTTTGGAAAAAATATTGTTCTTCTCTATATTCATGGATCTTGAGCTTTGTATTTGTTTTTATTAAAATAAAGTGACTATAAGTTTCAAGTGGTCTTAGTTCCATGCAAAGACTAATTATCTAAAATGTGAATCCTTATAATTGAGTTCATAGCATTACAGTTCATATGTCTCTCACTCATTAATTGTAGTTATCTGTAATTTGTACTATTCTATGGGAAATCATAACTCTTGTTACTTCTCATACCTTCATGGTTGTGACTCCTAGAAGCATGTGGACTATGTGAGATACGGCTCCTTAAATGTACTTCTTTAACCTTACTTGTTGAATGCTTTATTGATAAATACCTTCTTTCAGTGAATGCTATGATATTTTGATCATCTCTGAACCTATGACTTTATCCTTTTCTGATTCATTGTACATGATCATCTTCATTCAAATCCTTCAGTAGAATTGAAAATGCACTCTTATCATTGTTGCATTTGAAATATTATTTCCATTGAAGTTGTAACTTAAATATGCTTTGAGCTTATAAACTTTGAATCAGATTTCTATTATGTAACTTTTCTTTTACTCAATGACCCTCCAAGATATAAGTGAAGAGTATTAATTTTTGTGCCCAAGTGCAAAATCGATATCCCTTTCTTCTTAAGTCTATATTTGATCTTCTTTTATGAAATGGCAGTATGACTCCTGTGAAACTTATCAATTGTCTAGAAAATATGAAAGCCATAGGATTTTCTTTTATCATCATCGCTGATTGATATCTTTCTGTCTTTCTTTTGAAGTTGTATTTTCTATGATTTCTTTATGTAATTATGATACTCCATTTCTCTTTACTCAATTAACTTGGGTGTTGAAACTTGGAATCACATGCTTGAGTTGAATTGATCATGAAGACTTGGGTGTCTATAGCTATTATGACTCTATATTAACAGAAAATTGAATCCACTTTAGCTAGTCATAGTTGTATTCCATTAGTATTGTAGCATTTATGCAGTGTAAAATATACATATTTCCGTTATTAGATCATATACAACTTTTAAAGCATGTGTTAGTTTGACATAGCCTTATGGAAATACAGTAAAATGTCCATTTTGTCATGGTGAAGCCCTGTCAAATATGTTTCTCAAATTTACCTTTTATTCTGTTTCGAGTTATTAATCTTATGCTTTTAGTTAACTTCAGCCTTTATATTGTAGAATCCTTCTACTTCACACTTTGAGTTGTATTCCTCCTTCATATCAATATGTACTTGTGATTTATTCCAATCTTGATGTACCATAGGATAAAAGTCAGTAATCTCTGCAATCTTTATCTAATAGTGAGGACTATAAGACAAGATTTTATTTTCTTCTTTATTGCAACTTGTACCTAGACACTTAAGAAAATAGTTAGAAAATATTTAGGCTTTTTGGCCTCTCTTATGTTCCATAGCTTTTTTTCTTCTCTCTCATTCTTTCTAAGTAGATAACCATCATGTGTTTTGTTATAGAAAAGTAATTTTACAAGTTGTGACTTTGATCCTCATGTAATTTATATCTCCTATTGTTAAGAGATTCATCTGTACGAATTTAGATAGTATAGGAATATGGATTAACCCTGAGCTCAATAACTGACAGTTTTTTCCTCTTTTCTTGTTTTCAGGTGCAGTGCCTTAATCATGAAGATGAAGAGGGAACAAATCTATGGAACTGGAGATGTGTCAACCAAAGTAGAAAACCCCCAAGGCAATGATGGGTTCATTCATACTCTTCTACATTTTTTTCCATGCATATGTACCTCTTACTTCAGTAGCTTGTACTTTACTTTTCAGTTACATCCCATGGCTTGTGTGGGAACATTTGACCTTCCTTATGAATAAAACATTGAATTCTGAAATTGAGTTGTGTATTTCCTTTCTGCATTTCTAGCTTTCTGTATGGATTGTATGATGAACTAAACAACTCAATAATATAATTGAATGTCTTAATCATGAAGGAAAGAAACATCAAAGAATACTTGTAACATTTAGTAATGAACCCTGATTTCTGCAATCTGTAGTTATGATTGCTACTTCCAAAACTCAACACTTCACCTATTCTGTAATTCAATCATCTTCATCAAGATAACACAGTCTATCCTTTGGGGCTTTGTGTTCTTTTGCTGAAGATAGTCATGAAATTGCAGACTATGTGATCTGTTATGTTTTGTGACAGAACACATAACTACAGATTTCATTTAATCATATAATTAATTCAGCAGTAACAATATGAATGAAAGAATCTCCCCTAGCTTAGGTATACTTTCACCCATGAATTAATCCATCGTAAATGAAGTTTCAAGTTTTCCATTTTTACACAAGTGCAAAAATTGTCAGCAGTACCCAAAACTAGTAATAATAAAGTAGAGAGAGAAAAATTCTACTGCACGATATCCTAAGCACGCTCATATCCTAAGAGCTCAACTCCAAAAACTTGTACAATGATGAATAATTTTAGTACGCACTGTGGTCTGAATCCACTGCTCAATAATAGAAATAAAAAATAATTGACACTAGGCTTCACCAAAATAGCTCCATGCAAGGAGTCGGTCAATGGAGTGATGTCAAAAGTACAAAAAAAGAACCAAAAATAATTTCATCAATTACTGACAAATAGGTGTGCCAAAATCTAATAACAACCAAGGAAACAAGGAAAAGAGACGAGATCCAAATAAATAGGAGTGCCACGATCCAAGAAAACCCAAGGTAAGAAGGCAAGGACAAAAAATCTGAAGAATCAAGATCAACTGCTACAAACAGGTGTGTCATGATCTAAGAACAAGAACTAAGGCAACAAAGCAAGGATACGAGATCCAAATAAATAGGAGTTCCATGATCCAAGAAAATCCAAGGTAATAAGGAAAGGATGCATAAAACACGAAGAAGCAATATCAACACGTAACAAGACAAGGAAACGAAACCCAAAGAATCAATATCAACACCACACCCTCCCATACTGCTGAATGGGTAGAATAAAATCCCTAGATCTATATGAGTTACCAAAATCAACTACTCAAACATTGACAAACTAACATTGGGTTTCACTAGAATATCTCCCCCACAAGAAAGACTATCAACATGCCAAGAAAAAAGTGTCAAAAATACAAATCCAAAATATCTCAGCAAACAATAGAGATATAAATGTATACACCCATAGATACAAGAATACAACCACAAGTTTAGGATGTTGGGCTCAACCAAAAATTACATCCACAAGTGATTACAACACCCTCCCAAATTTGACACTTTATAATTGAGTGCATGTAAATATTAAAATGAGTAAAAGTACCTTTTTACATTTGAAATATGTGTATAAATTTTTACCAATGTGTAGATCTCGAAAAAATACACAATTTTAAAACAATGATCAACTTAATCTGAGCTACATATCAAAAGTTATGAGCTCTAGAAGGTTTTGCTGATAAATATAATATTTTAATGCTAACATTTTTTTAAAGGGTACACGTGACACCCAAATGTCCCAAAGGGTAAAAGTGTGCATCTGCATGATATACAAACTTGCGACCAAAGGATAAAATTCAGTGCCCAAAACCTAAATTTTCAGAGGGTAAATCATTGCATATGGAAGGGTACACATCTATATCCAATGGATAAAAGAATGCACCCAAAGGGTACAGATCCCCATCCAATGAATAAATGAAAGCATACAAAATAGAAATAGCTATATGTTAAAAGAATGCATCCAAGAAGGTACTGTTATCTCTTGAAAGTGCACCCTGTAGAGAGATGGCTGTAGGTTTTCTAAGCTTGCACAATTGATCTCTCTCTTTCGTAGATACAATGGAAACACCTCAGGTCTGTGGGTATACCTATTTTGAGGTGAGTCTCTAGGATTAAAAGGATGGTTCCTTATTTGTGTATCCTAAACTGATTCTTGGGTTTAGGGGTAAAGGATGACTGTAAAATGATTAAAACTAAGGTGATACACCAAATTTGTATGAGGGATTTGACTGAGTATATGCACAATTGATATGTGAAGGATTTTTTTTGTCCACGAAGCAATAGTTCTTTTGTAGAATATTAAGGGAAAAACACTTGGAGGTATTGAGGGAGATTATCACAACAATACTGCTAACCTAAACATGCACATTAATATCATGCAGAAACTGACTGAATTTTTGCAATAGGGTAAGATGAGTAATCAGGGAATTTACATTCACAAGACTAATAGAAACATACACAAGACTACAAATAATTGGGAAGGCAGAAAATTCTTCACACTCAGAAGGCAAAAACTGGAAAAAATTGCTTCAGTACTCCTATATCTAAAATTCCTCTAGAAGTTCTCCTTTGTGCTTTGCAAAGGCACACAATATATAGCAAAAATAAAATTCACCCTCTTCCTAAAAATAGCCTAAGGTCTTGTACTCTCCCATGCATTCTATTTTTATCCTTTATTTAATAATAGATAAAGGAATAAAAATAGAGCATGCAATTACAAATAGGCATTTAATAGCCTTGATTACAATTGGTCAACTGAAATTGACTGATCTATTTTTAAGAAAAGCAAGTGTATTTTTAAGAAAAATGATTGGATGATTTGCTAATAATAAGATTTGCTTGCAAGAGCAAGTTTCCTATTCCTGTGAACATGTAATTTTTTCTTCTTGTTTGTTCTATCTCTTTTGTGAAGGCATGCAAAAATTAACTCTTTTCGTGGATAAAAGAAATTATAATACTTGCAATATTTTGCAAAAATTGAGCTATTTCTGGTAATTAATTTCCCCTGGTTGCCATTCTAAAAACATATAAAAATATTAGCTGGAAATCTCTGTATTTTACTTCTCCAAAAGATAACCATGCTCGAAAATTTGATCCAGAATTCCTCTATAATACATCTTCATCAATTTTCTGATAAAACATGAAAATTTTATGTCATTTTGAAAAATTCTCACTTTAGTAGAAGTGCCTAAAAAACTTTTTAAATTTGCTCTTGATCTGAAGCCCTCCGATACATGTGTTCAATTCTCACTTTAGCAGAAGCTCCATTTTTCCACCAGCTCAAAAACAAGCATTTTTCCCCTACGGGTCTGCGGATGACTTAAAAATCCTCTTTATATTTTTCCTTTTGAGGACCTGTGAAAAAATTTGACATTTTAACCCCTTGGGTGGACCTACGGGCTTATTTGACGTTTTGTGCCTTTGGCGGACTTTTGGGCTCTCGGACAAGTTTAACATTTTAACTCTTTTGCAAAAAGCTTTAAAGACAAAGTCTCTCTGATCCTCTACTTAGAGGAATTATGGGCTTACGGGGTTAACTTAAAAATTTACTCTATTTGGTGAAAAGTATCAAAAGTTTAAGAAGACCCGCTGTCCCGCCAGTATTACTATGGAATTGATTTTGACCTTTTTCCTCATGGCTTTGACTTTCTCATCGTAGAGGCTCGGGCCTTTGGGATAACTTGGAAATTTTAACCTTTGCACTTTTTAAGTTTGAAAACTAAAGTGACTCCCGACTTCCATTGTTCCACCATTGCACTGTTATGCCACGTGTACTTTTGAGGAGCTGCAGGCCTGTAGGTCTACGGGTGAAAGTTTTACAACTTGAAATTTTTGAATTTGACTAAGTTCGACCTCCATTCCAACCTAACAACTTTTGCCTCGATTTTGAAGACTCGTTTGTGATCGTCGATCTCTGTACTTATTGATTTTTAACCATTGATCTATGAAGCATGATTTTAGTGTTTCTGCCATGTGATAAATGTGTTTTAATAGCTCAAACCATGGTTTTCCTTCAACTTGGAGATTGATTCTCGACCATTGATCTATGTCCTTGTTGATTTTCAATCGTTGATCTATTGACAATGGTTGAGTTATGTATAGATTTTTTGGTTGAGGTAGGTGAGGTAAAATAACTCGAAGATTATTCATTTTCTCCACTTTGCATCTGGTTTTGTGGGCAAATCCCTTGAATTTTTTTCCGACGCCATTAATAGTGTTTTTGCATTTCGATTCAACCCATTTTAATGGCCCTTCAGCATCTACACTTTTCCGTATAATATTTTGAGAAAAACTTTGAGAGGTTCCACCATTGGAGAAGCTTTCTTGAGTTATGTTAGTTTGTCTTTCATAAGATCTGGTTATTGTGGGATTATTGGGCAAAACGTTTTTAGAATGGTTGTAAATATTTTGCGACCATTGGAGCTTTTAGAGCATGGATCTTCCTTTAAAATGGTCTTTGTATGATGAGCATCAATGTGCTTTGCCATTGTGTTTACTTTTGAAACCCGACCCCTTTGCATAAATTATTCTCTAAGCTCGATTGAGTATGCCATGGAAAGTGAATGTGGAGCTCTTTGTATTTCATGTTCCTTTGTTCATGATTTGAAATTGGAGACTCTCCAGCTTAAATTGACTTCTATGACTCAGTAATTTCATTTCCCATCATGGGTATTTGGGTTTTATATCCAAGGGATTATGGCTGTCTGTTTTTCTGAATTGATTGTTCTTGTAGCGTATTTTGAATACTCCTTTTTGGGTTTCCTTAAGAAATAAATCATTATTCCTCTATACTGAAACCTTTGATAGCTCATTTTGGGGCTTCAACCTATAGTCATGACTTGTACATCTATGTATCTTGTTTTCTGAGTATCATTTTCTTATGTGATACATGTGTTATAGAACTTTCTAAAACATTACTTTTTAAAAGAGTTTGGAACCTCAGATCCTTCCTAGACAGATGTAGACTCCATTTACATTTTCTTTCAAAATTGAGCTCTGATATATGCAAAATCCTTTTTGATTTTACATTCCAGTATTGTTATTCTTCATCATAGAGTTCCTCTCTATCCAATTTTGATTTTTCTAACTGGAACTAGCCCATGGGAATAAGAAAAATACTTGAATATCTATTTTCTTCAATGATACTAAGTTATATTTCTCGTTCAATCAATTTTAAGGATTTCCACATTCCATTTTTATAATATTTGGTGAAGTTTATCAAATCTATGGTTGACATCTCAAGCTTGATTCATGAATGAATTTCTCAATAATCTACTTTTTCCTACTCAGATCTACTTATTGACCTCATGTGAGTTTTGTATGGTTAAATGATGTTTATAAAATTTATAAATAAAATGGGTTTCTTGTGCATCTCTCTCTTCAGATACACTTTTGATATATGCCTTTTTGTAACATGTAGCTGCACTTATGCTTTTTGATCCTGAAGTTTATGGTTACTGTGATTGATTATTGGACTGAAATTGCAAACTATTGTAGAAATACTACTTCTGCTATTTATGAAGTTGAAGATCTACTTGTACCCTACAGTAGTTTTCTGGGGATTTAGAAGAAATTTTCCTTCTGATTGTAGATATCATTCTAAGGCATAACACTTGATTCAGATACTGTTGTTCTGTTACTACATTTACTAGATTTATTTGATTTCAGCTTGATATGGATAATGTAAAAGTCTTAAATATCCATTTTACATGGCGAAGCCCTGTCAAAATTTTCCAAAAATTCATCTCTTCTTTGACTGAATATTTGGAAAATGTACATTGTCTGTAAGCATATTCTTTGTTTTGTAGTATATTAATCCTCTTCCATTTGTACAGAAGATATCAGAGTTTTCAGTTACATTAAACTTCTTCTTTCCGGCATGTATATGCTTCTTTTTTTCTCTATCTGCAACATGAACCTACACACTTAAGACAATAGTTAGGAAATAATTAAGATTCTTGGCCTCTCGTGTGTCCATGTTCCTTATTCTTCTTTCCTATTCTCTGCTTTTTAAGTGAGATATGCAATTTGATCTTTGAGTAATTTATATATCATGTCTGCTTAAAGAGCCATATGCATGAATTAGAAAATTTTAGGAGTATGGATTAACCCCGAGCTTTTTATTGATGATTTCCTTATCTTTTTCTTTTAAGGTACCATGAGTTGAGGATTGCGGAGATAAAGATGAAACAAACTAGAAAGGGAATGATCTACACAATGAAGAAATTTACAAAGGAAATGACGGGTTTCACTTATACTCCTTTTCTTTCTATTTCATGCATGTGTACCTCTTTTTTCAGTAGATGTACTTTAATTTTTAGTCACATCCCACAACTTGTGTGGGAAACATTTGACCTTCCTTGTGAATAAAACATTGAATTCTAAAATTGAGTTGTGTATTTCCTTCTGCATTTCAAGCTTCTAAATGGAGTGTATGATGAACTAAACAACTCAGTCATATAATTGAATGTCTTAAATATGAAGGAAAGAACATTAATGAGAACCTATAACATTCAATAATGAACTTTGATTTCTATAATCTACACTTATGTTTGTTGTCCCAAAACTCAACACTTCACCTACTCTATAATTCGGTGTCTTCATCAAGATAACACAGCTGTCCTTCAGAGCCTTTGTGTTCTTTTGCTAAAGGTATCATGAAATTGCAAACAATGTGATCTGTTATGTTTTGTAACAACACACATAGCTATAGATTTCACTTAATCATTAATTAATTTAGCAGTAACTAATAACAACATAACTTCTTTAGCTTAGGTATACTTCACCCATGACTTTCATCGTAACGACAAAGTTTTGAGTTGCCCATTTTTGCACAAGTGCAAAAATTGTCAACAATTTTCTTAAGCATGCTTTAGGGTTAGTTGTCCTATTTTCCTCATCAAGGGTTCTAAATGAATCCATCCAACGGATGAGATTCATCCCTAAAAAAAGTAGGTGGAGATTGGGTGAGTGGAAATTACCTTTGTAATTTAAATGTTTTAATTTCAAATTCATGGGTTGACTTGTTAAGGGGTCACTTTACGGGGTAAGGGAATGTTTATTCTAACCCCATGTCAAATGGGGGCCTTGTTAATTGTTTAAACCTTGTGGAATTAAATACCTTGGGTATTTATGCATCGTGGCCCCTTTAACCCTCTAAATTTAAATATGGAATATTTAACTATAATAGGAATTATTTTGTTTAATAAAATAATAATAATAATACTTAGGGGGAGATTAACCATACTTAGTCAAATTAAATATATTAAAGTTTAAATGTGGATTTCAATGTTTTGTTAATGGGGAAAATTTTATTATTAAATATAATTGACTTTGAAACATTAATGTGGCAACTGTCGTTTACAAAACTTTTGTGGGCACGCTTTTTAAAAAAAATCCATAATTTTTGTGGCTAACTCTAGGTTGTTCTTGAGTCTCATGCAGGCATTTTTAGGGGGCGGTACACTTGGTATCAGAGCGAGCTTCAAATTTTAGACCCTTGGGCACATAGGGAAACTTCAGACACAAACATTAGACCTAGTATAATATTAAACCTAGCACAATTTTAAACTTAGAAAACAACTTGTCTGAAAAAATTGTATATTTTAGTAAAAATAGAAAATTGGAAGAAAACCTAGAATGATAAACTAACTCTTGCCTTGGTCTGTGCAGGAGGTACGGACAAGACGAGGGGTCCTTTCACATAGACCTAGACTTGCCACCTCCAGAGCAGGTCATACCAGCCATTCTACCCCAGATTTTACATACGCTTCAGGGCATCAATGCCACTATACACGGAGGGTCCTTAGGAGGATGATCGGCCAGACATGATAGGGAGCCATCCGTTGATGCTCGTGCATCTCCTTGACACAGTGAGGATCATAGGGAAGAGAACTTCCATGTTCTCACTATTCTGGAGATACAGGTGGTTTTTTAGGAAGAGGCCTAGTTAGTGAGCTTGAACGGGTGCTTCAAGATCTGCCATTTTACTAGAAACATGAAACCTCAGGTTACGATCCATCTTCTGAGAGATGGAGTGGGTGTCTAGTTAAGGACCGAGGAGTAGAAGTTCCACATTGACTTGGATATAGTTACCTCTGAGATCTTTAAGGAGTGGTTCAGGATTATGTATTTATCTAGGAGGTTTATTTAGCTAGAGGATAAACGAGTTCCATGACCTCCGTTAGGCATTCTATGATCTGTAGCTGAGTATGAGAATCAATTTCTGGATCTACTCTAGTATGTCAATTATATGCAGGATAAGCAGGTATCGATTCATAGGTTCATCAGGTGCCTAAATTTAGATTTGGGTGGAGTAGTGTGTATCCATCTATCTGTAGACCTTAGTAGAGGTCATGGATAAGGCCTACATAGCCCCAGAGAAGACTATGGGAAATACTGCATCAGGCTAAGGATAGAGTATGGAGCTGCATCCAGTAGATGTAGGATAACAGATTAAGGGGGTCAGTGCCTCCTCCTTGTGGTGGATAGGGTTCAATACAGTTCTTTCAGACCACCATAGTAGCCACCTCAGTAGCAGCAAAAATAGGACTCGTCCACCTTATAAGACCTCCATAGAGATTCGACGCTAATAGGGGACGGAGTATGGGGCCTCCTCCTCGCGGTCCCATTAAGACATAAGGTGCACCAAGAGATCAGTCAGTAGGGGCTCATCAGTAGATGACCTCTACATTCCATAGCCGGATAATCGGGATTCATGACACATACCTCTAGAGTACTGCCTAAAGTTGTATCCCATTGGAGAGGACGAGGAAGTTGCTATGGTTGTGGTGTTGTTGGACATCATTAGAGAGAGTTGCCCCCCAGAACTTTAGTAATAAGGGTAAGATGTAGATTTTAGAGCCTATTCTTAGTGACATGGGACATAGCCATCATATCTATGCAGTGGTTGAGAACCGCCAAGTTGAGCATCATGAGAACTTTTATAGATACTACATGTAGCATTTTTGGTATTACTAATTCCATTCTGTTTTATTCCTAGTATTCGTCTGATTCTTTTATTGCACCATCTTTAGTAGAGCATTGTAGGTTGGTGGCTAGTTAGGCAGGGTATTAGTTAGGATGTCGAGATGGCTTCTGGAGACAAAATCTCAGTAGAATCCTTAGTTAAGGAGTGTGTAGTGTATTTGGGACCCTTCACCACTACCTCAGATCTTTGTAAGCTTCTGTTGGGTTCATATGGGGTCATCTTGGGCATGAAATGGTTGTCTGCACACAGATCCAAAGTGGATTGTTATCATAAGATCTATATCATGTAAAAATGATTTGGGAGTTGATTCAATGATAGCTGGAGTCAGGAGACTCGTGTCCATCCACACTATTTCCTTTATGCATCTTAAGGCGGTGTGTGCGAAGACCTGGATGTCAGTTGTATGCTATTACTTTTAGTGATAGCTAGAAGGATGGGGCTAGTGGGACATCTCACTTGATGATCAACCTATTCTTGCAGAGAGTTTTATTATGTGTTTCCTAGGGAAGCTATGAGGGATGGCTCCTCCATGTGAGATATATTTTCACATAGATTTCATTTCCGGGTGCAGAGCCTATATCACAAGAACCTTACCGGATGACTAGCCCTGAGCTCTATGACCTCAAGTTGTAGCTTGATGTCCTTCATTCAGAAAGGCCTATTTTTTCCTAGTGTATCCCCTTGGGAAGCACCAGTTGATTTCTTTTTAAAGAATAATTATGCATCTCTGCATTTGTGTATTGATTATCGTCAGCTGAACAAAGTAGTGATCAAGAATCGTTACCCCCTTCTACGCATTAATGATTTATTTAATCAGATGAAGGGGGCCACAATATTTTCTAAGATTGATCTTGAGTTCAGGAAACCATCAACTGAGGATTTCAGAGATAGATATTCACAAGTTAAATCCTTTCCACACAAGGTATGGGCACTATCGAGTTCACAATAGTGCACCCTTTGGATCTGACGAATGCCCCCGCAGTGTTAATGAGGTTGATGAACGGGGTGTTCAAGATGTTTTTGGATTGATTCATGCTCGTTTATCCTTTACAAAATTATGATATAATAACGTACATGTGATGATCATGAGGGGTACCTTCAGCATGTTTTTTAGTGTCTTCGTGAGCTAGCAGACTTTATGGGAACCTAGAGAAGTGTGCATTATTTCAGTGAAGAAGTGCAGTATTTGGGTCACATCATTTATAGGGAAGCTATTGTAGTCAATCCTTCCAAGATTCAAGCTATTATGGATTGGTCAGCGCCCACACTAGTGTGAACAAGGTACGTAGCTTCATGGGTTTAGCAAGATACTACAAGGATATTTGTATAGGACTTTTCTTGGATTGCTCACCCCATAAATTCCCTTCAGCAGAAAGGGAATAATTTCTTATGGTTAGATAGGTATGAGAAAGACCTTCAGGACACTAAAGAAATGCCTCACTTCAACACCGATTCTTTCTGTACATGACCCTCAGGGTGAGTTCTTTGTTTGTATATATGCTTCTTTGGAAGGAATTGGAGGTGTATTTATGTAGGAGGGGAGAGTAGGATGCTTTTGAGTCTCAAAAAATCAAGGATTATGAGCTCAATTATCTAACTCATGACATTGAGCTTATAACTAGTTGTTCATGCCTTGGTTTGATGGAGACACTTCCTTCTTGGTCAGATATTTCACACTCGGGGCTGATCACTTGAGCCCTCGCCACCTCTTTAGGCAACCCAATCTCAATTCTCATCAACGGCATTGGATGGAGTTACTTTGTGAATATGACATGTAGATAAAGAATGTGAAGGGGAAGGAAAAATGTGTTTATAGATGCCCTGAGTAGATGGAGACATGTGGTTATGGATACCTCAGTAGGTACAAATTTACAGAGCAGGATTTTGTAGTGGCTTCCTCAGGATAGCTTTTATCTTGCAGCCAGATCAGAGATTGAGTCTCAAAGAACCCCTTGAGCTAAGGTTTGAGGGACTTTTCATTAGAGGAAGATTGCCTTCTCAGGCACAGAGGTTGGATATATGTACCTGTTAGTAAAAAATCACAACACCCTTGAGATAGGACCTGGTATTGAGTGGGGCATTCAGTGTGATTGCACCTTATTCAACCGATCTTGGGGACTTGAAAAACTTGAGATGTACGCCACCTTGAGGAAGGTTTTACCTGCTTCCTAAGGGGACCTTCAGACTAGCTATGTGGCTCAACTTGTGTCAAATGCTTTCTAATCCTAATCTAACCATTCCAACGGAGAACGCCAAGCATCAGGGTGAAAGAGAGCATTCTCTTTCCTCACACTCTACACTAGAAGTTTAAATGGGATCACCCATATTACATGGAACTACCTATAGTAGAGAGGAGAATTACCTACATCAAGGTGAAAATCACATGGTTTACCACCATGACGCCATCATTGTCACGGTGGATAAATTGACGAAAGTTGCTCATTTTTCTTGAGTGAAGCACCACATTATGAAAAGCTAGTACCTTGCAATGATGATGGGTATATCTATATGAGATAAAATGATCCTAGGGATTGCAAGATGCATGTCGTCGATAGATTCATTATGTGACTCATGAAAGTTTGTACACATCCCACTTTTTGACTAGGGGGCAAGTAAAATGCCCTCCGGACAAAGCCATGAGAATAGGCCTAGCACAAATCAATATTCTACCCTAGAGAAGACAAGATGAGACAGTGGGCATGAGAGTGGGTGAATCAACAACTTTGAATAGGCCCCCTGTTTAAAATATACACCATGGATAATTAGTACAAAAGATGGGAAGAATTCAAACCCTGTTCTAACCACCCCTACAATGGCATTGATTTCTACCTATCTAATGATATTTTTCAGACTTCGAGAGGCATGCCTCCTTTTCAGGTCCCTATATGGAAGAAAGAGGTGTAGGAGACCTCTTAGTTGGGACAAGTTGGAGGATAGGGTTTCTCTTGGGCTGGATTTACTATAGGACATGGAGCAATAGGTTGTCTATGATCATGTAGAAATTGCAGGAGGCTCAGAACAGGTAGAAGAAGTATGCAGATCAACATCTGGACAAATCATAGTTTTGAGGTGGTTCATGACAGGTGTTCCTTCGCGTGGTCAAGCCATCTTAAGATTCAGCCCTATTCCTGTTAACTCTTGAAATTACATCAGACTTACTAAGATTTCTCTTCTATATTCTTCTTGGATGGTGGAGTTCCTGTGTGATGACCTTGGAGCACATCGGTCCTTTGCTTGCCTGGAAACTGCCCAAAGTTTTTACCTTTGAAATTGCGCAGTCGAAACACGTGGAGGCCTCCACAGGCCTGTGGATGTTAAATAATGGTTTCTATACCTTTTTGGAGGTATCTTACCTAGATGGTGAGTTGGCACTCATTTGTTGGACTTAGACCTTTTTACATGTGCCTTTGGTTAGGGGCACCAATGAGACATGGTGGCACCCTTCGTAGCTCTACCCTACTTCTTTGTGTTTTGGCTATAGGTCCCCTGGGCCTTCAAGGGCCATAAGGTCTGACCCTAGGTTCGAGTGGAGTGGGATAGTTCACATGATGAGTCTCTGCAGCCACATTTTACTTTTGAAATCACCTTGGTGATGAGTGGCTAGTTTCCACTACCTATCCTCCACTTAGACTTTCCAGGAGGAATTCTTCCTTTTTGGGTTCTAAAGTGAGAGGGATCAGTAGCTTGTTTCACTCTCCTTTGGACACATATTGAACTTTGTTATGGTTGAGGCATTGTTGAGCCATCCGTATGTTCATTACTTATAACTGATTTTGACTTGATCCATTATGATGTTGGACCCAAGACATTGATATACTTGTGCACTATGGTTGGGATATTGATTTATAGTATTATGTGTGTAGATTATTAGAGATATGTTACATTGATGATGATGGATTGTCGACACTGGTATATATCAATTCTGACATGGTCAAGCTCTTTTTTTTATCATATTGACAGTGGAAGCCCCTTACTCATTTGAGTCTCTACTTTTGTGATCACCTATTGAAATATGGAACTGAACATGTAGCATCTTGATAATTCTGTCCCATTTAGAAATTCAACTGTAGTACTCTGTCCCTTTTCTAGACCTTGAACATGTTAAGCTTAGTGCTTGTATTGGGGTGATTTTTGGATTCTATCCTTAGTTGCTCCAATGAGGCATGTGGCATCTCTGGATGTTTGTGACTTTTCAATGGCCATGAGGCCGAACTCGAGGTATTGCACTTGAAAACTACGTTATGCAGTGTAAAAAAATCACAACAATCAACAGGGGATTCCCTGCATACCAACCACATAGTCACGAATTTATACTTGGGTAATGGATTTAAAAAAGGGTCACCATGGCAACTTGTCTAATGTTGCAAAAGAAATCATCCTCCAGGCCACCAGCCCGCATTTGTCTATGTAAGGGGGTTCCCATGGGGGGAATCTAATGTTATCTCTCAAAAGTGCACCCTGTAGAGAGATGGCTGTAGGTTTTCTAAGCTTGCACAAATGATCTCTCTCTTTCATAGATACAATGGAAACACCTCAGGTCTGTGGGTATACCTATTTTGAGGTGAGTCTCCGGTATCAAGGCCGGTTCCTTATTGGTGTATCCTAAACTAATTTTTGGGAGTTTTAGGGTAAAAGATAACTGTAAAATGATTAAAACTAAGGCGATACACCAAATTTGTATGAGGGATTTGACAAAGTATTTGCACAACTGAGCTTTGAAGGATTCTTGATGCATGAATCAATAGTTTTTCTGCAGAATATTTAAGGGCAAAACACTTGATTGTACTGAGGGAGGATCACAACAGTACTAATAAGTTAACATGCACATTAAAATTTAAGTAGAAAATACTGAAATTTACAGCAGGGTAAGGTGGTTGATCAGGGATTTTGCATTCACAAGATTAATATAACATACACAAGACTACAAAAGAACTTGGAAAGGTAGAAAATATTTCACACTCAGAGGGAAAAACTAGCAAAATTTGCTTCAGTACTCATATATCCAAAAGTCCTCCAGGAATCATCCTTTGTGCTTTGCAAAGGCACATAATATATAGCAAAATAATTTTCCCACCCTTCCTAAAAATAGACTAAGGGTGTACTCACCCATGCATCCTAATTTTATCCTTTATTTAATAATAAATAAAGGGATAAAATAATACAAACTAGAGCATGTAATTACAAATAAGCATTAATAGCCTTGTTTACAATACAGTCAAACTGAAGTTGACTGTTCTATTTTTAAGAAAAGAATGGGTGAATAATTTGCTAATAATAAAATTTCTTGCTAGGCAAGTCTCCCTCCTTTGAGCATGCAAATTCATCTTCTTCTCTGTTCTGTCTTCTTGTGAAGCATGCAAAAATACAACTCTCTGCCTATGAGAAATAAAATAATTACAATACTTTTAGCAATAATTCATGCAAACATTAATCCTCTGATGGGGACCACCTTTGTCTCTGATGTTGACATCTCCTTTCCTAAGTGGTCACATGAGTGAAACTTTGCAAATCCACTCCAACCTCCTTGGAGTGGGGACCACCTGTGGTTGTGAACTCTTGTCTTCATTGGTTTGGCCACCTTGGTGGACTTTAGCATATAAAAGGGCATGTTTCGAAGACACATGGGGAACTTGTAATAGTTATCACCATATAATATTTAACCACCTTTGATAACATATATGGCTCTTATAATATTCACCACTTTTGACTATTGTTTCTTTATCAGCTTCTGCATTTGAAAGGACCCAATGATTATACTTAAAAGACCACCTTTTTCGGTGATCATGCCGTATATGATATGGTCAGTTTTTATTTGTTTTGGATCATGCACTATAGTTAGACTTTCGAAAGTCATAATGCAATGATAATTTGATTTGATTACGTGGGTTGGCCCCTTCCCCATGGTGACTCACCCCTTGAGAAATATTGTCGGTGGCATTTGTAACTAACCTCTGATCAAAAAGAGAGTAACTCAGGTTTGTGTGGAAGTTGGTGATCATCCTGGACTGTCGATCTCTGTACCTCCTATGTTTGATGTCATTGATCCTTAACTATCATTAGGGTTTAGGCTTTGCATTTAAAATGGTTGGTGGGGACTAACAAGTGGTTGGTTTCTTTGAATTCGGTGAATGATTCTTGCCTTTGATCTCTGTACTTGATAATTCTTGATCGTTGATGCTTGACCCAGGTGGTTAGGTTTCATTAATTCTCCCCTCAAGTTGATAGTAAAATAAAACTTGAACCCATTTGATCATTTCACATCGGTTTGTGAAGGGTGAAGCCCTGGAGATTTTTCTTGATGCCATGGTTGAAATTTTTGAGCTCGGCTCTTTCCTGTGAGATTCAATCGATTTTAGCTCTGCCACAATGGTCATTATTTCACTCTTTGAGCTTTATCTAGTTTATGTTTTTTCGGCCATGAAAGTTTGACATTGATATTTCTCTGTGGTTTTGAGATAAGGTGCTCAGGCTCTGTGGAGGGAATCATTTCGGATTTCCTTAAGTTGTCGTGGTCATGACTTGTTCATTCTCGAGCTTTTTGCAATTTGACCTTCTATACTTTGAGAACTCTATGAGATTTTTCTAAAAAAAAATGGCCACCACTAGTTTGTTTGAGCTCGGTATTTTAAGGTTTGTCTTACTGTACATTTGATTGTTTCCAATCTCTGTGAGTTGTTCTTTATTCTCTAGATACTTGTGTTATTTTCTTACCTCCAAGAAATATTCATAATCGGTTATTTCTTTGTATTTCCTGTGTTTTCATGGCATGACCTTGGTCATTCTTGAGTTGAAACTCTTTTTGGTTTTTTCCTCTTATCTTTGAAATTGATGAGATCTCAAGTGTCTTCTCATCTTCGATTTTTACTAGTGAGTATTTACTTCTCATTTTGACTCAGCAATCTCTTAATGGGTTTGTAAAAGAAAGATCTGTAGTTTACTTATTGTGATTGATTTGTCTTGGCTCACTAAAACCTCGGTGAAATGTTTTGAAATCTTAAGTTTGATGCTGGAGATTCTATTACTATTTCTGAATGTGCTTATGGTATAGATACACCACTTCTTAATATTGATAAGCTGTATCACCATAGCCTTACCTGGTTATCACTGTTACATTTTCTGAACTGAATCATGGATTTGGGTCTGCTAGATAGTTTACGTTTTGCGTATTGCATATTTTGCTTTGCTACTCCCTAGATCTGAGACGTTTCTCATTTTGAGTTTTATCTGTGTATTTTTATGTCCCTCATTTTCTCTGTTTGTTTTGGCCACCAAGGATTTACTATTCTATTCTCAACATTTTCAAAAAATCTTAAGGTGATCTCATCATTTGACCACTGTAGCTATGATGTTTGCATAAAATTTTGGCAACATAAATCCCTTCTTCTTGTATCATCGTTATTTGAAGAGCTTTCAAAAGACAAACTCTACGTTATAATTGAATTGTCATTTTTGAGAAGCTCAAAGTGTATTGCTTTTACTTGGATTCGATGCTTATATGTGAGGTGGTTGATAGGTGCTTCCTCCATTGTTGTAATCTCTATCTATTTTTTTGCTGAATATTGACCATTCTGAACAAGGTTCATTGATGTTGTTTATTCATACATGTAGTCCAGGGGTTTTGAATTCTGAGGGTGATTCGTAACTTGTATCATTCCGTGGAGTTGTATATCTTCAAGTTGTATTACCATTGTTCCTTCTTGAAGCTTCATTAAGAAAATTTTGTTTTTTGAGATTTTATTTGAATAGTCCACCGTTTTGATCATCTCTGAGTACTCTGTAGCTTGAAATGATTACCTATTCTTAGATACATTACACTTTGGATTGCGGTTGTTATGACTACCTGTATCTTCTGAATTTGTTCTAATGTGAAATCTCTTTAAGTTGTCATTTGGAATATAATAATGCTTCATTTGAGTTTCTTTGACTTATTCATTACATGTACCTTATGAATCTTCCAAACTGAGAGTAACTTTCTGATTATCATCTTGGGAGTTATACTCATAATCTTTTACTCCGAGCCTGAAATGATCTTTTCTGAATAGGTAATATGTTTTACATGCTTTCCTTTTTGTTCTTGTTACATGAAGTGTTGTTTACCTGTTTCCAAAACAACCTTTGAATTTGATGATTTCCTTAATGAAAGTCTGAACCTGCAATCTTTGTATTCCTTTATTTCAATTTCTGAGATGGTTCTTTGTAATATTGTAAGTGGCTTTCTGGAAATTGTAAACAATTCTTCACATGTTGTGACACCATTTTCAAGCATAATCCTTGACTTAGATGCTTTGTTTTTACTGCAACCTTTTTCTTTTACTTAGATACTTTTATTTCCTTGATAATAGTATTTCTGGCATGTTGGAAAGTTTTGAAAGTTGATTTTACATGGTGAAGCCCTGCCAATTTTTTTTCTAGAATTATCTCTCTTTTCAAAACATCTTCAACCTGGACATGTTCCTTGCCTGCAAGTATCCCCTCTTATTCTGAAAAATTTGAGCTCATGAAGACCTGTAGCTTAATCTGGTCTTTTTGCTTGTATGGCTACTATATGATAATCATTCATGCACTTTGTGTCTTTCTGTAGCTTACTTTAAAATGTTCCTGATATCTACTTTTAATGTCATCATGAGATAGATTCTTTTGTTCACCTGTAATGGCTTCTTCTTATGTTGTAGATGAGTACTACCTTGCTTGAATGAATGTACTTCATTGATATTGTAGTAATTTTGTGCTCTCATATCTGCTTTATTTTGAAAACTGCAACTTAGAAAAGCTGAAATTTGTAAGATTATCTTGGAATTTCAATTCACTTCAGCTATTTAAGTTATAAAGAATTCTTTTATGCATTATATACTATATTTCCTTTCATTACAACTTTGATATGTATGCTGAAAAATCTGAAATGTTGATTTTATAAGGTGAAGCCCTGTCAAAATTTTCCCAGAATCTTCTCTCTCATCCTATTTCAGCTGTAATCCTTTTTTGCTTTTAGCTTCAGCTTGTTGAAATCTGATTCTCCCTCTTCTTTGCAAACTAAAAAAAGTACTTCTATCTTCCATTCTCTCTTCTGAGCTCTAACCTCTTCCATTTGCAGAATGTTTACTAAATTTTGAGTTGTAATTTTGCTTCTTCTTAGCATGTACTTATGACTTATTTATTTCTCTTTGGCTGCAACCTGTACTTGCACACTTAGGAAAATAGTTAGGAAATATTTAGGCTTTTTGGCCTCTCTTATGTCCATGTTTTCTTCTTTCTTTTCACTTTCTTCTTTCTGAGTGATTAAAGCATGCATGCAGTTTTTCCTTCAAGTAGAATACATCTCTTGTTTAGGGGAAGATTCATATGCACGAAGTAGGATAGTGTAGGAATATGGTTTGATCCCTGAGCTCGTAATTGATGGTTGAATTTTTTTTCTTTTCAGGTACCATGACTTGAGGATGAAGGAGCTGGCTAGGAGATGCTCTGCACAAAGAAGAATATACAAGGAAATGATGGGTTCACCCTCATACTCCTCTGATTTCTCCTTCATGCATGTGTATCTTTTCTTTTCAGTAGTTGTACTTTACTTTTTAGTTACATCCCATGGCTTGTGTGGGAAACATTTGACTATCCTTGTGAATAAAACATTGAATTTTGTAAATGAGTTGTATATCTCTTTCTGCATTTCTGCTTTCTGTATTGATTGTATAATGAACTCAAAAACTCAGCAACATAATTGAATGTCTTAATCATAAAGGAAAGAACATTGAATAGAACTTGTAACATTCAGTAATGAACTTTGATTTCTTGTGATCTACACTTATGTTTGTTGTTCCAAAACTTTACACTTCACCTACTCTACAACTGGATGTCCTCATCAAGACAACACAACTGTCCTTCGGGGCTTGTGTTATTTTGCTGAGGATAGTCATGAAATTACAGACTATGTGATCTGTTACATTTTGTAACAGCACACATAGCTACAAATTTCATGTAATCTTTTAAATAAATCAGCAATAATGACATAATCTGATGTGATCTCCCCTAGCTTAGGTATACTTCACCTATTTTATCCATCATAACAAAGTTTCGAGTTGCCCATTTTTGCACAAGTGCAATGAGTGTTGTACACTCCATATCTCCTTAGATATTCAGATTACTATACCAATCCTACCTATGGGTTGGGGGGGTCAAAACTAGACCCCATTATGTGTTTTAGGAAGACAAATTGTAAGTTTTTATTGCACTTTCTTACATGTATTTATTTTTAGTCCTCAAGGGGTGTGGGCTTAGTTTGTGTGTGTAAGTAAAATGTCATTTCTTCAACCACTTATTAATTGTGCTTGGAGTATGGGGTTGACTAGGGTGATGTGGAGTGGAGAGGAAATGATGTGGCAACCTACTTGGAGCCACATCATCATCCTCCTACTTCTTTCTATTTATTCAAATTTTTGAAGGGAATTTGGGGTTACTCACTTAATTTTGGAGCTCTTTCTCTTGGACGCTTTCTTGTGGGAGTTAGAATATTGCTTGGAATTTTGCTTGTGTTGAAGATTTTGGATCTAGTTTTCAAAGAGGATCTTACCATGGCAAGGTAGGATCTTATTCTTTTATCTTGCTTCCTAAATTCTTGCATGCAATGTGTTTGTGTGAAATGGTATTCTTGTGATGTATTGGGTAGAATGTTGACCTTAGGTTGTGTTGAGATTTTGATATGGGGATAAATAATGTAGGGAGGCATAAAAGATTGTTGTTGGGTTTAGGAGGGAGTGGGTTTTGGACACCCCACCTTATTTTATACTATTATATTATGTATTGTGGGAGCCATAAGAGTGAGGGAGGCATAAGAGATTTGAGATTTAATGTGTGTTTGAGGGACTTAGAGGTGGGCATCCAAACCCTTGGGAGGCATAAGGGCACCCCCATTTTTCCTATCTCTTTTTAGGCTATTTTGGAACCCTTTGTTTGGGAATTATTTGTGTTTAAAAGTAAGTATTATGTGATTTTATATTTTATGTGTTTGGTTGTTTGATAATGAATGTTGAAGAATTGCTTTAAGTTGCCATGACTTGAAACAACCCTTATTGCCTTGTGGTTGGGGCTTGAGGGCCAATCAAAAGAATTGCTTCTTCTTCTCATTGGAATTTTGGTTGGGTGGAGAGTGTTGCCTCTCCCCTATTTTTGGTTGTTGTGGTTAAGTGATGAGAAGATGGAGCTTGGTTGAAGACTTGATTTTGGAGCCAGGATTGAAGACAAATTGAAGTCCATTTTAGCTTTTCTTCTTGTAAAAATTTCCCACTTTAAGTGGAAGACATTGTATTAATCTTTGGGAATAAAAGTTGTATTAATTGTTGGATATTGAAGTTGTATTGTATGTTGAAAAGAAGAAAGAAAGAATTGTGTTTGTAAAGCTAGTTTTGTTGAATTAGAAAGGGAACTTGAAATAACTTATTTCATTGTAGTTGATTTATTTCCACAAAAGGGTGTACTCTTGTTTTAAAATATATTATTGGAAATATTGTTGTGAACTCTCTTTTGGAATGTTAGAAATTTGTATCAAGAAATGTTACATTTCATTGTGTTATTTGAAAGGCTTGTAAAGAAAAAAGTTAGCCTAGTGTGTTCATCTACTTACATTGTTAAAAGAGAGTAAAACTATGTATATTTAAGAAGGAAGTAACTTAAATTTTAATTGTCATTTACATGTTAAACAAAATATGTTAAATACCTAAATATAGTGGAGTAAAGAAATTGTTTGTTATAATTTAGACCATAGCTTCATTGGGAATATGTAAATTCACTATAGAGTTATTAGAGATTTACTATTAATTTTTAATGTTTTTAATGTTTTTAAACCCCACCCCAATAGTTTTTTTTTTAATGTTTTTAAACCCCAAACGGGGGTACCACGTATTACCTTCTCCCTGTGTTTTCTGCTTGTTACGGCAGCAGATTTTGGGGCCGAACTTTGTTTATATATATATATATATATATATATATATATCATTGGTATATAATTATATTAGAGTTTTAGTCAATGAATTTTTTAAAAAAATGAATAAATAATAAAATATGTATATACATACATATACATATACATACCCAAATGAAAATGCATATCAAATATAATTATATAAATAAAATGGGGCAAAACCCACAAGTCCATTTGAGCAAATACTAAAATAATGTGATAAATAGAGCATTTAAATACATTTAAAATCCGAGGAGAGGGTGTGAACAAAATGAGAAAATAATAAAACTTGTAACCCTTTCCAAAAGCTTGGAATGGCCTTCAATGGATTTCCTTCCTCCTCCAACAACTTGCAAAACAAAAGAGAAACAATGAGCCAAGTGGATGAGAGGAAAGAAGTTTTCTTAAGCATGCTTTAGGGTTAGTTGTCCTATTTTCCTCATCAAGGGTTCTAAATAAATCCATCCAAGGGACAAGATTCATCCCTACAAAAGTAGGTGGAGACTGGGTGAGTGGAAATTGTCTTTTTAATTTAAATGTTTTAATTTTAAATTCATGGGTTGACTTTCTAAGGGGTCACTTTATGGGGTAAGGGAATGTTTATTCTAACCCCATGTCAAATGGGGACCTTGTTAATTGTTTAAACCTTGTGGAATTAAATACCTTGGGTATTTATGTATCCTAGCCCCTTTAACCCTCTAAATTTAAATATGGAATATTTAACTATAGTAGGAATTATTTTGTTTAATAAAATAAAAATAATAATACTTAGGGGGAGATTAACCATGCTTAGTCAAATTAAATGTATTAAAGTTTAAATGTGGATTTCAATGTTTTGTTAATGGGGAAAAAATTATTATTAAATATAATTGACTTTGAAACATTAATGTGGCAACTATCATTTACGAAACTTTTTGTGGGCACACTTTTCAAAAAAAATATTCCCTAATTTTTGTGTCTAACTCTAGGTTGTTCTTGAGTCTCGTGTGGGCGTTACAAAGTGGGAATGTGTCTTCGGTTAACTTGAATTGTTCATCCAACCATCGAGTTTTATGTGTGTGCCTTGCATACTCATAAACAATTTCCTTTGTGAATTTGACCATATATTTTGATACAGGTAATTATTTTAGAACAAGCTCACACCTCTTAGATTTTTTTCCATCTTTTAATTGATATGCCACTGATTTATATTTTCTGAAACCAAATAATCATTTTCCTATTGAATCTATACTCTTCTCATGGATGCAACTTTTCAATTTTGACAAGTCACCACATACGTTGCACGTTCCATCCAAACATATTTTGTTATAAAAAAATTGTCCATTTCATTTTTTCACAAAATATTGTAGGATTAAAATTCCTTATAGATTTTGGTGGGACATTTAATCCAAACTCCTACAACATGATGTGAGTATGCAAAACACAACATATTTGACAAAAAATCAACATAATGCATTAAATATTCAACATGTTGTCTGCAGCAACAAGTGATACGTGAGTAATTGATTTTCACATAAAAGGATTTGTTCATTTCAAAGAATCTTTGGCTAATATTAATTTGTAGATTTTCATTCTTAAACTTAGAGGGGAATTGTGTTTGATTCATATCTAAGAATTGTTTTGCACATGATTCACGATTACGAGAACCTATTTTTCTTTTTATTGTATCTCTTCTATTCGATGACACCCTTGTGTTCTCATTCCAATACTTTACAAATAATGATTTTAGAATATCAAATGTGTTCTTGTCTTTCAGTGGGAATTTGGTAGAGAATGTCCAATAGTCAGCGTTATTGACTGACTCAAGATTTTTGCATCTCCCTATTGCTTTCACTAGTGTTTTTCTCATTAACAAGGTTACTTTCTTCATTCATTGTTTCCATAAAAGATTCAAGATTAACATTTGGATTCTCATGTAAAGGTTCAACATTTGGATTCCCATGTAAAGGTTCAACATTTGGATTCATATAAATTTCTTCATCCATACTAACATTATCATTCAATTAAATATCAATATTTATTGCAAAATCATTATTCCCTACATTTTCATTATATATTTCATTCTCATTTTCTAAAATATTAGGTACATTTGATATTAGGTACATTTGATATAACAGATGTACCTTTCCTTACATGAAGTTTTTTGCATCCTGTGCACTTTTTTTATTCGCATCTCTTCTAATTGCTCCAGTGTCTTGTTTTAAAATTTCTTCTTGTTCTTACATCATCTTTTGTGGCCCATGATTGCAAAATATATATATTGGGGTAGTGAACAAGATGAACTACTCAAAATTTGCAAAGAATGTACAGGAATCTGTAGACCAAACAGAAAGAGGATAGAAATCCCGTGAAAGAGGTGAAAAAGACTTTGGGGGCCCATAATTTACATGTAAAGAGAATAACAGGTATACGTTATGTTATTCCCTTTTTTCCAAGGCATTCCTCAAATCTTGGATCCTCAAGCCTAAGGCATGGACCTGCACAAACACAAAAAAACAACGCGCTTTTGTAGAAAAAAGCTAAAATGTCACTTCTGCCATAATAAATCAAATTAAAACGATCGATTTGTTTAATAAAAATATGACTATGACATAGAGAAGAGTTGTCTTCTTTCTAAAAATATAATTTTTCAAAATTTTCTGTCTAATATAAGATTTCCATGTTATTTATTTTCTAAGTATGCCTTTTTGTAGCTATTTTTTGAATTTTAAACACATCTATCTTTCATAGTGTATCTTTTTTTTAGCTCATCAAAATTGGAAAAAAAATATACTAGCCCAAACTAGGACTAATTCTATAAATATTTAAAAAAAATCTAATTTTTGATATTTTTTAAGGTAGTTAGGGGGCGCACAGTCGTAGCTCATTTATTTTTCAAAATTTAAAATTTATGTACTAGAAAAACCATAAAATAAAACTTGCTAAAAAAATCTATAAAAAATGGAGCCCAAACTAGATGATCCTAGCTATCTTTGTACCAAAGTTTTTTCAAAAATACAAAATGGTGCTCAAAAAATGGTTGGGGGCATTAAAGTCACTCTATTATGTTTTTTAACAAAAACAGCAACACCTGTTGGTATTTTAGTTATTTGACCCACTTAAACTTTACTATTTTCAATAAAATTTAGTACCTTACAAACTAGACTCAAAATACTACGATTCATATTCTTACAACATCTTCCAATTTGTAGTGTAACTATTTCAAATAACTTGTACACATTGAAGATTTTTATTTTTCAGAAAAAAAAAAGCGTCCACTTAAGGCCCTCTTTTGGCCCCCCAACTTGGTGCACTTACCCCACTGAAAACACACATTTCATCGTAATTAACAATAACCGTCTAGGATACACACACGCAGATATATATATATATATATATATATATATATATATATATATATATATATATAGATATATATATATATATATATATATATATATATATATATATATATATATATATATATATATATATAAAACCAAAAACGAAGAAAACATATTGAAAACGATTAAGCGGTGGAAACGGTTTCAAAATTATTGTGTTTGGAAAAATAAAGGAGGTTGGTTTCATGGGGGGAGGAAGAGGATACATCATATAGGTGTACGTGGCTGGGAGGATGCAGAAAACCTAAAATTTTCAATATTTTTCTTGTTCTTATGTCTCATCTCTCTTGTGGTGCGACGTAGGCAGACTGGAAATCAATGGTCGGAGGTGGAACCATGTCAGATGTTGAAGTAAACCAAACTCTATATTGTCAATCTACCTGCACCTATATGAGGTCAGGTGGAGTTTCCCATTGTGAAAAAAGCCACAAATAAAAATCCCACATAAAAAATAATTGTATTTATTTATTATTACAAGCAATTAATTGAATAGGGTAGTTGTTTAAGTTGAATTTGTAAGGAAATGACTCCTTTCACACATTATTCAAAAATAATTAAAAATATAAATTCATTACCTATTTCGCTTCTCCATTGAAATAGGAAATTAAATCCTAATCAATTCAAAGAACTCGCTTTAGAAAACATTGAACATCGATCCTTATGGATTAATAATATTTCTCTCCATGTGGGTTATGTTTTTTCACCTAATACTCCTTTCTAAGTACCAAAATACCTTGAATGATTCTTTCCCAATCCTAATCTCTTTCATCAGTCTTCAGAAATAAAAAATTTTGTTTGTAGCAAAAACAGAGGCCATGGGTAACTCTTGTTCATGTTGTTCTTCCTCTGAACAGGATAAATTGATTCCCAAACATGATTCCATCATTCTCAACATTGGTGATCAAGATGCAACTAAATAATTAGATGAACTTATTGATTTCATTGAAGTGTTGTTAAAATTATGGCCAAACACGAGGATGTTGTGCCATAACTTCCACTTAAAAGGCCAAACAAGTTGTTTGCAATCTTCTTGTCTGTCAAAATTGAATTTCTTTTGGACTTCTAAAAAAAAAATTCCATGTGTTACACGAGTATGTGATACGTCAACCACTAAAGAATTAAAATATTTGGGCAAGAGAGGCCACAGTTAAGATATATGCGGTTTCGAATAGATTAACCATAGACTATCTAAGTTTGATAACATCTATGTAAGCAGCCATGAAGGCCATTGATCACTGTCATGCATGCCAGATGGATGAGGTCTAAATACCCTTTGGAAGACGCCTTTCGGCATAAATATTATTATTTAATTATTTCCGCATATGATTCAATAATAGAATGAAAACATTCATACACATGTTCAAACTATTGTGCTCAACACATGCTTTATTATGTGTTGAAAGCTTCTTAGTGCATTGTCTAAACCAATCGTAGGCTCTTAGCTTGGAGAATATTTTGAGACATCTTTTTATCAACTTCAAATTTGTCATTTATCCATCCTTCCCTCTTTTAAAAGTAATAGTTCACTTTCACTATTTGTTAGATGGGTGATATAGCCTATTAATTTCATTGAAATTTCAATCTCTTTTAAAATGTACTTGTTTAATGTCAGGTTTTTAGATGTCAGTATCATGTGTTTATATTATATTGATTATCATGTTTCATCCTAGGATTTTATAATTGATAAAGACTTGAATCTGCGAACTATTTTTGTTACTTTACCACTTAACAACCTGTTGACAATTTTTGCACTTGTGCAAAAATGGGCAACTCAAAACTTCGTTACGACGAACAAATTTGGTGAAGTATACCTAAGCTAAGGGATTTACGTCATATTATTTTGTTATTGCGGATTTGTGAAAGTGATTAACTGAAATCTGCAACTATGTGTGTTGTTACAAAACATAACAACTCTTATAGTCTGCAATCTCACGAATATCCTCAGCAAGAGAACACAAGCCCCGAAAGATAGTTGTGTTATCCTGATGAAGACACCAGATTGCAAAATATGTAAGGTGTATAGTTTTAGAATAGCAGACATAGTGACAATTTTCAGACAATCAGATTCACGGTTATTATCTTGATGCCTATCAATTTTATTGCTCTATGTTCATTAAAGTTGTTATGATTTATAAGTTTGCATTTACCTACGCTGCCATAAAAGATTACAATTGATTCCTTTCCTGCTACTTCCATCAAGAAAATATTGACAAACAAACAATGATAATAATGTCCAAATGGAGATAGCAGAAAGGAGTCAAAATGAAGAATGGAAGCTAAGATAATCACACAGCTTACAAAGAGACACATTTCATTCAATGATTATCCACTAGAGTTACAGGTATTCACTTCAAGTTATCCCTTATGTTAATTCATTTTATTGAGATATTGAGTTTCCTACATCATTGTACAATCAAAAGAAAAATAAATGCAGAAAGAGATAATCAACTCATTATTTCAATTTAATGCTTTAGTCATAAGAGATCATAAGCTTTCCCACACAAGCCGTGGGATATGACTAAGTGACTCATCATATACATGGAAATGAGAATACCGCATGTGCTAAAGAACAAGAGTAGAGGAGTAAAAAGGAACCCATCATTGCCTTTTCTGTCTTCTGTCTCCACTCCTCAACCTTTCCATCTCCATCTCAACTCATCCATCTTCCGCTTCCATCTCCATTTCTTAACACCTGCAAGACAAGAGAAGCATCTGCCAAATTGAGCTCAGGGTACAATGTTATTCCAATACTCATGTTATAAAGCAATGCAAATTCTGAATTTGAAGTATCTAATGGTACTTGAAACAAAGAAATACAGATGAGCTGGCAACAAGGAAGAGGCAGAGTTCATAAAGAGAGAGTGGTAAGAGAAAATCAAAGAAGCTAAGGATTGGGTAAGAAAAGGCAGAATCTGAAGTAGTTGGAAAAGAAACAAATGTGAAAAATAACACATGAAAGTAGTTGGAAAATAGCTTGCAGAGGAAGGAAGCAAGAAGAAATAAACCACATGGATACAAGAGAGGCCAAAAAGCCTATTTATTTCTAATTTACTTTTGAGTTTTGCAGGAACAGGTTGCAGCATAGAATGAAAATCAGTCTAACTAGTTAAGAAGGAAGCAATTACTGAATGAGGATAAAATATCATTTTCAGATGATTTGAAGGAAGCGTCAAGCATTAGAATGGGTCAAGAAAGACATATTTTGCAAATCAGGATTAAAAAATTTGAGAAGGAAGAGAGAAAACAAGATTTTTGGAAAATTTTGCCAAAGTCTCCCCCTATAAAATTGACTTTCGATTTAAAAAAAAATTGAAACACATGCTTTTCAACTACTACATTGCTTTCTAAGCTATCTGAGCTAGTAAAGGAAGAAAAACAATCAAGGAAATTCATGATTCATCACTTTTAAAATTGACATGATGATCAAACGAAACATACATGTTTTCCAAATTCTCATCATGATAGAACAGCTATTAATGTTCCTTTATTTATTTGAGTGTGAATCAAAGAAGCAACTACTTTGCATTTTTTCAGAAAAGTTGCAATGAATCAAGTAAAGCCAGCATGGACAGCTTCATTCAAGTGATCAGACCAGCAAGAGAGATGTTCATACCTTTTAAAAATGGTCAAATCATAAGAATCTGGAGAGAGAAGGATTCTGGGAAAAATTTGCCAAAGTTTCCCCTTACAAAATGGAATTTTCCAGAAAAATAGAATTGAGAAATAATGCAGAAATTAAAATATACTTGCTACTATGACTTCTGGAAAGTGAAGTACCATTACAGAGAAAGAAATTAATTATCTTTTTCATTTTCCAAAAAGGAGATATTTATTTCATTATACATAATGGAATGCAAATGTCAAACTACAGAATATCGAAGATAGCATTCATCTTCCAACTGACGAAGTAAACTACAAAGCTTGGTAAAGGTCAAGCTAAAGCATGCCTTACAGAAATAAGATCAACAAGTCAAAGTATGCATGCACATAGTTTATAAAAGTAGTTCGAATTACATCTACAAAGGGAAAATGAATCACAAAGGAAATAGACTACTAGTGCTAGGTTTTCATTTCCAGGATGTAGTTCACGGACAGCAACATCAAGTCAAGAAGCTTGAACTATACAAATCTACAATCAAATGGAGAGCTCTTTTAAGTTTACAAATGCTTAGCTGAGGTTTACCAGTTATCTACATAATGGAGAAGAATGACAAACTCCAAGTGTGCATCTACAAAACGAAAGAGCAAATAACAAAGCCCAAATATACATCTACAGGAAAACGAAACAGAGTTCAAAACATCAAGCTAAAAAAGATCAAACAGTCTACACTTTTAAGTACAGAGCCAGATTTACAGGTTAAATATCCCAAACCTGAGCACAGAAAGGTTCGTCAAAATGCAAGTGAAGTAAGTTTCGAGCTCAAGGTCAAAGTAGAAAAGATAACCCACAAATATTTTTGTTTTACGAACATTATAACCAAGGTAATAAAGATCCAGAGTTGTGAGACGAAAACTTGAGCCCGAAAGAAAAGAGGAAACAGTGCCAGAACTCACCGTGCCTGAAATGAGAAAATAAGCAAAGTGGTGGCAACTTCTGTCTACAGGCTCGTGTTGAGCTCATTAGCTACCGAACCAAAAAAAAAAAAACATAAAACCAGAAGTCATATTTTCTTCACGATCACAGCAAAGCAAAGAAATAGACGAGAATGATCTTCAGATCATATACAAAGAGGAAAAGGTTGAGTTATAGGATTAAAAAAAATGAAATAAATACCTCCATGTTCATGAAAAACGTAGAAACAGTCGAGCAACTATGGCATCAAAGGCTCAATAACAAGTATGAAAGCTCAAAGACTTCCAGATCTCCAAGTTTCCATCAAAGTTGCAGAGCGAGCAAAAAAATTTCTAGGGCTTCGCCCGCAAATTGAAAAAACTGAATGAAATGACCAAGCAGAGCTTGCAAGTGTATAAACCATTCATTGAACTAGGGTTACAAAACCCTAACCCACGGTAAAGCATCAATGATTCATTAAACACCAAGTGCCAGATCAAACGGTGATCAGCCCACATAGGTTCCAAAGTGATAAAGCCCAATTAAATGCCACCGACCAGAATAAATGCTCAGGCCAGAACCCTAATCCAGGTTATAGGATCAACGGTGGAGAGAAACCAAGGCACAAGATCAAGGGCCTCAAACACGTCACAGAACCCAAGCTAAACTGCCACGGTCAAGTTACCACAGGCCAGGGTCAAATGAAGGGTGAGTTATCGTGGCGGGGGGCCAGCCCATGTCGACAGAGAAATAATAAATCGCCAAGACCTTACAAAGTCTAAAGTATGCATGCCCGCAAAAAGAAAATCAAATATCATTATATGCCAAAAGTCTCAAAAAGGTAATATTTGTATTATGTGCCAAGGTCTAAGGGTGGTGAGTTTAATACATGGTGGGCTAGCCAAAGGGTGGTGCCCTTTATATTATACACATGCTAATACCTGAGTCCACAAGGTAGCAGTATCAAACTATACGAACCAAAAAGGTTGTCCCCACATGGGGTATTAAACCAAAATTTTCAAAGTGTCACTCTTGTGACCATCCAGAAAAGTGAAGAAAATCAATGCATGTACATATTGGAGGTGGTCCCCATTTCAATTTTATTGTACAAATATTGCTAAAAGCTGCATCCTTTTTGCCTATACACAAGAGATGATATTTTGCATACCTTCACAACAGGACAAAATAGAAAAGATGATGAATTTACATGTGCAAGGAAGAAGACTTGCCTAGCAAGCAATTTATAATTTTAGCAAATTATTCACCTTTCTTTCTTAAAAATAGAACAGTCAACTTCAGTTTGACTGTATTGTATCTAAGGCTGATAATGCCTATTTTATTACATGCTCTAGTTTGTATTATTTTATTCCTTTATTTAAGGGATAAAATTAGGACACATGGGCGAGTACAGCCTTAGTCTATTTTTAGGAAGGGGGTGAAATTTTGCTATATATTGTGTGCTCTTGCAAAGCACAAAGGGGGGGAATTTTTCAGAGATTTTCCTAGAAGAACTTTTGATATGAGTACTGAAGAAATTTATGCCAGTTTTACCCTATGATTTTTGAGTTACTCTTGCCTTTCCAAGTTGTTCTGCAGTCTTGTGTATGCCAGTATTAATCTTGTGAAATCATTATTCCCTGATTAATCACTCTACCCTGTTGCAGATCTACTATTTTCTACTAAATTTCATTGTGCACGTTAGCTTACTAGTATTGTTGTGATTTTCCCTCAATATAAATTGAGTGTTTTTGCGCTGACATTTTGCAGAAAGTACAAATTGGTTCGTGCACACAAAGAATTCTTCACAAATCAGTTGTGTATTCCACTCAAGTCAAGTTCTTTATTCAAATCTGGTGTATCACCTTAGTAATTATCTCATTTTCATTCACTTCCTAACCCTAAAACTCCCAGAAAGCAGTCTAGTGAACACCAATAAGGAACCGGCCTTTTAACCCTAGAGGTTCACCTCAAAATAGGTATACCCACAGACTTGAGGTGTCCCCATTGTATCTACAAGAGAGAGAGAGAGAGAGAGAGATCTTTTGCAGACTTAGAACACATGCTACCATCTCTCTACTAGGTGCACTTTCGAGAGATAACACAACCTGCACTTAACCTCACTTTGCAGTTATAGTTTGCACTCATAAACTAATAGACTACACATATAGCTTAATCATGTGTTTGACTTAGATGCAAATAAGCAAAGATGAGATTTACAAATATTTACTATATGTTTCATATTAACTTTCAATTTTAGTTTTTCATTAGATTTAGATTCAAAAATATTTGATTTCAGTTTTCAATTCAGATTTAAACTTTTAGTTTTTTTTTTTATAGCAGATAATTCCTATTTCCATTATAATTGCACAAGATAGTGTCAATGTACAATTCCCCTTCCACGCCCTTGAGCTCGTTGAATGTGTTCCATAACAGAGACTCGTTTAACTAATTTTAAAGATATGATGGGTCTGATCCTTTCTTTCCCTAAGTAGTTTCAATAGATGTTTTGAAGATTTTGTGAATATATTTATTGTTTTAATTACATTCATCATTTAATTAATTTAGTGTAATTAACGGTGATTAAAAACCATATCAAGATAGTCAATTATAATGATAAATTGTCCATGGTTTTTCGTTTACGGGCTAGGGTGGATGTCAAATCTCAACCTTTTTTTCCCTTATTTTTTACATGGGTATCACATGCGACATGATGGGATATGAAATATATGTACTCACAATTGTAATGAGTTACAAATTATGCAAGAAACGATGTCGATGTTGAATTTGTAAATTTTATTTCTGAAATTCAAGGGCTTATTTGCACTTTCACATTTCACATACATGCTTTCATCATATTCCACAAGACCATTGATGCATGTTTTCAAACAATTCGGTAGGATGGTTGCAAACATAAACTGATTGGGTTAGACAATTGTTTTTTTATTTTATGCTTTTAAAACTCCGATATTTTTTCAACAGAAGTGTTTTTTGTGCATATCCAACCATCGTTGTATTCCATGAGACTAAATTTTGGCTAGACATTTATTCAAACCATTGACGTTACTTTTATAATCTTCAATATTTTGTATACATGATTATGAGAGATTTGCAAAGATAACATCCGACAACAATCTAGCTTGCATATTAAATATATCTGAAATTTTCCAAGACCTTTTCAAAAAAACATTTTGTGCATATCTTGTAATCATCACAGACCATGAGACCACATTTCTTTGAGGCATTGTTTCAAAACGTCTTCAAGCCTCGTCAAGAAAACCATTTTGTATGTATCCTATAATCATATCAGTACGTAGAACCACATTGTTTTAAGGTGTTTTGTCAAATAGTTTTTATACCTTGTACTATATGCTTACACATTTAATATAAATAAATTTAATATTTGTTGTATGTGCATACCCTTATCTAAAGCTCCCATTTTGGCACAAGATAGGAGTATGTTGGTTCTTTTACGAAGTTTTGCTCTACACCTTCAAAGTTGATTTGCTTCAAAGTTTCCAAGGCCTTTTCAGCAAACCCGTGTTATGTATACCTTGCCATCATAGTAGTCCATTAGAACCTAAATGGTAATGTTGGTCCTAATAATAAACTAGTAATTGCATCTAGAAGTGCAATGGAGATGTTGATAGGGCAATGTACAGGGAGTGACTTGTCTGAAGAACAATTAACGGAAGACACACACGCAGCCACACACTCATACACACACTTAGACACAAATAGCCATATGCACACAAAACGTTTTTTCGAATTGTATATTTTTGAACTCGCTCTCATAAACAATTAAAGTTCAGCAAATTTTTTTACTAAATATATAAATTTTAAATCATAAAAAATAGTATATAGACTGAATTTCCAAGATTGTACAAAAGTAGACATATTATGTGAAGAAGAAGAAAAACAAGTCTAAATATGAAGAAATAATTAACATAATTTTTTAAAAAAAATTGATTGTTAACCAATTAAAAACATGGACCTTTTTCGGTAAACAACCGAAGTTTGTATAAGTTTTTGTAAGTCTTTATTTAATATTTATGTGATTGTGGAGAAGACAAACAATAATAATTACTTCAGGAAGATTGAGAACCCCATCAAAACGTAAACATATTTTTGCACAACGTTTTTTCCCATTGACATAACCACTAGGAAGCATTTAAAGCAATAGTCATTTTACTTCTAGTAGAGGGAATAAACGTGCCCTTATTTTCAAGGAATCTCCTATTAATTTATCTTGTTTTCCACTTTTTACAAAATTATGTTATTAAAACCAGAAAATAAATGAATATCCTACTGTTGGTGGCCAACTCTGCTTCGCTAGAGACATTTATAGGAAAACCTATCGAATTTTTTTGATGTTCATTTTAAACAAATGGAGGCAATGAAACATTTTTTTGATGTTATTTCCTCAATAAGAATAAACTTTTTCATCATTTCTATGAATATTATATGTCGCCCTGCAAGTTCCCTTCATGTATAAGCAAGAATCAAGTAAAAAATACAATGTCTTAGACATAATACATAAATCACAACAGGTATAACACGAGATCAATTTGTCTTATATAAAGATTTGGAATGAAGGGTTTGTCAAATACAATGAAGAAAATCCTAAAGTAAATTACCTTAATCAATGCTAGACTTGGTTATCTGGCTTTTAAAAATGTAATGTTTGGATTGTGAAAATCCAGCTGAAAAGATTATATAGTATTAGGGAAAGTAATCAACATAGAAACTAATGTTATCATGTCTTTTGTTAGAGGCATGAGCACACCATATAAGGAATAAAACAAATAATGTACAAACCCATTTCAGGGTAGTTAATAGAAAATAAATCAGAGGGGAGAATGATTGAGTTGTTGAATAAAGTCTATATTCTATTTCTAGATCATCAATCCACAAAAAAGTTCTCATACCTTAAGATCCCTTTCTTCGATTGGTGTTTCTTCTCCTAAATTTGTTGTGAATCTATGCACGCCAAAAATATATTGGGGATGATGATCAAAGCCCAATCTACAAAGCCGTACAAATTGACCTTGACTTGCATACTTTCATTTATCACCATATGCTAAACTACCAACTTGTATTTGTCACTGGCAATTAGGCCTTTCCCAAACAGAAATGCACAAATATCTATTTTGGATAGCAACAACACAATCAGATTATTTGAATATACTTTGGAATTGGCTATATACAATTTAGCAAAAATATTATACGAATGGAGCAATGCTAGCCTCATTTTATCTGCGGGAAGGATGTGCATAAGCAATGTATTGTCCATTGATATTACCCATATTTTTAGCAGTATAGAGATTGATGATTGCTAATCCTTTATAGGAAATAGAAGTGGAAAATAATATAGGACAATTTGTCTTTTTGAGAGCCTCACTCATTGTTTGGGACACATGTATTTAGATACTTTAATGTTTGCATATAAAAATGTATACCAGGAAACAATATTTGGATATATATGTTGCAACCAATGTAAGAGTAGATGGTTTTTAATTGATCGTAAGATAATATGCTCACCCTGTAATGACATAGATTCCAAGTTTCAAACCTTCAGATTGAATACAGTCTGGGAAAGCCTTTATGTCAGAATAGAGCCACTCTCTGTGGAACCGTGGTTTCAGAACCCAATAAAAGGCCCAAATAATGTTTCTACCTTATGGAAAGCTATTGTATTTGCTTGTCCTTTAAATGAAAGCTAGGTGATTTGGAAGATTGGAAATGGGCATAGGGTCAGGTTTGGGAAGGCACATGGGAAAGTTTTAGACAGGATGATAGCGTCAAATTTGTGCATAAACTGAGAAATTTTCTATCGTTATCAGGAAAATGATCTTGGTTCTACTTCTATTTGGAGGTAAGGGTGGAAAGATGCAAATGAACTATTTCTTAAAGAAATCGATGCAAACATATGAAATCATCGTGCATAAAGGCTTGGAGTTATCCATGTCAGATTGAAAGATGTGGAGGATGAATTGCTCTGGTCTAAGATCCCATCTAGGGTAGTGTTATGTCCGTATGTTGTCCTAGCTTGGCATGAAGATGAAGGATAAGCAATTATTGAATTAAATATCAATTGGATAAATATTTGAATATCTATATAGTTAATCAAAGGAATTGAGCAATCAGGAATCAACTTATTTTACAATCCAAGATGAAAGTTTAAATGCAGAAACATTCGACAAAAATTTTGAAGTTGGCCTTGTATAACAGATTAAATTAATAAATCATTATACCATTATAGTGGAAATGCGAAGACAAAAATTACTAAGAAACATTTTTTGGGGCGAGTAAATCACTGTAAAGTCTTTACTAAATTTACAATAACCATAGGAAAGGTCTACAACCTAATCAACCAGACAAAAGTGCCATTCTATGAACCATTTATAAATATTACTCTGTAGATATATAGGAAACCCACATATTATATATTTAAGAGAAAATTCTACAAGACATTTTTCCTAGATTACCACGCAAATAATAACTAGTTGTCAAATGCAAACACTGTGTGAATTCATATTATGTAATGCCCACAAAATTCCCACATAAAAACCCAAGACAACCCAATAGTTAGATTGGAAACTTTAAGGAATAATTTTTTTTTATAAGACTAGCTGCGACAGGGTATCCTCCAACTAGGTTTATTTTATTTCCTGATTAATATTTTATTCGTGTTAATTAACATTTAATTAATATTATTTCTTAAATCCCCTTATTGTAATCTTTATTTAATTTAGTATCATAGTTCAAATGTCCATTAATAATTTTATTATTTAGGGCCAAGTCTAAACTTACCCTCCCATTGATTACACACAAATAAATTTAATTCCTAAAATAAATATTGCCTAGTTACTAAAGAGTAAATTTGACGTAATTAATTACAAGTTGGATCAAGGGCTTTTATTTAAAGAGTCACCAACTAATCATTAAGGTTATTGTTATCCAAATAACTCTCCTAGTTATCTAGATAACTTATATTTTCATTATGACTCTGATGTTTCACATTTCATGTTGCGCGCACTCAAGATTGTTCTTTTAAACACCTTGGCACAGTTGCAACTCCTTTGCACGCCCTTGCGCGCCTTCCTGCTCCCCTTTGCATTCTTCTATTTCCTTCCATTTTCCCTTGTGCGCCTTCCTCCTGCACGCCCGCTTTCTCTCATATCCCATCGTGCACTCCTTGCGCGCACCTCTACAGACTTACCTTCCAATCAGCTAAGCGCTGGCATTCCTCTTGTGCGCTTACATAGACTTAGTTCCTTCGCTCGCCCTCTTTTCTTCCTTCCTCAGGCTGCGCCTCTTTTTTTCACACGTGCCCTTACACCCACATTTCGCGTGTTCACCTTCTTTCCAGTCAGCTCGGCGCACCTCTAAAGATTGAATCCAAAAGAGGAGACTCGAACAAGCGCCAACTTGCCACATGTTCAGGGCCCGAAAAGGTAAGAGCGGCCGTTGAAAATTCTAGGAGCCCGCGGAAGATTCCACATGTCAACTTGATGCTCCTTCAAAGGAAAACTCCTGAGCGGGTTTCTAAATGAGCACGGAGCCTCCACGCGTCCGGTTTCATAAAAGGATAGGGTCGAGGTTGAATAGTCAAAGCATTGAGATAGGCCAGCGGAGGATGCCAAGTGTCAGCACAGTGCTAATTCAAGAGTAAAATTGGGGGAGGGTTTCCAAACAAGCGTCAGGCTGCCACGTGTCCCCGGTCAGATATATTACCCCGCCGAACAAAAGACTTAGCCAAAACATGAAGAAACTGAGTGAGCCACGGAAGAAGCCACATGTCAGCCCAGCGCAATTTCAAAAGTGAAATACAAAGGCTACCCTCAAACATGTGCCAGCCTTCGACATGTCCAGTTTCAAAAAGGGGCCCGTTTTGGTTGTTGGTTCCCGCCATTTTGTATGGACCCGATTCAAATTTTAGACGAGCATATATTTTGACTCAGTGCTCAAAATCTAACAAATCTTGCATAGTTGGAAAGATCTCGACCTTGTCTATGCCATGGAGATCTAAAAATTTAATTTTGGAGAGGTTATGTGGGGAAAAAATGATGAAACATCTTTGTGCCATTAATACAGGATCTATTTACCCCCAACAACAAGATCGGATTTGATCTAATCTGTCGTTCCTCCTCCTTCGAGGTGCCGAACAAGTAATTGTTGCAGACACGATAGCCTTACAGGCGTATTTGTAGGCATTTATCACTGGTTGTTGGTGGTTGAATATTTGAATCTGAGTTTCCCTCCCTTTCTCCTTCTCTTCTCTCCTTCTTCTTCTATAAATAGTAGAGTTCTGCTTTGTAAAATCATCTCTCTTTGTTGTAATGGCACCATGCCAAAATGGTGGTTGACTTCCCACGGGTCTCAGACCTTGGCGTGGTCTTTGAAATGTTTTCTCACCTCTTGTCGTGAATGTAAATGATTGTGTGTCCCTTAAGCAATAAAATCTTGTTTTGTGGAACTCTTGTCTTCCCTCTCTCATTTCATTGCATCTCGCCTCTCTGTTTGCATTTTCTGGCATGTTATGCGTAATCCTCTGCTTGTAGTCCCCACATTCATGTGTTGTGCGCGTTGGAAGGCCAATCGGACCACGTGTTGATCTGTGACACACGTCGTCTGCCCTCTTCTCTCGTGCCCTCTCTGTTTCCTTCGCCGCTCGTGGAGAGAGATCGACCCTTTCCTTCTAGCGTTATTGCCTTCCTTAGCTTATAATTTCCCCTTTCTGCACATCCTTTAATCCCTGGTCCCTTGGCATGTTTAGTCTAGGATTTGCGTTCAACATTAGGAGTAGCAGTAGCGTTAGAAATAGGTAGAAGAATCAGCTTTCTCCGGAGGTCCATCTCAAGTTTTACAAGTCCCACAGCTTGAGAGATGGTCCCATGTTGTGCAATCACACATAATGCCCCACTTCACAGCCGGGGCATTCGGGGGTGCTGTGATTCTGCACTAACAGTTTTGGCACACCCGGTGGGACACTGCTCGGTTAGATCTTCCATATTTCCAAGGTGTCTCATTACAAACAGCAAATCATAAGCCACCATGTGACCGCACTAATAGTTTTGGCATGCCTGGTGGGACACTGAGGTTAGATCTTCCATCTTTCCAAGGTGTCTCATTACAAACAAAAAATCATAAGCCACTATGCGACCGCACTAACAGTTTTGGCACGCCCGTTGGGACAAGTCTGAAGCACCTTACCACTTCATCTTAGTAGGTTGGTGTGTTCCTGTTAAGGTTCAGCCTTTTGAGGCACATGCAAGCACATCTGGCGACTCCATCTGGTCAATAACCCATCCTATGAGTTGTAGACCTTTTCCATCCATTTCCACTCATTTTCATCCATTTTCTTCTTCCATATATTTCATTTTTTCTTCCATTTCATGAAGTTGTGCAATCATGACTTCGTTCCCTTCATGGACCTCACACTTACAGCAATAATGCAATCCACCTCTAATGCATTTATTAAATCCTCCAGATCAGCATTATAATCAGATCCAGAACCATTATGCTTACCCATATGAGCAGGGTCAAAGTCAGTTTGGCTATGGAGCTTATCAAGAACAAGGGGATGCATACAATGGTGACAACTATGTGGAGAATGCTGGTTTTTTGGAGAAGATTCAAAGAATGGAGGCTAGCATGGTGCAGTCCAGGGCTACAACACAAATGAAGGAATTCAAGATTGGTTACAAGGCACCTTGTCCATGGGAAGGACCTTTTCCAAGACACTACAACCCTCAAAAGAAGATTAACTTCATGGTTGAAATGTTGGCCCAACTTGCACAATGGACTTAGGAGATTGAGGCTTATGAGTTGGATACAAGACAACCTTGTCAATGGGTAAGTCCACCACCTCCTAGCTATTTCTTTTCCTCTTCCTCAATCTTTATCATTTCAGCAATGTCATGAGTCAAACCCCTCACTTGCTGCCCCAAGTGTTGATATTCTCTTCTCCATCTCCTGATCTTCCATCCCTCTTCAATTCTTCTCCACCCTTTTCCCTACCAAGCAGTCATCCACTCCAAACAAACAAGAAGTTCCACTCCCCTCCCCACCAGTCCAAACAATTACAAAGCTATTTGAACCCCAACCTACCACTTCTCTTGCTTTCCCAAGTCCATGTTGGGAAGAGACTCAAGAATTCAGTCATGGAAAATAGCAAGAAGTGGAGCCCAACAAAGAATAAATGACAGACAATCTGAAGAGTTGGGTTGCCAAATTTGGGTTTACAAAGATCGCCTTGATGGTCAAGCTAATAGAGGAGGTCAGATTTGAAGAACCAGTGGTGGTTGAGGCTGAGTTTGCAACAGAGAAGGAGGACCATACAGTTTCAGAGGCTCCAAGTGTGGAGCAGGCTACAAGAGAACCTTCAATTCTTCCTTCCACTTCATCCCCTTCAAGCTCTGATGTTGAAGAAGAGTTTGAGCTTTCAAACTTCATGTTTGAGGATGAAGGGAGCCATGGTGATCAAGTTGCAGATCAGGAGGACACCATGGAGGAGGTAGACCACATGCAATAGGACAACAAGGAGACATATTATCTATCTGACTTGGAGGATTGCTTTAATGGAAAGGAGCCCATGGAGATTATATCATTTACTCCTCCTCCATCCATCTTCCAAGCACACGAGCCTATTGCCATAAAGGAGGGTATTGAAGGACAGAATCCTGTGTCTCATAACATCCCTCTAGAACCATGGTTGGAAGATCATAGTCTTCCATGTTCTTCATAGGAGAAAGAAGGAAAAGGGCAAGAATATGTCATCATCCCTCTCACACCATCCATCCAAGAAGGTCCACAAAAGACTCCATTTTTGGAGTTAAATTTCAGAACAATGGGCACATCCAAAGGATTAGACCATGCCCAATCAGGTACTTGGCTTCATTGGAGCCAAGAGATAAGCTAAAACTAGTTATTCCTACTTCAGGGCATGAGGATGAGTATCAAAGTACCAAGGGTCATCATCAACACCTCCAGCAGTCTAATACCAATCAACTTCAAGAGGTATTTTTGGTTGATGTAGATACCTTGATGATTTGGGTGGAGGACCGACTTATAGTCAATTTTTCACTCATACAGGCAATCATATTCAGTTTTAAATCATTTGCATGGCTGCCCCTTTTGAGAAAGTGAAGCTAAGTTTATCCTTGCCTATTGCAGGATTTGTTTGAGTCCCTCTTCTCTTTGGTTAGTGTAGGAATAGGTTTATGTTTGCTTTCAGTAACACAAGTGCTTACGCACGCTCTACATATTCCATTTGGGACATGTATGATTTTCAATTTTTTTATAGCGTTGTGCTTCTCTTTCGTCGTGCTCCCTCTGACACATTTCCTTTCCTGTTGCACCCGCACGCCCATTTTTTTACTTCTTGGGATGACAGTTCAATTTTGGTAGAGGTAGTTCCAACGGTCAGTGCATAGCTTCCACTCTCATCAATCCAATTCAAAATATCTTCATATGAGAACAACAGTTTAGTTAAGAGTTCAGACAGCTTCAAGTGACTCCAAGGTATTCTTCATGTTGTAGACTAGATCTTAAAAGATTAAGCGCCTGACTCCATGCCCAATGGACTTCTAAGGCTATTGGTCTCTTCATCTAGCCGGCAGATGGCCCTCGAAAGTTAAAAAAAAATTATCCAAATAACTCTCCTAGTTATCTGGATAACTTATATTTTTATTATGACTCTGATATTTCACATTTCAGGTTGCATGCACTCAAGATTGTTCTTTTAAACACCTTGGCACAGTTACAGTTCCTCTTGCACCCTTGCGCGCCTTTATTTTCCCTTGTGCACCTTCCTTCTACGTGCCCGCTTTCTCTCCTATCCCGTTGTGCACTCCTTGTGCGCACCTCTGCAGACTTACCTTCCAATCAACTAAGTCCCTAGCATTCCTCTTGCGTGCTTACATAGACTTAGCTCCTTCGCGTGCCATATTTTCTTCCTTTCTATCGTACCTCTTTCTTCCATATGCGCCCTTGTGTATTCTCCCTTGTGCCCACATTCCGCGCGTTCACCTTCTTTCTAGTCAGCTCGACGCACCTCCAAAGATTGAATCCAAAAGGGGAGACTTGAACAAGTGCCAGCTGACCATGTGTTCAAGGCTCAAAAAGGTAAGAGTGGTCATTGAAAAGTCCAAGAGCCTGTGGAAGATTCCATGTGTCAACCTGACACTCCTTCAAAGATAAACTCCTAAGCAGGTTTCTAAATGAGCGCGGAGCATCCATGCATTCAGTTTCATAAAAGGACAGGGTTGGGGTTGAATAGTCAAAGCATTGAGACAGGCCAGCGGAGGATGCCAAGTGTCAGCACGACACTAATTAAAGAGTGAATTGGGGAAGGATTTCCAAACAAGCGTCAGGTTTTCGAGTAAGTGCACGAAGTTAGTGGACAATTCCGTGGACATAAAAACCCAAAATTTAGGAACCGCGATTGCGGTTTATATACCGTGAACGTGGTTTTTAAACCGTAATCGCGGTTCCTGAATTCTAGGTTCAGTAATTACCGAACCTAAAACCGCGATTGTGGTTTAGAACCACGATCGCGGAAATCTAAGACAAAAATTAGCAGTCCCATGACTCCTTATTTTCCTCATTTTTCATTTCAAACCGTGATTTTTCCTAGACGTTTTTCACTCATCGGACTTCCGAATAGCGATAGATTCAACCATGCCTCCAAAACGAGGAGGTAAGCCCCCGATTTTAATCATTTTTTTTGCATTTTAGGTTTTTTTTGCATTTTCATGGGTTTTTTGAAATGTTTGTTTATGTATACAATTTTCTTGTTTTATCAATTGGTCGGCAAGCTCGAAATTGTGTAAACCATCAAAACATTCCTCAAAACCCACTAAACATTCCTCAAAACCCTCTGAACATTCCTCAAAACCCTCCTCCAAACATAGATCTGCCTCCTGTGGCTCCTTCTGTCCCCACTAAGCTAGCAAGAACACAAGATAATATCATTGGAAGAATCCAAGAAAATAAAATTGTCATTGAGAACCTAATTCAGACTATAAAACAAAATCATGCTACAAATCCATCCCGCATGACTTTAGCCAATACATTGCAAACATTGATTGGCAAAGTCGAGTCTGTAACCAACCAAATACATAGATGGAATACCTTTAGAGGTGACTGTAGGTGGTGGTATGCAGATAAACTATCTCATGCAGCTGTAAAAGACAAAAAAAATGGAAAAGACCTCATTTGTGCATTATGTACTGACCCTAGAACCAATGCCCCCCCACAGTTACTTGTAAATGGTTCCCAATCCATTGGTGCCACGATGACTGAATCAAAAACAATTTTTGGGATCGATGGTGGATGGTTTTTTATTATCCACCATGAAACAAGAATGAGGTTCCTCTTTATTTTTTGAAGAAATTTATTTACGAGTTCGTGCTCAATGAGGTCCTGAATTATTTTGATTTTTCTGACTTTTTTGGTCGAGGAGGTGGCTTTGCACAGAGTAGACCTAGTGCACGCATAGGTCAACCTAGGATCCCCCATGCCCCAAAACCCCCACTGCCTTCAGTTATCCCTCCTACAGTGAAGGAGGTTGTGGAGATTGATACATTGCATGCATTGAGGGATCTCACTGGCACTCTAACCCAACATAGTGACCAGATTACATCTGGTGATGTTGGTGGAGGTGCCAGTTCTAGCGAACCACACCATTATGGATCATGTGGTGCCGTATGCATTGCGGGTGAGACATCATTTGCTGGTTCACAGGATTTATTTTATATAGATGAGATGTTAGGGAATAGTTTTGGAACTAGTGCCACTGATATTGGTTTTTCACAGGTAAATTTCAAATAAATATAAATAATATATATATACAATAGTTTAATTCACATGTTTGAGATATTAATATATATATATATATATATATATATATATATATTTGATTGTACATCATGTACATACATGTAAAAAACTAATTGTTTATTTTATTTTAAATAGCAAGAGCCAATGAAGGAAAAATCTGGCGTCGACATGCTAGCTACTGCAACTGGGCATGTTTCAAACGTAAGTTTCAATTTGTACAAACTTACATTTTTAGTTCCATTTGATTGCACTAGATTATTATTATAATCTTTCACGTGTATGTTGTACATATTAATATGTTTCTCTTTAATACACAGGAGCCTGGCGGGTCATCATCTGCTATGGGAACTGAGGCTACTGGCACGCCTCACATGAGTTTTACGTAGGTTAGTAAATCTCTTTACACTTTGTTGCTAATTACTGGAAGTTCACGTGGATTACATGCTTTAGACCTCTGTTATGTGGTGCACAGTCATGTAGATTTTAATATTGATTTGTACATGTTTTTTGTATAACTTATGACTGCTAGAGAGACTCCTCCATATATGCAGACTATGAAGGCTACTGTAGATATTGCCATAGCATCTGCAGATCCACTAACTGAGGTACAATTTTTCAAATTTGTTAAATTTTGGAGGTTCACTATTTCTTCTTACTTAAATCTACAATATCAAATTTTGTATGTATATGTGAAATATTTAATTTGAAAATTAATTATTTGTATGTAGCTTACCCCTCATGAGTCTATTGTTGTCCCTGCAATTCATCAACAACAAATTGATAGGGATCATGACATTGCGGTAAGATTTCACATGCATTTTAACTAAATTGTACAAGTTTCTAAATTTTGAATGTATTTTAAAATTTTGGGTGTTAAAAACTTGTTGTTTATGAATGTGCAGGTTAGGTTGCAGGCATGCTTGGAGACACCTAGGACCACACGGATGAAATCCGTAGTGGCATCTCCCTCCACTACATCCCCAAGTCGTGGACGTGCTACTTCTAGCAAGGTGAAGAGAGGGAAGATGTTTCATGAGTAGATTCATAGTCCACCTAGATGTACATAGATATATATATGGGCCATCTGGTCGTAGTGAACATGTTTCTTCATATAATCCATTGTATATATATAGCCTTTTACAACCGCATGTGGTCCCATATGTACATTATGACACACTTAGTTTGAGATGTACACATACATTATGAACTTATGTATATATTTTCATATATGTGCGTCTGGAGCATACTTTGTTTGATTCTTATATATCCATGTGTATTGGTTTTCATAACGATAAATCTGAACTATATATGTTTGATTTGATTTCATTGCATGTATGATATCCTTCTATGTATGTTTTTTTTAATTATTGGCAAATAGTTTTTTGAAAGGGACTATACCCTTGTACACAAAGGCTCAGAATCCAGAATTGAAAGTTAAAGCACAAGAGAAGGATCAAAATCCCGATAGAACAATTAAGCCCAACTGCAGAAAACAGACTGCAAAGCAACAACAAAACAATAGCAAAAAAACAAATGATGCACAGCAAACAAACAGCAATGGCCTGTCAACACCATTGGAAGCAATCTGCTATCCGGCTAAGAAAAATGAGACCAATAAAACCCAGCCAGCCAATAGCAAAAATGAGAATCATCAAGGCAAAGTGTTACCCTTCAGAGTGGTAGATTTTTTCTTTTTGTTGACCGTAATCCACCCTGATGGAGCCTTCATGGTTGGAGAAGCAGACAAGGGAGGATAATTTTCCTTAGTCGCATTTGTCCCATTTGGAACGACCACGTTGTTATCCAGAGAGAGATATTTATCATTTTCCATGCTACCCTCAACAGCTTGTGTATTTTTTATGTTGTTAACAACCTGAGTTTCGGATAAAGGGGTTTTCCTTGACTCTGGTTCATCAACTGTTTTAGATTCAAGATCCTTTCTATCCTTCTATGTATGTTTTCATAAACATTTAAATTAGTTTTGTGATATGTACATGTTTGATTTAAATATTTAATCATGTCTTCTTGTATTTGGATTGAGATGAATTTTTTTCATTAGATTAGGTATTTTCATATGGTTTCCTGCTTCAAATTTCAAGTGTTTTCGATCTCTAGAATTGCAAGAATCTAAAAAGGCAAGTTTTTTCTCTGAAATTTTAAATGGGATGCTATAAAAAATTAGGGTACAAATGGAAAATATTTTTAGATCATCTTCAAGGAGTTCATGAGTAGAAGTTACGGGTAAAATTGCAGGGGAAATGGAGCAAAAATGAAGGAGATATGAGCAAAAATGTGATTTTTGCAATAGGGTTTCTTGAAAAAATAGTAGCATAACTAAATACTAGTAGCAATGAAGGAAAATGAAATATTAAAAAGGGATTAAAAAATGGCCAAGTGTATGTTTATACTCACCTCTTAACATTAACCTAGCTAACTCACCTTCTAACTCATCCTTGACCATTCTGGATTAACCCGGGTTACATGGCATGACAGGGTAGGGTTACAAGCCTTAAGTGACAAAGGGACTTAAAGGGGTGATACTGTGAGAAGGGGTTAAGTATTCATGAGAGAGGGCAACATAATCAAGTTGGGGTGCTGAGGAATTGAATACCTAGTGAGAATGTTACAAGCCTTAAGTGACGAAAGGGAGAGATTTCATGTGGTGGTGCATGTTGATGTCCCAAGTTGAAAAGGGTAAAAAATTAACAGTAAGCCCTTATTAATATTCTTAGGTTCCACCCATTGCATGAAGAATCCTCCTCTAATGAAGAATCAACTCATGTCTTCTTTCGTGAAAGATCTTGAATGATGAGGCTTTTCCATAGACCATCTTATTGAATCTGGAAACTACAAATGAAACTTTCTCATCTTCCAAGATGTTCACATGCTCCAATGTGTTGAGTCAATTCTCAGGTATGGCATTGATATTTTCACATTGACTAAAATATTTTTCATTTAACTCTTCATAGGATTCTAGAGATATAACCTATGATCTCTACAAGGGCTGAACTAAAGTATTAACTATTGAAGGAAAGGGTCACAAATATTTTCCTAAACCAATTCTTAAAATTTTAATCCTGAAGATTCTTCATGTGGAATTATTCTCCTTGAGAGGAGTACCAAGTTCATGCATTCTTGTGCCAAGATCTTCCAAAAATTTTGATACATTCTCCTCATGGGATTCAAAATCAGAAATGGCTTCTTTTAGAGCATCAAACCTCTAGGTGATGGTATGGGACAAAATGTTGTACAAGTTCTCTGAGTCAGATGAAAACACACCTGAGCTCACCAAGGAATGACAATCAAAATTATTCATCTCACTCGCAAATGGGAGATTCTTTTCCTAATGGAATTTCTCTTTCTTGATCTCAGCTCTATTCCTATTGATTTTCAAAATTATGACCAAGAACAATCTAAACAAAGAGATAATCTCAGGAAATAGATCATGTTCCTTTTTTCAAGGATCATGCTCACCCAATGGTCACATGTCCTTCTTTGCAGTATGAATGCTTGATCTTGCTTGTTGGACTGGGGGGTTGAAGTTTCAGATGGGAGACATTACTTCAATTTGAGGCAGAGATGATTAATCTCATGCAATAAATGATGGCACTTATGAATAAAAAGTCCTCACACATGTGTTCCCTTAATTGTTTTATGATTTACTTATACTCCTAATTCTGTGTCTAGTGATCTGCGCTGAAGAATCCTATTACAATGAAAAAATAATGAGCATGTAAGCACATAGCTAGGGCAACAGAGGATGGAGAGAGATCACCACAAAAACATAGCTCAAGAGAGAAAAGCAAGGATAGTGATGAAGCAGGTCTAAGAGGACAGAGGCAAGTCCAAAGAGAACAAGAGAGATGGAAGGTAAACAAGTGGCATTGAATGTTTTGAGTCCTAGGAAATGAACGGAATCGAGGAGTGAGAATTCATGCCTCAGGACATCGTGGCACCAAACTGACTACGTCGGCATGTCCGTGTGGCCAGGTGAACGCTAGAGGAGGCTGTGTTTCAGTGCGTGACAAGGTCGTTGCTTCTGGGCTACTTCGTTCGGGCGTAGTCCCTTAAGAGCCCTAAGAGTAAAATATCATTCAACTTTGACGGGTGACTACTCAGAATTTGTGGCACCTAGAGATAGCTTATCTAATCTGACACCTCAGCATAGGAACCCTCTACAAAAGTCTCTCTCGGATTTTTACTTCTCATTTCGGTGCTCTCGTTTCCCTATTATTTGTAAATGCACGAAATAGTGTAGTTGGAGCCAGTGATTGGTTCTCAAACGCTATATTTTGCAAACGGTGGGTCATGGCACCGAACCGACTACACCGGCACGTTCAAGTGGCCAGGTGAACACTAGAGGAGGTGGTGTTTCGGTGCACGACAAGGTTGTTGCTTCTGGGATACTTCGTTCGGGCATAGTCCCTTAAGAGCCCTGAGAGTAAAATATCGTTCAACTTCGATGGGTGACTACTCAGACTCCGTAGCACCTAGAGACAGCTCGTCTAATCCAACACCTTGGCGTAGGAACCCTCTACAAAAGCCTCTCTCAATTTTTTCCTTCTCATTTCGGTGCTCTCATTGCCCTATTGTTTACAAACACGTGAAATAGTGTAGTTGGAGCCGGTGATTGGTTTTCAAACACTATATTTTGTAAATAGTGGGTTGTGGCACCGAACCAACTATGTTAGCACATCTGGGTGGTCAGGTAAATGCTAGAGGAGGTGGTGTTTCAGTGCGTGACAAGGTCGTTGCTTCCGGGCTACTTTGTTTGGCCTTAGTCCTGTCGACACTAAAATTTTCCTCCGTAATTTCTATTTCATTAATGTATGTATTAGGAATATGATGTTGTTAAGTCTAATTAGTAGTAGCGTCCGATAGAAGATAACGGTGCCGTCAGTACGGTACCACCAATAATGTAGAGTACAGTAACAGTCAAAGTACAATAGAAATGTTGTAAAAAGTAAATATTTGTCGTAAGTGGTCCGGTAATGTTAAAATGTCAAAGTTAGGATAAGTAGAGAAGTAGCCTGGTCTACATGATTAGGAATTAGAAATATTATATTTGTAATAAGGACAAAGAGTGATGTCATAAATATTTTGTGTATTTTATTTGTGGAAAAGTCTAAAAAAGTGGAACTCATGTGAGATGATAAGGTTTAACTTATCTTAAAAGATAAGCCTACATGTAAAGGCAAGAGTTTAGGCATGAAATATGATTGGCCGAAAGAGATTTCCTATCCTATCTTAGAGATAAGATGGATAAGCCTAAATTCCTATAAATAAAGAGGCCACCCCCCTCATTTAGGATAGAAGGAAGTAGTGAGAAATATTGTAAGTGTGTAAAGGAAGCCATCATTTTGAAGGTGTGTTAAAGAAGCCATTAAGAAGTGTAATTGTGAAGTTTCTCTCATAGTTATTGTTAGAAGACAAGTGAATTCAGTAACACTTGAAGTACCTCATGGGTGAGATTGTAACAATTTCATGTTGATATTATAATTTACACTTATATTTCATATTTATCGTCATTCCTTCTTATCATAGTCTATGGTATTCTTGTGTTATGTTTGTTGTTGTGTTTCCAGATTTCATCCACCAAACTAAAAGTTGTGCATAGTAAATAATCATAGCACGAGGAGTTCCCGGTGAAGAATTATCATAGTGTTGGATTGGTGATGACATTTTGGTTCCGTTGCCGGGACCATTCCTCGTTGGTGGATTTTCTGGAGAGATATTCCCATTTAGTCAGAAATCATTTGGAGAGTAACCTTGTTTTTACTGTGCATAGTAGTTACCATGGTAAAGTCACTTTTTACCGTGAATAGTATTTACCGCAGTAACTTCACTTTTTACCGTGAATAGTGTTTACCACAGTAAAGTCAGTTTTTACTGCAGTAAGTCAAGTTTTACCATAGTTTATCGTGGTCATTTCTATTTTACTATAGAAAAGTGTAAAGTCACTTTCTATTATAGTGATTCCAATTATTTGTGCACATAAGTCTTGTTGATTGTACTTGTGGGTTGGTATTTCACTGAGGTTACTTTTGAAAATGGGTAAGATTCTTGTTTTTTTAGCTCAATCTAATAAAGATGCTTCCTCTTTCATTCAAGAGTTTAAAAGATATTGTATTTGTAATGGCCTTATAAGAAGAGAACAATGGACTGAATTTTTTCCTACCTTTTTGTATGGTTCAACACTTATGTGGTTTGAAACACTAGGTGAAAATGTAAAAAACTCATGGGATTTATTAACTGAAAGTTTTCTTGAAGAATTTGGTGAACAACAGAAATATACAGATCTCATGATCGAGATCACAAAACTAGCCCAAGGAGAGAAGGAGAAGATAAGAGATTATCATACTCGTGTTCTAGAGCTAAGGAGGAAGCTCGATGCCCAGATCCTGAAGGAAGGATTAGCGGATGGGTTGATGAATGGCGTGGATAATCTCCTCTGTAAGCACTTCATTCTTGGGATGAAGCCAGAGATCAGACAACGAGTAAATTATGACTGTCCAGCTACCATTGAACAAGCAAAGGAAATTGTAAGAAGGCAAGAAGAAATCATGGAAGAGGAGTTTAAAGAAATTGTTGCTAAAGTAGAGCCTACACCAGCACCTTTGGTTCAGAATCCACAACCACTCTCGGTGAGAACAAATCTTTCTCCTAGTACATCTACTGAGTATGAAGATCTGCTCAAGAAGATGGGACAGTTAACTATTAATCTTCTTCAAGGAAAAGAATTTAGTTCTCAGGGAGGAGATAGAGGTCCAAAAAGAAATATTTCCGAAGTTGTCTATTATGGTTGTTATAAAAAGGGTCATTATAAGTATAATTGTCCAGATAGAGCTTCTACATCTGGTAAAGGAGATAATGATAAAGGAAAAACACCAGTGAATTCATTTGATGTAGTAGATAAGAGCATAAATAATGAAGTAGATGTGTTTGTAACAAAAAGAAAAAAAAGAAAAAGATAACCAAGATGGAAATGATCCTAAGAAGATGAAAGGAGAAATTAGTAAGAAACATAGGAGAAGAAAGTTAGGTGTGCAAGATTTTCTGATTTCACAGGGACAAGGACCATACTCCATCTTAGAAGATCTTTCCAAAAGGCCTGCAAATATTACATACGGTCAACTCTTGGCTATGTCTTCTGAGAAGAGGCGGGAGCTGCGAAGTGGACTTAATGCTGGACGAAGGAAGGAGGTTGAGGTCCCTGTTTTGGAGGTAGAGGCGGATCCCTATACTCCACAAACTGAGGTACTATGTAATGGTATTTCAATTCATGATGTCTTAGTTGATGGAGGTGCTGCAGTTAATGTAATGACCGAGTCTGTAATGAATATGTTGGGTTTAAAAATTGATCGCCCCTCAACACTTATGTTAAGGTCATTAAATAAGGTAAAAACTAAACCAAAAGGTGTAGTTTCAAATGTGGCAATATCTGTTATGGGTGTTGTATGTGTGGTAGACTTTCAGGTGATGAAAAATGGTATTGTTACGTACCTAATGTTGTTGGGAAGACCATGGCTAAGGAGAGTTCATGCAAGAAACTACTAGAATGAAGGCTTCATGACACTTGGACGTGGTAGAGAGAGGGTGAAAATAAACGTGATCCCTTGGCATCATAAGGCAGAACCTGTCGATTCAAGTGATGAAACTGATGATTGGACATCCTCTGACTACTCTAGTACCAGTGAAGTGGACATAGAATATGAAGAACGTGAGGTTGATGTTTCGGTCATGGATATCCTTCCAGTCACACCGACTCATGACCCCATAAAATTATCTGAAGAATAAATTGATGATCGTCTCCAGCAAATAAAGATTGGTGATGTTGTGATGGAGAGTGAGAAGGAATCCCACCTCCAGCTCTTTTGAAGGTACATACACATATTCACTTTTGATTACAAGGAACTTCGTCAAGTAAGTTGGGTAGAACATTCTATTGAGCTGGTAGATAGTGCTAATCCCATAAAGCAAATGCCATATAGAATGAATCCTAATTTTTCTAAGACTGTAAAAGAAGAAATAGATAAGTTGCATGATGCAGGATTCATATTTGCTGTGGAGAATTCAGAATGGGTTTCTCCCATTGTGATCTCAATAAAAAATAATGGGAAGCTACGCATTTGTGTTGACTACAGGAAGCTCAATAAGGCAACAAAGAAGGATCATTACCCTCTTCCATTCTCAGATCAGATCTTGGACGAAGTAGTTGGCCATGAGTGTTATAGTTTTGCTGATGGATATAGTGGCTACAACCAAGTTCGTATAGCAGAGAAAGATCAGTTGAAGACCATGTTCACCACTCCTTGGGAATGTTTGCTTATAGAGTTATGCCTTTTGGGTTGTGTAATGCTCCAGCAACATTTCAGCGTTTGATGAATAGGGTGTTCTGACCCTACATTGGGAACTTCATCAGAGTATTTCTGGATGATTTTTGCATCTATGGGAGCAAGATGGACCACCTGCACCAGATGGAGACAACATTTCAAAGGTTAGATGAAGCACAAGCCTTACTAAACCCTACAAAGTGTGTCTTTAGATGTTCTAAAGGTGTTTTGTTAGAGCATGTTGTATCTAGAGATGGTATTGGTACTGATCCTGATAAAGTTTCAAAAATCAAAGAGTTACCATTTCCTATGAATAGAAGTAAGTTGAGATCATTTTTAGGCCATGTGGGTTACTATAGAACGTTCATCAAGAATTTCTCAAAGATTGCATAGCCACTAACCCAATTCTTGAAGAAGGATGTTACTTATGAACCAAGAAATAAGGTGCATGAAGCTTTTGAACAACTAAAGGAAGCCCTGGTTTCTTCACCTGTTTTAAAGAATCCAGATTGGAGCAAGCCATTCATTATGTATACTGATGCCTCAGATGCAGCACAAGGAAGTACTCTGAGCCAAAAGGATGAAAATGGGAATGAACATCCAGTTTACTTTGGGAGCAGACAAATGAGTAGTGCTGAGGTAAATTATACTGTAACTGAAAAAGAGGCTCTGGCTATCATTTTTGCTGTAAAGAAGTTTAGGAATTACTTGATAGGGTAAAAATTTATAGTTGTAACAGATCAAGGAAGCCACTTCATTAATGAGGTGGTAGAAGCCCTAGTCAATAAGTTTTCTATTAAGCCCAGGAAGGCAACAACATACAAGCCAAGCACAAATAGACAGGTGGAATGAACAAATTTTGTGTCGTGTCAAATTCTAGCAAAAGATGCAACCTTGCAGGTACATAAGTGGGATAAAAGGATTCATGCAGCATTGTGGGCATATAGGGCAACATCAAGGTCAGCAACGAAATACTCCCCATTTCATTTGGCCTATGGCATTGATCCAGTTCTTCCTATTAAGTTTGATATTCCCACTGTGAGAGTTATGAAAAATAAAACTATGGATGAAAGTGATTCAGTAAAAGAAAGGTTGGTACATCTTCATTTGCTAGAGGAAATGAAGGAAATAGCAAAGGATACAAGCTATAAGAAGAAAATGAATAAGAAGGAATACTTTGATTAAAAGATCCGTTGGTCTCTATTTCATGTGAATGACTTGGTTCTAGTATATGATTCCAGCTACAAAAAAAAAAGACAAAGAAAATTTCTTCCAAAATGGATGGGGCCCTACAAAATAGCAGCTGTGCATGAAAATAGTACATACTGACTGGAGGAATTGGATGGCACTCCCATTACGAAATGGGTCAACCACGACAAGTTGAAGAATTTTCAAGCACCAGAATAGTCTACTCTGAGGACGGAGTAGAAGCTAGGAAGGGGGAAGATGTCGACACTAAAATTTTCCTCCGTAATTTCTATTTCATTAATGTATGTATTAGGAATAGGATGTTGTTAAGTGTAATTAGTAGTAACGTCCGATAGAAGATAACGGTGCCGTCAGTACGGTGCCGCCAATAATGTAGAGTATAGTAACAGTCAAAGTACAATAGGAATGTTGTAAAAAGTAAATATTTGTCGTAAGTGGTCCGGTAATGTTAAAATGTCAAAGTTGGGATAAGTAGAGAAGTAGCCTGGTCTACATGATTAGGAATTAGAAATATTATATTTGTAATAAGGACAAAGAGTGATGTCATAAATATTTTGTGTATTTTATTTGTGGAAAAGTCTAAAAAAGTGGAACTCATGTTAGATAATAAGGTTTAACTTATCTTAAAAGATAAGCCTACATGTAAAGGCAAGAGTTTAGGCATAAAATATGATTGGCCGAAAGAGATTTCCTATCCTATCTTAGAGATAAGATGGATAAGCCTAAATTCCTATAAATAAAGAGGCCACCCCCCCCTCATTTAGGATAGAAGGAAGTAGTGAGAAATATTGTGTGTAAAGGAAGCCATCATTTTGAAGGTGTGTTAAAGAAGCCATTAAGAAGTGTAATTGTGAAGTTTCTCCCATAGTTATTGTTGGAAGGCAAGTGAATTCAGTAACACTTGAAGTACCTCATGGGTGAGATTGTAACAATTTCATGTTGATATTATAATTTACACTTATATTTCATATTTATCGTCATTCCTTCTTATCATAGTCTATGGTATTCTTGTGTTATGTTTGTTGTTGTGTTTCCAGATTCCATCCACCAAACTAAAAGCTGTGCATAGTAAATAATCATAGCACGAGGAGTTTCCGGTGAAGAATTATCATAGTGCCGGATTGGTGATGACAGTCCCTTAAGAGCCCTAAGACCAAAATATCATTCAACTTTGACGGGTGACTACTTGGACTCTGTGGCACCTAGAGACAGCTCATTTGATCTGACACCTCAGCGTAGGGACCCTCTACAAAAGCCTCTCTCAGTTTTTTCCTTCTCATTTCGGTGCTCTCGCTGCCCTATTGTTTGCAAACGCATGAAATAGTGCAGTTGGAGCCAGTGATTGGTTGTCAAACACTATATTTTACAAACGGTGGGTCATGGCACCAAACTAAATATGCCGACACATCCGAGTGGCTAGATGAACACTAGAGGAGGTGGTGTTTTGATGCGTGACAAGGTCATTGCTTCCGAGCTTCTTCATCGGGGCGTAGTCCCTTAAGAGCCCTGAGACCAAAATATCGTTCAACTTCGACAGGCGACTACTCGGACTCCGTGGCACCTAGAGATGGCTCGTTTGATCTGACACCTCAGTGTAGGGACCCTAAACAAAATCCTATTTCGGTTTTCCTTTCTCATTTCGGTGCTCTCACTGCCCTATTGTTTGCAAACGTGCGAAATAGTGTAGTTGGAGACAGTGATTGGTTGTCAAACACTATATTTTACAAACGGTGGGTTGTGGCACCGAACCGACTACACTGGCACATCCAGGTGGCTAGGTGAACACTAGAAGAGGTGGTGTTTTGGTGCGCGACAAGGTCGTTGCTTCTAGGTTACTTCGTTCGGGCGTAGTCCCTTAAGAGCCCTGAGACCAAAATATCATTCAATTTTGACGGGTGACTACTCAAATTCCGTGGCACCTAGAGATGGTTCGTCTGATCTCACACCTCAGCGTAGGAACCCTCTACAAAATCCTCTCTCGGTTTTTCCTTCTCATTTCGGTGTTCTCGATGCCCTATTGTTTGCAAACACGTAAAATAGTGCAGTTGGAGCCAGTAATTGGTTGTCAAACGCTATATTTTACAAATGGTGGGTCGTGGTACCGAACCAACTGTGTCGGCACTTCTGGGTGGCCAGGTGAATGCTAGAAGAGGTGGTGTTTTGGTGCGTGAGAAGGTCGTTACTTTCAGGGTACTTTGTTCGAGCGTAGTCCCTTAAGAGCCATGAGACCAAAATATCATTCAACTTCGACGAGTGACTACTCGGACTTCGTGGCACCTAAAGACAGCTCGTCTGATCTGACACCTCGACGTGAGGACCCTCTACAATATCCTCTCTCAGATTTTTCCTTCCCAAATCGGTGCACACGCGTAGGTATGGTCTTGTAAACACTTGGGGAGGAGTCGTTTTCAAAATTTACAACTTTTTCAAAATTTACAACTTTGTCAAAATTTACAATTTTTTCAAAATTTACAACATTTTCAAAATTTACAACTTTTTCAAAATTTACAACATTTTCAAAATTTACAACTTTTTCAAACAATGAAAGCTTCTCTTAGCTTCGAGAATTTAAAATTCTCTACTAACAATGCCAACCACGTGAAGGTAGAAGCTTTTCTGGCACCACTAACCTAAACATAAAAGTGTTAGTTGAAAAGAAATTTAAGTTTCAAATCAAAACCATATACTATCTATATATACAAAATACACAAATTTAAAATAAAATATATTTAAACTTAAATCTAGATTTTTAAGTTCTAACAAATTTATATCTATATTGAAAAGAAATTATATATGTACCAGACACATGAGAATTGTAAATTCATTCCAATGAACCATCAGGATTGGATCTACTCTGAATAGCAGACAAGCTTGCTTCATGATCTGACTCTCGAATCTTCCAAAGAATTTTTTTATTAGGCCTTCCTTGATATCTATACAGCTGAATATTTGTCGCTAGAACTAGATGTGAATATAAGAGTATTTTCCTGTGTGTCTCAAAGTCTTCAAACACCCAAACAGAAGTATTTTTTAATGGATACCGTCGAAGCCAAGTTCCAGTAACTACCACTGACCTTGTAGGATACTCAATATCTTCGCCATCTATAATAGGAGAAGTCAACTTCTTTCTTTCCTCGATGCAACAACATAAGAAATAGTATGTTCCTTCTTCATCGTCTTCTGTCGCAATTACTGCAAACACATGTCCTACAAAAAAATAAAAGTTGAACAACTCAAATTTAAATTACATATTAAAATTTCAATGGACATAACTCAATACAAAAATTAAATAAATAACCATAAATACCTTGTCGCACCAAAATTGAAATTTTATCTGAGTCCTTGGATGTTGCAACTTCATCTACAAAAACAAGTCGTAATGCTTGTGAAGATTGATAACTAGGAAGCGGAGTTAGAGGCCTACAAATCCATCATTCCACCCATTCTTGTGAATTACACTCAGTAGTGACAAATTCGATACAAGATGCACAAAAATATGTCAACTTTCTTGTCCATACGGCCCATGAAGTAGCGTCTGAGCTACAAAATGAGTGCATATCACTGGACCCAGTGAGTGTCATACAATCCTCGTAGTTAGCAATTTGTTGTTCCTCTATCAACCAAAAATATCTACGAACTGTAGAATTTTCTTGAGAACCTCGAGCCATGTTGTCATTACACCATTCCACTATGCTCTTTGCATCTTTTAATTTAGCACCATCTTTGTACTTCAACTCTTCTCTTGCAAGAGCTCTTTTCACACATGCCCCTGCACTGTCATGCTCTCTTTTTTCCATGTCCAGCCTTAGTGAAACTGCATATATGTTACACACCCATCTTAACATGCATTCTGTTCAATCCAATAAAACATTCATGCATTCTTAAACTGAGACGTGTAATTATCTGACGATATATAATGTTGTTTGAAGTGGATGTTCCTATCAGACAAGTTTCCATAAAATAACTAGAAACACCCTTGCACATATTCAGTAGAATGAGTACGATCATCATTGATATAAAAGTGGTACTCTCTTAAAAAAAATTGATCATTCTCTGTACTGTCAGGAGAATGTAGAAATCTTATATATACAAAAATGGCAACTTGTACTGAGTTGTAATATTATTGATTTGAAACTCCATTTGTAGTTGCAATGTGTAATTCTCTACAAAATCAACCATTGAAACAATAGTACCAATAGGAAATGTGTCTTTGCATATATTGAACTGTTCATCCAACCATTGAGCTCTATGTGTATGCCTCGCATACTCATAAACAATTTCATTCTTAAATTTTCTCAAAAATTAGAAAACGGACATTTGTTCTATAACTAGCTCACACCCGTTTATACTCTTTTCCATCTTTCAACTGGTATGCAACTGATTTATATTTATCAAACTCAACTAAATTATGTCCTATTGTACCTTTAATTTTCTCATGGATGCAACTTTCCAATTTAGGTAATCCGCCGCATGTACTACAACTTCCATCTAAACAATCTTGACTATAAAAAATTATCCAACTTTTTCACAAAATATAGTAGCAATGAAATCCCTAGAGGATATTGGTGGAACTTGAATACCATATTCTGATAACATAGTTTCAGAATGAAAATTAGAACGAATACGTAAAAATTTAGCATAATGCATCGCAAATTCAACATGTTGCCTACACCAAGTAGTGCAAGCGTGGTTGATTTTTATATAGAATGGTTTCAACATTTCAAAAAAAATGTTGACTAATTTTAATTTCTAGATTATTTTGTTCAAACTTATGAAAAAAATTGAGTTTGAGTCATATCTAAGAAATGCTTTGGATGTGGTTCACGATTAGTAGAACCAACTCTCTATTTTATAACATCTCTTGTATTAGGTGAAACTCTAGTGTTATCATGCCAAAATTTAGTATCAACTTATCTTATAGCATCATAATTATTTTTGTCCTTACGCGGTGCTCTAGCAGAAAATGCCCAAAATTCGGCATTATTGTGTGATTGAAGGATATTACGTCTTTGAATTACTTTCATTAGAGTTTTTCGATTAACTTGCAACATTCAACTTATTTGCATAATCAATCGTTGTTTTTTTATTGATTCACTTACAACACTAGTAGCAAGTACACAAAGCACAATAATTATTATCCCTAGTGCGTCTCTTGACACCAACAATGTGATATGCATCATGAAGGTTTTCAACAATTGTAGAGGTTTGACCACGTATATTAGATGTTGTCAATCCTAAGGTGTTTAATGTAGGTCTCATTTTAATCAATTTCATCAAACTAACCAACAACTGACATCTTTGGGAATCATTTAAAATTTCAAAATGATTATCCCAAATTTCAGTGGCTTTTCTTCTGATTTGTCGTTCAGAAAGTTTGTCAAACATTGGTTTCAAAATGTTTTCATCAATTTCAATTAAAAAATTAGGTTTCTTACATAAAATCCTAGGAGGTGTTTTTGTCAAATTTTGCTTGTCTACAGTTTCAACATGAATTTCCTTATTCACATTTTCATTGTCTCCTTCAATTTCAACATTTTCTACATCATGAGTATTTAATTCTTCTTCAACATTGATAGTAAAAACATCTTCATCACGAGTATTTAATTCAACTTCAAAATTGACAGTAGAAACATTACCTGGTTTTTCATTGCTTACAATAGTTGGGGTTGAAAATGAACCTCTTCTTGATTCACGAAGTTTCCACATTTGCTCAGTATTTTGAATTTTGCTGGCCTCTAATTCGTTTGGTGTTTTTTTACTTAATGACTTCATTTTTTGACTTCGTTTTTTGTCTCCCATGATGTTCTGCTTCCGGTGAAAAGAAAAATGTGCAGAAAAAGACAAAATTTCACAGTAATTCATATGGTAAGGTCAGAGAGTAAAAATCACATGGTAATTCAGACATTAGGATGTGTGTAAATATGATTTATGAACTGCGAACGCGCTTTATGAACCGCGATCACGGTTTATAAAGCGCGCTCGTGGTTTGTGTTAAAAAACTATGATCGCACTTTATAAACCGCGATCGCGGATCTATCTACCAAACCTAAGCCTTAGAAAATCTTTGTTTTTCCCCAACCAAAGCTATGGAAGGTCATTATGAAGTGTAAAAGGTCAAAAAACCTCAAATCTACTCTTCCAAAGACTTGAACCATGCTAAAAATTTGAAAACATTTCACAAAAATGGTGTCATCACGTAGGGGAGACTCTTAGTTTCGTAGAAATATTGATTTTAAAGTGAATAGAATAAAATAAATATCATTTTATAATTTTTTACTAACAATATGTCTTTAATACATTTTTTCCCGTAAATGTTCATGTCTACGTTTAAGACTGTATATTTTGTTTCGCTTATCAAAATATGATAAAACTTATACCATCCCAAACGTGGACAAATTCTATACACATTAATATATATATATATATATATATATATATATATATTTGATTTCAATTTTTTTGATATAGTTATGGTGGGCAAACGGAAAGCACTCCGTTTTCTAAATATTTTCAGACCACTTTCACGGAAAAAATCATAAAAAAAATATTGCTAAAAAAAATACAAAATAAAATCCATCCCAAAATAGACAACTACATCTAATGTTTCACCAAAGGAAAAAAAAAATAACAAGATTTGGTCATCCAAAATGCGGGCAAACGGACTACAATTTTATAAGTTTTTTCAAAAAAAAACTAAGTCATAATTTTAAGTGTTTAATATAGCTAAACTTGTCCGTTTTTTAAAAAAAATAGTATTTTAGAAACTAGATTCCAAATGCTACGATTCATATATATATAATTTTTTTTAATTTAGAGTGCGCGTATAGCTAATAATACCTACAAGTTTATATTTCGCTATTTTTTGTAATATGACGTCCACGAATGACCCTATATTTGTCCATCAACTTCCTGCACTTACCCTTCCACGTGTCTCCAGTCAGATATATGACCCTACCAAACAAAATACTTAGCTAACACATGAAGAAACTGAGCGAGCCGTGGAATAAGCCATGTGTCAACCCGGCGCAATTTTAAAAGTGAAATACAAAGGCTGCACTCAAACATGCGCCAGCCCTCCACGTGTCTTGTTTCAAAAAGGGGCCGGTTTTGGTTGTTGGTTTCTGCCATTTTGTACAAACCCAATTCAAATTTAGATGAGCATATCTTTTGACTTAGTGCTCGAAATCTGACAAATCTGGCACCGTTGGAAATATCTTGGCCTCGACTATGCCATGAAAATCTAAAACTTTAATTTTGGAGAGGTTAGATGGGGGAAAAATGAAGAAGCGTCTTCGTGCCATTAATACAGGATCTATTTGCCCCCAACAACCAAATCGGATTTGATCTGATCCGTCGTTCCTCCTTCTTCAAGGCACCAAACATGTAATTGATGTAAAAACGAGAACCTTGAAGGTAGATTTACAGGAATTTATCATTGGTTGTTGGTGATTGAAGATTTGAATCCAAGTTTCCCTCCCTTTCTCCTTCTATTCTCTCCTTATTCTATAAATAGTAGATTTTTACTTTGTAAAATCATCTCTCCTTGTTGTAACGGTATCATGCCAAAATGGTGGTTGATTTCGCACGGGTCTTAGACCTTGGCGTGGTCTTTGCAATGTTTTCTCGCCTCCTGTCGTGAATGTAAATGACTGTGTATCCCTTAAGCAATAAAATCATGTTTTGTGGAACTCTTGTCTTCCCTCTCTCGTTTTAATTGCATCTCGCCTCTTTGTTTGCATTTTCTGGCATGTTATGTGTATTCCTCTGCTTGCAATCCCCACGTTCATGTGTTGCACACACTGGAAGGCCGAGCCCGCATGTTAATCTGTGGCGCAGGTCATCCATCATCTGCTCTCGCGTCTCTATTTCCTTCGCCACTCGTGGAGAGAGATTGACCCTTATGGTGCTATCGCCTTTCTTAGCTTAAGATTTCCCCTTTCTGCACATCCTTCTACCCCTGGTCCCTTGACATGTTTAGTCTAGGATTTGCGTTCAACATTAGGAGTAGCAGTAGCGTTAGAAATAGGTAGAAGAACTGGATTTCTCTAGAGGTCCATCTCAAGTTTTGCAAGTCCCATAACTTGAGAGATGGTCTCATGTTATGCAATCACACCGAATGTCCCACTTCACACCCAGGTCATTTGGGGGTGTTGTGATTTTGCACTAACAGTTATAAAATAAATTCACCTCCTACACCACTTAAGTGGTCCCATTCAAAATTGACACATGCATTTCATTTTTAAAACTATTCTCACTTAATTCTCACCTAACTTTTATAGGAATGTTTCTTAGCCATTTGATGGACTAAATCTGGGCCTTTCGATCTAGCGATTCAAACTAACCCTAATCCTCTATTAGAAAGATTTTATTAATTCTTTTGACTTATTTCCTTAATTTTTTTGCAGAGATGAGAGGGAAGGAAGCCATGGGAAGACATTGGAGCTCAAAGATGGATACTCCTTATTTCATTGTTCCTTCTATTTACAACCCCCTTTTTTGTCTACATTTTTGCTTGTTATTGAGCCATTTTACCCTCTCCTAGGGTTTGATTAAAAAATTATTTTTTGTTGAACAATTTCATTATATTTTCCATATTTAGGCATATGGGCATTTTACCCCTATTTTAGAAATATGGTTTAAAATGGTGTATATACACCATATATTAGAATGTATATATGTATATTCTTTTTATTTTATACATTTTAAATACCTGAAAATTCTTGATCAATATAATATTATATGTATCATTATATACATATACATGTGTGTGTAGTTATTTAATATATATGAACAAATGAGAAGTCGCGGCTGCAAGTTTTACATAGGCCGCAAAGATGAGGGGTCATGTTTTAAGATGAGGTAGGGTTTAAAGTTTGGGGGTTGTGGGGGCGGGGAGGGCGAGTCAGGCCCCCAATCCCCCCCGCCCCCTGCCCCGCCTCCACCATACAACATAAAAACAAACAATGAGGTGGGAGGGCGGGAAGGTCGCCGACCCCACCTCCCATCCCATAATAATATGGGGTGAGGGGTCGGGTCGGCAACCTCTCCCCCATACCCCAACACAAAACAAATTAAACTCTGTGTTATGTTTGTGGAGCCTATTTTCATGTTAGAGTGTGGTACACCTTCTATGTGTTACACTCGGGTATTTTTACGGCGGTCCCACACGCCGGTGAGTGGGTCAGGGGGGTTCGGGGGCGAAGCCTCCGAAGTAAATTTTCATGAGTGTTTTATTAACCCATGGGTAATGGGTAACCATTATGGGCTGTTTTTGGGCCCATGGTTTTTTCGGTACCCATTGTTTTGTAAAACCGCCTCTTCGGCTACCCATAAGTTTATGGGACGGTTTTGTTTTTTACCCATTGTTTGATACCCACGGTTTTTTAAAACTGCTTAAGCAGTTGTCTATTTATATGGTCTTATGCATATGATAGATAGACAAGCAAATGTATTGCAGATATGTTTTGAATTTGGGTGTGAATTCAGTAGAGTTTGTTGAGCATAGCTCCAAACGGATCTTGGTATTGTATTGAGAGAGTGGAGGCTTGTAATAAAATCTGAGCAAGTGATTCTTGGTGGACGTAGCCCAAATTGAGTGAACCACGTTAAATCTTGTCTCTTTGTGTTGAGTTATTTATTCTACATTTTTATTTGAGATCTGTAATATTTTCTGCATATTAGTTTCTACTCTTGCGATTTTATAAGAGATTATTCCACATATTTTATCCCTTATTTCCTAACACTCTGCATAGCCCACATGGGCTCAAACCCGCGGCTAACAATGTTTTTTTTATAATAAAAATTATTTATTATTTGTTATAATATGTATGTCATATATATATATATATATATATATATATATATATATATATAATTTTTGATAAGCAATATATATATATATATATATATATATATAATTATATATATGTAAAAATACATTTCCTATAAACCCACCCCCTTTTTTTTCTTCTAATAGAATTTAAGCATTCACATAAGGACATTTATCTATTTGGGCTTATGTACGACATGGTGATTTATGAATTCCACCTTATTCATTTAAAAGTGAAATTTAGAAATCTAATAAAAGTTCTCTTTCAACCTACTAGTTTGCAAGGGAAGAGTTTCCTTTATTCTAAGAGGTTTAAACTACTATTTTTCTTTCTTCCACATACTAAGGAATGTAGTTAAAAGTTCAATATTTACCCATATACTTTCTTTCCTTCAACTTAACAAAGAATGTAACTATAAATTTTAATATTTTCAAAATGCCTTCCTATCAATAAAACAAGCAAACATCTACTTTCATTCACCATAACTTAATGACACCCCATTCCAAACAACAAGTGCATTTTAACAAGATTCTCAATATTTTTATAGGATGAAACATATCACACTTTGGAAGCAATTACAACAAACTTAGATTGAAAGAAATGCATTTCTATTTCAAACTCATTTCAAGTTGTCTACTTCATCTAACCAATGCAAAATTTGGTAGTTTCCTTTCACAAGAGCTAAATCATTTAATATGAAACTTTTCCATACAAAGCACTCTTAGTAAGGTTTACAAGTAGAAGGGATTTTCAAGTAATAGATGCAAATTTTCTGTTTATTTTTCCATACACACATATTTGGAAAAACTTATGCAAATCAACCATTTTACAACACTTTTACAAAAGATTAAAATTAAAAAATATATATATAAGTTACAAGCCCTCCATTTGAAATGGAGACAACATGTAAAATCTTTACAAAGAGGGATCTTGATTCTTTTCTCAAAATGCTACTAAGATCATTATTCACTTGAACTCCACATTCTTCCCAAGGTCCAAACACAACTACCAAAATGCGGAGTAGGCAACACTCTCCACCCAACTAATAATCCAATTAGGAAGAGAAACCTTCTTCCTCATTGGCCCCCAAGCCCCAACAATGAAGAAATGGAGAGTATAAGGTAACCATTAGTAACTTAACAAGGCTTCCACAATCACATGAAAACAGCATTCAACACAATAAGAAACAATAACAAAAATCACTTCCACACACACAAGTTTCCCAACATAGTGGCTCTAAACTCAAGCCAAGAAAATGAGAGGAACGTGGGGATTCTATTTGTGTCTCCCAAGAGTTTAGGTGCCCACCATGAAACCTCCAAGAACTCAATCACAACCCATAAAAACTTTTATGCCTACCTCAAAGAACAACTCTTATGTCTCCCTTAAAGAAAAATAACTATTATGCCTCCCTCACTCTTATGCCTCCCACAATAAAACAACAAAATAAGCACAAATTTAACTTATCACAAGGTGGAGAACTCCAACCCAACTCCCTCCCAAAATACCCAATAAACTGTTATGTATCCCTCCAAAATATCTCCATTTCCATTTTCTCCTACACAACATAAGGCCATTATACTTCTCAAAACCACACATGCAATAAACATTCATTCACAAACATATGCAAACCAAAATAGTAAAAGAAAACAAGGGTGAATACCCTACCTTGCCATTGCAAGAGTTCCAATCCACAAACAAGTTACAATCTTTCCAAGCCCAAGCAAGCACAATCTAACTCCAAGCTCCAAACAACACTCTCAAAGCATGCTCTTCCAAAAGTAAAAGTCTCCAAAATAAATAAAAAAAGTAACCCCTAAATCCTCAAACAAATGGGGATAAATAGAAACTAGAAGAGAGGGAGGTGATGTGGCTCCATGTAGGATGTCAAATCAGTTCTCCTCCATTCCACATCACAAGGTCAAAACCAATCTCCAAAGCATAATAAATTGTTGGTTGAGGGAATGACAGCCCTCTTACACACTCAAACACAAACTCACACCCCTAAAGGACACAATTAAAGACTCTTGTAAGAAAAATGGAATTACTTTCTCTTTTTCTCCAATAAAACACACAAAAAGGCTTAAAGTAAGCCCCTCACATCATAGGCATAGTGGGTGGGTGACTTTAAGAAGTGTGGGACAAGCTTAACTTGTCCCACAAGCCTCTAAAATGGCCTTGAAAATCAAAATCCGAAATTCACTTGCAAGATTAAGTACACACTATTCAAAATCAATTAAATTCTTTCAAATCCAACACAAACCAAGACTACCTACTCACATTTATTTCCCCCCTTTTGTCACATCCTAATTAGCACTAACTAATCAAATTTAAGTAACTTAAATGGATTACTTAACAACAATAATAAAAGTGACTCCAAAATAGTAAAACAAAATATAATTATTCACAAATAAATAAAATCAACAAGGCAAAACCACAAACTTACCCAAGGTCACATTTGAGGCCACCCCCCAATGGGGACCTCCTAACAAATTAACAACAAAACATCATACATTTACACTAGTTGTCAAGGTGACCTGTTATCAATACCTCAAATTCCTCCATTGTTGGTTTCTTATCCCCCTTTTGTTTGTTGTGTTGCAAATGCCTGCAAAAATCAAAACAATACATTTCTGGCCTCATAGCCATATTAATGACATCGAGATAATAAAACATACGCATATACATATCATCAAATATCATAACTAAATCATCACTAAAACAAGTAATTCACCAATTTGTTCACAATTCCAATATTTCAATTTCATCAATTTATCAATTAGCAATAAAATCACAAAATCAACTAAATCATCTAACAACATTTATATATCACATCCAATGTGTCAGTACACTAGTAGCTCAAGATCATCAAATATTGATATGTCAAACCATGCATATAATCGATCATGTAAATCATGTCATAAGTATAAACATCCATATTGTCTAACAAATAAGAAAATCAAAGATAACTATGTCCATCTGTCAATGTATAAAATATGATAACAATATCTATAAATTCAATCCATAATAAGCAAAATCATAATAATATCAATGTCGAAAAGGAGTGGGCACTACATATTACAAACCAAGAAAAAAAATACACAAGAAACACATGTAACTCTGGCAGACATGGAGTAGATATTGGAAGACTTTAATTAGTACGAAGTATCTCTAGAAAACTATTGTAAGTTGTAGCTGAGGAGAAATGAGTCATCTTGAATATAAAAACAAGGTTTAAATCCAGTTAGAACTCAAATATCAAATGTTGAATGAAGTGTTAAGAATTTAAATGGAAAAAACTTTCAAAATGAAGTTGCTCAAAATGGAAACCACTAAACTTACAAATCTTTCACAATGTTCACACCCAAAAAACATATAGTCCTTTATTAAGTGAATTGTACTTAAATCATACTTTGTAACATTTTAATAAGTGTATGTAATATTTGGCTTCCACATCACAAGTAAAATTCATTTTCTTTACATTTTTTCAATTGTACAATCTAAATTGGGTATCCCAGGTAAAGGATAAAATTATGCCGGTCAATTTAATTTAAAATAAATTCTTAGGGTATCTAGTTTTGTTTCTTTAGTGGGTTTCTACCCAGCCAAATATTTTACAATTGATCAAATTTTGCATGGATCCATTCAATTTTTAGTTGTTTGATTGTGAAACGATGCCACTTTAAGGAGGTACCCTAATTTTATTAGTTCTAAACTTGTTGAACAATACATGTTTTGAAACCGTATGCAATAGAGCTTATTTGAATGTGCCACAAATACAGATATCATGTTCAAGTATTTCTTCTTTGTTGTTGTTGATTAAATTGGCTTTATATTTACTACCTCAAATTTGATTGACTAATTTTTTTAATGAAAAATCCTAGCATTTCTTTCTAAAAACATACTTTACTTCTCCAAAACCATGAATTTTAAAGAATGAGAAAGCCCATATCAGCCACAACGATCAAAGAAGTCTGGGATGGACAAAACCTATGTAGAGTATTAATGTTTTATAAAATACAGTATGAGAATTATGATGTATTAATGTGTATTTTGGTAACGAAGCAAATGAATTTGCATGGAACTTTGTTAGTTGGGTGTGTGTTGTTTGCAAATGAAGTCAAGACAATGCTTTCGTTGAGCTTCTGGCATTTTTTTGGGTTTATTTGAACAAGAAATCATATATTAATATTAACCATGTTATTTGTGGAGCCCATAACCGTTATTCTATTGGGTAGTTGGTCTTTGAAAACTTGGTGAAAGCAATATTTGGTTGAGTAGTTGACATTTTTATTGGGTGTCTATCCAAGGGATTAGAGATTTTAATTTTAACTTTCAACCTACATGTGAATCACATAACATATAGTTAATTGGTGGTTGTTCTTTACAAGTGAGGTAAAAGCAATGTTTGGTTTCAGTTGCGTGTATCTTTTCTTGTTTCCCTAGTCGAGAGTATAGGTGTTAATTTCCTTATCTATGTGCTAAATTTGGGTCAAAGATATGGATCTCTACGGCTTTTGAGTCATCAAAGTAGTAGAAAAGTTGTTAGTTATTAGTGGACCATGTTTGGTGAAGATGATTGTCTTGAATGAAGTATTTTTTACAATGTTGAAGAGGTTTCTTATTTGGGATTGTGATTAAGGACTAAAATGCATCCTTAGACAAGGATCTATATGGCTACAACCCTGAGAATCTCAAGGAAGGAAGAAAATGGAGAAAATATTTGTTGGTTAGGGATCTCCATGAAAATTGTTTCTACTGAAGTGTACTTTCTGCACTAAATTTTGCAAGCTTGTAAAGAGGTTCAAATCACAACATCGGCCTAATACAGTCGGCAGACATGTTTGCAAAACTAATGGCCAAGCAGTTCGGTTGCAAGAAGGAAAAATCTGACACCAATGGAACATGAGTAGCTGCATCTTCTATGATATCTCAATGGAATTTGTGGATAAGGTTACAACACTAGCAAGAAATGGATGAATGGTGAGTTGTTTTTAAATGTTCAAACATTAAATTCAATAGAATTTGTAAATCGTGACACAATAAAGGGTGTAGTTGTGGCCTTGGTTTTCCCCACTCTTGCCTCATAGATATCTCTAATGGAAGAAGATGTTATGATGTATATAGAAAGTGATGGTTTTGCATTGGATGATCCTACCAATGTTAATATAATGTTATTTAGAGATGTTCTTGTAATTGAAATACATGGCCTATTAGTTAAAAAATTGAATCTTTACTTGTAATTATATGATTTATTGGACCCCAGAGAGAATGTTGTTGCAAAAGAGGTCAAGCAGAAAACTTTAATTGAGCTTATTAACCATATTCAGTATGGAGTAAGGAAACTTGCAGAAAGCATTCGCAGGGATATTACCAATATTATTGTAGTAAGCCTTTTCCGTTCCATGCCTCCAACTTATCATGAAAGCACATGATCAAAGAAATTTGACAGAGTAGAAAAGAATGTTTGTATGAAACCTACATGGCCTAATTTGTAGATAGTGAATGACATCTTCTTACAATATCTAATATTCTCAAGATATAAATCCCATAATAACAAAGAGATATATAATTTCAGAAGTCTACCAACCAATCAAAAACAAAATTAGAATTTCTCATATTGATCACATTCATTAGAGCATAATAACAAGAAGAAATTTATTGGGGTAGACTAACAAACCTCTACAAAAGAGGTGATGACCAAGCCAGTAATATTGAATTGCAACCACTATCAAAGTCTACATATAAAAGTAGATATTTTCTTTTATCAACAAATCACATGTTAAACAAATGAGAATAATCATCTATTAAAAGCAAACAGGAAGCCCATCCATATTGTGGGCATAAGACTTTCTCTGCAAGATTCACACACACACACACACATGACAGTGCCACATATCCTGATCAAAAAATAATCTAACACCAACATCATATCTTAAAGATACTCACCCCTTTACACCCACTTAAATCAACAATCTGCCCACTAGCAATGGCCCCAACCACTGCAAATATATTTGAAACTGAACCAATCAAACAAAACTTTACAAAAAATGGACATCTAGTCATATTTTTATCAGACAACATTTGCTCCTTTACTCTGCATCAATGCAACATTAAAGAAAACAAAGAAAACGCGAGTAAATTATGTACATAACCTAACAGACAGCTCAAGGTTGAGATCATCTGTAATCTGCTCTTGAGTAGGTGATGAATATTCATTCTGCAATAAAGAAAACACAATCACCACCAAATTTACTCCCTGAAAACATCCTCAATACTAGATTAAGTACATCATAACTCCAATGCAGGGTTATCCACATAGAACATGTTTAAAGTGACATAAGCACAAACCAATTAAACTACATAAACCAAAATCAACAACTCAATTTCTCTTTTTGCATATTTGTCGAAACAACCTAAATGAGGACAATATAGCCATTATTGAACAATATTATACCGAAGCCAAAATGCAAAAGGCCCAGGGCTACAATTGCAATGCAAAAAAGAGCAGTTACAATGCTTCCTTGAACATCTTCAATGACCTTATTTTTATGGCTTCTTTGCTTGTACAATAGGTGCTCTTTCAAACACTCACCATTAGGCCCCTTTGCCTGGCCCCCCTTTGAAATCCATTTCAAAGATCCAATTTGATAAAAATAATCATCAAATAAAATATATATATATACAATACCAATATACACATGACAATAACTTCTTAAAGTCACGTCCTGAATTGCCACCAATTACACAAAATGATGAGATTTGATTTGAATTTTGAGATTTCCAAATGATCTAAAAAATACAAGGAAATTGAATGGAAAAGGTGGGGACGTCTGTGGCGACATACATAAGAAAAATCACATTATTTCTTTCATGCATTCACCTAGGAAAAAAAATCCCATGAGCATTTTATCAAATAGTTTGTGTGCCCTCTTTAACAACCAAAGCATATTTATCTCGGACATTTACTCATGTAAAAAGTTTACAAACAATTCATCAAACAGTTCACGTGCCACAAAATAAATCCATGCCAACGACTGTATAAAAAGAGAAATGGCTTTAACTATTTATAGAGCTCAAAACATGTGAGACAAATAAAAGACACCTATTTTTCCTTGCCAAAATGCCCAACCCAACTAGTATGTTCCAACAGCTCGAGCGAAGAACCCCTTCCGTTGTCCAAATTGCAAACCAAAATTTATTCCCAAACTGAAGTTTCAAACTTGCAAATAACTAAAGCCCTTGCATTCTTTGTCCGAGTGAACAGAAAAGACCATCAAATAACCCCATTAAAGGCAGGCTTGATTCAAATTTATAAAGACACTACCACCATGAATTTCCCACCGATCAAAGCTACCTAAACAAGGATTCACAATGCTCAAAGTACGATTTACAAGATAATGAAATATCAAATCCCAAACATATTTTGCTAGAGCACCTACGAACTACAACGTACCCATACAAAGTAGGCAATAAATGACAGACAACAGCAAAACATTGAATCCCAAGAGACGAGAAAATAAATGATCACCCACAAGTGCACAGAATATCTCCACAGTGGCTGAAACAGTGACAAGGAGATCAAAGACTGCAAAGAATTTCATGTTCTTACGTGTGTATGGCAATAACACTTACCATTTATTTCAACAGTGTCCCTCAATCCGTCCTGTAAGTAAGGTCTATAGTAGTAAAAATTTACAACGTTAATTTACCACGTTTGAAAAAAGCAATACATCTTAAAAGGTTGTTAGTTATTAGCAATAGCACCTTTGGTGCCACTAAAAGACCGATGGGCCTGTGAAAAGAAATTTTACATATTAAAAAAATTATATTTATAGTTTTTCCATATTCAATATATATATATATATATATATAATAGTGAATATTGAAAAGGGAATCCTCATTTAATATTATTTTTCTTTCCACCACAAATAATAGATACAATTATTTCAACTATTAGTAATATTATAGTAATATTATTATAATTACTAATATTAGTGTTTATAATAACAGATGACATTATTATTATAAAAGTTATATATAATATTATTGTTAGTATTAATAATATTAATACCAGTAATAATTCAAAAGAATAAATTATATTTTATGTAATAAAATAATACTAAATAATATATTAATAAACTATAAATAGATATGTATTTTATATAGTAAATTAATGTTGAATAACATATTATACCACAAGCTAAGTTTGCTTATAACATCTCGGTAAATAGATCAATGGGGAGGTCTCCTTTCCAAATTGTCTATGGTAGTTACCTCAAGGGAGTTCTAGATTTGATTGTGATGCCTGGTTTTCTATTTGGTGAAGATAAAATTAGCGATGATGTAGAAGCATTTGCCGAACACCTACTATAATTGTAAGAAGTGAGGGAAAAGATGAAAGTTAGTAATGCAAAATATAAATTAGTAATTGTGCATGCAAGTAGGAGAGTAAATGCATTTTAATGAGATATGGTGATGGCTCATCTAAAAAAGAAAAGGTTTCCAAAGGTGACATAATAAATGTAAGTATAAGAAGATTGAGCCACGTGGGATTTTGAAGAAAATGAGTGATAATGCCTATAAAGTGGAGCCACCTGATAACTTTGTTATTTCATCAATTTTTAATGTTGTTGGCTTATAAAAGTTTCCATGTCATGAGGAAAATGTTGTGGTCGAGGAAAACGTATATTGGGAGCAACAGATGCCAAAGAAAAAAAAAGGAGGGGGTAAAGCATGTCTTGCACCAAAAGACACTCCCTACTAAGCAAGAGAGAGCTATAATAGATATCTGGTTCAATGGGAAGGTTTGGAGCAGAAAGAAAAAACTTGCATTCCTATGTGGTAGTCAAAGAAGATTGATAGTGGAAAGTTGGTTGAATTCCATCAACTAAATTTGTGGGAGAGGGTAAAGCATGTCTTGGACCAAAACACACTCACTACTAGACAAGAGAGTGCTATAATAGATATTTGGTACAATGGATAGGTTTGGCGCAGAAAGAAAATACTTGGATTCCTAAGTGCTAGTTGAAGAAAATCTATAGTGGAAAGTGGGATGAATTCCATCAACTGAATTTGCAAGAGCATAATTATTTTCAACCTAGGGAGAACGATGTGAGAGCATAACTTTTAAAGACCACAATTTTCACTCTGACCGTTGGATCGTCTTGAAATTGTTGAGAGAAGTAGATCTTGATTAGAAGTGTGGCAAGACCAATTTTTTCACAAAGGCTGTGTGACTTATCAGAATATTTTTGGGGGCTAAATTCTGTAATCTAGTGTTCTAAAATTGGCTCCATACATTTTGTTTAGTTTAGTTTAGAACTTGGAGTTTTAATATCTTATGTTGTGTTTTATGCAATAAGCCAAGATTTGGTGTGTACCTTAATTTATGAAGGCATATTTGTACACAATATTTTAGGTCCATCCCAAAGTGTTTTATTTTTTAGGGTGTTTTGTGTTTGAGGGTTTTTTCACATTTTAAGACCATCTCGAAGTGTTTTATTTTATAAGGTTTTTTGTGTTTGAGGGTTTTTTCACATTTTAAGATTTTCTTAAAGATAGTGGGAAATAAAAGAAAGATTGTAACAGTGTTAAAGATTAGTGTGGATTCAAAAATGAGAAGATAACTATTTTGAAGCTTCTAGAGTTTTGCAAAATAGTGTATGGAAACATTTCAACCTCTTGCAATTGTAACAACATCACATATATAATATGTAATCTATATATTATATTCGTATTTTTTACATATATAAAATTTATCGTGTGTGTGTGTGTATACGTATGTATACATAGATATAAATGTGTGTATAATTTAAATTTATACATATATGTGTATATTTACACATACATAAACATATACACGTATATAAATTTTATGTATATATAATTTATAATATATACTTTACATATGCATATTTATAGTCTCTATACATACATCTACACATATAATATATTGTATAGTATATATTATTTATATATCTCTTTATACTATATAATATTTATATTAATTACTTATACATATATTCAAACATATACAGTACATACATATATATAATGTACACGTATATATATTTCATAACATATGTTTTACACTACATATATTTAAATTTATATTACATATATACATACATATGTTAAACATATAATATAATTTACAATATATATTATTTACATATACATATATATATATATATATATATATATATATATATATATATATCAATTTTAAATATATAATATAGAATTTATTGATCTAAAAAATTAAGTATATTATGTGATATAACTATACATATAATATACATTTTTGACATATATAATATGTAATATTTATAGAGAAGGTAACTATGTTTGCGTGATGAGAGGAGAAAAAATGCCAGGAGTCATTGGTACATACGATCAAGGTTCACGAATTTTAGTTAGTAGTCAGGAGCAAGCACCTAGCGTCAACAGTGCTAGTTAAGGAGGCTCAGGATTCTTTGTCATCTCTCAAGAGGTAACACCTTGCTTCATTACTTTAGGGGAAGAAGACAACATTTTCACTCAAGTTTGTCTCTTTGAGGAAAGGATGGTTTTAGCTAAACTTTCTAGTTGTCATCTACTCTATCGATGGCATATCCAACTGGTGCAAAAAACAATGGGGGCGTGGTCTTATGATCCACTTGTTGGCCAAAGGTTTTTTCATGGTGGTTTAACGTAGTACACCATAGTAAGAAGAAACCCTCAAAAGGAATGGTAGGTTTTTGGTGGACTCAGATTTGCATGTATGCCAGTGGGAGGCTAACTTTCATCCAGATGAATCCATTTTTTATGAGCTTCTAGGTTGAGATGTATACCCTCCTCCCTATCGAATACTAGAACCCAAAGATCCTATCCAAAATATGTGAAAACTTAGGTAGAGTGATTCACATTTATCCCCAAACTTTGGAAGGTCTTTTAGCTACCTTTGCTAGGGTATGTATCTCTAATGATATTTCTAAATCCCTTCCAGATTCGATCACGCCATCAAAACGCCCCTCTAATTAGTGGTCCAATAGCTAGAATATGAAAAAGTTTGTTTTTGTTGCTTTCGCTTTAAAAAAATCAGGTCATAAGCAAAGGGAATGAAGAGAGGACCTTAAACCCAAAAATGTAAGTTGTAGGCATGTTCTAGATACTAAGGAATAATTTCCGCCTTCGTTTGCTCCTGAAGAGAGCGTCAGTGTCCCTACTAAACAAGGTGATGCAGTAAACTCCGAATCACTTCCTCAGTCAATAGAACTCATCTTGCACACTGTGCTTACAGATATAGCCCAAGTAGCGGAAGAATCCTCTAAGCTACTTCAGTTAATGTAAACAGGGGTTAATGCAAGGCATGGCAACTCGATGGTCAATCCCGATAGATGGGTTAGAACAGAGAAATCACCCTTTGATGATATGGCCATTCAAGAGGACGACGGTGCTAAGGTAGAGGATACAAAAGTTGATCCCATGGACATAGAGCATCAGGCTTTGTTTGTATTCTTCACTCCGACCCCTGCTCTCTAAAATAGATTGTGATCTAACCCTCCCGAAGGAACAACCGAGCTTTGCGTGCTTAAGGAGCAAGGAAGTGGTTTCCGATAAACAACATCATCTCAAATCCTTTTCCCGAAGGGATAATGAAGATAGTTTATGGGAATGTTAGGGGTATGAACACCCCTAACAACAACACCTTGTCAAGTGATGTGTTTTAGAACAAAAAGCATATATATGTTTATGACAGGTGACAATGATGTTTGAAACTAATGTATTGAGTGGTTCTCTTAAGAAATGGAAGGGATAGAAAGGCCTCTTTCTCAATTTAGTAAGCACCTCTAGAGGCTTTGGTATACTTTGGTGTTCCAGTGGGGTGGGGGTGAGTCTTTTTAGTGAACCCACGCCACTGAACATAAAAAAACGAAAGTAAAAAGATAGAAAAAACATTCACGCCACTGTTGATGACCAGAATGTTTGATCCCATGAAGTCCTTTGATGAATTGATCTCATACATGTTATTTCTATGAGCAATTGTAGACAAAAATCAAAGCTTCTTGTATAATTTCCATGGAGGGGGGTAAGAACTAGGGGCTAAACTCTAATAAAGATTACGATGGCACGAATCTACATGTGAGTGTAATTTAATTATTTCTTTTGAATCATTTATTTCAGGTCTAATTAATTTTGGATGTTTTATTGAACAAAAGCAAAAAGACAGAAAAAACATCCACTCGGCTGCTGATGACCAGAATGTATGATCTCGTGATGTCGTTTAATGAACTGAAATCATACACACCAGGCCTGGGTGGATAGAAAGAATCCCAATGCACGAATCAGATTACTAATAGGATATTTTATACGGTCTATCATTGGTGACAATTATAATATGTTGTAAGGGCCCCCAAACTTTCTACCTATAAACAAACCTTTTGATGTAAATATCTAAATTTTATTTCGCCAGAAAATTATATTGTTTGTATAGAGAGTTTAGTAATTTCCCTTCGTAGGAAAATGTTGTTGTCAACCATGTTTTAAAACCATGTATATATTGTTTTTGCATAGACTGGGATATCTTATTGAGAGCTAAACTGATTATGTTAACATTGAGCTTTTTGGATTTAAATTAAGGAAGACTAAAGGATTTAATCGGGAACAAAGGATGTTTCAGAAGGGTGGAATAGAACACACAACAAGAAAAAATCTATTCTCAAGAATACCATTTCTCCTATCTAGCTACCTCTTTCACTACTGGGCAGATGCTTCATTTTGGTTTTTTGTATGTAATGTTTTTATCTAGGATTTTGGGCCTTCTTGTAATCCTGGGTAGGGCCCCAATAAAAAACCTTTATCCTTAATAAAAAAGGAAACAGAGGGAAGACCTGATAGAAGGCCTTGTTGTTGGTTTTAATATTAATCCACATCCACTCCAAACATTGAATCGGGCTTATGCTCCCAACGATATATTAAATTCAAACTTTTTTATTGCAACACATGAAATTTGAATTAAATGAAATAATGTATCACTTTTTACATTTCATAAACTCTTGATTAAGGTAACTTTAATTGATTAACATGGTGTTCTTATAGTGTGGGGGAAGTATGATCATATCTTCCAATTGGATCAAACCCATCTTCTTCAAAGGTCATAATTGTATTCACTTTTGTTTATATAGTATTTTTTGTTTTCTAATGTCTACAGACAACCACATGCCATGGTATTAGCTACAAGACACATGCACACTATCTATATTCATGCGGATTGTGAAGGATTCAATGCCACTTGACTAGATAAGATGAACAACATGTGAAGGACATAGCGATGACAACTTAGCAGTGGTAGGAAAGGGCCTTCAGTCTATGAGAATATGTTATCCAGTAGTGGTATACAAATGTCTTATTATGACTCTCCTAATTTTTTTTTTAGTTTACATACATTGTGCTTTGACTAACAATTGTTTTTTGATTAGTAACTAACAACTCATATTATTGTTAGAGATGTTAATATGATATTTGTTATGAATGACAGTGATTAAAATTATTCATTAGAGCCCCCATAATTTAACTCTAACAAATCTTACGATGATAGAACTATGCTCGTGAGTGTTATTTATTTCTTTTGAATAGTTTTGGTAAGGTCTAATCGATTCTTGTTCTTTTACTGAATGGAATAAAATGAGAGAAAAAAGACAAAAAAAAATATATGCTCCATTGTTGATGACCAAAATGTCCAATCCTACGACATCCTTTGACGAACCGATCTCATACATGCCACAAACAGGTGGATAGATAGAATCCTAGTGCATGGCCTAGATTACTAACATGATCGTTTATATGGTCTATCATATGGAAGGTGGAAATTACAATATGTTGTTATATCCCCCAGGTTTTTTACCCGTAAACACGCCTTTCGATGTACACATGTAAAAATGTTCCATTGGAAACTTATATTGTTTGTATAGATTTTTTATTAATTTCTCTTCATGGGAATATTTTTTAATCGACCATGTTTTACAACTTTTTTTATATTGTTCTTGATTGACATGGATACCTTATTTAATGCTTACATATAACCACCTACCATGGCATTAGATATTGGACACCTGCATGTTATCTAAATTCACGTGGCTTGTGAAGGCTTGGATGCCATTTGACTAGATAAGATGAACAACTTGTGAAAGAGACAACGATGACAACTCAGTAGTGTTGGGAAAGTGCCATTAGAGTGTACCATGGGTAGTGATCATTTTCAAATATATTTCATCAGTGCTTCAATGTACATATATGATAGTAGCCGCGGATATTCACAGACGAGTCTAACAAAAAAAATAGTGTCGACAATGGAAATCAAAAAGTTAAAAAGGTCTCCAAACTGGTTCACATTTTCAGAGGATTGTGCCCCTTCTACTTGGCCTGGTTTGGATCCACACACATTAGGGGCTTGAAGACCTTCAAAGCAATATCACAGAGGCTTAGTTGTATTTTTGCAAGAAATTATAGATTAAAATAAGAGCTTCTTGTAGAGTTTCCATAGAGGGGGGTGAGAACAAGTGGCTATGTTGGTATCCAAATTGATTCTCCCTTGGAATCCGAGCAACATCATAGATTTAACAAGATACTCAAAGACAGACGAATCATAAGTTGTTTTGTAGCCGGGGATGGGATTCAGCTGGCTCTTTGTCACTCGAGTGTTGGAGAAATGGATAACACCATATAAGAGGATTTGATCTATCCTCACTACTTAAGGTCCTGCCTTTCGACCAGGGTGAGAGGACCCGTTTTGTAACCTCTGTCAGTGAAGGACATGAAAAGATTCTTCTTTGCACAATTTGTAGGGGAACCTTGAGAAAATATGATCAAAGCACCACAATTTAACTCTCACAAGTTTTCACTTCTAAAGAGTGGAGATATTTTCTCGGCAAAGTTTGAGTTACTAAAGACACTAAAAACCTACTTGCTTCTGTATATTTTTGCAGTAAAATTTGTTCATTTATGGACACACAGCACAAACTGGGGTACTTCAGGTAGGATTCATGGTAATTTGAAAATGTTGGTGGGGATTAAGCAAGATGAAGTTGATTTCACCAGATCTTTGAGAACCTTTACAATAATTGGAAGACTAACATAATGCTTCAGAATAGCCAAAATATTCCTTCAAATAGAAGGTGTGCATTAATGGATCCCCATATCTGCATGGTTTCACACAATCTTTGAGAATTCAACACGAAGACTCGAGCTAAAGACTCAATTAAACATTAAAGACCCTTGGTTCCTCACGCCTAAGATACACCCAAAGGCTTACATACAATCTTTATCAACAAAATGACAGTAAAGTGATTTTAAATTGTTTATCTCATTACATGATGAAGGATCTTCTCATAATGAAATTAAAAATTCCACTAAACTATCACAAGGACAAGATCCTGTGTGATTCAGAGGGATTTTAACACAAGATTGCAACAGAAACATCAAAACCATTTGAATACAGTCTAAAATAAACAGAGACACAATTTTTTCTAAGATCAACATAGATTAATTCGAGATCTATTAGATTTATTAGCAGGGGAAAGTTTCTTGAACAGTCTCAGAGCTTTTCAATGGTTGTACACTCATAACCATCTTGACACAATCAACTCTAAAACACAAGAGATTAACTGGTTTCTCAGATAGTATCTCTGGAAGACAAGCTTTCTCAAATTTTCTCGTGAGAATTAAACCCACGACCATTTGCAAGAGTATCCTCATTGCATTTATACAATTTACTCGCTCACTCATCCCAACTTTTCCCCCCAAAAAGAAGGATATTTGAGGAATCCTTTGCTTGTTACTGATTTGTCTCAGAAAGTGATATTTAACAAATTCACACCCGAAAGCAGCCACGTGGAAAAATCATGAACTGATCACATTTCTTAGACCTTCGAATAATGACTGGGATGCCATGCCACAACTTTTTGACAGTCCTTCTAATCATTATTTTTATTCTGTCATGCGATAAATCACCTTTTTAATCATTTTCAGGTCGCTCTGTATAGCTGGATCTGTCAAGCAATCATATTCTCCCTTGAGAAATGAGTGCCCTCGCATGTATGTCTACATTCGTGCCTATTAGAAATGAGTTTCCGTGCATATGGATTATCCCACATTACCTTCACTGTGAGTCTGAGTCAGCCAAGTGTAAAGAGGAACCAGCTTCAAAACCTCCATGTGTTTCCTTGGCGCAACTACAAAGGTGAAGTATAGAGGCAGGTTCCCAAAATGAGTGCCATCATGATGAAAAAATAGGCTTCCACTCCAGAAGTTTGAAGTTTGGCAGAAAAAACTTCACCAAGATGAAGTTTATAGGTGGATAGACCTCAAATGAGTCCTTGCAAGCTCTCAACAAGTGCTCTAGCAAGCCCAAGAAAATGGTCTCATGGCCTAGGGTTGAGAAAAATTCTTTTCAGTGGAAAAAAAGGAGCCAGCGGAAGCCTCCACGTGTCTCTTTGGTGCACTTTTGATATGGTGCCCAAAATTGGAGACCTTAAACAAGCACGGGCTCACCACGTGTCTCAGCTCAGAAAATTTGTTGAAATAAGTTTAAGGATCTAGCGGAAGGCTTGGCCACATGCCTAGGGTCCAAGAAAGTTTCCTCGGTCGTTGAAAATTCTAAGTATGGGCAGGATCCATCAGAAACCTCTGTGTGTCCCTTTAGTGCTTCTTCAAAAGTAAAGTACAAGGGTAGGTCCCAAACATGCGCGGGCCCTCCACCTACCCCAGGGTTGCTTGAAAAGTTTTAAGTATAGAGCAGGTGCCGGCAAAAGCCTCACCATGTCTCCCTGTTGCAACTTGTTAAGGAGGACTGAGAGCGATTTTCAAATGAAGCCCTCCACGTGTCCAAGCTTTGAGTTGAAGCAGTCCTTAGAGTTTCAAAATGCCTCGGTGACTTGCCTCTCCGCTTCTAACTTTTGATGTGGGCCCCAACGGAGTTGTGGGTTATTTCATAACTTAGCTCCCTCGTACAAAGAGATAAAAAACTTCAAAATGTTCCACCTCCCTGCTTATAACATGAAAAACTGCCACGTGTCCTTCTTTGGGGTCAAAGTAAGACTTTTGCCATGCCGCTTCATATTTGTTGAATAACCAATTAGATACTATCAGGGCCGCAGGGCCAATTTGGTATTTTTTACAAATGTGACAAAAGTGGCAAATTTCACCAAAAAAACCCGCTAGGCCACATCCAATCAGAAAGGACCATGTTTCCACAGATGTTGGGACAAAAATTGATAGGGAAAACATGACTGTGGAAAAACAGAAGGAAGGGGAAAAACCTGAATTTATGCCCAAATTACAAATTCTTTCTCACAGATAGTGGAACGGAAAACAATATCTGGACTCAATGTGATCCTCGACCAAAGGAAAGGACTGATCATGGCAACCAAATGAAAGAAAAATCTTTCACGAATCCATATAGGGAGACAAAAAACTTCAAACCATACGGACTGAGACGTTTTTGAATGAACACGGTGAGATTAAATTGAGCACCAACATCGGCTCCAAATCGGGGATGGGCATTCCCTGTGAGTACCATAAGAACAACAGACCATGTGCCAAAAAATCCATTGGGAAACGGAGTCAAGAACAAGCTCACAGAGTAGAAAGACAATAACCTGTGTAAATCCCCTAAGAGGAACTGATGGTAGAACCTAGAATAAGACTGTACGATCCACCCTAACAACTTTGTATCACACAAAAGAACCCAAATTCTCAAAATTTACAAAAACAATAAACAAAATGATAAACCAACTGTTACATATGGTAGACTGACCTGGATTCAGAGAAAATAATTTAGCATGGATGCACAATTTTCAGGTCCATCGATTTGATATCACCGTGATAAGCAGTTATTGAATACGTCTCTTAGAACCCATATTTTTGACATATGATCCATGATTTCTCTTTTACCATCCAAGTTGCACATCTCACTTACATTTATCACTTAGGAACCTTTGTTCCAACTATGTCATCTTTTTCAACTTCTCTCGAATTTGACTAACATAGTGTTAGCGAGAACAATCGTTTCCTCAGAAGTTGCATGTTAATATTTCATACTGAATTGACACGAACACACATAGCTCAATCCCATGCTTATCAATCATCATATCTTCTTTTTATGCAATACTTCTAAACAGAAGCATCCAATTTTTAATACAGATAAATGATTTCTATAACATACTTTTATTATCCTTTATATTAAACATTCACTATGGATCAGAGCCTCAATTAAGGTATGGTGGCATTTACATGTGGATGTATGCATATCTTCATCACATAGATGCCTACTGTTAAAGTAATCCGATAATATTCTATCTTTTAATATTAGCAATGACAATCCAAACTTTTTTCTTACATCTCAAGGTTCGATGACTAGCTTCTCAGATGCATACGTTGCAAAGAAGGGGACTACTAAACTTTTCATGATGTAGTTTTGTTACCTCTCATTGACAATTTCCAATCTAACACTACATTGAAATTCACATTAAGCATGGATTGTTACTATTGATATTTCAATATTCATTCATGACATTCAAAAGCATTATATATATATATGATATATAGCAATCAAACATGTAATAAGTTCCAATCTATTTTGGGGGCAATTTCAAAGTATCTCAAAAATTGATCCATATTATTTAACCTTTATCTTTCATTCTCTTTTTAAAAACCATATATTAGTTTTATAGTGCATTTCTAATGTCTTAAGTTGGAATAAATACAGATACTAGTCGAAAAATATTTCTATTCCAAGGATGTAGCATATAGGTTTTTTTGCAACTTATATCATTCATTAAAGACTATAAACTTACCTCCAACATTTGAACTTGGTCAGTCGATGATGTTGTGAAATTAAGGAAGTACCCTAAAGAATTTGATATGTGAACTCAGGTTGTACGCCTTACATCAATGGAAAACGATGTGGTTATGTGCAATAAAAAGAGTCTATTTGAAATTGAATACCTTATCCTACTGTCGTACTAAAAGTTCTTATGTACTAGCTACGAACAGCAAACATAAAGTTCATTTTCAAACATTTGCATTGTATGTAATGTTTTTATTTGGAGCTCTATCAATCTTGTACATCTTGGACCAGGGAACATATATAGCATCAACAATGTACTATTATCCTTATTTGTATCCATAGTGTATATTAGATGCAAAGGGAATATGATAACATAGGTATTTCTTAGTATATTGTTATGCTTGTAAAGATTGATCCACATTTGTTCGTTGTTTCCCATATATTGACTCAGGTATTAATTTCCAACCTTCTCATAAATTTTGTATCATAACTTTGCAGTGACTTGGCCATTTTCATGAAATTTGGATTAAATGAGAATATTTTAATCATAAATTTACCATTTGAGATATTTTAAATTTGTACTTTTAAATTTGTAGTACAAACCTAATTACTAATTTTAACACTTTAACATTGTTTTTCTTATATCCTAGTATAATCATGAATCTTAATCTGGAACTGTTAACACAATAGGGGGAATGTCAAAAATAATTGTATTTATTACTATATAGAAGTATTAATTATTGTAATAATGTTACATACAGTTTTATTGCCAAGTATTAGCTACATTAGACCACTAAATGGTTTGACACCTATCATAGTATGTCATACTTGCTTTTGATTGGATTTAAATGTGATTTATTGGATATGACGAATTCAACATTGATTATAGTATAGCGATGACAACTAGTCAAGTAATCAGGGATATTTCAGTTTAGTGTTCAGAAAATGGTAAGACTTTGAATTTTATCCATAGTGGAATACACTCCAATAACTGACACTAATGACTCTAAGCACTCAGTGTCCCTTTTAGTTTCAAGTATTTGTTGAATCTGGGTAACTATTATTTTCTAATTAGCAGATGCATTTAATTTATTCATAATAAATTTTTAGATAATTTAATAGAATAATTATCTTATGAAATGATTGACGATTAATAATATAGTTAGTTCTAGCCTTCATTCATTTATATCCTCTAATAAGACACCTTGTCGACGTACCTATGAGTTGTGTATGTTAATAAATCACTTAGGCCTGACTAAGTTTACCTTTGTTCAAAGTTAGGAAGACTAATGAACAATTAATATGTCATTTACGTATTTTAAATCCATTTAATATCGAAATTTGTGACCGAGGATACGTATTACATTCAGAGGTAAAATCACATTCAGGATGCCCTTGAAAAAGAATGTGTCCAATTCCGGTGAGCTCTATAAGTCTACCCTATATTATGTTCCTATGCATCAACGATGTTAAGCATGTTTTTAAATTCAGATTAGAGTATATATACTATTGTGGATGTTGAGTCTAATGATCTTGCACATTCAGTGTAACTTGCAACTCAGGATGTAAATTTGCTGAGTAAATAATCACTAAAATGAAGTCTGTGGTCTACATGATGCATATGTTACTATCAAAAGGTGTTGTATAACCATTTCCCCATTGGGAATGCCAAATTCAGAATTGTAACAACCCAAAAATCCACACACGAACAACACAGTGAAATACAGGATAACTTTTTTTTTTTGACTTGCTTGACACATAACATGACGCAACATGTCGTCACCAAGGATACAACTAACACTGTGAACAACTTGATACAAGGATGGCCATAAAGGCAGCACGGAAACGTTCACACCTATCAAGGACAATTTACTTTTCTTTTTGACAAGACAACATAGAAGTCCAATCACAGAACACACTTACAGTTAGGGCCAACCACAATGAGATATTCTTGAGGGTTATTTATTTTAAAAGGACATCTTGCAATTCTTAGCTTACGTTTTCAAGGAGGCTCAAGATATGATTCGTACAATTCCTCTTACCAAGCTAAGTTTATTCCTTTGACACTGAGTAATTATCTTTAAATCTTCTCTATTATGACATTTATTTGCTTAATTCGTATATCAAGAAAAAGGAGTATTTAAATTCCACAAGGCCATCTGCTCACCACTAACACTACTAAGATTCGTTCTTGCCCACAAGACAACATGGTTTTAAGTTCAACACACTTAAGAGAAGAGATACAAGGTGCCTTGGAAAAGGGTTAGAGGGAGAAGGTCGAGATGAAACATCTTTAGGACCTCATTAGTTATTGCCAGTATTTAATTGAAGCTAGGCTCTTAACCAGAATTATCAACAACTTTACTTAGGCTTCGCTAAAAGTATTAACAAGGAGTAAAAATTTACTTTCCAAATGGCGGTGAGAAAGATGGTGAGGTCTCCAATTTGTTTTCTCTGGCTTATTAAATCTTATCATCTTCAAACAACTAACAGTTCATTTCACCTTAGGGTCATTTTACAAATTTCACCATAAAAGGAATAATGTTCACTAGAGGAGCTAGGGTTATCATGTTATAAAGTTTACCTGCAATGATAGTCTTGCCCTTGTTTACTTAAAGAATTTCTTGCTCTCAAGTTGGTGACCCCTACGTTACTTTATTTGAATGCAACTTTTAATTTAACTTCCAGAAGTATTAAACAATCCCATGTTAGTTTACTTATGACACTTTATTACTAAGTCATGTCAAGGTTTAACTCAAAATTTATTCTCAAGGCAAGGTTGTAGCAACACTCATTTACAAGAACAAAACAAGATTACATCAATTCTTAAAATACTGATACTCCAACAAAGTCACTCAACAACAATAACCAAATTTTCTTATAATTTCAATGATGGTCAAACAATACAAGGTTTCCAAAGTTCAGATGACAAAGTCCACAATACTTTATACTAAGACATTAATCCTCTTTTAAACTTTCCACTGGACGTTAACAATAGTTGAACAACATAAAAAGGTTTCGAGCAAAGGATCTTCTCAACTGAGGTTGATGACAAAAGTCTACAAATCTATCCCTCATCTACACGCAAAATCCATCTGCAGCAAATTTTCTACAAGAGTCAGTTCACGAGAACTGAGCAAGATAAGGCTACACAAAACCACCATAACTATTATCTAACAATACCACGAAAAGGAAGCACTTTATTACAAGAATTGGTTCAAACCTCTAAACACTATCAACACATCAAGTTATAATAAAGTCTTCATCATGCCAATCAAAGAAGGAGAAGACCTTGTACTTCAGTTAGGAGTAAAAGCAACGAAAGTAAAGCAATCGTAAGAGAATGGCCCTTGGCCCTATAAGGAGAAAACAAATAATCTAGCAAAAACACAGAATTCCCATCAAGTAAGTAATTAAACCATAATTCCAAGATTAAGATTTGATATATACACCAACCATCTAGAAATTTATCAAAGGTACCAAACGCATAGACTAAATTAATATATTTCTAAAAGTACAAGAGTTGATCAGCCCAAGGAAGGGGAAACACGGGTTCCAAAATTTAACACAAAAAGTCATGTATAAATGAGTTTCAAACTGGAAATCAATTAGAGTATACACACAACATAAGTTTCGAAGCGAAGGCATAGTATACTAGTTTTGACCATTAACTACAAAGAGATTTACCAATCATCCAGGAAGGGTCAAAGTCTTACAGGCTAGTAGCAAACACGCGAGAGAAGAAGGGGGTTCCGTCCAACAAGAGTATACAATAATGTCATCAACAAATTTTTATAACACTAAAGATTTGCAAACCTCCACTACAATACTAATGTTTGGTTAACTTAAAATAAATTACCCATATCCCAAAACAACCATATTTTAAGGCAACCCTTGGTAACACCGTCAACCGTCGCACAAATAGGTACAAACATAGTTTCTAAGTGACATTATCAAAACAAAACCTTCCGCTATGAATCCATAAGATTATCCAATGAAAGCTGAGTTTTTCCCGAAGATTAATCACATTCAAGGAAATTCCCATCACAAACTATTACGGTAATTATGTGCATAAAAACCGACCAATATTAATTAATAGCGTTAACATTACAAGGGAGAAAATAATGCAAGTTAGGAAAAAATAGAAGAGCGCCATCAGCAATAATTCTGAGAGGGGGATTGGACCAAACTATTCTAGTGTCAACGAGGTACTGGATTCGCACAATGAAACCTCCAGCTTAGTTGATCCGAAAAGCTAGTTATGGTTCAAGTTGATAGGGATGGTCAAGGTACTTCTTGAGGATGGCCTTAAAAGCCTAGAAACAAGATGAAAGATAGTATAAGAGTCTAAACACGCGAGACGGAAAAACACATTGCACACAAACCTTTTCATTCTACCAGTTTTAATACCGAAACTCTAAGCTGGCTAGCCCACGCATTGCTCACACAATCCTACAACCTTTCTTTCTCGATGCCAAAAGGTTATCAAAGGGACTTGCGAAGGGGCTAACAAAAAACGTCAAAAGACAACTTGGGTGCTAGGGAGGAGCTTCATAGTTATCGTAACTTACTTCCATAATATCGAAAATACTAGATGATCAACATAATAACTTGCAACTCAATCGCAGAGGAGAATTAATACATTAAAAAACAGACGAAGGTCTATCATTCGAGTAAGAGAAACATAACATTCAGAGGAGAGGGCACACACATCCTTTCGACCCACATACTATCAACGATAAAAGCTAAAACAAGAAGAAACAAGCAGAAAGGGAAATCTCCCATCATGACATCCAACTGACAAATCAATGCAAGGAAAAAGTGGTTCAATTTCGCAATAATTGTAAATATAATAGCAGTAGAAAAGTGTAGAAATATCTTGCCTGTTTCTCCAGCTTCAACAGGTCGTACAGACTCCGCACGGGTCAGCATAAGAACTGTAGGTACTGGAATCCGGGTGCACCAGTTCTAAGCGGTCCACATTCACGATCCGCGAGACCATGCAATTGAAGAGGATTTTTGTCAAACAGTTCACGAGCATTGTTGTATTCGAAGTGAATCCATGCCCTTGTGCTCAACTATTGCTTTCCTTGAGCTTTTACTTCTTGTGGGATTCGACAACCAACTCACATACCCTATACGTGCTACCACAAATACAAGTGATCTACACAAGGCTGGAGGAGATGGATTTACCCAAGTTATTCATATTTGTTTCAACTTCCTATGCCTCCTCAACAAATCCATTCCAAAACATATCATGCAATCCTTGCTGTCCTTTGGCCATATTTCACTCAGGCATTTTGTCAAACAATTCCCGTGCTTTCTGCAAGCTCCCGCATTTCGCATGCATGTCAATCAGGGTATTCATCACAATAACTTCAGACTGATATCCATATCTAATGATTTTTGCGTGGATCTACAAACCATGTATGAGAGATGCTACGCTGGTACATGCAGGGATAATACTAGAGAAGGTGAACTGATTAGGTTGGACACCTGTGATAGTCTTTGGAAGAGGTGAGATCTGCATTGCATCCTTCAACTTGGCAATGCGGGGATTGCATACTTTGAGAGAGACCGCGAGGCTTTTTAATGAGAGGAGCAGTGATTGCTGATACATGCGTTGCTTTAATTGGAACCCCGCCGCTAGTAGAGACATCCTCAAAATATGTCTGTTTGCCCAGCTTCAATCCTAAATGACTATCTCCCTCGCTGCCTGAAGTAACTGCAGCTGTGAGTGAAGCACTGGTTTTGTCCATTTTATCTAACTCCTTCCCCACAAAACTCCTCTGTGACTCTAACTGTTCTTTGGGGTCAAACCCATTTAGCTCTGCATTAGGCCAGATTTCAGAGGACTTCTGGCTCTCTGGCTCAGTTGTTCTAGAGTCCATTTGGCTTCTCAAGTCAAGGAAGCCAGACTCCATAGACTCCACCTTGATTTTGCAGAGATCCGGTTCAGCCTTGGTAGAAAAATCCACAGAAACAGAGCTTTTTGAAGATGAGCCGTAGCCAAAGGTGGATCCAGAGCCACAGCCAGGAGAGTACACAGATCCATTCTGAATTGAACTGTTGTCAATCTCTGCATGCCCGACGGCAGCAACGGTGTCATTCTCCCATTGAGCCTTGGCTCCCCTATTAGGGAATAGCATCAGATTATCCCAGTCCCAAGGGGACGAGGAAGTTTTCATGTCCCAGTCCATGAGTACAATGTTCCCTCTTCCATGAGTTACATCGTAAAACAAGTAAGGTCTCAGAAGAGAATCATAGCAATAAACTTCATCCGGTCTCCTGGTAACACTCTCACTGTCACATAGTCGATTTTGATACAAATATCTTGAAGGAGGATCCCGAATTTGAGGATGCATTCGATACAGAACAGATAACAACAACATAGCTGGACAGCCTGCTACACTTAGCTTGTAGCTTCATCTAACCACCATGACAACCAGAATGTGCCCAACACCCACCCATACACATTGAAAGAGCAATAAATGGAAAACCAGGTCCCTCCACCCACCGCCAGCTAACAACCTAGTCGACTCCATAGCTAGGTAGGAAAAGGAATGGCATGAAAAAGTAGATAGAAAGGAAATTAATACCCAGTAAGTGGTTAAATCAAAGTTGTTGTTTGCAAAACCACATAATAGTCTGAGCACAATTTGGTGAGACAAGAAAGAAAGGAAAGGCGGTGCTCAGATTCAAGTAAAATGCATTTCCAAGAAGGCCAAAAGGTCATTACATAAACAATAAAAGTGGTGCATGCGGCCAGCAGATGGGTTACGTGGTTAGGCACTAACAAACGTGTCCAAAATGGGTGAATGCATCCAAAATTTTATCATTAAAATAATAAATAAATAATAAGTTATTGAACAAGACACGAGAGAAGGCTTGGTCGGCCGATATGGTAGGGATAACAATTCACCTTTAAATGGAGAAAAAATATACAAGTACGCAAGCAACCCTGGTCAACCGAGGAGGAAACCAGTGGTAGAAGTTTCAAAAATGAACACATGACAATGACTGACCACGACGTCACAACAGGAGACCCTCTAGTTTGCGCAAACCGATGCTCAGTCCGCGAAGTGACCAAGCAAACAATAAAATCATTCACCAATAATTAACCATAATGTTGATAACAATCGACAATAAGATAATGAAGTTATCGTCGATCGATAATTAAATTAGTAATATTATTATTATTTCTATTATTATTATTATTATAACTTAACAATAATTATTAATCAAATTAAGAAGGACCGACAAACAAGCACGATAAAAGAGAACATGATTTTCCTTGAACAAGGAAATTGTAACAGGGGTTGCAAGGGCCAGTAACGACAACAACAACACGACACCAACAAACACGATGAAGGGGGGAGATGATTGAGTATTCCCTGTGACTAAGGCGAAGCCCACCAATGATCGACGAAGGCACAATGACGCTCCATGCTTAGCACTCGATCGCCACAAGATGAACAGGTGTGACGTAGAATAGGGCATTACAAGAATTAAAGTTCGAATTGAATATAAAACAACAAGAAGTAAAATATTTTCACACACATGAAAATAAATTTTAAAACTTGCACGGATTTAAAAAGTGGATAAATTATAACAGAGGAACAGACAAGAGGATCATATTTCGAGGTAAAAGTGACTGCGCGGACTCAAAAAGTTAATGAATTATAATAAAGGAGCCCATGGAATTGTCGGTGAAGGGAAAAAAACTTGAAAAAGCAAAACTAAGACGTTTGCACCTGCAACAGAACATGCGCTAGACAAAATTGGAACGTTGAAGGTGAAGGAAGAGGCTATAAATGTAAGATAAGGATCCAGATTTGCAGATTTTATGTTGTCATACTGATGGATGGTGTCATTTTGAGATTTATTTTCGTTGTTGGTCTATACGTTATGCAGGGCCCTGTTATGTTCTGTAGTGCTGTGTTTGGTCCATCTAGGGTTTAATAGTTCTTGTCTGGTCCATTTGTTGTTTGATTTTTTGTGCGTCTTTGTGTGTTTTTTTTTGGTTTTGTTTTTATATTGGCCATCGGTAGCACAATACAAAATGAATTTGAGAAAGGCTCACAGAATAATTTTGGAAAAGGCTTACAGTAGTTTCCCATCCATTTGGGGATTTTCTCTCGAAGGAGACTGTAAATGTTATGGATTTTATGAGAACGGCTGAGCGATTGGGGAAGGCTCCAGATGTTTGTATTTTATGCAGTAGAGGCAGGTCAGTTTATGTTGCTGTATCTTTCTTTTTTAATAATTAATTGATTTTGTTTGCATTTGTATATCATTTCCATAAGTTATTTTATTTATCGGGAGGGATACGATTTCTTTGTATTTTGAAGGTTTATATGATTAATTCTTCCAGTAATATTTTGTTTCACACTATGGATTAATGGTTTAGGATCAACGGTTTGTAAAACCGTTCCACACTTTAGCGTGATTTATTCTTCCAGTAACATTTGGTTTCACACTGTTTGGATTAATGGTTTAAGATCAAGGGTTTAAAGAATTGTTCCACACTTTTGTGTGATTTATTCTTCCTTGTACATCTTGTTTCACACTTTCACTTCACAGAAATCAAAGATATGAAAGTTATGCAAAGGTATTATGGTATTATTACCTTGAGCGATTGGGGAAGGCTCCAGATGTTTGTATTTTATGCAGTAGAGGCAGGTCAGCTTATGTTGCTGTATCTTTCTTTTTTAATAATTAATTGATTTTGTTTGCATTTGTATATCATTTCCATAAGTTATTTTATTTATCGGGAGGGATACGATTTCTTTGTATTTTGAAGGTTTATATGATTAATTCTTCCAGTAATATTTTGTTTCACACTATGGATTAATGGTTTAGGATCAACGGTTTGTAAAACCGTTCCACACTTTAGCGTGATTTATTCTTCCAGTAACATTTGGTTTCACACTGTTTGGATTAATGGTTTAAGATCAAGGGTTTAAAGAATTGTTCCACACTTTTGTGTGATTTATTCTTCCTTGTACATCTTGTTTCACACTTTCACTTCACAGAAATCAAAGATATGAAAGTTATGCAAAGGTATTATGGTATTATTACCTTGTAATAATACCATAATACCTTTGCATAACTTTCATATCTTTGATTTCTGTGAAGTGAAAGTGTGAAACAAGATGTACAAGGAAGAATAAATCACACAAAAGTGTGGAACAATTCTTTAAACCCTTGATCTTAAAGAATTTGCATAACTTTCACTTCACAGAAATCAAAGATATGCCTATAAAACCTTTTGGTTCCTTCATTGATGTTATTGGCATTGTTTTAACAATCTCTCCTTGCTCCACTGTTCGCAGGTGATATTCCAGTGAAACTATACGAAGAAGCTTGCAATTGAAGGACATGTCGGGATTTAGTGTTAGTGTAACTTTATGGGGCCAACATTTACAGGATCTTGCCCAAGAACTTGAGGAACTCTTTTCTATTCCTCAACTCCCAATATGCGCTGTAAAAGTGCATCGCATTTTGAGTTTCAGCGGCACTTCCATAGACATTGTCTCCAGCACAAAATGGTTTGTCAATCCTTAGATTCCTTAATCTAAAATGTTGCAAGATTGGGTTGCCTCTGTACATTACACTTTTTATACTCCCTCTGTAACGAACAAATTTCTAAGTCCTTCGCAAAGCTTAAAACCAGTCGCAACAATTGCATAAATACTTCAAATGGGAAATACAGTCAACAATGAATGGGCTACGCTTACAACTACAATTACAAACATCGCAATGGATAACTTCTACTATATGGCTTGCCCCCTTGCAATTGGTGACAAACAATGTCGAAAGAAAGTGAAACCAACAAACAATGGCTCATGGTTTTGTGGAAGTTATAATTCTCATGTGCATCAGTGCGGCTATAGGTATGCTCTCCGTATAGACTTGCAAGATGACTCAGGAGAGCTACAATCAGTTACAGCATTTGACACAGCTGCTGAAGCAATCATGGGTGTCGCAGCAACAGACCTCCAACTATTGTCCATACACAATGTGGCTATAGCAGAAATTGCAAACTAGATAATTGGCCATAGCTACAAATTCACTCTCTCTGTGAAGAAAGAAACTTTCCGTGGAAATACACAACTAACATGTGTCGTACTCGACTCCCTTAAAATGAAGGAATCCAAAGTTGTTTCTTGATTTTGCCCTTCCTACCCACCATAACACTTTCCTATATTTTTGTTTCTTCGTTGTTTGCTCTTATTTCCTTTGTAATATGGTTTTGTCTGCAGATACATTTCTAGTATCCTTTTCTCTACATGTTCTAATGGACTTAACTATCACAGTTTTCCATTTAATGTTTGTTAATATTGTTTTGTATGTGCATCTATATCGCAGAGACACCTTTTTGTAGTTGATACAAATGTATGGTCCAATACGTATATATATAAAAAAAAATTATGCTTACATTATGCCACGCTTTATTCATTTCTTGAATGTTTGCCTATATTTCACACAAACTTTTACCTTGTTTCTACCTTCTTCCTTCTTAATACCTATGTACAAAAACAAATTAATACATCTTTATGTTTTTCCCTAATCAATAACTCCATACAGACACTTGTATTTCTTCCTTTACTTCCTTAAAATTATATGCAAAAAAAATCGTTATCTTTTTGCTTTATTGCCTTTAGCTACCAAAATATAAAACATTTAGAACAAGATAATCATCTACTAAATGTTTGTGCATTCATTTCCCCTTCTTCACATACATAGTTTAGTACTCTTTGAATCTTCTCTTATGCCACCTTTTTTTTAGCGGTTTACGCAAGTCATTTTTTTATGCACAATGCCTACCCCAGAGCAACGAGAAAGAAGAAGAGATATTTATGCCTTGCACAAAAAAGAAATCAATGCTTCCAGTTGCGAACGCTATCATCGGCTCCGACAGATGCCGACAAATTCTTCCCCTTTTCAAATTGTTGGGTTCCCCCCTTCCATGTCTTCCCCTGCTACTTTTACCTCCACACCAGAAACATCTCCTTTCCCTCTTGGCATTAACCACACCACTTGTGTCGGACCTTGCCTTCATCATGCCCGCAACATCGATTTGTAACCCTCTCCATTCCTACACTACCCTCCATCTTCTTCAACCCAATACTTTGCTCCTTCCAATAATTCACCATCCACATTCCATATGGGCCGTCGGCCGGTGCCGAACGCGTTCGCTTCTCCTTCTCTTGTCAAACTGCCTCTTTCGCATCCTTCCACACTTCCATCCCCTTCCTCCCAGACTCATCGTGGAAGTCCCACCCACCCCCATTCCGCTCCATGGAACTTTCCCTGCGGCCCCTTTTTGGATGGATGCCCAGCGCAGATTCCGCCAAAGACTTGATTTTTTATCAGACATTCACATCTGCTCAATTTGTCTTGAGAACTACCCAGGCATACATACTACCTTCCATGAAGGAAAACACACATACATTAGGTGCAACTCCGAAAGAACTGGACACCGCTTCTCATCTTGGAACAACATGGATCTTGGCACGCAACCTTGCATTCTCAAATCTTTAACCCAGGTCAAAGAAATGTTGATTGCTCGCATTAATCCTGTTTTGCATGTCACACAAGTGCGCGGGGGACAATACAAATATTCAGGGCACATAATAAGTTTCCCGCAAAACATTTCTTCCATTGCCAAATACCTTCCTTGTCAGCTAGGAAATTTGGATCTCTTGTTGGTACAAAAGACTGGAATGCAACAAACAAAATATGACTTCTATGTAAGTAGAGGTTCAACGCATGTTCATGGTTTTATATGGCTTGAGGATGCTCCAGATGTTGATCCCATCGACTAGTCAAAAAATGACTTTGTAAATAGAGCGAAACAATACTTTGATATCTACATATCTGCGTGGAATATGCGCCCTGTTTCCGTCTGCTCAGAATTTTTTCACAGGAATATTCAAGATGACCCTTGCATGTTAGTTTCGTCTCAAGTTCTTGCAGTTTCACCGTTACATGGATTTGGAGGAGCTAATAAATCGTGTTCAACGCCACACGAAGTGTTCCAGGAATACTTGCCTTCGAAAAAAAAATAACTAACTCCAGTGTTGATACAACGCAACCCTGGGAGAATAGAGCCACTTCTTTATTGTTTGTTGATGAAAGTGCTTCAGTTAAATACCTCCCTTCAAGGAATGATGATAGATTGAACACACAATCCAGCAATGTTATCCATATGGAGAGCCAATATCAATTGTCAACTTGTTCTATCTCGCCATGCTGTCCTTAAATACATTGCTAAGCATACTTCCAAAGCGGAACAAACGTCAGAAACATACCACCAAATGATTTCTAGATTGGCGAGAAGTTTAAACCCTGATCTTCCTGCACATTTAGCCATAAAAAATATGTTAATTGAGTGTAGTTGAACATGACATTAGCTCACAAGCAACATGCCACATGCTCCTCAAATTGCTGCTTGTAATGTGCCGTCAAATTTTTGTGACACTAAAACTAGGCAAAAAAATCTTAAGAAAATTGGTTGACGCAGAGTGAAAATGCAGAAACATCCCTTCTTTTAGATGCATATAGGGTCCGACCTTCATACATGGAAAGCCTTCCACTCATTGAAGTTGCACGCAATTAGAGTTACAACAAATACCGCAAGCACAATAGGTGGAAAACTCGTACCCAACCAGCTATTGTTCGGGTATTCCCCAAATTTCAATGCATTCCATCTAAGGACTCCCCCTCTTTTGAACTTTTCTGTTGGTCTATACAAACCTTTCCGTAATATTTCTAATGATATTGGTTCAACACCTCAGCAAACCATTTCTAATTGGAGCTTGCTCAAACACAATTATCGGCCCTAGCATATTACTAGGCGTGAATCTAATCCGCCCCACACCTCCAACAGTGACACTGAGTCTGAGGTCGAGCTTGCGCTTCCAGTTGAGCAAATGTATGATTGGCAACTTTTGGCTCGCCACCATCAAAGTAACACTTCAACCCTTGACAACTTGCAAATGTTGGGACTTCGTGAATTTGACAGCCTTCACGATTAGAGTGCACATTGTACTCCATTTGCTCTACAGTCTCTTGGTGCCACTTTCATCGAAGATAATAAGACAAACCATATTTCAGCTTCCTTCGTGGACAGATTCGACCATGCAACTTCAGGCTTGTCTCCAGAACAACAACAAGCTTTCAACATAATTACTCAACACTTCACACATAGATCCAACCTTCCTCCACTGAGACTTATTATACAAGGGACTGCAAGTACTGGTAAATCATTCCTCATTAACATTTTAAAGTCTTCATTTGTCTCTTCATCCACCTAGGGCCTTTCCCCTCTCCTTTTGCTCGCCCCAACAAGAGTTGTTGCCTTCAACATTTCAGCTTCAACGATACATGCAAGCCTCTGAATTCCCATTAAAGAGCTCAAACCCTTAGAGGGCCAAGCTTTTTCGTCTCTTCAAGACTCACTCAAACACATCAAATACATTTTAATCGATGAAATGAGTTTCGTCGGCCCAAAGTTGCTTTCTAGAATCAACTACCGTATTAGGAAGGCTTTGCCTCACTTCAAAGATTCAACATTTGGAGGTAGATTTATGATCCTTGTTGAAGACCTCAGTCAACTTCCTCCGGTTATGGACATCCCACTTTATGCGAGCATGTCTTATAGAGCTACCCTCTAGTGCGAATTCAACATATATGTCTCCCTTAATTCAATCTTCCGACAACAAGGGTATGATCCAACACAAACAACATTCCAAGACTTGCTCCTTTTCGCATCCTCCCCTGAATCAATTCTAGAAAAATAATACATTCGTAGCACCATCCCTCTGATCCAAGACTGGTAAGCTCTTATGTCAAGATCCAATTCCTCCCTTTTTGAACAAGAAAGGGTTGAATTTAAATAAGGCCCTCATCTTTTTGCTCAAAACGACCTTGTGGACTTGCACAACCTTTTTATGTTGAAGTCCCTTAACTCTCCTATAGCAAGATCTATTACCGAAAAGATCAGACATTCTACATCTGGTGATACCGAGGACGATCAATTGAAGGCCAAGGTTCTTCTCTACATCAATAAAAAAGTAATGCTTTTCGCAAACTTGTGGGTTGAGAAGGGTCTCGTCAACAGTGCTACTGGTTTTATCGTCGACATAGTCTATGGAATATCCTTCGACCCTCCAAGTCTACCTCTTTTTTCCGTCATCAAATTTGATCGTTACACAGGACCTTCTTGGGATTCAAACAACCCCATACATGTTCCTATTCCTCCCATTTCTAGAGGAGGACGCAAACAACTATCACTCAAAATGGCTTGGACTTTTTCTATCCACAAATCTCTAGGACTTACACTACAACTTGCTACAGTGGACATTGACGGAACTGAAAGACATGGCCTTACATTCACTGCTATCTCAAGAGTTCCATCCCTTTCTTCCCTTTGAATTTCTCCAACTTTCTCTTTCTCCCGCTACTCTCGCATGTCCTCCACTCCCCTTCTACAATCCAAACTACAAGAGGAATTTCGCCTTCGCTCCCTTCCCTCTTCTTTGCCTCCCCCCGTCCAGCCTTCGTCTTAGCACCTTATAGCAATCACGTTGACGCAATCCCATTCCTTCTTTATATACTTCATGTCTGTATAAACCAAATATTTTTTGTATCGATAACTAATTTTTTTAGTTTCTGTTTCTCGCAACTACTTTATTCAACAATTTTTCTCTACGTTTATTTACACAAAAGTTCTATGTTTCATGCATCAATCTGGTACTATCCTATCTATTTTACCATATGCATTTTTTCCACCTCTATTATTCTTTTTTATTTCTCGTTAAACTTGTTCCTTTTTTCCATTCTCCACTTTCCTTCCACTATCACGCTTTTCTTTCCCGCTTCGGCTTCCTCTATCCTTTATCATATCTTTCTTCCTTTCCTTCCACTTCTTTCTTCTTCTCTTCTTCCTCCTCGTTTCCCATCCTCTTTCAGCGTTTTCATCGCACACCCCGTGTGCGATTGCTAGTTATTAATGAATTATATTTTATGTATACATGTTTTTATTATTTTTATATATAATATAACTTACTTTATATATAATATTATATATATTAATCAATGTAAAATATATATAAAATAATACACATATATTATATTATATAGAAACAACGAATTATTTATAACATATTTTATTTTCACTTCACAACATTTATTTCCAATTATAAATATTATATATAAATAAAGTTATACAACATATTTAGATAAAAAATGTATGTATACACAAAATATATAAATAGTATATATAAATAAAGTTATACAACATATTTAGATAAAAAATGTACGTATACACAAAATATTTAGATAAAAAATGTACGCATATTATAAATAAAGTGTATGCGTACATTTTTAGATCTAAATATGTACGTATACACTATATATATATATATATATATATATATATATACAGTATGCAATACATTTTTTATCTAAATATGTTGTATAACTTTATTTATATATAATATTTATATATATTATTCAATTCAATTTATATATAAAATACACTTATCAACATATATATAGAAAAAATGAATTATTTCTATATATACTTACAATTACATAATACACTTTATAAAAATACATATATGTACCATTCATACACGTGTAATATATAAATATTTATATATACATGTAATTACATATGCTTATATTTATATAATATACGTATAAATTATAAATCCTAAATTTTATATATATATATATTTAATATAGAAATACAAACATATAATTTAACATATGTATTTATTTTTTAATATATTTATACACAAATTAACATACTAAATAAATTAAAATAAAATAAAAATTGGGGCCATAAATAGACCTAACTACCGTCCTATCTCATCTATATAGAGGGGGGGAGTTCTATAGATAGGGCCGAGGGCTGGGGCCCAGCTAGAAATACCGTGAACATGAACACTACAATGACCCTAATATCTAGATGGACCATCTATCTACAATCAGAGCCCTATCTTTACCTATAAGCCAACCGATTATAATATCAATACAGTTATTATTTATAAATATATATTTCATATAAAAATATATTTTAAAAATATCAATTAAATAATTAATTATAATTTTATAATTAATAACAAAATTCATACATAATAATGATAAAATCCATTCCCAAAATAACATTTTAATATATTTTCATAAAAAAATGCAACATTAATATAATGATACAATTTATTCTCAACTTCAGCTATAAAAGTTTATTCACGAAAATAAAAAGTAATACATTTCCATCTCAATCCCTCAAATAACCTTTACAACCACCTAATATCTCTATCATGTCCTTGTCCTACATCCAACTTTTATTAAGCAGTAAATGATTTAATGAATACAGACCATTAAGCAAAACATCCTACGGAAAAGCCTTAAACATTCAATCCCTGTACAAATGACACAATGTTAAACAGTTTTATAAACCCTTGATCTCTAAAGTGTGAAACACAATATTACTAGAAGAATAAGTCACATAAAGATCATTTATAGAAAAAAACTATTAAGCAGAAGATCCTATGGAAAATCCTTGCAAATGACACAACGCTAAAGGTTGGAACAGTTTATAAACTAATGATCCTAAACCATTAAAAGTGTGAAACAAAATATTCCCTGAAGATAAAATCACATAAAGCCACAAAATGCAAATAAATTGAATACTTTTTTATAAGATAATATATAATTGATTTATAAATACAAACAAATGATTTAATTACTAAAAATCAAGAAAGATAAAAGCAACATAAACTGACCTGTCTATTTCTCTCTACTGTATAAAATACAAACATCTGACCAGCTGGAGTCTTTCTAAATCGCTCAGCCATTCTCATAAAATCTCAAAACATTTATGAGAAAATTCCCAAATAGATAGATAAAAACAGAGAGCCTTTTCCAAATTTGTCCATTTTGTGCTGCTGATGGTGGGAATTACGTAAACATAAAAAAAACACACCAAAAAAATGAATCCCCGGATGGACAAGATAGAAACTATTAAACGGTTTTAGTAAAAGCTGCAAAAAACTGTCATTAATAATCCAGTTTGTTTACCGGAAATAAAATAAACAAAAAGAAAATTTGTAGTTCCAGCACATAAGTATGATGTCTAAACATCCTTTCAGGTATGTACAACAATGTTAAGTATACCAGCATTAATTCAAATATTAAACTAGAATATTATGCAAGTATGTCGGAATTTGTTCAAATATTAAACTAGAATATTATGCAAAATCTTATTAAATTTAACCTTTAAAATGTAATAATTTATAACAAAATAAAATTTAACAGATAAATAACTGTAATGGTGTACAACTGTAAATTTTAAATCCAAAAATCGACACAATTTCAAAAACATAAAAAACACAAAAACAAAAAACTTTGCTTACATCTATGAATTGTTGAGTGATGAAACATGTTCGGAGATTGAAATGATCATCTTTCTGCATGCATCTATAGGACGGGATGAACCATGTTAAGCGATTGAAATGATAATTTTTATATTCAGACAATCAATGTACTATGTCATATTTATTTCACTTATTAATTTCTTTCCTGGTGTATTTATATCATTTCTATGGGTTGATTGATAGTGAATATATGAGTAGTTTTTTCTTCCATCTATAAATAAGGATGTGAGTTAATACAAATATCATATTAAGATAAATTGTGTGTATTTTAGAATTAAGGTATATTGTGTGTTTTAGAGACATAAACTGTGTTTATCATCTGCATTTTTCATGTGTAATTAACAATTTGAAAATTCCCAATGTAGATTTCCTGAACTCAAACTTTAATTGCGTGCAACAAAAACAAAGCGAAGAGTCTATAATGGGAAATACCCTAAACCTTTTCATAAACTGCCAATACCTCACATGTCATTCATAAGATAATTGCGTGGTTAGAAATGCAGAGCAATAAATTCCTTCTTGTAAATAAGATCATTTATATATGATTTCGAAATGCAAACAGACCAATTCAATCTTTAATAAATAAGAATGATTAGAGCAAAATAGACTAACCTATCCGTGTCTTTGAGTATGTCTGAATAACATACAAATACCTCTCAACTTGCTTGGTGAATAATGTCGCCCATCCTTTCTCGTACAGTTCTAGAGCATAACTGGACTACATCCAACTAGATGGAAAGAAGTGAGGCACTCTCCATCTTTATCTGTAAAAAATAAACAATAAAAACATAATAATAAGATCCTAAATGGACATCTTATGGACACATCTCATAACACTTAAAGCCACATAATATCTCTCACTATTACTTCTCCTAAAACGATTCATTTTCGTCCACGTCGTGCTTTGTTGCAGAGGCAAACAATTTAAAGTTAAACATCCTATTGAATAGCTTTAAACATTCAATAACACACAGGCACATAATATCTTTCACATGTCCTCCTACAGGAATTCATTTTTGTCCACCTCGTGCTTTGATTTAGAGAGGCAAACGATTAACTGAAAACAAACCTTTACAGTCGAGCATTCTATGGAAAAGCCTTACACATTCAAGCCCTGTACATATGACAAAACGCTAAAGTGTGTAACAATTTTATAAACCCTTGCTCCTAAATCATTGATACATAAAGTGTGAAACAAGATATACAAGGAAGAATAAATCACGCAAAAGTGTGGAACAGTTCTTTAAACCCTTGATCTTAAACCATTAATCCAAACAGTGTGAAACAAAATGTTACTGGAAGAATAAATCATGCTAAAGTGTGGAACGGTTTTACAAACCGTTGATCCTAAACCATTAATCCATAGTGTGAAACAAAATATTACTGGAAGAATTAATCATATAAACCTTTACAAAATACAAAGAAATCGTATCCCTCCCGATAAATAAAATAACTTCAATGGAAATTAGAAACACAAGTTAGCATTTTCACCAAGTGGCAATTTTTTTGCACCACATAATTGTGTTAAAAATCAAGAATAAAAAACAAAAAACAAAAAAGATGTATAATTGACACAATTCATGACGTTATCATGCAATCCATAACATGTACAGTCTCCTTCGAGTGAAAATCCCCAAATGGATGGGAAACTACTGTAAGCCTTCTCCAAAATCATTCTGTGAGCCTTTGTCTAATTCATTATGCATTCACTCATACCTGTAACAAATTTAGTTAACATATAATTTAGAGAATCAACCATTCTCATATGCACTAGCCCATTCAATACCACCACTAGTGTAGCATCACTTTTTACCAACTCATATTCATCTAGAACTTGTATTTTCATGACCTCCGTATCTCTTCAATCCTTAGCTGCTATAATAAACATAACATACATAGTATCATGACACAATCCATTGGAATGACAACATATACATCTTCATAATTTTCATGTATGCTAGAAATTTAATCTATCATCCTTTTTCTCACATTGTTATATCAAATAGGATTGTAACTTTTTTGTAACCTTTTATTCTATCCAAACTATTCCGCTATGTCCAACTTCAATATGTCTTTAAAAATACCATCCATATCTCTATGGAATTATATATAAATTATTATCTTATCATCCTCTTATTCTTCATTGTATGCTTCTAATTCTTATAGAATTATCTTCTCAACCTCATTATTCTCTAATTACATCTTTGAAACAACTCTACATTACTCTTTTCCACTCAATTCTCATTGCAAATCATCACGCAACTTCCCTTACACATTATTCTCATCCGTCTTCATGTCTTAAAAAATACAGAATTTGGTTGGCATTCCCAATAGGTAAATGTTAACGTGTTGAAAAATTGATCATGTTTTTTAGAGAGTTCATTTTAGTGATTATTTACTAGCAATTACACATGAGTTGCAAGTTACACGGGATGTGCAAGATTTTTGTCTCCCAGTGGAGAATATTAAAAAGGAAAAAATGAAAAACATGTGTTGTAAACATAAGATAGGGTAGCCGGAAAAAGGTCACCGGAATTTGACACATTCCAACAAGGGCATCCTCAAAGAGAGACACCTCCGATGTAATAAGGATCCTCAATAAACTTTCGATTTATATAGATTTTATAGAAGTTTTAATTTTCACAAAAAAAATTTGAACATAGGTATTTTTAGTAGGCCTAAGTGATTTATTATCATAACACTCTAGTTACGTCGAAAGCTGTGTTTTAGAGGAAGAAAGTCTGGGGACTCCAATAACTAATTTTAATTGTCATTGTTCGTAACAAATACCGTACTAAAGTCTCTAACAGTAATATGAGTCATTATTTGCTAATTAGAAAATAATTGTTACTCAGAGCACAATGTATGCAAACTAAAACGAAAATGAGGAGAGTCATAATCAGTTATTTGTATTCCACTACTGGATAACACATTCTTATAGTTTGAAGGCGATTTCTTGCCACCACTGAGTTGACATCGCTATGTCCTTTGCATGTTGTTCGTCTTATCCAATAAAGTGACATCCAATCCTTCTGGAGCCGCATGAATATAGATAGTGTGCATGTGCCTTGTAGCTAATACCATGGCATGTCGCTGTATGTAGCCATCAGAAAACAAAAAATTATATATAAGCAAGAGAGAAAACAATTTTGACCTTTGAAGAAGATGGGTTTGTTCTAATTTGAAGATATGATTATACTCCCCCCACACTATAAGAACGTTGTGTTAATCAATTAAAGTTACTTTAATCACAAGTTTATCAAATGTAAACGATGATACAATATTTCATTTAATTCAAATTCCATGTATTGAAGTAAAAAAAAAATTGTATTGTATATCTCGTTGGGAGCATCTACCTGATTCAATGTTGGGAGTGGATGTGGATTAATCTTATAACCAATAACAAGGCCTTTTATCAATTGTTCCCTTTATTTCCTATTTTTTAATTAAGGATAAAGGTTTTTTTGACTTGTTCCCTACCCAAGATTACAACAAGGATTGAAAGCCCAAATAAAAACATTACATACAACAAAACCAAAATGAAACATATGGCCAACGGAGAAAGAGATAGCTAGGTAGGAGAAACGGTATTCTTGAGAATAGATTTTTTCTTGTTGTGCATTGTTTTCCATCCTTCTGAAACCTCCTTTGTTCCCTATTAAATCCTTTAGACTTCCTTAATTTAAATCAAACAAGTTCAATGTTAACGTAAGTATTTAGCTCTCAATAAGATATCTGAGTCGATGCAAGAACAATATATACATAGTTTTAAAATATGGTCGACGACAACATATTCTTACGAAGGGAAATTACAAAACTCTCTATACGAATAATATAAGTTTCTTGCGAAATAAAGATAGGTTGTTGAATAATATGGATCCATTTTTCACTACTCTAATTGTTAAAGATAGGTTATTACATAACTACATGTTTGATTCAGGAGCCTCATATAATGTAATGCCTCTTGAGGTCATGAATGAGTTAAATATCAAAGTAACAACAACTTATGGGAAATGTACTGTCATGGATTCAAGAGAGTTGCCAGTAGTTGAATGTGTCAAGGGTTTAGTAGTGCAATTGGCAGCGTATCCAGGCAAGTACTTAACCTTTAATGTAGTAATTGTGGATTGTCTTGCTAAGTGGGGAATGTTATTATCCAAAAAGTGGGTAGCTAGTGAGGGTGGAAGTGTGCAAATGGACATGTATTATGCCACCATACCAATTGAGGTCAGCCTTGTGAAGTTACCTGGTGAAAAGAAAATGTTATATCTCATTGAGGACCCCAATCACAATGCTTCTTATGAAGCATGGCTCACAGACATTGATGTTGATAACTCTGTGAGCTATGTTGTTTTCAACGAGTATGAAAATGATCAATGCAGATATCCCAAGGAGATTGATTTTCCTAAGACTTTGATGTTTGATGCAGTCTCGAGAGATGTTGAAGAACTTGACATAGGCACAAAGGATAAACCTGAAAAAATGTGGTCAGATAGCAACTTGGCTGGAAAAGAGCAACAATCATATGACCAATTGTTAAAGATGTATCAAAACTGCTTAGCATGGTCATATCCAGAATCGAAGGCACCTGAAAATTTTCCTTGATTATTTTCTCTGAATCAGGGTGCACACCATTATACAGTGTATAGTCTTTTGGTTTCGTTTTGCTTTCATGTTTTTTTGTTTTGGTTCGTCGTGGTCCCTAGTGAACATTTTTTGTTGGTTTCTCAATTCCTCTTAGGGGATTTGGTTATTGTCTTTCTACTCTGCGAGCTTGTTCTTGACTCCGTTTTGCAATGGATTTTTTGGCACATAGTCTATTGTTCTTGTGGCACTCGCAGGGAGTGCCCATCCCCGAGTCGAAGCCGATGTTGGTGCTCAATTTAATCTCGCCATGTTCGTTCAAAAACGTCTCAGTCCGTATGGTTTGAAGTTTTTTGCCTCCCTGTATGGATTCGTGAAAGCTTTTTATTTCATTTGGTTGCCACGATTAGTCTTTTCCTTTGGTCGAGGATCACATTGCGTCCAGATATTGTTTTCCGTTCCTCTGTCCGTGAGAAAGAATTTGTAATTTGGGCATAAAATCAGGTTTTTCCTCTTCCTTTTGTTTTTCCACAGTCATGTTTTCCCTGTCAATTTTTGTCCCGACATCTGTGGAAACATGGTCCTTTCTGATTGGATGCGGCCTAGCGGGTCTTTTTGGTAAAATTTGCCACTTTTGTCACATTTGTAAAAAATACCAAATTGGCCCCGCAGCCCTGATAACATCTAATCGGTTATTCAACAAATATGAAGCGGCGGGGCAAAAGTATTAATTTGACCCTAAAGATGGACACGTGGTTGTTTTTCAAGTTATAAGCAGGGAAGTGGGTTGGTGGAACATTTTGAAGTTTTTTACCTCTTTGTACGAGGGAGAAACGTTATGAAATAACCCGTAACTCCACTGACACCCACATCAAAACTTAGAAGAAGAGAGGTGGGTCACCGGAGGAAAATTGGAATTTTTTCCTTTTTGTTAAAAAGGGTAAAATTGCATAAATGAGTCACGACTCCATCAAAGGCCTAGAATAAGCCATGTGTTGAGCCCGTATTTCAAAGGCGAAGGGTGGGGAAAAATCTAGGACATACCCCTGTAGCATTTACTTTTCCAGAAGTCACTAAAATGACATGCGGAGGTTTCCGATGGATCCTGCCCATACTTAGATTTTTCAACGACCGAGGACACTTTCTCGGACCCTAGGCACGTGGTGCCTTTCGTTAGTCCTTAAACTATTTCAACAAATTTTCCAGGCTGAAGAATCAATGGTTATGCCCACGCTTGCATCTAGGGTCTCAAATTTTGGGCACCATATTAACAGTGCACCAAAGAGACACGTGGAGGCTTCCGCTAGATGCTTTTTATACTGCATCACTTTTTTCAAAGGCCATAAGACAATTTTCTTAGGCCCAGAGCACGTGGAGAGCTTGCGCTCATTCAAGGTCCCACCTCTAAACTTCATCTTTAAAGTTGCGCCAAACGAACACGTGGAAGGCCCGCACTCGTTTGGAAACCTGCCTCTGTACTTCACCTGTGCAATCTGAGCCAAGTGCAAGACGTTGATATTTCCGCCGATTCAAAGTTACACTTGGGCTGAATCAGACTCACAGCGAAGGTAATGTGGGATAGATCCATGCAGAGACACTCAATTCTGAGAGGAAAGAATGCAGACATCCATGCAAGAGCAAGCATTTCTCAAGGTGTATTCTTAAAGGATGAAAAACATTGCTTGACAAATCCAACTATACAGAGCCACCTGAAGATGACTAAAAAGGGGATTTATCGCCTGACAGAATTAAAATAATGATTAGGACTGTCAAATAGTTCTGAAATGACATCCCAGTCCTTAGTTGAAGGTCTAAGAAACCTGATCAGTTCATGATTTTTCCACGTGGCTGCTTTCGGTTGTAAATTTGTTAAACATCAATTTCTAGACATCATGATCAAATATGGTAATAAACAAAGGATTCCTCAAATATTCTTCTATTTTGGGGGGAAGCTTTGGGATGAGTAAATGAGTGAATAGTATAAGGGCAATGAGGTTAGTCATGCAAATCGTCGGGGGTTGAATTCTTACGAGAAAATTTGAGAAATCCCATCTTCCTGAGAGACCATCCGAGAAACCTATTAATCTCTTATGTTTTAGATTTAATCGTGTCAAGATGGTTTTGAGTGTACAACCATTGACAAGATCTGATACTGTTCAAGAAACTTTCCCCTACTGATAAATCTAATAGAGCTCAAATTAATTTATGTTGATCTCAGGAAAAATTGAGTCTGTTTTTATTTCATAATTTTTTCAAATGGTTTTGATGTTCCCATTGCAATCTTGTGTTCAAATCCCTCCGAATCACATAGGATCTCATCCCTGTGACAATTTAGTGGTATTTGCAATTTCATTATGAGAAGAGCCTTCATCTTGTAATGAGATAAACAATTTAAAATCACTTTACTATCATTTTGTTAATAAAGATTGTCTGTAAGCCTTTGAGTGTATCTTAGGCGTGAGGAACTAGGGGTCTTTAATGTTTAAATGAGTCTGTAGCTCGAGCCTTTGTGTTGAATTCTCAAAGATTACGTGAAACCGTGCAGATATGGGGCTCCATTGATGCACACCTCCTAGTTGAAGGAATATTTTGGCTATTCTCAAGCATTATGTTTGTTAGTCTTCCAATTTTTGTAAAGGTTCTCAAAGATCTAGTGAAATCAACTTCATCTTGCTTAATCCCCACAAAAAAATTCAAACAACCATGAATCCTACCTGAAGTACCCCTGTTTGTGTTGTGTGTCCACAAATGAACAAATTCTACTGCACAAATATACAGAAGCAAGCAGGTTTTTAGTGTCTTTAGTAACCCAAACTTTGCCCATAAAATATCTCCACTCTTTAGAAGTGACAACTCGTGAGAGTTAAATTATGGTGCATTGATCATATTTTCTCAAGGTTCCCCTACAAATTGTTCAAAGAAGGATGTCTTCATGTCCTTCACCGACAAAGGTTACAAAATGGGTCCTCTCACCCTGGACGAAAGGCACGACCTAAAGCAGTGAGGATAGATCAAATCCTATGATATGGTGTTATCCATTTCTCCAGCACTTGAGTGACAAAGAGCTAGCTGAATCCCGTCCCCGGCTACAAAACGACTTATGATTCGTCTGTCTCTGAGTATCTTGTTAAATCTGTGATGTTGCTCGGCTTCCCAGGGAGAATCAATTTGGATACCAACATAGCCACTTGTTCTCACCCCCCTCTATGGAAAATCTACAAGAAGCTCTTATTTGCATCTACAATTTCTTGCAAAAATACGGCTAAGCCTCTGTGATATTGCTTTGAAGTTCTTCAAGCCCCTAATGTGTGTGGATCCAAACTAGACCAAGTAGAAGGGGCACAATCCTCTGAAAAATGTGAACCAGTTTGGAGACCTTTTTTACTTTTTGTTTTCCATTGTCGACATTATTTTTTGTTAGACCCGTCTGTGAATATCCGCAGCTACTATTGTACATGTACATTGAAGCACTGATGAAATATATTTGAAAATGATCACTACCCATGGTACACTCTAATGGCACTTTCCCAGCACTACTGATTTGTCATCCTTGTCTCTTTCACAAGTTGTTCATCTTATCTAATCAAATGGCATCCAAGCCTTCACAAGCTAAGTGAATTTAGATAGTGTGCAGGTGTCCAATAGCTAATGCCATGGTAGGTGGTTATATGTAAGCATTAAATAAGGTATCCATGTCGATCAAGAACAATATAAAAAAAGTTTTAAAACATGGTCGATTAAAAAATATTCCCATGAAGAGAAATAACAAAAAACTCTATACAAACAATATAAGTTTCGAATGGAATATTTTTACATGTGTACATCGAAAGGCGTGTTTAAGGGTGAAAAACCCGGGGGATATAACAACATATTGTAATTTCCACCTTCCATACGATAGACCATATAAACGATCATGTTAGTAATCTAGGCCATGCACTAGGATTCTACCTATCCCCCAGTTTGTGGCATGTACGGGACCGGTTCATCAAAGGATGTCGTAGGATTGGACATTTTGGTCATCAACAATGGAGCGTATATTTTTTGTCTTTTTGCTCTCGTTTTATTCCATTTAATAAAAGAACGAGAATCGATTAGACCTTACCAAAACTATTGAAAAGAAATAAATAACACTCACAAGCAAAGTTCTATCATTGTAAGATTTGTTAGAGTTTAATTATGGGGGCTCTAATGAATAATTTTAATCACTGTCATTCATAACAAATATCATATTAATGTCTCTAACAATAATATGAGTTATTAGTTACTAATCAGAAAACAATTGTTAGTTAGAGCACAATTTACGTAAACTAAAACAAAAATCAAGAGAGTCATAATCAGACATTTGTATACCACTACTGGATAACATATTCTCATAGACTGAAGGCCCTTTCCTGCCACCGCTAAGTTTTCATCGCTATGTCCTTCACATGTTGTTCATCTTATCTAGTCAAGTGGCATCGAATCGTTCACAAGCCGCATGAATATAGATAGTGTGCATGTGTCTTGTAGCTAATACCATGGCATGTGGCTGTCTGTAGACATTAGAAAACAAAAAATACTATAAAAACAAAAGTGAATACAATTATGACCTTTGAAGAAGATGGGTTTGATCCAATTTGAAGATATGATCATACTTCCCCCACACAATAAGAACATCATGTTAATCAATTAAAGTTACTTTAATAAGAGTTTCTGAAATGTAAAAGGTGATACATTATTTCATTTAATTCAAATTTCATGTGTTGCAATAAAAAAGTTTGAATTTTATATATCGTTGGGAGCATAAGCATGATTCAATGCTGGGAGTGGATGTGGATTAATATTAAAACCAACAACAAGGCCTTCTATCAGGTGTTCCCTCTGTTTCCTTTTTTATTAAGGATAAGGTTTTTTATTGGGGCCCTACAAAGGATTACAAGAAGGCCCGAAATCCTAGATAAAAACATTACATACAAAAAACCAAAATGAAACATCTGCCCAGTAGTGAAAGAGGTAGCTAGATAGGAGAAATGGTATTCTTGAGAATAGATTTTTTCTTGTTGTGTGTTCTATTCCACCCTTCTGAAACATCCTTTGTTCCCCATTAAATCCTTTAGTCTTCCTTAATTTAAATCCAACAAGCTCAATGTTAACATAAGCATTTTAGCTCTCAATAAGATATCCCAGTCGATGCAAAAACAATATATACATGGTTTTAAAACATGGCCAACGACAACATATTCCTACGAAGGGAAATTACAAAACTCTCTATACAAACAATATAAGTTTCTAGCGAAACAAAATTTAGATATTTACATCAAAAGGTTTGTTTACAGGTAGAAAGTTTGGGGGCCCTTACAACATATTATAATTGTCACCAATGATAGACTATATAAAATATCCTATTAGTAATCTGATTCGTGCACTGGGATTCTTTCTATCCACCCAGGCCTGGTGTGTATGAATTCGGTTCATTAAAGGACATCACGAAATCATACATTTTGGTCATCAGCAGTCGAGCGGATGTTTTTTCTATCTTTTTGCTTTCATTCAATAAAACATCCAAAATTAATTAGACCTGAAATAAATGATTCAAAAGAAATAATTAAATTACACTCACATGTAGATTCATGCCATCATAATCTTTATTAGAGTTTAGCCCCTAGTTCTTACCCCCTCCATGAAAATTATACAAGAAGCTTTGATTTTCGTCTACAATTGCTCATAGAAATAACATGTATGAGATCGATTCATCAAAGGACATCATGGGATCAAACATTTTGGTCATCAACGGTGGCGTGAATTTTTTTTCTATCTTTTTACTTTCATTTTGTTATGTTCAATAAAAGAACCAAAATTGATTACACCTGAAAGAAGTAATTCAAAAGAAATAATTAAATAACACTCACAAGCAGATCCATGAGATTGTGAGCTTTATTCGAGTTTATCCACTCATTGTCACCCCCCATGCAGAAATTCTACAAGCTCTTATTTTTGTCTACAATTTATTGCAAAAATATGGCTAAGCCTATGTGACATGGGAATGATAGAAGTAGGTGAAAGGGTGGAAGAGGGAGGTTGTGTGGCAATAGGAATGGAATCAGAAGGATTAATCTTAGCTAGATTGGTGGCTTCCTCACAAGAATAAAATTGGTGGCTTCCTCACGAGAAGAAAATAAGAGCAGATCTTAATATTGGATATCTTCAATAATACGAGTATTAAGATCATGAATGTCTTCATCAGTAAAGGGTGCATAGGTTTCAGCAATAGTAAAAATATGACAAGATGTCTATAAGCAAAGTTGTGTTTGAATGATAGGTTCACCGAATGATTTAATTATATTTGAATTAAATATAATATTTCAGAGTCACTATTGAAATAAATTATGTATAAATGTTGAAATACAGACTTGACACAAGCAAGTTAGAATTTAAAATATGAAACCTTAAGAAAATAAGAAGGAGAGAGGAATTACTTGATTTTTTGCACAATCTGGATCTAATATGGGCAGAGGGAGAAGTGATGAGTAGGATTCCAATAGTGTCTTAATTAATATCTATAGATATTGCAATGCACTAACAAGGTCAAACAAGGGTGTCTTGGACAAGGCAAGGGTGCCTGAGGCACTGATGACCACTTTTGGGGCCAGTGACTACGTAAGAGTTCAGGATATAATCTCTAATGTGTCGCAATTGTTCTTTGTTGATCACTTATCATTCGCTCCTTGAATGTTGAGGGTGCCTGTAACCTACAAAAGAGATGTTCCCCTATACAAAACCACAAACCACATCAAACCTAAAAATAAAGATGCATAATGGGGAGTCAGACTGACCCCGATGATCAGCCCGAGAGTGAAGTTATGACTGAGCACTGCACTACATCTCAGAGTCTATGAAGTTCTTATGAATGTGTGTGAGAATGATACCCTTGTGCAAATTTCACTTGATAGCGGGCTAGACATAGAATGTAGATATGAATAACATGTGTGAATGGAATAGAATGAGCTTTCCCTTCCTATGTTGTGTATGTGGAGTATGCAGTCCCTTGTCCCTTGAATGGATGTTATATGGATGCTTTTGAGTGTGTTAGTTATCTTTTGAATACAAGCTTACTTGATGATAGTATATGCTTAGTGTTTGGTTATTCATTTAAAACACAACTATATATTTATATGATTCCCTTGTTTGAATTTCGTAATTGACAACTGGAACACCGACCCGTAAGTGAAAAATATTTCCAAAAGATAAAAAAGACCCAAAATAAGTGAGTAAGGTGAAAAAGAGTTAGGGTCCCATAGGGATCAAGGGTGCCTTGGCGCTTCTACCCTAGCTAGGCATTGTTGTCTGAAGCCATAAAATATAAATTAGTAAAATGTCGACTAGTTTGTAGGGTGTGCGAGACCAAATAGAAAGTAAGAAACAAAGAAATGAGGCCAAAGATAGTCGTCAATTACTAGTTCTCTTTCTTATGAATCATATGAATGTTAGCACGTGTTTAAGACTTGGAAATGTACCCAAGTGCGTGATTTCGTGTCTAAAATATATAAATTAGATATATAAAAACATATGGGACATTAAATCCTAACACTTAACCACTAAAAAACATTGCTCATGAAAATATAAGAACAATATATACAAAATAGAATATTCACTCAGTAATTTAGCAGGAAAAACATGTGTAGACATATTCAGCACCTAAATGTTTTAGTCAACCATAGAAGAGATAAATATAAAATATTCTCTCCTATTAAGAACAAAAATACAAAATAGAAATGGATTCAACTATCACATTTAATATTGAATTTTCAACTTTACAGAACTTCAATCAATATTCATCAAGTGACACCATGTTAGAGAAAGAAAGAAATTTATAAATAAAATAACTTGCTACAATTACATATAAGCATAAGGAAAATCATATGATTTTAAAACTCATCAAACTTGTCACAGATTATCTTGTTGCATTATTTAACAGGTCAGTATTACCTAAGGGAGGAGAAGGGTAGTTAGTTACCACCACCAATGGACCACTCATTCACCATTATTGTAAAAGGATGTTGGAGTCCCAAATAGGCTCCCATCTCGACACTAAGTGCCACATATGCCTTTAGCCTCATTCTCTAAATTGATCATGGCTCTAACAACATGTATAAACATGAGAAGTGAAGTTTCCATCAAAGGATAAGTGACGTGTCAGGGTAGTGTAGTTAATGGTGGACCACCCACTTGTCATTCACAATTACACAACCATGTATGCTACCACTTCGAGGGCTAAGAATGAATTTTTAAATTGAAAGACTCAATAATAAAATATATCTTGGTGCAGAGGATGACTATAATTAGATTTGTAGATGACATAGGCCTCAATACATGCCCTTTTCTACACCTAAAAATGTCATATATCTTTTAGTGGAACCCTTACGAGGGGAACAACATGAAGTGGAATTTCCACCTCACAAAATAATTTTATCACCAATAAGTAGATTGCATGGTCTACAATAACACATCGCCATATTGAGAACCTCCGACAAATCCACTAGATTTTGTAGATGGAGAAGAAAAGTATGGAAAGATGAAAGTGAATGAGAGAAAGGTTGAGACCCTTCCCAAATAAAGCCTCACAACCTATGTTGAAGGGGAAAGACTCAAGTTATTGTCCCTAATGGCCACATTATCCTTGCTTTTAAAATACAAGGAATCTCTTTTCTTGAAATTACTCAAGTGGATCCCGTATTTGTAAATAAGAACAATTAAAATGCTCACGGAAATCTTCAGTGCACCGATGATAGGAGGGCACTAGGTGGATGCATCTTAGAGTTTCCTTCACCAAAATTTGTAAATGGGGAAACTTATGTAATGAGATGAGTGGCCCTAATGGCATTGAGGAAGACACAATAATATTAGATGGTGAGATTTGATCCTCCTATGTGGAAGAGTTAAGAGTTGTTTGATATGTGTTACATGGAAGAGTTGGGAGCTATTTGATATATCATTTATATGCCCTATCATATTTATTTCCCTTTGTTTCTAACTGGGAAAATGTCTATTGGTGCAACTAACAATGAAAAATAGTAAAATAAACTATAAAAAGAGATAAACAAGCCATTGAAAATAACCATACAATGTGGGATAATGTTGAAACTGTATAAATTATAAAACATAAAATAAATGGATTAAATAATATACTCAGATTGATAAGTATACCTTTCAACATTGCTAAAATTTTGAACCTGTCAAAATAGTAAATTCCCCTTCACCAGGGACATAAACCCAAACATGATATTTGGTCATTAAAACAACCTTTCTATAAGAAAGGATCAACTCCACAACTACAAAATCATAAGCCCTCAAAAAATGATCCACTTTTGTTTGAAGATCCTTGTTGTCTCTCATGTCTATCAAAACAAAGTGCTTGAATAATGGCCTCAATGTGACGGTTATTAGTCAAATGGATCCAAATGTGCCCAAAGATAAATTTGAAGTTGTCATGTCTATATTGTCAAGCCAGGTATTAAAATGGAATGACATGAACATTTAGGTGCAAGCCAATATTATGTTCACACTAATGAATGAAGAAAAATATTATAAATATATAGCCAAGAGGTTCCTATTCACTTCACCTTCCAATAAGGCTCTTCATGTTCCCATTGGGAATAACGAGCTATCAACTATTAGACAAAAACATTCCTACTACTATGTATACTAATATAAAATATTATGTGCAATAATATTATATCCCCCCTTACCTCGTAGGGGTTGTTTCAAGCCAAATAATGGCTTTTAAGTTTTCAAAAAAATCCTATCCAACTGTTTTTTTCAAGATGTATAATGGTTGTTATGCAATAGGATAATGTAACATTTTTACACTACCATATTTCACATAATGTTGAATTAGCTATAATTTGGTGTTTATGTTCATACTTGGATTGTGAAAGATTAGATTCATTTCCATTTTAATTATAGATGTGTTGCTAACCACGAGTAATGGTGAAAAAATATGTTGTTCCTACAAGTTTGAAATAACCCTTTTAAGCCACAATATTTCTCTTGTTGTCTCTAGTTTACCATGTGTTCTACCTCTATTGAAGAAAATTTTGGCACTAAATGCTTAAACGACTTCCATCTAACAAGTGTTGTTCCCAAATCCTTTAGATAACCCGAAGTGGATTTCTCATCTTCGTGTTCACCAACATAGTCAGAATTCAAATATCCTACCAATTTGAAGCCTAGTGCCATAGAATATTTGAACCCAACACTATGTGTTCCTTTAAGGTAGGAGTCTTTTTTTTTGCAACCCAATGATTTTATCTAGGTCATTGCATGAATATTTAAAGAACATAAAAAACAAACGATATATTTGGTCTAGTTGTGGTCACATAAATCAGACTTTAAAGAGTTGTCTATGTTTAGTGGCATCAACTGAATCTATGGTATCTCTTGATGTTAATTTCATATTTTGTTTCGTTGACATACTAAGAGGCTTATAATATTTCATTCTGCATTTTCTCATAATTTCAAAAACATAATTCTATTAAGTGGTTTCGACATATTTTGGCTCTTGAATTACATCATACCCAATTCATAATGAAGATAATATAAATTTGTCATTTTAAATCTTTTCATTGACTCTACTTTAGTTTTTGTAGTCTACCTCTCCTTATTTAATATGATGAGCAGATCATCCACATACACTACTAGAAATACAACTATTACATCAACAATTATGACAAAAAGAGTTTCATCTTCAAACTCAAATCATTTGAAACTCTTTTGTTAGAGGTGGTCAGCTACCAATTCGTATCATGCTCTTGGGGCTTGTTTCAAACCACGTATCATGTTTTCCAAGTTTCACACTTTGTACTCCTTGCCCTATACTACAAAACCTTCTAGTTGTGTCATGTTCATCATCTCCTTGATGTCAACATTCAAAAATGCATTTTTTACATCCATTTTATAAAAATTCAATCATTTGTGAGCAGTCGTATCTAACAAAGTTTGTATGGTAGTCCATTTAGCTATAGATGCAATGGTTTCATTACAGTTACTTCCTTCCATCTAAACACATCCCTTTCCAGCAAACTTACCTTGATGTTTATCAAGTGAGTTATTAATGTTATAGTTTTATTTGTAAACCCATTTATTTCGAAATTGTTTTTGGCCAAAAGGAGGATCGACCAATTTCTAAGTTTTGTTTTTTACCAATGCATTATACTCATCTTTCATTATTTTTCTCCGGGATTCAAGATTCTCACTTTGTTTGAAATAGGTTGGTTCCATATCAAAGGCAACGTCGAGTTCTTCTTTCGAAGGGTTGTCCAAGGTAAGAAGTTCAATCTTCTCTCTAAAATCATCAAAGAAGAACCTATCAAATTGAGACACTTCTACTATGGTTTTTGGGAGAGGGTTTGTTTAAGAGAATGGTAGAACATTCAATCATGTGCTTAGTATTCCTTTAGTTACAACTAATCTCCTATCATTTTATCAAATTACTCACCTTAGTCAGGGCACGCGAGTTGAATTCACTCTAGATTCCATTTATGTCAGAGACCTACATAGTGACACTATCATTGTAGTTGGTACACTCGGCTTTACTATTTTTCTCACTTTGTTCCTCCATATTCTTCATCCAACTCGCATGGACTCAATGATATTTCTAAGCTCAAGCTCACTTATGATGATGATGACTTCTCTTCTAGCATAGTTATTTTTCATAGTGATGGGGACCCACCTCCACCATCCACTTATCCCCTACCACATCTTAAGGAGTTATACCTTTATCCACCTACTTCTTGTCCACTACAAACTTTTCAAGGAGTAGGCACTTTGATTCAAGACTCATAAGACATCAAGTACTCCACTTTTATTTAGTTACAGAACATCCCACCTTCCTTCTTCATTGATGTTTTGGATACAACATTCCTTTATGGAGTAGTTAGCACTTCTACCTAAAATATGGAGCATTGTTCATTGGATGGGAAAAACACCTTGTAACTCCAAGGGTCTTCTTCTTCTTCTTCACTTGGTACATGGTGACATTCGACAAGTTTATCTTATTGGGAGGATGGATATCATTTCTTCTTCTCCTCATCTTTTTCTTTATAAATATTATAGTTATTAGTTTGTAAATGGATACTTTATCAAGCCTTTAGTTGTCGGGACCCATTTGACGCATCTTTCTTAGTTGTTTAGGGGAGTCTTCTATCTCTTGTAAGTGGATGTTTTTCCCACTGGTTTTTCCTCAATTACTAAAGATCTTTATTGTACATGGGTACCTCATCAGGCGTAACGATCGGGACCCATTTATTTGTATTTATTTCACTTACCTCGCCTTATCCTAAGTTTGGATGAAGGGGGGTGTTAGTGCGAGTGGTGTTGACAATTTTTACACTTGTGTAAAAATGGGAAACTCGAAACTCTGTTACGATGGAAGGCATTGGTGAAGTATACCTAGCTGAGGGAGTTTTGATATCATTTGTTACTGCTGAATTAGTTAAAAGATTAAATGAAATCTGTAGTTATGTGTGCTGTCACAACACGTAACATATCACATAGTCTGCAATTTCATGCCATCTTCAACAAAAGAACACAAAGCCCCGAAGGACAGTTGTGTTGTCTTGACGAAGACACCAAATTACAGAGTAGGTGAAGTGTTGAGTTTTGGGACAACAAACATAAGTGCAGATTACATAAATTAGAGTTCATTACTGAATGTTACAAGTTTCTCATCAATGTTCATTCCCTTATGATTAAGGCATTTAATTATGCTACTGAGTTGTTTAGTTCATCATACACTCCATTCAGAAGCTTGAAATGCAGAAGGAAATACACAACTCAATTTCAGAATTCAATGTTTTATTCACAAGGAAGGTCAAATGTTTCCCACACAAGCCATGGGATGTGACTAAAAAGTAAAGTACATCTACTGAAGAAAGAGGTACACATGCATGAAATAGAAAGAAAAGGAATATGAGTGAACCCATCATTTCCTTTGTATATTCTTTGTTGTGTAGATTGTCCCCCTTCCATCTTGTTCCATCTTTGTCTTCACAATTCAAAGCATGGTACCTGAAAAGTAAAAGAAGGAATCATCAATAAAGAGCTCAGGGTTAATCCATATTCCTACACTGTCCTAATTCGTGCATATGAATCTCTAAACAATAGGAAATATAGAGTACTTGAAGATCAAACTGCATAACTCACTCAGGAAGCAGAAATAGAAGAGAATAAGAAACATGGACACAAGAGAGGCCAAAAAACCTAATTATTTCTAACTATTTTCTTAAAGTGTGTAGATACAGGTTGCAGCTAAGGAAGAAAGAATTTTGAAAACACATCTATTACGGCTATCAGGCACAAGTATAAAGTAATAAATCTTCAATCCAGATAATCATATGGAACTCTGGCTGCAAACTAGGCAGTAAACTTCTACAAGTTATGAGGTTACAGTGGTTGAAAAGATACATGACTCAAAATTTCAGTAAGCAGTTACATGCTCAAGATCTGAATATCAGAGTGTATATAGTACCAACAAATGATAAAAACCAAGCCTATTACATCTAACTGGAGGATACTCAGTTTCCAAACAATCTAACTTCCAGAGGTATAATCAATCAAAGAAGAAATTTCACTACATATATTAGATATGATGATGATATTACCAAAGTCATAAGTTTCAAGTGGTGAATCCAAGTTGAAAATTACAGTTTTAGGCTCCAATCATAAGAACCCATTAAGGGGTATCAAAATTAGAGTAAGAAACAGGGTCATCTAGTTAAGAACTAAAGAAACCAAACTCAGAAACAAGTTTCAACTTGAAATGGCCGAGGTCGAACCAAGGGGTCACATGAAATGTAAGAAAGAAATGAATGTCAAATACTCCAAAACAGAGGTCCTAAGGAAAAACTGAACTCTATACTCAGAAATAGAGACTTAAAATATTAAGATAACAATTTCCACAAGGCTAAGCATGCATAACTAAAGCTCGAAGGCTCTCCAAAAATGAACACCATGAGTATTTCCAGCACATTGGAGGATCCTGATAGCTTAAATGTCAGAACAACTCAATTCATGACAAGGGATTCTTCTAACTGAGAAAGTAATTCGACAACACATAATGCAAAGAAATGGCATATTTCACTTCCCTTAGTAATAGAAATACAAAAAACCCATGAAGAAATCTCAGAATGGCTTCGTAAAAGAACAAGAGGAAACTGAAAGCAAAAGGATATTGGTTCAAAATTCAGGGCTATATCAAGCTTCGAACCAGAACGACCGGCATTACAATATGTAAAAAAATCAAGGAACCCAACATGCGGAATGAACTCCACAATTATTCACAAAATTAATTCATAACACATACTTAGAGCTCGAGATATGGGTACATCTTGATAATGCCTTCAAATTTCACCACAGTTATGAACTTACAAATTTTTGCACAAGTGTCTCGAAGATCAAGAACCTACCAGACTTCAACACCATTTGCACAGTCAACTCAAAAACAACAATGACGGCCATAGAATCTTCGCAGAGCTCCTACAGGCACATAGATCTCTTTTAAAGAAAATATGAGCTCGAAGACAATGACAACTGGTTAAAAATTGACCAGATCTCACGAAGAAAGCCAAGTAACAGAGCTTGAAGGCTTCATCAATGACTGCCATTAATTTTTTTTTGCAAAGTTCGTTTAGCTCAACTAGAGCTCAAGAATGAAAATATGAAAGATTAGGGTTTTGAGTGTTTTACTCATCAACGATCCAAAGTAACCTAACTCACTCTGAGTTAATGATCAGAGGATCGACGACCATGAATCAAAAGTACAGAGATCAATGCTCACAAATGGATCACCAAAATTGATTTATAAGTTGTCCAAGTGGAATGGTTTCAAAATTTCAAATTATCAAAATTTCATCCATAGGCCCGAAAGAAGGACACGTGTCATCACCATAGTGGAAGTAGAGAAATGGAGGTTGGGGTTCACTTAAGTTTTCAAACTTTAAAAATGCAAAAGTTAAAGTTCCAACAAATTTCCGCAAGCCCAAGCCTCCACGATGAGAAAGTCAAAGCCGCGGGGAGAAAAGTTAAAAATCGATTCCACATAGTATTGGCGGAGCGATGGGCTTTCTCAAAGTTTTGAGACTTTATACAAACAGGCTTAAAAGTCTCAGGTTATTCCGTGTGCCCGCATTTCCCTTGGGCGGAAGGCTAGAGGAATTTTTTCCTTTAAGGCTCGAAGCAATTAACCACGGTCATGCCCACCGACCACATTAAACGCCAGGCCGAAACCCTAAACCGCAATTTCAAGATTGACGTCCGAAGATGAAAAAGGACACAGATCGAGGGCCCAGAACGATCAACAAATATCAAAGCAAACTCGACTTGAGTTACATATGCCACCGACAAAGTTACCAAGGGGTGAGTCACCGTGGAGAGGAGGGCCAACCCCATGTTTGAGAAAAATTATCATTACATTGACTTTCCAAAGTCTAGACCATAGTCCATATCCCAAATAATCCAAAAGCCGACAAGGAAATAATAATCAAAGTGGCCGAGTATTATAATGTGCCATATGTGTATTCAAACGGGGCCGAATTCATTGGACTATGTTAGTACTATAGTCTAAGGTCGGATAATCAAGAGTGGCCAAACCAACGAAGACTAATGGTCAAGTTCAAAGGTGGTCCCCACTAGTGGGAAGGTTAGAGATAATTTACATTGTGCTATCCATGTGATCACTAGAAGACAGAACAAGTGTCAACATCAGAGACAAAGGTGGTCCCAATCAGGATAGATATTTGGATGAATTATTTTGCAAAGTATTGCAATTAATGTAATTTATTTTTGCTCAATACACAGGAGTATTTTTGCATGCCTTCACAACAGGATAGAATAGAGAAGAAGACAAAGTTGCATGTTCATGGAGAGAGACTTGCCTAGCAAACAATCTTATTTTTAGCAAATTATTCACCCTTCTTTCTTAAAAATAGAACAGTCAACTTCAGTTTGACTATATTGTAATTAAGGCTAATAATGCCTATTTGTAATTGCATGCTCTATTTTTATTCCTTTATCTATTATCAAATAAAGGATAAAAATAAGATGCATGGGCAAGTACAAGCCTTAGGCTATTTTTAGGAAAGGGGGGAATATTATTTTTGCTATATATTGTGTGCCTTTGCAAAGCACAAGGAGAACTTCTGGAGGAATTTTTGGATATAGGAGTACTGAAGCAATTTTTGCCAGTTTTGCCTTCTGAGTGTGAAGAATTTCTACCTTTCCAATTATTTGCAGTCTTGTGTATGTTTCTATTATTCTTGTGAATGCGAATTCCCTGATAAATCATCTTACCCTGCTACAAATTCAGTATTTTCTGCATAATTTTAATGTGCATGTTAACTTATCAATGTTGTTGTGATATTTTTCCCTCAGTACAACCAAGTGTTTGCCCTTAAATTCTGTAGAAAATTGTTGGCTCATGCATAAAAAATCCTTCACATATCAATTGTGCATATACTCAGTCAAAGCCCTCATACAAATTTGGTGTATCACCTTAGTTATAATTATTTTACAGTCATCTTTTACCCATAAACCCCATAATCAATTTAGGATACATCAATAAGGAACTGACCTTTTAATCCCGGAGACTCACCTCAAAATAGGTATACCCATAGACCGGAGGTGTTTCCATTGTATCTACGAAAGAGAGAGATCAATTGTGCAAGCTTAGAAAACCTACAATAATCTCTCTACAGGGTGCCCTTTCAAGAGATAACAAGTGGTATTTTTTATCTTTTATTCATTAATTAGGTGAATTTCCACCTCACAAAGTGAGTCATCTCACTTAGGTGAGATCATAGGTCATTAGTTGTCATTAGGATTTATATGATAGATTCTGTCATGTGTCATTCTGCGCCATACAGGAGTTACATTCCTGTTCTAGAACATAACTCCTCTCCTCCCTTATTGAGGTATGACGGGTCTTGCATTGAGAGTTACACAACACTCCCATTTGTGCCTTTTCATGTTGATCTATGAGAGTGAATAAACCTATTTTCTTTACATGCACATTCTTGTGATTGAATTCTTGCTTTCATCTAATAGGAGATACTTGACTTTTAGGTTCGAGTGCAACTTCTTTGATGTGCATGTATTCCTTCTTGATTCTCATGCTTCCTCACTCTCACATTTTATTAGTAGCAGATTGTCTTGGTTGCATAATGTACGATAGACTTATATAGATAATTAGCGAGAGTTGAAGACCCAGGTGAAAATTGCTTATCATTGCATAATGAACTGTAGCACTTCTTGATTGGTGTTGTGTATTTTAAGTTGGTTTGAGCATGGATTATAATGATTATAATAATAATCCAAAATGGATTCACATTTGGCGCAAAGGTGGTTTCATATTAAGAGTTTAAACATGTCACAAAAACCATGAAAAAAGAACACCCTTTGGATTGCGCTTTATTATAAATGTTGAAATTTGTTTTGCACTAAAAAATAATTTAGTTTATGAATTGTCAAAAAATATGCTTGTAAAATATTATTATTGCTCCATGTGTCTCGCAGACATGTAGTTGGCACATACAAACAAGACATGGATCTGTTACATCATTCACTCCTATGCCTTCAGCTCCACCAAAATTGTTGAAGGCGACAATAGTGGACATGCTTGGTGATGTGAGATTGATGCACTTTGAAATTGCTTCTACGACTCTATAACTCCACATTCGGTCAAAAATCAATCCCGCCTAGGTCAACTAGCGTTATTAGGGGTAATATATTAATGTCCTTGTGCCACTTGAGAAAAGATGCATTGGAGGTGACCCTCTCAATTTAACATAATGGTCAAATGGTTGCGAGTTACGTGTGTTTGTTGCCTTGCTACCTAGGTTGGATATGCCTCTGCAATGCATCTTGGAATTGTTTCTACGACTCCATCACTTATGTGCCTTACTACCCATGTTAGACATACCTCTTCAATACATTTTTAAATCACTCCAACGATTCTATAACACTTCATATTTTACCTATATGTGTAACATTGCACCTACATTTGATGCAAATTCCAAATTTAAATATCTTACACCCATTTTTGAGGTAATTAAATGCCTCCTTCAGCTACAACTACAAAATTATATTCAACTATAAAAATATAAACATATATACTTCATATCCCATGACCATCACGTCGCGGGAGAAACACGTGTAGAAAGTAAAGGCAAAAGTGTTACTTAATTTGAATGGGGGAATATTGGGGATTGTGAACGGGAGTACCTAGAGCAGGTACTTATGTAATTGCTTTAACTGGAATCTGAATCTGTTTCGTGCAATTGCTTTAAATGAATTTGCAATCCATTTCGTGTAATTTGAATTTATTTCTCCAAAGAAAATCGCAAATTCGCAATCTGTTTCGTGCAACTGCTTCACCAAAGCACAGATAGGAAAATGAATTTCCTTCTCCAAAGCAGGAAAAAAGTGTGCGGTGAAGATTTTATGTGATGTCATGAAGATTGTGTGGCACTGGCAAGTCAACTGTCAGGTTTGTCATGGTGCGATTTACGATTTCAACACACAACTCCAAAAATCTCAATCTTTTTCGTAATAAGTACAAACATTTCGCAGAAACAAATCAACGCGGTTACGACTTACGAGTGTCAATAACCTAGTACCTACTTCTCCTTGTTTCAAGTGTTGTTTGCAAATTGTGATGATTTCTTATAATTAATTAAATGCTTTAAACAAATGACGTGTCAGTGTCACTCATTCCGTTAGATTTCGCATCCTCCATTAGAACTGTGCCGTTAAAAAAAATGACTAGAATATTCTAAGAAGCAGTGAGCAAATAAATTTTGCACGCCGATAAAAGTGAAGAGTTGAGTTTATATAATTGAGGTTATTCTATATTGATTTGTTTATGGTTAACATACACGTTTTGAAATATTTGTTAATTATTCTTTTTCTAATTTGTAGATTTTAAATATGACTATCATTTTTCGTCATAAATTTGTATATGAATTTATTAATATAGATAAATTGTGTGACCTTGATCATCAGTCACCTACTTAAGTTCTAATCTCTCGGTTCTAGTGGACCAGTTACCCTTACATTTCCACAACCGGTTGGGAAGACTCGCCCTGCATTAACACACCACAAAATGTCCTTGGGTCATAAACTCCTAGAATATATATATATATAGTGTGTGTGTGTGTGTGTGTGTGTGTGTGTGAAATGAAACATATTGAAATCATGAGAATAAAATATAATTTCATATTGAATCACAAATGAATAATGGGCACGTTTTTTCCACAACGGAGAAAAAAATATGCAGCAGAACTTTTTTTCTCAAAAAAATCAAAGCTATATTTTTTCTTTAAAATTTGAAAGTAATTTAAATAACAAGCATGGGGAGAATAGTTGACAAAAGCCATAAAAAGGTAAATGCAAGCTAGAGAGATCTCTATCCAATGGCCCCCATAGAAATCCATATGACATGCTTCCATTTTGGAGCATTCAATACAAAAAAAAATCCTGAATGGAGTGGGAGTTATTTTCTTCGTGGTTTTCATCTATTTGTTATTTCTTCACCCAAGAACATCTCTCCTGACTACTTCATTTTGATCTAACCTTAAGAGGCATGTCATCTTCTCGTGGTTGATAAAAGTATAAGGCCATATTAATACAAATACTAATACTCCTGGATGGGGTTCATTCATTCTTTAAACTACCTTATTACAAATGCACCAACGCTATTTAGGTTTCATTAAGCTTATTAACGAGTGCTTCACGTTTGTTGATTCATCTAGATATCTAAAAAGTAAGGCAGTCAACTATGTAAATGGTATTATTAATTGTGGACATGATTAAATAAGAGTAGTTTGTTTACGAGTAAAATATCTCTTACCATCAATGATGATATATGCATAGTTACAATAAGTAATACACAAATAAAGTGTACTTGGTCAGGGTTGGCTCATTAATTCCAAGAATTTGAATGGAACCTCATTTTATCTATGCACTACATATCCCATAATCATTATATTACATGATGTTACACCTTAATTGTGCATATTTAAAACAATCCTGGTGCGTTGTTTATAAGTCCAAATTTCGTATACATGCCTACAAGTGCAATTACAAACATGTCAAAGAAATTAAAGAACTACTTTTTTAATGCATCTCTATGCCTTTTTTAATGTTCCAAGCTTTACAAAAAGTTGAGGGATGCTTTACACCTAAAAATATTGCACTGGAGTAATAATTTGCAAAGATTTATAAGTCCAATATGTGCACATCAGATATAATTATCACATTCCATAAGACCACGTATTGTTGAAATATTCTCAACAACAATTAGCATGACATCTCAATGCTCCCACATTTTACATAAACATACATAAGGATAGTCAAGACTATAATATAATATTTGACCCAAAAAAAAACATTTTCAATAATCCTTCATTAAGAAACCCTTTTCACTCATTTTTTATATATCTAAAAATTGATAATAGTCCATGAAGATACATCTCTTTAAGAATTTGTCATACATTTCTTTTACCTTTCTAATCATTTCATATTTTGTATGCAAGTATGAACTAAGTCATAACATATCAGGTTACAAATACCTTTATTTCTATTATTCCTCGTAACCTTCTTTAAATAAGATAATATTATATATCTAAAAATTTCAACATGAATATTACATATTCTTATAACTATGAAAGTGGATTTATTTGAAGTTAAAAGACAAGACATTGAATGTAGTGTCATCCTAAACAAAGGAAGTATCATATTTCAATTGTATAGAAATATAAGATGTGCCACATACACTAATATTTAAGAGGTTAAATACATGTTGACTTCCCACAGTCATTTACAAATTCCTACTACAGTTTCTAAAATGTCTTTGATATGTTGGCAAGGAGAAAGCGCTCCATCCAATATCGGGTTAGGCATGACATGCACCATATGTTTACATCAGACCTTCGCACTAATACCCTGATGTCGTCATCCTCTTTATGTAAAAACACATTAAAAATATTGAATAGATAGGTAGATAAACATATATTTTACATCGTCTTCTTCATGTAAGATACTAAGTGAGCTCATTAGTGTAGGGTCTAACAATATAGCTCCATATTTAATAGATGATATTTTAAAGTCTCGCTTCTTTGAATCTTTGCCATTTTTAATCTTGTTGTTAAACTTAACATGAGAAGATGAATAATCTAGTGGTCTCCCTTGAAGATTCACTGTTTTCACAACCAAATTGCAAATATATTCAAAATGACTCGTGCAAATGAAAATGAGATTTTGTTTAACTCCTAGATTTTTATTACGATTGATGCAAGGGACATTTCAAGGTAAATCTTCTAAGGGGAGAATTGAAATCTTAGCAGCTAAACATTTTTCATTTTGAACAACTTAAACAACTTCGAAATGGGAAGGTTCTTCTTCTGCAGGATCCAGTTCTTCGACTAGAAAGATAGGGAAATTTAAAAACTAGAAAGAAAAAGTGGTATCTACAACACTAAAATTTACCAATAATTCAAACTTAGAAGAAGCAACTGTATTACATGCCTCAGCTAGAGGACCCTTACGACCCTGATTAGAGGCACCATTAAGAAATCAAGACCTTCGTTCTAACTATTTGGTTTCTCATTATAGCTATATACCTCATTTAAAACAAAGTGGCCCTTCTCTTGCGAAGGTAGGAAGAAAAACTATGTTAAATTTCTCCTAACCTATTTTCCCAACAAATCCCCTATTACAAGGAAACAAACATTATTGTTGAAGGACTCCCGAAAATCCACTGTATTTGTCGCTGCCTAATGTTCACCATAGTATAGTGACATAATTTTTTCATTTATATCATACACAAAAAAATCAAGAATAAGAGAACAAACATCATGTAAAGAATATAGATTTTTTATAAATATTTCATTTATAGAATGCAAGAGAGAAATAACAAATCAAAATATAAACCCTCAACATGAACATGGGAGAAGAAAACATGGGCCTAAAAAGTGAGCACACACTACCATGGGTATATTAAAAGTTCCCTTCTAGAAATTTCTCTACTTGTGGTGCACAACTAGTTGAGTGGCCTCCCATATGACTTACATAACAAAAAAATTAGTCAATAATGAATACGACATGGGGATCAAGACACAATATTTTTTTAGATAAGGTAAATAAGGTTTTGTTTTGAAGGGACCAAAAACCCCTTTACAAAATAGAATCCAGGAATTAAAAACCTACCAAAAGAGAGAAATGGGTGCTAAGTCAAACATGCTTGACAAAATGGCAGCCCCAGAATGAAGCTAGACCAAACAAGGGCATACACATTTATATAATTTTTTTTTGCAATAATACAAAAACATAAGCCATAGATAAGATAGTAGAAAAAACTAGCACAAAATACTGCCAAAAGGGAAGCCAAAGGTTCGCCTTCATTTCAAATTTTTGGGAGGAACTCTGCTCCAGATCCTAGTGTTCATGCCCCTTTCCTTTGAACCTGCAGATTTAATGATCGCCCTTTTTGGAATTTTCTCTATTTTGTCTTTAACCTCAGTCTCCGTAGATTCTTTGCCCTCTGAGCTACTCAACACAAGCGTCATATTCTCCTTACCTCCCTCGACCTTGGCAACTTGGTCTTGCAGGATAGTGATCCTTTATTATTGCATTAGAATTTCAACATTCGGTCCGCCAATCCTTTTATTCTAGAACTCAATTTTGTGATGACAATCCTTGACTTCCTGGAAAAGGTTTTTGTTAACAATTAGGATGGTGTCCACTGTGGATTCAACTCTCGGCAATCTGACCTCCTAGTCTACAAAGGTCTGATCTCTATCTTTGTTGTTATATAATTCACCCATTTCCTTGATACCCTGATTCAAACTGTAGAGAACATCCGCCATGTCATCCTATTAGCAAGAAAATTTGTTGGGTGGACAAATTTGTTGATTTATTTCCAACACTCTGGGAGTCAAAGTCCCTCTACTTAGACTATGCAGCTTCCGTATTTGCATGCACGTGAAAAGGTGGATTTTCTTAGTAGCCTTGTGATCGGGGATCCAATAGGGGCACCCCACTATCCCTATGGAAAAACGCTTGTAGATATCTACAAAAGAAGAATTTGCTAGTAGAGTGGGAAAGGGAGTGACAATATTAGATAAGAGGACTAATGTTGCAAGTAGAAAATTAGTGTCTTGCATACAACGGTTAGAAGTTTCATCACATGCATTAACATTAAGAAGAAATAACTCTGCAAATAGCAACAAGACCTATTAGAATTTATGAGCACAAAGTATCAATAAATTCATCATTCAAAAGAGGGCTAGAAACTCTTTCTTCTTTTATTGATGTTTGAACAAAAGTTATACATAGTATGGGAATGGAGGAAAAATAGTGAGGGGGAAATGGAATAAAATGGCTATCTCCTTTGTTATCTCCAAGTACAATGAACTCTTGAGTTTACAAAATCAATCACCAACCATTTGAAATGGGAATGACTTTACAATTTATAGAATGAGAGATGACTCTTCATCTACCCCCAATGCCTTTCCATATGCCTTATTACGACTTATGACCTTTTCCAACCTTATGAAAAGATTAAGTCCCCTTTTATGACTTAAGGGTGACTTGTTACATTAAAAAAATTCATTTTAAATTAATTAAAGGCATTATGAAAAAGTGCAACGCCAACGAATAATTAGAACGGGGAGAGAGAAAGGGGAGAGAGAGAGCTAAGGAGGAGTGTCAATGAAAAAGAACACGCCTTTGAGGAAGTCCACATATCCTTGTCAGATGATCTGGTGGAGCGCTCCACTGTAGTGAACTATAAATCCTTGAAAGTATCACACCATGAGAAAACTCATGTCAGCACTGGTGAATACATCATTGATCAAAGTGAATATTGCTCATTCTGATATACTATCATCCCTCTATAATAGTTGTTCAGACAAGTGAAACCATAACAACACGAAGGACTGGAATTTCATGTTTCTTTGAACACCTTACTCCACTGAAAAATGATGACTTAAATTTTAGATTTCACCCTTCGTGACCCCAATCGGTGAAGTTGGTTTTCTCAATTTCCCCTGTGTATATTGTTCCCTCTGAAATCACTCTTTGAGATGACTTGTTATTTTTAGCTGGTACCTCTATAGGGAACTTACTATTTTTAGTAAGTGGGTGTTTTCACCATTTTTGGCATTGCTCAACCATTTTGATGCGATGAATTCGCTCTTACGCACATTGCCTTCACCTCGACCACTTCTTTGGGTGACATACTATTTTTAGTAAGCACCAATATAGGGGGCTTAGTATTTTTAGTAAGTGTTCATTTTCATTGTTTTCTGCTCCAGACAATCATTCTGGCTTCTTGGTGATCTCCAGTACACACCGTCTTTGCCATAGCTGCTTTTGATGGTGAGTTTCCAAACATAGCAAATTTGCATAGGAAAAATTACTATTTTTGGAAAGTGTATTTCCAATTCTCAGTTTACGACGGAACATATTTTTTCAAACTCGGCTCGTCATTGCGGTCACGTCCTCTGAATTTCACTTAATTTTGCCCACTCGAATGCTTAGAAATAAAATTTAAAAATTTCACGTGGCAGTGGCTTTGGGCAGGGAGTTGCCATGGCGGCCATTAATGGAGCTCAAAATTTGTAGGTTTGGTTTTTGTCTCTGATCGTGACAAAATCAACTCCATTATGATAGGTTTTTCATTTGGAGTCTGCGTGCAAGTTTTTAGCTCGTTTCCATTGTCAGATTGATTAGAAATTTGACAAAATGAAGTTTTTATTGGAACAAATGATTTAGGGAACCATTTGACCTCCCTTTTGTTGCATCTTGATCGTCTTAAAAAATGAGGAAGTCTGTAGAAGATGACATCTCAATCTGACTTGTATTTTGCAAGATATGAATATTTTTCGATTGGGAGACTTCATGGTTATCTGGCGAAAAATCTTTGTTTTCTCTTCGTTCTTCATTGTTTCAATCCATTTTTTCTTCTGAGACTTCTATATTTCAATGTGGGAAGTAATTTATGGAGCTTCAAGAGTGCATAAATGGTGGATACAAGTTCTTTACAACTTTCTTCTGGCAGTGGGTTTCATAGGCAATAATGTAGAAGCAACACAGAAGTTGAAATTTTTTCTAATTTTGAAGCTAGGTTTGGGTGCATTTTTGTGTCCCTGATGTCCCTTTATTTAAAGTTATGAAAGGGTCATCAAATTTCACATCATTCTTGCTTGTGAAACTTGTCAATCATCAAACGGTTGAGCATTTGGGCTAAAAATCTTGAGAAAAGCACCTGGGGGTTGAAACTCAGACGTATGGAGGACCAAAACACATACCTGGGACTAAGTGCATTTTATTTTTCCATATGTCCCTTAAGATAAAGGGACGAAAGGGACATCAGTTTTCACATTGCGCCTCCTTACGACACTTGTCATGATCTAAATGATTGAGGGGATAAGCTTCGACAAACACCTAGGGGTTGAATTGACGATCCAAAGGGTTCTATGAGTGATCAGAGGGAAAAATAGGGTTGGGTGCATTTTATTGTCCCATATGTCTCTTTTCTTAAGGGATGAAAGGGACATCGGAATGTGACAAGCTCCTAGAGATGACATGTGTCTAATGTAAAATTTGACTACCTATTGAAAGCTCATGTTGAGGGCAACTTGAAATGACAATAACTTGAGATCCTGATGGAATTTTTTGGAGACATTTATATGAATTTTACTGAAAATGGCCTTCTGAATCCAATGGTGGTAGTCTTAGCTCTTGATTCCTCCATTTAAGTCCTAAAAAGCCAAATTTTGTTTTGGATCTCTAGATGAGCACGGGAAAAACTAGATATAAACCTATTACACCAAAGTGTTATGAAACATATTATTTCACCATCTTTTAGGGATTCGAATTCCATTTCTAAATACGTATATTTTAACTCCTAACTCCATCCAGATCTCTCAGAATCACTTCCTGAAGCTCAGTAGCTCTTTAGGCCTTATGCACTGCCTAGGCCTGTGAACCCTATTTTTGATGAATCTACCCCAACTCCTCCAAATATTTCTTGAATATTCCAAAATCAATTCCATGATGTTATTAGACCTTAAATTAATACCCTTGTTGAATTTGGATCCTTTTTTCTGGTCTCGTGGGTTGCACCTGTCTTGAGAAGGCTAGTGGTAGCCCTTCCCAACACTGTAAAAAATTAACATTCTTCAAGAACTCGTAAAACATAGGGGGATTGAATTGAATTTCCTAATTCACCTAGGGGACTTAGTTGACATACAATTAGGGTCATTGTATTAACTAGGAAAGGCTGATGCTAAGGATGGGTAGACATGGGGTGTCTTGGAAAGGTAAATTTTGATAAATTTGACACGAGGGTATCGTTGTCATGCTTGAAAATTAGACATTTTCTTGTTGCACATTTGCATGACAACAGTTGGCTCTAGCTTGGATACATGTTATGGACTGAGCGTAGTGAAGGAATGACATGAGAAATCTCATAATCTTAGTTGACAATACATTGACCAGTGCCTTATCCATTGGGCCATGCAGAGTCATGTACAACTTACGAGAGAGAGAGAGAGAGAGAGAGAGAGAGAGAGAGAGAGAGAGAGAGAGAGAGAGAGAGAGAGAGAGAGAGAGCACACGGAAATAAAATTACACACATGATAGAATTGAAAACACACCTATAAATCAACTATGGTAGAAGGTGGGGGACAACCCGCTTTCACTGAAGCACTTTCCTTTTCAGGAGTTACTCCCAAAGAGGTAACACCGAATGATGATGTTTTGCGAAGCCATTGATTGGTTCCAGAATGTGGACTTCCTTCCTTAGTTGCTTATGAAATTCATGTTCTTTCACACTTATGTGTACAATTTGTAGGAATGAGCCTACATGAGCTTTTTGATGCCTCGGTCTTTGCTCAGAGATTCCATTGCCTTCATTTCCTTTGAAATCTATTCCTGCACTTATCCACATAGCTTCTTTTTCTTCTACCATATCATTACTACTCTAGGGCTAACTTTTGTTTGAGTTGTTGAAATATCTTAAGCCCTCTTCCATCCCAAATTCATGTTCATTTGCATGTTTTCCACTGGGATCCTTGAATTCATCTTTTGGACTCATGTCTTTATGAGGTATTTGTAAATTGAGTGAAGAATCAAGAGATCGAGACTCAACTTGGGGTCTTCAGTGCTTTCTGCTGCTTCCTATATCTCTTGTACCTAATCCTTATTTATTACTTCCAAAAGTTCATCTTTTCCCTTATTTGATTTTTTTTTTTTTTTGAGATCCAAGGGACCCGTCAGGAGGAATTGCTTTGATATCTTGAGGTTCATTATATTATTTGTCTAGAGGAATATCAATTTTTAAGGGTTCAAAACTCCTTGCTTCAACTTCTTCATAAGAGAAAGAGTTCTCCTCTTCGAATGGGAAAGAAAATATTTCACTTTCATCATTAATTGTCTCAGGAGGGACATCAGGCACTTCACCTTGCTTTGCTTCATCATGACTATTCTTTGAATCAGTTGAACATCTTGGTTCAAGTTCAATCTGTCTTGTAATTCCATAACCTGCATCATGAGTTCAAGACTGAGCTCAGGGTCTTCTATTTCTTCTACATCTCTTAAGAGAGCTTGCACAGATGTTTCTTTAAAAAAATTCGAGGGCTCATCGTAGGCTGTCTTGGTCCCTTCCTGGATGACATGATCAAGGGAATCCTCATCTTTGAATGGGAATGAGAATATCTCCTTATTATGGATAAGCACATAAGATATTTTTTCTGCTTGAAAATCATCAAGAACTAGTTCCTCTTCTTCATGCCTCACATCATCTAGAAATTCGGGACTATTCTCTTGCATCTCAATTTTTCTCAATGCTTCCTCTAGATCCATATACCTCGAGGAAGGAATTTTTGGTCCTATCAAAATTGGGATCCCATCCTCTTCTTGTGTCATCACAAAATTGGGATCCCGTCATCACTTGCAAGAATCAACAGTGTGTCTTTCAACAATGGATTTCCATCAACTCCAATTTTTTATTTTTTTTTGTTTTTTGGTTTTTTTTTTTGTAATTTCGGACCTTGTGGTCATATTTTTGGTGCAGATACTGCTAAATATTCCCCACTATGGGTGCTAAAAAAATTTGGTGAGAAAATTTGTTGGGTGGAAAAATCTTTGGATTTCTTGCCAAAGCTCTGGGATTCGAAGTCCCTCTACTAAGACAATGCAAATTTTGTATTTTCATGTGTGTGAAAAGGTGGATTTTCCTGGTGGCCTCGTGGTTGGGAATTTAACTAGGGCACTCCACTATCCCTGCAGAAAAAGTATACAAATACCTGCAAGAGAAGAATTCGATAGTAGAGCCGGAAAGGGAGTGAGAATAGTAGATCACATGACTAATGTTGCAAGTAGAAAATCAGAGTCTTGCATACATCAGTTAGAAGTTTCATTACATGCATTAACATTAAGAAGAAACAACTATGCAAATACTAACAGGACCAATTAGAATTTATGAGCACAAAGTATGAATTAATTCCTCAGTCAAAAGAGGGATAGAAACTCCTTCTTCTTGTATTGATGTTTGAACAAAATGTGTACATGGTATGGGAATGAAGGAAAAATAGTGAGGCAGAAATGGATGAAAATGGCTATCTCTTTTGTAATCTCTAGGTACAATGCACTCTTGAGTTTACAAAATCAATCAGCAACCCTTTAAAATGGGAATGGATTTACAATTTACAGTATGAGAGATGACTCTTCATCTACCCCCAATGTCTTTTCATATGCCTTATTACAACTTATGACCTTTTACATCCTCAGGAAAAGATTAAGTCCCCTTTTTTGACTTTAGGGTGACTTATCACATAAAAAAAAAATCATTATAAATTAATTAAAGGCATTATGAAAAAGTGCAACCCCAACAAAGAATTAGAATGGGGATAGAGAGTGTGGGGGGAAGAGAAGAGAGAGAAAGGGGAGAGAGAGAACTAAGGAGGAGCATCAATGAATAAGAACCCACCTATGAGGAAGTCCACAAATCCTTTTCAGATGATCCAATGAAGCACTCCACTATAGTGAACTATGAATCCTTGAATTTCTCACACCATGAGAAGACTCCTGTTAGAACTAATGAATACACCATTAATCAAAGTGAATATTGCTCATTCAGATATAATATCATTCCTTTGCAGTAGGTTTTCAGACAAGTGAAACCATAACAACTTGGAGGACTGGAATTTCATGCTTCTTTGAACACCTTACTGCACTGAAAAAGGATGACTTACTATTTTTAGTAAGTGTTAGATTTCATCCTTTGTGACTCTAATCGGTGAAGTTGGTTTTCTCAATTTCCCCTGTGTATATTTTTACCTCTGAAAGCACTCTTCGACATGACCTACTATTTTTAGTTGGTACCCCTATAGGGAACTTACTATTTTTAGTAAGTGGGTGTTTTCACAATTTTTAGCACTGCTCAACCATTTTTATGTGATGAATTCCCTCATTCTCTCTCGCGCACACTGCCTTCGCCTTGACCACTTCCTGGGGTGACTTACTATTTTTAGTAAGCACTAATATAGGGGGCTTACTATTTTTAGTAACTGTTCATTTTCATTGTTTTTTGCTCCAGAAAATCCTTTTGGCTTCTTGGTGATCTTTAGTACACACTTCCTTTGCCATAGTTGTTTTTGATGATGAGTTTCCAAACATATCAGGTATATATAGGAAAACTTACTATTTTTGGAAAGTAGATTTCCAGTGCTCGGTTCACGATGGAACATATTTTTTTAGACTCGGCTCATCGTTGTTGTCATGTCCTTTGAATTTCACTTGATTTTGCCCACTAGAATTTTTGGAAATAAAATTTAAAATTTTCACCTGGTAGTGGCTTCGGGCATGAAGCTGCCATGGTAACCATTAATGGAGCTCAAAATTAGCAAGTATGGTTTTTTTCTCTGATTGTGATGAAATAAAATCCATTGCGGTAGGTTTTTCATTTGGAGTTTGCATGTAATTTGTTAGCTCGTTTCCATTGTCAGATTGATGGGAAATCTGATGAATGTGAGCTAGGACACGAAATGAGTTTTTTTTGTAACAAATGATTCAGGGAACCATTCGACCTCTCATTTATTTCATCTTGATCATTTTGAAAAATGAGGAAATATTCAAATGATGGCATCTCAATCCAACTTGTATTTTGCAAGATATGAAGATTTTTCGATTAGGAGACTTCGTGATTATCTATCGAAAAATCTTCGTTTTCTCTTCGTTCTTCGTTGTTTTGATCCTTTTCTTCTTCCGCGACTTTTTTATTTCAATATGGGAAGTATTTGGTGGAGATTCAAGAGTGAAAAAATGGTGGTTTGTAAGTTCTCTGCAAATTTATTCCGGCAATGGGTTTCACGGGCAACTATAAGAAGCAACAAAGGAGTTGGATTTTTTTCAAATTTTGAAGCTGGGGTTGGGCGCATTTTTGTGTTCTTGATGTCCCTTTATCTAAAGATATAAAGGGATGAAATGGTCATAAAATTTCACATTGCGGCTTCTCGCGACACTTGTCAATCATCCAATGGTTGAGCATTTGGGCTAAAAAGATTGAGAAAAACACCTGGGGGATGAAAAATCAGACGTATGGAGTACTAGGAGGCATACCTAAGGCTGGGCATTTTTTTATATCCCATATGTCCCTTCATATAAAGGGAGGAAAGGGATATCAATTTACACATCACGCCTCCTTGTAACACTTCTCACGATCTGAACGACTAAGAGGATAGGCTCTAGCAAGCGCCTGGGGTTGAATTGGCAATCTAGAGGGTTATATGTGCGATCAAGGGGAAATATAGGGTTGGGAACATTTTAATATCCCCTATGTCCCTATTTTAAGGGAAAAAAGGGACATCAAAATTCTACAGGCTCCTAGAGTTGACACGTGTCCACTGTAAAATTTGACTAAATGCTGGAAGCTCACCTTGAGGGCAACTTGAAATGACGATAACTTGAGCTCCCAATGGATTTTTTTGGAAAACATTTATATGAATTTGACTGAAAATGTCCCTATACATCCAATGGTGTGGGTATAATATATTTATTCCTCCATTTAATCCCTGAAAATTTAGATTTTTTTCTTGATCCTTAGTTGAACATGGAAAAAACTAGATATAAACCTATTGCACTAAAGTGTTGTCAAAAATATGATTTCAACATCTTGTAGGGATCTGAATTCCCTTTCCTAAAATGTCTTTTTTAGCTCCTAAATCCATCCAAATCTCTCAAAATCACTTCCTGAAGTTCAATAGCTCTTTTGGCCCTGTGCAATGCCTAGGCTTGTGAACCCTATTTTTTATGAATCTGCCTTAACTCCTCCAAATCTTTCCTAAATCTTCCAAAATAAACTCCATGATGTTATTAGACCTTAAATTCATCCCCATGTTGAATTTCACTCATTTTTTCTGCTCCAGGGGGGTCGCACCTATCCTGAGAAGGCCGGTGGTAGCCCTTTCCAACATTGTCCAAATTAGCATTCTTCAAGAACTCCTAAAATCACCTAGGGGGTTGACTTGAATTTCCTAATTCACCTATTGTTCTGAGTTGATATACAATGGGGGGTCATTAGACTAATAGGGTAAGGTTGGTGATGAGGATGGGTAGACCTAGGGTGTCTTGGAAAGGTAAAATTTGAAAATTTTAACATAGGGGTATCGTTGTCATGCTTGAAAATTGCACATTTTCTTGTTGCACATTTGCATGACAACACATTCGTGTTATCATTCCCCCACATAAATTTTGAGATGTTTCATGGCCACAGCTAGGGTTTCATTGGCAGATTCCATTTCACTAGTGATCAGGGGTTGAGTGGGGATTAAGGGTTACCCATTTTGAAACGGTAAGAAAATTATACCTTGATGCAGGGGTAAGACCACTTTATCCTTTTTGAAATTAGATACATAAGTAGTTAGGGATATCAATAGGAAATATGGAAAACTCATGGCTTGATTTCTTCTCAGGTAGTTGAGAATTGAGAGGTGACAGGAGAAGATTTTCTTGAACTTTCCTTTTAAGGTTAGATATTTCATTACCACCATATAGACATCTGCTCAATGATCTGGGAAATAACTTTTGGTAATGTCGTTGTAATACATCAAAATTCTCTCATTAGGGAAAAAATGTGGTTATTTCATGTTTGCTCCTAGTTTTATCCTTGAAGATTTATAGTCCCTCTAAGGATAAACTAGTGACATCCACTATGGCTTTCTCCGTGATACAAATCTCTACCCCCCTCAAATTAAAACTCCCTTCCACAAAAGCAATACCAAAATGAATTGAAATTTGAGGGTCATTACATTTGAGATGCTAGATATAATTCAAAAACCACCCTCTTTGTGGAAGTCTGAAAAGGGTGGCATCACTCTTGAGATGAAGGAATGAGTCAGTTCCTTCCTAACTCTGTCTCCACCCATAATGAGTCGAGCACCCTGAAAATTATTTGGACTAACCAAATTGAAACAAAAAACCTAGAGCATGAGGACTAAACACAAAATTAAATGATTCATTTCCCTCCCCGAGAGATGAAATACCTTCTCATGGTACAAAACATGTGATACCTGGGTACCATCATTACTAAACCTCCAAGGTCTTGTCATTATTAACCAAATTTAAAATGTTTTGCAATGGTATGAGATCACTCGGCCAGGGTATATTTTCTAACATATTATTTCCATAATTAGCTAAGGCATCAACGGGTTTATTGTCTGACCTGTAAATATGATGAATCTCTACCCTTTTGAATGATGTCAACAATATTTTGGCTTCCATAATGATGTTGTTTAATTTCCAACCAATGTTTCTCTATTTCTTAAGGGCTTTGACAACGCATAGCGATTCACCTTCAATGAAAAGGGATTTTATTTTCATTGATATACGTTGTTTTAAACCCCCAAAGCATAGCCATTTCCTCAGCATAATTGTTTGAGTGATTTCCCAAAGGCACCGCATAAGCCCTTATACATACGCCTAAGATTTTATTTTCATTGATATACGTTGTTTTAAACCCCCAAAGCATAGCCATTTCCTCAACATAATTGTTTGAGTGATTTCCCAAAGGCACCGCATAAGCCCTTATACATAAGCCTAAGTAATCACGTATAACACCTCCTCCCCCAGTAAGCCCCTCCATTGGTTTTTCTGAACCATCAAAGTTTAGGTTGAATCAACATTCATGTGAACATTCCCACTTAGTACAATTTTTATTAATAATCATGTTTTTGTTTTTGTCCTTACTTATGGAACTGAGATTCAATCCATGCATGATGGATCTTTCCAAGACATAGCATAACTTAGAGGATTTTGTTTTAATGATCTGTGAGTTATCCTTAAGATTTTTTCCTATTCTCCCATAAACCTTTTTTATACAGGAATATTGATTGCAAATAATGTGTTCGTCCTGGGTGGTTGATTCCCTGATGACTGCAATGGCGTATTAGAGCTAGATCTACAAAGTGGCTTTGATTCTAAGTTAGTTTTTTTAGGATGCGGAGGGTAGGACCCAGGATTCTGAGGTTTTGGGGTTTTGATCCAAAAAGCAACCCATGTCTGGTAAATCCCCCATCAACTCTGATACTATTGGATCTTTGCCAGGAAGCGCCCCTAAACCCTTCCTCTCTAAACTGAGATCCCTGGTTTAGGTCCATAGAGCTCATGTGCCTGATTCTTTCGCGGTCTATGAAATGTTGCATGGGAAAGTTCTGGATCGCCTTGATGCTAGGGGAATATGTGTGGCAGATTTGGTGCATGGGGATCCATAGTTGGGTAGAGAAGCTACTGCCCCTACTGCTGTCAAACAGAACCTATCCAAGCAACATTTTGGGAGTGAAAATAATAATTTGAATCATTCCCCTATTCAGGAGTCTTTCAAGGATGCTCTGTAGTGATCTCATAATGGAGATAGGGTTTTAATGGATTCTAAATGTAACAGGCAAATGGCTTGTGAAAAATCAACCCCATCAGTTTGTTTTGGTGATGAGGTGGTTCAATTTGAAGCATCTTTCCAAAGGAATGGACTGATATGTAGATTTCTCAACTTCTGCCCTAGTCTTCTAGCACTTCATGTGTGGATTTTGAGGCAATGGGCCCCCTTTTTGGAAGTTAGGTTGGATATTTTTCTCAGTGCTCGGGGTTTTTTATTGTTTCTTTTTCTTTAGCTGTGGATAGAGATCTTATTTTTGGGAAAGTATGGGATTTTGAATCCCATATGCTTCTACTGAAACCATGGTTTCCTTTATTTAACCCATTCTTGGATTCCTTCCATGTTAAACCGGTGTGGATTCGTCTTTCGTATCTACCTCTCCAATTTTTGTTGGAAAGTTGTTTAACCACTATTGGCAATACTTTAGGGAAATGTTTATCTATTGATCGAAAAAATGATGATTTTGAGCACACAACGTATGCTAGAATCTTGGTTGATATGGATACTTCTATTGATTTCCCTACTGCTATTGAACTCAAAGTGGAGGATTGAACTTAGTTACAAAATCTAGACTTTGAAGGGTTTCCCTTTAGGTGTAAAAATTGCTTTTCTCTTGGCCATCTAGCTTCAAATTGTTACTAGATAAGGAAACATTCTAAAAGGAAAAGCTAATGGTGGAAGAATTTTAATCCTAGATACTTAGTGGTGAATGATCCTTTCGATGGTGACTCAGATTTTGAACCTAAGATTTTGACCGATCCAGAAAATGAGGATACTTTAATTGAGCCTCAAAATCTCAAGGAACAGATTGATGTTTTGATTCCAACCCATATTGAAAATGTAAATCCAAATACATCTGAGGATTGGACTGTTGTGAGCAGGAAGAAGAAAGGGGATATATCTCCCCTCAAGATGCAGTTAAGATCCAAAGGGAAGGGGTTAAAAGTTTGAGATAGTTGCTAGTTTTTATGTTTTTGTTGTTTGTTTTTCATGGTTTTGCTATTGGTTTATCTTTTTGACGCTGGTAGAAGCAGATTTTAGTGTAGAATCACATCACCCCTAAATGTCTGCAACTAGGTGGGTTGAGACTCTCAGTGTGATTGCACAACATGGAGCATCTCTCAAAGTGTGGGACCTTGCGAGTTGAGAGAGCTCTCCAGATTAAGGTCGGTTCCTATTCCTCTATTCAGGTGCACGCAAATAAATTGCAAAGGATCTATTCTAAAACCTACTCTATCTTACCAAGGAGATAGGGTCGAGAAGATAAAAAATAAACCTAAGATAACGAGGCGATGCACCAAAGGAATGTTAGACAGTCATTTTGTAATTTAACACAGACCATAGGAATGCAATACAAACACCATGCACAGGTAACCAAACTATAATGAGAGATCAGAAGGAAAAAATAAAACACACGAGAGGGTTGAAAATCATGCACAGACATATATTATTGCTCCAGAGTCGATATAGTAAATTATAGTGGCCAAGAGGCAAAACTTTGTATTACAGCTCGAATGGGAGGTTTGAAAGCTCCACAAATTAACTTGCAAACAAAAGAAGAAGGGAGGGCATAAAACATAAATGTCCAACCCTTTACAATGAGCCTCGCCCCTTCTTTTATAGATTCATCATAGAGAGAAGAAGGATAGAGAGAGGTGGGAAAACTAATTTGAATCTCAGCTACTGGCCATCAATGCCTCTGCAAATCCGCCCCAAATCTGTCATGTCCGTTGCTTTGTGTCTGCTTGACATGTTAAATAAGGGAGAGTGATGGATCGAATCAAATCTGATCTGGTTGTTGGGGACAATAGGATTGCATATTAATGGCATGAAGATGTTTCCCCATTTTTTACCCACCATACCTCTTTGAAAGCAAAGTTTCAGGTTTCCATGGCATAGGCGCGGTCGAGACCTTTCCAACGGTGTTAAATTTGTTGAATTTAGGGAACTGGGTTGAAAGATATGTCCATTTGAATGTTTGAGTCAGGTCTGTACAAAAATGGCAAAAACCAGTGAGCAGAACGGGTCCGCGGGTTTGAAACTCACTTTGTGCCCTTTATTGGCACCAAAAATGCAAAATGCAAATTTTTCCTCGTAGCCCCACAATTTTCTTTTGGCAAAAATCACTTTTGGGCCCGATGGTCCGCTTTTTCCATTTGGGCAAAAAGTCACTCCAAGGCCCGCCGACCCACATGCAATTGAGGCTTGACACGTAGCTCTTTGGGCATCGGTGGAGGTGCGGCTCATTTTTTCACTTTACATCTTCTTGGGGCAAAAAATTCAAACTGACTCTGATGACCCGCTGGCCTACTTTGACTTTTCTACGTGGCCGCGTGTCCTTTTGTGGGCCTTAGGCCATGTGTCCTTGATATTTTTCACCTGGGTATGCCATATTTCTTTGTCACCGAGTCTGTTTTGAAGGTAAAACTATTTTTCTGTTGCATTGGTTTTTACCCTTCAAAGGTTTGAATATGACCTAGGGTTTGTACCTCAATTCTGTTTCAAAATTGTGCCATCCTCATCGTTTTCTGAGTGTCTCTCCAAAACTATAATTTTTAGTTTGCTCGGCTCCTATTGGAATTCTCGACTCTGGTTTACTTTTGTCTATTTGTAACTAACTATGTATATCCATGGGCCATATTGTGGAGCTCTATTTCACCTCTTTTAATCTTTGTAATTTCTGAATAATGTAGATTGTTTCCGTTTGAATTACTTGGAAAATAATATCATCATTTTTTCCTCCCATCTATAATTCATACTACTTCTGTGTTCAATGACTATATGTTCATATGTAAACACATGTAGCTCAAAACCCTGACATTGTAACTTAGGGGTGTTCTGAGATGCATTATACTCTGAATATTTGCTTTGAATATGAGTTCTTGTCACTGCATACTTACTTTTGAAAATATAGACTCTAATTGCATTTGATCTATCATGGCTTAGCTCGATCCTTCTCTATAAAGCTTTGTTGTTCCTGTTTTCTTGTTGATGCTACAAACTGATAGTTCTTATGATGCTCAAACTGTGCTAGTAAATCATGATGGCTCAAACACTTTAGATTCTACAACTTTTCTCAGGAATGTTGTAGATGTCATTAAGGAGTCTAAAATTTTTATGTCTTTCTTATTCTGCTCTAAAACAAAACATCCTAAAAGTTTCCTAACTCCCGTGGACGTGTGCGGAAGTCTTTAATTTTCATGACTCTAATGATCTCCATTGATAATCCTGTATAACTTCTCTTCTGTGCTCTGAGTTGTATATTTGTTTTGATACAAGTTGATCATTCCTTTAGCTAGAGTCCTATGTAAATCATATTCAAGAAAAAATTGTAATTGCATATTGAAATTTCCTTTCTAATCTAGAACCTTGTTGCATCTTTTATCTTTTGAATCATTTTGGTGATATTTTTGATATTCTCTAATGATGTACCATCTTGATTTGGAATGAATACCTTCCTGATTGATTTTGAAACTTGATATTGGACTTGTAATGGAGGAAATATCTTCTTCTGAAAGCTTGAGGATTTTCTATCCCATTCAGTCATGAATATTTGCTATCTCATTCAGTCATGATACTTAATTACTCTTTAAGGCAATTTGTACCTTCTTTGAAAACATTTTGTTGCTATGATACTCCATTCACTTGTGTATTGAAACTGTAAGCACTTGCTTGAGTTGAATTCTTGAAGGCTTGTAGCCTGAAATGATCACTTGAATACTTGTATCTTTATCATTTTGTTTAACTACAAGTCGTGAAGCTTTATGATATGAGAAAACTTGACTTATTTTGACGAGTGCACACTTCCTCATTTAATTTTGTTGTATTTGCACTTGTAACTTTTGAAGAATGTAATTTCCTTGTTTTATTTAATTATGAAACAAGCCTTTGAAGGCTTCTTTACAACTGTCTACTCATATTTTCTGTATTTTTTTTTCACGACTTCTCCAATCCTGGAAATTGGTTCTCCTCCATGCAATATTTTACAACTTGTAAGGCTTGATCCTATTGAAGTATCACTCAAAAATTTGTCTTATAACTGTTGTAATCTTTGAAGCTTGATAAGTTCTTGGGGCTAAAAGGTTAAACACATGCTTTCACTTTTATTCCATCAGTTTGGACTGATATCTGAGTTTGTACTTTGATCATTTAGCTTTGATTCTAAGCTAGAAATGTCACGCATTTTAATACAATCTACTTCCTTTACAATCTGTAATGGATGATGGACCTTATTAAACTCTTATTTTCTTCTTATGTAATGATGTGTTTAACTGTGACACTTTATATGAATCATTTGCAAACTGTATCTTAAATAAGTAGTACTTGTGGCTCATCTTCCTTTTCTTGAATTCATACTTTTGAGTCCTGAAATGTATCATATAATAAATTATGACATTAGATCATCTTTTGAACTTGTAAACTATATCTTGACCAATATGATATAACTGTAGTTGATTAACATAGGATGTATTCTTTTATATTGAACTCTTTAGTGCATTTCTCATTACTATGTCCTTAAAAATACTCCTATGTCAATCATTAACTGAGATGATGATATTTTCTTGTAGACAATAGCTCTAGAGATAGTATGAGACTGCAATCTTCTTTTTTGTATTGCATAAGTGTACTTATTTCATCATGAAAAATGTATTTAATGGTTTTGTTCAAAAGAATGTGCCCCTAAGAATTTGTACACCCGTACTTTACTTATGTGTCATACTTTGTATGGTCTCTTGGATCTGTATCCTTGACTTATGCAATGTACAATCTTCCTTTTCTTCAAGTTATTCTAATGCCGAAGTTCTGAAGCTAGATAAACATCATTATCTGCACTTTTTGTATGCATTTCATTTATTATAATCTGCAACATTGAACTTATATTTCTTTCATGGATTGGTAAAACAATATCTTTATATATTCATGCTTCAGTCTGAATTGAAATAAATGCACTTCTTTGATTCAACTTACAGAATGCAATACTTTTAATTTGTAAACTCAACAATTAGTGTTTATTTCCTTCTTCTTACATGTACCTGCACATTTAGACAAACTAGTTAGAAAACATTAGGCTTTCTAGCCTCTCTTATGTTTGGACATAGTTTTCTTTTCTCTCTCTTTTCTGAAATGATTCTTGGAATCATATGTGCTGATGTAGAATACTGCTCTTATCAATTGTGTATCTGTATCTGATGGACATTATGCTTTTGCTTTTTAGAAACCCATCTGCATGTAGTTATATAGTACGTGGGTACAGATCAAACCCTGAGCTTAATTTGATGCATTTTCTTTTCTTTTTTAGGTACACTGTGACTGCCGGGAGAGCTGAATGAAAGGTGGAGCTGGAGCTTAAGAAGACTTAGAAGAAAATCCCAAGGAAATGATGGGTTTCTTCTATACTCTTTTACTTTGAACTTCATGCACATGTAGTTCTTTCTTCAATAGTTATGAGTTACATCCCACGGCTTGTGTGGGAAACATTGTACTTCTTCATGAATAAACAACATTTAATTTTTGTACTTGAGTTGTATACTTCTTTATGCTTGTAACTTTATGACATGTATATTAATTGTATGTTGAAATAAACAACTCAATCACATGATTAAATGTATTTAACATGAAAAAAAAAAGAGATTTAATGTACCTGTAACTTAAAATGAAATACTGCATGAAAACTGCAACTCTGCTAGCCGTTAGTGAGTCTAATCTCTCACATAAACTGCGACTGATGCCTTCATCAAGGAAATGTTGGTCCCAATTTGTAATAGACCCTGTTGCTAGGCTCCTAAACCATTGTAAGGCCTTACCTTTGAAAGATGAAGCCAACAGCTTGACTGCAACATCCATTTCATTTATTTCGTGAATTGCACATGCATTAGCAATATCCTGGATGTGATCAATAGGAGTAGTATGATTTTCTCCTGTGAAATAGGGTATATTCTTTTGAGCTGCAACTAGAATTTGATTTTGAGCATTTAGGGCAAGTGGACTACTGCCCATGAAATTGACAAATGGATTCGGTGGTAGATGTGCCATTATGATTGGCCTAAGAACCCTGGTTGATGTGAGAAAAGGTCTACCAGGTGGAGGCATAGACAAAGTCCTGTTAGGTGGAGATGGTGATCTTTGCGGTCTTCTTCCTCTCCTTCCTCTGCCTGGTGATAGTTGCAAGTGGAAAAATAGCCCCTCTCGAGTATTTGACCTGGTTCGAATTCTTCTCATATGCTTGGGCAACTTTTGCTGCTACACCGCTGAATTCTACCCCTTCGGAGTCGCAAGATGTGTTAGAAAAGAAGAGCCTCAAAAGGCAGACTTCTGCCAAGTTACACACCAAACCTGACAATATTTAAAAAAATAGAATGTGAGAGACCTGTATTTTTTTGATATTTTAGAGTTTGGAATTTGATTTGGAATGACAGTCCCGAAAATCCAAAAATGCCAGACTTACGAAAACCCAAAATCCGAAAATCAAAAAACCATGAAATTTTGAAAGTCAAAATCTCAATAATCGAAAAATACCCTTTTGAAGATTACCCCCTGATCTATCAACTGGTGAAATTTTGACTTGTTTCGAGCAAGTTAAGTCCTTGAAAATTTATTTCAAAGTTCAGCCTGGAAGGTGAAAAAGCTGAAACTGTAAAAACTGCAATTTTTAAAGTCTGAATTTCTCGAAAGTTCCTTCAAATCTTGTAGAATGACCTCTTGGTCCCACCGGGCGTGCCAAAACTGTTGGTGGCGAATCGCAGCACCCCTGAATGTCTGCAACACGATGGGTTGAGACTCTCAGTATGATTGCATAACATGGAGCTTTTCCCAAGTGTGGGACCTTGCGAAATCGGAAAAGCTCTCCGGATGAAGGCCGGTTCCTATTCCTCTGTTCAGATGCACATGTAGAAAATGCAGAGGGTTTACTAAAAAACCTAATCTAACTTGCCAAGGAGACAGGGTAAGAAAATGCATAAAATAAAACCTAAACTACAAAGGTGATGCACCGAGGAATGAAGAACACCTGTCTTGCCAATAAACACAGACCATTAAAATGCAATGCAAGATCATGCACAGATAGCCAGATTCACAGTGAAACATCAAGGGGATGCAAATGAACACAGAGAGGGTTGAGAAAAACATCCACAGACATGCATTAATTTGCTCCAAAGATTGATACAACACACTGCAAAATGCCAAGAGGCAAGGTTGCATTACAGTTTCAAATGGGAGGTTTTAACTCCACAAGTTCACCTGCCAAAGAGAAGAAGGGAGGGGCAAAACAAGAATGTCCCACCTTTAGAAAGAAGCCCCTCCTTACAATTTATAGGAAGAAAGAGAGAGAAAAGAGAGAGGAATTCCAAAACTACTCCAACCACCTCTAGATTGCACTTAACTATCTCATTATGGTGGTAGGTGAGAACCCCAGCGAACCCAAAAGTGGCGAACTATATTTTGCATTTTTAAGAATTTGTTCTCACCCAATTAAATATATCCATTCGTAGTTGGACAGAGGACCTCGTAAGCTTTCCAAAAATTCCAACCTTGCATGAATCTGAGCTCCCAGTCAAAAGTTATGGCCATCTGAATATCTGCGCCAGGGTCTGCTTCCTGTCAGCGCTCAAAATGTTGCGCCTCCTGAAGGTGCGCCAAGGGTGCATCCGTGTGTGTGTCGACATCCTCTTTCGTGTGCCAAGGGCGCACCATTTGCCCTATCGACATTCCGTGTTGTGCGCCACTTCTATGCGCCTTGGGCGCACCATTTGCCTTGTCGACATTCAGTGTTGTGCGCCTTGGGTGCACCATTTGCCCTGTCAACATTTTGTACTGTGCGCCACTTCTATGCGCCTTGGGCGCACCATTTTCCCTGTCGACATTCCGTGTTGTGTGCCACTTCAATGCGCCTTGGGCGCACCATTTGCCCTGTCGACATTCCGTGCTGTGCGCCATTTCTGTGCGCCTTGGGCGCACCATTTGCCCTGTCGACATTCCGTGCTGTGCGCCACTTCTATGCGCCTTGGGCGCACCATTTTCCCTGTCGACTTTCCGTGTTGTGCGCCATTTCTGTGCGCCTTGGGCATGTCAGGGATTTGAGCTTCTTTGATTTCTCCATTCTCCTGCTTGTCTATATCTACCCGGGGGGGAAAAGATATATACAACAGGAAATGCATTGGTCCTTCAAGACCTTTGTGTTTGTTTACATCCCCCTAGTTAGGTCCACTTCATTATTTCCATCCATTGTAACAAAGTTTTGAGTTGCCCATTTTTACACAAGCACAAAAATATTCAACAAAACCATGAGGGATTTTGAGCAACATTTGACAACTTTCAACAAATATGTATACCACAAACAACATAAATTCAAATATTCAACACACTAACATGACATACTCAAACAAGTTTTATAACTTCACAAACAACACAAAGGTTTGAAATCAAACCAAATGGAGTAAGGAGTATGGGAAACCACCTCCTCATGTCTCCCAAGTGAAATGGGAGTTTCAACCTAAGAATCCAAGCGCAAAAAATAAACAACAAAAAATCCTTATCTCTCCCTTCCAAGTATGCAACAATATAACCATGATTTCCTTTTGACTCCCCATAGGTGAAAATCCCAATCACACTCGCACCAAATGCTTGCCTCACAAAACTCTATTTTTCCTCCCCAATGGTCCCATAAGTCCATCTCCCACACCCAAACTAAGGCATGCTACCCCACACACAAGCACATGCACAAAATCTCAAATAACTTAGTAACCACGATATTTCCACATCAACAAACATAATAAACAAAACAAAAATGGTGGAGAGCCTACCTCTCTATCAAGCTCCAAGAAAAATTCACTTCACAAGTCTTTCACACCTTCAATCCATGCAAATTCCAAGCAACTCCAACAACCTTCCCCAAATCCAAAAGTGCACAAGAAGAAAAATGAACAAGTAACCCCCATTCCAACAAAATCCATCAATAAATAGAAATGGAATGTGAGGAGGATGAGGTGGCTCCATGTAGGATGCCACTTCATCATTCCTCCATTCCCACACTCCAATCAACACATCATGCCCAATATAATAAATGAGCATATAGGAACTATGACAACCCACATGGCACACAAACTTGCACACCATGCCTTCTAACGACAAAAATTATTGTGACAAGAAGAAGGTGCAATTATTTTCACCCTTTTACACTCCAAAAATGATTAATAAGTAAAAAATAAACTCTCCAACCCATAGGTAGGGTTGTTGCGTAAATTTAAGAGGCATGGGACAAGCTTAGCTTGTCCCTCAAACCTCCAAAAAGGCCTCCCAAGTCAAAATCCGAAATTTGAAGTTGGGTTGGAGTAAAACTAGCATAAATCTTACTTACAACAAGGATCATCTAACCTCATAATTACCTATTTGTCACATCTCTATTTTAGTTAACCAAATAAGAAGGATTAGCTTAATTAAGACACAATAATAAATATTAATTAAGTGACAACCATTACAAAACTTTAAATACATAAAACAAAAATAAAGCACATACAAAAATGAAAAGAAAAGGGAAAACATATCACCTCAAGGCCACACATGTGAGGCCACCCCCATGGGAAACTTCCTAACTAGGCATGCAAAAACACCAAACTATAACATTACATAAGTTGTCAAATTTTGGCCACGTTGCTTGACACTCGACATGCTTCCGTGGTAGGTCCCCTGTCCCCTTTCGATGTATGTGATAAAATGTCCTGCAACACAACAAAATACCTCTCTAGCCTTTCAATCGTATTAACAACATTGAGACAATTTACATATAAAATCAATAATCATCATTCGTATCTAGCAATTCTATTATCCATCATCATACAATTAATTTGATTTTGACATTCATAAAAATCATAATTCTATTCAAAACATCCAACATATACCATGCATCTAAATTACGAGATGCTAGTATAAAAATCATAAAATCGTAAATCAACATATATAACTGTCTATCATCACCATCTAGTGCATCATAGTAAAAATGTAAACCAAATGATGTCAATAGTCTAAATATCTGCATAGTCCATCATCTATTGATCAAAGTATAATACTCAAATGTCTAAGCATCAGTCTAACAATAACAATATCAAAATGAAATAGTGTCAAAGATGAGTGGGCACTAGACTGTATTAGTTCTGTATTTGTTCTAATTTGAAATGGAGAAATAATGCATTTTGCTTGTTGGAGGATTGTTCATGTACTGTGAAAAATGATCCGTGAATTTCTATCAACAATATTGGTCTAAGAAAGTAGTTGTATTTACCCCCAAGACGTAGGAACTCTAGAGTGTTCAGGAATGCCAAAGCGTTAATGTCTATATCTGGGAGTTAAATTTTGTGTTGAACTGAGGACCCAAGTCAAATTTTGGGCCTTTTCTCTAACTTTAGCTTATTTTGTTTTTTTACTGAATTGTATTGTACTGTAGCTTTGATCTAGTATATAGGGTGACTAATTCACCCAATGTAGGCCACCTCATTTTGGTTGCATACGATGTCCCTAGGAAAATGCAGACCAAAGAGAGAACCTAATACTAATCTGAACTGTGTCCCTTTAGGGGGAAATGTGTATGGTAGAAACCAAGGCGCATGCAAACAAAGTGGACAGATATATGTGTTAGTAGAAAAAGTAGCAAACATGTCATATAAAATCACTATAACAAGCAAATGTGCATACATAATGGACCGTGAAAAGTGGGTTTCAAACATAGGACTTCACTCACAATGCCACAAGACAATCAGTGTCGAAGCAGCCAAAAACATACAATGTGCATACAAGAAAAAGGGCGTAACTTGCAAACAATAGCATAAAATGACAAATAATTTCAAGCAAAGTGTAAGAGAGAACCACGGTGGCATAAAGTTCCTGTAAGTAATATGTTGCACATGAAGCACTTGTTAGCATGTTAGAAAGATAAACAATATGTCAAGGCATGTATGTATAAATGGAATAAGTAGTCTTCTAGTAAGAACACGAGGTTGTGTATGATGAGATGATTGTACATGAGTGTAATGAAATTTCTTGTATAATTCAGATTATGAGCAACAATAAAATACCAAATAACACAATATTTCAGAATAATGATCTCAATATGTAATTAGAATAGCTTCGCCACTTCGAGGGGGCAACCTCCAAACCATAAAATAAGACTCAAATGCTCCAATGATGATGAACTACTACCTAATATCCCCTATATATACTATTCATATGTTATGGCTATCACCAAGGCCGACCTATTAAGCATGAGAAAGTATAAATGATATAATAGAATGATATGGTAAGCCACAAGTTGGCTACTCATATCCTAATATAAGCAATAGGTTAAGGGCATAGCATGCCCTTCCCCTTTAAACCAACGTTGTCCTCAACGTTGACTGGATGTTGTTGCAGAAAACCTTCATCCTCCCAGGTCACATCTTCTATGCTCAAATTATTCCACTTGATCAAATATTCCTTAATGTCTCTGGTTCTCAGCCTCTTAGTACGTGTTTGCAAAATCTTCTCTGGCTTCAAAATGACTCTTCCTTCCTCATCAAGTTCTGGAAACTCTGTCTGGGCTTCAATTTTTTGTGCAGTAACCTTCTTAAAGCAAGAAACATGGAATATTGGGTGTATGCGTGACGATTGAGAAAACTCTAGTTTATAAGCAACACTGCCAATTTTCTATAGAACCTAATAAGGGCCATGATATTTAGGAGCAAGTTTGTTTTCCTTTTTCTATTTCTTTAGGGACATCTTCTTATAAGTCTGGAGACGTAAAAAAACCTAGTCACCAATTTTAACAATTTTTATTTGAACGTAGGTATTTTTAGTAGGCCTAAGTGATTTATTATCATAACACTCTAGGTACGTCGAAAGGCGTGTTTTAGAGGAAGAAAGTATGGGGGCTCCAATAACTAATTTTAATCATCGTTGTTCATAACAAATACCGTATTAAAGTCTCTAACAGTAATATGAGTCATTATTTGCTAATTAGAAAATAATTGTTACTCAGAGCACAATGTATGCAAACTAAAACGAAAATGAGGAGAGTCATAATCATTTATTTGTATTCCACTACTAGATAACCGATTCTTATAGTTTGAAGGCGATTTCCTGCCGCCACTGAGTTGTCATCGCTATGTCCTTCGCATGTTGTTCGTCTTATCCAATAAAGTGACATCCAATCCTTCTTGAGCCGCATGAATATAGATAGTGTGCATGTGCCTTGTAGCTAATACCATGGCATGTGGCTGTATGTAGCCATTAGAAAACAAAAAATACTATATAAGCAAGAGAGAAAACAATTTTGACCTTTGAAGAAGATGGGTTTGTTCCAATTTGAAGATATGATTATACTCCCCCCACACTATAAGAACGTTGTGTTAATCAATTAAAGTTACTTTAATCACAAGTTTATCAAATGTAAACGATGATACAATATTTCATTTAATTCAAATTCCATGTATTGAAGTAAAAAAAAGTTTGTATTTTATATCTCATTGGGAGCATTTACCTGATTCAATGTTGGGAGTGGATGTGGGTTAATCTTACAACCAATAACAAGACCTTTTATCAGTTATTCCCTTTATTTCCTATTTTTTGGTTAATGATAAAGGTTTTTTGACTTGTTCCCTACCCAAGATTACAAGAAGGATTGAAAGCCCAAATAAAAACATTACATACAACAAAACCAAAATGAAACATCTGGCCAGCGGAGAAAGAAATAGCTAGGTAGGAGAAAAAGTATTCTTGAGAATAGATTTTTTCTTGTGCATTTTTTTCCATCCTTCTAACTTCCTTTAGACTTAATTTAAATCCAACAAGTTCAATGTTAACGTAAGTATTTAGCTCTCAATAAGATATCTGAGTCGATGCAAGAACAATATATACATAGTTTTAAAACATGGTCAACGACAACATATTCTTACAAAGGGAAATTACAAAACTCTGTATACAATTAATATAAGTTTCCAGCGAAATAAAGATAGGTTGTTAAGTAATATGGATCCATTTTTCACTACTCTGATTGCTAAAGATAGGTTGTTACATAACTACATGTTTGATTCAGGAGTCTCATATAATGTAATGCCTCTTGAGGTCATGAACGAGTATAATATCAAAGTAACAACAACTTATGGGAAATGTATTATCATGGATTCAAGAGAGGTTCTAGTAGTTGGATGTGTCAAGGGTTTAGTAGTGCAATTGGCAGCATATCCAGGCAAGTACTTAACCTTGAATGCATTAATTGTGGATTGTCTTGCTAAGTGGGGAATGTTATTATCCAAAAAGTGGGCAGCTAGTGTGGGTGGAAGTGTGCAAATGGACATGTCTTATGCCACCATACCAATTGAGGGAAGCCTTGTGAAGTTACCTGCTGACAAGAAAATGTTATATCTCATTAAGGACCCCAATCACAATGCTTCTTATGAAGTATTGCACAGAGACATTGATGTTGATAACTCTGTGAGATATGTTGTTTTAAAGGAGTATGAAATTGATCAATGCAGATATCCTGAGGAGATTGATTTTCCTAGGACTTTGATGTTTGATGCAGCCTCGAGAGATGTTGAAAAACTTAACATAGGCACAAAGGATAAGCCTGAAAAAATGTGGTCAGATAGCAACTTGGATGTAAAAGAGAAACAATCGTATGACCAATTGTTAAAGACGTATCAAAACTGCTTAGCATGGTCATATCCAGAATCGAAGGCACCTGAAAATTTTCCTTGATTATTTTCTCTGAATCAGGGTGCACACCATTGTACAATGTATAGTCTTTTGGTTTCATTTTGCTTTCGTGTTTTTTTTGTTTTGGTTCGTCCTGGTCCCCAATGACCAATTTTTGTTGGTTTCTCAGTTCCTCTTAAGGGATTTGGTTATTGTCTTTCTACTCTGTGATCTTGTTCTTGACTCTATTTCCCAATGGATTTTTTGGCATATGGCCTGTTTTTCTTGTGCCACTCGTATGGAGTGCCCATCCCCGAGGCGGAGCCGATGTTGGTGCTCAATTTAATCTCACCCTGTTCGTTCAAAAACGTCTCAGTCCGTATGGTTTGAAGTTTTCTCTGTCTCCCTGTTTTGATTTGTGAAAGCTTTTTCTTTCATTTGGTTGCCATGATCAGTCCTTTCCTTTGGTCGAGGATCACATTGAGTCAACATATTGTTTTTCATTTCTCTGTCTGTGAGAAATAATTTGTAATTTGGGCAAAAATTAAGGTTTTTCCCCTTGCTTTTGTTTTTCCACAGTCATGTTTTCCCTAACAATTTTTGTCCCAACATCTATGGAAACATGGTCCTTTTTGATTGGATGCGGCCTAGTGGGTCTTTTTGGTGAAATTTTCCACTTTTGTCACATTTGTAAAAAATACCAAATTGGCCCCGTGGCCCTGATAACATCGAATTGGTTATTCAACAAATATGAAGCTACAGGGGAAAAGTCTTACTTTGACCCCGAAGAAGGACACATGGCAGTTTTTCATGTTAAAAGTGAGGAGGTGAAACATTTTAATTTTTTTTGCCTCTTTGTACAAGGGAGTAAAGTTATGAAATAACCCGCAACTCCGTTGGGGCCCACAGCAAAAGCTAGAAGCAAAGAGGCAGGTCGCCGGGGCATTTTGAAACTCTAAGGCCTGCTTCAACTCAAAGCTTGGACACGTGGAGGGCCGACGCTCATTTGAGGATCTGCCTCTGTGTCCTACCTTAGTAGTTGCGCCAAAGAGACACGTGGAGGCTTCCGCTGGCTCCTCTCTATACTTAAAACTTTTCAAGCAACCCTGGGGCACATGGAGGGCCCACACATGTTTGGGACCTGCCCCTGTACTTTACTTTTGAAGAAGCAGTGAAGGGACATGCGAAGGTTTCTAATGGATCCTGCCCATACTTAGACTTTTTAACGACCGGGGAAACTTTCTCGGACCCTAGGCACGTGGCACCTTCCGCTAGTTCTTAAACTATTTGAACAAATTTTATGGGTTGAGACATGTGGTGAGCCCGCACTTGTTTAGGGTCTCCAGTTTTGGGCACTAGATCAAAAGTGTATCAAAGAGACATGTGGAGGCTTCCGTTGGCTCCTTTTTATACTGAGACTTTTTTCAAAGGCCATAAGACAATTTTCTTGGGCCCAGAGCACGTGGAGAGCTTGCGCTCATTTGAGGTCCCACCTCTAAACTTCATCTTTGAAGTTGTGCCAAAAAAACATGTGGAAGGCACGGTAATGTGGGATAATCCATGCATAGACATTCATTTCTAAGAGGCACGAATGCAGGCATCGATGTGAGGGCACTCATTTCTTAAGGTGTTTCCTCGAGGGCAAAAAGGATTGCTTGTCAGACCCAACTATACAGAGCCACCTAAAAATGTTTAAAACGAGGATTTCTCACATGACAGAATAAAAGAATGATTAGAAGGACTGTCAAAAAGCTATGGTGTGGCATCCTAACCATGGTTGAAGGTATGAGAAATGTGATCAGTTCATGATTTGTCCATTGGCAGATTCAAGTGTAAATTTGTTAAACATCACTTTCTGAGACAAATTGGTAACAAGTAAAGGATTCCTCGAATATTCTTCTTTTAGGGGAAAATTTGGGATGAGTGAGTGAGTGAATTGTATAAATGCAATGAGAATACTCTTGCAAATGGTCAGGGGGTTTAATTCTTACGAGAAAAATTGAGAAATCCCATCTTCTTGAGAGACCATTTGAGAACGCTGTTAATTTCATGTGTTTTAGATTTCAATCATGTTAAGATGGTTGCGAGATTACAACCATTGACAAGCTCTGAGACTGTTCAAGAAACTTTCCCATGTTGATGAATCTGATAGATATTGAATTAATCTGTGTTGATCTTGGGAGAAATTGTGTCTGTTTTTATTTCAGAATGTTTTCAAATGGTTTTGATGTTCCTGTTACAATCTTGTATTAAAATCCCTCCGAATCACATAGGATCTCATCCCTGTGATAGCTTAGTGGCATTTGTAATTTCATTATGAGAAGAGCCTTCATCCTGTAATGAGATAAACGATATTAAATCACTTTACTATCATTTTGTTGATAAAGATTGTCTATAAGCCTTTGAGTGTATCTTAGGCATGAGGAACCAGAGGTCTTTAATATTTAATTGAGTCTTTAGCTTGAGCCTTCATGTTGAATTCTCAAATATTGTGTGAAACCGTGTAAATTTGGGCCTCCATTGACGCACACCTTTTGGTTGAAGGAATATTTTAGCTATTTTGAAGCATTATGTCATTTAGTTTTCCAATTGTTGTGAAGGTTCTCAAAGATCCAGAAAAATCAAGTTTATCCTGCTTAATCTCCCACAAAAAAATATTCAAAAACAATGAATCCTACTTGAACTACCCTTGTTTGCCCTGTATGTCTACAAATGAATAAATTCTACTACCAAAATATGCAGAAGCAATCAGGATTCCATAATGTCTTTAGTAACCTTAACCTTGTTTAGAAAATATCACCATTCTTTAGAAGTGATAACTCGTGAGAGTTAAATTGTGGTGCATTGATCATATATTCTCAAGGTTTCCTTTAAAATTTGTGCAAAGAAGGATATCTTCATTCTCCTTCACCAACAGAGGTTACAAAATGGGTCCTCTCACCCTGGTTGAAAGGCAACCTAAAGTAGTGAGGATAGATCAAATCCTTTTGAAGGTGCTATCCATTTCTCCAACATCTGAATGACAAAGAGCCAACTGAATCGCCTCCTTGGCTATAAAACAACATACATGATGATTTATCTGTCTCTAGGCTTCTTGTTAAATCTGTGATGCTGCTTAGCTTCCAAGGGAGAATCAATTTGGATACCAACACACTGCATTAAAATTCTCCGTAGATATAGTGTTATTACAAGATAATTTTGTTAAATATGTATTATGTTACTATGGATTATACTTACGATTATAAGTATATGTTTTTAATTAGGTAAGTAAGTAAGAATTTTGATTAGATTTTAAACAACCACCATATGACGTGGAATTCTTATGGATGTATAACGAAATATTTCTATCAAAAATATGAGTCAAATGCTTACTCTTGAGTTTCAGATTAAATTAAAGAAGGGAGCTATAACTAAAAATGTCGATGTTATCTCTTAAATTACTTATATGTGTAAAAATTAAAAAGACATTTAAAAGATTATGATAAGTCTTTTGAGGAATTAAATAAGACTCGATTTCAAGAAGTTAGATCATATAACTGTTGTGTTTCAGAAGAATATAAATGACATCACAATGGTTTACTTTAGCTAAGACGGTTAAGTGTGAAATAGTACATTAAATTTTGTACACTTAGGACATGTACAATAAATAAAATATATTTGATGAGTAATATGAATTAAATAAGTAAAGATGTTTGATCCAAATACTATTTTGAGTTAGTTGACCTTATGGCAAGTAGATTAAGCCTCCCTCACACATATATGAATGATGTAAATAATAAATGATACAGGTTGAGGAATGTATGTGAAGGGTTGGCTCCATATATAACTTGTTTTTATCATTATCTATATGAGATAGTATGGAAAAAGAAGAAATGAATTTTAAGGGTTGAAACAATGTAACTTGAATGTTACATTTTGGTATCAATCAAGTAAATACTTTGGCATTAAAATGTAAGATAATATTGTTCAATAACTACAACTAATCAAATAGGAAGATGAATATAATTGTGGGTAGTACCATGACTAATTAAGACAAGATCCATCTTAGTTATAAAATAATTGAATGAATATTCTTCAAGTTATTATTAATATTATTAAGTAACTGTATGTCTCTTTGAGATGGTAAGAATGAGACATTAACATTATAACAAGAATGTAAAGATATGATAATAACCCATAACCTTGATTAACAAATTAAGAACAAAGTAAGCCCATTTCTCTAAGCATATGGAAGATGCTAGTATGGGCAGTGATTCGATAGGAGTGTGTTACTTATAACTGAACCTCACCTTTAAACTACCTTGGTTGAGTGCATTACTGTCATTTCCTTTACTTTGGAACTTGTAACTTGTAATGTTATTGATACTAGATACATTGGTTAACTATTATTATATTAGACCTTGAGATGGAACTAGCTATTGGTATGAATAAAAATAATCAATTAAATTGGATGAGTACTATAGCGATATGGAAGAAAGACATTGTGAAAATTGTTATGATAAAATACGAAAAAATTATATTGAGTACAATTAGTACATTAAATGTACATCTAAGAAACAGTGAACTGAGTTATGATGAAATTTTACTACTAATTAACTACATTAATGACAACCTTATGGGATAATATAATTAAATCCTTGTTGAGTGGAACTTGTGACAAAAAAATTCTTGCTATCCAACTTCATCCCCGGGTCAATAGAGCAGACTTGCACTCAAGGATTTCCATAGCTATTCGGAAGAAGTAGACAAATTCCAACTCTCAGAGTAGAATCAGGGTTATGGAAAATTAAGGGTTGATAGAGGAATTTTTCCTCTTCTCGGTCTTGTCCGAATTTAGAGTTTCACCTTGCAAGAAAAATGGAAAATTTTTACAGTCCTAACATCTTCACTCAGTCTCAGTGTATCTGAAAGGTCTATGAATGTATCATGTTTTATTTATACCCCAGGGAATTGAAGATTCCACTAGCTCATGCAAAGAGCCAACCAGGCTACTCAATGGCTCACCGAGTTATGCATTATAGCGGGTCATCCAGCTATGAATTAGAGGCACCAAGCCATTTAGAGGAAAGGACCAAGTTATTCCCAATCATGGCCACGAAGCTATCATAGTGTACATCGGGCTCATTTGAGAGATCACCACAAGTCGGGATCCTTGAATGTTTTCCATAAATTTTTTGCATTGTGCATCGAGTTCTAACTGAACTCTATACTTCTAACAACGAGTATTGTGTGAAACTAAGCTCAACCATTGTAAAACGATCTGATTTAACACTAATCGAGATATGCAATCCAAGACCAAGGGTTCATCAAGGGTTTCAAGAAATATATGTGAAAATTATATTGTAGTCACCGATTATTAATCTCTTATCTTAAAATATTATTTAACTACCGAAAACTAATTCACAGCTAATATAGAAAAATAACATAACTGTAACTTCACTAATAAGAATACAGAAAGAAATGTGTAACACAATGAACACAATATTTTCAGACAAATTGTCTCTGGAAAAACCCCTAAGGGAAAACCGGTTCTACATATGAGAAATTATATTAACTTCAGAAAATTAAGAGATACAAAGATTCCTTTCCTCTTACTGGCAGAACTTCGACAATCTCCCAACTTCTGCCACTGATATTCCCCCACTGCTATCCCCAACGCTATCACTGCACCCTTGATAACACTGCAAGACTGTTTGCTATCACTGCAAACTTACAAACTCATTTGCTAGCACTGCAAATGCTTCTCCAAAACTTGTACTTTCCAAATTTCCAATGACCTCCTTTTATACTACTCTCATTGGAACACCAACGACCGAGATCGATTCTAAATCGACGACTGAGATACATAAAAACTTAACAACCATAACAAGTTTGGTTGTAAGGTGTCACTAAAGGAAATCAATAATTAGAAAATAATTAATACATTCTCAACAATAAGATAACTATTATCTAATCTTAGTAAATGGACGAACATCTGTCCAAGATAACAAACTAACACTCCCTCTTAGCGAGAAAGCTGTTCTGCAGGACACCGATCTTATCTTTGAAGAAGATAAATTTTTCCTTCCCCAATGACTTAGTCAGAATGTCTGCTACCTGATCCTTTGTAGGTATGTATTGTAGTTGAACAATACCTTGCTGTACACAATCCTTGATGAAGTGATACCTAATATCTACATGTTTAGACCTATCATGAAACATTAAATTCTTAGACAACTTGATGCAACTCTGATTATCACAGTGTGTCACAATAGTCTCAACCTTCTAACCACAGAAGGCCATTAGCAACTTCCAAAGCCATATAGATTCACATGTCGCCATGCTAGCTTTAATCTATTCTGCTTCTGATGAACTCAAAGCCATAGACTTCTGCTTCCTGATGAACCAAGAAACAACTCCTGATCCTAAATTGAAACAACACCCTGAAGTGCTCCTTTTGTCTGTTGTACTTCCTTCCCAATCTACGTTAGTATAGCCTATCAACTTGATTCATTCACCTCGAAGATATCTGATCCCATACTCAACTGAACCACACAAATAATGCAACACATGCTTAGCCGCTAACCAATGCACTCTCTTTGGCTCAACCATGAACTGACTAAGAGATTTTACTGCAAATGCTATATCCGGCCTGGTGTTGACCAAATACATGAGCGAACCAATTAACAACCTGTATAAGGTGGGATCTACATCTTTGTCCTTAGATGTATCTACCTTCCTCTAATTAGTGATCATAGGTGTAGACATGGCTTTACAATCCTCCATCTTGAATCTCTTCAAGATTTCAATGCAATATTTCCCTTGACCAAGGAAAATCTCTCCATCTGTCTGCCTCACCTCCATTCCTAGAAAATAGTGCATGAGTCCCAAATTCTTCATCTCAAACTCTTCTGTAATGTCCCTCTTGCAATCCTCTATGAGCCCTTGTGCACATGTAAGAAACAAGTCATCTACATATAGAACAAGAACAAGAGCCTCACCCCCACCCACCAAGTAGTAGAGGTTATAATCTGCCTCACTCTTCACAAAGCCCATTTCCTGCAAGTATGAATCAATGCGCTCATACCACACTCTAGGAGCCTACTTGAGTTCGTATAAGGATTTATTCAATCTGCACACATGGGTCTCTTTGTTGTGTGCTACAAAGCCTTCTGGTTGTTCTATGTATACCTCCTCCTTCAATTCACCATTAAGGAATGCTGTCTTGACATCCATTTGATGGATTTGCCATCCCATCTGTGTTACAAATGAGATTATAGCTCGTATAGAAGTATACCTGGCCACTGGAGCAAATGTATCCTCATAGTCTATTCCCTCCTTCTGAGAGAACCCTTTTCCAAAAACCTTGCCTTGTATTTCTCGATGCTACCATCTGCATCGTGTTTTATCTTGAAGATCCAGGGTGATCTAACTACTGCCCTATCTATTGGTCTAGGCACTACCTCCCACACATCATTCTGCATTATTGAAGTATATTCCTCAACCATAGCATCTCACCATACCTGATGTTTTACAACCTCTTGATAGCTAGAAGGTTCACTATCTACCAACTAGTTGACTAATGCCACATAGTCATTGAACTTGGCTAGTTCTCTCCTATGTCTCGTACTCTTCCTAGGAGTTCCCACAAAATCCTGAGTATCCCTTTGTGTGTTTTGAACCTCACGGTTCCTGCTACTAACTATAGAGGATTAAATATAAACCTCTAAATATTCTAGATGCATATCCTACTGCACCGGTTTCTCCATACTCTGTGAATCTTCACTACCTGAGTCTATGCTTGTACTAGTAACTTACTTGAGATTTTCTGCCCTTGACTTGGATTTGGAGCTTTTGTTGGCTGCTCACTTTGATCATCTGCTAGAAAATCTCTGGATGTTCTAAACGCTTTGTCCTCCATGAAATTGACATCATGTCTGCCAATAATTCTTTTGGTCCCTGGAATAAAAATCCTATATGCCTTTGAAATTTCACTGTACCCAACAAGGTACCCCTTCTCTGCAGTCTGATCTAACTTGGTACGTGTATCTTCTAGAATATGACAATATGCCAAACTCCCAAATATTCTGAAGTGACCTACATCTGGCTTATTCCCTGTAAAATCTTCCTTTGGTGTCATCTTCCCTAGTACCTTATGTGGAACCCTGTTCTGAATGTAAACTGTTGTACTACACACCTATGCCCATAGGTATTGGGGCATGTCCTGATCATGTAGCATAGCCCTTGCTGCCTCCAATATAGAATGGTTCTTCCTCTCAACAACTCCATTCGGCTGTGGATTGTAAGGAACCGTCCACTCTCTCCTTATTATTTGGTACACAAATCCTGGAAGACATTTCCTTTGTACTCGCCTCCATTATCTGACCGAAGAACCTTTATCTTCCTTCTTATCAAGTTCTCACAAGAGCCTTGAAATCTTGGAAGTGACTGAAAACCTCATCCTTGGTCTTCAAGAAGTATATCCAAGTCTTCCTAGAGAAATCATCAATAAAGGTAACATAGTACACATATCCTTTGAGGGAATTTGTTGACATTGGTCCACATACATCTAAATGTACTAGATCAAGAACACCCTTAGATCTATTGTCACTCCTTGGAACTAACACACATCCCTTACACACATCATCATGCTCTGTGCTCACCTCTAGAACACCTGTCACTGTCTCATGAAGAAATTAAAGTGCTCAATGATGAATAAGGCCTATCCTCCTATGCCATAGCTCTCCAAGATCTCTAGGATTAATGTTGCTCATAAGTGCCTTAGGAGTATCAAACTGTAACCTATAAAGGTGACCACTCCTAACTCCAATAGTTATGGGTGATTTCTAATCCTTGTGCTTAATCAACACATGTGTCACTCTAAAAAGTACATTAAACCCTTTATCCTAAAGAACATATACAGAAATCAGATTCATACCTAAGCCTGGCACATGCAAGACATCATGAAGTGGAACTATCTTTCCATTCTCCCTCTAAAACTGAACAGTCCCTTTCCCAACTGGGTTGAGCTTAGACAAGTTCCCCATAGAAATCTGGATATTGGTGTCCTCCTTGTAACTGGAGAATTACTCTCTAACTCCTGTCATATGAAATGACGCCCCACTATCTATATACCAAACACATTGTGAGGTTGAGCTGACCATACAAGGTATGAGTGTAAACTTGTCTTCCATTTTACATATTAGAGAGTTCTTCTGCACTTACTGAAGCTGGCCACCTACTTCTTGCCCCTATCATTCCTATCCTTTGGGCAATCACTGACAGTGGCCAAACTCGTGAAAACCAAAGCACTTGACCTTAGACAAGTCCTTCTTCTTCTCACTTTGATAATTTGATCCTTTGCTAAATCCCTTCTTTGCTTTCCCTTTTCCCGCTAGGGCAACACTTTCTTGTTCTTCCTCACTTTTCTGACTCTTGTTCTCCCCATTGACAAGACTTAGTCTAAACTTCTCCTGAGTGAAATCAGTCCATAGTCGATCCCATCTCGGTAAGGTGTCTCGTCCACTAACAACTTGAACAAAAACATCCCACTATTTAGTAAACCCATTTAGGGCTATTCGTACCAGCTCATCATCGCTAGGGCTATCTCCAATAGCTGCTAACTCGTCCTTGACAAGTCTAAATCTGGTGAGGTAACTTGTAACATCTTCTCCCTTGTTCATCTGCGTATTCTTCAACTTTTCTCTGAGAATCATCTTCCTATTAGTTGGTAGCATTCTGGTACAGATTCAAAATGACATCCCACATCTTATTCGACTGTATCTAACTCGGATATGTGTGGAACAATATGATCCTTGACACCATCAAGGACAATCCTCCTCACCTTGGCATCCTCTTTCTTGTATGCTGCAAGATGCGTTGCGTCTATAGGTACAACTACAACAGTGGTAACATAATCCTTTATACAATTCTCTTCCAACAATAAAGAAAGACTGACCTTCCAGACATCAAAATTTGAGGTGCCATCTAATCTATCATGATCTCTCAAACCAGCTGGAAGCCATCTCAAAGGATAAAAGTAAAAATAATTTAAATAGATTAAACTAGGTTATAGAAACCCTCAATTTCTTTCCTAGGGTAAAAATTTTTCTACCCTTAACACTGCTCTGATACCATGTGAAAATTCTATTGCAGTCACTGATTATCAATCTCGTATCTTAAAAGATTATTTAACTGCCGAAAACTAATTCACGGCTAATATAAAAAAATAACACAATTGCAACTTCACTAATAAGAATATAAAAAGAAATGCGTAACACAATGAACACAATATTTTCAGACAAATTGTCCTTGGAAAAATCCTTAAGGGAAAACCAGTTCTACATATGAGAAATTATATTAACTTCAGCAAATTAAGAGATACAAAGATTCCTTGCCTCTTACTGGTAGAACTTTGACAATCTCCCAACTTCTCCCGCTGATATTCCCCCACTGCTATTCCCAACACTATCACTGCGCCCTTGCTAACACTATAAGACTGTTTGCTATCACTGCAAAATTACAAACTCATTTGCTAGCACTGCAAATGCTTCTCCAAAACTTGTACTTTCTAAATGCCCAATGACCTCCTTTTATACTACTCTCATTGGTAACACCAATGACCGAGATCGATTCTCAATCGACGGCTGAGATACATAACAACTTAACAACCATAACAAATTAGGTTACAAGGTGTCACTAAAGAAAATCAAAAATTAGAAAATAATTAATACATTATCAACAATAAGATAACTATTATCTAATCTTAGCAAATGGACGAACAAATATCCAAGCTAACAAACTAAAAGGCTTCGACTTGATTGACTAATGACATTATAATGTTACCTTAAATAGGATTACGAACTGTTACACTGTGTTGTTTGTTCTATTGTTGTGACTGTGAATCCCCCTACCTTTTTTACTAAAGCTATTGTAGGATGACATTTGGGATGACTATTTGGTTAAGGTTAAGGTACTAGAACATGCTAATCTTAGTCGAAGTTCACATAACGTTATTTATAGTTGAAGGCATGTTATATTTGCCTTGTATCTACTATTCATCCTTATGCATTAGTGGATAGATACCAACTTGTCTGTGCTTGCATGATAGTTGGATACGAGGAATCGTCTACAATATTGACTAATGACCACTTTTTTTTTTATAATTGAACTGATAACTTAAGATCCTAATGTTTCTCGGCCTTTGGTTTGTTAAAGGGATTTCAGGGGTTCTGAAAACGTTTCGAAATCATGCCTCAACTTGTTGGTTGTTTTAACCACGTTATAGTTCGTGGTCATTGAAATACGTGAGTTTAATGAAACGTTGACTCTATCGGATTTTCTTGATATGATCAAGGTATGAACTTATCAATTTACCTTAACTAATGTCTGAAACATTTATATTTACTCCTAGCTTGAATGAGTACGTATGCTTATGCATGGTTGTGGTCTTCAAACTGAAAATCCAATTATTTGCTTTGATGACTTGGTTGTTGTTTGGTTTCTGAGAAATGAAGGAATCTCCTTTATAAGAATAACAGTCCAGAACTAGGGACCAAGTATTTGTTATCAAAATAATTATATACCATGTCGTGAAAAGTCCATGTAGAGAATAACTGATGTGCTAGTTATGTGATCCACTTCTATTCTTAAATCAGAGGATATCTTGTTTGGAAGTATGAAGGATGTTGTACTTGTTCAATAACATCCCCTTCTACACCGATCCCCATGAAAATAATACAAATCTAAAACATTAAACACTGGAGAAATATCAAAATTCCCTGACAATTCTACCTCATAAGCATTATCGTTTATTTTTTTCACAATTTTACAGAGACCAATCTTCTTGTACTTCAGCTTGTTATAGGTTCCTCTTGGAAAATTTTCCTTAGATATACCATAACCAACTCACCAACTGTAAATACTTTTCTCTGTCTGTGCACATATGCTATTTCCTTATACTTTTCATTACTATTCTGTAGCTTCTTCTGCACTTCTTCCTGTAATTGTTGTATACGTTCGGTAAATGCTTCTGCACCATCACTAACTCTGCCATCAACTGGTAGTTGTACCAAATCTAACACCCCATTTGGATTACTCCCATACACAATTGAAAATGGAGACTTTCATGTGGATCTGTTTATGGAATTGTTATATGCAAACTCAGTTTGTGATAATGCTAAGTCCCATTGTTTCTAATTTTCCCTAATGATGCACCTTAATAGGTTTCCCAATCTCTGATTTACCACCTCTGTTTTCCTATCAGTTTGAGGATGATAGCAACTGCTGAATTGTAATTGAGTTCCCAATTTCTTCCATAAAGTCCGCCAGAAGTGACTTAAGAACTGTGTCCCTATCTGAAGTAATGGTTTTTGGAACACCTTGCAAATGAACAACTTCTCTAAAAAACAAATCTTCTACGCGTGTCGCATCACTTGTTTTCTTACAAGAAATAAAATGAATCATCTTAGAAAATCTATCAACAACCACAAAAATTGAGTCATTACATCATTGTGTTTTTGGTAATCCCAAAACAAAATCCATACTCAGATCTGTCCATGACCCTTTAGGAACAGGCAACGGCATATACAACCCTGTATTCTGTGCATGGCCTTTTGAGACTTCATAAATTCGACACCTCTCCACATATCTTATCACATCTCTTTTTAGCTTCGGCCAATAGTATTTCTCTGCTACCAAGGCTATCGTCTTATCTTTACCAAAATGCCCAGCCAATCCTCCGTTATGCAACTCTTTTACTATGGTCTCTCTCATAGACCCAACTGAAATACATAGTTGGCGTCCCTTGAATAGATAGTCATCCTATAAAGTGTACTCATCCAGGACATCTCCTGCATTATGTGACAATGGATGATATAACCTTTCAACAATATCCTTGAAATCAATATCAGAGGAATACAAACCCTTTATTGCTTCAAAACCCACCACCTCATTTTCCATAGTGGTAAACAAAGTCACACGCCTACTCAATGCATCTACAACTTGATTCTGTTTTCCTGATTTATGTTTTAGAGAAAAAGTACAACCCTGCAAAAATGATACCCACTTTGCGTGCCTACCATTCAAATTCTTTTGTGTATTCACATACTTCAGGGCTATGTGGTCTGTAAATAACACTAACTCCTTAGGCACTAAGTAATGCCTCCAATGCCTTAATGCATGTACAATTACATAAAATTCCACATCATAAGTAGAGTAGTTCTTTCTTACCTCATTCAGTTTCTCACTAAAGAAAACTACTGGCTTTCCACCTTGACTTAAAACAACACCAATACCCACATGCGAGGTGTCACAATCAACCTCAAACACTTTATCAAAATCTGGTAGTGCCAAAATGGGTGCCTCTGTCACCTTCTTCTTCAAGAACTGAAAACTATCCTCGGCTGCCTTTGTCCACAAAAACTCCCTTCCTTTTGTATAATATGTTATAGGTGCTACTATACTGCTGAAATTTTTAATAAACTTTCTGTAAAATGTTGCTAGACCATGAAAGCTTCTTACCTCTGTTATACTCCATGGAGTAGGCCATTCAATAATTGCCTTTATCTTTTCTGAGTCCATATGTACTCCATCTGCTGAAATAATAAAGCCCAAGAATACCAAGCTCTCTTGCATAAATGTGCACTTCTTCATATTTGCATATAGTTTCTCTTTCCTTAACACTTCAAATATCTCCCTTAGATGCCTCAAATGTTCTTCCTTAATGTTACTAAAGATCAAGATATCATCAAAATAAACCACAACAAACTTACCATTATACTCCGACAACACGGTGTTCATCAATCTCATAAAAGTACTAGGTGCATTAGATAATTCGAATGGCATCACCAACCACTCATATAATCCATTTCCTATCTTGAATGTTGTTTTCCATTCATCTCGTTCTCTAATCCAAATCTGATGGTAACCACTTCGAAGATCAATCTTGGTGAAATACCTAGATCCAACAAGCACACCATCATATCATCAAGGCGAGGTATTGGGAACCTATACTTGATTATAACTTTATTGATTGTTATGCTATCAGTGCACATTATCCATGTTCCATCCTTCTTTGGTGTTAATAAAGTTGGGGTTGCACACACACTCATGCTCTCCCTTACGACGCCCTTTCTCACGAGCTTTTCAACTTGCCTATTCAACTCAGCATACAATGTCGGGCTTATCCTATAAGTTGTTTGATTTGGGAGTGAAGACCCTGGAATCAAATCAATATGGTCTTGAATATCTCTTTTGGGTGGTAATTCGTCTGGTAGCTCATCAGGAATAACATCAGAAAATTCTTTTATTAAATCTGTTATTTCTATTGGTATTTGTGCAATTGCAGGTTCATCCTTGTTGGTGACAGGTGCATAACAAAAACCGGTTGCCTTTGCCTCCTTCACAAATTCCTTTGCAGAGAGCATATTTTTAGCCTTCCCCTCTTCCTTGAGAGGTAGTAAAACTATTTTTGTGCCATCCTTCCATAAAGTATAAGTATTCTTTCGCCCATCATGAATAACTTTCCTATCAAATTGCCATGGTCTTCCTAGCAACATATAACATGCATCCATAGGAATAACATCACACCAAATCTCATCCTTGTAACTTTTCCCAATAAAGAAACTTATTAAACATATTTTATCAATAGTAACTTCATTACCCTTTTTAAACCATGCAATACGGTAAGGGTTAGGATTCTTCTCACAATGCAGACCCAATTTCTCAACCATCTCATTTGAAACCATGTTCTCACAACTACCACCATCAATAATAACATTACATACCTTTCCTCTGGAAGTGCATCTTGTTCTAAAAATATTTGTACGCAGTCATGCATCCCCCTTGATATCCTTTCTTAGAGCAATCATCGTCCTCTTGATCATCAAATTTTCTCTAACATTTGGTGGAATTTCTAGATCCTTTTCATCTTCTACTTGTTCAACTTCAACAAGATTTACTCTTGGTGCATATCCTTGTCTCTTGTCATGTGTATAAGAATGCGGGCATTCAAAAGCCCGATGCCCCTCTTCCCCACATCTGTAACAAACAAATGGTCTTCGTGGAGCCTCCCATCCTCTATCGCCAACATATCCTCTGCCCCTAGAAAATCCTCTGCCTCTTTGTTGATTTTGGAAATCTTGTCTCGTATCTTCTTGTTTGTCCAATCCGCGAGATGATTCTCCCCTACCTTGGTTGAAACCAACTCGTCCTCAAAAGGAAGATGTGGCCCCCCTATTCATTTTAGGCGATCTCCTAAAACTCTGTCAATTTTATTTTCCTCGGACCTTTAAGGCTATTTGATAGGCATCCTCCATTCTCTTGATCCTCTGCATGCTTAGCTCATCTTGAATAGAAAATTTTTATCCATTTACATACCTTGCAACCATTTGTTCCTCAAGTTTCTTCATGCTCAACCACGACAATGGACAACTTGTAAAACTCATCTGTGTATTCTTGCACGGTTTGTAAGTTTTGTCTGAGATTCTGAAACATCGTGTAAAGGGTTTGTGCATAATCCACAGGGAGAAAAAAAAATTTAGCTTCTTCTCCATCTTACGCCAGGTCCTAATCCTTTCTTTCCCCTTTCTTGACCGCTCTTTTTGTAGGTGATCCCACCATAACATAGCATTACCTTTCAATTTCGTGCATGCAAATTTCACGTTCTTTTCTTCTAACATAGCCTTCAACTCAAAAAATTTCCCCATGCTAGTCAACCAGTCTATCAACTCCTCTAGTTTTAGACTACCACCATACTCTAAAACATCTACTCTTATCCCATCATTCTTCCCTTCTAATGCATGAAGCATCCTTTCTTCAAAGCTAATGGTGGCGCTTGTGTTTCCTCCTCTTCACAAACTTCATATGTGTCATCTCCACCTTGGTTTCCTCTCTGGGTTATCATTGTAGCAAGCACAACAACTTGCCTCAGCAGATCTTGCATATTTTTATTCATCTGGACAATACCACCTCCTCTTCCTCTTCCTCTTCCTGCCATTTTTTTTTAAAGACTCGAACCCACTCTGATACCAGATAATGTAGCCAAATTCTAACCAACTTGATTTACTACAAATAATATGAAGTCCAAAGAAAACATATTTCCTTCTTCATTATTGAATAATGAATTACAATGTTTCAAATAGGAAAACAACTCCCAACTCGAGTTGCTAAGTAAACTCTAACTAACTCTGACAAAATCTACTCTAGGTGGCGAAAATTACTATTTTTAACAGTTTACTAGAACCTGCTATTCTTAGTAAGTTCGCGTGCTTATTCCTACGGGCACAGAAATTGCCACGCAACCTCTACATCCCTAAATCAGAGGAATTGCCAACTTTCTAACTCATAATGCAACTAATAGACTAAAATTAACTAATGCCCAAAAATAGGAAAAAACTAAACTATAACTTAAATCCTAATTTTCAGACTCAAAATGATGGATTTCGGGCCCGAAAACGTGTCGAAAACTTGCCCCAACCGATAGGACGGGTTTCCACTGCGTTCATTTCATCGAAACATGTAGTTTTAAAAAAAACTGACTCAAATGGACACCCGGAACTCAAGTTATGACTTTGACAAGTTCCTGCTAATTCTGGCACATCAATATACATTATATATAATTAAATTTACATATTAAATTTATTATTTATATATGAATATATATTTAAGTATATATAATAATATACATTATTAATTGAACTATATTTTATGTATAGTTGTATTTATTATTTTTATATGTAACATATTTTGTTTTCACTTCACAACATAATCTTACAATTACATATTACGTATTTATTATTATTAATTAAACTATGTTGTGTATACATATATATTTTATTTATATGTAGTATAACTTTATTTATATATAATATTCAATTCAATTTATATATAAAATACATATCACTTATATATATTATAATATTATATACATAATATTTTAATAAATTTACATATATTAAATTTATTATTTATATATGAATAAATATCTTTAAATAGTATATGTTGTTATTAATGAATTATATTTTATGTATACATGTTTTTATTATTTATATACGTAGTATAACTTTATTTATATATAATATTCAATTGAATTTATATATAAAATACATATCACTCATATCTATTATAATATTATATACATAATATTTAATTAAATTTATTATTTATATATGAATACATATCTGTAAATAGTATATGTTGTTATTAATGAACTATATTTTATGTATACATGTTTTATTATTTTTATATGTAATATAACTTAATTTATATATAATATTCTATATATTATTCAATGTAAATTATATATAAAGTAATACACATATAATATTATATAGATACAACGAATTATTTATAACATATTTTATTTTCACTTCACAACATTTACTTCCAATTACTATATATATATATATATATATATATATATATATATATATATATATATATATATATATATATATATATATATCATTGGTAGCGAGTGGTCATCAATCCATTGAAATAAGACCGGATATTATTCGTTCATTATGGGAAAATCCATAATTTTCGAAGATCAAATCGACAGGTGTTGATGATCACATTGAATTTTGAATTTGAATGAACTATCAAATGTGGCTAATAGCCTTCACAGCCCAGCCACATTTGATAGTTCATTCAAATTCAAAATTCAATGTGATCATCAACGCCTGTCTATTTGATCTTCAAAAATTATGGATTTTCCCATAACGAACGAATAATATCTAGTCTTGTTTCAATGGATTGATGACCATTCGCTACCAATATATATATATATATATATATATATATATATATATAGTATATATATATTATATATATATATAATATAAAAAAACTATATTTTGTGTATACATACATTTTTTATTTAAATATGTTGTATAACTTTATTTATATATATTTCAATTCAATTTATATATAAAATACACACTTATCAACATATATATAGATAAAATGAATTATTTATAATATATTTTATTTTCACTTATCAACATATACTTACAATTACATAATACACTTTATAAAAATACATATATGTACTATTCATACACATGTAATATATAAATATTTATATATACATGCAATTACATATGCTTATATTTATATAATATAATTATAAATTATCAATCCTAAATTATTTATATATCTAAATGTTTAATATAGAAATACAAACATATAATTTAACATATGTATTTATTTATTATTATATTTATATAAAAATATAATATTTATATACAAATTAACATACTACATAAAATTAAATTAAATAAAAATTGGGGCCATAAATAGACCTAACTATCGTCCTATCTCATCTATATAGAGGGGGGGAGTTCTATAAATAGGGCCGAGGGCCGGGGCCCAGCTAGAGATACTGTGAACTCTACAATGACCCTAATATCTAGATGGATCATCTATCTACAATCAGAGCCCTATCTCTACAAATAAGCCAACCGATTATAATATCAATACAGTTATTATTTATAAATATATATTTCAAATAAAAATATATTTTAAAAATATCAATTAAATAATCAATTATAATTTTATAATTAATAACAAAATTCAGACATAATAATGATAAAATCCATTCCCAAAATAACATTTTAATATATTTTCATAAAAAATGCAACATTAATATAATGATAAAATTTATTCCCAACTTCAGCTATAAAAGTTTATTCACAAAATAAAAAGTAATACATTTCCATCTACAAAATAAGAAGCAACACAATTTCAGAAAAAAACATGAAACATCAGTATAATGATAAAATCTATTCACAAGATAAAATGATACAAAGTAAGCACCACATTTATTCACTTTCCATTCACAAAATAAAGAATTATGCATTTGCAAGAAAATAAGGTTAAAGATTAAATAATAAAATACATTTCTTTATTTAATATTTAAAATCTATTATATCTTTTCATATCTTAAATTATTTTTTCATTATTATTATTCATTACTATTTTAATAGAATTATTTTAAATTATTGTATGTTTTATGTTTATTATTTTGGTGTTTTGTGGGATTAAGTCGAACATAAAAATATGAGTATCAATTAATAAAAATTTGTATCAATACACAACGAACACTTTACATATTTTTTAAAATTTTAATATTATTTAAAAATTAAAATAAATGGAGCTTCAAGAGTGCATAAATGGTGGTTACAAGTTCTCAGCAACTTTTTTTTGGCAGTGGGTTTCATGGGCAACAATGGAGAAGCAACAAAGGAGTTAGAATTTTTTCTAATTTTGAAGCTAGGTTTGGGTGCATTTTTTGTCCCTAATGTCCCTTTATTTAAAGGTATGAAAGGCTCATCAAATTTCACATCATTCCTCCTTGTGACACTTGTCAATCATCCAACGGTTGAGCATTTAGGCTAAAAATCTTGAGAAAAGCACCTAAGGGCTAAAACTCTGACGTATGGAGGACCAAAAGGCATACCTAGGACTAAATGCATTTTCTTTTTCCCTATGTCCCTTAAGATAAAGGGACGAAAGGGACATCAGTTTTCACATTGCGCCTCCTTACGACACTTGTTATGATATGAATGACTGAGGGGATAGGCTTCGACAAACACCTAGGGGTTGAATTGACGATCCAAAGGGTTCTATGAGTGATCAGAGGGAAAAATAGGGTTGGGTGCATTTTACTATCCCATATGTCCCTTTTCTTAAGGGATGAAAGGGACATCAGAATGTGACAAGCTCCCAGAGTTGACATGTGTCTAATGTAAAATTTGACTACCTGCTGAAAGCTCACGTTGAGGGCAACTTAGAAATGACGATAACTTAAGATCTTGATGGAATTTTTTGGAGATATTTATATGAATTTTAGTGAAAATGGCCTTCTGAATCCAATGGTTGTAGTCTTAGCTCTTGATTCCTCCATTTAAGTCCTGAAAAGCCAAAAAAATTTTTGGATCTCTAGATGAGCATGGGAAAAACTAGATATAAACCTATTACGCCAAAGTGTTATGAAACATATTATTTCGCCATATTTTAGGGATTTGAATTCCATTTCTAAATACATATATTTTAGCTCCTAACTCCATCCAAAGCTCTCAAAATCACTTCCTGAAGCTCAATAGCTCTTTAGGCCCTGTGCACTGCCTAGGCCTGTGAACCCTGTTTTTGATGAATCTGCCCCAACTCCTCCAAATATTTCTTGAATATTCCAAAATCAATTCCATGATGTTATTAGACCTTCAATTCATCCTCGTGTTGAATTTGGCTCCTTTTTTCTAGTCCAGTGGGTTGCACCTGTCTTGGGAATGCTAGTGGTAGCCCTTCCTAACACTGTAAAAAATTAACAGTCTTCAAGAACTCGTAAAACATAGGAGGATTGAATTGAATTTCCTAATTCACCTAGGGGACTTAGTTGACATACAATTAGGGTCATTTTATTGACTAGGCAAGGCTGGTGCTGAGGATGGGTGGACCTGGGGTGTCTTGGAAAGGTAAATTTTGATAAATTTGACACGAGGGTATTGTTGTCATGCTTGAAAATTGGACATTTTATTGTTGCACATTTGCATGACAACAGTTGGCTTTAGCTTGGGTACATGTTATGGACTGAGCGTAGTGAAGGAATGACATGAGAAATCCCATAATCTTAGTTGACAATACATTGACCAGTGCCTTATCCATTGGGCCCTGCAGAGTCATGTACAACTTACGAGCGAGAGAGAGAGAGAGAGAGAGAGAGAGAGAGAGAGAGAGAGAGAGAGAGAGAGAGAGAACACACACACACGGAAAGGGAAATACACACATAGAATTGAAAACACACCTGTAAATCAGTTATGGTAAAAGGTGGGGGACAACCCGCTTTCATTGAAGCACTTTCCTTTTCAGGAGTTACCCCCAAAGAGGTAACAACGAATGATGATGTTTTTCGAAGCCATTGATTGGTTCTAGAAAGTAGCCTCCCCTCCTTAGTTGCTTATGAAATCCATGTTCTTTCACACTTATGTGTACTTTTTGTAGGAATGAGCCTACATGAGCTTTTTGATGCCTCGGTCTTTGCTCAGAGATTCCATTGCCTTCATTTCCTTTGAAATCTATTCCTGCGCTTATCCACATAGCTTCTTTTTCTTCTACCATATCATTACTACTCTAGGGCTGACTTTTGTTTGATTTGTTGAAATATCTTAAGCCCTCTTCCATCCCACATTCATGTTCATCTGCATGTTTTCCACTAGGATCCTTGAATTCATCTTTTGGACTCATGTCTTTATGAGGTATTTGTAAATTGAGTGAAGAATCAAGAGGTCAAGACTCAACTCGAGGTCTTCAGTGCTTTCTATTGCTTCCTATATCTCTTGTACTGAATCCTTATTTATTACTTCCAAAAGTTCATCTTTTCCCTTATTTGATTTTTTTTTGTTTTGAGATCCAAGGGACCTGTCAGGAGGAATTGCTTTGATATCTTGAGGTTCATTATATTATTTGTCTAGAGGAATATCAATTTTTAAGGGTTCGAAACTCCTTGCTTCGACTTCTTCATCACAAGAGAAAGAGTTCTCCTCTTTGAATGGGAAAGAAAATATTTCACTTTCACATCATTAATTGTCTCAGGAGGGACATCAGGCTCTTCACCTTGCTTTGCTTCATCATGACTATTCTTTGAATCAGTTGAGCATCTTGGTTCAAGTTCAAACCTATCTTGTAATTCCATAACCTGCATCATGAGTTCAAGACTGAGCTCAGGGTCTTCTATTTCTTCTACATCTCTTAAGAGAGCTTGCACAGATGTTTCTTTAAAACTTTTCGAGGGCTCATTGTAGGTTATCTTTCTCCCTTCCTGGATGACATGATCAAGGGAATCCTCATCTTTGAATGGGAATGAGAATATCTCCTTATTATGGATAAGCACATAAGCTATTTTTTCTGCTTGAAAATCATCGAGAACTAGTTCCTCTTCTTCATGCCTCACATCATCTAGAAATTTAGGGCTATTCTCTTGCATCTCAAATTTTCTCAATGCTTCCTCTAGATCCATATACCTCGAGGAAGGAATATTTGGTCCTGTCAAAAATGGGATCCCGTCCTCTTCTTCAGTCATCACAAAATAATTCATCCTCTTGCTATTTTGGTATAAAATGTTGGCTCTTGGGCTTCCTAACTTTCGAAATGTGGACCTCATCTTCTTCTCTGGAAGAAATTTCTCCATTCCTCCATGTCAAAATGTCTGCTACCAAAATCATCATAGAAAACCTTTTTTTCTGGAAATTGGGCGAGAGTGACCTGTACATATTTGATCTTCCTTATAAGTGGGACTTCTCTGGACTCCATGTAGTAACAAGAGCCACCAAGCGGAGTCATGGGGAGTTTAAGAGCTTTGGCAACCTTCGCAGGGATCACATTATCTGAGGCACCTTATTCTATTATGTAATTGTTCAATAGATATTACCCAACTAGAAGGGAGACATAAAAAGGATCGACCTTGTTTGTCTTTGATGTACTCATGGCAAGTATGTTCTTTGATGGAGGCATAGGTGGGTTTTATAGTATTCCTTTAGAAATGGGAGTTAAAGCATTGGGTGTTAAACTATCATTTATGATATATCAAATGAATCTCTCAAATTATTCAGGGTGAGTCCGCAAATATTTGGTTTCAGTAATATGTACTTTGGCTTTGTTCGCATATTATATGAAGTCAAAAGGAGCAGATGTAGATGATGGTGATGAATGGACTACTTTTGGAGTTAGGACATGTTTAGAAGGAGGTGTAGATTTTTTAGGAACATAGGGAATTTTGAAAGGTACACTAGGAGCTTTCAAAGAACTAGATTTTATAGGAGTAGATTTAGATTTAGAATTGGAAGAGGCTTTGGAAGACTTACTTGGAATTTCGGGAGCCTTCTTACTTGCTACAAGATCAAGTTTCAAAAATGCGGACTCCATGCAAGGTGGAAGTAGAGATCCTCAACCAATTGTTTTGTTCTGCAGAGTTGCCACAGGAGGATCTTCCGTCTTATTTTTCTTCGTAGCTGTGGAGAAAGAAGTTCCCTTTTGAGATTGGGAGCGAGTAAACACAACACATGAGAAACTCCGTGCATCTTCATAGTCATAATCTTTGCTCCCTAAATGATATTCAATGAGTTCATTTTGAGTGTCACCACCCACTTCTTATGTCTCTACGAAATTTCCACCTTCACTTTCTTTTTTGATTCCTTCATCATACTCTTGGATTCTACCACTTGTATTGATGGGTTGAGCCTCCAAGGTAAGCCTTTGGGGTGCCCCTGCAATCTAATTTTTCTTATTCCTCTAAGGAGACACTCATTCAAAAACTTCCCTCTTTAGTGAAGACATTTTAGTTGCCATTTTTTTCAAGAAAGGGTTGGTTCTTTCATCTCTAGGACGTTGAGTTTTGCCCTTTGAGGGATTCTTGATCTTTCCAGATAGTATGAGATCATCATCAAGTTTAATGGAAATATCCATCAGTTGAACTCTTTGAAGGAAAAATCCCACCTTCAGTGATTTAGCACTAATAAATAATCTCTTAACATTGTTCTCTGATGGTGAATCCTCTTTCGGTATTGTACGGAGCAACTAGTCGAAACAAGCCACAAAATCTCTCATAGTTTCATTTTCTCCCTTCTTCATTTGTGCCAATGGAACAAGTAGGTATTGACAGTCCTTAGTAAATTTGAATCTTCCCTCAAACTTGCTTTTGGTGTCATTCCAACAAGTGATGGATTGGGCAGGCAGGAGGTAGAAGCATTATGTTTCTTTTTCTTGGAGCTATTCCACGAACAGTCTTACAACAACATCTTCATGTTTGACACTGAGGATTCCGCATGATGTGGTAAAAGTGGTCACGTGTTATTTAGGATGTTGTGTTTCGTTGCCTTTGAACTTTGGAAAGTTATTACGGGAACACATTGGTAGAATGTGAAGAGGAGACTCAAGAGCAATCATGCATGCATTTCTTCCCCATGGAACAATCGGTTGAGGTCTTTTTACTTCATCTTCCATTATTGTTTTTGTTTCTAATTTGGCTTTTGCTCCTACAAATTCTTCTTCTCAGCTCTCCTTCTTCTTCACTCTGGGAACTCAATGCTCAATGGTAGTTTGAAAAATGGGAGAATTTGAAGGGGGAGTATCAACAGGAGTTTGGATGGGAGTTACTAGGTGAAATATTTGAAGACCCAAATGGGGATGAGGATTGAGAAAAGTAATAAGGGTTATCTCTGATTTTATTTTGATAGATTTTGGAAAGCTTCGAAAGTTGAATCAATGAACACCTCTTAACCTGCTCAACCTGGGTATATCTTCTTTTAACTAGCTTCTGAGATAAGTTTAAGAATGGGAATATGAAAGGACACTATTCGGAATGTGAAACGTCACGTGCAGAGAATTAGCAGTGTGTCTTTTAGTAATGGATTTTCATTAGCTCCAATTTTTTTATTGATTTTTTTAAATTTTTGGGAAATTTTTATGGATTTTTGCACCTTGCACTCATATTTTAGGTGCAGATGTTGGTAAATCTACCCCACTGATGGGTGCCAAAAACTATTGGTGAGAAAATTTGTTGGGTGGACAAATCTGTGGATTTCTTGCCAACGCTCTGAGGAGTCGAAGTCCCTCTACTTATATGTTGCAAGCTTCTATATTTGCATGCGTGTGAAAATGTGGATTTTCTTAGTGGCCTTGCGGTCGAGGATCCAACAGGGGCACTCCACTGACCCTACAGTAAAGGATTACAGATATACCTACAAGAGAGGAATTTGCATAGGAGAGCGGGAAAGGGAATGAGAATAGTTAGATAAGATGAACTAATGCTACAAGTAGAAAATTAGAGTCTTGCATACACTCAGTTATAAGTTTCATCACATGTATTAACATTAAGAAGAAACAACTCTATGCAAATAGAAACAAGACCAATTAAAATTTATAAGCACAAAATATCAATAAATTCCTCTGTCAAAAGAGGGATAGAAACTCCTTCCTTATATTGATGCTTGAACAAAATTTTTACATAGTATGGGAATGGAGGAAAAATAGTAAGGGGAAAATGGAAGAAAATGGCTATCTCTTTTGTATTCTTTGTAAGTAAAATGCACTCTTGAGTTTACAAAATCAATCACCAACCCTTTGAAATGGGAATGGCTTTATAATTTATATAATGAGAGATGACTCTTCATCTACCCCTCAATGCATTTTCATATACCTTATTACAGCTTATGACCTTTTACGTCCTTAGGAAAATATTAAGTCCCCTTTTATGACTTAATGGTGACTTATTACATTAATAAAAAAGTGATTTTAAATTAATTAAAGGCATTATGAAAAAGTGCAGCCCCAATGAAGAATTAAAATGGGGAGAAATAAAGTGGGGGGAAAAGAAGACAAAGAGAAGGGGAGAGAGAGAAATAAGGAGGTTCGTCAATGAAGAAGAACCATCCCCTTAGAGGAAGTCCACAAATCCTTGTCAGATGATCTAATGAAGTGCTCCACTGTAGTGAAGATATGAATCCTTGAATGTCTCACACCATGAGAAAACTCATGTTAGAACTAATGAATAAACCATTGATCAAATTGAATATTGCTCATTCTGATATAGTATCATTCCTTTGTAGTAGGTTATTCAGATAAGTGAAACCATAACAACCTGGAGGTCTGGAATTTCATGCTTCTTTGAACACCTTACTCCTACTGAAAAAGGATGACTTACTATTTTTAGTAAGTGTTAGATTTCAACCTTCGTGACCCCAATCGATGAAGTTGGTTTTCTCAATTTCCCCTGTGTATACTGCTCCCTCTGAAAACAATCTTTGAGATGACTTACTAGTTTTAGCTGGTACCCCTATAGGGAACTTAATATTTTTATTAAGTGGGAATTTTCACCATTTTTGGCATTTCTCAACCATTTTGATGTGATGAATTCCCTCATTTGCTCTCTCGCACACATTGCCTTCGCCTGGACCACTTCCTGGGGTGACTTACTATTTTTAGTCAAGCACTACCCATATAGGGGGCTTACTATTTTTGGTAAGTGTTTGTTTTCATTGTTTTTTGCTCCAAAAAATCATCCTGGCTTCTTAGTGATCTTTAATAAACACTGCCTTTGCAATAGCTTCTTGTGATGATGAGTTTCCAAACATAGTATGTCTATATAAGAAAACTTACTATTTTTGGAAAGTGGATTTCCAATGCTCAATTTGTGACAAAAAAAAAAATTTTGGAACTGGCTCGTCGTCGTGGTTACGTCTTTTGAATTTCACTTTATTTTGCCCACTAGAATGCTTGGAAATAAAATTTAAAATTTTCTCCTGTCAGTGGCTTCAAGCACAGAACTATCATGGTGGCCATTAATGGAGCTCAAAATTTGTAGGTATGGTTTTTGTCTTCGATCTTGACGAAATCAACTCCATTGCGATAGGTTTTTCATTTGGAGTTCATGTGCAAGTTTTTAGCTCATTTCCATTGTCGAATTGATGGGAAATCAGACGAATGTGAGCAAGGGCACGAGATGGAGTTTTTGTTGGAAAAAATGATTTAGAGCACCATTTTACCTCTCATTTGTAACATCTTGATCATCTTGAAAAATGAGTAAGACAATAAAATAATGCATCTCAATTCGACTTGTATTTTGCAAGATATGAAGATTTTTCAATTGGAAGACTTTGTGGTTAGCAAATAATATTCGTTTTCTCTTCTTTCTTCGTTGTTTCGATCCATTTTCTTATTCTGACGATATCTACATGTATTTCAATTTGAAGAAGTACACTGGTGGAGCTGGTCAAGAGTGCAGCAATGGCAAGGTGAAGAGGAATCTGACATTTGAGCTTTCACGAGCGTGTGTGTGTAGAAGCACTAGAAGCAATAAGAAACAACAAGAAGTTATAAAAAATTAAAATTTTGATTCTTGGGTTGGGCGCAATTTTGTGTCCCTAAGGTCCCATTAGTTAAATTTATGAAAGGTACATCAAATTTCACATCGTACTTCCTCACAACACTTGTCAATCATCCAATAGTTGAGCATTTGGCCCAAAAATCTTGAGAAAAGCACCTGGGGGTTAGAAATTGGTCATATGAAGAACCAAGAGGCATACCTAGGGCTGGGCACAATTCCTATCCCCTATTTCCCTCTATAATTAAGGGATCAAAGAGACATCAAATTGCACATTGCGCCTAGAGCTGACACTTGGCGGGCATCTGACGATTGTGCATTTGGCTCCAACTAGCTCCTGGGGGCTGAAATTTGCACTAAAGATGGTCACATGGATGACTTGAGTGCAACAAGGGTCTGAGCACATTTCCATGTCCCTCATGTCCCTTTTCCAAAGGGACATAAGGGTAATCAATTTTCACATTGCGCCAGGTTGCACCACTTGTAATGATCTAAGCGATTGAGGGAATGAGCTCCGACAAGCACCTGGGGGCTAAACTAGTGATCAAGAAGGCTCTATGTGTGACTAGGGGGCATATTGGGGCTGGGAACATTTTACTATCCCTCATGTCCCTTACCTTGAGGGACAAAAGGGACATCAAATTGTGCCAGGATCCCAGAGCTGACATGTGTCCTCATCAAAATTTGACTAACTGCGGGAAGCTCACCTTGAGGGCAACTTGAAATGACGATATCTTGAGCTCCCGATGGAATTTTTTAGAAATATTTTATATGAATTTTACTTAAAATTTATTTCTTAATCTAATGGTTGAGGTATCATCTCTTTATTCCTCTATTTAATCCCTAAAAATGGAGTTTTGATCTTGCTCCCTAGCTGAGCATGAAAAAAACTAGATATAAACCTCTTGCACCAAAGTGTTGTGAAAAATATGACTTTACCATCTTTTAGAGATTTGAATTCCATTTATGAATATGTCTCATTTATTTCCTAAATCCATCTAGAGCTCCCAAAATTACTCCCCAAAGTTCGGTAATTTTTTTGGCCTTGTGCACTATCACGGCTTGTGAACCCTATTTTTGATGAATCTACCCCAAATTCTCCAAACCTTTCCTGAATATTCCAAAATAAATTCCATGATGTTATTATACCTTAAATTCATCTTCATGTTGAATTTGGCTCCTCTATTCCGCTCTAGGGGGTTCCACCAGTCCCGGGAAAGCCATTGGTAACTCTTCCCATAACTGCCCGAAATTTGCATTCTTCAAGAACTCCTAAAATCACCTGGGGGGATTGACTTGACTTTCCTAATTCACCTATGGGACTTAGTTAACATACAATGGGGCGTCATTGGACTGACTAGGGTAAGGTTGGTGCTGAGGATGGGTAGACCTGGGGTGTCTTGGAAAGGTAAAATTTGAAAATTTTTGACACAGGGGTATCGTTGTCATGCTTGAAAATTGGACATTTTCTTGTTGCACATTTGGATGACAACACATTCATGTTATCATTCCCCCACATAAATTTTGAGATGTTTCATAGCCACAACTAGGGTTTCATTGTCAGATTCCATTTCAATAGTGATCAGGGGTTGAGTGGGGATTAAGGGTTAGCCATTTTGAAACAATAACAAAATTAGACCTTGATGCAGGGGTAAGTCCACTTTATCCTTTTTGAAATCAGATACATAAGTAGTTAGGGATACCAATAGGAAATAGGGAAAAATCATGGCTTGATTTCTTCTCAGGTAGTTGAGAGTTGAGAGGTGACAGGAGAAGATTTTCTTGACCTTTCCTTTTAAAGGTTAGATATTTCATTACCACCATATAGACATCTGCCCAATGATCTGGGAGATAACTTCTAGTAATGTCGTTGTAATACATCAAAATTCTCTCACTAGGGGAAAAATGTGGTTATTTCATGTTTGCTCCTAGTTTTATCCTTGAAGATTTATAGTCCCTCTAAGGATAAACTAGTGACATCCACTATGGCTTTCTCCGTGATACAAATCTCTACCCCCCTCAAATTAAAACTCCCTTCCACCTAAGCATTACCAAAATGAATTGAAATTTGAGGGTCATTACCTTTGAGATGCTATATATAATTCAAAAACCACCCTCTTCGTGGAAGTCTGGAAAGGGTGGCATCATTCTTGAGATGAAGGAATGAGTTAGTTCCTTCCTAACTCTGTCTCCACCTATAAAGAGTCAAACACCCTGTAAATTATTTGGACTAACCAAATTGAAACCAAAAACCTAGAGCATGAGGATTAAGCACAAAATTAAATGATTCATTTCCCTTCCCAAGAGATGGAATACCTTCTCATGGTATAAAACATGTGATACCTGGGTACCATCATTACTAAATCTCCAAGGTCTTGTCATTATTAACCAAATTTAAAATGTTTGGCAATAGTATGAGATCACTCAGCCAGGGCATCTTTTCTAACATATTATTTCCATAATTAACTAAGGCATCAGCGGGTTTATTGTCTGACCTGTAAATATGATGAATCTCTACCCTCTTGAATGATGTCGACAATATTTTGGCTTCCATAATGATGTTGTTTAATTTCCAACCAATGTTTCTCTATTTCTTAAGGGCTTTGACAACACATAGCGATTCGCCTTCAATGATAAGGGATTTTATTTTCATTGATATACGTTGTTTTAAACCCCCAAAGCATAGCCATTTCCTCAACATAATTATTTGAGTGATTTCCCAAAGGCACCGCATAAGCCCTTATACATACGCCTAAGATTTTATTTTAATTGATATACGTTGTTTTAAACCCCCAAAGCATAGCCATTTCCTTAGCATAATTTTTTGAGTGATTTCCCAAAGGCACCCCATAAGCCATTATACATAAGCTTAAGTGATCACTTATAACACCTCCTCCCCCAGTAATCCCCTCCATTGGTTTTTCTAAACCATCAAAGTTTAGTTTGAATCAACATTCATGTGAACATTCCCACTTAGTACAATTTTTATTAATAAACACATTTTTGTTTTTATCCTTACTTATGGAACTGAGATTCAATCCATGCATGAATGGATCTTTCCAAGACGTGGCATAACTTAGAGGATTTTGTTTTAATGATCTGTGAGTTATCCTTAAGACTCTGAGGTTTTGGGGGTTTTGATCCAAAAGTAACCCATGTCTGGTAAATCCCCCATCGACTATGATATTATTGGATCTTTGCTAGGAAGTGCCTCTAAACCCTTCCTCTGTACACCGAGATCCCTGGTTCAGGTCAATGGAGCTCCTGTGCCTGACTCTTCTGCGGTCTACTAACTGTTGTATGGGACAGTTCTGGATCACCTTAATGCTGGGGGAATATGTGTGGTGGATTTGGTGCATGGGGATCCATAGTTGGGTAGAGAAGCTACCACCCCTACTACTATCAAACATAACCTGTCCAAGTAACATTTTGGGAGTGAAAATAATAATTTGAATCATTCCCCTATTCAGGCATCTTTCAAGGATGCTCTGCAGTGATCTCGTAATGGAGATAGGGTTTTAATGGATTCTAAATGTAACAGGAAAATGGCTTATGTAAAATCAACCCCATCAGTTTGTTTTGGTGATGAGGTGGTTTAGTTTGAAACATCTTTCGTAAGGAATGGACTGATATGTAGATTTCTCAACTTTTGCCCTGGTCTTCTAGCACTTCATGTGTGGATTTTGAGGCAATGGGCCCCCTTTTTGAAAGTTAGGCTGGATATTTTTCCCAGTGCTTAGGGTTTTTTATTGTTTCTTTTGCTTCAGCTGCAGATAGAGATCTTATTTTTGGGAAAGTTTGGAATTTTGAATCCCATATGCTTCTACTGAAACCATGGTTTCCTTTATTTAACCTATTCTAGGATTCCTTCCATGTTAAACCAGTGTGGATTCGTCTTTCGTATCTACCTCTCCAATTTTTGTTGGAAAGTTGTTTAACTACTATTGGCAATGCTATAGGGAAATGTTTATCTATTGATCAAAAAAATGATGCTTTTGAGCACACAACGTATTCTAGAATCTTGGTTGATATGGATACTTCTATTGATTTCCCTACAGCTATTGAACTCAAAGTGGAGGATTGAACTTAGTTACAAAATCTAGACTATGAAGGGTTTCCCTTTAGGTGTAGAAATTGCTTTTCTCTTGGCCATCTAGCTTCAAATTGTCACTTGATAAGGAAACATGCTAAAAGGAAAAGCTAATGGTGGAAGAATTTTAATCCTAGACACTTAGTGGTGAATGATCCTTCCGATGGTGACTCGGATTTTGAACCTAATATTTTGATTGATCCAGAAAAGGAGGATGCTTTAATTTAGCCTCAAAATCTCAAGGAACGTATTGATGTTTTGATTCTAACCCATATTGAAAATGTAAATCCAAATACATATGAGGATTGGATTGTTGTGAGCAGGAAGAAGAAAGGGGATATATCTCCCCTTAAGATGCAGTTGAGATACAAAGGGAAGGGATTAAAAGTTTGAGATAGTTGCTAGTTTTTATGTTTTTGTTGTTTGTTTTTCATGGTTTTTCTATTGGTTTATCTTTTTGACGCTGGTAGAAGTAGATTTAAGTGTAGAATCACATCACCCCTAAATGTCTGCAACCAGGTGGGTTGAGACTCTCAGTGTGATTGCACAACATGGAGCATCTCTCAAAGTGTGGGACCTTGCGAGTTGAGAGAGCTCTCCAGATTAAGGTCGGTTCCTATTCCTCTATTCAGGTGCACGAAAATAAATTGCAAATGATCTATTCTAAAACCTACTCTATCTTACCAAGGAGATAAGGTCAAGAAGATACAAAAATAAACCTGAGATAACGAGGCGATGCACCAAAGGAATGTTAGACACTCATATTGTAATTTAACACAGACCACAGGAATGCAATACAAACACCATGCACAGGTAACCAAACTATAATGAGAGATAAGAAGGAAAAAATAAAACACATGAGAGGGTTGAAAATCATGCACAAACATACATTATTGCTCCAGAGTCGATACAATACATTATAGTGGCCAAGAGGCAAAACTTTGTATTACAGCTCGAATGGGAGGTTTGAAAGCTCCACAAATTAACTTGCAAACAAAAGAAGAAGGGATGACATAAAACAAAAATGTCCAACCCTTTATAATGAGCCTCACCCCTTCTTTTATAGATTCATCATAGAGAGAAGAAGGAGAGAGAGAGGTGGGAAAACTAATTTGAAGCTTAGCTACTGGCCATCAATGCCTCTGCAAATCCGCCCCAAATCTATCATGTCCGCCACTTTGTGTCTGCTTGTCATGTTAAATAAGGTAGAGTGATGGATCGAATCAAATCTGACCTGGTTGTTGGGGACAATAGGATTGCATATTAATGGTATGAAGATGTTTCCCCATTTTTTTCCCACCAAACCTCTTTGAAAGTAAAGTTTCAGGTTTCCATGGCGTAGGCGCGGTCGAGACCTTTCCAACGGTGTTAAATTTGTTGAATTTAGGGCACTGGGTCGAAAGATATGTCCATTTGAATGTTTGAGTGAAGTCCATAGAAAAATGGCAAAAACCAGTGCGCAGAACGGGTCCGCGGGTTTGAAATTCACTTTGTGCCCTTTGGCACCAAAAATGCAAAATGCAAAATTTTCCTCGTAGCATCGCAATTTTCTTTTGGCAAAAAATCACTTTTGGGCCCGACGGTCTGATTTTTCCATTTGGGTAAAAAGTCACTCCAAGGCCCACCGACCCACATGAAATTGAGGCTTGACACGTAGCTCTTTGGGCATCAGTGGAGGCGCGGCTCATTTTTTCACTTTACGCCTTCTTGGGGCAAAAAATTCAAACTGACTCCGATGACCCACCGGCCCACTTTGAATTTTCTACATGGCCGCATGTCCTTTTGCGGGCCTTAGGCCACGTGTCCCTGATATTTTTCACCTAGGTATGCCATATTTCTTTGTCACCGAGTCTCTTTTGAAGATAAAACTATTTTTCTGTTGCATTGGTTTTTACCCTTCAAAGGTTTGAAACTGAACTAGGGTTTGTACCTCAATTCTGTTTCAAAATTGTGCCATCCTCATCATTTTCTGAGTGTCTCTCCAAAACCATAATTTTAGTTTGTTCGGCTCCTATTGGAATTCTCGACTCTGGTTTACTTTTGTCTATTTGTAACTGACTATGTATATCCATGGGCCATATTGTGGAGCTCTCTTTCACATCTTTTAAGCTTTGTAATTTCTGAATAATGTAGTTTGTTTCCATCTGAATTACTTGGAAAATAATATCACCATTTTTTCCTCCCATATGTAATTCATACTACTTCTGTGTTCAATGACTATATGTTCATATGTAAACACATGTAGCTCGAAACCCTAACATTGTAACTTAGGGGTGTTCTGAGATGCATTATACTCTGAATATTTGCTTTGAATATGAGTTCTTGTCACTGCATACTTAATTTTGAAAATATAGACTCTAATTTCATTTGATCTATCATGGCTCAGCTTGATCCTTCTCTGTAAAGCTTTGTTGTTCCTATTTTCTTGTTGATGCTACAAACTGACAATTCTTATGATGCTCAAACTGTGCTAGTAAATCATGATGGCTCAAACTCTTTAGATTCTACAAATTTTCTCAGGAATTTTGTAGATGTCATTAAGGAGTCTGAAATTTTTATGTCTTTCTTATTCTGCTCTAAAACAAAACATCCTGAAAGTTTCCTAACTCTTGTGGACGTGTGTAGAAGTCTTTAATTTTCATGACTCGAATGATCTCCATTGATAATCCTGTATCACTTCTCTTCTGTGCTCCGAGTTGTATATTTGCTTTGATACAAGTTGATCATTCCTTTAGCTAGAGTCCTATGTTAATCATATTCGAGAAAAAATTGTAATTGCATACTGAAATTTCCTTTCTAATATAGAACCTTGTTGCATCTTTTATCTTTTGAATCATTTTGGTGATCTTTTTGATATTCTCTAATGATGTACCATCTTGATTTGGAATGAATACCTTCCTGATTGATTTTGAAACTTGATACTGGACTTGTAATGGAGGAAATATCTTCTTCTGAAAGCTTGAGGATTTTCTATCCCATTCAGTCATGAATATTTGCTATCTCATTCAGTCATGATACTTAATTACTCTTTAAGGCAATTTGTACCTTCTTTGAAAACATTTTGTTGCTCTGATACTCCATTCACTTGTGTATTGAAACTGTAAGCACTTTCTTGAGTTGAATTCTTGAAGGCTTGTAGCCTGAAATGATCCCTTGAATACTTGTATCTTTATCATTTTGTTTAACTACAAGTCATGAAGCTTTCTGATATGATAAAACTTGACTTATTTTGATGAGTGCACACTTCCGCATTTAATTTTGTTGTATTTTCTCTTGTAAATTTTGAAGAATGTACTGTCCTTGTTTTATTTAATTTTGAAACAGGCCTTTGAAGGCTTCTTTACAATTGTCTACTCATATTTTCTGTATTTTTTCTTCATGACTTCTCCAATCGTGGAAATTGGTTCTCCTCCTTGGAATATTTTGCAACTTGTAAGGCTTGATCCTATTGAAGTATCACTAGAAAACGTGTCTTATAACTGTTGTAATTTTTGAAGCTTGATAAGTTCTTGGTGCTAAAAGTTTAAACACATGCTGTCACTTTTATTCCATCAGTTTGGACTGATATCTGAGTTTGTACTTTGATCATTTAGCTTTGATTCTAAGCTTGAAATGTCACCCATTTTAATACAATCTACTTCCTTTGCAATCTGTAATGGATGATGGACCTTATTACACTCTTATTTTCTTCTTATGTAATGATCTGTTTAACCGTGACACTTTATATGAATCATTTGTAAATCGTATCTTAAATAAGTAGTACTTGTGGCTCATTTTACTTTTCTTGAATTCATACTTTTGAGTCCTAAATTGTATCATATAATAAATTATGACATTAGATCATCTTTTGAACTTGTAAACAGTATCTTGACCAATATGATATAACTGTAGTTTATTAGCATAGGATGTATTCTTTTATATTGAACTCTTTAGTGCATTTCTCATTACCATGTCCTTAAAAATACTCCTATGTTAATCATTAATTGAGATGATGATATTATCTTGTAGATAGTAGCTCTAGAGATAGTATGAGACTGCAATCTTCTTTTTTGTACTGCATAAGTGTACTTATTTCATCATGAAAAATGTATTTAATGGTTTTGTTCAAAAGAATGTGCCCCTAAGAATTTGTACACCCGTACTTTACTTATGTGTCATACTTTGTATGGTGTCTTGGATCCGTATCCTTGACTTATGCAATGTACAATCTTCCTTTTCTTCAAGTTATTCTAATGCCGAAGTTCTGAAGCTAGATAAACATCATTATCTTCACTTTTTGTATGCATTTCATTTATTATAATCTGCAACATTGAACTTATATTTCTTTCATGGATTGGTACAACAATATCTTTATATATTCATGCTTCAGTCTGAATTGAAATAAATGCACTTCTTTGATTCAACTTGTAGAATGCAATACTTTTGATATGCAAACACAACAATTAGTGTTTATTTCCTTCTTCTTACATGTACCTGCACATTTAGAAAAACTAGTTAGAAAACATTAGGCTTTCTAGCCTCTCTTATGTTCCATAGTTTTCTTTTCTCTCTCTTTTCTGAAATGATTCTTGGAATCATATGTGCTGATGTAGATTACTGCTCTTATCAATTGTGTATCTGTATCTGATGGACATTATGCTTCTACTTTTTAGAAGTCTCTCTCCTCTCTAATCTCTATGAAGAGATGATAAACTAGAAGTCTCTCTCCTCTCTAATCTCTTTCTATATTCTCTTCTTCGTGACTTTTACAAATCGAATAACAATTCGTTTACAACTTATTTTTTTATTTGGAAATGAAAAGCCTAAAAATAGAATATGAAATGATCTATACTCTTGAAATGTGAAAATCCATATGCACATGTAGTTGTTTCCCCAAAAATTATGGTAGGTTTCATCCCACGACTTGTGTGGGAAACATTCTACTTCTTCATGAATAATCAGATTTTTCTATTTTATTGTTTTTTTTTTGAGTTTTATACATCTGTATTTTTAGAACTCTTCATGACATGTAGATTGATTGGGATGATAAAATTATACTGAACTAAAGAACATTATTCTAATGCTATTCCACATGTTGCATTTTGAATGGGATTTATTTGGAGCTGTACAGTCAAGGATAGAAACAGCTTGCATCACAATTACAACTACTGCTCGCCATGGACTGAATCTGGCAGCACGTCACATAAACTATCAATTGATGCCTTCATAAAATGAAAAAGGGCATTGCATACCATGTGGGACCTTTGTGTATACTTTGCTGAAGACGAACATGAAATGGCCAAAATATGTAAGTTGTGTGCATTGGCCGTAACAACATACATCGCTATAGATTACAGGATGTCAATCCATTGTTGGACACCTTGCAAAACATAACAAACCATGTAATGCATACCACTAGTTCGGTTCGTACGAGACCATTGGAAAGCATTATAACATGGATTTTGAGTTTCCCAGTTTTTCAAGGACAAGTGGATACATATGACAATCAATTAGTCATGAGTGGATAAATTTGAGCAGCATTTGATATACTTTCAACAATTCTGGATACCACAATGAGCATAAATTCAAATGTACAAGGAGCATCTCACATGACATTCTTTGAGAAGATATTGTTGTAATTAGGTTTGCACAAAGTCAACACAAAGGTTTGCAAATAGCAAACCAAATATAGCTATAGGACTATGGGCATATACCATGGCTTGGCTTATGGCTAGGCCAAATGCCATTGAGAGTTTCAGGGACCTAAGATATTCCTAAGTGCACAAAATAAACAACAGAAGATTCTTGTGGAAAACATTGGATGTATGCAACATTATAACTGGCCTGACTTCCTTTTCACTCCCTCATAAGTGAAAATACCAATCACACTCACACCAAATGCTTGCCTCAAAGAACTCTATTTTCCCTCCCCAATGGTTCCTTAAGTCCATCTCCCACACCCAAACTAAGGAATACTACCCAACCACCCCAAAGTACATTCACAAAACTCAAAAAAACTTAACAAGCCACAATATTTCCACATCAACAAACATAATAAACAAAACAACAAAGGTGGAGAGCCTACCTCCCCATCAAGTTCCAATAATTTTCACTTCACATGTCTTTCACAGCTCCAATCCAAGCAAATTCCGTACCAAAAGCAACTCCAACAAGCTCCTCAATTTCCAAAATGGCAAAGGAAGAAAATGAACAAGTAACCCCCATTTCATCAAAATTCATCAATAAATATAAATGGAATGTGAGGATGATGAGGTGGCTCCATGTAGTATGCCACTTCATCATTCCACCATTCCCAAACTCAAGTCAAACACCATGCCCAAGACAATAATGAGCATGTAAGAACTATGACAAACCCACATGGCACACAAACTTGCACTCCATGTCTTTTAAGGACAATATTTATTGTGAAGAAGAAGGTGTAATTATTTTCACCCGTTTACACTCCAAAAAGGATAAATGATTCAAAAATAAACTCCTTCAACTCATAGGTAGGGTTGTTGGGTAAATTTAAGAGGCATGAGACAAACATAGTTTGTCCCACAAGCCTCCAAAAAGGTCTCCCAAGTCAAAATTTGAATTTTGAAGTTGGGGTGGAGTATAACACACAGGGAGAAACCAACATAAATATCACTTACAACAAGGACTACCTAACCTATATAATTATCTATTTGTTACATCTCTATTTTTAGTTAAGCAAATAACAAGGATTAACTTAATTAAGACACAATTACTTGCTAATAAAGTGACAACCATTACAAAAAATTAAATTCATATAACACAATTAAAACACACACAAAAATGAAAAGAAAATGGGGAAAATATTTCACCCCAAGGCCACACATGTGAGGTCACCCTCCATAGAAAACCTCCTAACTAGGCATGTGAAAAAACCAAACTATAACATTACATAAGTTGTCAAATTTTGGCCACGTTGCTCGACACCCGACATCCTTCCGTGGTTGGTCCCCTGTCCCCTTTCGATGTATGTGATAAAATGTCCTGCAACACAACAAAATACCTCTCTGGCCTTTCAATCGTATTAACAACATTGAGACAATTTACATATAAAATCAATAATCATCATTCGTATCTAGCAATTCTATTATCCATCATCATATAATTAATTTGATTTTGGCATTCATAAAAATCATAATTCTATTCAAAACATCTAACATATGCCATGCATCTAAATTACGACATGTTAGTATAAAAATCATAATATCGCAAATCAACATATATAACTGTCTATCATCACCATCTAGTGCATCATAATAAAAATGTAAACCAAATAATGTCAATAGTCTCAATACTTGCATAGTCCATCAGCTATTGATCAAAGTATAATACTCAAATGTATAAGCATCAGTCCAACAATAAAAATATCAAAATGAAATAGTGTCGAAGAGGAGTGGGCACTAGACCGTATTAGTTCTGTATTTGACATTATTTGAAATGGAGAAATAATGCATTTTGCTTGTTGGAGGGTTATTCTTGTACTGTGAAAACTAATTCGTGAATTTCTATAAACAATATTGGTCTAAGAAAGTAGTCTTATTTACCCCCAAGACGTAGGCACTTGAGAGTGGTCAGGAATGCCCAAGCGTTAGTGTCTATATTTGGGAGTTAGATTCTATGTTGAACTGAGGACCCAGGTCAAATTTGGGCCTTTTCTCCAACTTTAGCTTATTTTGTTTTTTTACTAAATTATATTGTACGGTAGCTTTGATCTAGTAAATAGGGTGACTAATTCACCCAATGTATGCCACCTTATTTGGGGTGAATACGATGTCCGTAGGATAATGCAAACCAAAGAGAGAACCTGATACTGATTTGAACTATGTCCCTTTAGGGAGAAATGTGTATGGTAGAAACCAAGGCGCATGTAAACAAAGTGGATAGATATATGTGTTAGTAGAAAAAGTAGCAAACATGTCATATAAAATCACTGTAACAAGCAAATGTGCATACATGATGGACCGCGAAAAGTGGGTTTCAAACATAGGACATCAATCAATGTGTCACAAGACAATCAGTGCCAAAGCAGCCAAAAACATACAATGTGCATACAAGAAAAAGGGCGTAACTTGCAAACAATAGTATAAAATGACAAATAATGTCAAGTTTTTCAAAGTGTAAGAGACAACCATGGTGGCATATAGTTCCTACAAGTAAAATGTTGCACATGAAGCACTTGTTAGCATGTTAGAAAGATAAACAATATGTCAAGGCATGTATGTATAAATGGAATAAGTAGTCTTCTAGTAAGAACAAGAGGTTGTGTATGATGAGATGATTGTACAAGAGTGTAATGAAATTACTTGTATAATTCAAATTATGAGCAGCAATAAAATACCAAATAACACAATATTTTAGAATAATGATCTCAATATGTAATTAGAATAGCTTCGCCACTTCGAGGGGGCAACCTCCAAACCATAAAATATGACTCAAATGCTCCAATGATGATGAACTATTACCTAAAACCCCCTATATATACTATTCATATGTTATGGCCATCACCAAGGCCGACCTATTAAGCACGAGAAAGTATAAATGATATAATAGAATGATATGGTAAGCCACAAGTCAACTACTCATATCCTAATATAAGCAATAGGTTAAGGGTGTAGCATGCCCTTCCCCCTTAAACCAACGTTGTCCTCAACGTTGAATAATCCTGGATGTTGTTGTAGAAAACCTTCATCCTCCCAGGGCACATTTTCTATGCTCAGATTCTTCCACTTGATCAAATATTCCTTAATGTCTTTGGTTCTCAGCCTCTTAGTACGTGTTTGCAAAATCTTCTCTAGCTCCAAAATGATTCTTCCTTCCTCATCAAGTTCTGGAAACTCTGTCTGGGCTTCAAATTTTTGTCCAATAACCTTCTTCAAGCAAGAAACATGGAATATTGGGTGTATGCGTGAAGATTGAGACAACTCTAGTTTATAAGCAACACTTCCAATTTTCTATAGAACCTGATAAGGGCCATAATATTTAGGACCAAGTTTGTTGTCCTTTTTCTGTTTCTTTTGGGTCATCTTCTTGTAAGGCTAGAGACGTAAAAAATCCCAGTCACCGATTTCAAAATGTCTTTCATTACGGTGTTGATATGCTTGTTGTTTCATCTTGTTTTGTGCCACTACCAAATTCTCCTTCAAACTAGCCAAAACCTATTGTTGATGTTGAATGTGTTCCTCAATTTCTCTGACCTTAGTTTACACCTTCAAGAAATAAGTGATAGAAGGTGCATGGTAACCATATAATGCTAAAAATGGGGTCATTTGAGAAGAGGTATGAAAAGATGTGTTATACCACCATTCTGCAAGTGGTAGCCATTTAATCCATCTTTCCTACTTATCTGATACAAAACAACGTAGATACCCCTCTAAGCATTTGTTGACCACTTCCATTTTCCAATTAGTTTGAGGATGATAAGATGAACTATGAGCTAGCTGAGTACCCAAACATGAAAAAAATTCCGTCCAAAAATTACTTTTGAAAAATAGGGTCATGATCACTTACAATTATCTTTGGGGTTTCATGTAGCCTTTGAACTGTCTCCAAAAAATTAGTTGTGACTGTACTGGCTGAAAATGGATGTGATAGTGCACAAAAATGGGCATTTGTTTTGAGCCTATCCACAATCACCAAAATAACTTTCTTACCCTTTGAACAAGGAAATCCTGTGATGAAATCCATTGAGACCTTCTCCCATCTATGGCTAGGAATTGGTAAGGGTTGCAACAGACCTAGTGTCTTAATTGTTTCCCCTTTGTTCTATTGGCACATCAAACACTCTGATACAAAATTTTGTACATCCCCCTTGAGTCCTTCCCATAATAATTCTCTTTTTATTCTATGACATGTATTCAGAAACCCAAAGTGTCCTCCAACAGGTGATGCATGTGGCTATGCAAGAATCTTATGCTTCAACTCAGAATCTTTACTTAAGTATAACATATCCTTGTATCATAGTGCATTACCTTTCCACTTAAATTTGTTAGATGTTATAAAGCCTTGCTTCATATTATGTATTAGAGATTGTGTATCCTTGTCCTGATCCCATTCCTATCTAGCTTCATCCACCCAATTGGCCTTCAACATGGACATTCCACATATTAAGGCATATGTGGATGTATCCCTTCTAGACAACACATCAACTATTACATTTTCTTTACCTATTTTGTATATGATTTCAAAATCATAACCCAACATTTTTGTTACCCACTTTTGTTGTTCCTCAAATGATAACATTTGCTCCAAAAAGTATTTGAGACTATCATGATCAATTTTTACCTTGAAGTGTCTACCCATGAGATAAGGCCTCCATTGCTTGACCGCATGAAGAATATCCATCATTTATTTCTCATATACAAGTTTGAGCATATCTTTTCCTTTCAATTGGTGACTCTCAAATGTAATTGGTCTTCCTTCCTGCATTATAAATGCTCCCAATCCCAATCCTGAAGCATCGCATTCAACAATGAAGGTTTTTGAGAAGTTAGGAGTAGCCAAAACTAGGGTACTGCACAAGGCTTCCTTCAGCTGCTCAAAGGATTTAGTGGCTACGTCTGTCCAATGGAAGGCATCCTTTTTTAGCAATGCAGTGAGTGGGGCTGTTATTCTACCATATCCCCTCACAAATCTTTTGTAGTACCTTGTTAGTCCTAGGAACCCATGAAGAGTTTTGAGAGTTTTGGGCCTTGGCCATTCCACCATAGCTTTGATCTTCTGAGGATCAACTTTGACACCTTCATGGGATACAATGTGACCCAAGTACTCTACCTCTTGTACACCAAAAGAACATTTGGATGGCTTTGCATAGAGATTATGTTTCTCCAAAACTTCCAACACTTTATTTACATGTTGCAAGTGTTCTTCCCATGTCTTACTGTAAATCAATATGTCATCAAAGAAAACTAATACAAATTTCCTTTAAAATGGCCTTAAAACAGTGTTCATCAAGTTTTGAAAGGTTGAGAGTGCATTTGTAAGACCAAAAGGCATTACCAAAAACTCATAATGGCACTCATGAGTCTTGAAAGCCATTTTATGAACATCTTCCTCTCTTATTCTAATTTGATGGTACCCCGAACGAAGATCTAATATTGTGAAATAAATAGCACCATGCAATTCATCAAGTAAATCATTAATTACTGGAATAGGAAACTTATCTTTAATGGTGTACTTATTGAGTTCTTGGTAATCTAGACACATCCTCCATGTTTCATCCTTATTACGTACCATGACCACTGGTGAATAATATGCACTCTAGCTATGCCTTATGATACATGCCTTCGACATTTCCTGTACCATTTTCTCGATCTCACTTTTCTAGGAATATGTGTATCTGTATGGTATGATGTTAGGTGTTTGGCTCTCTGGAATCAACTGAATTACATGATCATGATCCCTAATTAGTGGTAGTCCCTTTGGAATTGAATCAAAAACATATGAGTGAGCATCAACAATCTTTTGAAGATTAGCTGGCATTGAAGACTCTATATTTTTTACTTCTATGGAAAATAAATTTGTTATAAATCCATCTACTCCTTTTCTAAGAACCTTCTTCATTTGATGAGAGCTAATAATATGTGGAGACTTAGATATTATCCCTTTCAATTGTATTTTCCTTCCATTTGAATGAGTTCGCATGAACAATTCTTGGAGATTCATCTCTGTAGTACCCAAGGTTGTGAGCCATTGGACACCCAAAACAATATTTGCCCCTCCCATAGAAATAGCAAACATAGGCAAGTCTAACATGTAGTCTCCCACGGAAAGCTTGATACTATGGCACTTTCCTGTGCACTTGATTGTCCCACCATCCGCAATCATAACTTGCATTTCTGGAGCTGAGAAAATAAAATAATTGAGGCGGGCAACTAACTATTTATGAAGTTATGAGTACTCCCCGAGTCAATCAACACCGTCACCTTCTATTTTTTGAGATAGCGAATAACCTTGAGTGTTTGAGGAGTAATAATACCTGACAATGCATGGAAAGAAATTATAGGTTGGTGATCATATACTTTATCTTCTACTGGTTCCTTAGCCTCTCCTATAATTTCAGCTTCCTCGCCATCCTCATTTCCTCTAATATAGAACAACTTCTTCTCAGCACATTTATCTCCCAATCCATATTTGGTGTCACAGTTAAAACATAATCCCTTTGCTCTCTTTTCTTCCATTTGTTGAGGAGTCAGTCTAATTGGATGATCGAATGAAGGGGAAGAGATTCTATGGTCTCTGGTGTTAATAAAAGGCTGCCTCCTACTGCAAAGAAATTTTTCCTTTGCTTGATGTGCCATGATAATAGAATCAGAACACTTGAGTGGATTAAACATACGTACCTCATACTCGATGTGGTCCTTAAGACCCCCAAGAAACATATCATTCAGATTCCCTTCTGGAATATTCTCCACCCTTAAGGATAGGTTGTGTAATTGATGCACATAATCTATGATTTATCATGTTTGTCGTAACTTTTCCAATTGACTAAAGTAGTTCTCTGAAACACTTTGTTGGTGTTTAATTTAATCTTTCCCTGTTTGTTCAAAATTTCTCACTCTGCATGGTTTGAAGTATTCTATGTCTCCTTGTATAGATGCCTAAAAGCTTTCACCTTCATATGGTTGCCATTATCAGTCCTTAGGTCATGGATCACATTGAGTCTTGATTTTATTTACAGTCTTCTCTCCACGGGGAAAATTTTTGTTGTTGGGCGTCTTCCACGACTATGTCTCCTTTGTACATCCTGTCCCAACATCTGTGGATATGTGTTCGTCTTTAATTGGACATGGCATGACAGGTTTATTTGGTAAACTTTTCACTTTTGTCACAATTGTAAAAAATGCCAAATTGGTCCCGGGGCCCCGGTAGTTTCTAATTGGCTATTCAACAATGTGAAGTGGCAAAGAATTTTTCTTACTTTGGCCCCGAAGATGTACACGTGTCATAAGACAAGTAGTTGCGGGAAGGTGGGCCATTTTTGTGTTTTGAGGCATTATGACGAAAGGAATGAAAATAGAAATGGAATGCCTAAGGTCTGCAAATGGACATGTGGCGGTTTGAAAAGTCAAAGGTGGAGAGGTGGGTCATCGAAGCACTTTGAAGATTTTGGCCTTTTTGTGAGAAGGAGCAAAGTTATAAAATGAGCCGCGACTCCGCTGGGGACCAAATGTTACATGTTTGAATCAACATTGAAAAGTCAAATCGGGGAGGTGGGTCGCCAAAGGTGTTTGGAACTTTTAGATTTATTACAAAAAAAGAATAAAGTATAAAAGTGAAGCGCGGCCCCGCTAATGCCCACATCGAAATTTAAAAGCGGGGAGGCGGGTTGCTAGGGCATTTTGAGATTCTTGGATTTATTTTTTAAAAATTGAAAGTCATAAAGTAAGCCACAGCCATGTCGACACCCAGGAAAGCTACGTGTAAATCCTATTTCAAAAGCGGATGGGTAGGCCAAATTTTCCAAAAATGCACAATTTCTTTAAGTGACACAAAATGTTAAAAGCACCCCCAGGCCCACTTCAACTCAGATATTTTCCACGTGGAGGGCCTACGCTCATTTGAGGATCCACCTCTGGGTCTTACCTTTGGAGTTGCACCAAGGAGACACGTGGAGGTTTCCGTTGGATCTTCCCATACTTATAATTTTCAAGAGTTCGATAAAACTTTGTTGGACCTTAGAAATGTGGAAGAACCGCACTTGTTTGGGAACCATTTTTTTGAGATTCATACCAAAAAAGTGCCGAAGAGACACGTGGAGGTTTCTGTTGGCTTTGCCCATACTTAGAAATTTCAATGGCTGAGGAAACTTTTTTGGACCCTAGGCACGTGGCACCTTCCACTGGTTCTTAAAATTTTTCAAAAACTTTTCCGGGCCGAGACACGCGGAGAGCCCGCGCTTGTTTGGGGTCTCTGCTTTTGGGCACCATATTAAAAGTGTGCTGAAGAGACACGTGGAGGCTTCCGCTGGCCCCTCTTTATACTGAGACTTTTTCAATGGTCGAGGAAACTTTCTTGGGCCCAGGGCGCGTAAAGAGCCTGCGCTCGTTTGAGGTCCTACCTCTAGAATTCATCTTTGAAGTTGCACCGAATAAACACGTGGAAGCTTCTGTGGGACCTTCCCATGCTCATAATTTTTAGTGACCGATGCAACTCTCTCGGGTTCTGAACACATGGAGGGCCCGTGCTTGTTTGGGAACCTGCCTCTGGACTTCACCTTTGCAGTTGTGCCAAGGAGACACGTGGAGGTTTCCGCTGGCTCCTCTTTTCACTTGGCCGACTCAGACTCGCAACATAGGTATGTGATATAATCCATGCGAGGGAACTCATTTCTGAGAAGCACGAATGCAGGTATCCATGCGAGGGCACTCATTTCTCAAGGTGTATTCTCAAGGGTTAAAAGGATTGCTTGTCAGATCAAACCATATGGAGCCACCTGAGAATTATTAAAAAGAGGATTTATTGCAGGACAGAATAAAAGAATGATTAAGAAGACTGTCAAAATTTATGATATGGCATCCCAGTCATAGTTGAGGGACTGAGAAATGTGATCAGTTCATGATTTATCCACATGGTAGCTTTTGGGTGTAAATTTGTTAAACATCACTTTCTGGAACAAACTTGTAACAAACAAAGGATTCCTCGAATATTCTTATTTTGGGGGGAAAATTTGGGATGAGTGAGCGAATGAATTGTATAAATGCAATGAGAAGACTCTTGCATAAGGGGAGTTAAATTTTCTGAAAAAGTTTGAGAAAATACCATTTTCCTGACAGACCGTCTGAGAAACCTGTTTATTTTTCCTATGTTTTAGATTTAATCGTGTCAAGATGGTTCCAAGTGTATAGCCATTGACAAGCTCTGAGATTGTTCAAGAAACTTTCCCCTGTTGATGAATCTAATGAACCTCGAATGAATTTGTGTTGATCATTAGCATAATTGTGTTTGTTGTTATTTCAGAATGTTTTCAAATAGTTTTTCTTGTTCCTATTGCAATCTTATGTTAAAATATCTCTGAGTCACACAAGATCTTGTCCGTGTGTTAGTATTGTGGCATTTGTAATTTCATCATGAGAAGATCTTTCATCTTGTGATGCAAATAAACAATTTAAAATCACTTTACTTTCATTATGTCAATAAAGATTGTTTGTAAGTCTATCAGTGTATCTTAGGCGAGATGAACAAGAGATTGCTAACGTTTAATTGAGTCTTTAGATTGAGCCTTTGTGTTGAATTCTTGAAGAGTGTGTGAAACTGTGCATCTCTGGGCCTCCATTGATTCATATCTTCTAGTTGAAGGAATATTTTTGTTGTTTTGAAGCATTTTGTCTGTGATTTTTCCAATATTTGGAAAGGCTCTCAAAGATTTGGTATAATCAACTTCATCTTGCTTAACTTCCCACCAAAAACTTCTCAAACGATGAATCCTACATGAACTACCCCTATTTGTATTGTGTATCCACAAATGAACAAATTCCATTGCCAAAATATGGAGAGACAATCAGGTTTCAATTATTGCATTTAGTAACTCGAACCTTGTCCAGGAAACATCTCCACTCTCTAGTGTGATAACTCATGAGAGTTAGATGGTGTTGTATTGATCATATTTTCTCAAGGTTCTTATGAAAATTGTGTAAAGAAGGATCTCTTGATATCCTTCACCAACACGAGTTATAGAACGGTTCCTCTCACCCTAGTTGAAGGAACGACCTATAGTAGTGAGGGTAGATCAAATCCTCAGTGAGGTGCTATCCATTTCTCCAACGCCTGAGTGACAAAGAGTCAGCTGAATCCCATTCCTGACTACAAAACGACTCATATCATGATTCATCTGTCTCTAAGCATCCTTTCAGTTTCGTGATGCTGCTCAGCCCTCGCAGGAGAATCAATTTGGATACTAACACACTGGAACTACAGTGCAATCGCAACTCCTTGGTAAAAACATTCCAAGTAACACTGAGACCATTCTTCTGCCTCTAAGAACATAACCATTGATACCAAACGAATTGGTCTAGTTCAAGATACAGGGATGCTAAGGTCACATTTTTTCCTAATGGTGTTTGATTTACCTCAAATAAGTTCTCCATTTGATTTATCCAATTCATTAGATCCTTCCCATCAAATTTGTGCATATCCACTTTCGACATCATGTTCCAAGGTTGCAAATAAGTTGGATTTTGATTGGGCTGGAAAAGTGATCCAACATGGTTATTTTGCCCATTATTATGAATTGAAGATCCTCCTTGGTTGATATAGGGATGATTTGGGCCATACTATTTACCCTTTATATGTTGCATGATATCATCCAACCGCTGATTGATTTGGTCTATGTCTCCTTTAGAAGCCATCTCAAATTGTACATTTCGCAGCTCATACTCGAGTTGGCTCACCTTATGATAAATTGAGGTAAACCTTCGTGCTGAGGAATTTTTTTTACCCCTTCTGACTCCAACTCTTCAATCACTACCCCATATTTATCTGGGGTTTTACCTGGAGTGAACGAATTCGTTTTGGCTCTTGTGGAAGGCCCCGCCATGATGTCAAACCTTAGGGTTTAGGGTTTCGATAAAAATTCAGACAAAAAGGAAAAAACACAGAGAAGATGCTAATACTATTGTTTTGAGATCTTTCCGAAAATGTAACGAACTCTGAAAAATTACACAAATCTCGGTCTAGGGAGTGTTTTTATCAAAAATCATAAATTTGCAATAACTTTTACAAAAGATATTACAAAGCGCTGAAATTTTTAGATATTTTTACCTGAAATGATTCAAAACTTTGGTGAAAAAAACCCCCACAAATTCAATGTGGTTCGCAAGATAGAGTAGAAACAAACAATTAGGGTTTTCCCCCTAATTTTGACCCGGATCGCAGCTCTGATACCACTTGTAATGAAATTACTTGTATAATTCAGATTATGAGTAGCAATAAAACACCAAATAACACAATATTTCATAATAATTATCTCAATATGCAATTAGAATAGCTTTGCCACTTCGAGGGGGCAACCTCCAAACCATAAAATAAGACTCAAATGCTCCAATGATGATGAACTACTACCTACAATCCCCTATATATACTATTCATATGTTATGGCCATCACTAAGGCCGACCTACTAAGCATGAGAAAGTATAAAATGATATAATAGAATTATATGGTAAGCCACAAGTCGGCTACTTATATCCTAATATAAGAAATAGGTTAAGGGCGTAGCACAGAGAGTTTTTGCTTGCCAACTTTAACTTAATGAAGTGAAATAACAAGAACAAACTGACCTCAGAAGACAAAAATGTTTACCGATAACCGTGATGATGAATGTCGATGTTGGTGGATAAAAGCTCCTTATTTTACTGACGAAGAAACCTACAGATCAAAGACACTTAAACAAAATTGATTAGATAGATGGGTAAATGAGCGGATCGGAAAAGGTCGATTCCAGGAATCCAAAGGGACTTCCTTGGAGGATGTCATCTCGCTTTAAAACAATTAAGTAGATTGACAAAGATAATGATAACGATTTGTAATAGATAACAATAAATGGATAGTAGACTCAATCTCTAGAACTCAAGGTTGAAAGGTAAGTCCTATGAAGCATCGAAGGTTGCTCAGACAAGAGTGGATGCAATCTGAACAAACTCGAATAGTGTAGGGGGAGTATGATTGTATCTTCAAATAGGAACATACCCATCTTCTTCAAAGGTCACAATTATATTCTTTCTTTCTTATATAGTTTGTTTGGTTTTCTAATGCCTATGGACAACCACCTACTGTGGTATTAGTTGTAGGACACTTGTACGCTATCTATATTCAGGTGGTCTATGAAGGCTTGGATGTCACTTTGAAGGGATAAGAGGAACAACCTATAAAGGACATAGCGATGAAATCTCAATGGTGGCAGGAAAATGCCTTTAAAATATCAAAACATGTTATCTAGTAGTGGAATAAGAATGTTTGACTATGACTCCCTTGTTTTTTGTTTTAGTTTGCATACATTGTGCTATAATTAGAAATTATTTTCTGATTAGTGATTAACGGATCATATAATTGTTAAAGATGTTGATACGGTATTTGTTATGAACGGTGGCAATTAAAATTAATTGTTAGAGCCCCCCGTACTTTCTCACCGTAAAACACGTATTTCTGCATAACTAGAGTGTTATGATCATAAACTAGCAATCTCACCAAAGGGTTGTAATGGTAACGCCGACAGTCGAAACACAACTAACTATTCCCTTTGCACATGAGGATCTCAAACCATGCATCTGACAAAAATGCAACCTTTGGTGTTGCAACAAATATATAAAAGGATATTATTTTTCCACTGCCACAAATATGTTGACAAAGGTGAGGTTATGCAATTGGATATCCATTCTTTGAATTTGGTGAATAAGTCTAATGGCACTTGAGGATGACCATGTCTTTTGTAAGATGGAATTATTATATGCCATGAAAAGATACCATATTATATCATTTGGGAAAAACATGTGGCATCCATCTACTAAACATTCAATTTAGACATACATTGGATCATAGGGGATAACATACAGTTTTTTGGAGTTATAATTTGCACATGAAATGTATGTTATCTCAAATTGTTTTGTTTTAACATTTTTACTCATACCCAAAAAATTGAGACAAGACAAAAGAACACTAACATCAAGCCATGATAATCACTTGTAGGTTTGGTTTTGTTTATTTCTGAAGGATCCTTCTTGGATGGAATCAAATATAATGTGAGTGAAAATGATGCAACTAAAGGTGATAGGTAGAGAGGCGAAGAACATTCCATTGGCCATGTTGGTGTCACGGGTGAAGGATGCGCTCACAACAGTGCCCTCACCAACCCTTTACAAAACCCCATGTCAATGCGATCTTGTTGAAGGTAGATGCACACGTTATGTATTCTTGACATTGATGATGTCGTAATGTGAGGCATAAATATGATGTAGGGTTTAACCCACCTATAAATTATGCTGAAGAAAATGACCATAAACCCTGATAATGTCGTCACCAAATATTTAAATAATGCTCAAGGCTTGGTACATTGGAACATAGGAAATAACATTGTAAAGTTTTGTGGATTTATATTTTGTAGTGATGTGTGTGATATCTTAAATGTCATGATATATCTCACTAAAAATAACACACAAATTTATTTCACCTTTATAAAACTCAGTTATAATAATAACACAAATACATCGTAATAGGATAGATTAATTTTGAAAATAAGGACACAAGTCATTATAAAAAAGAAACATTATCATTAAAGTGGATTAAACAAATCACTTTTTTGATTTATAATGAGGTACTTTTACTGGTAAAATAAGAAAAGTGAATCATGTAATGTCGAGGTATGAAATGAATTCCTTGTTTTTTAATTTAAGATTTGATGTGCTTACTCTAGGTTGAAGTAATTAAATTTTTGTGAAGAAGCGTAGTAGAAACACATCACTTGCACAATATTCAAATGCTACCATACATTTCACAACCAAAAGATGGCAGTTCTTAAGGAGGATGAAAATGATCTATTCTAAATCTCCCATTTGATAGAGGCTAAGTAGTTGCTAGGTAAGGATACAACATCAAGCTTTACACCTGCGAATTACATGTACCTAAAATGTTCCAAAGCATTTTCAACAAACATTGACCCCGAGACACACCTTTCTAATCTCCAATCTCTACACACTATGTGGTCGGTGTAGACACATGCGCAATCAAATATTTACACAGACACATGCATAATATTTGTTCATTTATCTACATTTTTTCAACACCAAGGAGCCCTCATCCCATTGAAGGCACACATATCAGTGTAAAATTATTAATAGATTATTTTATATTAGGTCCTCACTTCCTTCAGAAATTTGGATGACGAAGTTCAAAAGACATAAATAATTGATGTCGAAGTATAAGGACCGTTAAACGAGAGGGCAAGAGGAAAAACACCTTACTACCCAAATTTGTAAAGATAAGTTTTTATGGTGCCCCGGATATAACCTAGATGGTAAAGATTTGTGTTTCGTATCCTACAAATTTTCGTAATAATTTAAATGGTATTGCATCAATCGGAACTCTTTTAAAGAGTATGAAAATGTTATAACATTATGGATAGTGAATGTCCTATTAAGGGTTCGAAATTCCACAAGTCCTAACTGGAAAATATATTGTTAATATGGGAGTGATCTTGAAACAAAAGATATGGGAGAGATGCTCTTAAGGACCAATATTTTCCCATATGTTTAGGGGTTTAGAAACTACGATTAATAAAGAGAGAACATTTTAGCTGAAAATACAAAGGTCAAAATGTCTTTATCTCTAGAAAAAATCATAACATTATTAATTTATTCATTGATTGTGGGAATTTATTTTAGAGCAGACAAAGGGAAATGCAAATTGTTAAATTTGATATGGTGTGGAATATCGTTTATCTGCAATTATTATTACACACAAAGAAAATTTCAGCTTATATAAAAAGCTTCTATCTACATTAGATGCCTTTGCTCATCTTGTTATTAGTTTGTAGTTACCAAACACCTCAATTTTCCATTAAGAACGATACTAAACTTAACACACAATTTATAAAGGAATACCTACAACATGAAACCACACTGAAAAAAGGGAAGGAACCCACATAGCGAATGGAGGGAGGGAAGATATAATATCCCTATAACCACTATAAATATTGAAATACAAACACATGCCATGAGATAGATTAAAATATGAATATGATTTAAGACTCAGGAAGAAAATTAAATCATGACATTCTGTACTACGTGTTGAGTGATGTTGTACATTACTGGAATCAGATTAGGAAGAGGCAAAGAGTTAAAAACTAGATAAAATATTCCTTAACCGCAGACAACCCATTGATTTCGACATAACATACACAAGATAACGAAAGAGTTTACCATAGAACTTATAAGTAATTGAGCTTGAAGGGTGTAGATCCTTCAGGTTGTACAAAGATGTTCGAGAGGTAAAGAATGTTCCTCGCTAAGCAGGAGCATTAACGTTTTCCTTTCTGAATACATTAGAAGATGATGTGGAGGAGGATGTTCAAGCCACACGACACAATGTTCAGACACTCATATTTGACTCGTTTAAAAGATAACAATTAGAAAAGAAGTGTATCATTCTCACAAACTTGAAAAGAGCTCCACCACCCTTCTCCTCTTTGGAACCCTATAGTTTCGTGAGTCAATGTCTCTCACCGCCTTGTTTGACCTGCAATGTTGCCATGTCAAGGATTGTCGGCAGTAGGATCCTAGTGTTGTGTTGCTAAACTGCATCCACGTCCCCTCTTCAAAGTTTGCATTTACCACATTATTGTAAATCAAATCAACATTGACTTGAAGATAAGATGAAGCTAAGTTGTTTGTTTATTATCCTGCCGAAGGCATGGATATACTCTTCACTTTTGCAATTAAACATTTGCATTTTTCCAATCATATTGTGACATGTGTATTTAAATGAGGCTGGACTATAGTTTTAGCTTTTGATTTTTTTGTTCTGGCAACATTTGATTGGTCGTTGGCTTTATGTGCATTGTTCATTGAAAAAACGTAGCAGTTATGAAACATTAATGCATTGACTGTCATGTACAGATTAGGTCGCTTATGACAGTTTTGAGTGGCTTGAGGATCATCACGTCATTTCTTATTTCGTTTTCACGTGAACTTGCTACCTAATATTGTATCTGATTTGGGAGGTCAGTATGCGTTTTGCCCAAGAAATCTTACAATTCACAACTCTATTAAAAACCCGAATGCCTCTAATTGCCGTGTCTGCTGTGGTGAAGCCATCATGCCTTCCTCGCTGCAATTTCCCATAGAAATCGCTGTTAATGAACTCGATCTCCCTCTCATTGACATTTCAGAATTTCCACTAGAATTCGGAGATCATCTTCAATACCATCCCGTGGTCACCAAACTCAGAGACGCCTGCAGAGAATGGGGATTTTTTCGACTTGTGAACCATGGAATTCCAGTAGATCTTCTGCAAAAAGTTCAGACTGTTGCGAAGGAATTATTGTCCATGCCCATGAAGGATAAAGACAGAGCCACATATTCTGGCTAGAGATAAGGTGCTTGAAGTTGATTTGCAGATGCAGCTCCGGCCCTACATGCAAGATATGGTGCCTCTTCCCGGAATCTTCGACCCGGATTTCATAGCCGCTAACCAAGGCGAAAGGGCAAATAATATTATCAAGGGTTCCAAGAAGGAACAAGTTAGCAAATAATTCAGGACATCAGGTGAGCCTGCTTGACTAAGAAAATAATTCTTGTTTCTTTCAAAATATTAACCAGTGTTTACCAATTCTTTGGATTTTTGCAGGGAATTCAAGGCGAAAACAAAGGTCGAGAAAATTGTCGTCCTTTGGATAGCTAACACGGTTTGAGCTTAGATATTTTGTTAAACTGTTGCGCTGCATCCATGCTGCTACTATTTTGATGGGTTATGCGGCAAATAACAACAATTCAGGAGGCTATGATATGCAAAACTTTTTCAACACAGGAAACCCCGGAAATTTAGTTCCTCCTGCACCAACTCAGCACCCTTTTCACCATCCTTTTAGTAACCCTAGTAATTTTCCCTACCAAACCCCGGCACCTTCCAGTATAACATTCCCCTTTCCTCCTTCGATGTATCAAAACAATAATAACCCTGCTTATATGAACTATTCACAGGCTCCCTCTCAATTCAGGTTAAACAATCCAATTCCCAACCCTTCTTCGGACGGTGCAAGACTAATGGCTTTGATCAATAATAACCACTACTCTCCAAGCTCTATGGAGGCCCCTCCTCCTTCCCTGACGTCATCGTCATCTTCGTTGTCGTCACCAGAGCCAACATTTTCTCCGGCTTTTGCACCAACAGCTCCTCCAGTCAATCTGGCTCCTCCTCAGTGAACTCCAAGCAGGTTACTGAGTACTAAGTTGCCCAGAGGGAGGCATCTTCATGGCTACCATGTTGTTTATGACATCGATCTTCGCTTTTCAGGAGAAGCGCAACCTCAGCTTGAAGTTTCACCAATTACAGTTTATGGCTCAGACCCAGTTTTGGTGGGAGGTCGACAGATTGCTGTAAACAAGAACTATATTTGCTATGGCTTGCGAGTTGGTACTATTCGGGTTCTCAACATAAACACTGCACTGAGAGCATTACTTCGAGGGCACTCACATGTACCCTAATATTTGATCGACTGCTGTTTCAAGTGTTGTAGTTTTCAAGTAATGCGCAAGGTGTTAAATCTTCTGTGCAATTTTTTTTTTTTTTTTGGGGCAATGTTATAGAATTTTTTAAAAAGCTGTAATAAATTTACATAAACTTATTAAATTTATTAATTTTAATAGTAAATCATATATCAAATATTAGCGGGACAACTGTACTATACCAGTAAATTTTTTTCTATCCCTTGAAAATCCCCCTAATGTAAGGTGGTATTAACTTATTACGTGTATATGATTGAATTTGATCTTCTTTCTGTTTTCTTTTCTTCTAATCTTTTATCTAAAATAAAAATAAATGCCCCCTTTTGAGAAAAAATTTAAAAACTTACTACAACAAAAAAGGTTTTATCATATGAATCAAAGGAAATACGATTGCATAGTTTAAACCATGTTGTTCTTCTCCATCTGTAATTGAAGATTTTTGTTAGCTGCAGTACATTGATGGAAGCTCCATTATCACTATTTTCAATTTTGCCCTTAGTTGGGATTTTTTTGTTTGTTTACAAGCAACATGATTTCATGGCCATCCAGGTCATCGGATGTTTTTTTATTGCATGTTAGGAAACTGCTGTTGTGGACCAACTCTAAACTGATAACCTTGCATATTGAGCATGTGAGAATTTAGGAGATTTTTCATGTAAACATGTAGTAGCAGCACTTAATATCGGGATAAATTTATAAACACAAATTGAAATAATAGTTTGTATAGGTAAAGCATGATAAGCCAGAGCACATACTGCAGACTAATTGAATATTGAAGTTCAAAATGAAAATACAATTGGAGTTTTGTGGGGGATGGAAATGGAATAGAAATTGCTATCTGCATATGATAAGCTTGACTTCTTTTGTTTTTCCCACTAAATGTTTTTTTTTATGTTTGTTAATCCACATTATCTATCCTGGTTACACTGTGTGGTATTACTAGTGTAAATGTTTGTTTGGATGCTAATTTGTGCATTGTGCATTCTATATCTGATATATGATCTGTAATCAACATGTTTGTCTAAATCTATTGACTTCTGTGTTCTCTGTCACTATTTTTGAAATTTCTTCATAGCTTCCAGCCAATATAAAAGGCAAGATTGATAAAATGATATGGGGAATTTCCAGTTAAAAAGTATTGGGAGCTATATGTTAGTCTTATAATGTAGCAATGGTGAATTGAGAGGGTAAGAAGCCTTTGAGTAGGATATGCGATTGATTAGTGTTTTCTTGTGGGTAATTTCTGAAAGACCAGTCCTTGGCCAAGTGCATCTTCCATACTGTTTTTTCAGACCTTAGTTGGAAACCAAATTTATCTGGAACTTCTTTATTATCCTATATTTTGTTTGGAATGCTATTTTCTATTTTGAGTTTTTAGCAGTTAGTATCTTTTTTGCCATCCAAGTATTTTACACCTTTTGTAAAAGTCTGATGTTCTTTATTTTCCACAAAAAGTAAATATAAGAAAAACAATTCTTAGAGTGGTAGTCATATTCCAGCTTTCTAGAATTCAACTTTAGGTAATTTTTAGTTTTATTATCACAATTTAAATCAATTTACTGCTCGTGGGATTAGGGAATACCGCTGATGGCTAAATTTGCAAAATTAAAAAAGGTTGTCAAAGGCTCCAAAGTCAGAGAAGTGAGGATGTTTTAATATGATCAAGAGAAGCCAACAAGTCCCTTACAACAATCAAATGTAACTTGAGAGAAGTCTAATAGCGAAGTTTGTATAAATAATTGTCTCTACTCTACTGCAGCCAACTGCAATTGTGAGCTACAACCATTTGGGAAACAACGACGGGATGAATCTGTCAGCTCCGCAGACTTTCCGTTCCAAGGAAATTTCCAAGAGCAATGTTGTAGACGACATGGTGTCGAGCAACGTAATTCTGTATGGGCCTGGCGAACATCTTGACCATGTCGTCGTCATCAAGGTAAAATTTAGGGAAAAAAAAACATCTTCGGATAAAAAACTCGAAAGCTGAAAAATCATGCCTTTTGTTTTTCAGTACGTGCCTTACGTGGGAGATAGCAAGAGAGCCATGGACGAATATACATCGGAGATCTTCATGGGAGGAAAGAGCACCATCGTCCTTCGCAATACTTGCGAGGACTCTCTCCTTGCAGCTTCTCTCATCTTGGATTTGGTCTTACTTGCTGAACTTAGCACCAGGATCCAGCTCAAGAAAGAGGGTGAGGTAAATACACTCTATTTTTCAATAATTTAGTATGCAGTAATGTATGATACTCTGATGAATTTTTTTTTAAAAAAATTGTTGCAGGCGAAATTCCACTCTTTTCACCCTATAGCAACTATTCTGAGCTACCTCACGAAAGCGCCGCTGGTAAGTCCTCGATCTTTTTCCGCTATTATTAATGGTTTTAGCGTTAGTTTTTTAAAGCCTCAATTTTATTGTTGGATATCTGTCCACGTAGGTGCCGCCTGGCCCGCCAATAGTGAATGCACTGGCGAAGCAGAGGGCCATGCTGGAGAACATAACGAGGGCATGCGTTGGACTGGCTCCAGAGAACAACATGATCCTCGTGTACGAGTGAAAGGTTGGCGCCCAGTCGGCTTTCACATGGGGCCCACGATTGTCTCTCTTTTAATTTGTGTGTTTTTATGTCTCTAGGTAGTGTGTTGTGGTTGAGCGCCGCACGTATAAAGAAGGCGGCTCTTTCACCATTTTCTCTTTTCTATTGTAAAATTTGCGTTACCTTTGTCCATTTTCAATCTAGAGTGTTTTATTTAAGTGACTTAAGTAGATGTGAAATATAAAGAAATTTTCTCTTTACCTTTGTTTCAAATTTGAAATGGAATTATTATAATCATTTCCTATTAGGGAGTAGATCCCTCCCAAGTAGGGCTTTATGTATTGATCTAATCGTTCCATAGTGAAAAATCGGAAAAAATGTATGCTAAATAAAATATCGCGCTCGTTGGTTGTACATGGGTAGAATTTTACAACTCATTTGAATTATGTTGAATGGATTCATCGAACAAAATATGAAATAATTGTGAATACCTTTCATTATTTATGACCCATTGTGTACTAGAATTACAATAACACGTATCTAGCCTCTCCCAACACCTGTCATCACCATTCCGCCTTCTGCAAATGAGAATAACTCCCATTACAACACAAGCGTGCGACTATTACTCCTGCCTTAATATCTACCTAATCCATTGCAGCCTTCTGAAATATCACCCAATATCGATATTACAATTAAAACAATAATAATCTTCTTGTTATGTAACTTTCAAACAAATATAAATACGACGTATAAATAATCAAATACACATCTAATTCATTTTTGCCAAATTTATCACACAATCCCTTTATATATTAATTGTTTTCAAAATATTATACTACTTTCAAAAATAACATGTATCACAAACACCATACTTAGACTTAATACATCTCTATTCAAAACCGTTGAATCATTTAAAATTGTGTAAACAAAGCTATCTCTTTATTTTTTTACAAATCCTAAAACCAATCCTACACAACATATTACTTCTAAGTACGCACCTTATAACAACTAAAACCAACATTTATCAACAACATCTTTTATTAAACCTTATACAGACCCTCATTTTCAAACATGTTTCCGCAACATCGATCTAGTACCCTAAATTTGAGTCCAACATACTTGCCCCGTGTCCTTTCCAACTCATCCTTGCAACAAATTACAGCTACATTATCGAATAATGCTTCGCCAATAGTGTTTGCCATCTTTGACCAACAACCACCACTTCCATTGTACAACGAGTACTACCAACCATGCAATCACACAATACTTCGCCAAAGACATCTCCAATCTTTGGCAAAATAGAAGCAGCCTTGCCCCAGAACACACCCTGCCCAATTGCACTACATTGCGAGCACCCTCATTTTCGAACACGTTTCTGCAACATCGATGTAGTTCCCTAAATTTCGGTCCTGCATAATTGTAACTTGTCCTTTCCAATTCATACAATCGCATAGCATTCATTGCACAACGAGCAATAACAACTATGCATTCACATAAAACTACAACAAATACAATAGCAACAACAACAAACCAATAGTGTTCCCCATCTTCGACAAGCGACCGACACTTTCATTGTACAACGAGCACTAGCAACAACAACAAAACAAAGCCTTCGGCAGGATTTGCCATATCATGGCCTTGTTTACCTTTGAGTTTATCGGGCATAGAAAATGTTTGCTCATTTCACATTTGAGTTTACCCGGCATAGAAATATGCTTCAAGGCAACGACATCAATGCTAGATTTGCACGTTGGATCTTCTCCCATATCATTGTTGTTTCCGATTGAGCGGAAAAGGCCGGATGCATAAAAATGTAGAGGAACTTGAACTGATTACATGTACGGGTGGCGTTGAAAGTGCGACTAGATTGAACCAATGGCCTCCAAGAAATCTTCAATGGTTCAACGCCTTGACTAACATTGCATCTCCTGTTTTGCATTTAATGCAAAGTGTATCACAGTAAACAAAGTACATGATTTACAGGGAAGAAAACTGCATAAGAAACAACAAAAGTAAGTCTTCACTTTCATGGCAGAGTGCCTGACCATGCAAACGAAGGAAAAATGATATCCGCTAGATCTTCAACGAATGCACGGAACAAAATTTTAAACCGTAGATTTTCTGACATTGTGTCATCCGCAGGCACATATCATCCCATAGAAGGCAACACGACCTGTCATTCAGATGCCCACAAATAATATTAGCGAATGACATGTGCCTCCATGTACCGATGACCATTAAAAATAATAGCGAAGTAGACGAGGTGTCAGAAAACGACGACCAAATTAAAACCGTGCCTCGTCGCATGTACCGGCTAAACAATTCAAACCGCTGATTTACTACGTGTGCATTAGAAGTTAGTCACTCAACTATGAAAAGAAATGCTTATCAACGTAATAATAATCACTTAAGTCCACTAAAAATACCTAAGTTGAAAAGAAAATTGTGAAAATAAAAACTTCCCTAAAATCCATATAAAGCGAATGTTTACCAAGGATCTGCATAAATCTCCTAAAATCGCCTCTTAAAAAAGCAGTTGGGAAGGCCAAATTTAGAATTAAAGTTCGAATTGAATATAAAACAACAAAAAGTAAGATATTTTCACACACACAAAAATAAATTTTAAAACTTGCACGGATTTAAAAAGCAGATGAATTATAACAGACGAACAGATAAGAGGATCATATTTCGAGGTGAAAGTGACTGCGCGGACTCGAAAAATGAATGAATTATATAATAGAGGAGACGAATTCCGTTGGGAAAACCTGAAAAAGACCAATGACTCGGAATTGCGGGTGAAAGTAAAAAAGCTAAAAAAGCAGAAGGCCAAAAAAGCAAAATTAAGACGTTTGCGCCTGCAGGTAAAAAATTGGACCGTTGAAGGTGAAGGAGGCTATAAATGTCATATTAGGATCCAGATAATTGTTAGTACGCTCGATGGATGGTCATTTTGTGTCAATGTTTGTTTTTTTGGTTTTTGGTCTATATGTTATGAAGGGCACTGTTATGTTCTGTAGTGCTGTGTTTGGTCCATCTAGGGTTTAATAGTTTCTGTGTGGTCCATTTGGGGTCTCATTTTTTTTTGTGTTTTTTTTGGGTTTTCTGTGTCCAACATCAGCAGCACAACACAGGGTAAATTTGGAGAAGGCTTCCTGTTTTTCTATCTATGCGGGGATTTTATCATAAACGAGACAGACAGGTCAGTTATCTTTCCTTTTTAATAATTAATTGATTTGTTGGAATTTGTAAATCATTTCCATATTATCTTATTTATTAGGATGGATCCGATTTCTTTGCATTTTGTGGGTTTCTGTCATTTATTCTTCTATTAATATTTTGTTTCACACTCTTGGGATTAATGGCTTAGGATCATGGGTTTATAAAACTGTTATGCACTTTAGTGTCGTCATTTGTACTGGGATTCTCCGTAGGATGTTCTGCTTAATAGTTTTCATTCATTAAATCGTTTGCCTCTGCAACAAAGTACGAGCTGGACAAAAATCAACCGCTGTAGCCAGAAGGAATTGAGAGAGATATCGGGGGATTGACATGTGTCGATAAGATGTCCATTTAGGGTTTCATTATTTGGGTTTTTTTGTTAATTTTTTAGATCCACCTTCAGCTGCACGGTGTCGGCACTAAAAAAGATGGAGAACATATCAATTCATTCCATTTATTTGGATGTAGTTCAGTAAACGCTTTAGAATGGATGGGCGACATTATTCACTAGGCAAGGATAGAGATGTTAGCATTTTATTCAGACATAGGCTAAGATACGGACAGGTTAGTTAATGCTTTTTTTTTTAATTAATGGTAAATAGTTTTTTGAAAGGGACTATATGACTCAAAAGCGAGATATAACCAAAGTAACATAACCAAAAGGGATCAGAATCCAGATATGACAGGTTAGTTAATGTTGCTTAACCCATTCTAATTTATTAAAGAAGAAATTGGTCTGTTTGCGTTTTTGAAATCACGCATAGTTAATAAGGGATTGACTGTTTAATAAAGGGTTAATAAGAGATTAATGGTTTTAGGAATCAATATCCAGTACCTTAGTCTTGTGTTTTGTGCCCAGTGCTTTAATATTTAGGGGTTTTCCTTGGGATGCCTGAATTGTTTTACATTAGTCTTTTCAAAGAACTGGAAGTTTTCAAAATTGTTTGCCACCTCTTCATTTAGTTTTTTGCAGAGGTCTAGGGTTTAAGTTCAGGGAATCTCCATTGGGATTTACAAATTGTTAATTAAAGTATTAAACAAGTAAAATTGTTAAGTAGACAAGTAAAAATGCAAATGGAAAAACATGGTTTATTTAAACTCTTAACCACGGTTTGTTCCAAATCTAAAATACACACAATTTTATCTTAAAATGCTATTGGATTAAGCCATAACCTTATTTATAGATGAAAAACTAAATTATTGATATATTCGCTGGCAATTAACATAGAAATATGGAAGAAGTACATTAGAAAACAAATTAATGAGTGAAATAAATAGGGCAAGATACATTGATTGTCTAAACCTGCAAATTATCATTTCAATGTTACATGTTTCATCCCTTGTCCTTAATAATTCATAGATGCAAGTAGAGTTCATTGTTATTGTCTCTTTTCATTAAAACTGTGTCTCTTGTTAGAGTAAAATTTGCAGTTGTACATCATTACATTTATTTATCTATTAAATTCTATTTTGTAGTTATAAATTATTACATTTTAAAACTTAAATTCGATAAAATTTTGCAGAATATTTTAAGCTAATTTTTGAATTCTAATTTGTATTCCATTCACCTTTCATACACCTGATATACTTACATTCCGTTGTACATACCTGAAAGGAATTTTTGAGATAATACATTATATGTTTGCAACTATATAAATTCTTTTAGTATATCTTATTCCAGGAAAACAAAACTGATTATTATCAAACAATTTTTGCAGCGTTACATTACTGTAGTGAAATCTTTTTTTCTCTAGTCTACATTACAATGGTTTAATATTGAAGTAAAATCTTTTTTTCTCGTATAACATACATTGTTATCACTCCTTTAATTTTATTTCTTGAACATATTTATGTAGACACATGGCTCTGAGTGTTGTCTCTTGAAAAGTTTTTCCATCTATCCATATCCACTCTGTTCTGGGTTTTAATACTTTTTATTTGTGAAGAAAATCAAAAAGACTAACAAAAAAGCAAAAAATTATATTTATTAAGCAAATAACTTAAGTGTGGAAGTAGATGTATATTTTTCTGAAACCTAAAAGCGCAAGAAGAGTAGTATTTTATAAAAGTTCATTTGGAGTGTGTAGCTTTTCGATTACAGGCTCTCAAATAATCAACAAGATATCAATTGTGAAAATGTCGTGTATAATGATCTTATCCAAAACCTCTTTGGAGTAACAAATATACTGTTGTTTTAGATTATAGGTTCTTAAATAATTAAGAAGATATCATTTTTGAAAATGTTGTGTATAATAATCTTATCCAAAGCCATCTTGGAATAACAAATATATTGAGGGATGGGCCGTGTCTACATAGCCTTGGGAATTTATAAAGGTATGTTGACTTGAATTATTTGTTTGAGAAGTATGTATTATGTATATCAGATTTTATTATTTTGCAGGTTATTATGGCATTTGTAGGTTTTGATGTTTTACATAGCCTTGGGAATTTATGAAGGTATGTTGACTTGAATTATTTGTTTGAGAAGTATGTATTATTATGTATATCAGATTTTATTATTTTGCAGGTTATTATGACATTTGTAGGTTTGATGTTTTACAGGCTATTATGGCATTTGTAGGTTTTGATATTTTGCGGGGTATTATAGCATTTGTAGTTTATAGATAATGTTAATTTTTTTTAAATTTTATTTATCAGTGTTCAATGTTCCATAAAATCTCCTTCTCAACTAATAGCGTGCTGCCTGTTGATAAAATAGCCCATGCATTGATTGTGTAACATAAAAATTTATGTATTTTGCAGGCTATTATTTCATCTGTAGCATTTTCAGGCTATTATGTTATTTTTTATTCATTTAAAATTATTTTGCAGGGTATTATGGCATTTGTAGCTTATAGATAATGTTGATTTTTTTTAAATTTTATTCATCGGTGTTCAATGTTCCATAAAATCTCCTTCTCAATCAATAGCATGCTCGTGACAAAATAGCCACTGCATTGGTTGTGTGACATAGGAATTTATAAAGGTCTGATGACTTGAATTATTTTGCAGGCTATGATGGCATTTCTAGGTTTTGATATTTTGCAGGTTATGATGGCATTTGTAGGTTTTGATATTTTGCAGACTATTATGACATTTATAGTTTATTTATAATGTTGGAACATTTTTACAAAAAAAAATTCATTTAGAATATATAATTATTAATCAGTGTTCAATGTTTCCATAAATTATCCTTCACTTCATGTTTTCTTGTAATGTTAAATGCATATATCTCGTTATGGAAAATAAATTTTTGAATGCTTCACAAACAACGGAAAGGAAAGAATGAAGAAGATTTCACATGCAAAGAAAAACATATACACATGCGAAGAAAAGCATATAGTTTTGTGTAATTTTTTTATTTGGATGTTGTTATATAGTGTTACTAAGTTCAACAAATATGATTAAAAATGGAAATTGTTAAACTTTTATTAATAAAATTATTTTTTATTTTTTGAAAGTGTGAACTACATTGACTCCAAAGTATGGCCAAGGGTTGTGTGTTGTTTTTAAATCTAAAATAAAAGTTTAGAATGTTATTTAAATTGTGATTTATGAAATTTAATTTATTTAATAATAATATTATATTTAAACATATGTAATTATATATTTTTTAAGTTTGATAAAGATTTTTTAAAACACTCTTCAATGTGTATTTTTATGTTTAACTTAGTTCCACAAATCACTTAAATAAAAATTAAAAATTAAAAATATCAACAAAGATAATTACAGACTAAAAATTGTGAAAACATGTGGGGAAACTTACTAAAATATAAATGTATAATAATAAAAAGACTTTAAAATATGAAAATATATAACGGTTTTTAAAAAAATGCATTATACTGAAATTAATTTAGAAATGTTTGTTTTTTAAAAAATGCCTTGTTTTCTATTTTGTGAATTGAAATTGTGAATAGATTTTATCACTATATTAATGTTGTTTGTTCCCTTTAAAATGTGTTATTCTTAATCTGTAATGGATTCTATATAATTATGTTTTAATTTTGTATGATAAGAAGTGAAAATAATACTTATTATTAATAATTTAATATATGTATATAATCTTGAATGTGTATTACATATTGTATCTATATCATATTAATATACATAAATTTTATTATTTATTGTATGGTATAAATTCATTTGTTGCATACTAAATAATATATTAGTATACGCACAAATAGTATATAAACATTCGAAGTAAATATTATATTCCAAATTTCGATCCATCTTGAGATATGAGATTCCCTATATAGATATGGCCGACCAATCGGAGAAGGTAAGATTCTAGTCGAGTACAATCTTAGATGATGCCTGGAGAGGGACGAGTACTAAAGAATCCTTCTGTCCAGTCTCTATCCAAAGGAGTGATACAACCCCCCCTATAGATCTATATGGGAACCGAACTCGGGGGGATGGATAGGGGTTCAAGCCCATCTATAGAGAGGGGAGGAGGGGAGGGGCCCCCCTGCCATTATATCTATATAGATATGGCCCTCTCCCTCTAGACTGGGATCTATTCTATATGCCCAGTTCTCAATTCCCTATTCTATATATTTGCTGAGCTATAGAGAATAGAGGCGAGGGAGCCTCATATCTAGGAATTGATCACCTAAAGATTTATTTGGGTCCCTCTATATAGATTTGTATTCTCAACACAGATATATAGAGACATAGAAATGATAGACTATAGATCGGCCCCGGCATGGAAGTGAGAGACTAGAGGTCGGCCTTTAGTTCTTTATAGAGGGGTCTGTCTATATCTATATCTATCTCTATATATCTCTCTATATCTAGTTGAGGACTAGTTGTGAGTCTAATTCCCAGTTATAAGGCATCCTATCAGTCTACCAGCTTGGTCGCATTAGTCAATCTAATTCCCATTCGTCAGTCCAGTCTGTATACCCGTTGTGAGTCTGATTCCCATTAATTAGGTTAGTTTGTATACCCGTTGGATGACCATTCGTTAGTTTGATGATGAAGGGTTGGAATCCAAAAGATTCAGACCATTCGTGAGTTGTCATGCCATCAGTCAGTCTGATTCCCACTAGTTGGTCTTCATACGCGTTGTGACTTTGTCTGCTCTGAATACCGGTTGATGGCATTCATAGACTCGACGCGAAGAGACCTCTAGACTATATATATAGATAGATAGATGGAGAATAGAGAGAGAGTTCAGATAGATAGATAGAAGAGGAGATAGCCTTCTCAGTAGGAGTAAGTATGACCTAGCAGTAGGAGATAAGAGATAGCCTATACGGTTAGCAGGAGCCCAGTGAGGAGAAAGCAACATTGAACACTCGGATTGAACACTACCCTATAGAGTAAGAGAGATCTGATGCAGCCAAGCCCTATAGAGTAGAGTCTAGAGATATGGCGCCATACCATATAGAGAGATAGATATGCATGCCGAGATAGAGATATGGCTCCCTCCCCTCTACTGTATATTATCTTATCTAGCATGCCCATATCAGATAGATAGAGTAGAGCCTAGTTATGCATGCTCGGGAGTCTATCTATCCCTCTATATCTATCTATATGGTCGGTTGGTCTATATGGTGGTAGGCCTAGCCTATGTATCTATGCATGTTATGGGGGGCGGCTGGCTTGGCTAACAACTATAGATAGATACTATCCTATCTATATAGGGGGTCGGGTGGGGCGGCTTACATTCAATTCATGCGATCCGATCATGTTACATTCACATTCATGTTACGTATATAATAGTAGGCGTAGGCGATAGACTTCGATGGATATGGGCATGAATGATCATAGATATTTAGGCGAGGCACCCAGATAGCCCCCCATAGAGAATATAGATAGGGCCAGGCCAGTTCTCTATTATCTACTCTATTATATTCCTCTATTCTCTATAGGGCTATATAGATATGGGAGGCCGACGGTAGAACTAACTCTATGGGAGACCCCTATCTCCTATAGAGGAGATATGGGCCTATCTATTTGGGCCGACGGCCCCCAGAGAATAGAATAGATTGATGGGCATAGGGGGCCCTGGCCCTATATATAGATTATATGGGGACTTGCTGGTCAGGTTGGGGCCAATACCGTTGGTCGAGCTCCGGCCGGCTATATAGAGGTATGGCTATATAAAGTAGGTCGTCGGGGCCTATCTATAGTAGCCCCCCCCTCTATCTATATCTAGGGGCGGGGGAGTGCCGCATATATATAGATAGGGAGTCTAGTCTATATAGAGATGTATGGGCCGCCCTCCACCTCTCCTAATAGCCTAACCTAGCTTAGCCACCCCCCATACCCATACCTCCATCTAGATAGGTAGGAACGCATATATGCCGATCTTAAGTGAAGTGCCCAAAGCCAAAGTAAGTTATTAATCTCTATCTCTCGTTTATAAGAGAATAGAACCGGAGCCCCCCTATCTCTATATGGGAGTCTAGATAGGCCGCCCAACTCTCTATCTATGGGATGGGCTAGGCCCCTATCTTATCTAGATATGGGGCCGAGGGCACCTTCCCTCGCCAACGGTAGGGGCAGTGCCTTCGGCGCCCTGAATTGGAAGGGTGCCGAAGGCACTTCTATTCTCTATAGATAGGGTGGGCCATATCTATATATGTCTTGAATTGGAAGGGTCCACCTGGTCGGATCGGTATATACGAAGTAGTGAGATAGGATAGGGCACTGACAATAGACATTCGGCTAGTGGGGCACTCAACAATGGAATGGACATCACCCCACCCTAGATAGCCCTATATATCTATATGCTGGACAATGGATAATGGGCACTAGACCATGGAAGAACTATAGATAGGGCGGCCATATATCTATAGGGGCACATCCCTTCCTTACATATAGATAGGGCTCGCCCATATAGGTCGGGTCGACTAAGAGTAGGCCCTTACCTTATGGCATTGGCCCTATCTGTATACATGGGCATCGGTATAGAGGCCTGCTATCTTGTCTATAGTTCTCGGGGTTGGCCCCTTTCCCTTTCTATAGAGAGGGGATGAACCGGATTCGGCTCCCCTATCTAGAGGATAGGAGCCCTACCCCCCTACACTAATATTAGGGTCTCCGCCCAGATAGATATATAGGGCCCGCATGGTAGATTTCGCTAGATAGATATCTATATAGGGTCGTGGGCAGATTATAGGGCCAGATAGAGATATAGGGCCCGTTGGCATGGCAGATTCCGCCAGATAGTTTCGATCACCTATATAGAGTAGAGGGCCATCTATATATAGATATATGGAACTCTCCATATATATATATATAGGGGGGGCCGCTAGCCCTAGCCAAATCTCTCTTTATATATATAGAGGGGCGGTTGCTAGCCCTAGCCAAATCTCTATCTCCTATCTCTATATAGGGCAGGGCCGCTAGAGAGTTTCAATCGCCGTGGCCTAGCCAAACCAAATATCAATATCTATATCTATATTCTATTCTATATGCCCTCTCTATCTATCATGTATATTCTACTGCCAATCAGCGTCCTCTCTATATGCCAATCAGCGGTGGCTTATAGGGCCAAAGCCCCTATATAGAGATTAGATCTGGCCCCCCCTATATATAGATACATACTCCCTATATCTAGGCCAATGCCCAATGGCATATAGAGTAGAGTCTAGGGGGAAGCCCCACACTATAGATATGGCTAGTCTCGTATATAGATCTGATGCAACCCTATAGAATAGGGATCTCCTATAGATTCTAGAGTATGGCCATATCTCTAGATCTGGGGGGAGGGGCCTCTATATATATGGGCCACACTGGTTGTTAGCATGTCTCAACCAATATCCCGTATCGAGACAAGACGAGATATGGCACCGCCTTTCCCTTTCCATATAGATAGAATTCTTTATCAACGGTTCTCCCCGGGTCAAGTGGGGAGTCCCAGATATAGATATAGATATAGATATAGAGAGAGATATAGATATAGATATAGAGTGAAGATATGTCTATAGAGAGATATATCTATAGAGGTTGGCCCACTCCCCACTCCATCTAGAGAGAATGGAATAGAGTGATATATGTATTGCCCTATATCTATCTGGTCGTTCCCATATCTATATAGGGGAGGGGGCCAGATATAGATATATAGGCTAGGCCCTAGCATTTCTATATATGGGGCTGGGGTTGGGGCCCTATATCTATATGGGGCACTGGAGTCAGGCTGGGGCCATATAGAGATATAGGGGACTGGAGAGTGGGCCCATATAGAGAACTGTTCCTAGCTCTATATAGATAGGGCCTGGGAATCCCAAATAATAGATAGGGCCCCCAATATAGATTCATTCTCTCAGGGCCTCCTCATCCTCTATATAGATAGGGCCTTGGAATCCTAGATAATGGATAGGGCCCCCCATATATAGAGATAGGGCCAATATAGATTCATTCTCTCATGGCACGAAGTACGTAACATGAATCCGAGCTGTGCATATAGATATGGAAGGGCCCATCTCTCTAGGCAGATCCATCGCATGATTGAATGGATTCTATACGTAACATGAATCATATCACTCACTCGGCATTTGATGATCACATGACAATCATGTAGATCATACGGGTCACCCATTACCCATATAGAATCTATAGGCAGGCCACTCGGTGGGGCCATTTCTATCTATTTGAGGTAGGTGGGGCGGGGATATATTCCACGTAATAGATCCCCCCTCAGTTCTATATAGATCCCTCCTCATGTAATATAGATCTAGTTGGGTGGGAGGGGCAGTTGACCCATAGTTCAGATAGACCAGCTCCTCGACCCGGGCCCTATCTATCGAGTCTATATGGGGTTGGGGGGGTTGAGCTACATTGATCCGTCCGTCTACCATCACCATCTATTATATACGTGATACAACCGGATAAGATAATAGAATAAGGATGAGATAATAGTTCGCAACCAGTCATCCTCTTCATCTCATCCGGTGCCCCGGCCCCTGCTACCGAGATGACGTGGTGCTAGATTAGATGAGATGGATGGTCTTCATTAGAATCAAGTGGAAATTTGGTATCCTCCCTCATTGATGTAGGCAACACCTGCTCAACACTTGTAGGGGAGGTCTCCTGTTGTTTAAATTGACGAGCATCGGATTTATGAGGTTACATAGAAGATGTTGGCACAAAAGATGATGATATGTGATTATACAATAAATTAAAAAAATAAAATAAGTTCTAAAATTAATTTATGAATATGACTAAAAATAAATAACATTTTACCTTCTTTCCTCCCTTGAATTAAGGAAATCATAATAGGCAACATCATAAATGTCACCACTTTTGGATTGTCGATCACGAGATATATGATGTAATGATGACACTTGCACAAAGAGGACATGTAATTATACGTTAAATAAAAATTCCAATAAATTGAAAAGATCAAATAATTTTTTTAAATAATTTTAGAATATAACTACAAATAAGATTATGTAGATTTCCATGACATTGAAAGGAGGAAGCATTGGTTTCTAAAACCATTATGTAGGAAGAAACAAGATAGAAAAAATAATATTTTACCTTTTTGCCTCCCTTGAAGCAGGTGAAACATAATAGATCACCTTGGGAGTTTCACCACTTCTGGATTATCGATCATGAGATGCAGGGGGTTGCAAATATAGTGGCAATAAAGAGGTGGATCTCTAATGATATGATAAATTTAAAAATAAAAAAAAAATAAAAACCTAATAAATTTATCATCATGACTATAAATTTTATTAAATTAAATTAAATTAAATATTACCTCCTTCATTCTATTGTATCATGTGATAAAAGAATGTTAGTATCAAGAATATCACTTGAGTATCGTCGATGCATATCATGATTATGGTGCACATTTGAATCTCAATATCTATGATGTTAATGTCAAGACACATCACGAGTGTCTTATGGAGGGGAAGAGTATTACTCTATATCTCACGCAACATCTTCATGCACATTGCTTCCACCACATCACACACTGTGCAATGCCCTTTCAAAAAAAAATATTATTGATCACAAGGTTTCTTTTTTATGTGTCTAATGTTAAAAAATAAAAATAAAATTTTATTGAATATAAAAAACCATAATATTTTTTATGCTAAAAATGCTACAGTTGGTTGTTTGTTGTGAGCCTTTTAAGTTATATAATATATTTAATTAATTGTACCAAATTAATTAAATTAATAAACATACTTTTAAATGGTATGTGTATTAAATGGGTCACTTTGTTAAGTGAGTGACATATGTAGTAATTAGGCCCTTGAGTTATGTTTTAAGGGGATTAATTATTTTTAGAACTAATACTAATGTGAAGTGAGCATCCCATGTTATATAAACACTCTTGTATATGTGAAAATGTGCAAAGTGAGTTTTAATGAGAAATTAGGGTAAGTGGTATGAAGTACATGATAGGTTAAGTTACCTTTAGTTACAAGTAGTGTAACCACTTGAGTAAAGGAATATTACAAATGGCATGAAGCAAATAAAAAGTGGGTTATTTTCCCTCTAAAATAATGCTTCAAACTATGAGAGTTGTGTATTTTTTATCTAATGCTTTCATGAAGTTTGTTGCAGTTATTTAAGGTTTATATTTATTGTAGATAATTATATACATGGTATTGAATCTATGCAAGCCATAGTGATAGACAACAAAACTCATTTACAGACAAGTGAAGGGAAAGACAATTTACATAACCCCATTGTCCATACGTCTAAGACCATGCACAATGATCGAATACTATACTACATTCTAGGAATAGTTGTATGGTCATACATAGAAGCATATTACAATTCCATATTTAGAGACAAATCATTTCTAGATTCAAAAGTGCTCTAGATTCAAAAGTGCTCTTTCACACAGTCTACACATGTAGATCATCTTTAAATGACTCTACATAGATAAGTAATTATATCTTCTTTTGTTTTGAGAAATCATTAAATCATCTTATCACAATTATAATTATTAAAATATTTATTCTAGTTTGGTATGGTTAATGTTTATTATCTTATATAGAATAAACAACCTATAACATTCTTTTACATTTCCTAATTTCCATTCCATCTATTTAGGCATTTATAAAAAAATTTGGTGAACCCGACCCTTAGTTGAACACAAAACTTTATTTCAAACCCTAGTTGCCCTAGGGTTTCATTCTCAAATTTATGTATGATTTCATTCTGTGCCTTTTCAATGTACTTACAATATTAATCATCAACTTATTGATCATATTAAGGTTTCTACTCCTACTCACAAACATCGAGTCTTTATAGCTTCATATTTACTTCATGAATAAGGTGTCCCTTCCATACTTTATCACAATTCCCATGAGGTGAATTTTCATGACATTGAAACACTAGTGAGCACCATTTTAATTCCAGAAATGATAAGGTTGATGGTGTGGACCCTGAGAAATTTGAGATTCTATCTAATTTTCATTCTCAACCATGTGATAAAACTCGTCATATTGAACATATTACCAATATTCTTCTCATTATTACGTTATCTCTTAATCAACCCTCTGATGAAAATACCTTTTTTGGGATACCTCATCCCACATCTTCTACTATGGATACATCTATTTAACCCATATATTTAGGGAAACTAGTGGCCCACCTTACAGTGTTACCATGTATATACCTATGTACACTTATATTTCAGCATCTACTATTTACACTCATAGTGGTTCACATGCTTCTTCTTCTAGAAAAAATGTGCTTAAAACCCTTGTTCATAGTTTACAATCTCAAATCTTATAGTTACAACAAGGTACCTCTATGCGTTCTCATAAATCATGGATTGTAATCAATTACTTCATAACACACAACTAAAGTGGCTTCATATCCCTTTTTTATGGTTTTTTTCTCCTAATATTCCCATTTTTAATGGAAAAAGGTCGACCCTAAAATGCACCTTCATTCTCTCCATGTTACTTTCTTAGATTACTTGCAATGAAACATTGTTTATCAAGCTCTTTCCCAGAAGCCTTGAAGAGTTTTCTTTGTAATGGTTATATGATCTTCCCATTCACTCATATGAAAGGTTCTGTCGACACTAAAATTTTCCTCCATAATTTCTATTTCATTAATGTATGTATTAGGAATAGGATATTGTTAAGTGTAATTAGTAGTAGCGTCCGATAGAAGATAACGGCGCCGTCAGTACGGTGCCGCCAATAATGTGGAGTACGGTAACAGTCAAAGTACAATAGGAATGTTGTAAAAAGTAAATATTTGTCGTAAGTGGTCCGGGAATGTTAAAATGTCAAAGTTTGGGTAATTAGAGAAGTAGGGTCTACATGATTAGGAATTAGAAATATTATATTGGTAATAAGGACAAGGAGTGAGGTCATAAATATTTTGTGTATTTTATTTGTAAAAAGTCTAAAAATGTGGAACCCATGTAAAATGATAAGGTTTATCTTATCTTAACAGATAAGCTTACATGTACAGATAAGAGTTAAGGTATGGAATATGATTCGTCAGAGTGGATTTCTTATCCTATCTTAGAGATAGGATGGATAAGCCTGGAAGTTCTATAAATAGAGAAGCCACCCCCCTCATTTAGCATAGAAAGAAGTAGTGAGAAATATTGTAGGAAGTGTGCGAAGGAAGCCATCAGTTAAAGGTGTGTTGAAGAAGCCATCAAGAGGGGTAATTGTAAAGTTTCTCCCATAGTCTTGTTGAAGTATCTCATGGGTGAGATTGTAACAGTTTCATGTTAATATTATAATTTATTTTGATATTTCAGATTTGTCGTCATTCTGTCTTATCATAGTCAATGGTATTCTTGTGTTCGGTTGTTGTTTTGCTTCCAGATTACATCCACCAAACTAAACGCTGTGCATTAGTAAATAATCATAGGACGAGGAGTTCCCGGTGAAGAATTATCATAGTGCCGGATTGGTGATGACATTTTGGTTCCATTGCCTTGACCATTCCTCATTGGTGGATTTTCTGGAGAGATATTCCCACTTAGGCAAAAATTAATTGGAGGGTAACCTTGTTTTTACTGTGCATAGTAGTTACCATGGTAAAGTCATTTTTACCGTGAATAGTAGTTACCATGTTAAAGTCATTTTTGCCATGAATAGTAATTACCCTGGTAAAGTCCTTTTTGCTGGGAATAGTAATTACCGCAGTAAAGTCACTTTTTACCATGAATAGTATTTACCGCAATAACTTCACTTTTTACCGTGAATAGTGTTTACCACAGTAAAGTCAGTTTTTACCGTAGTAAGTCAAGTTTTACCATAGTTTACCGTGGTCATTTCTATTTTACTGTAGAAAGGTGTAAAGTCACTTTCTAGTATAGTGATTCCAATGTATTTGTGCACATAAGTCTTGTTAATTTGTACTTGTGGGTTGGTATTTCACGGTGGTTACTTTTGAAAATGGGAAAGATTCCTGTTTTTTTCAGCTCAATCTAATGAAGATGCTTTCTTCTTTCATTCAAGAGTTTAAACGATCTTGTATTTGTAATGGCCTTATAAGAAGGGAACAATGGACTGAATTTTTTCCTACTTTTTTGGATGGTTCAGCACTTGAGGTGGTTTGAAACACTAGGTGATAATGTGAAAAATTCATGGGATTTATTAACCGAAAGTTTTCTTGAAGAATTTGGTGAATAACAGAAATATGTAGATCTCATGATCGAGATCACAAAGCTATCCCAAGGAGAGAAGGAGAAGATAAGGGATTATCATGCTCATGTTCTAGAGCTAAGGAGGAAGCTTGATGCCCAGATCCGGAAGGAAGGACTAGCGGATGGGTTGATGAATGGCGTGGATAATCTCCTCTGTAAGCACTTCATTCTTGGGATGAAGCCGAAGATCAGACAACGAGTGAAGTATGACCGCCCAGCTACCATTGAACAAGCAAAGGAGATTGCAAGAAGGCAAGAAGAAAGTATGGAAGAGGAGCCCAAAGAAATTGTTGCTAAAGTAGAGCCTACACCCAGCACCTTTGGTCCTGAATCCACAACCACTCCCGGTGAGCACAAATATTTCTCCTAATACATCTACTGAGTATGAAGATCTGCTCAAAAAGATGGGTCAGTTAACTATTAATCTTCTTCAAGGAAAGGAATTTAGTTCTCAGGGAGGAGATAGAGGTCCAAAGAGAAATATTTCTGAAGTTGTTTGGTATGGTTGTTATAAAAAGGGTCATTATAAGTATAATTGTCTAGATAGAGCTTCTACATCTGGTAAGGGAGATAATGATAAAGGAAAAGCACCTGTGAATTCTTTTGATGTAGTAGATAAGAGTAGAAATAATGAAGTAGATGTGTTTGTAACAAAAAGCAAAGAAAGAGAAAGATACTCAAGATGGAAATGATCCTAAGAGATGAAAGAAGAACACTAGTAAGAACATAGGAGAAGAAAGTTGGGTGTACAGGATTTTCTGATTTCACAGGGGCAAGGATCATACTCCATCTTGGAAGATCTGTCCAAAAGGCCTGCAAATATTACATATGGTCAACTCTTGGCTATGTCTTCTGAGAAGAGGCGGGAGTTGGGAGGTGGACTCAATGCTCGAAGAAGGAAGGAGGTTGAGGTCCCTGTTTTGGAGGCAGAGGCAGATCCCTATGCTCCACAAGCTGAGGTATTATGTAATGGTATTTCAATTCATGATGTCTTAGTTGATGGAGGTACTGCAGTTAATGTAATGATCGAGTCTGTAATGAATATGTTGGGTTTAAAAATTGATCGCCCTTCAACACTTATGTTAAGGTTATTAAATAAAGGAAAAACTAAACCAGAAGGTGTAGTTTCAAATGTGGCAATATCTGTTATGGGTGTGGTATATGTGGTAGACTTTCAGGTGATGAAAAATGGTACTGTTGCGTACCCAATGCTGCTGGGAAGACCATGGCTAAGGAGAGTTCATGCAAGAAACTACTGGAATGAAAGTTTCATGACACTTGGACGTGGTAGAGAGAGGGTGAAGATAAATGTGATCCCTCGACATCATAAGGCAGAACCTGTGGATTCAAGTGATGAAACTGATGATTGGACATCCTCTGATTACTCTAGTACCAGTGAAGTGGACACTGAAGATGAAGAAAGCGAGGTGGATGTTTCAGTCATGGATATCCTTCCAGTCACACCAACTCATGACCCCATAAAATTATCTGAAGAAGAAGTTGATAATCGTCTCCAACAAATAAAGATTGGTGATGCTGTGATGGAGAGTGAGAAGGAATCCTACCTCCAGCTCTTTCGAAGGTACATACACCTATTCACTTTTGATTACAAGGAACTCCGTCAAGTAAGTTGGGTAGAACATTGTATTGAGCTGGTAGATGGTGCTAAGCCTATAAAGCAAATGCCATATAGAATGAATCCTAATTTTTCCAAGACTGTAAAAGAAGAAATAGATAAGTTGCTTGATGCAGAATTCATATTTGCTATGGAGAATTCAGAATGGGTTTCTCCCATTGTGATCTCAATAAAAAAGAATGGGAAGCTACGCATTTGTGTTGATTACAGGAAGCTCAATAAGGCAACAAAGAAAGATCATTACCCTCTTCCATTTTCAGATCAGATCTTGGACGAAGTAGCTGGCCAGGAGTGCTATAGTTTTGCTGATGGATATAGCGGCTACAACCAAGTTCGTATAGCAGAGAAAGATCCGTTGAAGACCACGTTCACCACTCCTTGGGGAACGTTTGCTTATAGAGTTATGCCTTTTGGGTTGTGTAATGCTCCAGCAACATTCCAGCGTTTGATGAATAGGGTGTTCGAACCCTACATTGAGACCTTCATCAGAGTATTTTCGGATGATTTTTGCATCTATGGGAGCAAGTTGGACCACCTGCATCAGATGGAGACAGCATTTCAAAAGTTAGATGAAGCACAAGCCTCACTAAACCTTACAAAGTGTGTCTTTGGATGTTCTAAAGGCGTTTTGTTAGGGCATGTTGTATCTAGAGATGGTATTGGTACTGATCCTGATAAAGTTTCAAAAATCAAAGATTTACCATTTACTATGAATAGAAGTAAGTTGAGATCATTTTTAGGCCATGTGGGTTACTATAGAAGGTTCATCAAGAATTTCTCAAAGATTGCACAGCCACTAACCCAGTTCTTGAAGAAGGATGTTGCTTATGAACCAGGAAACAAGGCGCATGAAGCTTTTGGACAACTGAAGGAAGCCCTGGTGTCTTCACCTGTTTTGAAGAATCCAGATTGGAGCAAGCCATTCATGTGTACATTGATGCCTCAGATGCAACACTAGGTAGTACTTTGAGCCAAAAGGATGAAAATGGGAATGAACATCCAATTTACTTTGGGATTAGACAAATGAGCAGTGCTGAGGTAAACTATACTGTAACTGAAAAAGAGGCTATGGCTATCATTTTTACTGTAAAGAATTTTAGAAATTACTTGCTAGGGCAGAAATTTATAGTTGTAACGGATCATCAGGGTCTGAAATATATTGTCAATAAGCCTAAACCATCAGGGAGGATAGTAAGATGGATAATTTTGCTACAAGAATTTGAATTTGATATTATAGATAGGCCAGGAAAGAAGCATGTCAATGCAGATGCACTCTCTCAAGCCTATGATGGTTTAGGATCATCTTGTGATGATGATGATTTCCCCGATGCAGCATTGTTCTCCTTTGACACAATCCCTAGTGAATACATAGATATTTAGAATTATCTGAATGAATTCAAGTTTACTGATGGTGCTAATGCAAAGACTAAGAGAAAGATTACTCAAGCCAGTCGTCCATATTCTATTCTGCATGGAGCATTATTTCGAATAGGACCTGATGGACAATACAAGAGGGCAGTTGGACGTGATCAAGGGAAGGAGTTGCTAGAATAATTCCACAATGGTACATGTGGAGGGCACTTCTCTGGACAACTTACAGCAAGAAGGATCTTGGATGCAGGTTATCACTGGCCCACTCTTTTTAAAGATTGTTATAATTATTGTAAGACATGTGATATTCGTCAAACACATGGTAACCGTAAGACTTCATTAGCTCCATTATGTCCTATTCTTCCCCTTGGTCCCTTTGAAAAATGGGGAATAGACATTGTAGGTCCACTTCCAACTACATCACGTCAAAATAAGTATATTGTAGTTGCCACAGATTATTTAACCAAGTGGGTTGAAGCTAGGCCATTGAAAACAGCTTCCATGGATGAAGTGGCAAGGTTCATATATGAACGCATTGTCACCAGATTTGGTTGTCCATTAGAAATTGTAACAGATCAAGGAAGCCACTTCATTAATGAGGTGGTAGAAGCCCTAGTCAATAAGTTTTCTATTAAGCACAGGAAGACAACAACATACAAGCCAAGCACAAATGGACAGGTGGAATGAACAAATTTTGTGTTGTGTCAAATTCTAGCAAAAGATGCAGCCTTGCAGGTACATAAATGGGATAAAAGGATTCATGCAGCATTGTGGGCATATAGGGCAACATCAAAGTCAGCAACAGGATACTCCCCATTTCAGTTGGCCTATGACATTGATCCAGTTCTTCCTATTGAGTTTGATATTCCCACTGTGAGAGTTATGAAAAATGAAAGGATGGATGAAAGTGATTCAGTAAAAGAAAGGTTGGTACATCTTTATTTGCTAGAGGAAATGAGGGAAATAGCAAAGGATACAAGCCATAAGAAGAAAATGAAGCAGAAGGAATACTTTGATCAAAAGATCCGGTGGTCTCCATTTCAAGTGAATGACTTGGTTCTAGTATATGATTCCAGATACAAAAAAAGAAGACAGAGAAAATTTCTTCCAAAATGGATGGGGCCCTACAAAATAGCAGCTGTGCATGAAAATGGTACGTACCGACTGGAGGAATTGGATGGAACTCCCATTACGAAATGGGTCAACCACGACAAGTTGAAGATTTTCCAAGCACCAGAATAGTCTACTCCGAGGACGGAGTAGAAGTTAGGAAGGGGGAAGATGTCGACACTAAAATTTTCCTCCAAAATTTCTATTTCATTAATGTATGTATTAGGAATAGGATGTTGTTAAGTGTAATTAGTAGTAGCGTCCGATAGAAGATAACGGCGCCGTCAGTACGGTGCCGCCAATAATGTGGAGTACGGTAACAGTGAAAGTACAATAGGAATGTTGTAAAAAGTAAATATTTGTCGTAAGTGGTCCGGTAATGTTAAAATGTCAAAGTTTGGGTAATTAGAGAAGTAGGGTCTACATGATTAGGAATTAGAAATATTATATTGGTAATAAGGACAAGGAGTGAGGTCATAAATATTTTGTGTATTTTATTTGTAAAAAGTCTAAAAATGTGGAACCCATGTAAAATGATAAGGTTTATCTTATCTTAACAGATAAGCTTACATGTACAGATAAAAGTTAAGGTATGGAATATGATTCGTCAGAGTGGATTTCTTATCCTATCTTAGAGATAAGATGGATAAGCCTGGAAGTTCTATAAATAGAGAGGCCACCCCCCTCATTTAGCATAGAAAGAAGTAGTGAGAAATATTGTAGGAAGTGTGCAAAGGAAGCCATCAGTTAAAGGTGTGTTGAAGAAGCCATCAAGAGGTGTAATTGTAAAGTTTCTCCCATAGTCTTGTTGAAGTACCTCATGGGTGAGATTGTAACAATTTCATGTTAATATTATAATTTACTTTGATATTTCAGATTTGTCATCATTCCGTCTTATCATAGTCGATGGTATTCTTGTGTTCGGTTGTTGTTTTGTTTCCAGATTACATCCACCAAACTAAAGGCTGTGCATTAGTAAATAATCATAGCACGAGGAGTTCTCGGTGAAGAATTATCATAGTGCCGGATTGGTGATGACAGTCCCATTCTGGGAGATGTATGCAGCACTGATCAAACAGGAGAGGTTGGGGAATGGAGAAATGGCACATTAGAGCCGGGTGCGACGAATACTACCGAAGCTAGAGGGTTTTGATGGCAGTAGCCGACTATGTAAATACATGGGAGATCCTTCGACTGGGTCCGATTACCGAGGTTTCGTTCAGAGCGTTTGCTTCTTTGTCTCGCAGAATTGACGAATGAGGAAAGCAAACGACTGGGGCAGAGCATATAGGGTTGGTTGGGAAACAATAAGGAAACATCACTATCTCACGCCCACTTCATTTAGCTTTGCACGGGCCCGCCCACTGCCTCTTTCTCTTGATTGGTTACCCACATTCACTAAACCTCGTTCAACTATCTCATCTAGAAAGAAATATCTGAGGCCTACCCATTCCTAATCATTCTTAAGGATTGAACTAGGATCTATAGCTGCTCAGGGAAACCAACCATATCCAGTCTAGCTTGCCCCTGCCTAGCCTAAGCCTAAGCCTATAATGGTGGGGATGGGAGATTCGGAAACGAGAAAACAGATTCCCATTCGCAATGGAAGTGGCTTTTAAATCAAATCTTCTCGATAAGATGAGAGAGATATAGAGAGAGGGGAGAGGGGGTCCTGAATGAGACTATATGGCAAGGGAGAGGATTGGACGGCACGGCGATGAAGAGGCGGTGCCCACTGTGAAAAGGCGGAAAGGTCGCCCCGACTAGAACCATGCTATAGAGAGTTGGGAGAGGATATATTTGCGAGTGCGAGCTCGAGAGAAATCAACTGAACGTAGGGGGCATCGGCGTCAATGTTTTGGTGAGTTATGAGTTGTTGCCTATCCGACTATAGTCACTCTCATAGTCAGTGAATGGCGACTTTCTGAGATCAAGGTTGCTCGGAGATCAAGTCGGGTCGCCCGGTTGGAGCGGCCCATATAGATCATATCTATATTAGTAGGTCGAGCGTTGGATCGGTTGGAGCGACCTGATCTCACTTCGTAACCTCCGTTGGAATCTCATCCATCGCTGGTCCGCTGACTGTGAAAGTGACTCAAACTCAATAGAATAGCCCACTTCTCCATTTAGTATGAATCACTCGTATCCAATATCACTATCACGTCGTATCACTTATATATATGAATAGATGATGCATGATGGTGCCCCCCCCTCTCTCTATATCTCGGCTCCCCCCCCTCTCTCTATAGGAAATTTGCTGCACTTGCTGCAATGATAACCCAGAGAGGAAATCAAGGTGAAGATGACACAAATGAAGAAGATGTTTGTGAAGAGGAGGAAACACAAGCTCCACCCTTAGCTTTTGAAGAAAACATGCTTCGAGCATTAGAAGGAAAGAATGATGGGATAAAAGTTGATGTTTCAGAGTATGGAGGTAGTCTAAAATCAGAGGAGTTGATAGGTTGGTTGACTAGCATGGGGAAATTTTTTGAGTAGAAGAATATGTCAGAAGAAAAGAAGGTAAAATTCAGATGCACAAAATTGAAAGGTCATGCTATGTTATGGTGGGATCACCCACATAAAGAGCGGTCAAGAAAGGGGAAAGAAAGAATTAGGACGTGGAGTAAGATGGAGAAGAAGCTAAAAGATAAATATATCCCTGTGGATTATGCACAAACCCTTTTTACAAGAGGTTTTAGAATCTCTAACATAACTTACAAACAGTACAAGTATACACAGATGAGTTTTACAAGTTTTCCATTCGTGTAGAGCATGAATAAACCGAGGAAAAAATGGCTGCAAGGTATGTAAATGGATTAAAATTTTCTAGTCAATATGAGATAAGTATGCACAGGATTAAGAGCATGGAGGATGCCTATCAATTAGCCTTAAAGGCCGAGGAAAAATAAAGTCGTCAAAGTTTTAGGAGGTCACTTGGAATGAATAGGGGGGCCTCATCTTCCTTTCGGGGATGATTTAGTTTCAACCAAGGTAGGGGAGAATTACCTCATGGAGTGGAAAAGAAAGAAGATATGAGACAAGAATTCCATAATCAACAAAGAGGCAAAGGATATGCTCGTGATAGAGGATGGGAGGCTCCAAGACGACCATTTGTGGTGAATAGGGGAATCAAGATTTTTAATGCCAACATTCTTATACCCATGACAAGAGGCAAGCAGATGCTCCAAGAGTAAATCTTGTTGAAGCTGAACAAGTAGAAGACGAACAGGGCCTAGAAATTCAACCAGATGTTGGAGAAAATCTTATGATCAAGAGTACGATGATTGCTCCAAGAAAGGATATCAAGGGGGATGCATCGCTGTATACAAATATTTTCAGAACAAAATGCACTTCAGGAGGAAAGGTATGTAATGTTATTGTTGATGGAGGTAGTTGTGAGAACATGGTTTCAAATGACATGGTTGAGAAATTGGGTCTGTATTGTGTGAAAAATCTTAACCCTAACCGTATTGCATGGTTTAAGAAGGGTAATGAAGTCACTGTTGATAAGAGATGTTTAATAAGTGTTTCTATTAGGAACAATCACAAGGATGAGATTTGGTGTGATGTTATTCCTATGGATGCATGTCATATTCTATTAGGAAGACCATGGCAATTTGATAGAAAAGTTATTCATGATAGGGGAATGAATACTTATACTTTCGGGAAGGATGGCACAAAAATAGTTTTCCTACCTCTTAAGGAAGAGGGGAAGACTGTAAATATGCTTTCTGCAAAGGAATTTGTGAAGGAGGCAAAGACAACCGGTTATTTTCATGCACTAGTCGCAAATAAGGATGAACCTTCCAGTGCGCAAATACCAGTAGAAACAGTAAAATTAATAGAAGAATTTTCTAATGTTATTCTTGATGAGCTACCAAAAGGATTACCGCCCAACAGAGATATTCAACACCATATTGATTTGATTCCAAGGTCTTCACTCCCAAATCAAGCGGCTTATAGGATGAGCCCGAAATTGCATGCAGAGTTGAATAGGTAAGTGACAAAGCTCATGAGAAAGTGGGTCGTAAGGGAGTGCATGAGTTCGTTTGTAACCCCATCTTTATTAACACCAAAGAAGGATGAAACCTAGAGAATGTGCATGGATAGCAGAGCAATCAATAAAATTACAATCAAGTATAGGTTCCCAATACCTTGCCTTGATGATATGATGGATGTGCTTGCTGGATCTAGGTATTTCAAAAAGACTGATCTTCAAAGTAGTTACCATCAAATTCGGAATAGAGAAGGAGAAGAGTGGAAAACAAAATTCAAGATAGGAAATGGATTATATGAGTGGTTGGTGATGGCATTCGGGTTATCCAATGCACCTAATACTTATATGAGATTGATGAACAACGTGCTGTGGGAGGATAATGGTAAGTTTGTGTGGCTTATTTTGATGATATCTTGATCTTTAGTAAAACTAAAGAAGAACATTTGAGGCATCTAAGGGTGATATTTTTACTGTTAAGGAAAGAGAAACTCTATGTAAATATGAAGAAGTGCATGTTTATGCAAGAGATTTTGGTATTCTTGGGATTTATTATTTCAGAAGATGGGGTACAAATGGACTCGGAGAAGATAAAGACAATTATTGAATGGCCTTCTACATGAAGTATAACAGAGGTAAGAAGCTTTCATGGTCTAGCAATATTTTTCAGGAAGTTTATTAAAAATTTCAGTAGTATTGTAGTACCTATAATAGATTGCACAAAAGGAAGGGAGTTTTTGTGGACAAAGGCAACTGAGGATAGTTTTCATTTATTGAAGAAGAAGGTGACAAGGCACCCATTTTGTCACTAACAGATTTTGATAAAGTTTTTGAGGTTGATTGTGATGCCTTACATGTGGGTATTGGTGTTGTCCTAAGTCAAGGTGGAAAATCCTATAACACCCGCTAATACACACCCACAAATACAACACTGAAAAAAAAATTAGATAACTTTTTTTTTTGACTTACTAGGAGTTTACACGACACAAAAAGATATTACAATGGCTACCACCAACTTACGATAGGCTTGACACAATATTGACCACCAAGGTAAAAGGAAATCTACGATGCTCAACATGAAACTGTTCACTTGCCATTTTGACAGATCATCACATACAAGTCCAAACACAAAACACACTTACGTTTAGGGGCATCCCACGAGGAAATTCTTGTTACGGTTTCTTGTTTACTAAGACGTCTCCTAATTCTTAACTTACGTTCTTATAAAATTCATGTAGTAATTCACACCATTCTTTTCACAGGGGAGAACTTCTTTCTTTTATACTATTGACTAAATAACATAAGGCCAAGATTTCTAAAAGAGGATCAAATGATTTAAACAACAAACAATAGAAAATTACAAAGATCTTTGGAAGAAGCTAGAGGAAGGAGATCGAATTGGATTCATCTTTAAGGCCTCATTAGATATTAGTCTGGATTTTTGTTGGCTAAGGATCTATCCATAATGATTAAAGGTTTCATTTAGGCTCCTCCCGATGAGATTAACTTTGGTATAAAAATTACGTTGTAAAGGGTGAGCTAGATTGAATCGGTTCTCAATAGTCTCCTCCTACTTATAATAACCTCATTAGCTTCCAAAATTAAACATTGATTTCACCTTAAGGTCATTTTAAGAACTCACCAAAAAAAGAGAATAATGTTCATCAATTTAACTAGGGTTGGTAAGGTATAAAAATTTTCTTTACAAAAGAAAGTTTCTTCTTTGGTCACTTTATGGTTCAAATGCTAGAGGTTTTTGAAAGTGGATAAGAATCTTGTCACTCAAGGTCTAAACGATGAGCCGAAATGAAACCCAACTTTACAGCTACAAAATGGTGTAACAAGGCTCCTATAAGGGCATCAAAAAATCATAGACGATCAATCAAAGTCGATCTAATGATTGGAGTGACTCCTAACATAACAAGATACATGGAGAAAACTTAATATCTTCCTTCTGGAGTGGCTCCAAGAGTGACATTATTCCTAAGCTCAAATCTTGTTTTACTATTATATGCTTTACTCTTATATCACACTATGGTCTCATTATTAGCATTGTTTTATAACAAAAGAGTTACGAAATTACTTTCCTAACATTTTGAAGAAGTACATGATTGGAAGAATAATATGAACATAAGAATGAGAGAATTAAGAAATTTGTACTAAATTTGAAATATGGAAAATAAGAATGTAAGTTATGGAGATTATCGTAAGGGATAAAGAGCCAACTTAAATGGTCGAAATGTAATTTGAATGTGAAATAAATTTAAGCATCTCTAGGTGGAAAAAGGATAAAATTATCCTTGCACAATAATGTTTTTGGAATGTTAATCGTAACTAAGATGTAATCATGGTAATGTGTTTTGGGTTTGTCAATCCTTGGTTCCCTTTCTTGTTGTTGGGTCATTGCTAGCATTTGTTCATTGGGGAAAGTGTGACATCGACATTTATATGGTGTTGGCATGTTTCTATGTGAGTTGATGACTTTTGTAAGTGTCATATGCATTGTTGAGTTTCTCTTCTTAGAGCCTTGTGGTGTTGTGTAGTGAGCAATGTAAGAAAACATAAAAATTATCTTGGTATTATTACCATTGTATTTGTGTGTGTAATTTGTGGGTGTTACAAAGCCAATAGTTTTATTTAGTGAGAAACTAAATGAGGTAAGAAAGAAATACTCTACTTATGATGTGGAATTTTATGTAATTGTACAAGCATTAATGCATTGGAGGCATTACTTAGTGCCTAAGGAGTTTGTGTTATTTCCAAACCACATAGCCCTAAAGTATGTGAATACACAAAAGAAGTTGAATAGTAGGCATGTAAAGGGGGTATCATTTTTGTAGGGTTATACCTTTTCTCTAAAACATAAATCAGGAAAACAAAATCAAGTTGCAGATGCATTGAGTAGGCCGCATGTGAATTTGTTTACCACTATGGAAAATGAGGTTGTGGGTTTTGAAGCAATAAAGGGTTTGTATTCTTCTGATTCTGATTTCAAGGATATTGTTGAAGAGTTAATTTGTCCAATTTCAGAAAATACAAGTTATTTCCATGATGAGTACATTTTATAGGATGGCTACTTATTCAAGGGACGCTAACTATGTATTCTAGTTGGGTCTATGAGAGAGAATATAGTGTAAGAGTTGCATAACGGAGGATTGGCTAGGCATTTTGGTAAAAATAAGATGATAGCCTTGGTAGCAGAGAAATAATATTGGCCAAAGATGAAAAGAGATGTGGTAAGATATGTGGAGAGGTGTCGAATTTACCAAGTCTCGAAAGGCCATGCACAGAATACAGGTTTGTATATGCCGTTTTTCTGTTCCTAAAGGGTCGTAGACTAATCTGAGTATGGATTTTGTTTTGGGATTACCAAAAACATGAGGTAATGAATAATTTTTTTTGGTTGTTGATAGGTTTTCTAATATAGTTCATTTTATTGCCTGCAAGAAAAAAACAATGCGATAGGTGTAGCAGATTTATTTTTCAGAGAAGTTGTTCGTTTGCATGGTGTTCCACAAACCATTACTTCAGATAGGGACAAAAGGTTCTTAAGTCACTTATGGAGGACTTTATAGAAGAATTTGGGAACTCAACTACAGTTCAGTAGTGCCTATCATCCTCAGACTGATGGGAAAATAGAGATGATAAATTGGAGTTTGGGAAAGATGTTATGGTGCATCATTGGGGAAAAGCCAAAACAATGGGACTTAGTATTACCACAATTTGAGTTTACATATAACTGTTCCATAAACAGATCCACAGAAAAGTCTCCATTTTTTATTGTGTATGGGAGTAATCCAAATGGGGTGTTAGATTTGGTACAGCCACCAGTTGATGGTAGAGTCAGTGATGATGCTGAAGCATTTTCCGAACATATACAACAATTGCAGGTAGAAGTGCGGAAGAAGCTGCAGATTAGTAATGATAAATATAAGGAAATAGTAGATGTGCACATATGACGAATGATATTTATAGTTGGTGAGTTTGTTATGGTATACTTGCGGAAAGAAAGGTTTCTAAAAGGAACATATAACAAGTTAAAGTACAATAAGATTGGTCCCTACAAAATCGTGAAAAAAAAATGATAATGCTTATGAGGTAGAATTGCCATGTAATTTTGATATTTCTCTAGTGTTTAATGTTTAAAATTTGTATTCTTTTCATGGGGATGGTGCAGAAGGGGTTGTTATTGACGAAGTAGTAGATTAGAGGGAGTAGATTCCGGTGAAGAAGAAAGAAGAAGTGGTCAGGTTCTAGATAAGAAAACAATGGATACACGACATGGGAAATACAACAAATATTTGGTACATTGGAAAGGACTGTAACAAGAGGAAAATACTTGAGTCGCATAGTGGGAGATTAAGAAGTTGGATGCAGATAAATGGAAGCAGTTTGAAGAAGACAACTTGCAGGAGCTACATTTTTTCCAAGCAGTGGAGAATGATGTGCCAAAATTAGTAGGAACTTGACAAGGTCATAACTTGAGCTCCGGGTGTCCTTTTTAGTCCATTTTTTAAAACCACATGTTTCGATGAGACGAACACACCGTTCAACCCCAACAAACAGAGCTCTCCCAGCTGCCATCACCAACTGAGCTCCCTTGACAGCTAGGTTTCGTGGATCTTGTTTGTTTAGGGTTCGTAGAGTTTCTGGGAGCCATAGTTAACTACGTTAATTACTCTCAATAGCCATAGCCTTAAACTCTATTATATATAATTTTGAGTTTTATAATTTTATATGTTGAAAAAAAATGTACTATATATATAATATATTAAATATAAGTATATTATATATAAAGTAATTTATAAAATAATATATTATATGTAAAATATGTAATAAATAATATGTAGGCACTACATATTTATTTATATTAATATTATGCTTTAATACATGTAAATTATGTTATATATTATATTTATACTTATACGTTGCAAATTACATATAAGAACTATATTATAGTTTAATGTATACATGAATATTACATACTATAACTCTCTCTAACCATAAACGAAGAGATCTCTCTTGAACCCTAAGCTTAGATGCCATTTCCTGGTTGGTGATAGTATTATGAAGGGGCACATTTCTCCCTAGGTTAAAGTAGTTAGTGAAGGCTTGTGTCTCTTTGGTAGGAGATTTGGGGTTCACTTATTGGTCATAAAACATGTTGGGCTTATTGATGGCAGTGCAAAGTTGTAGTTAGAGCAATGTGAGAATGGTAGGCAAGGGAGACTGGGATGTGGACATGATAGAGGCGGAAAAGTATATTTTAGCAAGGAACCATCTCAATGCTTTGGCATATACGTGGCTTCTTTTGGTTGGATGGGGCACTGTGGGTCTGTTTTTGAACTTATTCCTTTTTGGCTACTTTGGCAAAAAGTTTGAACTTGCCCCGCCAGGCTCTGATTGGAGAAAATTTAAAGGGGAGGGAAAAAGTCTCACTTTGACCCCGCAAGAGGACATGTGGCAAGCCCACGCTCGATGAAGGTTTCAACTTTTTGGGATTATTTCAAGGAGCACCGCATTGACACGTGGAGGCCTCCGCTCACTTTGCATTTTTTTTACTTAGAATTTTCAACATTGGTCAAAAGAGACTGCCTCGGAGCATGACACATGACACCTTCTGCTAAGCTTCAAGCATTCAGAACAACATTAGCCAGAGTAGGACACGTGGCGAGCCTGCGCTCATTCAAAGTATCAAATTTTTGGGACCATCTTAAAGCACGCCGTGATGACATGTGGTAGGTTGAAAAGTCAAAGAGGCGGGGAGGCAGACCATCAAAGGCAATTTGGTTTTTTTTGCCCCTTGACATGTAAATGGATAAAATTATCAAAATGGCCCGCAAGCCCAATAAAGGAAAAGTCAAAGCTTTCTCTAGTCAATGGTGGGGAAGCAAACCATCAGAGGAAAATTGGATTGTTTGCCTCGTAACATCAAAAAGACTAAAATCTCAAAATGGCCCGCAAGCCCAATAAAGGAAGGGTCAAAGCTTGCTCTAGTCAATGGTGTAGGTGTAGACTCTCGAAGAAAATTTGGAAAATTTCCTTTGGGGAGAAAAGAGTTAAAATGAAAAAGGGAAGCACAGTTCTGCTGGGACCCACATTGGGACTCGTTTCGGGCCCATTTTTTAAGGGCGAAGCTGCGGGGAAAACTTGGAAATTTTCCTTTTTTTGAAAAAGGGGTGAAATGGTAGAATTTGGCCGTGTTTCCACTGGGGCCCACCTTAGGACATATGTCAGGCTCAATTCCCGAGGGGAGAGATGTGGGGCAAAATATGAAAATTTTCTATTTCTCCAAAAAGTTGTAAAAAGTCAAAAGGAAGCCCCCGAGTCTGTTTTTAAGTTTGAATCTGCCACGTGGACGACCCATATTCAAAAGCAAAGATCAACGACAGCTGAGAGTCTGAAATATGATTTTTCCTCCATTTCTCTGAAACACGTCTGGAAGTACGAGTCTCCATGATCTCTTGGTCTTTCCTATACGCCAGGTAGAGAAGGAAGTTAATGTTGATATCTGAAGTTTGGAGAAAAGATATGGAAGACGTCGTTCGCCATTAAAATGGTTTGACTTTCGTGCTCGATCGGATTTTCCATTTTTCTTCTCCCAAGCACGCAAGGAGCCAGATTTGAGAGATTAGGGGCGGAAGTGGTTGGAAAATTGAAGGAAAAGTGATCTACCAGAGGAAAAAGTTGAATGCGGGAGATATTCGATGAGATCTGCCCCCTCGTGCACCTGGAGACTTCTTGCAGATTTGATTATGAGAATCACGAAAGAATCATGGCAAACACTGGTGCATTAAATTTTTTTGTCTTTTGGGGAGAAGGGGCTCTGGTGTAAATGCTATAAATGGCACGAATTTTTTGTGCAAATGGTTGGGATTTTTTGGAAAAGTCATAGACTAATTTTTCTAGCAGAAAAAGCTTGACATAGCCAATCCCTTTTGAGAAGCCGTCTAAAAAGCCTGTATATCTCTCTTTGTATCAGATTCAATCGTGTCAAGGTGGTTACAAATGTACAACCAATGACAAGCTTTGAGATTGTTCTAGAAACTTTCCCTTGCTGATAAATTTGATCAAACTTGAGCTATTCTGTCTTAGTCTTGAGTAAAGTGTATTTATTTCATCTCTGAAAGCATGCAAGTAGTTTTTCTTGTTTCTGTTGCAATCTTGTACCAAAATCCAATCCAATCACACAGATCTCAATCCTTGTGATAGTTTAGTGGCATCTGCAATTTCATTTCTCAGAAGAGTCTTCATCTGGGAGTGAGATAAATGGTTTAAAATCACTTTTCTTTCATTTTGTTGATAGAGATTATCTGTAAGCCTTTGGGTGTACCTCAGGCGTGGTTTGACTTGAATCTTGGTGCTTTATTGGGTTTTCTAATTCGAGTCTTCGTGTAGAATCCCATAGGTTGTGTGAAAGAGTGCTAATCTGGGCCTTCATTTAGGCACATATTGTAGTTGAAGAAACATTTCTAACTTTTGTGGCATTTTTTTGGCTGAAATCGTTCCATTTTGCATAAGCTCTCAAGGATCTGGTGAGACAAGTTCATCCTGTCTCCCCTCCCACTGAAATCTATTTAAAAACATACAATCCCATCCATACTACCCTTGTTCTGCTCTGTATACCCACATAAGACCAAAATCCATTTGCCAAAGTATGCAGGATAAATCAGGGTCTCAAATGTCTTTTGTAACCTTAGCCTTGTTATGAAAGTATCTCCATGATCTGGAAGTGACAACTCGTGTGAGTCAGATCTGGTGTGTTGATCATATTTTTCCCCAAGGTCTTCTCTATAAAATCTATGTAAAAGAAAGGTACATGTATCTCCTTTCAAAATAAAAGAGGTTACAAAATAGGTTCTCTTACCTTGGTTGAAAGGCACAACCTAAAATAGTTAGGATAAGATCATATCCTTTTAAGGTGCTACTCATCTCTCCACAAATCCAAGTAACAAAGGGACAGTCAGATCTCCTCCCCGACTACAAAATGACATATATTTATGATCTGACTGCCTCTAAGCTCCATGTCGAATTAGTGTTGCTACTTGGCCTGAAAAGGAGAACAAATTTGGGTACCAACATCAATGGCACCGTTGCTAGGGACTGTTTGGAACTCCTAGGAAATAATTTACATTGTTGAGACTAATTTTCTGTTTCATTGCCAATCCATATATATTTAGCCCGTCAACAACACTAACATCAGTGGCGTCATTACTGGGGATTCTCAGTTCAAAATCAAGAACCTAGTAAAACACTTTTTGTATGCTCCAAGTGCTATGTGCATTTCTTTCATTTGATACATCTGGGTGAAGAAGGTTCATAATCTTTCCATTTCAAGTTTTTTGCATTGACAAACCTTTGACAGATCATTTTAGTGCATAAGAACAACTAAGACTAAGGTGGAAATCCTTAGTGGCGACTCCTTGTTGATCTAATTTTCAATAAGTACCAGTGTCTTAAAACTTTGTCAAAGTTAGATTTGTTACTAATATTTGCCAAGCTAGAGGGAAGAAGATCTTTCTTTGCTAAGGACCCTGCTAGGACATTGGTTCCAGAGCTAGGAACAACAAAATAAGAAGGAAGAAAAGCCTAGAGAGCTGTTGGAGATCAATAGACAAGAAGAAGGATCTCCATTGATGAAAGTGAGCGGCCTATCATTGAAGACTGCCATTCAAGTGACTTTGAATCAGGTAGCCTCTTTGTGGAATTGAACTCTCCAACTGGAGAGGGACCTTCATCTGATTTTGAAAGGTTTGTTTCACATTCTGCACCTATGTTTTCTGAGGTTGATAGAGATCTCCAAGAAACAAGGCCTTTGGGGGGTATCCATTTTGAAAATTATACTCTTGTGTTCCAAGATCCCTCTGCCCCCCATCAGTTTTTCACCCCTCCAAGATCACCTCTTCGAATCAATATGGCTCAACCCAGGCCTCCATTTGTTGTAAACACCTTTAGACCTATACATTTTGTGGAAATGGTTGGTTACCCAAATGCAGTGCCTCAAGATGCAAGGAACAAAATGCTAAAATTCCAGGGAAATAATGCTATTACTGGAGATCAGCATCTAAAGCTTTTTATTAATATGATGGAAGATTTTGAGATTGAACATGAGGATGTATATATCAAGTTGTTTATCCATACCTTGGAAGAGGATTCTAGGGAATGGTATAAAGCATTTCCAGATAACTCTATTGACTCCTAGACTGAGATGAGCAATGCATTCAGACTGCAGTATGTTGACATGATTGACCCTAGGTTTCTTTTGACAGAATTTGAAAATATCAAAAAGAACCCTAATGAGTCGGTACATGATTTCAACACAATGTTTAATAAGACCTTGAGAATATTTCCTGTCAGGATAAGGCCTTGCAATGAGTCATGTTTGATCAAATATACTACTGCATTTGATAAAAAGGTTGCATCTTATTTAAGAGACAAAAACCCTATAAATTTGAGGTAGGCCTTCACCATGGCTTTACAAATAAAGAACAATATCAAGGAAATTGGAAAGCCCCAAGAAATGGAGGGTGTAAAGCTGGTTAACCTAGAAAAATCCCAAACAAGCAAGGTTGCAAATTTGGAAGAGGTTGTGAAGACTTTGGCAGGGGCTGTCAAGGAGATGTCCTACAAACTAGCCCAGGCTGAGAAAGGAATTGGGCAGAGCTCACAAGGTCAACACAAGAAGCAAGGTCAAGACAGGTTCACAAATCACCAAAGATCTGATCATAGAGGTAAGGGACATGTTGGATTTGGAAATAGGCAGTCCCAGGTCAGAGAGAACAAAACACTACCTGATCTTTTGGCTGCCAGAGTTGTTGTGGTGGAGGAGAGAAATGTCATTTATTAGTGTGACAAATGTTTCATGCCCCATGCTCCATGTGAAGACGATCAACAAGACGAAGAAGAAGCCGATGATAATAATGATGATGATGTATGCATGATGGGTTGTTCTACGAGCTCGCATCAAGGGGCAACTTCAATTTAGGTGATAAGTGCCCAGATTGTTGCCACTTTTTGGGATTGCATTCATAGGGTGATTATTCTTCCTCCCTCTCATACTTTATAAGTAGATAATGTGCAAGCTATTGAATTGCCCAATAATGAATTTGAATATTTAAGGGCCTTAATGATAAAGAAGTATGATGGAGGAATCCCATCTGAGGAAGACAGACCGTTGCTAATGAATGTTGTTATGGCTCAAGAAAATGAATATAACACAAGAAGTAAGGCTATCAAAGGGGTAGGGCCTCTTGCAAATACTAAAGCTCCCTTACTTTCAAACATTCCCAAAGAGGCTCCTAAGAAATATGCACTCTCTAAAATCTCTACAGTTCCAAACAAGAATCATACGCCTCCTCATGCCCAAGTTGTCTAAAATCTTGTACCACCTAATGAGTGTGTTGGATTTCTTTCCAATATTACCTTGCCAAGGAATGTCCCATATGATATTGCCCAAGTGTTGAGTCAAATCAAATTCTCTATCCCAATTGTTGAGTTGCTTAGGATTCCTGAGCACAAAAAAAGAGCATTTGAATACTCGAGGTTGAAAGAATAGAAGACTGCCCTAGGAAGAAATATAAATATTGTGGAGACTCCTCCAATCATTGAAGGACCAGAAGCACCACCATCATCAGAAGAGCTAGATGAACCACCTAAGGTCTATTTGGGAACATCCTTGGTGGACTCTCAGATGAATGTGGATCCATTCTTCACTACTCTAGTTATAAAAAACAAGCTGCTCCATAACTGTATGTTTGACTTAGGGGAATTATGTAATGTCATGCCTCTAGAAGTCATGAATGAGCTGAATATTAAAGTAACATCAACATATGGGAAGTGCACTGCTATGGACTCCAAAGAAGTACCGGTAGTGGGATGTTTGAAGGGTCTTGTGGTACAACTTGCAGCCTATCTAGGGAGAAATTTAAAGCTTGATGTAGTTATTGTTGACTACCCAGCCAAGTGGGGTATGTTGTTATTTAGAAAATAGGCTACTAGTGTTGGTGGGAGTGTCCAAATGGACATGTCTTATGCTACCATTCCAGTTGAGGGAAGCCGTGTCAAGTTGTATGGGGAAAAAAAATGTTGCACCTTAGTGAGGATCCCAAAAATGCATCCTATGAAGTATTGTACACAAGTGTTGATGCAGACAACTTTGTAGGGTTTGCTAATGGAAAAGAGCACAAAATTGAAGAGTGCAAGTGCCTTGAACAAACGGGCTCTCCTTGGACTCTAATGTTTGATTGAGCTTGCTCCAAGTTTGGGAATGGTGCTGGTGTTGTTCTACTTTCTCCTGGTCAAGAAAAATTTGTTTTCTTCTTCAAACTCAACTTTGAGTGCACCAACAACATTGCTGAGTATAAGGCATTGTTGTTGGGTTTAAGAATTACTTGGAAATATGGTGTCAAGGACATCATTTTTAAAGGAGACTCAAAATTAATAGTAAAACAAGTCAAAAAATTGTATGCCACAAAGAATCAACGAATGAAGTAGTACAAGCATGCAGTTTGGGACTTCATTGAGATGTTTAATTCATTTAACATACTGCATCATGATAGAAAGTTTAATGACTTGGTAGACAAGCTTGCAGTGTTGGGATCTCAGTTTGACAATTGCACAATGTCCCCATATTGTGAATATGAGGTTGAGGTATCAACAAAACCTTATGTCCCTAACAATATTAAGCATTGGTAGATATTTGATGATGATGCTCAGATCAGAAGATTTCTGCAGAATAGGGGAGAGTTTGTTGATCAATGCATTGATTTAGAGCTAATGGTATGCACAACGGAAGGAAAATAAACCTTTTTTTGTAAGGGCATCATCAAGTTAAGAACTAATACCATTTCTAGAGGGTTGGTTGCTCTTGAGTCCAATTTTGATAATGTTGATTATTGTTAACAAATGCATGAAAACCTCAAGGGATATTGAGGAGCATGACCTTGGCACAAAGGAGAAACCAAGGAAAATTTGGTTAGGCAGCAATCTCAGCAAGGAGGAGAAGCATTCATACATCCAGTTGAAAAAATACCAAGATTGATTGGCTTGGACTTATTCCAAACTAAAAGCATACATAGAGGACTTGTTTCAAAAAGAGAGGGAGGGATTATCTAGCCCACAAGGTATTCTTCCTGGGTTACAAACCTAGTGCTAGTCAGAAAGAAGAATGGTGACATCAGATTATGTGTAGACTTCAGGAATCTAAATAGAGCATCAATGAAGGATAATTATCCTTTACCAAATATGGAGAACATGTTATAGTTAGTGACTGGTTTTGAATTGCTTTCCACCTTGGATGGTTTCTCTTGTTATAACCAAGTTGTGGTGAAGGAATTAAAAAGAATCAAGAGAAACTTTACTACTCCTTGGGGGACCTATGTCTATGTTAGGATGCCCTTTGGTCTTATGAATGTTGGAGCCACCTTTCAAAGAGAAATGGATGTTGCTTTTGCTGGTTACATCAACGATTTTATTGCTATCTACCAGGATGATGTGACTGTGTTTTCAAGAAAGAGAAGTGATCACCTGATGCACTTGGAGAAGATGTTGATAATATGTAGAGAATATGGCATCTCACTCAATCCAAATAAATGCCATTTTGGAGTGTAGAAGGTAAAATTGCTTGGTCACATTGTGTCACAAGAGGGGGTAACGATTGATCCAAAAAGGGTAGAGGCCATCAGCAAGGTTCCAATCCCAAGAACCAAGAAATGAATTAAGTCCTTTTTTGGGAAAATAAACTTCATTAGAAGATTCATATCAAAATTTGTTGAGTTGAGCATTACAATCACTTCCATGCTAAAGAAAGACCAGGTCATCAAATGGGAGGAGGCTGTCATCCAAACTTTCAATGGGATTAAGGAGGCACTGAAGCATGCACATGTTCTGAAAGCTCCAAACTATAAGAAGCCTTTCCAAATGTTATCCTTTTCTTCAGAGAACACTATTGCTTCTGTCCTACTGCAGAAGGATGATGAAGGGGCTGAGAGGCCAATTTCCTTCTTCAGTAAGGCCTTGTAGGGTGCTGAGATTAGGTACACTATCATGAAAAAGCAGACATTTACCTTAGTAAAAGTAAAAAAGGTTATTAGACCTTACATTCTAAGTTCTAAAGTGGTTGCTTATGTTCCCCACACAATAGTGAAGGACATCTTATCAGAGATGGAAGTCTCAAGAAAAAGATACAAGTGGGTGAACAAATTGCAAGAATGTGATATGGACATCCAAACCACAAAGTTGGTGAGAGGTTTGGGCTTGGCTAAGCTTATGGCAGAGAGCAACTTGCAAACTATTGAGGTAAATGAGGTAGAAGAAGAAAGGGCAGATGCTTTTCAAGCATTAATGAATTCTGAGTGGTACAACGATGTAATTTTTTATCTCAGATACTTGAATTACCCTGAGAATTTGAGTAAGAATTAGAAGAGAGCCCTTAAGTTGGCTTCCCAAAAATATGTCATTACTGATTATGGGTTAGCTTGGAAGAACCCATAAGGAGTCATCTTAAGGTGCATTACTGAAGAAGAAGCCCCCAAGATAATCGATGATCTCCATGGAGGAGTTTGTGGGGGGCACTTTGATGTAAGAGTCACGGCACACAAGATCATGAGGGATGGTTATTGGTGGCCAACTCTCTTCAAGGATACAACCTTGTTGGTAAGAAGATGTGAGAGTTGTCAGTGCTTCTCTGGAAGACTGAAAGCTTCAGGCTCCCTTCCTTTGCAGCCTGTATTTATTGAAGCCCCATTCAAGCAATGGGGAATGGATTTCATTGGTGAGATTTTAGACCCTTCAAGTGCTGGCCACAAATGGATTCTTGTAGCAACTGATTATATTACTAAGTGGGTGGAAGCAATCCCCACCAAGAAGGAAACACACCAAGTTGTCATAGACTTTGTGCTGAACAACATCATCTGCAGGTTTTGGGTGCCAGTCAAGATTGTAGCTGACAATGCCATGATCTTTAGAGCTAAGCCTTTGGTGGCAATGTGTAAGGAGTATGGAATCAACTTGACATATGCCTCCAATTACAATCCCCAAGGAAATGGACAAGCTAAGTCCAGTAATAAAAATTTGTTGAAGATCATCAGAAGATCATTGGAGAAGAACAAGAGAAAGTGGGGTGAATAGTTGAAGTTTGTTGTTTGGGCAGATATGATCACTATCAAAAGGGTCACTGGAAAGGGTCCATTTGATTTGGTGTATGGAACTCAGGCCTTGCTGCCCCTTCATATGCAACTGTCTTCATATCAAGATTATACAATAGCTATAAGATCAAGAGCTAAGTCCATATGATGCTCCCATTAACCAGATTGTTGAGCTTGATGAAGAGAGAAGGGCATCTCATCATAGGTATGTAAAGTTCAAAGAGAAACTGAAGAAGTTATTTGACAAGAAGGTCACTCCCAGAGCTTTCAATGTTACGATGACCTTGTGCTACTATGAGGAAAGCATACATGAGGATAAGGGAAAGCATGGGGTAAATTTGACTCATTGTGGATGGGACCCTTACTCTATTGACATCAGAATTGGGGAGCATACCTTCTTCCCTCAAGGACCTAGATGGTGAGTTTATCAATTTTTCATGTCAATAGAAGGCATTTGAATAGCATTTCTTAGATTGGATCCCTCCTGAGTTCAAGGCATAAATCTTGTGTTCAGTGTATAGTTTGTTGTTTGTTTCCTGTCTTTCGTGTTTTTGCTTCGTTTTAGTCCTCGGTGACCTATTTTTGCTTGGTTTCTCTAATTCTTCTTAATGGTAGCTTTGTTGTCCCTGCTCTGCATGTTGGCTCTATTGCCCAATGGATGTTCTTGGCATTTTTTCTACTTTTTTTTTTGTGGGACTCACGGGGAGTGCCCATCCTCAAGTTGGAGCAAATGTTAGTTCTTGTTTTGAACATCTCACCATTTTGCCTAAATGTTTCCTCTAATTTGCGGGATTTGCCATTTTTTCCTATTTTTTCCCTCAACCATTGGCAGCTTGAAAATGATCGATTTATATTTATATGCCTTAGAAAATCCAAATCCATGGTCAAAATATGCGCAGAACTATGATCCACATAGTTTTGTTTCAAAAAAAGTTTCATCCTTAGCGAAAAATCAGGTTTTGGGCATGAATGGTGATTTTCTATGTTTTGATGGTCTGACGGGTGTTTTTTTTCATATCAAAGTTATTCCTCAGTGCTAAGTGGTTACGTGGTTTCCTTCTGATTGGTCAGGGGATGGCGGCGAGTCTGTTTTTGAACTTGTCACTTTTTACTTTACTTTCCGACAAAGGAAAATTTGGTCCTGTGGCTCCGCTCAGTTCTGATTGGTTCTTCTGGTGCTTACGTGACTTCTTCTGATTGGATGGGGCGCGGCGGGTCTATTTTTAAACTTGTTATTTTTTGGCTACTTTGGAAAAAAAAATTGAACTCACCTTGTGGCCCCCCCCAAGCTCTGATTGGAGTGAATTTAAGAGGCAGGAAAAAGGTCTCACTTTGACTCCGTTGAAGGACAAGACATGTGGCGAGCTCACCCTCATTTTAGCATCTCCACTTTTGGGCACTATTTTAAGGAGCATTGTGCCATGTAGACATGTGGAGGCTTCTGTCTGGTCTTCACCATACATTTAGCTTAAACTTTTTCAAATGGCCAAAAGGAGGTCTGGGACACGTGGAGGAACATGTGGCATGTTATGCTAAGTTTCAAGCCCTTGAGTTTCAAATTTTAGGTCGAGCGCTAGGACACGTGGCGAGCCCGCACTCTGCTCAAGGTATTACATTTTGCTTAGACTTTTTCAACGGCCAAGGGAGACTGCCATGGAATAGGACACGTGGCGCCTTATTTTGAGCTTCAAGCATTCAAAGATAGATTTTTCCGGAAGTAGGACACATGGTGAGCCTACGCTCGTTCAAAGTATGGATTTTTTGCCTCTTGACCATCTCAAAGGCGCGTAAAATCTCAACATGTGCACACAAGGTTTATAAGGGAAAAGTCAAGGCTTGCTCCAGGCAACGACAGAAGTGCGGACCATCTTGGAGGAAATTTAGAAAAAAATTCCCCTTGGACATGAAAATGAGCTACAAACATCAAAATGGCCCGCAAGCACGATTAAGGCTAGGACCAAAGCATTAGCTCACGTGTCAGGCCCATTTGGCAGAGGTGCAGAGCTACTTGGGGGAAATTTGGAAAATTTTCCTTTTTGGATAAAAAGAGGTCAAAATTAAAAAGGGAAGCGCATAATTCTGGACGTGCAATCATACTAGGGCCCACCTTTGGACATGTGTCAGGATCATTTGCTGAGGGTAGAGATGTGGGGAAAAATATGAAATTTTTCCATTTCTCCAAAAGTTTTAAAAAGTCAAAGGAAGCCCCCGGGTCTATTTTTAAGTTTGAATCTTCCATGTGGACGGCCCAAATTCAAAGTAAAGATCAACGGCAGCTGAGAGTCTAAAATCTAATTTTCCCCCCATTTCTCTGAAACACGTTTGGAAGTGCGAGTCTCCATGATTTCTTGGTCTTTCCTACACACCAAGTAGAGAAGGAAGTTAATGTTGATATCTGAAGTTTGGTGGGAAGATCTGGAAGACGTCTTTTGCCATTAAAATGGTCTGACTTTCGTGCCCGATCAGATTTTCCATTTTTCTTCTCCCAAGCACGCAAGGAGCCAGATTTGACAGATTAGGGGCAAAACTGGTTGGCAAATTGAAGGAAAAGTGATCTACCAAAGGAAAGAGTTGAATGCAGGAGATATACGATGAGATATGCCCCTTCGAGCACCTTGAGACTTTTTACAGATTTGATTCTGAGAATCATGAAAGAATCATGGTGAGCACTGGTGCATTAAACATTTTTGTCTTTTGGGGATAGGGGGCTCTTGTGTAAATATCCTATAAATGGCACAAATTTTTTGTGCAAATGGTTGGGAGTTTTTGGAGAGGTCAAGGACTGATTGTTCTAGTAGAAAAAGCTTGACAGAGCCCATCCCTTTTGAGAAGCCGTCTAAGAATCCTGTATATCTCTCTTTGTATCAGATCCAATCTGTGTCAAGGTGGTTGCAAGTGTACAGCCATTGACAAGCTTTGAGATTGTTCTGGAAAATTTCCCTTGCTGATAAATTTGATCAAACTTGAGTTATTCTGTGTTAATCTTGAGTAAAGTGTATTTATTTCATCTCTGAATGCATGCAAGTAGTTTTTCTTGTTTCTATTGCAATCTTGTATCAAAATCCAGTCCAATCACACAGGTCTCAATCCTTGTGATAGTTTAGTGGCATCTGTAATTTCATTTCTCAGAAGAGCCTTCATCTGGGAGTGAAGATAAACAGATTTAAAATCACTTTTCTTTCATTTTGTTGATAGAGATTATCTGTAATCCTTTGGGTGTACCTCAAGCGTGGTTTGATTTGAATCTTGGTGCTTTATTGGGTTTTCTAACTCGAGCCTTCGTTATAGAATCCCATAGGTTGTGTGAAAGAGTGCTAACTCTGGGCCTCCATTTGGGCACATATTCTAGTTGAAGAAACATTTCTAGCTTTTGTGGCATTTTGTTGGCTGAAATCCTTCCATTTTGCATAAGCTCTCAAGGATCTAGTGAGTCAAGTTCATCCTGTCTCCCCTCCCACCAAAATCTATTTAAAAACATCCAATCCCATCCATACTACCCCTGTTCTGCTCTGTATACCCACATAAGACCAAAATCCATTTGCCAAAGTATGCAAGATAAATCAGGGTCTCAAATGTCTTTAGTAGTAACCTTAGCCTTGTTGTGAAAGTATCTCCATGATCTAGAAGTGACGAACTCGTGAGAGTCAGATCTGGTGTGTTGATCATATTTTCCCCAAGGTCTTCTCTATAAAATCTATGTAAAAGAAAGGTACCTGTATCTCCTTTCAAAATAACAGAGGTTACAAAATAGGTTCTCTTACCTTGGTTGAAAGGCACAACCTAAAATAGTTAGGATAAGATCATATCCTTTTAAGGTGCTACCCATCTCTCCACAAATCCAAGTAACAAAGGGACAGTCAGATCTCCTCTCTGGCTAAAAAACGACATATATTTATGATCTGGCTACCTCTAAGCTCCATATCGAATCAGTGTTGTTGCTTGGCCTGAAATGGAGAATAAAATTTGGGTACCAACAAGTGCTACCAATGTTTTCCATGATCACAATCGCGATTCTCAGAATCAGATATGTACAAATTCACCAGGTGCTTGAGGGGGTAGATTTCATCGAATACCTCCGGCATTCAACTCTCTCCTCTGGTAGATCACTTTTTGTTCAATTTGTTATGCACTTCCGCCCCTAATCTGTCAAATTTTGTTCCTTGCATGCTTAGGAGAAGAAAAATGGAAAATTTGATCGGGCACGATAGTCAGACCTTTGTAATGCCGAACAATGTCTTCCAGATCTTCCCACCAAACTTAGATATCAATATTAACTCCCCCATCTGCTTGGCGTGTAGGAAATACCAAGAAATCATGGAGACTCGCACTTCCAGACGTGTTTCAAAGAAATGGGTGGAAAATCATATTTTGACTCTCAGCTACTATTGATCTTTACTTTGAATTTGGGTCGTCCACGTGGATGATTCAAACTTTAAAATAGACGTGGGGGCTTCCTTTGACTTTTTACAACTTTTAAAAAAATTAAAAAAAACCATTTTGCTCCGCACCTCCGTCCTCGGGAAATGAGCCTGACACGTGTCCTAAGGTAGGCCCTAGTAGAACCGCGGCCAAATTCTTCCATTTGACCCTCTTTTTGGAAAAAAGAAAAATTCCTAAGTTTTCCCTGCAACTCCGCCCTTCCACCATTGACCGGGGAAAAAAATTGACTATTTCCCTCATCGGGCTTGCAGGCCATTTTGATGTTTTAACTCCTTTTCTCTCAAAAGGAAATTTTTCCAAATTCCCCCCGAGATCCTGCACCTCCGGCATTGACTGGAGTAAGCTTTGACCCTTCCTTTATCAGGCTTGCGGGCCATTTTGAGATTTTATTCCTTAAGAGGAAAATATCTAATTTACCTCCGATGGTCCGCCTCCCCGCCCCTTTGACTTTTCAAACTGCCATGTGTCACCATGGCACACCTTGAGATGGTCCCAAAAATTTGATACCTTGAACAAGCGCGAGCTCGCCACATGTCTTGTTTTGGAAAAGTTTTTTTGAATGTTTGAAGCTCAGTGGAAGGCACCACGTGTCATGCTCTGAGGCAATATCCTTTGGCTATTGAAAAGTCTAAGAAAAATGCAAAGTGAACGGAGGCCTCCATGTGTCATCCTAGTGCTTCTTTAAAACGCTGAATGATTTGGCAAGGGCACACTTTCACTTTCGAATTTTACTCTATTTTTCCGAAGTGGCAAAACCTCCAACGTGTATCTCCAATGGCCCGCATATCTGTCAAATAGCTTCCCCAAAGTGGAAACCTCATGAAGGAGTCACGAGGTTGCCACTTTGTCTCTGTTCCTACCAAATTTTCTCCATACCAGAGCTTGGCGGGGCCGCGGGGCGGGTTCAAAATATCTTTCCTAAGTCAACCAAAAAGAATAAGTTCAAAAACAGACTCCACCTGTCGCTCCTGACATCTACTCCAAGGCCAAGCCACGTAAGCACCATTAGATCCAATCAAATGAGTGTGAGCAGAGTCCACGAGGACCACATTTGCCTTTAAGCCATAAGGGGAAAAATGATAATTTTGAAGAATTCACCCACCATGAGCTACATCCAACCAAAAGGTGCCACATCCCCTGCCGATGCAAGGATGTAAATTTGACTAAGAGAAATGCCCGTCAAATAGTAAAATATAGAAAAATTATCCTTCGATCCCGAAAATGAAACTTTCTCTAGGGACAAAGAAGTTAAAAAGGCCACAAGGCTCAAATATGTTTCTCAGAGTTACATCCATTCATTTTCTTCAATTATTTATGGAAGAAACAATAAGGAAGAAAAATCCTGACTGTGAAGACCATGGATAACAGAAGACATGGGAGAACCCGAGTTACAGACCCTTTTAGAGGAACAAAGAAACAAGGAGAAAACCATGGACCCATAAATGATCCACGACCCAAGAACAAAATAAAAATGGAAACAAAGATTAACCAGGCACAACACCGAAAAAAGAAAGTGATAGAGGCCAAAAATCGATAGATTTTTCAAAGGAAAATAGGGGCGAGACTATTTTGAGCACCAACATCGGCTCCGACTCAGGGATAGGCACTCCCTGTGAGTGCCAAAAGAACAATGGTAGATTGAGTGCCAAAAATATCTATTGGGAAATGGAATCATCTTGCAGAGTAGAGAAACAGAGCCATATAAAAAAAATGGAGAAACCAGCATAAACAGGTCACCGAGGACTAGAACGAAAAAAATACAAAAGATAGGGAACAAATAACAAACTATGTAGTGTACACAATATTTTTCCTTGATTTAGGGGAATCAATTGAAGAAATGCTTCAAATTCCTGCCATTAAGAGGCAGCTCAAGCAGTTCACCATCCATATCCTCGAGGAAGAAGGTATGCTCACAAATCCTGATATCTATGGAGTAAGGCCCCATCCACAATGAGTCAAACTTTCCATTCTTTCCCTTATCCTCATGTCTGTTATCCCATAATAGCACAAGATCACCAAAATTGAAAACTCTGGGAGTGACCTTCTTGTCAAATAACTTCTTCAGTTTCTCTCTGAAATTGACATGCCTCTAGTGGGATGCCCTCCTCTTTTAATCAATCTCAACAATCTAGTTAATGTGAGCATCATAAGGACCTACCTCTTGATCTTCCAGTTGTTGCATAAAATAATATGAAGATAGTTGTATATGAAGGGGCAGTAGGGCCCGAGTTCCATATATCAACTCAAATGGACTCTTTCTAGTAACCCTCTTGATAGTGATTCTATCTGCCCAAACAACAAACTTCAACAGTTCATCCCACTTTCTCTTGTTTTGCTCTAATGTTCTTCTAATGATCTTCAACAAATTTTTGTCACTGGAATCAGCTTGTCCATTTCCTTGGGGATTGTAATTAGAGGCATATGTCAGGTTGATCCCATATTCTTTGCACATTTCCACCAAAGTTTTAGCTCTAAAGCTCATGGCATTATCAAAAATAATCTTGACTGGCACCCCAAACCTGCATATGATGTTGTTTAGCAAAAAATCCATGACAACTTGGTGTGTTTCCTTCTTGGTGGGGATTTCCTCCACCCATTTAGTAAAATAATCAATTGCTATAAGAATCCATTTATGGCCAGCACTTGAAGGGTCTGAAATCTCAACAATTAAATCCATTCCCCATTGGTTGAATGGAGCTTCAACTGATACAGGCTACAAAGGAAGGGAGCTTGAAGCTTTCAGTGTTCCATAGAATCGTTGACAAATTTCACATCTCATAACTTACAAGGCTATATCCTTGAAGAGATTTTGCCACCAATAACCAGCCCTCAGAGTCTTGTGTGCTGTGACTCTTGCACCAAAATGCCCCCCACAGACTCCTCCATGGAGACCAACAATTATCTTGGGGGTTTCTTCTTCAGTAATGCACCTTAAGAGGAATCCCTCGGGATTCTTCTAAGCTAGCCCATAATCAGTAATGACATATTTCTAGGAAGCCAACTTAAGGGCTATTTTCTTGTTCTTACTTAAATAGTCAGGGTAGTTTAGATGTCTGAGATAAAAAAAGTACATCTTTGTACCAATCATAACTCATCAATTTTTCAAATACATCTACCCTACCTTCTTCTACCTCATTTACCTCAATAGTTTGCAAGTTACTCTCAGCCATAACCTTAGCCATGCCCAAACCTCTCACCAGTTTCGTGGTTTGGATATCCATATCATATTCTTGCAACTTGTTCACCCACCTACCTATTTTTCTTGAGACTTCCATCTCTAAAAAGATATCCTTCACCATGGTGTGGGGAATGTAAGCAACAATTTTAGAACTTAGAATATAAGGCTTAAAAGCCTTTGTTTCCTTTACTAAGGAAAATGTCTACTTTTCCATGATAGTGTACTTCAGCTCAGCCCCCTACAAGGCATTACTGAAAAAATAAATTGGCCTCTCAGCCCCGTCATCATCCTTCTACAGAAAAATAGAAGAAAGAGTTTTCTCTGAAGCAAAAGAGAATAGTTGAAAGGGCTTCTTAAAATTTGGGGCTGCTAGAACAGGTGCATGCTTTACTGCCTCCTTAATCCATTAACATCTTAGATGGTAGCCTCCTCCCATTTGATGACCTAGTCTTTCTTCAGCATGGAAGTGATTGGAATGGTCAACTCAACAAAGTTTGATATGAATCTTCTAATGAAGTTTATCTACCCAAAGAAGGACTAAATTCCCTTCTTGGTCCTTGGAATTGGGACCTTGTTGATGGCCTCTACTATTTCTGGATCAATCATCACTCCTTCTTGTGACACTATGTGACCAAGGAACTTTTCCTTTTGCGCTCCAAAATGGAATTTCTTTAAATTAAGTGAGATTCGATATTCTCTACATCTTATCAGCATCTTCTCTAAGTGCAGCAGGTGATCACTTCTCTTCCTAGAAAGTAAAATTGCATCATCTTGATAAAATTTAATAAACTTTTTGATGTAACCAGCAAAAGCAACATCCATTTCTCTTTGAAAGGTGGCTCCAACATTCATCAGACCAAAGGGCATCCTGACATAGACATAGGTCCCCCAAGGAGTAGTAAAGGCTATCTTGATCCTTTCTGATTCCTTCACCACAACTTGGTTATAAACAGAGAAACCATCCAAGGTGGAAAGCAACTTCAGAACCAGTCACTAACTGCAAGCATGTTCTCAAGATTTGGTAAAGGATAATTATCCTTCATTGATGCTCTATTTAGATTCCTGAAATCCACACACAACCTGATGTCACCATTCTTCTTTCTTACTGGCACTAGGTTTGTAACCCAAGAGGAATACCTTGTGGGCTGGATAATCCCTCCATCTCTTAGCTTCTTCAGTTTTTTTTGCATTTTGAGGGATAAGAGTGGATTGATGGGCCTTTTTTCTGTTCCTGAAAGGTTTTGCATTATATTCCAGGGGGATCTCTTGTTTAAAGAGGTCCTCTCTGTATCCTTTTAGTTCAGAATAGGTCCAAGCCATGCAATCTTGGTATTTTTTCAACAACTGGATGTATGACTACTTCTCCTCCTTGCTGAGATTGCTTCCTAACCAAATATTCCTTGGCTTCTCCTTTGTGCCAAGGTCATACTCCTCAATATCCCTTGAGGCTATCATGCATCTGTTAATAATGTGATCAGCATTATCAAAATTAGACTCAAGAGCAACCAGCCCTCTATGGATGGTATTGGTATTTATCTGGATGATGCCCTTGCCAAAGAAGGTTTCTTTCCCTCTGTTGCTACATACCATTGGCTCCTAATCAATACTTTGATCATGAAATTCTCCCTTGTTCTGCAGAAATCTTCTGATTTGAGCATCATCATCAAATACCTGCCAATGCTTAATGTTGTCAGGGACAGAAGGTCTTGTCAATACCTCAACCTCATATTCATAATATGGGGACATTGTACAATTGTCAAACCGAGACCCCAACACTGCAATATTTTCTGCCAAGTCATTGAACTTCCTATCATGATGCACAATGTTGAATGAATCAAACATCTCAATGAAATCCCAATCTTCATGCTTGTACTATTTCATTCACTAATTCTTTGTGGCATACATTTTTTCTGACTTGTTTTACTATTAATTCTGAGTCTCCTTTGACAATGATGTCCTTGAAACCATATTTCCAAGAAATTCTTAAACCCAACAATAGTGCCTCATACTCAGCAATGTTGTTAGTGCACTCAAATTTGAGTTTGAAGGAGAAAACAATTTTGACTTGGAGAAAGTAGAACAACACCAGAACAATTCCCAAACTTGGAGCAAGCTCCATCAAACAACAGAGTCCAAGGAGAGCCTATCTATTCAAGACACTTGCATTCTTCAATCGTGTGCTCCTTTCCATTAGAAAATCCCACAAAGTTATCTGCATCAACACTTATGTACAATACCTCATAGGATGCATTGTTGGGATCATCAATAAGGTGCAACATCTTCTTTTCCCCATACAACCTGACAAGGCTACCCTCAATTGGGATGGTAGCATAGGACATATCCATTTGGACACTCCCACCAACACTTGTAGCCCATTTTCTTGATAGTAGCATGCCCCACTTGGCTGGGCAATCAACAATGACAACATCAAGTTTTAAGTTTTTACCTGGGTAAGTTACAAGTTGCACCACCAAACCCTTCACACATCCCACTACTGGCACTTCTCTGGAGTCCATGGAAGCGCACTTCCCATATGCTGCTGTCACTTTGATGTTTATCTCATTCATGACTTCCAAAGGCATGACATTTCAAGATGCCCTTGAGTAAAACATGCAGTTATGCAGCAATCTATCCTTAATGATAAAAGTTGTGAAGAATGGATCCAAATTCATCTTAGAGTCCACCAAGGATGTCCCCAAATAGACCTCAAGTGTAGTTCATCTAGCTCTTCTGATGCTGGTGGTGCTTCTGGTTCTTCAATGACTTGTGGGGTCTCCACAATGTTTATGTTTCTGCCTAGGGCAGTATTCTCTTCTTTCAACCCCAAGTATTCAAATGCTCTCTTTTTGTGTTCAGGAATCCTAAGCAACTCAAAAATTGGAACAGAGACTTTTATTTGACTCAAAACTTGGGCAATATCATATGGGGCATTCCTTGGCAAGGTAGTGTTGGAAGCAAAGCCAATACACTCGTTAGGTGGTACAGGATTTTTGACAACTTGGACACAAGGAGGGGTATGCTTTTTGTTTGGAACTGCTACGATTTTAGCAGGTGCATCTTTCTTAGGAGCCTCTTTAGGAATGTTTGAAAGTAAGGGAGATTTTGGCTTGGCTTGAGGCCCTGCCCCTTTGACAACCTTACTTCTTGTGTTATATTCTTTCTCTTGAGCCACAACAACATTCATCAGTAACTGTCTATCCTCCTCAGAGGGGATGCCTCCATCATACTTCTTTATCATTAAAGCCCTTAAATATTCAAAGTCATTATTGGGAAATTCAAAATCTTGTACATTATCTACTTCTAAAGTATGAGAGGAAGGAAGAATAGGTACCCTATGAATGCAGTCCCAAAAAGTGGTAGCAGTCCAGGAACTTATCACCTTAGTTGAAGTTGCCCCTTGTTGTGAGATCGTTGGAGTAACCCATCATGCAGACATCATCATCATTATCATCATCAACTTCTTCTTCTTCTTGTTGATATTATTCGCAAGGAGAATGAGACATGAAGCATTTGTCACACCAATCAATGACATCTGTCTCCTCCACAACAGCAACTCTGGTAGCCAAAGGATCAGGTACCATTCTGTTATCCCTTGCTTGAGACTGTCTATTTCAAAATCTAACAAGTCCCTTACCTCTATCATCAGATCCTCACTTATTTGTGAACATGTCTTGGCCTTCCTGCTTATGTTGACCTTGTGAGTTCTACCAAATTCCTTTCTTAGCTCGGGCTAATTTGTAGGAAATTTCTTTGACAACCCCTACCAAAGTCTTCACAACTTCTTCCAAATCAGCAGCCTTGCTTGTTTGGGGTTTTTCTGGGTTAACCAGCTTTACACCTTCCCTCTTTGGAGGATTTCCAATTTCCTTGATATTGTTCTCTATTTGCAAAGCCATGGTGAAGGCCTACCTCAAATTTGTGGGTTTTTATCTCTTAAATAATATGTAATCCTTTTTATCAAATGCATCAGTATATTTGATCAAACATGACTCATCACAAGGCCTTATCCTTACAAGCAATCTCCTCAAGGTCTTATTAAACCTTTTGTTGAAATCATGCACTGACTCATTAGGGTTCTTTTTGATGTTTTAAAATTTTGTCAAAAGAAACCTAGGGTCAGTTCTATCACCATACTACAATCTAAATGCATTACTCATCTTAGTCCAAGAATCAATTGAGTTATCTAGAAATGCTTTATACCAACCCATGACATCTTCCTCCAAGGTATGGATGAAAAATTTGATATATACATCCTCATGTTCAATCTCAAATTCTTCCATCATATTGATAAAAATGCTTTAGATGTTGATCACCAGTAATAGCATTGTTTCCTTGGAACTTTGGCATTATTTTCCTTACATCTTGAGGCACTGCATTTGGATACCCAGCCATTCTCACAAAATTTATAGGCCCAAAGGTGTTTACAATAAAAGGGGGTCTGGGTGGGGGCAATGCCATGTTGTTTTGAGGAGGTGACCTTGGAGGGGTGACAAATTGATGAGGAGCAGAGGGTCTTTGAAACACAGGGGTATAATTTACAAAATGGGTATCCCCCAAAGGCCTTGTTTCTTGGAAATCCCTATCAACTTCAGAAAAGACAGGAGTAGAGTGTGAAGCAAACCTTTCAAAATCAAATGAAGGCCCCTCTCCAGCTGGAGAGTTAAATTCCACAAAGAGGCTACCTGATTCAGAAGTCACTTGAATTGCAGTCTTCAATAATAGGCCTGAGTCACTTTCATCAATGGAGATCCCCTTTCTTGTCTGCTAATCTCCCACAACTCTCAAGGATTTTCTTCCTTCTGATTTTGCTTTTCCTAGCTCTGGAAACAATGTCCTAGCAGGATCCCTAGCAAAGAAAGATCTTCTTCCTTCCATCTTTGCAAATATTAGTAATAAATATGACTTTGACAGATTCTTAAGACACTGGTACTCATTAAAAATCAGATCAATAGGGAGTCGCCACTAAGGATTTCCACCTTAGTTGTGCTTATGCACTAAATATGATCTTTGTCAAATGTATTTCAATCCAATGTTTTCAAACTAGAAATGAAAGGATAAGAACTTTGAATTTTCTTTACCCAGATTTACCAAATGAAAGCTAGTGCACTAGGTGTGAACATTGAAAGAATTACACACAACACTTGGATCATACAAGAAGTGTTTTACGGGCTAAATAGGAACTTGAATCAAAAAATAGTCTTGAACTCAAACTAAGTTCCCGGCAGCGGTGCCACTTAGGTTTTGGTACCCAAATTGATTCTCCTTCAAAGTCTGAGGAGCATCACTGGTTTGACAAGAAACTTAGAGACATATTAGATCATGATGAGTCATTTTGTAGCTGGGGATGAGATCTAACTGGCCCTTTGTCACTCAAATGTGGAGAAATGGATAGCACCCTCAAGAGGATTTGATCTATCCTCACTATTTTAGGTTGTGCCTTTCAACCAAGGTAAGAGAACCTATTTTGTAACCTATGTTTATGGAGGAGATGGATAATATCCTTCCTGATGAAGTTTTTAAAGAAGACCTTGGAGAGAATATGATCAATACAACAAAATCTAACTCTCATGAGTTATCACTCAAGATAGTGGAGATATTCTCAACAAGGAAAAGGCTATTAAAGACATTTGGAATCCCGATTGTTGCTGCATGTTTTGGTAGTAAAAATTATGCATTTGTATACACACATGACAAACAGGGGTAGTATGGGTGTGATTAATTGTTTTGAATGAATTTTTGGTAGGAGGTGAAGTAGGATAAAGTTGATTATACCAAATCTTTGAGGAACCTTACAAAATGGAAGGTTAAACCAATAAAATGCCATAGAACAGCTAAAATGTTTCTTTAACTAGAATATGTGCTTCAATGGAGGCCCAGATTAGCACTCTTTCACACAATATTTGAGATTCTATCATGAAGGCTTGAGTTAGAAAATCCAACAAAGCATCAAGATCTGAGTCAAATCATGCCTAAGGTACACCCAGAGGCTTACAGACAATCTCTGTCAACAGATGAAAGAAAAGTGATTTTAAATCATTTATTCCAATCCCAAATGAAAGCTCTTCTGAGAAATGAAATTGTAGATGCCACTAAACTGTCACAAGGATTGAGGCCTGTGTGATTGAATCATATTTAATACAAGATTGCAACAGAAATAAGAAAAACTACATGTACACATTCAGAAATTAAAAAAACACATTTTGCTCAAGACAACACAGGAATAACTCAAATTTGATTAAATCTATTAGCAGGGGAAAGTTTCTAGAACAGTCTCAGAGCTTGTCAATGGTTGTACACTTACAACCACCTTGACATGATCAAGATTTAATACAAAAGAGATATACAAGCTTCTCAAATGGATTCTCAAAATGATGGGCTCTATCAAACTTTTTTCTATTAGATAATTTATTCTTGACCCCTAACACACCAACCCTTTTGCATGAAAAATTCGTGCCATTTATAACATTTTGAACAGGGACCCTTTTCCCTCAAAAAATCTAGACCTTGAGTGATACCAGTGCTTGCCATGATCATGATCACAATTCTTAGAATCAGGTCTGCACAAAGTCACCAGGTTCTCATGGGGGTATATTTCATCAAATACCTCCTGCATTCAACTCCTTCCTTTGGTAGATCACTCTTTCCTTCAATTTTCCAACCACTTCCACCCCTAATCTGTCAAATTTGGCTCCTTGCATGCTCAGGAGAAGAAAAATGGAAAATCTAATCGGGCACGATAATCAGACCATTTTAATGGTGAAAGATGTCTTCCAAATCTTCCCACCAAACTCAAATATCAACATTAACTCCCGCATCTACTTGGCATGTAGGAAATACCAAGAAATCATGGAAGACTCGCACTTCCATGCATGTGTTTCAGAGAAATGGGGGGAAAATTAGATTTCGAATCTCAGCTACCATTGATCATTACTTTGAATTTGGGCCATCCACGTGGAAGATTCAAACTTTAAAACAGACCCAGGGGCTTCCTTTGAATTTTTACAACTTTTGAAAAAATGGAAAAAAATTCCATTTTTCTCCGCACCTCTACCCTTGGGAAATGAGCCTGACACATGTCCTAAGGTGGGCCCCAGCGGAACCTCGACCAAATTCTTCCATTTGACCCTCTTTTTGGAAAAAGGAAAATTTTCCAAGTTTTCCCCGTAGCTCTGCCCTTCCGCCATTGACCGGGGAAAAATATTGACTATTTCCCTCATCGGGCTTGCGGGCCATTTTGATGTTTTAACTCCTTTTCTCCCAAAAGGAAATTTTTCCAAATTCCCCCCGAGAGTCCGCACCTCTGGCATTGACTGGAGCAAGCTTTGACCCTTCCTTTATCGGGCTTGCGGGCCATTTTGAGATTTTAATCCTTAAGAGGAAAAAAAGCTAATTTACCTCCGATGGTCCGCCTCCCCACCCCTTTGACTTTTCAAACTGCCACGTGTCACCATGGTGCACCTTGAGATGGTCCCAAAAATTTGATACCTTGAATGAGCACGGGCTCACCACGTGTCCTATTCTGGAAAAGTTTGTCTGAATGCTTGAAGCTCAGTGGAAGGCGCCACGTGTCATGCTCCGAGGCAATCTCCTTTGGCCATTGAAAAGTCTAAGAAAAATGCAAAGTGAGTGGAGGCCTCCACGTGTCATATCTGGCACTTCTTTAAAATTAAACTCAAGGGCCGGTCCCTTGAACATGCGTGATTCCTCCATGTGTCTCCATGGCACTATTCCAAAATGGTCCCCAAAGCTTTGGACGTGTCCTCCTGCGGGGAGTGAGAGCTCGCCATGTCTTCATGTTCCACCAAACTGGTGGGGCTACATAAAAATTTTTTCTAAGTCAAAAAGGAAAAGTTCAAAGAAACCTCCACGTGTCCTCCTGGCGCTACTCCAAAGCCAAATCAAAAAGAATCCTCAAATTGAGATGCCGCTCCACGTGGACCAAATTTTGAGTTGAGTCCTTTCATGAAATTTTTGAAGTACCCAGTTGAGCTGCGTCCAACCAAAAGGTGCCATGTCCCCTGTCAATGCAAGGATGCAAATTTGACTAGGAGAAATGCCATGTTAAACCATAAAATATAGAAAAATGATCCATTCGAGCACGAAAATAAAAATTTCTCCAAGGGCAGAGAATTTAGAAATGTTACAAGGCTCAAATATGTTTCTCAGAGATACATTTATTCATTTTCTTCAATTATTTAGGGGAGAAACAACAAGGAAGAAAAAACTTGACTGTGGAGAACAGAAGACATGGGAGAACCCAAGTTACAGACCATTTTATAGGAACAAAGAAACAAGGAGCAAACCAAGCACCCATAAATGATCCATGACCCAGAAACAGATTAAAAATGGCAACAATAATTAACCAGGGACAACATGGGAAAAAGAAAGTGACAAAGGATAAAAATTAATAGATTTTTCAGAGGTAAATTGGGGCGAGACTATTTTGAGCACCAACACCCTCCAAGTTGAAAAAGTTTCAAAAACTTACCAAATTAGGAGAAATTTGAAAAAATGGAGGAAATCATACTGTTTCCACCCCTTTTATGGTGTTATTACCTCTCTTATCTTAGAATTTTCCATTTGTATGAATTATTCTCTCTTTGGTCCCTTGGATTAATAAAGTAGGATTAGATATCTACATTTCCTTAAGAGTAGTTTAGAATTAGGATTAGGTAGAAGAACCAACCTTCTATAGAGGTTTGTCTCAAGTAGCAAGTCCCACAACATGAGAGACAATCCCATGTTACAAAAAAATACTTATTGCTCATCCATACATATATGACAAATCAGAGGGTGTTTTTTGTGATAATAGTTCTGGCACACCTGGTGGGACAAATTTGAAAGCTTTACATTTTCATTTCATCAAGTTTGACATTCTCTTGGCGAGGTTTCAACCTTTGTGTAGACACAAAATTATGCACTTTAGACACTATTTAGTATTAGTCTCATACTATTATTTATAAGAGTTTTGAGTGAAAAACATATTAATTAACCCCCTTTTTTTGGCCATCTTGCTTTGTTTCCTTTCATCATTTTTGACCTCTTGTAACCGCATATTGAGTCAACTTTCATCGTTTTGCATCATTTTAGCCTTGATTGGAGCACCCATGAGTGCGTCTTGGTCCCACTAGGGGCACCACGATCATTTTTCCACTCTACCGCCACTTTTTGGGCACTTTCTAGCCTTTTCAGTTTCTTATCTTTTGGTGGTTGGTCATTTCAGGGTTAATTACGAAATTAGATCAAGATAATCCTATAAATATAAAGTTATGAGACCATAATGAGGGACCAAACACTACTCACTACTATCATCCACCTAGAGTTGCATCCATTTGGAGATCATTTGTATCGATTAGCTCTATCATAAGGACAAGAGTGGTATATTTACATCACATAAGCATACGGGGGGAATTATATTCTATTTTGTGCACCATTATATTACATTCTACATCTAGTTATTACTTGCTACTTGATAAAGTGTGATTGACTCAAAGATAACCTGGAGCACATGATGCACACTCACACCAAAACTACATTTGGGTTCGAAATATAGTGCAATGCTTAGTCAGTAAGCCCATTATTGTGGTAGCTGAGGTCAGTTTGACCCATTCATTTACATTTTTTTCTTGTATTTTGATACTTCTTGTGGTCTCTTGCATGTCTTTCTTTCATCTTGGATTATCAGCAACATTTGACACAGTGTAGTGAATCTGATGCGGTACACAACGAGGGTTTCAGACCACCAACCAAACCTGTGAGACTCAGTTTCAGACCTTTTGCATAGACCAGAGTGCCCATAAGTGCCCCAATCCTTTTTCAAGTGCTCGTGTCTAGCTAAAAAGCCTAGATCCATTCTTTTCGGGGCCTTTGAACAATCGTTCTTGCTTCTAGATTATTATGTTTGTTCAGTGACAAAGTCCAACGAGCTCCTCGAATCAGCTAAGTCACTTCCATACTTTTATTAGATTAGTTGTTTAGGTCGATTTCCACACTTGTTTATTACATTTATTCACTGTATTTACATGTAGTTCTAGATTATATTAACTATTATGCATCCCGTACATTCCATACATTATCATTTTTAGTTAATCATTTTGGTGAATCTGACTCGATCATTCACCCTTCTAAGATCTTCATTCATTACTTTTCATGTTAGGGTTTGGGCATCATGAGTATCTCAATCAATGATTATTTGCTAGCAAATCCTGATTTACTAGATAGAGTCCAACATTTTCTTGCTACCACTCACATTCATGCCATGAAATATCCCTTGTGGGATACCACTTAAATAATGCACAAAATATTGAAAATTTGTAGCCACATAGAATACTGATTTTTGCAGATTTTTACAATAAGGAAAGAGAACTAAAGAAAATTAATATCTCCCTAAATATCCACTCGAATTACTTGGAAATTTAAAGAGAGCTTGATATTATTATAAAGGATAGAATAAAACTATTTTTGGAGTTTTACAGAAATTAAAATGCTGCCATAAAAAAACACAATGTGCCCTAGATAGCTGGGAAACTTTAGAGGTTCATAACTCTCCAAATACCAGAGAAAAAATTAAGAGTCTTCAAAAATAACATTAGCAAATAGAGGAAATGACATTTCAACATTTAGATCTGAAAGGGGTCAGCTAGAAACCCTCTAAATAAAGGCTACAAGTTGCCTAACTTGGAAAAGGGTTGGAAATTGATGCAGACGCCTTCAAAGTGATGTTAAGCCCTACCCAAATGGATGCCTTAAATCTGATCTAGAACCCTTTGATTATCTTCCCCAAATCCCTCAAATTCCTTCCTCTGAAACCTTTGATAATTTCTTTGTAACACAACTTGAAGGTGGCTCCAAAATGACAGACTAGGGTAGATCTCTCACTACCGAAGAATTCCCTACTAGCTAGGGACGTTTCTCTCACCACCGAAGCTAGGGTCCCTGTGGGATTTCACTCCATAAGTTATAGATGCGCAAATAACAGTTACACATGAAGGGTCAATAAAATGTATGCCAAAAAGTTTCTTTCCTTTCTCCCCCAGCTCGTTATATACTTATCGAAGTATCTCAATTAATGATTATTTGCTAGCAAATCATGATTTACTGCATAGAGTCCAAGATATTCTTGCTACTACTTGCATTCATGCTGACATGCATCCATACTCGTTTGATCAAGAATTTGCCAATGCATTCCCTTCACACATAATATTCAAGTCTAACCCCCCCACTGATGTTCACACTTTTGATAATGACTCACCTCTGCATATCATATTTCATAGTCATAATGTAGATGTTAAATGCAATTTGATTGATAATGGATTTGAAATTAACTTGTATCCTATGTCATTCCTTAAAGTTATGTCTATTCCCTCGTGACATTAGTCCATCTAGTATTTCACTACGTGCTTATGATGGTTCTACTCGTCCATATCTCGTTAACATTAGATTGCCCATCACTATCAGTCCCAAGACTGTCCACACTGTCTTTTTCATTGTTGATTTCCCAGTCTCCAACAAATGTCTACTTGGTAGGCCATGGCTTCATGCCATGCAAGTTGTCTCCTTTGTTGTACATAATTGTATAAATTTCTTACATGAAATCATCGAGTACACTATTTTTTGTGACCGTGATTCATTCCAATATTGCGACCAGGCTCCTAATACTATTCTTCCTATTCCACACACAAATATTATAGATGAGCCTTAACCTATCGAAGAACCATCTCACTTACCACCCCTTGACGGTGTCATTTGTGTGATAGATGCAGTTTCTTTTGTGCCACCTGCTACTACTTCTGCCATATTTCCTTATCAGGGGCATGTTTTGTCTATTGAAGTTGCTCTATTACCTACACCTCCATATATACCACCTACATTAGAATGCCCACCATTCACTTGCACCCTCTTCATGAATGACTCATATTGGGAACATATTCCATTTGATCCTACATGCGACGACACCATATGTACACATACATGTTTAACCTGACTCGATTTTGCTTTTGAGGACCTCTATCCTTGTAACGCCCACTATTTACACACACAAATACAACACTATGAATACCAGAATAAAAAATTATTATTATTATTATTATTTACTTATATGTTATTTACACAACACCACATGACAACGCAAGATATCTCTTATGATAACGTAAAACACATGAGATGCTTGCACAACCCTTATCCCATATAGATAACATGAATAGTGAATGATGCACATAAAGGCCACCTTTTATCAAATGACAAGATATAACACAATGATTTGACTACATTATGACTCCCGTATAGGAACCATCCATGACAACATTTTTCCGGTTTACATATTTATTACATTCATATTTCAATATTGACCTTATTTGATTGGAAAACACTTATCAATTATTTTATAACTAGACTACATTATCTTTACCGTATTTAACATTTCACCTGTAGTTATCTCACCTAAATTTTGCATGTTTCCCTCATCACACAAGAAGGATGTTGTCGACACCAAAAAAATGTCACATTTCATCATCTTCCTCCAAAATAACCTAATAACCACATTCTACACGGGTGATCGACTTAACCCTAATTCGGTCAGTCACAACCCCTTTCACACATCACAATGACCCTCATTCACACACCCAAGGATTTAATTAATATCAATTAATTAAATTCCCCCCTTTATCCCCTCATCAAGACACCTCACCATGCCATTGGACCAGCCACCTCACCCAAACACCTCATCAGTCCACTATCCCACTTGCCCCTCCACCTCACACTTCCACTACCCCACTTGCACCTCCACCTCACCATTCCACTCCCCTCCTTACCCATACCTAGCCCATACCCTTCTTGAGATCCCTAATAGTAGCCACCCCCCTCATACGACCCCTCTTTGTCCTATTACCTATTCTAAGGGTGGAGGATGCATGTGCTCCGCCACTCAAAACCAAGTGGGGAAGGCATATTCCCAACTTTTCAAAAAAAACCTCCCCGACATAACCGATGTCGGTCAAGTGGGACCGGTGCCGGTCACCTACAAATACCCAGTCTCGGATCTTTCCAAAGGGTTGGTTCGTATTTTCATGGTTGGTTCATGCTTGGTGGATATTCTTACACAACGTGAAGAATCCTTCGGCAGAGTCATTCTAGAGGCTCAACATAGTTGATTGGAACTGGGAGAGATCACTCTCAGCACCGCGGATCAATTTGGTGAACCAAGGGACACTCTTTGGCAAGGAAGGAGGACTATAACCAATCTCTAGATAGGCTAGAAGCCAAGGGACATTGAAAGAGCTCAAGTAAGAGCTCTTGAAACAGCCAACCACCCTCATCAACACTCACCATCTCTCTTCTCCAGCTGCTTACGATTTTGAAATCATTGGACTCCAAATAAGCATAACCCTCACTAGTGTTTTCCTACTTGTGCTTCTCTATTTCCCTCCACCAAGGACCACTCTCTCTCCTACTCCCACAACCCTGCCTACTCAACCCATTGCCCTCTACCAGACCTTCTAACCCCATTCCGTCCCTCATCGGTTCTCTGTGTAAACACAGGGAGCACCCAATCTCCATTTTCACACTCTAGCTAGATTACAACGACTGTCGCCGGTTAACCCTAACCGTGACCGATTGAACCCGACCACCATCGGTTACCTTGCAGTCTCTTATTTCTCCATAATTCTACCCCAATACACCTAAATCCTCTCCAAAACCCCAAAAGTACCCATCCTAAATCCACCCTTTATCTTCACCCCACCAACACCAACTTCAAGTCTCTGTACCCACCTAAGAGAACCCAAAACACCTTTGTTCTCACCCTCTGTCACTTCTACAGTGACCGGTACTAGTTACCCTTAACCGGCATCGGTCTATCCTAACTGTCATCGGTCATACTCGATCGGCATCGGTCTCTATGTCTGTCAACATAATACAAACCAGCACCCTAATGTTTACCCAAACAAGCCCAAATACCTAACCCAACCTGCCTAATACCCAAGTAATCTTCTGCTAACCCTATAGAGACCTGTATCAATCACCTTTACCTCAAGATCTGACCATAGCCTAGCCTGTTATGTTAGATTGGCTTATTGTACTTGAATGAGATACCTAAATCATATCAACTACAATAGGGTGTTATTTGTTTATATCATTTCACGCATTGACTTGTTTTAAACAATAGATTGATAGCCTTCTAGGAAGTATCACACTTCCCGAATTTAGCATACGCTAGGCAGTCCACTGCATATGATGTTTAACTCTTTCTTGTGGTTTTGCTTTCCTATTTCATGGTAGTCCTCCCCAGCCAAAGAGGAGTTCCTACGATCGACCGAGATCGGAAGTCTACACATGCGCATTCCACCCTCAACCCAACAACAGGTAAACCTCCTACACCCTTATTTGTTTCAATCTCTGATTGTACATAAAAAGGATCAAAACAATTGTATCCAGATTGTTGATAGGGACATATATTCCCACATGAGCCACTAGTAATTGTTCTAAGGGTTTTTTTTTTAAGTTGCACAATTGGTTGGTTTAGCAATTTATCCTAGTTTTCACAAGGTTTACATAAGACCAACAAGGTTTAATAGTTCAAGAGTGAATAGATTACACGTTCTTTTCATATTAGAATTTTATTACTAAGTATATACTCGATTCATGCTTTAAGTAAGTACAACTAACCGTGTATCCTATCTTCTTCACTAAATGGCTTAGTCATCAAGGCACTTAACGTGTAGGATTTTACACTTAACCAAATTTGGATTCCTGGGTAATAAGTATTAGATGCATGATATTAGAAGACATTCAACTATAAATTTTACCCACCTTGCTAAGGTCACAATTAGAGTGATTGAACACCGTTATCTCAAAAATAATCTTGTAACTTTAGGTACATTCGACACGTCTAGTCAATCTGACACTATTGTTTGAGAGGTCGGGGTTCAATCGTGTTTATACTTAATGTTCTCATGTGTAGGTATATAAAACATAGGGCTTGTTTGAATCATTTAGATTCATCTTAAAATGATTTCGCTTAATTTAATATAATTAGAGTTTTGAAGTTTGTTAAGTAACCCATTTGATAATAAGGACATTTCCATGCTTGTGATCCCACTAGTTCTTATCCTAGGGAATTGTCTGAATAATAAGATCACCTAGTTTCACAACGTACATCCATTACACACTAGGAAAACTATGGAACAAGGTGAATAATCCTTCATTTAAAGGATTGCGGTTCACATCAGAGAGCACATGTTTTGGATTTAGTCCCTTTTCATAATATGGTTTAACACATTATATGAATGATCTAAAATTCTCTTTCCTTCTAGCACACCAATTATGGTTACATTCCCACAAAAAATTCATACAATTTTTTTTTGTTAAGTTTCAAAAATAAATCTTAGTATTGCACCATAAAACCCAAATGATAAATGGGGTTCGGTATCGAGTTGTTTTCTGATTGTAACTCTTAAAGATGACTTCTAAGGTTAGTTGGCGATCTTCACCACTCAACAAGTATGTTGGTCTAAGAGGATTTAACACTATGCTTAATGTTGGTTTTCCATAGCATTCTACCTTAATAGAATAACATTCTCCTTGCTACATGCATGACTACCAAATCCTAAAAGGGTACCACATACTCTAGATAATGTTTTACCATGTCGTTCCTAACCATCGGGTTCATGCCGATGTTGTTAAGCATAGAAGCTATGATGATAAACTAAAACTTGTGATCTTATCTATTTAATCTAGAGGGTGTAATCAATCATAAGGATTTTAGTTCATCATAAGGTTTAAGTTTTCTATGCTAAGATAAATCACACAGGAATAATAGTTATACATAAATTTAATACTAGGGTTGATTATTTCGTTTGGATCTCTTTATTACATTTCAAGGTGAGAAACACAACACACCAATGATTTAATCATAAATTGTACACTATAAGTACACTATAAGATATTAATTTCAATGTCGTTTAACACATTTATCCAAATTTTTACAGTGAAAATTTTGGAATCAAAATAACACCCATGTATAGATGAACATTTCTCTTAAATACTAGCATCTTAAAAAATGTTACAAAACTTCAATAATAGACCTTTCAATATTTTGTAAAATGTAGAACTATCCTCTACAATTTTACTTAAAGTATATATCGAATCCTCTTTTTTACCATATTCCAATTTGAATCAAAAGTACACCTATAGTTAAATGCATGTTTCCCAAAGCACCCCAAAAACTAGCATCTAGTTCATATAGTCAAATTTCAATAAATAAATTCACTATAACATGGCAATACATATGAATTTATTTCCATTAACATACATAAACACTAATAATATACAACCAATCACACCCACGAAATTTCACCATCTTACTTGCGTCCTGCAAAACCATGTGAGCATGACATCAATAATAAATCGCTGGGATGGCATCCACATAGATCTAGCATAATTAATTTTTTAGTTTCTCATTTACATAATAATAGTTTGTATTCTAAGGGAGAGGGCTAGAGATACATATTCATTTCATTTTATTTCACTTCATTTCTTAACCAAGGAGAGAGAAAGAGATAGGGAGAGAGGTGTAATTTCACATAACAAGTCACTTGATAGAATTTCAAATAGTTAGTTACAAGTTTCAATAAACTTCCACAGGGGTTTGGTAACCCGATGGGGCTATTACAACTTTCCTTTTTACATTTTCCTGCTAGTTGCAAAAATGTTCAATTTAGGCTCAAACGCTAAGAAATCACTTTCAAACGTTGTCTTCTAGTGAGAAAACATACCACGGGTAAATTTTAACGAGTCCTCCTATACACCAAGAATTCCTAGGAACTGATCGAATTTAGAATTGGTGAATAGTTCATGATTGGTGGCCACTTTTCTGATCCCATCGATCGTAGTTGACCTAGTTGTAAATGATCAAAGATAGCTCAAGAGCTCAGAAAACAACGTCCAAAACTAATAGTCTAATTCATGAACGCGTAACAAGAAACTTCCTACAGGTTCCCCCTATATATGGATAATTCACCAGAGTCAACGGGGCTGAGAAAATGCAAATGGTTTTAAAATGGTGACATGTTTTCTAGAACCATTGGTTATAATTGGTCTAGTTTGACCTAGTCAAATTACAACTGGAAGCCTACAAAATGCCTTTCCCAAACTATCAATAAATGTGTTTTTTCCAAAACTGAAGGTTCTAAGAAATTATCTAGTAAAAATACTAGAGGTTTGTGAAGGTAGATAATAATTTCTTTGTTTAGGGTTCGAATGGCAATCCAATACAAAATGTGACTTTTCAATTTTAACAAATTCCTAAAAGTACAACACGAGTTAACAGGGCTCCTATATGAGCATCGAAAAGATCACAGACAATCAGTCAAGGTTATTCTAAGTGTTGAAATGACTCCTCACATAACATGGGAACACAGAAGAAACTTAACATCTCTTTTCTGGATTTACAAAGGTTGTTTTGTAAGTCTCTGGAAATCATGATTTAACTATTTTAACAAGAAGTCAAAATATTTAGAGGGAAATCAAATTTAGTTTGTCAATAAATGGGTAATGTAGCCATCTGGTTTGGTTAGGAAGTTTTCTAGACTATCGCAAATGATGATTTGAGTTCACGGTTGTCTACCAAGGAATATTTGTATTGAAGTTACAATGTGTCATCTTGTTGTTTTGAAAAAAAAAAAATTTAAAATAATCAAATATATGATAATCCTATGGTTTAAAATTTTATTTAGTTTACAAAAAGGGAAACTAAAGAACAAAAATTACTAAAGATAAGGAGAGATAAACCATGCCTGGAATTGATTGACGATAGAAGATAAACAGTTTTGGTGTTCCATTAGCCAGTTATAATTGCTAGAGAGGTTCAAAGACATTTTCACAAATCCCATCTTGTATATCTTCCTTGTTCTTATTTGAACACTTGACTGGAATCCTGTTTAACTCGATGCACAAGGAGGAAACATTGTAAGAGAAATCCCAGGAGAGAAAGGTATGACTATTAGTTACTATAGATGTCGAAAAAGAGAACCCAACCATTATATTCTTAGGAAGAAACTCTATCAGATCTACATTGTACCTACAAAAAGGAGCCCCCGATTGGGATCTATTACAGGATAGAAACACTTGAAGCTTTCTCACCTACCCATTGTAATCCACCCAGGCATCCCAAATTTTCCCATATTTCAGACTGCCATAAAAAACTATAACATTTTCCTCGTAAATGACTGCATTAATATCAATTCCAACATGGTTTTCATCGGGATCAAAGGAATTTCTATCCGTGTCAAACTCTTCAACAACAACATGATTTTCAGGATCGCCTATAGTGGTTGTGGTGAAGATACTGAGCCATTTTCCTACGGATATTTTCAGAGCCTTGAAACCCAACAGTGCCACAAAGAAAACCAGACTTCATCCTAAACCCAAATTCTCCATGGAATCTGGTTTAGTCACAAATTTTAAGTGAGTGGCAAAACTTGCAAGATTCCTTCAAGGGATTTCCCATATTGGAATGGAATTTCTTGTGAACATCCCATCCTACGCTATATGTTTTTACCATCTCAATTTTTTGGCGAGCTCGATGTAATATACAATGACGTCTCCATGAAATTGAAAGTAGGCATCGTAGAAGGCAGGATCCTAAACATTCTCATTGATTGAAAATGGAAAACTTAAAGTAATTTTGCTTCCTTTCTGGGCAGCCAGAAAGCTAGCAATACACACAATTGAGAAAATCACATCCATGATGATTTTCAATAATGTCTTCATCTTCTTTGCTCTTCTCTTTTCCAAATGATTTTTTTTCCTAGGATAATATTGACCTCTTCCAAAACCATTGAATCTCACCTGGTGTTTTCTTAATCATGAAAAGTGAAATACGATCCTTTTACAAATGAATATCAATACCCTATTCTAGCGCTTGTATTTTTTTCAAAGGCTAATAGTGAGAAGGAAAATGCAAAGTGATCAGGTTAGAGATCTGTTTGTAGCATAGTAAAAACAATGTGAATTTCTTGAGAGGAAACTGTGTTCCCTACATTCTGCCATCACTGAAACTATCCATTTTTTGCTTAATTTACAATGTTAACTTCACTTCTACTTGTTAAATCATGTGTGTCTCAAATAAAGTGCTTGTATTATATATAAAGGAAAACTTGAAAGGAAGGAAGTGTCCTTTGGAGTGGTCATGCCCTATTAGGTCATTGTCACACTCCACTACCCACTCCTGCCACCATTAAAGTTCCAACCACTCCCACTCAACTTCCCAATGCTTTCCCTCCTTTCTATTATTTTATTTCATTTATTATTTTTATATTTTTAATTTAAAACAAACGCTAGGCACTACAATCCTCCTCATGATCCTCATTTATATTATGGCTTCATCACTATTACTGTTGCTTATGGTTTACGTGTTTTCCATCTCACATTCTATCTCTCGCGCACTCATCGCTCTTCACCACTTACATTAGTACAATCATGGCTTGATTATATTGTGGGTACTCTTGACCCTAATCATATAGACATCTCTTTCCCCATACCTTTTGGGCGTATATTCATTTGTAATAGTTCTTTTCTTGGCTATACACAAAATCTTACTCGATATGCGCATGGTTATCATCTTCCTCCATTTACCAATGAGGAATATGCCATAGGCATGTACAACTTACGCCTCATTAGCTCATTACGTGATCAACTAGACACTATTTTTTGTTAAGTCACCAATGCTTATCCATTCGACTACGGTCGTGAGAGTGATGATCTTCTAGATGACATTACATTATAACATCCCTCATCTTACACATTTGGGGGGTACAATGTCCAACGTAACTCCCCCATTCTATCATACTTGCATAATACTACATCACACTCTTAGCATGAACACATGCATCATCCTAACATTTACTCATATCTCATCTTTGCATTCTCATACAACCCATTCCTAACATACACATAATCATTCACACTTTAGCGATTGTGGATGCCCCTAGTTATCTTTCTAACATGCTAACATGTGCCTCATGTGTAGCATTTGTTATGCAGGGATATTTGCTTCCATACTTAGTTGTTACATTGCTTTTCTATTGCTTTCTCTTGTTTGCTATCCTTGCCCTATATTTGGTTTGCACACTTGTTTGTTTGTATGCGGTCATGACGGCCTTGTGTGTCTTGCGACGATATCCCATATTTGCAACCTACTTTGTGCAACTTACTTGTCTTCTTATATGTTTACATTACTTTGCATGGTAGTTTACACACTGTTTGAGTAGATTACACAGTGTGTCTTATACGCGCATGCTTGTTCATACTAACACTTGGCTTTGGCTAGCCTTTTATTTGCATGCTACTTGGCTTCTACTAATCGCATCTTCTTTTCCCCTGTAGGGAAGAGTTACAGAGTTATGTGGTTGGTTCTATTTTGGGGCCACATTCTCCTATTAGTGATGTCGGATGCCACCCCAAAGAGCGGGTCATCATTTGGGGTTTTTAGATTCTACATTGGTTTAATTCAATGCCCTTTCCACTCTTGGCATTGTGGGTTACATACAACGAGTGGGTTCAGACTAGTTTACAAACCTCGTACACAACGGATTTTACAGGATGCAATTAACGGTTAGAGGATGCAACAAATTTCCTCATACTTTTTTGGCCAGTGGCGTCGGATCGCTAAAAAAACTAAGACGTATATATATCTCTTCACACACATTTAAGGAAGCAGTTAAAGGTTTTAGGATACATCTAAATTCTTCCCTATACTTCTTCAACATAAGGTGTCAGATCGCCCAAAAAACCCCGCCAGTAAAGGACACCCTTCTACACTCTCTATCTCGACATAGTCCAGGTGCACATGTTGTATTTACACTTTTCATTTACATATTTTACATGTTTTTTACATTTGTATACATGTGTATTTTACATTGTGTTTTTATACATACATATATATTGGACTACTTGATCGTTTTCTCCTTGCAGGTCTAACCTTATGAGAAACAAGAATTCAAATGGAACCAAAAACTTCAACAACACTTTGCGACAACACATACCATATTAACCATATAGGTACATTACACACATCAGTAACTACACACACATTTCCACCCTAGGTTCACTCTTATCACTTTTATTTGTGCTTTTTCATCTTTAGTTTCCACACCCCAACATCTTTTTGTCATTCCACATTTTGTCTAGTCCTTCGGCGCGTTTTCTACTACAATATTCATGGACATCAGGTATGCATCTCTTTCTTCTTTATGTTACCGAGATTTCTACTCACCAACATAAAGTGGGGGCAAATGTAGACAAAAAATTATGCACTTTAGACACTATTTAGCCTCAGTCTCATACTAGTATTTAGAAGGTTTTTGAGTGAAGAAAGTACTAATTAACCCCAGTATTTTGGCCATCTTGATTTGTTTCCATTCGTTATTCTCGACCTCTTGCACCCACATGCCCAGTCAAATTTTGTAGTTTTGGGTCATTTTACGTTTTTCCTTGCCTTTTGCAAGATTTGTTTGAATTTCCTTTGCCTCTGGTTAGAGTAGGGTAGTGCAGGTTTGTTTTCAGAAAAAGAAGTGCTTATGCACACTCTACATGTTTCACTTGGAACACGTATGATTTTCCATGTTTGTACATAATTTTTCTTCCCTTGTTGATGTTGCACAATTCATTTAAAGTAGTTTTCATGGTGAAAGTAAGATGTTTGGGGCAGTTCCAAGTGCATACATCAATCAAAAGGTGATTTAGAGTTCTTCATGCTTCATTGTTGCCAAGAAACCAATGATTTGGTCAGTTTTACACAGTTTTCAACTCATATTAAGGACCAAGCTTTTCAACTTATTCAGATTTGGCAAAATTAGATTTGGGAGAGTTTCATATTTTTTGTTCATTTGTTCCAATAGATTAGCTACAAAATCAAAATTGTGTGCATTAGAGGATGGGGGCACTGATGCTCGGTTTCATCATTAAGTTAAAACAATTTTCCACTCTCATAATGTTTAATTCAAAATTTTTTTATGATGAGAGGATCAGTTCATGATTCAGATCGTACCAGTTTCAGGTGCCGACAGAGCTTCAAATGGATTCAGGGGTGTGTTCTTCAAGTTTGGATCATTTTTCAAATTATTAGGCTAACTCCATGCCCAAGAGATACTTTAAGGCCACTGATCTCTTCAATATAGCAGACAGATTACCTCGTGAGTCGCCAAACTATTATCCATCTTTCCCCTTGGCAAAAAATGGCTAACTTGCAAATTTTGGACTTAAGAATTTTCAGGGAGTTTCGAAGAAGAATATGGAAAAATCAGGTATTTTTCATGTTTTTGGCACATACAGTTGTCTTTAGGAACTTGCAGTCATTTTGGAATATTTCTCTCTTTCCCTCCAAGCTAAAAAAGATCAAAAACCTTAGAAAATTTTGGAAAAAATTAGAAAAATGTAGAAAATTGCACTTCTACAATGTATTGCAGAAATACGGGTCCCATAAGGAACTGTGGACCTAGTTCCACATCATAAAAGGTACTTCACATTTATACATTTTCCGCATTGAAGAAATTTGGCTAAGTGTTTGGAGGATTGTGGAGATGTTATTGCAGGGAGGAATGACAGAACTAGTTCCCCGCATTGTATGTCAAGCCACAACAAAGTCTGGAAATTCAATGTTGATGGCAGGAGGACATCAGACGGAAGGATTTTAGGTGGAAAAAGGGTCCAAGGAATGAGTTCCCCGCACAAATAAGTTCCCTGCAACGACATGAAGAACAAAGCGAGGTGTTTGCCGAGAAATAAGGGTGCAGGACAACAATAAGTCAAAACAACTAAGAGGAGGTGGAATAGTTTCCGTATAGAGTTAGTTCCCTGCACAGGCCTACCAATCAATGAACAAACCAAAGGAAGCCGTGGGGAGTTAAGTGGAAGAGGTGAGTGGTGTTGCGGTATAAAAACTAATGCAGGGGAACCAAATACACATGGAACTAGTTCCCCACTCTTAGTTTTCTGCACCATCAATCCATCTAGGAGACAAGAGAAAAATTGATTAAATGCAAACTGTAGCAAGGCCTGGAGAACCCGTGTTTCTCCTCAACCCCCTAATATCCGCATGGCCATAATGTTTTCTCAAATGCTCCAACTTTGACAAATGTAATACTGTTGGAAAGCTCTCATCATGAATTATACCATGGAAACAAGAAAATTTGATTCTGGTGAAGGTAGGTGGGAGAAATAAAGGAAAAAAATTCAGCATTTAAATGGATAATTTCTAGTAGCCTAACCACACATGTTAATGAAGGATGGTGCCCTTTCCTTCTATTGCAATCAAGATATCATAGGGAAATGGTATTGTAAGGTTACCCATATTTCTTTTAGGAGAATCAAGCATTTTGTTGGTGGGTGGGATCAAAATTTTGAGTTTATCTTTTCTCTCTCTTTTCTCATCTTCTATATATTGTAAAATCCTCTCATTTGTGAGGTGTGATGTTCTAAAATCTAAATAAACACTTTCAAAATTGTTTCTAAACAGATGTGGGTTGTAAGCCTTTATTTTGGACTTGGAAAGTGTTCTTGTCCCTTCTTCTTCATATGTAATGGTCTATGCATACTTTGGAAGCAATAAAATCTTGGTTTATGGTGTTTTTATTAATATTTTCTTATATTTTGTTACATTTCCTTGGCTCTCAATTCTCACCTTTGTATTTTGTGCATGTATTTCTAACTTGTAGTTTCATATTTTTGTGTTTCATGGAGTATAGATGGCGAATGAAAATTTGGGTCTGTGCCACATCTGTGTGGCCTTTCCCTTCTCTATTTTCCCTCGTAAGAGTATCTCCATCCCTTTTCTTGGTGTTATCACATCTCTTATCTTAGAATTTTCCATTTTCACGCACTTTTCTCTCTCTTCGGTCCATTGGATTGTTAGAGTAGGATTAGATAGCTACCTTTCCTTTGGAATAGTTTAGCATCAAGATTAAGTAGAGCAACCAACCTTCTCTAGAATTTTATTTCAAGTAGCAAGTCCCACAACTTGAGATACAATCCCATGTTACCCAACAACATTGATCGTTCATCCACACATACATGACAAATCAGATGATGCTATTTTTTGGTGATAACATAGATCGTGAAAATCAAACCTGTAGAGAGGTGTTGTAGGGGATGATTAGTAAGTCTAGTAAACCCATGGTGCTAGTTGCAAATACCCCCCGTGTTACTTTTGGTGATGATGTGCTTGAATCTGAGATATTTTATCAGGATCAAGCCCTCACCTGCGGATTTAGTGAATTTTAACAAAATTTTCCAACTCTCCATGAATATGTAATGCCCTATCAGATGTTCCCCCTGTTCCTGGCATGATGACCTTGTTTCTAAGCCTGGGAGACTGGTGTGCGTGTGCTCTCGTTGACCGTTGTTGACCTTTTCCGGGTCGCAGTGAAGATTTTTTTTCATCTTCCCTCTCCTTCTTGCCTCTCGAGTCGTTGTCGACACCCCAACTATGGACCCCATAGCGTCATGGCAGTTATCCGGTTAAAGGGAAATCTGGTTCTCTGTTCGTCGAGTTACCTGGTCGTCGCCATTAATGGGATTAATAATTATTATCATTATTTTAAGCCGTAAAATCATAATAATAATGTTTGTAATAATATTATAATTTATATGGTCGATTCCCGCTACTAGTGTTTTGGTCAAAATATAGTTTCGGGCAGGCTTTAAATAATATACATGGTGTTGTTCCATGTTTTTGGTATTGATTTGGACTATCCAGATCATCATCGGGTTTGGTCGTAAACCCTGTCAAATCATTGTTAAGGATTTACTTCATGAGTCGTATGGCAATATCGTGATAAAATTAAAATATAATAATAATAACGAAAAACATATTAAATTATTTTAATAATGAAATAGATTTTCAAGTGAATGAAACGAGTTAAATGAACTTTGAAATAATAATAATGTTAAATAAAATAAAAGAAATTAAAAATAAAATCAAAAAGCCGTGATTTTCCTCTTAGGGTGAATTAGGGAAAAATGGGGTTTTCTTTCATCGTTTTGGTTGTGTAGAGAGGGAGAGTGCAGCTGCCGCCGCCATAGGGGGGGGAACTCCAGCCTGTTCTACGCAATGCCTGAAAGAGAGGTGGTTGCAGTTCATTTTATTCAAATCGATGCTCTTAGGGCGTTTTCTGGTTTTCTTTCAAGGAGGCGCCTCGCCAAATGTCATCCCATGGATTTTCCATATTTTCTTTTGCGGCCTATGCCAGCATCCTCTCAGCCCTGCGTCAAAACTCGAGCTCCCTTTTCCGCGTGGAAAGCTACCAAAAAATGAGCTAAAGAGGCATTTTTGTCAGATGTTGCAGTTGCTACTGCCCTGGTAGACATGTTTGCACAAAAACAGACTTGTAGTAGACCTTCCAGCCGCTGTCAACTGGGAGCTTTAGAACAACGTATGAACATCCAACAAAACATATTGGAAATCTACCTTTTTTTGTTTTATTTTGTTTTGTTCTTTATGCTAGCTCCTCCCAGCATGTGCCAAAATGAAAGATTTGGAACAAGGTATGGAGATCCATAAGAGAATTGTCAAAACTGGATTTTTGTCAGCTGTTACAGTTGCAAACGCTCTGATAGACATGTATGCAAAATGTGGAAGCATACACAAGGCACATGAACTGTTTGACAAAATGATACAACGAGATGCATTCTCGTGGACTGCAATGATTGCAGGATATGCACAAAATGGCCTTCTTGATGAGGCTTTCAGCCTTTTCAATACAATGCCTGAGAGGAACGTGGTCTCATGGAATGCATTCATTGCAGGATTCTCACAAAATGGGCTTCTTGAAAGGGCCATGGAGATTTTCAAGCAAATGCAATTGGCAGGTGTAAAAGCAAACTCAGCAACCTTTGCCAGCATCCTCCCTGTGTGTACCGAAAATGGAGGTTTGGAAAAAGGAATGGAGATTCATCAAAAAATAATTGAAAGTGGGTTTTCGTCAGATATAATAGTTGTGAATGCCTTGATAGTCATGTACGGAAAATGTGAAAGCATGAAAACGGTTCGACAATGCCTGAAAGAGGTGGTCTCTTGGACTGCAATGATAGTAGGATATGCAAAAGAAATGAGTTTGTTAAAAAGGCGTTTGGACTGTTATGTGAAAACCATTAAGAAATGCTTCGTATGCATTTTATTTGAAAGTTGTTCCTCAGAGTATTCGTATGCACAAAAAAAAAAGGATTTTGTTGAAAAGGCGTGTGTTTTGTTCGACATAAAAAATGCAGACTCTTGGATCAGGATGACTTCTTGAAAACACGAAATGGTTCTGTTTGGATGAGACATGGGTGCACAACGAATGGCTTGGTTTGTACGTGACTACTCGCATCATGTGGCAACAATGGTGGTCTCGACGGATAGCGAGTGTAAACTACTTGGAGCCCCTTGTACCTTTTCACTCATCGTTTCCAGGCATGGTCCTTCTTCCCTTACCTCTCATAATTCTCGTGTTTTAGTTCTCTTTTGCAATTAAATAGAATTTTAAATCATTAGGACTTTTAATATAGTTAAATGTCCCTTCAACTCATTGCAAAACAATATAGTGTCATGTCGCAACTCTCGAAGCCATTATAACTCGCCTACTTTAAACCATGAACTATCACCCTCGCTTCGAGATGATCTGGAAAACTCTTACTCTTTTGATCGCTTCAATATCGTTTTATCGACCAGACAAATTTGACTCTCCATTGATTAAGTTGACCTTCTTCCTGCTTAAAATAGTTAAATTTTGTTATTTTCAGAGACTCACTAAGTACCCTTCGCAACTCTGGAAACGAGATGTGAAGTTTCATGCGAGTACCTTGGTATACGAGGAGTCGCCTTGATTTTTGGTTTGACCCGAAACGATCATATGCGATCTTTTGACGCCCTTATAGGAGCCCTGTTACACCAGATTACAACAGTAGAGAGTTGTTAAAACTAGAAAGTTGGCTTTCGTTTGGGACCACCATTTGAAACCCGGAAAGAGAAATTGCGTTCTGTCTTCGCAAACCTCTAGTGTTTATACTAGACAAATGCATGGAACATTCAGCATAGGAAAGAGCACTTGTCGGGATAGCTTGGTGGAGCCATTTTGTAAGCCTCTGATTACAGTTTGACGAGGTCAAATTGGACCAATTTCTCCTTGTCGCTCCAGAAAACTTGTCACCATTTGAAAATAGTTTACTAGTTCTCCATCCCGTCGACTCTGATGAACTCTCCTTATATAGGGGAACTAGTAGGAGATGTCTCGTTGCGTGATCCTCCATCAAACGTCAGTTATGGATGTGGTTTTCTGGGCCCTCGAGTTAACTTTTGGCATTTTACAACTGGGTGAACTATGACCAGTGGCCCCAGAGGACTAACCGCCAAACGCAAACCGTTCGCTCTTTTTCAATTCCATCAGTTGCTATGAACTCCTAGTAAATCTGGGGACACGTAGGAAGTTAATCGTGGAGTGCGTGCTCATCGGAAGATAACTTTTGGAAGCAGTTTCTTATCCTCTGAGCCTATTTTGAACGTTTTGTAGCTAGTGAGAAAATGTAAGAATAGAAAGTTGCGGGACCTCGTAAGGTTTCCAAATCACCCTGGAAGCTTTTAACACATGTAAATAACTGTTTAAAATACTATAATGAAACTTGTTGTGTGTATTGGAACTTTTGACAAAATGATGTTTTCTCTCTCTCCTGGGTTTATAAAATGAAGAAAAATGAAATGCAATGATTACATGTTTCTAGACCTTTTTTATTTCGATTGCAAATTGTAATTATCGTTAAATGTAAATGGAAATCTGAAAAATGATAATTATGATTGATTAGGGTGGATGCCATGCCAGCGATGTATCGATGATATCATGCTCACGTGGGTTTTGCAGGATGGAGGAATGACGACGAAAAGGTGATGTGTAATTTAATTATTATTATTGTAATTTTTATAGGTCATTATAAAATGAGTAACTGTGTAATGTAGTCTCTTGTACCAAAAATTTATAATTGAGATTCGTTAATATGCATGCTATGCTAGTTTTAGGGATACTTAGGAAATGTGTATCTAATCATTGGTTCAATTTGTTTCTTAGTTGTGTATGGAAAAAAGGGTTTGAATTATACATAGTAAATTGAAAATTGAAGTTAATATATTGTAGTACTTTCTCAATATTCAATAAACGATTAAATTAATCATTGGCTTATCTTCTTACCTTGTAAACGTAATAAAGAGTTTTAATGGGAACACTAAACCCTAATTGACTAGGATGTTCACTTGTGGTTAGAAAACCATAATCTAACTCCTTGCATACGAAATTGTGTTGAAAGATGTTGTTTTTAGAGAACCTTAGAAACTAAATTCTTGTCTCACAATCCCTTGTTATGTCATTCTATGGCATTAAGGAATAAAGAATATTTCTTATGCGGAAACATGCAATGCAAGGATATGGGATCTTCGTGAACATAGATCACTTGTGATTATGTGTAGTCTTAATGCTCCTAGCCTTGTACTTACTTAAGATGTCAGACAAGTGTTGTCGTAACTCTTTTGTTTTAAGACGATGCTATGAATGAGACCTTAGTGCGATATAAGAGCATATCATATGATGTTGCACTCGAGATTTGAGATTAGGATTAAGGTTAATCTTAGAGTCCTTATAACTTAATTAAACTTTTTCATGCATTGCAAAGAATATAAATTATCTTGGTGCGACCAAACTTCAAGCAAACAAAAGATATATAAATATAAAAAGGAAGTCCATAAGTTATTGAACTTTATTAATTAGGGTAGCGAAATAACTATTCTGTGATCGATGGATGTTCTTGGGGAGCTATCTCGACTCTATGTCTTCCTTAATCCCAAGATTTCATCTTGACATCCCGCTAAGTTCACTTGTGTAGCAAGGTAAAATTCTAAACATTGAATAAGCGTCTTGGGAAGCATAATCTTAACATAAGAATGAGAGTTAGAATTCTGTATGAAATTTGAAATATGGAAAATACTTATGTAAGTTATGAAGATTGGCATAAGGGTAAAGAGCAAAATTAACTGGTCGAACAATAAGTGAAATGTGAGATGAATTTTCAGAACATGTAGGATGTTTCACGTACTCTAGATGTAACCATGTAAATGATGCGTTGTGGGTTCATCATTCCTGAAGTCACGTTTTCTTGTGGTTTGGTCCTTGCTAGTATTCGTTCATGTGGAAAAGTGTGGTATAAACAGGTATATGATGTTGTGAAGTGTCTATGTGATTTGATGACTGATGTAAGTATCGTATATGTTGTCGAGTTTTCCTCCTTGGAGCCCTTACTGTGTTGTGTGTAGTGAGCAATGTAAGTCAAAAAAAAAATTATCATGGTATTTTACTGTTGTATTTAGGTGTGTAAAGTGTGGGCACTACAGAATACGTCACAAAACATTGGCTCCCTCTTCTTGAAGGCAGGTTAAACATTTACCATTGTGCAAGGGGAAATTTTATTGTTGTCTTTACATTTATAGCATATAAGGATACCATAAATGAAAATCTTTGGTCATGTCAATCTCACTATCTTATAATGAAACTCATGTTCCCTTCATTTAATCCAACCATCGAATTATTTCCTCAAAAATCATCCTGGATAAGATTGTTGCATTTATCGTTGCGATTTTAGGACCATTATTGTCAAATTTCCATTGGAAATGATCTAGGAAATACTTTAAAGATTGATTCACACACCACTGATTTTACCCATATAACCTATGCTTGAATTTTGGTTCGTCTTGATACCTCAAAGAAACTCCATGTTAGGATTGAGCTCAAATTCAAAAATAAAAATTGGACCCAACCCCTTGATTATAAAGGTTTTTCTTTCAGATGAAGAAGATGATTTGCTTTGGGATATATTACTGTTGATTTTGTGATGGTAAAGCATAAGAATGAAAGATCCACTTGGTGGAAAAATGCTCTCCTGAATCATTTGTCTCTTGATGAAAAGGGAGATTTAAATTCAAATGAATATTTGGAGGACTTGGTTCACTCGGTTCTAAAAACTCCATTTAAAGAAATTTTAGTTGAAGGAAGCAAGGAAAACTTAAATGTTGAAACTTAGATGAATAAAATGGTTACACGAAATGCCAATGAAATGGCTAACTAAAATTATCATTTGAGTTATAGTGTACAATTCGACTGATTGAAGCTCTTGAGGTTATTATTCCTATCAAATACGGGTAGGATCCCAACAAAAAAATCCACTTTTTACCATCTATCTAAAAAAATACTACATATAATATATATCAAAAATATATATTATATGTATAATTATATCACATAATATATACTTAAACATTTCCTGATAAATAAATTGTATATTCTACATATTTTATTTTATATTATCTTATGGATACTTTTATTCATATGTATTATATAAATATATATGCTATATACATTGTATTAGATGTGTGAATGTACGTATGGATATATGTATGTATATGTGTGATATAAAATAAATAATATGTATGTGTATATGTTTGAATATATGTATGTTTATGTGTATATAAATCACATATAAATATTATGCCATATGTGTGTGTGTGTGTGTGTGTGTGTGTGTGTGTGTGTGTGTGTGTGTGTGTGTGTGTAAATACACACACACAATATATGCATTTTTTTTGGACTTTACACAACCACGAATTAATATGCACAGCGGAAATAAAACACATAAAACGATTAAATGGAAATAACAGTAGCAAAACAGACAAATCACATAAACAAAAAGATTTACATGGTAAAACCCTCAAGAGAGAAACATCCACGGAGAAATAGTATCGGTTCTCTTATTATTCAAGTTATGAAATTACAGACAACCTTTTTCTCAACTCTCTCACGTCATAAGACACACTGCCTCAATGGGCACACATAGATTTATAGCAGTTCATACAAAACTAACTGCATTTAAGTTGATCCTATCCTTTTCCTAACTTAGGCTGTCTCGTTACAACCAAAAGATAAATAATATGATCTTAATCCATGTAGAGATGGATTCGTTGTCATCTCATTTCAAAAATCTCCACCTTGACAACAATTAACCTGATACTTTGCTCATTTCTTTTTCTGTAAGCCAAGAGAAGCGATGCACCACCATAGCTTCTCTAATATAACCGGTTTCGTGAACATGTATGCACAATTCTTTTGAGTGTGGACCTTATCAAGAATAACATGTCCTTCATCAATAACATGTCTTAAATAATGGTATTTAACTGGAATATGCTTCGACTTACTGTGGTAAGCTAGATTCTTAGCCAAATAAATTGCACTTTGACTATCATAGAAAATTTTTACATTTTTCTGAACTTGTCATAACTCACCCAATAATCCTTTCAACCATACTGCCTCTTTGCAAGCGTGTGAAGCAGATACATACTCTGCCTCAGTAGTGGATAAAGCAACAATGCTTTGAAGCTTTGACATCCAACTAATAGGACCACCTGCAAGAGTAAAAACATAACATGAAGTATTTCTCCTCTTGTCCAAATCACCTGCAAAATCTGAATCAACATAACCACAAACCTTATCACTACAACCAACAAAAGTGATATAATAACTACTCATGCCTCTAAGATACCGGAGCAACCATTTCACTACTGCCCAATGTTCTTTACTTGGATTTGCCATGTATCTACTGACAACACCAACTGCATGTGAAATATCTGATCTAGTACTAACCATCGCATACATCAAACTTCCTATTGTATTAACATATGGTACACGATACATATACTCCTTTTCTTCATCATTACTAGGACATAAACTTGAAGAAAATTTAAACTGGTTTCACCTTATCCATACCGAATTTCTAAGTATTGTATCATTTTCCTAACTTAAGCTGTCTAGTTACAACCAAAAGCTGAATAATAGGATCTGAATCCATGTAGAGAGGTATTCGTTGTCATCTCATATCAACATATTTATATATGCATATATATGCACAATAAATTGTATATATGTTAAGAATATAAATATAATATATAATTAACATTATATATGTGATGTGTATCCAACTGCAAGAGGTTGAAATGCCTTCAAAACACACAAGGGTTTGTAAAACTCTAGAAGCTTCAAAATAGTTATTTTCTCATTCCTAAATCCACACTTATATTTTACAACATTACAATCTTCTTTTTTATCTCTCATTATTTTTAAGTAAATCCTAAAATGTGAAAAAAATCCTATAACACATAAAGCCCAAGTAAAACATCTCAGGTCGATCCCAATTTTTGCGTACAAAATATGCCTTCGTAAATGAAGACATGCCTAATCTTGACATATTACATATAACATAACTTAAGAAATTAAAATTCTAAGTATTAAACAAAACCAACAAAAAATTTCGGAATAAATTTTAGACTAATAGATTAAGGGATTTGGCCCCTAACCTTTGTGAAAAGGATGGTCATGACATATTAATAATCAAGATCTATCACGTGTTGGTACCCAAATTGATTCTCCCTCAGAAGTTGAGAAACATCACAGATTTGACATGAAGCTTAGAGACAAACAAATCATGTTGTGTGTCATTTTGTAGCCGGAGAAAAAATGCATCTTGCTCTTTGTCACTTAGATGTGGAGACCCATATCAGCACATTTTCACACAAATTTTAAGAATCCAAAATGAAGGCTCAAATTGAAAAACTTAATTGAACATTATTAACATTTTTTTTATCACGCTAAGATATCCTCAAAGGCTAACAAACAATCTTATCATCATGCTAGGAGTAAAGTAATTTTAAATTTGTTTATTTCACTATCAAATGAAAGCTCTTATGATAAATTAAATTGCAAATGCCACCAAACTATCACAAGGATAAGATCTTGTGTGATTCACAAAGATTTCAATGTAAGATTGCAATGGGAACAAGAAAAACTATTTGCAGACATTCAGAAATGAAGCAAACACAATTTTGCTAAAAATCAACATAGATTAACTCAAATTTGATTAATCCATCAGTAGGGGAAAGTTTATGGAACAATCTCAGAGCTTGTCAATGGCTGTACACTTGCAACCACCTCGACATGATCAAATTTAACACAAAATAAATAAACAGGCTCCTTAGATGGTTTCTCAGAAAGATGGGTTCTGTCAAAATTTTCTCTTAGGAATTAGCTCCCAACTTCTAACACTCCAACCATTTGCATGAGAAATACATGTAATTTATAACATTTAATCTACAACAGAGTTTCCCCCCCAAAACAAAAAAAATTCAAAGCACCATTGCTTGTTACAATTTTGATCATGATTCCCATAATCAAATTTACAAAAAACTTGTCAGGTGCTCAAAGGGAAAATCTCTTCAAATATTTCCAGCATTCAATTCTTTCATCTGGTAAATCACTCTTCATCTCAAGCATCAACTACTTCCTCCTCTAATCTATCAAATCTAGTTTTTTACGTGCCAAGGAAAGAAAGATTGGAAAATCAAATCGAATGCAATAGTCAGATCACATCTTAATGGTAAAATATGTTTTTAGATCTCCCCCCTAAATCAAGATATCAAATTAGTTCTCTTAGTTTGGCGTGTAGGAGACATCAAGAAATAATAAAAAAAATAAAAATTCACATCTCTGAGAGCTTTGGAGCAAAAAAGGTGAAAAATCATATACAAATGCATAGTTGCCGTTGATTTCCATTTCAACTTTGAATTTGGATCGTCCACATGGGAGATTCGAGTTAAAACGGGCCTAGGGGTTCCTTTTTACCTTTAAAAACTTTTTGGGAAAAATGTAAAAATTTCTCATTTTGCTCCTCCCCTCCGCCTTTTGAAAAATGATCTTGACATGTGGTATGATATGGGCTCCACCAGAGTCGCGACACGATTCTGTAACTTTTACCTCTTTTTTGAAAAAGGAAAATTTTCCAATGTTCCCCCGGCACTCCACCCTCCCGCTTTGACTTTTCAACATAGGCCATAACTAACTTTTGGTAGAACCGCGCTTCGTTTATAAACTTTTACCCTTTTTACCAAAAAAGGAAAAATTTCAACTTTTCCTCTGAAAGTCCGCACCTCCGCCGTTGAATTTTCAAAGCAAATTTTGACTATTCTCTGTCAGGCTTGCAGGTCATTTTGATGACTTTAATCTTTTTGACAATAAGAGAAAAAAATCAAGTTGCCTCCAATGGCCCGCCTCCCCACTTTTTGACTTTTCAAACTGCCATGTGTCCTCTAATTCGTTGTGAGGCTCTGCTTCACTTTTATACTTCATCCATTTTTACAAAATAAAGCTAAAAAGTCGCAAAAACCTTGGGCTATCCATCTCCCCCACCTGCCACGTGTGCTTCTCTGATTCGCTGCAGACCTTGAGGATTTTTCTTCATTTTTACTCTTTTCTCCAAAGTGCCTTTAAGAACAAAAAGCCATGCCCTTCCTTAACCACTCAACTTTTGACACATGTACACCTTCGAGGACATTCAAAGTTGCTTGACCAATTTTAACTTTTTGTCAAAATAGCAAAAAATGATAAATTTATTGAACAAACTCACCGCTCCTCATCCAATAAAAAATGCCCACATATTAGCATGTGTTTAGACACAATTTGACAGCGAAAAATCACCTGTCAAACTGTAAAAACGCAGAATTTAGCCATTTATGCACAAAATTGAATTTTTCTTTAGGGACAAAGGAGTTTGCAAGTTTTTCGTGGCTGGGCATGATCCACGACCATGGAGAAGGATTTTCGAAGGCATATGAATGCAAAAGAAGTTTTTTCATGTATCCATACGGGAAATAGAACAAAAACAACACTCCAGGCAGAAATGCAAAGTTTTTAGGGCAAAAACAACGAGAGATCAAAATGAGCTCCAACATCACCCAAGAAAAGTTCAAGACAATCTAGGAATTTAGCCCCTAAATATATAATGATAAGCCACCTAACCTTTGTGAAAAGGTTGGTCTTGACATATTAGTAATCAACATATACCATCTTAAAAAATTTCAAAATGATCCAACAATTGGATCAAAAGTTATTAACTTTAAAAGTTATGCTCCTTCAAATTAATTTGATGGAATTCATCCAAATTTCCACTGTCAATCTTATTGAACTCCCAATTAGAAATCCAAATATTTTCTTTCTACTCTTAAGCTTCTCATTGTACCAAATATATGTTACAACTATCATGTTTAGCAGTTACTGTCCTTTAGTACAAGACTCACATTACCCTTTCCATTTTCTTCTTCAGTGTATGTTGTTCCCAATTTACTTCTTCATCCTCCACAACATTTTCCTTTTGAATTAGAAACTTATATAAGTAAGAAAAATTAATAACTAGTGAAATAGCTAAGTTGTCGAGTAGCTCCACCTTGTAGGCATTATCACTCATTTATTTCAAATTCCTACATAGTCCAATCTTCTTATAATTCAATTTATTATGTCCTCATAAACCTCTTCTCCTTCAAATGCATTTACTCTCCTAATTATTGACACTAATAATAATTATATAACATTTTGAATATTTTTATAATTTAGTTATTATCTAATATAATATATTTTTCGATTATTGGGGTTAAGGAGACCCTACCCCGTACAAATGTGGAAAGAAACATGAGACAATGAGGAACATGAAAAACAAACAAAAAACTAAAAAACAACAACAATCTCAACAATATGGCCCCTTCCCTTTGGATCTCAATTGCATCTTCAGGGGGGAGATTGTACCTTTCTTTTTTATGACAGACAACTTGCCAACCCCCTTCCATATTTGGATTTACATTTTCATTGCTTTGGATTGGTATCAAAAATTCAATTTTTTCCACAAAGTCCTAGGATCCAGTTAAGGGATCCAAAACATTTTTAACAACTTGTTGCACTTCAGCCTCACCTAGGTCAACCGATTCCTTAGACACCGAATCATTTTTACAATCCAATGTATCATTCACCACTAGGTGACTAGGGTTTGAGTTCTTTCACCAAGAACTTCTGCCTTTAGCATTTTTTCTAACCAAGTGACAATATGTAGCTAAATGGCCAATCGAAAACCTAGTTTTGCATCTAAAGGAAACCCTTCGAAATACAAATTTTGAATCCAAGTTCTATCTTCAACTTTAAATACAATAGTGGTAGGGAAGTCCACAATAGTATCTATATCAACCAAGATTCTAGCATAAGTGGTGTGCTCAAAATCTTTAGTTTTTGGGTCAATAGCTAAACATTTCCCTAAAGTGTTACCAATGGTAGTTGAACAACTTTCCAACTAGAATTGAAGGGGCAAGTAAAGAAGACGTATCCATACCAGTTTAACATAAAAAGTGTTAGAAACAGGGTTAAAGAGAGGAAACCAGGTTTCATCAATAGCATATGGGTTTCAAATTCCCAAAGCTTCCCAAAAATTAAATCCCTATTAGAAGCACTTGCAAATGCAATAATGAAAAAATCACGTGCACTCAAAAAGATGTCCAAACTACCTTCTAAGCGAGGGCCCCAATGACTCAAAATTCAGGCATGAACTACAAGCAACCCCGAGAAAAAGTTGTTTAAACGACAAATAAGACCATTACTCTTGAATGCAACTTCGAATTGAACCACCTCATCCCCAAAACTCACGTAAGGGACTGATTTAACATGAACCATAAGCTTATTACACCTGAAATTCAATAAACCCCAATTCCTATTACCATCCCTCTGTACCACATCCTTGAAAGGCAACTGAGCAGGGGTTTTATCATTCGGAAAATATGGCTAGGATTTTCACATCATAAGATCATTCCTAGGTAACAACTCATACACTGCGGAGCTACCACAAACTAGAGCTCCCAAGACTCAAACAAGTGTTGTTAGATCAAATTGCACATTATGCTCCGACTACACTTGAAATAAAATGCATTATGTGATAATTGTGTATATTATAATATATATTATCTTTTATGAAACATTAATCTGCAATGCATAATACATGACAAAATTTAATCCACATGTATATAAAACAATAATATATAATATACTTCAATATAATATATTTCTTATTTTTTTATTTTTTATAAACTATTAGTTTACAGATATAATATGCAATATATATTGAAATATTATATATAACAAAATTTACATGCATTGTAATAAATATTTACACACATTATATCAATTTTAAATATATGATATAAAATTAATATATAAGGAGAGATGTTGAATATATAATATGTAATATTTAGGATATATAATTATATGTATATATAATACTTCTCGAATATTTATAAAATTTAAAATTTAATTATTGTATAATATAATATATTTTTAATATATAATATGTAATTATTGTGTATATATAATATACAATATATTTTTTGTAAAATATTGATTTACACTACATAATAAAAAATAAAATTTAACACAACAAAATTTACATATATTGTATATTCATTGCAATACACATACATATATCACATAAAAATACACATGTATATATAATATACATATATGCATACATTTAATATAATTTAAAAAAAAATCAATATAAATATATATAATATTATAATTTTTTTATTAAGGGTAAATGGTTTTTTGGAGGGGACCATACCCCAATACAAAAAGAGGACTAAAACCCAAAAACAACAAAGAAGCACAGAAAGAGAAGGTCTAAACACCTAGATGTACAACAAGGCACCAAAACGATGACAACCAAACTACCCAACAGAAACAACCAACAAACAACAGGGTCAACAACAAAACAACCTGCATGCAACTGAAAAACAACCCATAATTCAATATAAATATATATAATATTATATTTTATTTATTAATGGTAAATGATTTTTTGGAGGGGACCATACCCCAATTCAAAAAGAGGACTAAAACCCAAAAACAACAAAGAAGCACAGAAAGAGAAGGTTTAAACACCTAGATGTACAACAAAGCACCAAAATGTCAATAGCCAAACTACCCAACAGAAACAATCAACAAACAACAAGGTCAACAACAAAACAACCTACACGCAAATTGGAAAACAACCCATAAACAAGAGGCCACCAACCCAAATTTATAGTTAAACCAAGACAAGACAAGAATCAAACCTTGTTCGAGATGCTGGTGAATTTTAGATTATTGTGTCCTTTTTTCTTCCTTTCCACCAATGTCCAAAACTCTTTATCATCTTCCCTGAATATTGAAAGTACAACTTCATGATTTTTGATGGAAATGTGGCCCTGGATGAGGGGCGAGGCACCATACATCAAAGACTCAAAATCAACCACTTGGGTAGAAGAGAACATAGCTTATACCTCCTTCAATGCGAGGGAAACGTCTGAGAGGTTTGAAGAATCTTTAACCGAAGCTGGATGGGGATTAACCATAAGATGTTCAAGTTAAGAATCCTTCCACCATGCAAGTTTTTCATTAAGTCTGGAATGCACCTAGTCATCCAAGAGATGCCTTGTTTGATAACATCACTGACAACGAAAGGTAGGTCCTTCATAGTGAATCCTCTCAACTGAGGCACCATACATCAAAGACTCAAAAATCAATTGTTTGGGTAAAAGAGAGCAGAGCTTATACCTCCTTCAATCAAAGTTGGATGGGGATTAACCATAAGATGTTCAAGTTAAGAATCCTTCCACCACGCAAATTTTTCCTTACGTCTGGAATACACATAGTCATCCAAGAGATGCCCTATTTGAAATCATCACCAGAAACGAAAGGTAAGACCTTCATAGTCAATCCTCTGAACCTAATGCATGTCACCCATTTGCAAGTTGATTTAAGATAGAAGAGCTTGGGAGGTATTTATAAAACAAAATCCTTGCATAAGTTGTATGATCATGACCAGAGGTTTTATCATCAACTTTTATAGAGTATCCTAGTGTATCACCCATGGCAATGAGGCAAGATTTATCCCAAAACTACAAAGGGAGTCATGACAAGCAAATTCAAACCGAGTAAGTATCTAAAGACGGATACCATGGTTTGAACATGAGACTATGTTCTCTCCAAACCCAATATTGGTTGGAAATTAAATCCTTCTCCTCACGAGATTAAAAAATAACAATAAAATAGACTTTGGCAAAGAGATAGAGTGTAATCTTACCTTTGATCTTTTGTCTCCACCTTTGAGAGATCCAGAGGGGTAGTTGAGATAACTTGGGCCAAAATTTGTGAATTATGCAATTGAGGTCAAGTTGGGAGAGATTCTCCTCCTCCTTGAGGACCTTTTGCAAAATATCCTCTATCTTCAAAATCAATGTTTTTTTAGCAGGTTATAGTGGAACTTATCAACATTTATTTTACTTTCCTTCTGTTTAGAAACAACTTAAGCAAAGATTTTGGTGTAACAACCATTTCCCAAACTAGTTGCTTTATTGTCTTAATTCCCTTGATTAATGCTTCCCCCGACCTATAGAGAAACATCAATAGTGTTATGAGCATTGTTGCCCCCAAAACCGCTACTAAATCCATAACTATTATTTGCAGAGTCGTAGTCAGAGCATGATTCTTAGCTAGAGCCGTTCTAGGTAACTAATATAAAAAAAAACCGACGTTTTGCGAGTGGGAAACTAAAATTCCTCCACCAATTTTTTTTATCTAAATGGGTCATCAATTGAGAATCATATGCCATGGTGAATTGGTAAAAGATTTGGACTTACCTTGATGATGGATTGATTTTCGTAGCCACCACTCTCAAACCTACTCAGCCACTAGGAATTTGTTGCCCCAAAGGACAGAATGAAGATTTTTGTTAGAATAATTTAAATCAGCAGAGTGAAGAGATGCCCAACACCTCTGGTAAATACTACTAGAATGCCATCAATGGGAAGGATATCAATCAATTTTATAGATGAAAACCCTCCAATCCATGGCTCGTGGAGTTATCCCCTCCAGGATAGCCCAATAAGGATCCCGAGAATAATGGGTGACAATCAAATAGATCCCTATCTACATGCTTATCACCAAATATTGAGAAATGGGTTTTGAAACATGCATATATTGTATACCATGTCAGAGAACCCAATCCTTCTCATCCCAGGATCACTCCAACTGAATAAACATTATAGAAACCATATGAAATAGCATAATAAAATCAACTCAAAGCTTCATAATATAATGATGTATATAGCATATGTATATATAGGAGTGAGGAAAGTGAAAATACTACCTATATGAGATATGACATTAACTCTCACATAAAAGAGCTTTATATACTCACATATAATTTGACTCCACACAACTAAAAAAATTAACTCATATTACAACTAGTAAGCTAACTATATACACAATCAGTACACCTTAATAAATCTAATACAACAAGTGTATTTTTTTAACATAACTGAAAGAATTATCCTGATGTGAATAATAAAATATATAAATCAATAACCTATACTTCCTGCATACTGAATAATGCATCATACCATTGTCAAGGCATGATGCAAGCTAATGGAAGGGAATATATATTATATTATCTAATATGCGGTACGAGAAATGGTCAAATGGGTTGAGTTTATTAATATTCACCATAATGCATATATGATTATTACAAATCCGTATAGCATCTAGTAAGTATGTAAATAAGATATATTCATACCAAATGGTAATGCCATTAATATATATTCCAAAGGAAACAAAAGTAAAACGATAGAAGTGAAGTATAATCTATGTTGGGCAAGAATTATGTTGTATGTGATTAAATTCAAAATTCAATGTGTCAAAACATTATTTAATTCCTGTAGTATTTCCATTACATATTAATTTAACAGTGCAATTAATAGGTTGAAAGTATTAATGAATTTTAAAGCACAGACACACTTTTCAAATTAGTTTAACAGTTTAAAGGAAAAAAAAACTTCCCTTAAGAAGGACTATTAGATAATTTTTTATATTATTCCTACTTTTAGCTATAAGAACTATAAACATGCAAATTATAATAAAATAACTCCTTCCCTTTTTAATTAAATTTAATCTTAGATTTTTGTAACAAGTTTCTAAGATAAAAACTTATAGGAATTTCACAAGACTACTTTTGTAAGGCTTATAACCATGAAGATATTTACAATATTCTTATTTTGATATAAAAACAACATACAATGTAAATAAAAAATGAATTTCCTTCTTCTATTTTACAAATCCCACAATATATATATAACATTATTTGGCTTAAAATAAAGAGTAAAAAGAATGTTATTTTATTTGTATTTGGATACATAAATGACAGTTTCATGTCTAAGAATGATGATTTAAATATACTTTAAAATAAGCTTATCTTTACATTTTCTTCCATGGCTCAAAAATATGCAACATTATTAACAAGACTATAATAAAATGTATGCAAATATCATGAGTCTTTCTATACAATAATTTTACAAGTATACAAATCTTCCTCTCAAGAGAGAGAAACATAAATACCAAAATATCCATAGTCAATACAAATTAACAATTTAGAATGCAAGAATAAAAGTTTCCCAAAAATGGAGAACAACATGATGAAATTTCAAAACTTTCTATCCATCCTTCGAATGAATTCCACAAGCATATTAAATATTCTTATGCAAAAAATAATATGATCCACTAAAATAAAGGCCTGATATGCCTCCCAACATATAGGAAGCATCACATGCCTTCTTTTTAAAGGAAGTGCATTTGAGCCTCCCCCTAGCCCATGGGAAAGAGGTGTATCATGATACAAATAATTCCAAGGGAAAAACAACATTTTCAAAACACTAGAAAAAAGATAACAAAGAGAAAACAAAAGACATCAGACGAAATGATCAATCCACAAAAAAAATAACAATAAATTTGAAATGGGAAGAGGGGAGGAATCCATAGTGCCAACAATATCAAATAACATTAGTGTCCTGTAACGACCCATTAATTCACCCACAAACAACACAGTAAAATACATGATAACCTTTTTTTTTTGACACATAACACGACACAAATGCCACCACCCCAGGGTCACAACTAACTCCGCGGATAACTCAATACAAGGATGACCACAAAGATATCACGGACATGTTCACACCCACCAAGGATAATTCACCTTTCTCTTTTTGACAAGACAACTTAGGAAACCACCACATAATACACTTACAGATAGGGCAAGCCATAATGAGAAAATTATTGAAGGTTATTTATTTTTATGAAACCTCTTTCGATCCTTAACTTCAGTTTTCTAAGACTCTAGATAAGATTCGTACAATTCCTCATACAACGCTAAGTTTCTTATTTTTACTCTAAGGGGAATATTTGCTTAAAGTCTTATGTATTATGGCCTTTATTTGCTTAATTCGTTTATTTAGAAGAAAAGGGGTAATTTAAAATTCCATAAGGCCATCTATTCACACTAACGCTACTAGAACTCGTTCATGCCCATATGACAACATGGGTTTGCGTTCAACACACTTAAGAGAAGAAAAACAAAGTGCCTTGGAACAAGGTTAGAGGGAGAAGGTCGAGTTGCAATCATCTATAGGGCCTCAATAGTTATTGCCAATATTTAATTGAAGCTAGAGATCTTAACCAGAATTATCAGCGATTTTACTTAGGATTTGCTAAATGAGTATAACCAAAGAGAAAAATTTACCTTCCAAAAGGCAGTGAGATAGATTGTGTGATCTCCAAATTATTTTCTCCGGCTTATTAAATCTTATCATCTTCTAACAACTAACAATTCATTTCACCCTAGGATCGTTTTACAAATTTCACCATAAAAGGGATAATGTTCACTAGAGGAGCTAGGGTTATCATGTTATAAAATTTTACTTGCAATGATAGTCTCGCCTTTGATTACTTAAAGAATTACTTGCTCTCAAGTTGGTGACCCCTACGTTACTTTATTTGAATACAACTTTTAGTTTAACTTCCAGGAGTATTAAACAATCCCATGTTAGTTTATTTATGACACATTATTACTAAGTCATAGCAGGGTTTAACTCAACATGTATTCTCAAGGACAAAGTTGTAGCAACACTCATTTACAAGAACAAAACAAGATTACATCAATTCTTAAAATACTGATACTCCAAAAAAGCCACCCAACAACAGTAACCAAATTTTCTTATAATTTCAATGATAGTCAAACAATACAAGGTTTCCAAAATTCAGATGACAAAGTCCACATTACATTATACTAAGACATTGATCCTCTTCTAAACTTTCCACTGGACGTTATCAATAGTTGAACAACGTAAAAAGGGTTTCGAGCAAAAGAACTTCTCAACTGAGGTTGATGACCAAAAAATCTACAAGTTTATCCCTCATCTACTTGCAAAATCCATTTGCAACAAATTTTCTACAAGAGTCAGTTCGCGAGAACTGAGCAAGCTAAGGCCACACAAAACCACCATAACTATTATCTATTAATACAATGAAAGGAATCACTTTATTGCAAGAATTTGGGTCAAACCTCTAAACATTATCAACACTTCAAGTTATAATAAGTTTCCACCATGCCAATCAAGGAAGAAGACCATGTACTTCAATTAGGAGTAAAGACAACGAAAGTATAACAATCAAATGAGAATGGCCCTTGGCCCTATAAGGAGCAAATAACCAATATAACAAAAATAAACAGGATTCTCATCAAGTAAATAATTAAATAACAATCACAAGATCGAGAGTTGATATATAGGCCAACCATCTAGAATTTTTTTTTTTTTTTTTTATTTTTAGGTACCAGACGCATAGGCTAAAACATTATATTTCTAAACAAACAAGAGTTGATCGGCCCAAGAAGGGGTAACCACGGGTTTCAAGAATTAACACAAAAATCCATGTATAAATGAGTTTCAAACCTGAAATCACATAGAGTATCCCCATAACATAAGTTTCGAAGCAAAGGCAAAGTAAACTAGATTTGACCATTAACTCCAAGAGATTTCCCAATCATTCGAGAAGGCCAATGCCATGTAGGCTAGTAGCAAACACGCGAGAGAAGAAGGGAGTTCCGTCAAACAAGAGCATATGGAAATATCACCAATTAATTTTATAACCCTAAAGATTTACAAACCTCCACATCAATTTTAAAGTTTGGTTAATTTAAAATAAATTTCTTATTTCCCAAAACAACAATATTTTTAAGGCAACCCTTCGTAAAAAAATCAACCATTCGAACATAGGTAGCAACATAACTACTAAGTTCCGTTATCAAACAACTCTTTCTGCTACAACTCCATAATACTATCGATTGCGAGAAAGTTTTCCCCAAGGTTAAAAACGTTCAAGACAATTTCATCACAAACATTAAGGTACATATGTGCATAGAAACTGTCTAATCTTAATTAACAACACAATCATTATAAATGGGAGGAAACACAAGTTAGAAGACTAGATTATTTCACCAAAAATCTTCCAAGAGGGAAGAGACCAAAATAATTCTAGTAATAGTGGGGGGTACTAGATTTGCATAATTAAGACCTCGAACTTAGCTAATCTAAAAAAAACTAGTTACGATTCAAGTTGAAGGGGACAGTCAAAGTACCTCCTAAGAATGGCTAAAAAACCTAGGAGCAAGGCTGAAGCTACGTAGGAGTCTAAACACGCGAGGTTGAAACATGTTGTACACAAACTTATTCATTCTAAAAGTTTTAACACCGAATCTCTAACCTAAAGTAGTCCAAGCATTGATTACACTAATCCTACAACCTTTCTTTTTTTTTCTCGATGCCAAAAGGGTTATCAAGTGGACTTGAGGGATCATTAACAATATATGTCAAAAGACAAAGAAGGACAACCCTGGTTAATAGGAAGGAACTTCATAGTTATCGCACACTTACTTTAACGACTGCTAAAAACTAGCCGGAACAAATAATAAATTGAACTCTATCGTAGAGAAGAGTATATATATTTATGAAGGAAGATCGATCACTCGACCCAGAAAAAACATACACCCAAAGGAGAGAACACCGGCATGCTTTCCACTAACACACATGCAATGATAATAGCTAAAATAAGAAGAAAGCAAGTAGAAAGAAGAGACCTACTGAAAAGACGTTCAAAAGACAACCAATTCAAGGGAAAGGTGGTTCGATTTCACGATAAAATAAAAAAATAGTAACAGTAGAAAAGTGTAGAAATATCTTGCCTGCTCCTCTAGCTTTGACGAGGCATCAAAACTCCCCAAGATCCAGCAACAGCAACCCTCTAGTTGAATCTCCATCTGTAGCATGCGAGGGCACCAACATTCCTCTCAAACCCGAACTCCACTGGAAACCTCCTCTTACAATCCTTTCATTATTGTGAGTTGTCTCCCGACAGCAGAAACATTATTTGGTGGAGTTCTCTTTCTTCTTTTTTTGACTCTGCTTTCTAGCAAGCTTTAGCAAGAGATTTGCTAAGCAGACCTGCAACATCTCTGGCCATGTTCTCAACTTCTCCTTGTGTGGAAATTTCTCCTCCCTAAAATGATGGGATAGCCATAAATACATAGATAGGATTTGGTGCTTAGTTTCAAGGTCTAAAAGCTCTAGATCATTCCGTGCAGATCCTTTAGGTATACCCATGGCTATCCGAACAGGAAGATTATTGCTATAGTGTTGAGAAAATCTTGATAAAATGGGACATTACCTTAGGATATCTTGCATTGATAGGTGCAGCTGTAGCAAGAGTATTCCCACCCAAACCAAATGAAGGCCCCACACCTACAGTTCCCCACGTAGCCAGCAGGGAAGGCGGTTTGAAGGAGGAAGTCGCAGGGGTCAAAGGGGATGTGAGTGCAAGCATGGAGGTATGCACAGTGCGTGGGGAGCTAAAAACAATGGCCCCATGTAATCTATCCTTGCATCACCACCCCCCCACGTCATCCCCAGGTGTCCAATCTGGACAACACACATTTTCCAAGCACATTCGCACAACCAGGGCAGAAAGGAGTTTTAAAATAAGGTAAAATACATGGACGTCCTCTAGCAGCAAGGAGACAAAAAAAGGAAAAGAAAAGAAAAACGTCCCAGCCAAACAAAAAAAATAGGCCCAAGGAGGAACTAATGTGCCAATGCATTGACAGTTCCAAGCTTCTCTCCACCTCTCCTCAGGCGGCTAGGGGAAAAAACAGAATACCCACGCACAAAAAAAAATGGAGCAGAAGATAACACACAACCCAACAAAAATATGCAGCCAAGGGAAGGAGGCGTCCCTTTCCAGCTAAAAGGTCAAAATCATGATTTCAATAAAGCTGACAAAGAAACAATTAGGCATCCCAAAACAAATTTACACTTCCTCCACCAACAAGTCAGGAAAAATTACATATCCACAAAATGAAGTAAATTTAATTGGTCACAATTTCATTTTTAAATTTGGTTAGCTCGACAAATTGACGGCAGTATACAGCTGCCAAGTCCAGGGAACCGACAAAATTCACATATTTTAGTTAATGATAATTCTTAATAATTGAAAATGTGCAATCCTATTGGTCAGCGTATTTATCCAACAACATACATAATACATTTACGTGACCAAAACATCTTTTATTTATCTCTGCAAAGAAAACCATGTCTCCGTGCCAAGTATGAGGCTAAATTGATGATAGAAATTTATCAGCTGGTAGATGAGACACCTCAACTAAACAATAACTCGTAGTAAGGCATACGCACGGCCTGAAAAGGCTTAATTAATTCAAAAATGAAATTTTATCATCTATATACACATTAAGAATATAACTGATACCCGTTCCTTTACTATTCATTATTATTATGTTTTAAAATGCCACGACACCTAAACGGGGTTCGAAAAGTCGTTTAGGACCTAACACGATAGTGAAAAAAAATAAAAATAATAATAATAATAATAATTTAATCGAGGGGGTCGAGCACGAGAGTGATCAATACTACGACAAAATATCTTGCAGGAAATAAACAACAATCAACAGGAGGTTCAATATATCAAGAACAAGGTTTTCCTTTAATAGGATAATCGCGAGGGACGTTGCGGGGCCAGCAACCAAAACATCGACACCGACGCAAGCAGGTAAGCTCAACAAGATGAAGACACCAACGTTTCAAAGGAAACACAACGACGTTCAGCCCTTAGAAGCACGGTCGTCATCGAATTACAAAGCAATGATGAATGGGGAAAAAAGGATCGGCAATCCATGCCAATCATGAGCCGAGCGGGAAGAGATGTTGGCAGAATGATGATCAATGGCAAAGTTAGAAAGGAAGTCCGCCACACGATTAGTTTCTCGAAAGTTGTGAGATATACTCCATGAATGAAATGATCAATGGCGAAGTTAGCAAGGAAGTCCGCCGCACTATTAGCTTCTCGAAAGTTGTGAGAGATGCTCCATGAATGAAATTTGTTCAGCCAATACATAATTTGAGAAATGAAAAGATTAAGTTTCCACGAAAGGGAGACACCTCTGGAGACTGCGAAAATTAGAATTTGGGAGTCCCCTTCAATTGAGAGATTTGAACAAACCAAGAAGAGCAACCATCTTGATCCCTTCTAGTAAAGCATGGGCTTCAACATAGTTACAAGTGCCCTCTTTGAGAGGGAAGGACCCTGCTCTAATGAGACTATCTCGATCATCTTTGAGAATGCAGCTGGCTCCGGATTTACCTGGGTTACCTCTAGAAGTCCCATCGAAATTCAGTTTCCATTGACCCTGTGGAGGAGGACGCCATCTGGTTTTTTTCCTTTGAATCAATTTTTCTAGTTGAGATAGCCCTTTTTTAACAATTGAACCTGGTTTGGGGAGCTTGATGAGGGGCCATAAATGTAAAATTGAGAAATCCTTGAAAGAGAAGGTGGAAAAGGAGAGACATTTAGCGCTAACACACTCTGAAATGGCCACTTCAAGCTTGTTGAGAAAGGTGGGAAAATAAGTTACTTCCTCCCTAAAGAGACGGAGATTACGTTCCCACCAGATATGCCAAAGCAAAAAGTATGCACTGACTTGCCAAATAGCGTTGAACAAACTTTTAACATTAAAGGATGACCAAAGAGGAAAGATTCTCACAATGCTTTTGCAGGAGACCCAGGTAAGACTTAATTTGTTGAGAAGCCAGTCCCAACAATGGGAAAAAAATGGGCAAAACAAAAAAAGGTGATCCAAATCTTCCTCAGCAATGCCGCACAGAAGACACTTGGAGGGACCAGAGAAGCCCCAAGAGCACCTTTTGGCTTGAGTAAGAACCTTCTTGTTCAAAACTAACTAGCTGAAGTAAGCAACTTTCGGAGTGATGCTAGGATGCCAGCAACCAAAGGAGCAAGGAGTCCCTTTTCTTGAATGTGAAACAAGTGTATTATAGCCAGCTTTTACCGAATAGGAACCAGAGGTATCCCCAAGACAAATTAAACTGTCATCTTTACTGAGATACATGGCATTTCTGTCCCGAATTGAGTCCATAAGGAGGGTGGAGTCTTGAACAGAGGCTCCTATAGAAGAAATTTTTCCATAGCCAAGAAGGCAAGCCGTCAGGGTGTTAACTGCCATAATTAGAGACCAAAGTACCCTAGGTCTATTTGGTATAATTCATAACACCATTGAGGGCGGTGGTAAGATTAAGGGGAGGAAAGCCATTCCAGCTTTCATCCCAGAAAGAAGCGAGCAAACCGTTGTTTATGTTCCAAGTGACCATCTCTGTAATTAGAGATTTGGAGTTGCATAGAAAATTCCATATATGTGAACCTCTCAGTAACTTGGAACTGGATAATATAAGATCGTGGCGTTGTCCGCCGAGATACTTGTGAGAGAGAATTTGAAAGGTGAGTCTATTAGCATTAGAAATGAAGTTCCACACCAGTTTAGCCCCAAGGGCAGTGTTTTGAAGAGCAAGATCCAATATTCCCATGCCACCCAATCACTTTGGTAGCTTGACCAGATCCCAATTAGCAAGATGAAATTTATGCTCGATACTATGACCTTGCCATAAAAAGGTTCGCACCACTTTTTCAATTTTGTGCAGAACAGATTTTGGGATCTGTAAAATTGATAACATATATATTGGAATTGACAAAAGCATCAAATTGATTAGAAGAGCACGACCAGCCAGAGAGAGCCATTTTCCTTTCTAAGAAAGAAGTTTGGTGGAAAGAGAATTCATGAGCCCGTTCCAAAGATGCGCTCTACCGTTGCCATGGAAAAGTGGAATGCCCAAATAATTATGTGGAAGATTACCCAAAGAGAAGCCGAGAATTGCTTTAATCCTGTACTGAAGTCTAGGAGCCATGTTGAAGAAGAAAATAACTAACTTATGAAAATTTAAAACCTGACCTACAGCAAGAGAGTAAGAGTCCTGAATGGAAGAAATGTGTTTGGCTTCTGGAATGGACCCTTGACCAAATAGAAAGGTGACGTCCGCGAATTGTTGATGAGAGAGTGGTGGAAGGTTGGATGTGATATATAAACCTTTAAGAGAACCATCCTGAATAGCGGACTTAATGCTGCGACTAAGAGTTTCCGCAACCAAAGTCAAAAGGAAGGAGGAGAGAGGGTCTCCCTCTCTTATACCTCTGTTGCTCTAAACGAAGCCTTCTGCGGAACCATTTACTAAAACAGAAAAATGAGGGGAAGCAATGCAGTTGAAGATCCATTTGCAGAAATGATCACAAAAACCCATAGCTTGTAGAGATTTGAGGAGGACCCTCCAGTTGACCCGATCATAAGCCTTACTGAAGTCAAGTTTCAACATCATACCTGCTCTAGAGGAATTATGAAGAGAGTGGATCAATTCATGTGAGATGATGATCCCATCGGTGATAGACCTGCCAGGAATGAACCCCACTTTGTTCATGGGCAACCCAATTTGGACAGCAGAGGTCTTAATCTATTAGCGATAGCTTTGGAAATGATTTTGTTAGTAGTGTTGCAGAGAGATTGGTCTGAAATCATCCACAATCTCAACCGGAGACTTTTTGGGAAAACATACAAATGAACGTATGATTGAGAGTACCTAAAATCTTCCCCGAAATCCTAGATTCCTCAACTACTTTCCAAACAGAAAAAACCGACATCCCAAAAATCTTGAAAGAAGGATGTTGGGAAGCCATCAGGACTAGGCGCTTTATCCGACTTCATCGAGAAAACAATTTTCTGAACCTCCTCCAAGGCAGAACGGGAGAAAGAAGCATGTCGTTGTCAGCATCTGAAACAACAACTGGGGTCTGAAGGAGTTGGGACTGCACAACAAGGGTAGAGGCCAAATCATTCAAGAGCTTCCGAAAATAATCCACCGCTTTTGATTTGATCTGAACTTGGGAAGATGCAAGGGTTGAATCTTCAAGCTTGAGAGAGGAAATATTGTTGAAATTTCTTCTAGCTTTGACAGAGGCAAAAAAGAACTTGGTGTTTTTGCCTCCATCAATCAGCCAAGTTTCTCTAGATTTTTGATGCCAAAAATTTTCCTCTTTCAAAAGGAGAGCGCCCAAATCCTTTAGTAGAGATTTTCTTATTGGAAATCATCCTGAAACATCCCTTGCGCCCAGAATGGACTCATTAAGAATACGAAGATCCTTCTCGACTCCTAAGTTTTTCTTGGAAGATGCTTTATAAAATTCAAATAATTCCAGCATTGTAATTTGTCTTTCAGCAGAGAAAGCTTTCTGGAGAGTTGGAACATCCAAGTCCCTTTGACAGTGAAGGAGGCCCACTAGACATTAACTAAAGGCTTAAGAGAGGAATCATGTAGCCACATGTTCTCAAATTTGAATGGGGAGCGGCACGGAGGCAGATCCAAATTTAAATCAAGAGAGATAGGGAAGTGATCTGAACCAGAGAAAGGAAGAACAAAGCTTTTTATGAGGAAGTTATTTTGTAGCTAGAGTTCTGAAACCAGGAATCTGTCAAGATGCACAACCAGGGAACTGAACCCAAACCCCCTGTTATTCCACGTGAACCAACGCTTACAAGGGTCCACATCAACTAAATGAGAGGAAGAGACAAAGGAGGTAAAATCTCCCTGAGAGCATGGCTGCCATTAGATACCTCCACCCTTATCACGGTCAGAGAGGGTGGCATTAAATTCACCGGCAACGATTGTTTTGGAGGTTGTAGTGGTATCAAGGAGCATACAGATATTATTCTAGAGAGCTCTTTTTTGAATCGGAGAATGAGGGCCATAAACATTGCAGATGAAGAAGAAATCATCAGAATGTTTAATTTAAACTTTTCACCATATAAAATTCGATTCCACGAGAAGGGGCTCGATAGCACAACATCTAGTTTTTCACAAAATACCAAGACCACCCGAGGCACCAAGAGAGTTAGAGAAGTAGCCATCCCAACCTTTCCATTTTCTAAACCATCCGTTTAAGCATCCATCCTCTGACATTTTGGTTTCCTAAATCAGACAAATATTAACTACTGCAGCTGTGGCATAACGTCTTAACAGACACTACTTGTTAGGGGCGTTGAGGTCCCTAACATTCCATGAAAAAAGGATCATTTGTGTTTCAAAGAGGACTCGCCTCTCCTACTTGTAGATGGAAAGAAGGAACGCAGTTGAAGTTTTTTCCCAGCGGCAACCTTGTTAAGAGAGTTTACTTTTGTTGGGACGACGAAGAATGTTTTTCGGAACTAAATCCATATTGAGTAAGGGTGGAGTAGGGAGAAGCGGACCAAGCAACAAATAATGTACTTTACATATTATTTATATCATATAAATATAATTATTATATCATGTATTATTTATATATGTATAATATGTATTATTGATAATATAAAACAAAATATAATTTTTTAATATATAAATACAAATATATAAAGATATACATTCATTTTTATATATTTATTTATAATTATGCATATAAATAGATTTAAAATATAAGTGGAAACATACATATATTACATTTAAACATTACTTATAAATCAACTATAATACATATTATTTATATACATATAATAACTATTGTGTATAATATGTATTATTGATAATATAAACAAAATATAAATTTTTATTATATAAAGACAAATATATAAAACTATACATTCATTTTTATATATAATTCTACATATAAATAGATTTAAAATATAAAAAATATAAAAAACATACATATATTACATTTAAACATTACTTATAAATCAACTACAGTATCATGAGTATCATTTGTGAATACATATTTCATATATAAGAAAAATATCAATTAAATAATTAATTACAATTTTAAAATTAAAAATAAACATATTATTTATTAATAATAAAAAAATTAAACATATACTTCATTGTAATTTTACAATTAAAGATAATATATTGTTTATTATTAATGAAAAGATTGTAAGTATGATAGTGATAAAATCTACTCAAAAAATCCATTTTACAAAATGAAAACCAACATGTTTCTACTCTTAAAATAAAGAGTAAGAGATTTTCAAGAAAACAAACAAGATTTATTTAGTATAGTGATGATTAAATCTACTCACAACTTTCATTTAAAAACTAATAAAAAATAATATATTGCAAAGAAAACAAGCTACATCATTTTAAGGATTAAAAATAGTATAATGTATTTCTTTATTTAATAAAAAAAAAATTAAATGTAGTATTCCAACTACTGTATATTTTTATATTTTAAAGTTTTATTATTATTATTTTTTTTATTGATAAACGTTGTTGACCGGAGCTATAAACCGGTGGGGAAGGGGCCCCAACCCAACAACAAAAAGAAATGAGAGAAGATAACGAAAAGAATAGGAAGAGAGACAGAGAAGGAGGAGGATGAAAAAATGAAGAAAAGAAAAAGAACGCCAAACTAGAGTATGACTGCATCTGAATCCGGATGACAGCAGAAACGCCAACCGATTAACCCAACGAGGAGCTAGCCCGCGAGATGGCCGCTTGAAACAGAAAATGGAAGGCAGAGTTGGCTTAGTCTTAAAGTGCATTCAAGTGATCAACCGTAGAGTGAACTAGGAAGAGAGCCGCATTGACGTCGACCCCCGGAAGGAAACGTTGTTCCAGAATGAGATGAAAATTTTGTGCAAATATCACTTAATCGTGGTATTGACCTTAAATCCCACCGAATGTCACATCCAGAGCCGAGAGCAAGTTTATCAACTTCCTCCACCCACAAGAGAGGATCCGGAGGAGAGAAGTCGACTAGTTGGTCGTGTAAGCAGACACGACATCGACCCCCGGAAGGAAACATTGATCCAGAGTTGGATGAAAGTTTTGTGCAAATATTACTAAATCGTGGTATTGACCGCAAAGCCACCGAATGTCGCGTCCAGAGCTGAGAGAAAGTTTATTGAATGCCTTCACCCACAAAGAGAGGATTTGAAAAAGAGAAATCGACTAGTTGGTCGTGTAAGCCGACACGGTGAATAGCATAAATTTGGTCGATGGCAATCCGTTCAACATCCGCTGTATTCGAATGAAATAGAAGGCAAAAGACAGTATACCAGTACAGGTTTCAACCTTTCAAAAATCAATGGACAGTAATCGTGCCAACTGCAACGACTCCACCCACCCTCCCAGCCGCCTACTCCATAGTCCCATCTGTCTACAATACTATGTATGCAACATAGTGCATAAATACCCTAAAATATATGTGGATATTACATACAACAATTTACAGGGGACATATAGCTGCCATTATAACTCTGTAATCTGCAAGATTGCCCTCCTACATGCATATCCAATCAATGACTCTGAAATTGTTCCTGTCATAACTATTAGTTGTTTAAACAGTAGTGGATCTATTGTAGCTGCCTTTATGTGTTTACTTTGTTGTAGTTGTTGTCCTTCTTTCACATAACTACTTAAACTATCTCTGTCTATAAATACACCACTGCATTTTTAAGTTTCCATCATGCACCACCTCCACCGGGTTGGTTTTCCTAGCACCTGCAACACCCTTCTCTCCTCATATACACCACAGCTCCGAAATATAAGAGGTTTGCAAATTACATTTTTGTTGTTATGCCATTGTGGCCTTTCTATTATGCTCCCTCTGTATAATTAAGTCACTGTCTGCTTTTTTTTGCTTTTTGATATCACATAACCAGAACATTTTCAAAGAGTAGGCAAATACCCTGTCTTGGCATATGCCATAGCATATAAAGGATGAGAGGACAGCTCAGTCCCTAACAACTTGATTTCATTACAAAGTATTTATTACCATCGATCTGGTATCCAAAACATCATTCAATTGCAAAAAATGCCTGTAATGTCCTACGGCTAAAAAGCAGAACCTCGTGACTTTTGCACTATCATTTCAGACTCTACAGGTCAAAAATCACCAATTTGTTGGTTTTGTTCTTTCACATAATTATCTTTTGGAGGCTTGAAATCCTTTGCAACTCGCGGGGGCATATTTTTCTTAAATTTAACTTGCATTATTTCTCCTTGTCTTCAAGGAATCCTCCAGTCTCACTGTCCTATGCCCAAGCACACTTTTATTAGAATGTAAATTGCAAGTTTAGTCCCCGTGTCTAGAAATTTTCTTCTATTCATGACCTTGAATTCACAGCTGTCAACAATATTTTCACCTTTGATTTGGATTTTCATGTCTCCACAGATCGTATTTCTTTTCTCCTGCTCATTTTCTGGTAATCACAAATCTTCCTCCACAAAAAAGTGTTGTAATCTACCTTCAAATGACTGTAAACCACAACTTTCTAATAGTGTGCCCTATTGCGAGTATTATTCTTTCTCTTTTTGGTTTGAAAAATATTTACATACAACGTTCTCACAAATAGTGTTCATGAAACTTCTCCCTGAACATTATAGGTTGATTTGAATTTTTGAAGGTCACTGATAACTATTTAGTTTTATAATCCATGCTATCGGTTGCCTTGTATTATTTATTTTTGTGTTGAATATTTATTAGAATTATTGAAAACTATTATTATTCGTCGGAAGGCATCTACTTTGAATAATCCCTTGCTAATGACATCTATATATTATGTTATCTCAAATTGGATAATCAAAAAGTAATTTGCTTTGCAATTTTAGTTTCATCGAGCCAATGTTTTTTGGAATGTTTTGAATTCTTGAGCAATTCTCTGATTGAAAAGAATGTACAGACCAATTTTTCCTGTTGAAATGTTGTTTTTAAGAGGTCATTGATAACATATAAGGTTGTGAAGTAAAACAGAATGTTGTTATGATTAATTATTTATACATGGAGGATTGTCTTAGGATGCATATAACTCTTCTACGCTGATTTCATTAGGAATACCCACAGGCGTTGATACTGCATCTCCAACTCAATTGCATGGCATTCACTAAATATCGTGGTCATGTGTTTGGACTAACCATTATGAGCACTTTTCCTCTAAAATTTCTGATGTAGAATTATACATGAATAACGCCGAAGAAAATAATAATAAGGTTATAAAAAGCTCCATTATTGTTACATTATGTTGTTGTGACATGTCTGTTGGAGACATGGGTTGCCTTACTGTTGGTGAGTTCATCCCATTTGACTAGACATATTTATATTTGATTACAGGGTGCAAAGTATTTTTAAATTAGACACCCCAAATATACCAAGAATTTGAATGACTGATAATATTTTTTAGCTTATTTACACTGGTAGATTAATTGCCCTTAACGATAGATTGTTACCTAGTCAATCAAAGATACAATTGACCTCAATTTGTTTGCTTTCTTGTGAGTATACATGATGGGGACTTATACTGCATGTTCTAGAGATACAATCTCTAAATAAATGAATGTTATAGATGAAATGTCTAGGATTTGGAGTATGCAGACTCAAGATGTCTTGCTATCATGCCCAAAAAAATTATTCTGCTATACCTCTTTTTTCACCTTCAATGCTACACAAATTATTGAAATTCGTAACATATATATGTATATGTATTTATGTACTTGTCAGTAGAAAAATGTTTTATATTAAACAAAGTTGCTTGCTATTTTCAGGTACTATGGCCACTCCAAATGGAATTCCATCCATTATCACAATATCTGATGATACCTCTAGTGCCATTGTCAGGAGCCCTCCTATTGATCTGGTAGCTTCAAATGGGTCCCCTCAGTCATATGCAACCCAGGAAACCACCAACCAGAGCTCAATACATAGTGTCCAACCATCGCTTGCAACTTATGTGCATTCTTTGGCTACCTCTGTTGCAACTACATGCTCACCCATTTCTGGTAGGATATCAGAGTCTCTAATCCTGTCAGCAATAGTTCTCAAATCCTGTCAGCAACGGTTCTCGATAGTGATTTAACCAATGTCTTAGACATGATGCATAAGGTAGATGCAACATACCTTGGGCTTGAAGCGTTATACACTTTCCTTCATGCGCTAAGCTATGACCGGTACTACTCATGTGGCGAGGAACATTACATTATAGCTGCATTCAATGCTTACCTTGCATCCCTATAATTTTAGCCCCTACCTCACCCCTATTGCGACTTTGCAATGCTCATACATATGCCCACCTCTTTTATACTAACCCACAGAAACCTCTTTTTGAAGGACTGACTCGAAAAACCTATGTTTACATAAATATGTTGTACTTGTTCCATTTTATAACCCCCTATAGAAGTTTTGTAGAGTACCTTTCACGAGATATACATTGTAGTCGCCGTACATATGTTTCGTACTTTAATTTGAATCAGCATGAAAATTGTTGTGTTATATGAACATCTGCCCCACTGTACATATGTTTACATGCTTATGTCCTAAAAAAACACTTTATGTGGACAATAAATTGGTTACCACACTTTATGCTTTAGCGCGTACCCCCTCATACTTTACGTTAACTCGTTTGATAATTCAGTTACATTGTATTTTATTGTTTAGGAACCACCACCATCATAGGCTCCATTACCTCCAACGTTGTGCCTCCCCAACTGGCCATACACATGCCAACATCCCGCACCGATACTTTGGCACCAACTACTCATGAAAGACGCCCTACAGACTACATGTAACTCATGCCAATAAAATCGTTAAATCCTTACCAAAGCCTTTGGACTATTGAAGGTAGGGTCATCAAAAAAGGCTACCTAAACAAATATAGCACAGAAAAATGCACAGGGCAGGTATTTAGCTTTGACATTATCGACAAAAGTAGTTCAAATATAGTGGTGACTTCTTTTGACCAAGCTACAGCTTCTTACTACAACCAAATACAACTAGGTAAAACATACACATTTAAAGGAGGCACCTTGTGGATTGTAAAAAAATATTACAACGACTCCACAACTCCTTGGGACATCATCCTAGACTTGGACTCCTTTGTAAAGCTCAGTACAAATCAGTTTGTGGACATACCTCAATATCTTTTCAGTTTCAAAATAATAGCAGAAATCAACTTCTCTCTCGCCAAATCCACCATTGACCTGCTCGCTATTGCACTATCCATTACTGCCCCCTCCACTATAAGGAAAATTGATAGTACTTTCAACCACAAATGCACAGTCCTACTTAGTGATAACTCGACAAGTTATGTATTGAGGCAACGTTATGGGGTGCTTTCAGTGACAATGAGGGCAAACTTCTAAGTCAACTATGTGCTTCACAGACACCAGTAAGACCAGTTCTTACAATTAAGAGAGTGAAAATTACATCTTTCAAAGGAACAACATTAGCCACGGGCCCTAATACATAAATCTTCATTGATCCTGATATAACTGAGGCGCATACACTGCGTTCATGGTTTACTTCGCTTGACTCAACAACTGCATACCCTTCAGTGAGTATTGAAAAATTGAGGAAACTGATATCGTGGGCATAAAATCCTCCTCGCAACTAGGTAAAACACTCATCTTCTCCACCACAACAACAATTATACACATGAATATGTCCTCATTTAGCTATCCAGCTTGCACATCAATTATTAACAATAACTAATGCAAGAAAAAACTTGAGCTAACTACAAACTCCTCTTGGTATTGCCAAAAATACAAGCATGGTGTCTCTAATTGTGACTACAAATATGCATTACACTTCATCATTGAGGACGACACATAAACAACATGGGTAACTACTTTTGATGAAGTTGCTACATCAATCATGGGTATATCAGCACAGGAGCTACAACTTCTTACACCAACACTCGACATTTTTTGGCCTGTTGTTAAGCCAATTCTATTCCACTACTACATGTTCAAAATATCCACAAAGCTAGAGGTCTACAAGTCACAAGAGAAAGCCCAGTGCACTATTTTCGCGCTGCAGTTAAGGACATGGCTTTCAACATGCATGAATCCCCACTAGATGCATTCCTCGCATCCCCTTAACTGTGTATTGATGAAAAAGATCCTACACTATCTCATAAAACATATTATACTATACACACACAATGTTAGGAACTTTCCAATACATACTTACCATACCACCTACTCCACATATAGGTTTTTCCATTCGTAAGTTTGATTCTATTTGTTACACGCACATTTTATGGTTGCACATGTCTTGCACGTAAAAATAGTCACTCTATAACAACAATGCAAACACCATCAACATTATTAAACAAAAAATGATGTTTTGATATACAGTGTTGCACTTCATGTCAAACAAACAAAATTACTTCTACTTTTTGCATGCATTAACTATCTTCTATACCTAATTACCGTTACCACTTTTTCTCACTTTGCACAGGCTTGACCCAAACTGAAAAAAAGGAAAAGGCTCGGTTGAAGTATGCAGTCAACAAAAACAACCTAAATGAACATCGTCGTCATATAGTTTGCATGAAACGAAAAAAGCTGAACACACAGACACCAACCTATGTGGCCACCCACGTCAACCTTCTTGAAGAACACACTCTGAATAGGCACTCACTCCAAGATACACAACACCAATTCTGCCAATGATTAGATCACCTCCCACCTCCAACCACATGTTCATGTTGTAATGAATTATATGTTGGGCTACATATAAGGGTTTACAAAGGTGCCAATACCTGTCATAGATGCATTGTTGAAAAATATGATCGCTGCTTCTCAAGTTGGAATAACATGGACCCAGGCCCACAACCTAAGGTTTTATCCTCACTTACACGAGTTGAGGAAGTGTTGATAGCAAGGGTAAACCCAATATTGCAAGTGACTCACACTATAGGTGGTCAATACAAATATAGGGGCCACACCATATGCTTCCCCCAAGATGTTTCATCCATAACTAAACACTTGCCTCAGCGCATCGAAGACTTGGACATCTTAATTATTCGAAGAATCGAAGCAACAAATAAAGCTTACGAATGCTTTGTAAGTAGATCTCGTGTTTTGGCTGCATTACAATTCAAAATAGCTCATGAACCTTACCACACTTCAATTCAACTATCCCAGACAATGCTGAAGCAGAATCAGAAGTAGACCTTCTCCCAAGTTCCCCACCATATACCCATAAGTGACAACCATCATCTTTTGTGTCCTCCATCCCTCTAATCACTTCAGAAGTTAACCAAATAACAAATTTCGTTGAAGGCAAAAACCAAACTCCACCAGAGTCAATTGAGTGGCCACACATTGGTTCATCCGCAGTCAATGAATACAACACTGAGGGTTTGCTCTCTATGGCTTTTCCAACATTGTTCCCTATAGGGATTGCATTGTTCTACCAAACACAGATCAAAACAGTTCACATGCATGAATACAAATTGCACCTGATGCGTTACCATGATAATAGATTTGGAAGCCATCCACGCTTTCGCTACTTCATTCTCAACATTATGTTGTGCCACAGAAGCCAATCAACATTTGTTATCTTCACAAAAAAATATAGGGGATAACTTACCTACCACGGTCTCAATGTTATGCCAATAACTTGGATGCTATCTAGACACCCACATTGCAGAGCAACTAATGCGATTTGGGTCCAATTTGCGAGGAACTAAATCATTTTGGTGCAAGCGCATACATGAAATCACAAATATGTTAACCCAACTAGAAAACCCTACGCTTTTCTTCACTTTAAGTGCAGCAGATACTAAATGGCCATATTTACACAAAGAAATGCCAGGAGCCCCTACACCACCCACAACAACTGACCAATAATGGAGAAACATGAACTTGAACATGCACCCCCATATCATCTCTGCATACCGACTACTGGTACAGGTGAGCTCACTACCACATAGATTTTCATACAATACCACCCCTACTCAATTTTTCAACATGGATCCTCTTTGTGAAAATACAGGTACGGATGGAAACACAGAGGCTCGACTCATATCCATGGGATTATATGGCTTCCAAATGCACCAAACATGGAGGTCTTAGACGGGGATGACCCCCTTCAACTTGATGTGGCAAAGACTTTCTTTGACCAATTAGTAACTGCACGGAATCCAAGGGGCCCTGAGAGTGGAAAATCTGGGATACATCATTCACAAGAAGATGACCCGTGTTTGTTAGACACATACGGGATACTTACAGACAACCATGTAGCTGACTATGAAAACCTATTAAACCACATGTAACACCACACAAAATGTAGTGAGGCAACCTGCTTGTAAAAAAAATGGGACACTTCAATGTAGATATAAAGCCCCTTGGCCACTCCAAGAGTATTCGAGTTTGGGCTTAGATGAAATAGGTAAAAAAAAGTACACCCCTGCACGCAATGATGCACGGGTCAACATACACAACTTAGACATGCTAGCATTGTGGCGAGCCAATGTTGACTGTCAACTTATTATATCAAAACATGTAGTCTTACAATACATTGGAAAATATGTAGTCAAGGCAGAGAAGAAATCAGAAAGCTACCATCACATGCTGACATGGATATCTAATGAAGTTAGCGTCAATCACCCTGTAAAGGCCACCTACTGCAAATTCCTTTCAGAAAATATTGTTGATCGGGACATTGGTGCACAAGAGACATGCCACATGTTACTAAAACTTCCCCTCTCCAGTTGTAATCGTACATTTATTACCCTATCCGTTGGTAAACAGGTATTCAAACGTGTCCTCACAAATGTAGGAAACACATTACAATTCCCTTCATTCATAGATGCATACATAAAACACCCTTTACAATTGGAGAACACCTCCCTCTTTGAGGCTGCTCGTTCCTGGTCCTATAACATCCAAAGGAAAGTTACTCAGTGGCTACAAAGAAGAACACCTGCTGTTGTTCGCATATTCCCCCGATACAGTGATGTCCCCACCCCATATGCGACACACTATGAGGATTTTTTCTGGTCAGAGCTTCTGCTTTATAAACCCTTTCGACATATCCAAACAAACATTGGCATCTCTACATCTGAAATAACTAACCAATGGGGAAAATTGAAAAACTCCTACGTCCCTTTACATGTACATAGAGCCATTACTAAAGAAAAAACTGCAACTGGAACAAGCAGTGACAACAATAACTCACAGGGATCTAATCTCCTGCATGCAGAACTATTTGAATGGGAGCATATAACACGCGTGCACCCAACACTCAATACAACAATTGATGATGTAGACATGATATGCCTTCATGACTTTAACATTAACTACAATTGGAAGGTACATTCCATCCCTACTGCCTTACAAAAAAGTGCACCTAAATTCATAGACCTTTCCCACACTAAAAATTCACTACCATTTGTTTCTCCACCTACCCAATTATACGCTCTCCAACTTTCATTAAAAGAACACCTCACATACTCAATTGTACTTTCCCATGCAACTCAATAAGGGAAACACCCACCACTGAAGATGATCATTCAGAAAACTGCTGGTATAGGAAAATCATACCTCATACAACGCATCAGAAATGGGCTTGAAAATATGACTGGAAAATTTACATCTTCCATCCTTGTACTAACCCCAACAGGTATTGTTGCATTCAATATAAAATCATCTACTATACATTCTTCCCTCCGAATACCCATTTCCGACATGAAACCTCTTGAAGGCCAAGCCCTAGCAATCTTCCAAGAGCATATGAGTGCCATACATTACATACTCATAGATGAAATGAGCTTTATAGGTCCTACAATGTTAAACAACATCAACAAAATACTTTGTGAGGCATTCCCCCAACAAAGTAACCACGCATTCGGAAATTGTTCAATGATTTTTTTGGGTGACTTAGGCCAGCTCCCTCCAGTCAACGATGTACCATTATATGCAGGAAACAAAATTGGCAGCTCCCTTTGGCATGATTTTGATACAGTGATCACCTTAGACACAAATTTTAGGCAACAAGGATTAAACCTGACAGAACTTGAATGCAGATAAATTTTGACCAACATCAGAAATGTAGAAGCAACTGTTAAGGATTGGTCTCTTCTCATGTCACGTACAAAGTCATGCATGTCTACCTTAGAGAAATCCATCTTCATGCCTAAGAAGCACCTATTCGCAACAAAGGACCTCACAAGCAAGCAAAATAAACAAATGCTAAAATCCTTACACTTACCAATTGCAATGAGCATTGTAGAACAAAGAAAACATAACTTTGACTCAAACATCAACGACACTCAACTGGACCCAGTAGTTTTCCTATGCATCGGACAAGAGGTCATGTTGACATCTAACTTGTGGGTTAGCTCAGGATTGGTTAATGGTGCATTAGGGCAAGTGACCAATTTCGTGTATAATCCAGAAACACAACCACCAAACTTGCCATCCTTTGTTGTTGTCAACTTCAAACACTACCAAGGGCACCCATGGGACATACTCAACCCAACCCACTTGCCCCTACCTCCTGTCACATGTGGAAATCATCGCCAAATCCCACTAAAAATGTCTTGGGGCCTCACCATCCGCAAATCACAAGGCCTAACTCTTGACAAGGCATTAGTAGACATCAGAAATGTTGACCGTCAAGGACTAACATTCACGGCAATGTCAAGAGTTTGTGCCATCAAAGATCTGCAAATATTACCAACTTTTACATTTGAATGCTACGCGAGAATGAGATATACAAAGAATGTAAAAGCACACAAGGAAGAGGAGAAAAAGACTTTGTAACACATAATTGTCACATGACATACAATGCATGTGCACACTCCTGCCCACATCATACCCACAATAGTGTTCCCGGATCTTGGTTCCAACCTTCATATAAAAAAAAAAGTGTGCCACATATATATAGACAACACCCAACTGTAATGCAACACAAATACAAGTCACCTTCACATTGCATCCAAACCATATTGTACACACAAAAGTCAAACCCTCTCTGGCGTAACTTGCAACTCATTTGCAATTGCTAGTTATATTCCCAAAGGTAAGTCTTCACTAAGATTATTAAAAATAAATTCTCGAACAATAACAATATATCATGTGTTATATTTGGTCAATTTTGTAAAGTTTTTTATTAATTTTTAGAGAATAATCTTCTAACCCTTTATTTAAGACTATTCTATTATTTCTATACATGACTAAAAAATTTATATTATTGGACATTTTTTAGAGGCGACTTCAAGTGACATACACTATTTATTTACACTTTTTGATGTCCCTGCTCTGTTTCAATTATGTCATCATATTACTCCATGATGTAACCACTATTAACAGAAAATCCTTATCCCATCGTGATTGCCCCTGGTAAAAATGAAGGGATGTCTTCTTCCATATTTGAAAAAACACTTATTACTCCATACACCGAGGGTTGCACCGTAAGCCCTGTAATTGGACCACAAAGCCATATAAATGAAGAGAATGCATGTAACCCTGTAAAATACTCTCAAAATGTGAATATTCTTTGCATTACCTCTACCAGATCCCGTCGTTTATCCATTTTCTGGTCTTGAGTTCGAATCTGGAGAAATAGAAAAGGTAGACAAGTTAATCGATGCCTCTTGTTCCAAATGCTTTTATGAGTTATGGATTTCCTTAAAACCCATCTTGTAATTAATAATGAATAATTTTCTCTGCATCATTTTTTTAGATTCCAAATCACCAAATCCACAAAAAATTTGAAAATTAGTAGATCCAAGTATGCCTCAAATCAATTGATATGGTAATTTGATTCATATTACACTTCTAAGTGTCTTAGCTAAATATTCCATTGGCATACTTTGTTGAGGTGGAATTAATAATGCGTCTCAACTTGTAAAACAAATATCACAAATCCAGGTCAATTCATGGGAACTCACTTAGATGGGGCTTAAATGAGGAGAAATTGAGTGCCCTTCCCTTCTGATTGCACTATATGGATGTAAAAAATATATGAATACCCAATATCCATCATGTAATCTGTCAAACTCTCTGATGTATTCAAATTCTGAACACATTTAATATATTGCAAATAATTTGAACTCAAAAGAAAATAGATCTCCTTCTTCGGTATTTAATCATGGATTACAATGTTTCATAAATATGAAAATAACTCCCAACTCAAGTTTCCCAACAAACTCTAACTAACTTTGACTAAATCTACTCTAAATGGTGAAATTTACTATTTTTAGCAATTTACTAAAACCTGTTATTCTTAGTAAGTTTGCATGTTTATTCATATGGGCACAAAAATTTCCACACATCTTCTAAAATCCTAAATTAGAGGAATTGTAAAATTTCTAACCTAATTTGAATGCAAGAGACTAAAATTAACCAATGCTCTAAAATAGGAAAAATTTGAACTACAACTTAGATCCTAATTTTTAGCCTTCAGATGGCAGATTTTGGGCCCGAAAATGTGCTGAAACGTGCTTCCAATAGCAATGTGGGTTAACTAGTGCGTTCATCCCATCGAAACAGGTGGTTTTAAAAAAATGGACTCAAACGGACACCCGAAGCATAAGTTATGACTTTTTCAAGTTCCTGCTAATTTTAGCGCATCATTCTCCCCTGCTTGAAAAAAATGCAACTCCTACAAGTTTTCTTCTTCAAATTTATGCCATATATTTGTATCTAGCTTCTTAATCTCCTACTTTGTGACCCATGTTTTGTCCTCTTGTTCTAATACTTTCCAATATACCAAATATTTGTTGTATTTCTCTTGTCACGTGTTCATTGTTTTCTTGTCTAGAATCTGATCCACTTCTTCTTTCTTCTTCACTATAACTTGCTGACTCCAATCTAATACCTCTTCAATAACATCCCCTTCTACACCATCCCCATGAAAGGAATATAATTCTGAAACATTAAACACTAGAGAAATATCAAAAATCCCTAGCAATTCTACCTCGTAAGCATTATCATTTATCTTTTTCATGATTTTGTAGCGACTAATCTTCTTGTACTTCAGCTTGTAATAGGTTCCTTTTGGAAACCTCTTCTTCCACAGGTATACCACAACCAACTCAACCACTGTAAATAAATTTCTCCGTCTATGCACATTTGTTATTTACTTGTACTTATCATTACTATTTTGCAGTTCTTCTTCCACACTTCTTCCTGCAGTTGTATATGTTCGGCAAATACTTTTGCATCATCATTGATTTTGCCATCAACTAGTAGTTGTACCAAATATAACGCCCCATCTGAATTACTCCCATACACAATAGAAGATGGAGAATTTCCTGTGGATCTATTTATTGAAATGTTATAAGCAAACTCGGATTGTGGTGATGCTAAGTCCCATTGTTTTGGATTTTCCCCAACTATGCACCTTAACAGGTTCACCAAACTCCACCTTTGTTTTCCCATCAGTCTGAGGATGATAGGCACTACTGAACTGTAATTTACTTCCAAACTTGTTCCATAAATTCCACCAGAAGTGACTTAAGAACCTTGTGTCCCTATCTAAAGTAATGGTTTTTGGAACACCATGCAAACGAACAACTTCTCTAAAAAACAAATCTGCTACTCATGTCGCATAACTAGTTTTCTTACAGGTAATAAAATGAACCATCTTAGGAAACCTATCAACAACCACAAAAATTAGGAAACCTATCCACATATCTTACCAAATCTCTTCTCAACTACGGCCAATAGTATTTCTCTGCTACTAAGGCTATCATCTTATCCTTACCAAAATTCCCAGCCAATCCTCTGCTATGTAGCTCTTTCACAATATTCTCTCTCATAGACCCAACTGGAATACAGAGTTGGCATCCCTTGAATAGATAGCCATCTTGTAAAAGGTACTCATCCTGGACATCACTTGTATTTTCTAAAAATGGATGACTTAACCTATCAATAATATTATTGAAATTACGATCAGAAGAATACAAATCCTTTATTGCTTCAAAACCAACCACCTCGTTTTCCATAGTTGTAAATAGAGTCACACGCCTACTCAATGCATCCGCAACTTGATTTTTTTTTCCTTATTTATGCTTTAGAGAAAAATTATAACCCCAAAAAAATGATACCCACTTTGCATGCCTACTATTCAACTTATTTTGTGTATTCACATACTCCAAGGCTATGTGTTATGTAAATAACACAAACTCCTTAGGCACTAAGTAATGCTTCCAATGCCTCAATGTTTATACAATTGCATAAAATTCCACATCATAAGTAGAGTAGTTATTTCTTACCTCATTTTATTTCTCACTAAAGAAAGCTATTGGCTTTCTGCCTTGACTTAGGACAACACCAGTACCCACATGTGAGGCATCACAATCAACCTCAAACACTGTATCGAAATTTGGTGGTGCCAAAATAGGTACCTATGTCACCTTCTTCTTCAAGTATTGAAAGCTATCCTAAGTTGCCTTTGTCCACAAAAAATCCCTTCTTTTTGTGCAATCTATTATAAGTGTTACAATACTATTGAAAAATCTGAATAAACTTTCTGTAAAATGTTGCTAAACCATGAAAGTTTCTTACCTATGTTATACTCTATGGAGTAGGCCATTCAATAATTACCTTTATCTTCTTCGAGTCCATAAGTACCCCATCTGCTGATATAATAAAACCCAAAAATACCAAACTCTCTTGCATAAATGTGCACTTCTTCATATTTGCATAGAGCTTCTCTTTCCTTAACACTTCAAATATCACCCTCGGATGCCTCAAATTGTCTTCTTTAGTTTTACTGAAAATCAAGATATCATCAAAATAAACCACAACAAACTTACCATTGAACTCCTGCAACACAATGTTCATCAACCTCATAAAAGTTCAAGGTGCATTAGATAACTAGAATGACATCACCATCCACTCATATAATCAATCCCCTATCTTGAATGTTGTTTTCCACTCATCTCCTTCTCTGATTTGAATCTGATGGTAACCACTTTGAAGATAAATCTTGATGAAATACCTATATCTAGCAAGCACATCCATCAAATCATCAAGGTGAGGTATTGGGAACCTATACTTGATTGTAATTTTATTGATTGCTCTACTATCTGTGCACGTTTTCCATGTTCCATCCTTCTTTGGAGTTAATAAAGTTGGGGTTGCACATAGACTCGTGCTCTCTCTTACTACCCCCTTTCACACGAGCTCTGCCACTTGCTTATTCAATTCTACATGCAATGTCAAGATCATCCTATAAGCCGCTTGATTTGGGAGTGAAGAACCCAGGATAAAATCAATATGGTGTTGAATATCTCTTTTGGGTGGTAATCCATCTGGTATCTCATTAGGAATAACATCATAAATTTTTTCTATTAATTCTACTGCCTCTACTGGTATTTTTGCACTTGCAGGTTCATCCTTATATATGACCAGTGCATAACAAAACCCAATTTCCTTTGCCTCCTTCACAAATCATTTTATAGAAAGCATATTTTCAACCTTCCCCTCTTCCTTAAGAGGTAGCAAAACTATTTTTGTGCCATCCTTCCAGAAAGTATAAGTATTCTTTCCCCCTTCATGAATAACTTTTCTATCAAATTGCCATGCTCTTCCTAGCATCATATGACATGCATCCATAGCAATAACATCAAATCTCATCTTTATAACTTTTCCCAATAGAAAAACTTATTAAACATTTATTATCAACAATAACTTCATTACCCTTATTAAACAATTCAATACGATAAGGGTTAGGATTCTTCTCACAATGTAGACCTAGTTTCTCAACCATCTCATTTGAAACCATGTTCTCACAACTACCGCCATCAATAATAACATTACATACCTTTCTTTTTGAAGCGCATCTTGTTATGAAGATATTTTTACGTAGCCATGTATCCCCCTTGATATCCTTTCTTGGAGTAACCATCATCCTTTTGATCATCATATTTTCTCCCACATTTGGTGGAATTTCAAGGTCTTGTTCATCTTCTTGTTCAACTTCAACAAGATTTACCCTTGGAGAATCTGCTAGTCTCTTGTCATGTCTATAATAATGCGGGAATTCAAAAGCCCTATGACCTTATTCACCACATATGTAACAAACAATTGTTCTTCATGGAGCCTCCCATCCTCTACCGCCAACATATCGTCTACCCCTAGAAAATCCTCTACCTCTTTATTTATTTTAGGAATATTATCTTGTATCTTCTTGCTTTTCCACTCCATGAGGTGGTTCTCCCCTACCTTGACTGAAATTGTCTCATCCCTGAAAGGAGGATGAGGCCCCCCTATTCATCCCAGTTGATCTCCTAAAACCTTGATGGATTTTTTTTTCTTTGGCCTTTAAGGCTAGTTGATAGGCATCTTCTATGCTTTTAATCCTCTGCATGCTTATCTCAACTTGAATAGAAAAGTTTAATCCATTTACATACCTTACAACCATTTGTTCCTTAGTTTCTTCATGCTCTACAAGAATGGACAACTTGTAGAACTCATCTGTGTATTCTTGCACGTTTTTTAAGTTCTGTCTGAGATTCTGAAATCTCCTAAAAAGTGTTTACGCATAATCCACATGGAGAAATTTGTCTTTTACCTTCTTCTCCATCTTACTGCAGGTCCTAATCCTTTGTTTCCCCTTTCTTGACCGCTCTTTTTGTAGGTGATCCCACCATAACATAGCATGATATTTTAATTTTTTGCATGTAAATTTTACCTTCTTTTCTTCTAGCATAGCCTTCCACTCAAAAAAAATCCCATGCTAGTCAACAAGTCTATCAAATCCTCTGGTTTTAGACTACCTCCATACTCTCAAACATCAACTCTTATCCTGTAATTCTTTCCTTCTAATGCTTGAAGCATCCTTTCTTTAAAAACTAAGGGTGGTGCTTGCGTTTCCTCCTCTTCACAAACTTCTTCTTCATCTGTGTCATCTCTTCCTTGATTTCCTCTCTAGGTTATCATTTCAGCAAGCACAACAACTTTCCTTTGCAAATATTTCATGTTTCTATTCATCTGGGCAATACTACCTCCTCTTCCTCTTCCTGCCATTTTTTTCCAAGACTCGAACTTGCTCTGATACCAGATAATGTAGCCAAATTCTAAACACACTTAATATACTACAAATAATTTAAACTCAAAAGAAAATAAATCTCCATATTTGTTATTTAATCATGGAGTACAATGTTTCATAAATAGGAAAACAACTCCCAACTCAAATTGCCCAAAATACTCTAACTAACTTTGACTAAATCTACTCTAGATGGCAAAATTTACTATTTTTAACAGTTTATTAGAACTTGTTATTATTAGTAAGTTTGCATGCTTATTCGTACGGGCACAAAAATTACCACGCATTTTCTACAAGCTTAAATTAGAGTAATTTCTAATTTTCTAACCCAATTTTAATGCAAAAGACTAAAATTAACTAATGCTCTAAAATAGGAAAAAAACCAAACTACAACTTAGATCTTAATTAACGACGTTTAGATGACAGATTTTGGGCCCGAAAATATGACGAAACGTGCTCCAACAGGCAAGGCGGGTTGACCGGTGTGTTTGTCTCATCGAAACAGGTGGTTTCAAAAAGAAAATGGACTCAAACGGACACCCGGAACACAAGTTATGACCTTTTCAAGTTCCTGTTAATTTTAGCGCATCACTCTCCCTCACAAAGACACTAGTTCTCTTATGACCAAACTCAAACTGAAAATCTTACATGATTATTTTGATTGGTATTATCCATACATTTCTTGAGATTTGGGATTTTTTTATATTCATGGAAAATATGATAAAATTATTCCGACAAGGTTGCATACTTCTGTATGGTCAAGTTGTTATCGACCATTGACAATAGTTATGTTTTGGTTTATAAGCTTTGGACTGGATTCATAAAATTCTATTCAAGGAGGATATCTCCAAGTCATCAGTTGAATATGCAGAAGGTAGAGTAATCCCTTATTGAATAAGAAATTGTAATTAAGCTTTGACCTTGGGCATACTAATTTTGATGACTTAGCATTTTAGCCCCAAGACTATGAATCTTGCAAACTCAAAACAAGGGTATATGTAAGTAAATGGGATTTGGGATGTAAAGAGAATTACGAATCAATATGCTTCTCGTTTGGATTCCTTTGGAGGAGAAGATCTTTCCATTGTATTTTTGGTGAGGGTGAAGTTTTTTTTTCGAAATGGACTTTGTTATCAAAATTATTTTCAGGACATTATCTATCGTGTAGACTTGTTTTTCCAGAAACATAATTGTTAGGAGTTGTCCATTTCTAGAAACATCATGTTCAGGTTGTTTCTAGTTGTGGCAAACAACCTACCAAATTGCCAAAAAATATCAGAATTTTGAAAATTAATCATAACCATTATCAAGTAACCATTTCAATATGATTTATCTATAATAGTTTTGGTTTTTGATTTATTGACACGAACCATACATTGGAATGGATTTTGTTCAATAAGTTTCCTATGGGGGCATTTCACATATTTTTTATTGTACAAAATTGCTTGGGGGTATCATCTTAAACCTAATTGCTCCTAATATCCTTATATGATGTGTGTCTTACATTCCAATGAATCAAAAGAGTATACTTGTAGTATTAAAAATATGGGAGTAGAATTTTCACAGGATATAATATTTTTGGTATCCTCATAAACCTAATTGCTTCTAATAGTCTTATATGATATTTCTCTCACATTGCATTGAATTAAAATGGTTTACTTGTACCATTAAAAATCTAGGAGCGAAATTCGCACATGATGTAATCTTTGTTCTTATGGAAATTTTGTAGTTATAGAAGGTTTAATGTTTTTGATTTTTTTTTCAAGTGCAATGATAGCTAAAATTTGAATTTTTTTGCATACACTTTAAAATCCTAGAATATTCCTTACGACAAAAACCTAAAAACCCATTTTTCTCAATCATGTTTCCCGCTTTTCGTAACATAGTTGTGGACTCCCGCTTGGCTAGTTTGCCCATATTCATTACTCGTGACTAGTGCTTTTACTCGCACTGTGTCAATAATCTCAGTAAGATGAGTTCAATTCTGACATGACTTGTGTTGAAGCTTATGTAGCAATAATATGAGTTTCATGTTAATCCTAGGAAAAATATGGTTTGACAAAAATGTTCCACCTATTGTTTGAGAAATAACAAGGAAGATGAGATTTAAACAGAACACAAAAATTACAATTTCCCACTTTGTGAGTATGTTAATTTAAATCTTTCACATTCAGATGACCCTGTTTCATCCAATATAAATTCATTGTTTATCACTATGTTCTATTTTTTATTCACATTTATTTATCCACTATTTTGTTTCAAATGTCTTTATTTTTAATTTACATTATTATCCTCTAAAATAACATAATTTTAGGTCCTTACAAAAAGTGATTTTTCCTAAATCTCACTATTTACACATTTGTAGAGAATATAAATAGAAGCACGAAATGAGAAGTGTACTTACAATTCCATGTTTCCACAAATAGTAACAAAAAAGACATACTCATTTAAGTGAAGAATAAGAATTACTGTTCAAACATAAAACTCTTTACTGTGTGTAATTGATTTATAGAAACATGAAACCAAAAACAACAATCCAATTTAAAACTTATGGAATTGCTTTTACAGTCTCAATATCATGTAATAAATCATCCAATTAGGTGTCTCTCACTTATTTAACAACATTATTACACTTCAAAATTTGAAAAGTGGGAATAACCATGACACTCAATTTCTTCTCCAATAGTTGTGAGGAAGGACATATCAGTTTTTTATTTGTATTTTGGCATTTTTTAATTAAACATGAAAGATAAAGTACCATAGTAAAAATTGGTAAAAAATTTGAACTACAACTTAATGCTACTATGAATTAATAGTATGAAATACAACAGGACAAGATACAATCCATTGTTCTACCCTTATTTATACTTCCACACTGTTCATATGTTTCTACAAGGCATTCATGAAATCATTTGTGTCGAAGTATTATAGTTGACATTGTTTTCCATTTTCTCTAGATCTTGAACTTTTTCCAAATATGCCATTTTAGTTGGAGTCTTGAATCAAATTCAGTTGAGCATTTATACCGCATATATATATATATATATATATATATATATATATATATATATATATATATATATATATATATATATATATATATATATATATAAAGAACTTCTTTGTTGCATATCTACATTATGCACAGTTGTCAATATTGGAAACCAAGATCTAGTTGAAGGAAGTGTATATGAGATCCAATTTATCGTTTTTTGTCCCTATTTTTAGATATTAAAACTTTAGGATTGACAAATTCATGGTTTTTAATTATTTGTTCTTTATTTTTCCACTGGTTACAAATTCTGTCAAATTTATTTAGTTTGGGTGTTCATCATATAACATTTATATGCTTTACTTATAAATATGTACTTATCAAACTAATTATTATTAGCAGATTAATTTTCCTTGCCTTCATTGAAAGCCATGCTTGTTTCGTTCCCTTTCATCCCCATAATTCGTTTATTGTGCTTGAGATCAACATTTCTTAATGCATCTACCATGGGGGACGTCTTAAATGATGCTTCGGAATTGTACCTAGTTTCACCGTAACAAATCTCACTCTTACAATAAATTCACGTGCGTTTGTTTTCATTTGCAGCCTAATCTTGTACGCGGTTGGATATCTAGAATTATCAAGGTGCTTTGTCACATGGCCTAACTCTTTTTGTAGTAGAAGGATCAGTGCGGAAGAGAGCGTTGTTACAAATTTGTAAAATTATGCAGACAACACCCTTTCTCACCATGTTGGCATTTTTTTTGCAGATACACCTTCTTTTCCCTTCACGAGCCTAATGCTTGAGATTTTTTTTGTGGTAAATGGATTTTCATTATTGGAAAAAATAATTCAAGAAATAAGATTTTCAGTTTTGACAGTCTGATAGTAATAGCTCTTATTATGACAATAGTCGCTACAAAGGATTCCTGTTGCGAGTCAATAACTCTATAATATTACAGATCTCTATAATGTCTTTATTTAGGTGGTCACATTTTAATAACATGGGTTATACTGCATATATTATGTTAATTTTCCATGGCTACTCTATTTTACTTTCTTAGGTCTAATAAGTTGAGAACTTCTGGTGGAATGGACAAGGATTAGTAACTTCACATTTTTATGTGATCATGTGTTATTGTTTGGATTAATAAAGTGACAACTTAGTCTCCAAAAAATACTTCCCATTTTTGATTTGGTTATCTTAATATCCATAGCTAACTAATATAAGTGTGTTTTCATTCCACTTTATTACACATATTCATCTTCTATTTCCATAAAAATTAATTTAGAAATCCATCATCCATATTCGTGCATATAACACTCAATATATATTTTAACCTATTTAGCTAAATTGGGTCTGCAAAGATGGTGTAGATTCTAGAATATTTTTACCTCTGTAGCTACTTTTTACTTCCCCACAAAGTGTAAACCAAATCACGTTAGGTCTTTGTGACAAAACTACAATAAATTGCTATGGTAACCACTTTTACTACCGAGAAATGAGCGATTAACTGAAATGTGGATTATTCTAGTGTAATCTAGTATTATGCAAAATAGTAAATAAAGAAAGTAACCTAAGAAACTAAGCAAGAGAGAATGTGAAACCCTAAAGACAAAGAGGGTTAAGAAGGCCTTAGTTGATTCAGAGAATTTTCGGGACTGTGTTGCAGAATTAACTGGCTAAGGAGAATGAAGAAATGACTGCATAGGAGCTCTAGAAAATGCAGATCTGAGCTATCTGAGTGGACTGGGTTCCTAGAAAGGGACTACAGTGCCTGGGGCACCCTAGTCTTAGATCTAGGCACCTAAGTCTGTAGAAATGACCACGGACCCTCCGCTAAGGTGTTACTAAGTGATTGTCTACCTTCACTTCCTATCGCGTGAATGTTGCTAGAGTGCATTGGATGTTGTTGATAATCAGAGATGAAGAGGAGACCTGTAAAACCCTAATCCAAGCATCAAAACCCTAAAAAATAAATATGCATATGAAGGGGTCAAGTTGTCCTCAATGTCCACAATGGTGGACTTACTAACTGAGTGTTGCACTACATTTCAAACCTAAATATAGTTCTAGGTGTGTGTGTGTGAATATCGTGCCATAGGTGCTCTTGTGTCAGTCACACTTTTTGAAGTAGCAAGCAATATCTAGATGTAAAAATTTAAATTGATTGTGGATGGAATAGAATAAACTTCCCTCCTACATAGTGTGATGCAGATGAACCAACCTTATCCCTTGGGGTGGAGCTAGATGGATGCAAATGGAGATCTAGATGCCTTAGCTAGATGCAACCTTAAGCAAATGATAGTAGTGTTTAGTGCTTGGCCCTTCATTATGATCTCATAACTCTATATTTATATAGTTCTCTTAATCTAATTTTGTAATTAACCCTAAAAAGGTCGACGGCTAAAAAATATGGAAAGCTCAAACAACTAGAAAGTGTCCAAATTATGAGTGCAAAGTGTAAAATGAATCGGGGCACCCTAAATGGGACTATGGTTCCTGGAGTGCCCCAGTATTGGGCTGGGCACCCCAATTAGGGATAAAATGATGCCAAATGGAAAAAATTGATTGGGCGAGTACATGTAGGAGGTTGGAAGTGATGAAATAAAGTAAAGTAAAATAGCCAAAAGACATGGGTTTTGTTTTGGAATTAGGGTAAACCGAGGATGTTGAAAGGACCCACATCCTTCTACAATTGAGTATTTTTTGAGAGGATCCACAACCTAGGTTACAATGAAGGGGACCAACATTAGGAACCCAATTGAAGTAACCATGAAACCATAGTGAAGATGTAATGACCAACAACAACGAATTCAACCAGGGTTCATTTTAAGAGACCTCTTAGAAATCAGAGGTGGAAAATACCTAGCGAATATCCTTGGAACCAGTTTCACGGGAAGGCAAATTTTTTGGGGGTTAGATAGCAAAATTTTCACTTGATTTTTAAGTGGTGGGACAGAAGGTTATAGACGTGCGACAGAGATTTACTGACGCACGTCAACAAGGTGGTTCACGCGCGTCAACAAACCTCATTGACGCATGTCAACAAACTTGTTGACGCGCGTTTGCAGCCTTCGCCATCTAGTCAAGCAACAAAAAAAATCTTCGTGCCACGCATCAAAAAACTTTATGTCATGCGTCTACTTCCTCTGCACTCCTGTTGCACGTCAACAAACTCTCTCTGTCGCGTGTCAACAAACTTCCCTGTCACGCGTCAACAAACTCTTTTTCACGCATCTACAGCCTCCGCCCTCCTATCGCGTGTTTACTGTACTTGATAATACAAATCCCCCAGGTGGTATGAGTGAGCTAATATTGTTCTACCTGGTGAATAATATACAATTATATAGGGGATAGTTTCAAGGGTAGGCGAAGCCGACCCCTAAAAAAGTTAAACTGTAATTTTTAGGTGAACAGGTCACTGACCCGCACTAGAAAATTCACCTTTTCAATTTTTTTTAAAATGGAATATTTGCCATATTACAAATATTCGCCACTAAAATTATCCCTGAATTCAACGAGTGGGACAACTAGTAGTGACGGAAGCGAGAGGAGCAACCACCAGCATCATCAATGAGAGGAGAGCCACTAATGCCAGCAATGAGAGGATAAGTGACTAGAGATAGCAGTGAGAGGAGTAACAACAATGAATGAAGCAACCACTAGCTATAATAGTGAGAAGAGAAGCCACCAACGTTAGCAATGAGAGGAGGAGCCACCAGCATCAACAATGAAAGGAGTAGCCACTAGTATCAGTAGTGAGAGGAGAAGCCACTAACGTCAGCAGCGAGAGGAGGATCCACCAACGTCAACAACGAGAGGAGGAACAACCACCAACTTCACTAATGAGAGGAGAAGCCACCAATGTGATCAGCAGAAAAAGGAGAAGCCACCGACGTTAGGAGCGAGAGGAGAAAGAGCCAACAACTTCAACAACGAGAGGAGGAGCCACCAGCAAGAGAAGTAACCACCAATGTCAGCACGAGCAGAGATGTCACATCTAGCGGTGAACCACCTCTAAGGAGGATCATGCCTTGGAGGGATTTGAACATGTGTGGGAAAGCACACAACCATGTGACTTCACCCCACCACTCTCACCCCATTGGCAACCAAAGGACATGGGTTAATTAGTACTTTCTTCACTCAAAAACCATATGAATAGTAGTATGAGACCGGGACTAAATAATACACAAAGTACATGATTTTTTGTCTACAATGAGGAATTCACAATCTAATCTCATCAGAATTTAATTATATATTTGTTAATCTTTTTCATTTAAATATATCTTCATCTTTCACATTTTTTCTCCATTTCCTCAAATCCATCACTTTCGGCAGTATTTGCTATATCATGGCCTTGTTTTTAGTGGACATAAGTGATATTTTATGATCATAACACTCTAGTTTTATTTTATGAGGTTAGGTTAATGGCTTAAGATAAAGAATTGTGTGTTTCACTTTAGGGTACACTTTTTTCCCGATTTTCTCAAGGGAATAAAATGTGATAAAATAAGAATAATATGTGTTGTATAAATCCATATCTCCATTAAATATGATCCATAAAAAATAGTGTTAAAAAGTATATTTCCTTTATAAAAATTATATATGTATTTTTGTGATATTTAATTTTGATACAAGATTATTTATTTGTTTTAGTGTTATTGTATTTACGTGTGTATTGAATATTAGTTTTAGTCGTGAATAATATTTTTTGCATAAATCCATATCTCCAGTAAAATATGATCCATAAAAATGGTTTAAAGAAGTATTTTTCCTTTATATAGATATATATATATATATATATATATATATATATATTTGTGATATCTAACTTTGATACAAGGTTATTTATTTGATTTAGTGTTATTGTATTTAGGTGTTTATTGATTATGAGTTAATTTGTGCTCTTATTAACACATGTTCTTTGCATTTTTTGATTTTCGATGTGTCCTTGTTGTGTCTCATATAATGTTCAACATCTTTGAATTTTTTTTATTTCTTTTGACGTTGTCTTTTATCTACGCATCTTTATTTTTCCCTGGTTTTCTTTGTCACGGGTTTCTCTCTTCTTTAATGCTTTCCTAGTCAGATATAATTTTTTTGCTCGCTATATATAAATGGCTCTCACCTTTATGTGCCCTTTTACCATTATTTTTGAATTCCCTGAGGTTTTGGTGTTTTCTTGTTGACTTCCCAACCTAACATGTGTGTCATCTTGCATGTCAATATTGCCATAATTTAAATTCAATAAGTCTATAAATATATAAGTGTATTTGTCCTTTTAAAAAAAGAGGAATACAACAAACGTTAAATGTAAGAGTTATATTGAAGTTGTAAAAGACTGATTTATTATTTCCCATAATAATTCTAAAGAAATATTCAACAATTTACAAAAAATTCAAACATTTATTATTTATTTTTATCCATTAAAAGATAAGACTCGGGACACTTTCATACAAAGGATTATATGTTAACTTGCACTGAGTGATGACTATCAATTTTAAAAAAAAGAGGTGCCCTATAATATTGGAGACATGACACAACCCACCATTAACCCCTTATTTTTTATGGGTCTTGTAAGGTGTTGAGGCCATATTAGGGTTTTGAAAAATGATGTTGATTTCTGAACAATATGTAATGAGACTCTGAAAATCAAACAAGTCTTGGAGATCTAGAACTAGTTGGTTGTGTCCATAAAAATGATTTCTTATTCTATAGAAGATGTCGTTTCTGAATTCATACGAAACTAATTTTTCATTATTCATGGTATGCATGAAATGGTCACGTTGGTCATGTATTTACAATTTGTTGGGCTTAGTTCATCTTATCATCTAGAGACATTTCTTGTTTTATGCCACTAATGGTTGTATACAAATTCTAACAAATTCAAGTATTACCCCATGAAACCCTAATTATCTAGTATTTTCAAGAACTTAAATTATTTTATGTAATATTTAGACTATCCTATATTGTAGATATTGTTCTTTTTTATAATAACATATGATTATTCATATACATCTAAATGACTGTAATTGTTAATTATATATCATTTTAGTGTAGTGCATTTGTTATTGTAAATCCACTTTCCACTTTTACATTTTGGTGAACTTGAGTTACATCAAATACTCAACCCTTAGGGTTTTCCTTTTGATAAACCCAACTCATCATTGACCTAACTATTGTTCCCCATTTGGGGAAGTCGTGTTAATATGAAACATCCAACCTAGGGTTTTACACTTTATGTGAGCTTACATTGCATTAAATATTATAGGGATGATTTGAGCACCTCTTGTGGATATAGTTGATTTACCTTGGGTTTACCTTTTTAATTCAATTTTCTAACACCAAAACATGTTTGTGACATTGGTTATTCATTGTTATTCAACAAGCTATATCTTTAATGTTAAAAATATGATTGGATTCAAAACTCCATCCACATGAAGTGCTAAACTAAATTTGTAGGTCTGATTGATCATGAAAATAATTCAATGCTTCATATTTCAATTTGCTTATAAAGGAAAAAAATGCTACTTTCAATGAGGACCATATTAATATTTAAATTATACCAAATTCTCTTGGAACTCCTATGGATGATTGTTTTTAAATTTTTTTCATGTGTCTATCAAAAGTATACATAATAAAGGGAAATAGGTTGATCTATAAGATATTACTTGAATCTAATACTTACATCTTCAACAACATTTCTTGATTAATCCTAATGTTATAGTTAATGTATTGAGTGTGATATTAAATGTCAAATTCAAAAGTCAAAGTTATTAAAATATCAATGAGGAGAAGTATACAAACCTTATGAGGGTACAAGAGATCTATTACAATTTTGGTGATCAAGTGCATCATCATATCGTAGTCCTTCAACATGTTGCAGTATATTGCAACTACTACTTTTTCCTAAGGTCTTCACCTTTCAGGAAAGCTTATATAATGTCCCCCTCCCTCTAGTCTAATTATTGATGCCACAACTAGAGCTAGTGGAGTTGCAAACAATGGTGTCATTACCAAAACACCCCTAAAAGTTTATCCTGAATATGTTTTCATGAGGTAATAACCCCCCTGATGTTATTCATCTTATTTTTTATTTTAATGTAACTTTCATGTAAATGGCTAGAGTAGTTTTGCTTAGCAGGATACATTTTGGCTTGTATCCCCTCTGAAAGTATGTTTAATACATAGGTTAGCTCTACATGGGTTTCCCATCGCATCAAGATGGAAAGTGTGTAAAACATGACAAAAGAAGTGTTTATTTCATTTTTCAGACTCTTCGCATGCCCTTGCCATTCCCAATAGATTGGTTATGTGGTATGTCTACAATTATTTATTGGTTTTATCCCCATGGAATTGATATTTGTAGTTTCTGACTACATGACACTAAAAGTTCCAGTTTGGGTTAATTTTCCTAGGTTTTTGTCATGTGTGCATTTATTGCACCAAATAGTGTCTTTCATTCGAAGAGTGGCTTTTATAGAACCTCTCAAGTTCTACAGTGATAGTTATCAAAGGTGGATCTATGTGGAAGTATATTTATCCTAGGAACTCAAAGAATTTGTGGACATCTGAATGGGAGACTCTTGATACTCGCAAAGAGTGCTTTACATTATTCTATAAAATACTTGCTTTTGGTGATAGGCTACAGATCACAAAATGAGGGTGTAAACATCTAAAATGTCGACATGCTTAACCACACCTAATATGTCCTTCAAATATCCCAATATCACCCATATAATAATTAATTAAATTATTAATTATTATTAATAATACATTATATCTTATTTACTCTTTATAATTATTTATCATTCCATTATTAATCCTTTTAATTCATTATTCTATCCCATCTTATCATTAATCCCTTTTATTTCGTTATTATATCATATTACCCCACTAATAATCCCTATTAACATTTTCTACGAATTTAATATTCCTATACCCACCTTCCCAGCTACCCTACACCTAGACTCTCCATGTAACCTCACCCCTAATGATCATTTATAAACCTAATCTAATCCTAATCCTAATCACATCCTCACCTCTAAATCTAGAGGATTCTATTTCTAGAAGCCTCTCTAAATATCTCTTTCCATTGAATTTTTAATAAAATGGAAGCTTCTTCCCTCCATGAATTTTAAATTCAAATTCTAGAGCCTTCCACTCTAGAATCCTCTAATCCTCACAAGCATTCTCCACCATTGATCCAAAACTAACATGGCTTCATCTTAGCTATTGAATCCTCCACCTTTCAACAATAAATTTAGCTCTCTTCCTCCATAAGAGATAACTTGTAAATCCATACCAAACCATTTCTATTTTATCAATCACCCAATCAATCCATCATCCACTCTACTATTCAATCTATAATTCATCAACAATCATCAAACATTCTTCATTCAAAATCATCAATTTACAAGGGGAGGTGTTGTCCAAGTGACTTCATAAATATGAAGCAAGAAAGCACATCTAATTAACACCAATCAAAATCAAATCCAACATAAAAAGGAGTAACTTTGCAACTTGTAGGTAAGTGTAGGTATTTGTCTCTCTCCCCCTTTCAATTCGTTGCTCTATCTGAGGTTTTGTTTGAGAAGATTAGATTAGGAGAATAACTTGTTTGTTTAGATTGCATTCATCCTATAATATTTTCTTGCATTACATTTTATTTCCCACCATGGGGCTTACACCATGTTTTCCATCAGGTCTAATTTTGTTTGATCCCTTACATAGGTTGTTAAAGTTTCAATCACTTTCATCATCATTTACCTATTTAAATTTGAAAATTTTAGGCTCAAATTATGTTTTTAGTGCGAAACAATGCTTATGCTCTGTGTATTGGCACCTATTCATGTAAAATGGTGATTATGACCTAAATTAGTGTCTATGTCCTACTTTGGTTCCTATGTAGATACATCAGTGCCTTTGTTTTGGCCTTTGAAACCCAAAAACTGCAAAATTTCATCTATTTTGACCCTATTTTCATATTTTGTCACAGAATGGAACTATGTTCAGAAAGTGGCATGTATGACATGTATTGACATCTTTGCAAACTCTTCATTGCCTTTGTTTTGGCCTTTAAAACCCAAATTTTTTAATTTTTTGCTTTTTTTACCCTATTTCCATCTTTTGTCACAGAATGGTGTCTATGTTCATAAAGTGGCACATGTGTTCATAAATTGGTGCCTATGACCTGTATTGGCACCTTTGTAAATACTTCCATGCCTTTTTAGCTTTAAAACCTTGTTTTGCCACTTTTTGACATGTTTCATGCTTTTTCTCATACATTGACGCCTTTACACACAGAATGGGGCCTATCTCCTAAAGTGGCAAATTTTCTGTACTTTGGAGCCTTTTTCATAATTTGGCACCTATTTCCTATCAATCAACACCTTTTTAGAATCTCAGTTTTCGCTTACGACTAATCGTATAATATTGTTTTAAAGTGTTTTTTGGTGTTTTTTATAGGTTTATTGCAATAAAAAGTGGAGATTCTGTCCATTTGTATATTTATATAACCTTTTTGTGATTTTAGGATTGAAAACTAATAATCCTTTTGTTTTACAGCTTGTTTAGTTCAATTTATTGGGTTCAAAAATCAAACTACTAACCCTTATTTTGCAGGGCCTCCACTTGAAGACCCAATCATTAAACTACTAATCTTTTTCATTTAATTTTATCATCTAGCATTTAATTATCTTACATTTATCATCCTTTTTGTGTGTTTTCCTTTGTTTCTTGTTCATCCAAAAGGCAAAACTATGTATGCTCTCATCTCACATCCTAGGATGATCTTGAGGATCAAAAGTAAATAGCCTTCCTATTTTTCTTTTGTAAGTTCCACGTCACGCAAAATTCATATTCATCTCCATGCACGTAGACACACCCCATGCTCTAGCAGGGTATATAAATTCTTAGACATATTTTGTTATTGGATAAACACTTACTTTCTTTAAGAGCGGTGTGAAGTGAGGGGATTCCATGTCCCAGTATGTAGGTCTTAGACAACATCCTTGAATCATAGACTTGGGCCCCATGTATCGTAAGATATATCAGGGATGCCCCTAGTGATCTCATGCATCTAAGACTAGGTAGCCCTTTTAGCCGCATAGTGAGCTATAGTGCAAGGAGGTCGCACTCCCCAAGATCAACTGCTAGCCGACCCCACATCGACACATATGTGGAGAGCTAATTGTGGAACCATCATTGGTGTGTGGTATTGAAATCAGGCTATATATTGATTACAATCCCACTTGACTAGTTATGGTGTGTGTTGGATGTTTGTTGTTTGTTTGTGAACACCCTTAGCCATTCCATCACATTAAATTTTTAATTAATCAAAAATTATCATAATCATCTTTTCTTGAATCACATGATCCCAATCCTAATCCAATCACCATCCTTAACCAAAAATCCTAATCCAAATCTAATCCCCCACACATCCTATCTAACTATGGCCTTCGATCCCTAATCCCCATCCTCTCCAAACCAACATCACAACCCCTATCTCTTTTCTAAATCCATGAACCAAGCTATCCCATCATCACCCACCCATCAAAGTCAACCATATCACTTTTACCATGAAGTCCCACACACCATTCAACACCGTAACAACTAAATTTCAAATCTAACATTCTTCCTTAACCAATCCTCTAATCGTCATCTGAATCAATCATCCCATATTGAGCCCAAAATCCTAAATACCATCCAATAATTTAATCAACTAATATTTGACCTTAAATCATGTATCAACCAATCACCCCTTAGACCATCATCTCATAAGCAACCCCATCTATAATCTTCCCTTCGTAAGATCCCTAACCCTCACCCCATTGACTCCCTCTTTGAGGAAACCAAATCATATCAATCCATACCCCGACCTTATCAACATAAATCACTATCCCAGCAAGCTAATTACATCGACTTTTACCACCTCACCAACTTTTACCTATACCAAGAGGACCTCCTTTGTGTCCTTTTTAATCTAGCCACCCATCCCAAGCCTACACAAGCATCTTAAACCCAAACTACCAAATCCCCTATTAATTATCATAACCAATACCTTCCTACCATAAAAACTCATGCAAATAATCTCCCACCATCCAAAACCTCAACTCCTAAATCCAATCATCCTAAAACCTATCATCAAGTCCCATTCACATATCCACAATCTAATCCTGTTAAAACTATCTCATCCCTTCCATCACCTAATCCTAATCCTGTTAGAGCTATCTCATCCACTGTGACTCCTTAGTTACCCTCCTTCTCTTCTACCCTCAATCATAAACCATCCAATGTGGCTCATATACCACCCTCATCATCTTCATCCACACCAAATCCTATCTTACCCCCCTCATCACCTAAACCTAACACTATCCCATCCTCTAATCATAATTCATATCCATCATCCCCCACTCCTAAAACATCTAATGTGAATCCTAAGTCACTAACTCCTAAACCTAACACATCCAATACCAATCTTATCCACACTCCATTTTCAACTCAATATATTAAGACTCCTACACCACCTTCATCTACTTTATCCTCTAAATCAACCAAACCTAATGTGGTTCTTATACCACACCCATCTTATCCAACATCACCCAAATCCAATATGATCCCCATATCACATCCCACTCCTTCATCCAAACCTACCACATGCCCTTCATCTACATCTATCAATCCCAAACAGTCTAATCTGAATACAAAACCATGTACCTCAAAACCACATACTCCAATTAATCCAACATCAACCAAATGTACTTAGGCCTCCAAGCCCAAACCATCCACCTTGGCCCCCAAGCCTAATCCATTTCCTTCATCCTCTAAGCCACACCAATCCAATCCCACTTGTTTCACCTGATTCTGGAGCATTTATAAGAAAATGACAAAACAAATAAGGGTAATGGGCGTAGGAAGAATACTTGTTGAGATGTTGGTTGATAGGTTGTTGCGCGCGTATGACTTCTGAATCCATAGATGATCGTGAGAGCTTCCTTTTTGCTTGGAGGAACTACCTAAAATGGAACACAAGACCACCAAATAAAAGTTAAACAATATATGCAGTGGACTGCCTAGCGTGTGCTAGATCTGGGAAGTGTGATACTTCCAAGACGGCTGTCAATCCATTGTTTAAAACAACATAATGTTGGTAATAAAGTAAATCCTACTGTAGTTAAAATGATTTAGGTATCTCATTCGTCTACAATAAAAAAAATTGTTCACAACAGGCTAAGCCATGGTTGAATATGAAGGTTAAGGTCACTGTCAAGATATTGTTATTAGTTAGGGTCAGATTCTGGTCAGTTTAGGGTATTTGGTGGTGGTTTTATGCTTTGATCTGGGTTTCTGGTAAAATATATAGAGACCTACATCAGTTTAGGTTAACCGGTGACGGTTATGGGTGACCGGCGTCAGTATGGTCGGGGTATAAGAAATTCAATAAAACTTGGCTGGGTGATAGATCCGGGATTAGATGAAGGTGGAAGGGCAATGGCGAGATTCGTATGGATCCTAAATATGCACAGGAATGATAGAGGTCCAAGTATGGGCAGTGCAAGGGTGTGGAAAAAAGGATGGTCAAGTTTTCATGGAGGTAAAAGGGTGGGGAATGGAAATGAAAGCAAAAACTAATAACAAATGTAAAAGGATCTGCTCAAATGACAAGGAACCAATACAGGTTAACAAACTTACTATTTGTATGAGCTTGATGCCTGGTTGATAATGGTGGGTGATCAAATGAACTTTTTGTAGTGCTGGTGCTTCCCCGGATGCTCTCATGAAGGCATGTGGCTGTGTGATTGCTTCGGGTACTGGCTATGGGTGTTTTGATGCTTGTACGGATGCTGGTTCTGCTTGTATGTAGCTTTGGTTTCGTCACTTATTCTTAGAAGATCTCTCTGTCTCTCAGAAATGTGCCAACCTCGAAGTAAGGTTGTTTTGGGAGTTAAAAGGTAACTAATAGTGGTTCCGGCTTAACTGGCGGTGGTTAAGGGTAACCGGCATCAGTTAGGGTGGGATTTCCTAGGTTTACTAAACTGGGCAGATCCCCTTGATTTTTTGGGATCTCACTTCGTTTACTCCACGGATCAGACTGGAAGCTTCTTTCTAACATGCGAGAATGTGGTTAGAGGGAATGTTGGCATTTATTTTTAGGGTTTGGGTAGGTTTTAGTTAGTTATGAGGTGTATAGGTGAGGTGGATATGTGGGCATTATCCCAATTAGGATATTTAAATAATAAATATGGTTAGGATAATGAATTAATTGAATTAAATTAATATTATAGTGGGGTGAAGGGGGCCATGGCTAGGTGGATGTGTTCAAGGTGTTTATTTGACGAGGGACTAAGGGGAGTGTGACCTAATTTTAGTGTTTACACACTCCTAAATCCAAATCAACCAAAACATATTATAATCTACCCAATCCTGCACCTTTACTTCTTAATCCCCCAAAACCATTTAACCCAAACCACTTCACTCCTTTAGGAGAATCCTTCACCACCATCTTCTATCGTCTAAAAACCTTCAACATGGTCATCCATCCCCCAATCATATCACATGATCAAAACCTTCCCAAATCATCTTGGTATCAGGAACATTATTATTGTGGCTTCCATCGTACCCATGGACATTCGACCAATCATTGTATGTAATTTAGGTCTTATGTCCAAAACCTCATCAACTAAGGGTTTATTGTCCTTGTACCTCTTTATCAACCAATTCTACATCCCAATCCTCTCCTTAACCATTGTCGACCATTGAAATCCAACTCGACATCCAAACGTCATTAGTCATCTAAATCTCATTATACATCCAAACATCCCTCATCGACCAAAAACCAAAACATATCTCACCTCCCATCCTTTATTAAGTTTGGCCTCTTAGCGGATGATAAAACTACAACCACCCAATCTCATGATGAACACATGACATCATATTCTTTATCCACTTCATATCCTGTAGCCAAAAATATGTTCACTAATATGAAAAATAGAGGCAAAGGCTTAGGCATCCATGAACAAAACATTCGGAAACCCATCTCTCTTCATCAAAATCTAGGTCATTTATGCTTTGGGTATAAACCTAACACTAAAAATGTTTCTCTCACTACCCCATCACAACCCATTTCAACTACTCCTCTTGTTTATCCTACTATCCCGACCACTCAACCCAATCAAAAATCATTTAATCCCCCTATAAATACCAAACATTTAAAAATGGATTGAGCATATAATTCGTCACCTGTACACAGATATTATTTCCCACCCATCCTCATTCCATACAAATCCCTTTGTATCTCATTATTTCTTATCATCACATCCATTCATATCCTTTTCCAATCCACTCATTTGACCACTCGATCAGGTTGATCACACATGTTGTAAGCAAGTAGTACCTACTACAACCATGTGACCTTAGTCAATCATTACCTCCAATATTCAAGTACAATTTTCCACCTAGAGATCCACACACTTTAACACACTTAATCAACTCATGGTGAAGACCCTTTTTAGAACTATAAAATTAAGTGTATCATAATATATAATTTATATTTAAATAATATATATAAACTATATTCTTATTATTTAAATATAAAATTTATATTAGGTGGTTGGCTAATCTAATTAACTAACTAATTAAATCGAAGTGTGCCCCGTCACTTAATAAGGACATAACCCTTTGGTTTATTTAAATATGACCATCGGTCATATATTTAGGATATCAAATATCGATCATATATCATATAATAATATTTCAATGTGAATGTGAGGGTAAATCTTGGTAAATACAGGGAATATAAGTGAAGAGGGAGTTACTGGACTGGTGGATGTAAACGTTTCTCACACTGTGGATTTATTCTATGTGGTTATTACCCATTTAATTAAATTGGTTAATATACTTTTCACCCCTCGTCCTAACAACCTGTTATCCACATTTTGCCCTCGGGTAAAGTATTGGATCAAAATGACCCCGCATTGAAAGAACTTGAGAAATCACGTTCAGATCCTGTAAACAAATTACAAAGAGAATCTATAATGGAAGTGGCGGGGCCTTCAAAGATCAGACAACAACGTGCAGAAGAAATTTAGAAAACAGATCTTTCTAGCAAGCTCGGGCCTCAAATCCATTCTATGGGTTATAGGTGGGCTTGGAAAAAGAACAATAGGGTCAGAGGAGGAGGAGAAGTGTCGTAGAGAAGCCAGGAGAAAGAAAAAGAAGAAATGACAGAGATTCGAAGTCTTCGGGCTCAAAACAGTTCAGGATGAGTCCAAAAATTAGCTAAGTATGGAGGAGATAGCGGAGAAGGCCACATGTTGAAATGACAATTCTCCAAAGTTAAATCCAAGAAAGGAAGTTTAAACGAGTGCCAGGCTTCCACGCGTCTAGAGCCCCAAAAGTTACACGGCTGTTGAAAAGTCTTTGAATAGACAGGAAGGTGCCAGGTGTTTGCTCAGCGCAAATCTAAAATGAGAACCCAAGGCGGAGACTCAAACTCACGCCAGCCCTCCATGTAGCAAATGGTCAATAGAGATCAAAAGGTGGAAAGGGTGGGCCTTAAAAAGGGCTAAGTATAGAAGTACTGGCGGGGACTGCCATGTGTCCAAGGGGCACATCTCCAAAGGTAGATCCAAAAGCGGAGGTCTCAAACAGGCACCAGTTTGCCACGTAGACTAAGGCCCAAAAAGGTAGGAAGGAGGTCATTGAAAAGCCCAAAGACCTATGGAGGCTTCCAAGTTTCAACTTAACGCTTCTTCAAGGGAAAATCTAGATCGGGAGTTTCAGCGAGCATAGAGCCTCCACGTGTCCAGTCTAAAAAAAGGGGGATAGAGTTGGGTTGAATAGTCAACACATGGTGGCAGGATGGCGGAGAGTGCTAAGTGTCCAAACGGTGCTAACTCAAGGGTTGAATAGAGAGAGGGTTCTCAAACAAGCGCCATACTGCCGTGTGTCCCCGGTCAAGAAATATGCCCCCGCAGAGCAAAGGACTTAGTTGAGAAACATAGAAATTGAGCAGGTCGACGTAGGAAACCATGTGTCAGCCCCATGCTTTTCTAAAAGCAAGATACAAGAGGCCACCCTCAGACATGTGCCAGCTAACCACATGTCCCATATTAAAGAGGGGGCCCATTTTTTCAAACTGGTTTTCCCGCTCTTTTGTACGGACCCAATACAAACTTCGAAGGGGCATATCTTTCGACTCAGGGCTCAAAATATTACAAATCTGACACCGTTGGAAAGATCTCGGCCTCGCCCACGCCATGGAGATCTGAAACTTTAAGTTTGGGGAGGTTAGGTAAAGAAAAATGGAGAAAACATCTTCAAGGCCATTAATGTGGATCTATCTGCCTCAACAACCAAATCAGATTCAATCTACTTCATTATTTCCTCCTTCAAGGCGCCGAACCAGAAATTGATACAATCAAGATAGATTTGGGGGTAGATTTTGTAGGAGGCATTAATAGTAGTGGTTAAGCTTGGAACTTTTTCCTGCCTCTATCTCTCTCTTCTCTTTGATTGAATCTATAAATACAGGGTCATGACTCATTGTAAAGGGTTGGACATTCTTCTATTTTATAGGCTCCCCTTTTCTTCTGGAAAAGGAACTCGTGGAGTTTTAGACCTCCCCTTAGAGTTGTAATATGTTTCTTGCCTTTCTGACCACTTGTAATGCATTGTATCAATCTGCAGAGCAATAAATACATGTTCTGTGATCGATTTTAGATCCTTTCTTGTCTTATTTTCTCTCATCTGGTCTTTCATTATAAAAAAATTTATCTGTGCTTGATTATCATATGTATTTTGTTGGTTTGTGTCTATCAGCAAAACTAATGTTCATCATTCCTTTGGTGTATCACCTTATAGCTTAGTTTGATGTTCTTGCATTCCTTTTATCCCTGTCTCCTTGGTAAAACTTATATTAGGTTTAGCAATAGGTCCTCTGCAAGTTTCCATGCATATACCTAAATAGAGGAATAGGAACCAACCTTTAATCTGGAGAGTTTTTCCCATCTGTGAAGTCCCACACTTTGGGGAAAAAACTCAATGTTATGTGAATCACACCAAATGAATCTACCTTAGAAAATCAAATCTGACGACTCATTTGGGGGTGCTGTGATTTTGCACTAATATTTTTGGCACACCCGGTGGGACAAGAAGTCTCCATCTTTATTACAGTAAGATCGATGTGCACTTGCTGTGATTCTAGCTTTAAGAAGCTTTTAAGAACTACACATCTGACGACTCCAAAAGGGACAGAATCCACTAGTTTCGGCAGTCCAAGTTTCTCAAGTTCATGAGAAGGATACAAACAAGGTCAAGAACAAGAGCAAAAGGACAGTTTGTACACATACACTTGTCTCCAGACAGAAGGAGAAGAGGAAGAAGAGCCCAGAAGTCTCTATCTCCACCAAACAGAGCCTTATCAACACCTCCTCCTAGTAGGTCATTCTTTCAATCAAGAAGGGTTCTCAGGCCGATCAAGATGGCACACCAACAACCAAATCCTTATGTCAATTTCACTGGTAGTATCCCACTCGCTCTGAATGCACAAAATCCAGTTCCTGGTAGCAACATTAAAGAGCATCCCATATTTCACTGGGGAAAACCAAACTTCTCCTGGTGACCACGTTCAAGATATTGCAAATGTCTGTACAATCCATGAGATCACTGAGATGGACATTACAGTCAAGTTTCTAGCCTCTTCACTCAAAGGTAAAGCTTCACAATGGTTCAGGAGCCTTGAAGCAGACTCTATTCAAACTTGGAACCAGTTGTGCAAAGCTCTTCACAACCAGTTTAGAGAAAAGAGGGATAACTTATGCTTGTTGGAGCAACTGACAACAACCAAGAGAGCTCTGAATGAGCAGTTGACAGATTTCAACCTCAGATTTCAACGGACCTAGGGATAGGATTCCAACAGCAATAAACGCCCACTAATGAAGGTGCCTTCCTATACTTTCTTAGAGCTTTAAATTATGATATTTCTTTGATGATTTAGTCAATGGGGGCACAACCTTACCTGCAGCTTATAGCCTTTCCATAGGAGCTGAGAATCATTTAATTCAGGCTGATAAAACTTGCTCCTAGGCCATCCATGACTCTTTACCCTGAGTTAGGAAACCCAAGTACTAGCCAAACACCCACATTAGTGCCTACACCCACCCCCAGGAGTCAAAGTTCAACTGAAGCCTCCACTTCATCATCTAACACCTTAAAGGAGCTTCAAGAAGTTATCACACAACTACAAAACCTAGGAAATGAGCTAGTAACCATCAAAAGACAACAGGCTTAGAGTTCTAGGCCATATCAGCCTCAAGCTCAGTATCAAGCTAGACCCCCGTATCAGCAAAATAGACCACCAACCCAGGCTGTAAATCAGATTCAACACCAAGGGCAACCTCAAGCTGCTAGACCTTTTAGGTCATATGATCCAAACATAGCTTCAACATCAAGAGCATTGGTTCTAGCACAGAATAACATGGCACAAGAATATGATTGGTGTTTCCCATGCAGTTAGCCACATAATCAATCGATGTGCTTCAATGGTGCATTAAATCAGGCTCTGATGGTGCAAACCATTGGTGTGTCACAAGAACCTAGCCAAGAAGAAAATCAGCAGCAAGGAGCTCAGCAAGAGGGACCCCCTAAGTGAAACTATGCTTGTCATTTAACAAGCTAAAGACTTTTGTGGAATGAACCAAGACTCCTTATCAAAGTATAGCTGCCAATACACGGTCCAAGAAGAGAAATATTAGAGAAGGACATTCACCAAACTCAGGTGACCCTCAATCCTCCATTACTCCACAAAGTATTGGCATTCAAAATACAACTCCCAATATGCAGAGCCAATCCAAGCCACCTTCCAAATCTACTCAGGCACCGGTTGTAACAGCCCATGTACAAGAGAAAAATGTGCCAGGGAAGGGGCAGCAGAAGGACAGTTCATTTAATATCATTGAGCAAATGAAGAGGACAAGTGTGAACATTTCACTATGGGAGTCACTAGCCATTCCAGGGCAGAGGGATCTATTGCAGACTGCCATGCAAAATTGGTCAAGCTCAAATCAACCCCCTAGCTAGCAAGAGAAAGTGCTTACCAATACGGCTCAACCTGAGAGAAACCATGGAGAAAAATGAGGTAAGAATATGAAGCCTCCTCCATTTTATGTTTCATTAATCATTGGAGAAAAATTGGTGCATAATTGCATGATTGATTCGGGGGCAAGTAGTTCTGTAATGCCCAAACAAATAGCTGATCAACTGGGCCTCTAGTATGAAGTCATCTCTAGAGGAGTAGTACAATTGGATGGGATAACAGTGACCACTATTGGAGTCATCAAGGATCTGAGCCTCACTCTGCATGCCTGCCCTAATGTGACTGTATTGCAGAACGTGTCAGTCATAGACTTGCCACCACATTTTGCATTGTGTTTGTCTAGGGACTTCACTGCCAAAATTGGAGGCTACTTGTCTGCTGAATGGTCGCATATGCTCTTTAGAACAAGGTATGGAGTGAAGGCCACAATCATATCTGAGCCCATAGTGGATTATCACATTGAGTCCTATGTGCCTAGCCCAATCAATGCAAATTGTTTAGATTTTGATCAGGAGGACCTCCTAAACACTTCTGAGGTAGATACCAAAGTAGGGTGTATCCCAAACCTGAATCTTGATGAATGGGTGGTCAAAAGGCATGCTTTTGATCCCTATAAGGAGATGGAAGAATCTGAGCTAGGATTCTACTGCCTGCATGAGGAGAATCATCCTCTTCTTGACATCATTAAGCTAGAGCACAAGGATGACAATGAAGTATGACAATTGTTCTTTGATGGTTCAAGGAGCAGACAAGGAGCCGAAGGAGGGGCTATGATTGTGTCCCCCAAGGTATGAAGTATTATTCAGCTTTCTGATTTCAGTTTTCCTGCTCAAATAACACTGCAGAATATGAGGCTTTGGTTCATGGATTGCATTGGGCTAGAAGATGAGGAATCAAGAACCTGTAGGTGTTTGGTGATAGTGAACTGGTTTCCAATCAAGTCAAAGGAAAAAATGCTGTCAAGAATGACCTGCTAAAAAACTACAAGAATAGGGTATGGGATCTCATTGAGGATTTCGAAGCCTTCAACATTGTGTCCATACCTAGAAAGGAGAACAAAGCTGCTGATAGGCTTGCAACAGTTGGAGCAACATTTGATGTGGTTGACAGCATCAAAAGGGACAAAGGAATTAGCCACATATCCATGTGATTGTGAGGCTAGCAGTGCCAAATAATAACACATGCTGGCAGGTGTTTGAGAATGATCAGCAGATCATCAATTTTTTGTAAGAGGAAGTTGAGTTCTCAGCTAGGAATCAAAACAGATTAGAGCAGCAATATGGAGATCAAGTAGTGCAGCTGCATACAAACAAGCTTCCCAAAGGCTTAGTGACATTGGAGTCTATCTTCAATCCTAATGATCAGTTTTGAAAAGATAAGGCTAACATATAGATCAAAGGAGAAGATTCAGAGTCAATTCTAGTTGGAGAAGGCAAAATGCTTCAAATTGGCAAAGTGGCCACCGAGCAAGAAAGGTATGAATTCATGCAAATTTGCAAAGAATTTCCAGATGTATTTTCTTGGAGCTATGAAGACCTAAGAGGGTTCAATCCAAAGTTAGCACAACACACAATTGAGACTAGATCCAGTTGCTAAGCCCATCAGGAAAAAGCAGAGACCAGTCAATCCACATATTGAGCCTCTGATGAAGAAAGAGATGAACAAGATGATAGAGGCAAGTATCATATTTCCAATCAAACACTCAAGTCTGGGTTACAAAATTGGTCCCAGTCAAGAAGAAGAATGGAGAGATTAGGTTGTGTGTTGACTTTCGTGACTTGAACAGAGCATCCCTCAAAGACCACTACCCACTCCCCTCAATGGAGCAAATCTTATAGGTGGTGTCTGGATCAGAGAGATTCTCTCTCCTAGATGGCTACTCAGGGTACAACCAGATCATGGTGAAAGAAGATGATCAGTTCAAAATGTCTTTCACCACCAAATGGGGCACCTATGCCTACAAAAAATTCCATTTGGATTGTCTAATGCTGGAGCCACTTTCCAAAGGGAAATGGATATGGCATTCAAAGGGATGATCAACAAAATAGTACTGATCTACCTGGATGACATTACTGTGTTCTCCAAAAATGTAGCAAACCACCTTTTTCACCTAAGGCAGGTGTTTCAAAGGTGTAGGAGATTTGGGGTATCATTGAACCCTAAAAAATGCATATTCTTGGCCCATGAGGGCAGGATTCTAGGCCACATTGTGTCAAAGGAAGGTTTGGCAATTGACCCAGAGAGAGTTGAAGCAATAAGAGAATTGTCCATTGCCAAGCCATAAGAAGGCTCTTCAAAGCTTCTTAGGAAAAATCAATTTTGTCTGCAGGTTTGTACCAAACTTTGACTGCCCTTGTCAAGCCAATAACATTGATGTTGAAGAAGAGTTTGATATTTAGGTGGACAACTAAAGGAAAAACAAGTTTTAAGGCCATCAAAGAAGCTATATCACAAGCCCTAACTCTCATGAACCCAGATTTTTCTAAGGACTTCATACTATATGTCTTTGGTGGTAGTGACACAATTTCAACAATCCTAGTACAACAAAATAAAGAGGATACAGAGTAGCCAATTGCTTTCTATAGCCAGGGTCTGGACGATTATGAAGTGAGATACTCCTTCATCGAGAAGCAAGTCCTGACAGTGATCAGAGGTTTAAAGAAGTTTAAGCATCTGGTTTCAAATAATAAATTCCAACTATTAGTCTCCCATGCAGGAGTTAAAAACTTCCTTCTCAGCAAGGATCTAAATGAAAAACATGCAAGATGGATCACCCGTGTCGTGGAGCATGACATTGAGACCAAGGTTACTAAGCTGGTCCATGGGAAGGGATTGTGTGAACAACTGGCCTTGGGTCAACAAGATGAGGCAAACAGTGAAAATGAAGTTGTTTTTATCCTATAGAATAGTCAAGAGGAAGAAAATGATGGTATACCCACTCCTTGTTGGACTCAGAGTATTATGCAATTCCTACACATAGGCATGTGTCCTCTAGAAACGAGTAAAACAAAAAGAAAACACTTCAGACTATAGGCCATCCCATATGTGCTTATTAAAGACATCTTGTTCAAAAGGGACATCAATGGCATTCTGTTAAGGTGCATTAAGACAAATCAGGTTGAGAGAGTATTACAGGAGTTCCATGATGAAGCAGTTGGAGGCCAGTTTTCTCCACGAGTGATAGCACTCAAGATCATGAAGGTGGGTTATTATTGGCCCATGGTGTTTAGTGATTGTTATGCATGGATCAAAAAGTGCAAGAACTATGCATTCTTCAGAGGTAAGGAAAAGCTAACAACACTACCATTGCATCCAATTTCAGTAGATCGACTATTCATGCAATGGGGATTGGACTTCATCGGGGTCATCAATCCAAATTCGAGCCAAGGCCACAAATAGATTCTAATAGCAACAAACTATTTTACCAAGTGGACTGAGGCAGTGGTGCTCAAGGAAGTTAATGAGTCTAGTATACTAGATTTCTATGAAAGGATAGTGACCATATTTGGAGTGCCAGCCACCATTATATCAGACAATGCATTGGCATTCATGGGTTCCAAAATCACAGGATGGGCTGTGAGGAATGGGATTTACTTGAGCACTTCATCAAATTATTACCCTTAGGGTAATGGCCAAGCAGAGTCCACAAACAAGAACCTGCTAAGGATGATCAGAAGAACTCTGGATGAAAATTAGAGAACTTGGCACACGAAACTCAAATAAGCATTATGGGCTGATAGGACAACACCTAAGAGGTCTACAGGAAACTCTCCATTCAAACTTGTCTATGGAAAATAGGCAGTGTTTCCTATATCACTTGAGATACCAGCATTGGAACTCATGAAGCAGCTGGAGATGTCTGAGTCTAAACCAATGGAGGCCATATGTGCGGAGCTGATGGAGTTGGAAGAAACCAGAGAACACACACTTCAAACAATAGAAAAAGATCAGGTCTCAATCAAGATATGCTTCGACAAGAAGGCAATAACAAGGACCTTCTAGGAAGGATACCTAGTTTTGAAATGGGATGCAGATCAGGCAAAACCAGGAAGGCATTCCAAGTTTTATGGTAACATGATGTAAAAGTAGCAATGCTTTCTAATTTTCTACATTGGATGGTGGAGAGTTGCAGATTCCAGTGAATGGAATTTATCTTAAACACTGCTACTGGAAGGAAAGTTCTCACCTTGTATATATTAGTTTAGTTTCTCATTCCTCTAAGTGCTTGTGCACATTGTCTTGTTGAGTTTAGGTTGCTTTTATCCTAAGTGCTTTGCACACTCTACATGTTCTACTTGGAGCATGTATGATATCAAATTTTGTATATAGTTGTGGTGTTATTTTGTTACTCTTGCACAACCCAGAAAGAGACAGATGAAGTTTCGGGTCAAAGTAATTTTCTACTCTTAGAAAAAATAATTTTGAAATCTCTTATGAAAATTGAGAGTGCAAACAGTCAGGCTCATGAATCAAAGGAAAGATCAGTATCATACCATTGTTCTCAAATCCATGCCCAACAGATATGACAAGGCAATTGGTCTTTTCATCTAGTAGGCAGATACCCATGTGAGTCACCAAATTGTTATCCATATTTTGTTCCTGGGAAAAGTATTGGATCAGAATGCCCCCGCACTGAAAGAACCTGAGAAATCATGTTCAGATCATGCAAACATATTGCAGAGGGATTGTATAATGGAAGTGGTGGGGCCTGTGAAGATCAGACAAGAAAATGTAGGAGAAATTCAAAAAATGGCTCTATCTAGCAAGCCTGGGCCTCAAATCCATTCTACGGGTTACATGTGGGCTCGGAAATAGAATAACAGGGTCAGAGGAGGAGGATAATCATCACAGAGAAGCCAGGAGAAAGAAAAAGAAGAAACGACAGTGATCTGAAGTCTTTGGACTCAAAACAGTTTAGAACGAGTCCAAAAATCAGCTAAGTATGGAGGAGCCAGCGGAGAAGGACACTTGTCGAAACAACGCTTCTCCAAAGTTAAATCTAAGAAAGGAAGTTCAAACAAGCACCAGGCTTCCACACGTCCAGAGCTCCAAAAGTTGCATGGCCGTTGAAAAGTCTTCGACTAGATAGGAAGGTGCCAGGTGTCAGCTCAGCGTAAATCTAAAATAGGAGCCCAAGGTGGAGACTCAAACTCGTGCTAACCCTCCACATAGTAAATGGTCAACAGAGGTCAAAAGGTAGAAAGGGTGGGCCTAAAAAAGACTAAGTATAGAACTACTAGCGGGGACTGCCAAGTGTCCAAGTGACGCATCTCCAAGGGTAGATCCAAAAGTGAAGGCTCAAACAGGCGCTAGTTCGCCACGTAGCCTAAGGCCCAAAAAGGTAGGAAGGAGGTCATTGAAAATTCCAAAGACCTACAGAGGCTTCCAAGTGTCAACTCGACACTCCTTCAAGGGCAAATCTTGATCGGGAGTTTTAGCGAGTGCAGAGCCTCCACGCGTCCAGTCTCAAAAAAGGGGGATAGAGTTGGGTTGAATAGTCAACACATGGTGGCAGGCTAGAGGAGAGTGCCAAGTGTCCAAATGGTGCTAACTCAAGGGTCAAATAGAGAGAGGGTTCTCAAACAAGCATCATACCGCCGCGTGTCCCCGGTCAAGAAATATGCCCCCACAGAGCAAAGGACTTAGCCGAGAAACATAGAAATTGAGCAGGCCAACAGAGGAAACCACTTGTTAGCCCTGCACTTTTCCAAAAAAAAGATACAGAGGCCACCCTCAGACATGTGCCAGCCAACCATGTGTCCCATATTAAAGAGGGGGCCCATTTTTTCAAACTAGTTTTCCCGCCCTTTTGTACGAACCCAATACAAACTTTGAAGGGGCATATCTTTCGACTCGGGGCTCAAAATATTACAAATCTGACACCATTGGAAAGATCTCAGCCTCGCCCACACCATGGAGATCTGAAACTTTAAGTTTGGAGAGGTTAGGTAAAGAAAAATGGAGAAAATATCTTCAGGGTCATTAATGTAGGATTTATCTGCCTCAACAACTAGATCAGATTTGATCTGCTCCGCCGTTTCCTCCTTCTTTGAGGCACCAAACCAGAAATTGATATAGTTAAGATAGATTTTGGGGCAGATTTTGTAGGAGGCATTACTAGTAGTGGTTAAGCTTGGAAATTTTTCCCGCCTCTCTCTCTTTCTTCTCTCTGATTGAATCTACAAATATAGGGTCGGGACTCATTGTAAAGGATTGGACATTCTTCTATTTTGCAGGCTCCCCTTTTCTTCTAGAAAAGGAAGTCATGGAGTTTCAGACCTCCCCTCAGAGTTGTAATACGTTTCTTGCCTTTCTAGCTGCTTGTAATACATTGTATCAATCTGCAGAGTAATAAAATACGTTCGTGATCGATTTTAGATCCTTTCTTGTCTCATTTTCTCTCATCTAGTCTTTCATTATAAATATGGTTATCTGTCCTTGATTATCATATGTATTTTGTTGGTTTGTATCTATCAGCAAAACTAATGTTCATCATTCCTTTGGTGCATCACCTTATAGCTTATTTTGATACCTTGCATTCCTTTTATCCCTGTCTCCTTGGTAAAACTTAGATTAGGTTTAGCAATAGGTCCTCTGCAAGTATCCACGCATGTACCTAAACAGAGGAATAGGAACCAACCTTTAATCTAGAGAGTTTTTTCCCATCTTCGAAGTCCCACACTTTGGGGAATAAAATCAATGTTATGTGAATCACACCAAATGAATCTGCCTTAGAAAAGTAGATCCGACGACTCATTTAGGGGTGCTGTGATTTTTCACTAACATAACCCTTGGGCGTGTCTATTGATTGTTTAACTAATGGCATCCCCACACTCATTTCCACCCCTATTAAGCCACTAGTGATTCTTAACCCCTTGAGAGTTTGCAAGAGAGTGGAACCTCTTTATGCAAAAAATCCAAATATCAAAAATCATATCAAAAGCAAAAATATAAAATAAAATCCACCTTGAGATTCGCTATAGGGATGTTTCCAAAAACTCTACTGGGGATATGGATGCTTAGCTGACAGTAGATAAAATGTTGTGAAAATAAACAAAAGTATCTCTATCGGGACTATGAACGCCTGTCTAGCAACAGAGTAATGCACAACTTAACCTTTCGTTCACCTTTTATATACCTACTTGAATTAATCACTCCCTATACATTGAATAATTTGTCTTCACATACTACCCATAAAGTCTTCACATACTCCCTATACATTGGCTAGTTTGGCTAGTTGAGGGGGTCGAGTACATTTTATAGCAATTTTTCCCTACCTACCCTACATTAAATTCTTAACAAGTATTTAAACCACCTCAACTACTACCATTAAGGCTCTGCTTGCAGCTGAGGTTGTTGAGTTACCTTTTCCCACTTAAATTCCTGATAGGTAGTATTGAATATCTGACAGGTTGTTGAATTGCCTCAACTACCACCATTAATGTGGGTTGTTGAGTTTTCATTTCACATCTACCCTCGCCTGACATGTGATCTGTGAGTCGTTTAACCAGGTTGGGTTGGACAACCATCCAACTACATTGGGTCGTACAACCTTTGCCAAGAAAATAACCGACTGACCATGAGCCATCTGACCTATGGCCCATTCAGCCATGTTGGGTTGGACGATCAACTAACCTCTTTATAAAACTACATCAAGATGCCCTTTTTGTGAACCGTGAGTCGTCTAACCCCATAGTTGTACATCTCTGAATCAACCGACCAACATGTTGACCGCTCACCTTACACTATGCGCTGACTGACCTTTTTGGTTAGATGGCCATCTATCCTCTGTCCATATAACTATGTCAATGAACGACCCATCTAAATTGGTGAATCATCCAACCTGGTCACCATCCAACCTGGGTTGGAAGACCACCTATCCTGTGAATCTCACTCGACTAACCGACCCGTCCAACCCTGTATTATCCAACCTGGTTTAGACAATTGCCTATCCTCTTGGTTGTATAACCAAATAGAGGGTCATCCATCTTGCAGGGTTAGATGACCATCTGACCTTTTCCGTCCAACTGGTAGGGGTTAGATTACTATCTAACCTTTGGGGTTGGATGGTCGTCCGACTTCTGTCTATCTCTTTATCATCTTCACCCCAATGTCTAATCACCAAGCCTCCGCCTGCCACCTCACCAACTAGCTTTCCTTCAGCCTCATGAGCCGACCATCGAGATGTCCAACTGAGTCATCCAACCTTGGTAGTCCAACCTGTGGGGTTAGATGACCATCTGACCTTGGTCATCTAACCTATGGGGTTGGATAACCATCCAAATAGATCCATCTGAATCTGCCCTTTTTCTTTTACTTCTTGAGGCTAAATTTTGATCATCATCTACATGTCTCGGAATGAGGATTACTAGGTTCATTCATGATAGGTTATCAAAATTAACCCAAGGGGTGAATTTGGGATGATAGGACCATCTGTAATATTAATATGTCTGATGATATGAGGACACAGACATTTACCAATTTAGTCATCTCATTCTTTATGCTCTTGTGCATCTTACTTTGTGCTGCATTACTCATTTCTAATGATGACATTAATGGACACGTTATGTTAGCACACCCCATTCTATCATTATCTTTTAGCTCAATCATCATCTAAATAACTATCTAACCTCCTTATCCTCCTACCTAATCAATTTTCTAATCAATCAATTAATATCCACATATTATCTCGCATCCAACTAACATCCTCTCATCCAACTCAATCCAACTACCAAATCCTTATCCTCATCGCCCAACATCCTATAATCTCAAATCCTCAAATCCTAACCCCTTAACTAGAGAATCCTCATATCTCAATCCAAAAATCTTCACCCCTTCAATAGGGCAACCTCTAATCTCAATATTTAACATCTTCACATCCAACATCCTCTAATCTAATAATTTAAAATATTCACCCCTTCACTGGGGCATCCTTTAATATTAACATTTAACATCTTCACATCCAACATCTTCTACTCTACTAATTAAAAATCTTCACCGGTGTCATCCTTCATTGACTGGGGCATCCAACATCTGACATCCATAATCCAATATCCTCTAAATATTCTATCCCTCTAATCCTCTCTCATATTCCTCTAATCTCCTCATTTTATACTCTTCCAATCTATTCCAATTCTCTCTTCTTCTTTCCTCTCCTCCTCTCTTCTAGTCATCTCTTCTCCCTCCCCCTATATCTTTCTATTCTCATTCTTCTACATCCTTCATCTCATACTCTTCCAACATCCTCTCATATTCTCATCTTCTAATCACTCCTCGTCTACAAACTTGCACATCTCTTCTTTTCGAGCGGTTACCTCACTCGTTCCTCCCTACCTAACCCCTCGAAGGGGGATAACCTCACCATCTATCCTATCTCCTCTTATTTTCTTTGAACTATCATTACTTTGTAATAACACTTCAAAGAGGGGAAAAATGTAGACATGTAAAATATCGACATAACCATTTAACAAATAATACTCTTATTTTACATTATTAATCCTATCACTAACCATATAATAATTAATTATTATATGCCAATTATTTCTATTATCCATTTCAAAATCCCATCCTACCCTTAGTCATATTAATGCTTCATTAATAAATCAAAATCCCACTAACTAATATTCATTAACTTTTTCTAGGAATTAAAAAAAACCTACCCACCTACCACCTACCCTATGCCTACTCTACACCTATCCTCTCCATCTAATTACCCCACTATGCATAGTTAACTTCACCTAACCACAAACTAAATGCCCCTCCAAATCTAGAGGCTTCTATTTCTACAATCCTCTCCATTTTTCCCTCTTATTTTCAAATAAAAAATTCCTCATCCCATTGAATTTTTAATTAATTCAATGGAGGATTCTAATAAACTATAGAAACCTCTAATTCTAGATAATTCTACATTCTCATACGTTTTAGATGATTGATCTAATCTTACATGGATTAAAATCAACCTTCCATCCATCTATAAATATTGATGCCACTCCCATGCACACCACCTCAAAAGCATTGTAAACTTATGCTACCAAAATACCTAAGAAATATATCAATCTCCATAGCATACAAGTGATCCAAAACCATCATTTAATCAAGGGTAAGTGCTTAAAAAATCAATCCACAAATCTAAAGCATTCTAACTTCATCTAAAGAGCAAATCAATCCATCAAAGAAGGATGATTCTAATTGTGGGTAAGTGTAGGTATACATTCTCCTCCCTCTTTCTATCATTTCTCAATCTAAGGTAAGGGGATTAATGGTGTTAGTTTAGGATTTAAATGTGCTTATTTCCTATTTTTAAAGTTACATTCTAACGCATTATTTTTCTTACATCACCAATAACAATGTGAAGGCAAAGTCAATTAGACAACCTAATGCTTCAAGGTATGGAAGGTCATTTAATGGTTATTGTTCTACTTGTAATGTCTTTGGTCATAGGGAAAATGAGTGTAGGAGGTTTTATAGAGATGATTACTCTTGTAGAGATATTAGGAATGAACAAACAAATAATGTAGTGTGCTACAATTTTCATGAGAGAGGTTATGTTGCTAGATATTGTTTGTATAATCCACATGGTCAAGTTAAAGGCTACAAAGGAAAGAATTTAGTGGTATATTTCATTTGTAATGAATTTGGTCATGTTGCTAGAGAATGTCATCATGGTTACTCAAGGAAAGATAAGAGATTTCAAGATCATAAGGTGCAAGAAAGAGGCATTTAGGGTTCTAGATTACTTGTTAGTAGTCAAGGCAGGATATGGGAGCCTAGAAGGAACAACAATGGCCCACCAAGAGTTGATATAAATGCAAGACAAGGTGAGTCACATAATGTTGATCAGAAACAAGATGGAAATGGTGAAATTTAGGTGTCTAAGAGTGTTTAGGACCACTTTAGGTCATTATTATATATTCATCATGAAAGGATGTGTCTCTACTAGGCTTATTAAAGACATATTGATCCATATGGAGCATTTAAATAAGGGGGAGATGACTGGGATGATGAAATACTACTCCAACTTGACAAGATATGTTGACACAGATTCAAAGTATGTCATGTGGTCTTTCTTGGTTGCTCAAGTAGTAAAAATGGTATGGTCACTGCCAAAAAGTATTTGAGTCTATATAATTATGTCCTCAAGTTTGTCTGTGTCATGTCATGAGGTATTGGTGGTTAAAGTCTCTATAAATTCTTGCTTTGGTCCTTTAAGGTATGGTTAGGGTCTTCATTTGTATAATACTTGTGAGGCAGGATCTTGGACTAAGTATGAGGTGTTATTGGTTCCCCATCTTGACTCATAGTAAATTTTTAGCTTCAAGGGAAGTCATTTATTCTTTTAAGTCAAGTCATTATGTCATGATGTCTTTTTATGAGAGTGAATATACATAATAAAAAGTGTTCATGGCTCTATTATGGATATGAAGTTTATAGGTGGAGCTCTTGATAGATATATCAGTTGCTAAGGTGATAATTTGTGTGAATGCTTGAAATTTAATGTGAAAAGACATTCCTGGGTCAATGTTGCTCAAGATAATAAGGTTGAGTCAAGATTCCAAAGTAAAGTATGTCTATACTCTTCCATGAGGTTCATATGAAAGATGAAACTATAGGAGTCAAGAAATGCAATAACAACCATGAGTATAATTATGTTGATTTATGTCATGAAGTGTTGTTAAGTGGTAGGAGAGTGTAGGTTTGTATAAGATTTAAGAATACTTTATCCACTGTCAATATTTGGCTTGTAACAAACTGTTACACCAAAATATGAAAACATTAGTGAAATCTACACATGAGGATCATAACATCCCACCACACTTCCGTATCCCAAACCCCAAGCTATATTTTCACCTGTGTAGTGGGACCAAATATTTCCCTATATAATTCTCAGGTGAACATTGTAATGTTGGCGTAGCCACCCATGTTGGGAATTGAACCTGGGTGGTTTCTCTGATACCAAATGTAACGAACTGTTACACCAAAATCTTAAGGAATTAGTGAAATCTGCACACGAGGATCATAACATGGTTAAGGCCTACATGTTTGTGTAAGTATCATTGTATCATGATCACAATGGATCAAAGAATGTTCATGCTTCACAAAGGATAAATAAAGAAGGAATGAGCCATCAACATGATGACTTGATTAGAACTTCACAACTGAGGTGGTTTGAGGTTTCTCAAGCCTGAAAGAGTAACCCATTTAGGGATAGAAGTTGTTTTGATGACTAGAAGGAATAAATAAGCTAAAGCAAGATGATAAATCACGGTATGGGGTTAAGAAGAGGATACAAAGTCTTCAAAATGTAAAAATGTACAGTCTATGTCAGTATACTGAATCAAAGATGCTACAAGTATGAATATGGGATTCTTAGGTGTGTATAAGGTCTTAATCATGGTGTGGCTACATGGTTGAATTATGTAAGAAGTAAGAAACAAGTATGATCATAATTGAAGGTCAAATGAAAGAGAATAAGGTATCAAAAGTAAAAGACAAGTCATTCAATATGATTACTTGATCATAGCATCTATAGGTGATGAATTGACATTCTCTATGTATGTCATGAGTTGTCTTGAGTTCAAAATATATATCAAACCCTTTAAATATTGAGTGTGAAGTCTTTAGAGCATGCATCTATCCAAAAAATTATGTGAAAGAAATACAAGTCAAGACTAAGGATGTGTAAGAACAACAAGGTAAAGACTGTGATGATGTTTTGTAAATATTGATGACTGTAACATGATCTCAAGCTAGTATAAGGGTTATCATGGTAACTTAAATTATTTTAATGATCATTGAAAACCAATCAAAGTATACAAGATTCAAGAGTTATCAACAGAGATGGGTGATTTAGGTCTACAAAGGTATTCTCCAGGCATACCATGTATTATGAAGGGCTCAAATTTTGAGTATCATCTGTTGAATCTAGTTTTAGAATGTTTTGGTGTGATCATTCACTTGAGGTAGTGTAAGAAGGTTATAGTGAGGACCAAGAATAAGTAAGTATTCTTATAGGGTTTTGAGATTGTGCAAGAGAGAAAAATGTCATGTTACTGATATGTAAGTGGTTATTAAGGCATGTAATGGCGTCTCTAATAGGGTCATGTGTATCTTTGGTAATTTTAAAGTCTAATGAGGTTTTGCATCATGTACAAGAACATAAGGTTTGTTTGGAAGTTTAAAGTTTAGATATAAGCCCGAGTTTCATCTTTTGGATAGGATATCGTATTTGAAAGGGAATATTGACACTATATCAGTGGGTCACAAGACTATGAAAAGTCTCTATAGGCAAGGTGAGTTGGTGCTAGTCCTCCATCAGGTGTTCTAAGTGTCAAGGATTCTATCTATGTAGGTAACTAAATTTATTGCAAGAATGGGTGATCTTAGTTGACTCCAAAGTATGAGAAGACTATAAAAGACTAAAATGATGACCTACATGCATACAAGATCTCATGAAGGAAGAATATGATGGTACAATACATTAATTGAATAATTGAAGTTTCTATTAGAACTATATGGTAGAATTAAGGATCGTCCAAGACCTATATAGCTGATATATTTATTCTCAAGTGATATTGCATCTTGACAGGGTATCTCATATCTAAAAAGGAAATAAAATGGTTAACTACAATTTTTAGAAGGTCTCCAATACAGGGGGATCTTGTATGAGTTGTTTCCCAGATGTGCTAGATACTATAAATACTTAGAAGGAAAAATAAATAATGGACATAGGAGTAATGAAAAAGGTCAAGGTAGACTCAAATCTTGTTATCATATTTTCCCAGTTGTTGGTAGATGCACGGGGAGGTGATAAAACCATTCAGCAACAACTCCTTTGAGTGTCTCCCCTGAACAGTCAAATAGATACATCTTCGTGAGCCACATCCATAACTCTACAAGCTACAACAAGTGTGGGTATGTGTACATCAGGATGTTGCTTTCTGTCACCATTGAACTTTGGGAAATTCTTACGTGAACCATTTGGAAAATCATGCAGTAGTCGGGCCAATGTAAGAGGACCAATAACTGGGATGCAAGGGACTAAAGGTTTTGGTGCAACCATCATCCTCAAATATGTATGTGCGGGAATTTGAGTGTCACGTAAAAATAGTTCTCTATAGGTAGTCTATGTGTCTTGTTCTTCTGCAACATGATTCCTAGGCATGGTGAAAAACTACTTACACGTCCAGAGGAACATCTTTCAGGTGTGAGATTAAAGTTATGTTGTGGTAAAAAGTCAAAAATAGGATCCACTTCTCCTCTAGTTTGACTATCATGAGTAAACACCCTTCTTGTCAGCTTGAATCTTGGAATTAATCAATAGGACAAAACAAATACAAATTCATTAATAGTATAATAAAGTTAGTCTTACTTGTCTGTATCCCTAGCAGAGTCACCAATAACTGTTGGTTGGATAATTTTTCAAAGAGAAAATATGAGGTTTAACCACAGTACATGGGACAAAGTCCCTCCTTGGATAAAGGGGGGGTGCCTTGTTTCTTACTAATCTAACCACACCAAAGAATATTTATAATACTTACACTAATAAAACCATCAAGGGTTGGGATCTCATCCTAGTAGATTTATTCTTTATAGAAAGGAAGGTAAATGAAAATGGAAGAAAAAAAATGACTATAGAAAGTTAGAAGCATGAGAAAAGAATGGGTAGAAACATGTTTTCTCTTTAGTAAATGTAGATCCAAAGATATTAACATGAGATTAAATAGTAATAATGTGTTGAAGATACAATAAACAAGATAATGGAATTTAAAGAACCATATAAAGCATTGAACATAAGAACAATACCTTAAATGAAGAGGATAATACCAAAACACATAATTTGCAATAGATATCTTTTATATTCATTAATATCCAAATTTAAAATACAAAGTTTTTCTCTCTTTTCAAATCCAAGATCTATACTAATGTTGCAAAAATTTCCAACCCTTTACAATGTCACAACATTTTACATTTATAGATAAGGGGAGGAGAGAAAATGGGAAACAACTTGAATTACATGCTAAAAATATCAAAAACACATTAATAGTCCATTTGACTAGTTCTAAAAAAATTACCCAGTCAACTTGAAAATACAAAAAAAATTCCAACATGTCAAAAATCAGCATGTCTGATGCAAAAAGAAAATGAAATGATCAAGTTGTCAATTAGATTTATCTTTATCTTTTTCAAGCTCATCTTGTTTCTGGTGGAATTCCTAGAACTTTTGAATTATATCTTGAGTTTATTTCTCATCTAGTCTACATGAGTATCGATTCAAGAAATCACACGTTTTGAAAACATTACCCATCTTTCTTGGAAGCTTCTAATATTTCTTGATGAATTTAGACAAGTAGCTCAAAACATTTTCTCATAATATTAATTTTTCAATGGCTCCCAAGCCAAAATATTCCTCAGTTGAATACTCTTTTTCAACCAAGTCCTAGAACTTTTTGAAGATATCATCAACAGGTAGGATATTCAATCCATCATCTAAGACATTATTAATGAGCTTGGTCAGTTCATCATCAATATCATTGGTGGCATCAACTACATCCTCTTTGGCCTGTTGAATATTTTCACAAGCTTCTTGAAGGATCTTGACTCAGAAGTCAATGGCTTTACAAAACTCAAAATGCTTGTCCCTTTCATCCACAATTTCCTCTCCAAGAAAGATATTAGAACTAACCTTTTTAAAGCTCAGTTAGAGCTTCCATTTCAACTCCCAATTTCCACACTCTTCCAAGAGTTCACTTTTCATCTTATCAATATCCAATATTGCTTTCTCAATATTGTTGTAGGTATCCACAACGTCCTTGATTATCATTTATCCTTGAGTAAGGAGACTTTTTATACAACTATCCATTGTTACTACCCTTTTGACTAGTCTTTTCCATTTTGGGCACATATGAGAAATCAAAGCTGATTGGAGCAGGGGAAGGGATCTAGATCTGAGTGGGTTGGGAGAGCTTGAGCAAGAAATCCATCAATTATTCCACCTTTTCCTTCATCTCCTCTTTTGAAGCTTTAGTTTCCCTGAGATTCTTGAAGAGATTGTCCATGGTTTTTTGCACATCCTATGTGCACCTTCAATGGTATCCTTACCGAGTGCTACCTTAGTTATTTGATAGCTTAAAGCTGTAATATCATCCTTGGTATTATTGGCGGTAGGCACAATGATATCTACAAACATTTGATCAGATGCATCAATAGTGATGTGGGAAATGATATTTGGTTTCTTGGATGTATGTGATGGTGCATGTTTCGAGGAACTAAAATCAAAGGCCTTCGGAGGGATGATTTTTTTAATTTTCCTTTGGGTTTGGCTAGCTATCTAGGAGGGAACAGAGAAAGAGGGTACCTATGTGGGGGAGGAGAAGTAATCATCAATGTGGTATTTGGTGGAGTAATAAAGGTGGTTACCAAGGATGAAGGAGTGGAAAAGATGGCAGTCACCATGGCAGAAGATGTGGGAGAAGAATAAGGCATGGAAAATGGAGAAAAAGAAGAGGATGAAATATGGGTTGGAAGGAAATATCCCAAGGTCATACCTATTCTAATTGAAAGGGGAGAAAGGGATAGGAATACACTTGACATAATTGACACAAGAGTAGATGAGGGTAAGGGAGGGAAATATGGAGCAATGGATACAAAAACTGATGAGATTCACAAAGAAGAAGATGACAGAGGAGAAGAAAGTTGGGGAGAAGATGGAGTGGAAAGATATTCCGGAGGATGTATGGTAACAATGGGAACCGTGTGAGTGTTGTGGGAGGAAGATGAAATAGGCTGAGTAACCATAATTCCACTTGATGGGTCATGTGCATGCTGAGGAGAAGGGTAGTCGATCACAACAACCTATGAAGTGAGGATAACAGATGAAGGAGGAGGAGTTTTGGTCCCACTCCTGTAGAACTTGAACTTGAACTTCTTACCATATTCATCACCTTTATCTTATTCTTCCTTTTAAGGATCTGCCTTTGATGCAAAATTGGTTTGCAATTTGGGAATCCTGAGGATGAATATTCCATGAATATAACCAAGTGTTAGTTTTGAGGAGGATATGAGTGGCTCTATCTTGAATGGAAAGATTTCTTTAACAGACCAATCGATTGGAGGAAATCCCATATTATCACCATCTATTTTCTCATACATAGATTCAAAAAAGTTTCTGTCATCAAATTCTCCTTTAGGGACATCAACGAGATTGAAATTTATATCTTCGTCAAAGTTTAATTTGTTATTATCCTTTCTCATGATGGTTACTTCATCCTTGCAATCAACCAAAATGTCCTCAAAGTATGGAACATGGAACTTCAATGTTCTATAGGCATTTAGAATGCCATGATAGTCAAAACCTAACCTAGGAGGAATTACCTTCTGGATTTCTTCTTATATTTCTATGCTGAAATTTTTTGGCTTTGAAACATAGAGGTACAAGTATATCTTCTAATGGAGATGGGAGAAATGAATCCTTTCCTTGTGATTACTTTGTTAGAACTTGTGAAAATCTAACTATTGTTTTAACAACTCCATGAAAATCCATTTGTCACTTGGAAATATGGGAAGATGAGTTGGATAACCTTGGAATGCTCTAACATGAAGACAGGTGAATGTTTGGAATTTTAAGAATATGCAACCTCAATGAGATAATGCATTCCACGCAACATCGGTAACCCTTTTCTTAGAGAGATTGGGTTCCAATCTATAGATGACATTGTATAAGAAATCATCATTAACCCTTCGGAAATGATTCTTGCTTCTATGTAGGGACAATTAAGGATAATACTTATAAACATAATATGAAGGTCTGGACTCCACCATTACTAATATTGGGTACACCCTTATCCCATATTCAACATAGAAAACATATGAAATCATATAAAATTTCCATATGGTCAATACTTCTCTCATTTGGCTATTGATTGTGTCATTGATGAATGCACCCCAATCAAAGAATTGATCATTATTTCTTATGATGGTGAGAAATAAATACATCCATCCTTGGAATTTTCTAGCCTCATGGAGTCCTAACACTCTTATTAGAAGTGTGATGATGTCTCTGATATCAAGGATGAAGTCATTCCAGGGGCACTATCTTGGGAAACTTGGACATAAAAGGCTTAGGATTCACTAGTAATTCTCATTGACAGTGTTTGATACTCAACCATGTTGCCATCTCATGCTTGTTTAGATGACCCAGGATATGTTTTGAAATATGTTGTGAAATTAGGAAGCTTTAAAAGATCATTAAAATAATATGTTTCTAAGAGAATGACCACATTTCCAACTTGATCCTGAATAGACTTGGTCCCAATATCATAGTGATGGCAGAATAACAAGAATCAATTTGGGGCATTGTGTAGAGATTGGAAAGTGGAATAGCTAAAGGTATCCCATTGTTATAGATACACTACATTCATGTAGTCTAAGAGGAACATTGAACTTGGAACAAAAATTCCTCCATACCAATATGTCCTAACTTCATGTCTCTAATATAAATATTGGAATCAGTATTAGAGGGAGGTACAACCCCTTGATACTTGTACTTCATTTCCTTGGAAGTTTCTCCCTTACCCTTCCCCTTCCCTGAATCATACATGAAGGATCAATACTGAATATTGTTTTTCTGAAAATTATCCTAAAATATCCTTGGAGAAGTTTGGGTTTTAACCCCCACAAAGCACCTTAGATAGTTTGATACACTGGTCGGAAAATAAACCCTATGAAATAACTTGAAAAACCCAATGCACTTATCAAGGTTTGGACTATGTTCCGCAACTTAAGAATCTTGACATGCTGTCAAAATTTTTAACATGATTTGCACCTCCCAAAACTTGAAACATTGGTGGAGAAAAGATCATGTTTGGACAACTAGAGATTTCCGACACACTTGTCAGGAAAGATCCCTGTACTTCAACAAGGGGAAAAATTGAAATGCTATTTTGAGTTAAAAATCATTAAGTGAATTCTTCCAACTTGTTTCTTTAGAAAATTTTACCATATTAAGTAGGTTATAAACTTTTCAAGTTCGTGTGAACATACTTATCAAGGTGAAACAAAAATCACAAAAATGGAAGAAAGAAAAGTGAGGAGTGAAAGAATTTGAAAAATTAAATGCAACTCCCCAATCAAATAAAACCAAGATGAAAACCCTAAAAATACAAATGTGAATCATCAAGAAGGGTACATTGTTACCAAAATATGAACCAAAAGTTGAAATCAAAGAAAAATGATTGAAAATACTAAGAAAAAACCAATTGAGTTTGCGCAATGTGAAAGTAAGAGGGAAATCCAAATTGTAAAAAAAGTACAAGGTACAAATGATGTGGAAATCCCACCTATTTATAAATGAAATTACATTAATTACATGTAAGATGACATGTGTGGTCCACCAACTCCACCCTAAAATTTATTGTATTGGCACGGGGGTGGAAGTTTGACTGTACGAGACATGTCATGCAAATGTTTAATCAGAACCCAAAAACTCGATAAAAATACTATGGAAAATGATTCGAGGATCGGGTTCGGAAAGAAGGAAACATAAGACATGTAAATTACTTCTCATGTTCTGGTGCTCAAAAACATGAAAATCTGACATACTGTACAATGTTTTGGGAATCTTGGGTTTAGAAAACACATGACATGATGCATGCATTTTCCAGGAGGAGATGTTCCGATGCAATAGAAACCTGAAATTCCTAAAAGGTTATAGTGTGTCAGTATTTTCAGGGTAGGAAAAATCTTGCATAGAACATGGAAAATGCAAAGGAAACCTTCAAACCTGAAAAAGGCACAAAAAAGGCATTTTAAAGGAAACACTTAGAATGAAAGATGAATTTTAATAGGTCCACTAACATGAAAATTTGATTGGTTATCTCCATTTTATCGATGAACTCAAAAATGGGAAAACACATCTATAGATTCAGATTGTCAAACCAGATAGATTTTCTTTTCATTTCATCACCTCTTGATCGGTGCCCCTCCATCACAACCCAAACCACTCTATCTTTCTTTCTAGGGGTAGAGCTCTGTAAGCCCGAGACCTTGAAAAAGAAGTATAAGGGGCTTCTTTGGCTTCAATTTCTAGGGATATAGAGCCCCCTAATAGAGAACTCTATCTGGGCCATAATATTTTGGTACTTGTAGTGTTTCTTTGGTGCGTTATCTATCTGGGAAAAAGAAATAATACTCTATATGGTATGGACCACATCATAATATATAGCTTTCATATCAACCATACCATTTTATACCTTGTGTTAGGGGGGGTGGGGCTCTCTCTAAGATCCCGAAACCATCAACCGCAATAACTAGACAGTGACATAAACACCTATTTTCCCCTATCACACTGGTGGTTTGGTCCATCATGCCCTAGATTCCAAGATTTCAAGTCAAATACTGAGAACTAAGAAATGTTAGGCCCCATATATATATGGGGAGACACATATTTTGTACGTTCTTGTAATGTGATAAGTAGGATCAAGTGCATACGATTGATAGGTCACGCTCCTGACCCTATATATGGATAGGGGTCTCGACCAGATAGTTCAAAAAATATATAAGGCCCTTATCCATATATGGGTTCAACTAGCCTATATATATATGGATTCCAAACATGAACCCACCTCTATATCTATATGGGGGGAGCCCTAACCCAAATACATATATAGGGGTCAGATATTCGACTAGCTGACCAAATACCATATTTGACCAAGCCATATATAGATTGATAGGGGAGAGAGAATAATTCTCTGCTCTGTGGTGGTGATGGGGGCGTAGAGCAAATATCACCAAAGTGTGGTGTAGAGTAGAATCAATTGTATATGGAGTTTGCTCTCTATTTGATCATGGGGTTCTGGGAGGGCACATTTCTCTATATAGGGGAGTGAGATATAAATATATGTGTTTTCTATATTTGGAGGCTCAGTTCCCTCTCCGTCTCTATCTATGGGGGGAGAATAAACTTTTGGTCAATACATCGGGGGTGGGAGAGGCTATAGATGTAGGGGGCAGGGAAAATAGGATGAGGGTCGAGATCATATATGTTTTGAGAAATTTCTAAATCTCACTTGCTTCGGGTGAGGTTATTTAGATATCACTTGTTTTGGGTGAGGTTTTTATATCTCATTCATTTTGGGTGAGGTTTTAATAATTGCCAATCATTGTAGTCCTACCTCTCCCTATATATCTAACTATCTATATAGAGAGACCTATCAGGGGCATTTCGTTCCGCTATACAGACACCCAACAGGAACAATGAGAATAAAATCTTAGAACAAAGGACCTCGGACTCCAACTATAGATAAATGTGAGATGATATGATTATTGGTTGTATCATGCTAATAATAGAAGGATGATAGATAGATGGATTGTAGATGTGATGGATGATGAGTGGATGGATGTTATTATTCTATGTGCTTGATAATATATGGGCATGGGGGAATGAGGGGCACCTTAAACTATAGATATGGGAGACAATGATAAATATATATAGAACTCATCATTCCCCGTTATCTATGTTTGAACCAAGATTCATTCCTCATTTTGGATGGGATTCATTCTTCATGAAAGAATGTTATATCTATAAAGCCGCCCCCCACCCCATAGAAAGTCTATATAAGGGTCGACCCTTGTGAGATAAGATGATTTGATTCATGATATCTATATCTTCTCAAGATGATTTTATTCTCGAGATTAGATTATAAAATGATTTGATTCTCGTATAATCGAGAGTTGATCTATATCTCTGATTCTCATCCTTTCAAGATGAGAATAAAATAACGATTATCTTCCCCAATAAATAATCAATAGGAATTTTCTCTCTCTCTCTCTCTCTCTATATATATATATATATAGATATGAGTTTTTCTGACTATCCATGAGCTTTATCATACATCCATCACATCGAATGGGTACCATAGATAGAGAACCGAGTTGAGGTTTGGGGGTTGGTTGGGGAAGTTTAACAAACAAAACCACATATAGAGATCTATGGGAGGGTTCTGGGATAACCATATATCTAATTGGGCACCCTATAGACAGATATGGGAATAGATCGGTCAGATCTGTGTGGATACAAATAGATCTATATGTGGCCTCATTCATCTCCCACTACTCTACTTCCTCTGATCTATAAGATGAATGGTGAGTGGATTTGTGTGGATGTAGGGCTCTCTTAATCCTTTATTTCATCTCTCTCTCATAGGGCTCTCCCTCCCCCTCCCCTCTAATTTAGACAGGGGTCATCTAGTGTCTATTTGGGTTAGATAACTCCTACTCACCCATTCATTATGGAATCCCTTAATGGTACACAAGTCAACTCATTGGAGCTATTTCCAACTAAAAACCTAAGGTTATGGCCCATTAACCACTGTCCCATATAGATATAGATCAAAGATACTATTCAGTTGACTCCCATTCGTCAGCCTAGCTCCTAACCCCCACATATATAGATGCCCTAGCCCCTATATATATACATGCATACATACATATATATATATATATATATATATATATCATAAGATACAAGACATACTATTCTATCTCTATCATCTTCATGTCATCAATATATCAGTTGTTGCTTATATATCTATCTTGGGAAACTATGGTGAGGGGTTCATCAAAATAAATATCAAGTAGCATCGTGTGCTTCTCATCTTATGAGAAGACATGTCATTGTGCATGAATGATCCATTGCCCATATCTCTCACTAGGGGGCATAACATGTCATGAATCAATATCTATATCTATCCACTCATCTCGGTCAACTAAAGTCACGCTTGAGCACATTGTCCCATATCTAGTTGGTGATAGGGGCCCCATTCTCTCAGAGTCACCATCAACCTTTGCAACAATATCTAGAGGTAGAGAATCACCACATGATACATCCATTCTTTATGTTATACAACCAGTCATTGGTTGATCTATATCCATGGTGAGTAAGAGAACTAGAACTAGTTGTCACTCATCCCCCCCTCTATATATTTATCTGCTATATATGGGAGATATTCCTTTCTCTCCCCTATCTATATATCTGGATACTGCCCTATCTATATACGACTTGAGAGGGAGCTCGTGGATATTTGTCTTGGGTCGAGATTATTTCATGCATGATCAACTTCGGGATAATAACTCCATATATAGGGACGATGTTCAAAATAACTATATACTATATTTCCCTATATATCTATGGGGTTGTGGGGGGGGGGGTGTAGGTCGCGGGTAGGTCATTGCCTGTCCCTTCCATTTTTTATGTATTCTTTTGTCTAATAACACTCTCAGCCGATTCGTCTCAAACTTATTACACACACACACACACACACACACACACACACACACACACACACACACACACACACACACACACACACACACACACACACACACACACAGAGGGACATGTTTTTTTGTAAAAAAAGTATTTCAAGTCTGGTGTTTGTTATTTTTATCTCACTTGATATATGTATAGTTATATCTAGTTTAAAAATTGATCTACCCATACTCAGACAAAGGCAGGAAGCATAAAATTTTGAAGTCCTTTTCTTTTTCTTTATAAATAAGGTTAGATTTATAACTATATAATCATTTAAAAATTTATCTAAATATATATTTAAAAAGATTAATTTAGATATAATCCATCTATGTGCAAATACAAAGATTCTAGGTTTGAAGGGATTTTAGAATAAAGACAAAGAAAAGCACTATAAAACCTGCTTAAAAAGAAATCATAAAAATTGTTTTAAAACCAACGAACAAACTCATTCTTAAAATTATGAGTATTAACATTTTCCTTCAAAAAAAATAGATATGATTTGCACCTACTTTTAAAATTTTCATGTTTCTTTCAACCATTTAATAAGAAATGAATTCTAGAAAAACTACCCCTTTCTATTTCATAGCTTAAATAATTAAAATCATCATTAGAAACAAAAAGAGATATTACATGAGATTGTTTACTCTAAATAAATTATACAAAACAAATAAACTAAGAGGAATCTCTATAATGCATTCTATTTACATTAATTTCATTTAATTTTTTTCTTTAATGAAAGATTAAGAAATAACCACCCATTCAAACAATTACCCCTTTCACTATGCTTTTTCAAAGGACTACCCTTACCCCAAAATATTCCAATAAACAATGCTTGCAAGACCAAACAAGGCAAGAAAAGTAACTCTCCTACCCATAGGAAAAAAAATCAAGAACATTATGACTATACTCCTACAACAAGAGTTCAAGTTTACTTTAATATGGAAGGACCAAGATTTTTAACACCACAATATTACTTCTCAAGAAGTGGATCCAACAAACCAACCCTTCCATTTTTCACTTGTTTATATTACATTTTCAAGAGTAAATGAAGAGAGATTTTACAACATAATGGAGAAGGAATACAACATGGTCTATGGCATGATTAAATGCCATACAATTTGAATACATACCCACACTTCCATTGAAATAATATTTGCAAATAATTACAAGTCAAGGGTGGGAGATCAATACAATATGAGGGAAATATAGTATCAAAACAATAAAATTTCCTCTCATGGAGAGTAGTAGGATTATATCCATTACATAAAACCTTCAAGCTACGTTCAAAGGAGGTAATAACACAACTTTTGAAGCAACACTTTCTTGAACATGATACACATACATCCCATAATGGGAGACTTACAAAGGAGGATACAACCATATTTTTGCAAACAAAAAGTGCAAACCAAGTGGTAAAGCTTTCCCCAAATGTGGGAATCAACATGACAAAGTCTCCATGTATTCACCAACAATCCTCAAGCTAATAATCTTCATGCTTTTCACTTCATAAGATCTTCAAATCACAAGGAGATAGGTCTTGGTTACCTCCCAACCTATTGGCATCATTACATGCAACTCTAAAGATTAGAGGACATGCTAACCTCCTTCCAAGCCCATGGGAGAGAGGGAAATAAATCGTCAAGTATGCATAGGTGAGTAGGGAAATGAACAAGAAATAATAACATAATGCAATAACATTCAACACACAAAACACTAAAAAATACCACCAAACACAAGGGGAGAAAACTCCATGTTTTCCCTCCAATGGGGAAGAGTGGATGAGAAATCCAAGTATGTCAAAAGTTTGATCCAACCACAAAATAAAATTCCATAAGCCCTCCTTATTTCTCCTCCTAAGCACCAAAATTCCTCCTTTGGAGGATTTTCAAACCTCATTAGGTTTCCTTTCCAAGGATGGGGAAGGAGGTTCAAACCATATGAACAACCTTCCCCTCCTCAAACTATTTGAGGGGACAAAGATAAAGAATGCCAACATGGCTTTTTCATCAAGCCATGTGGTAAAGAGGGAAATTCCCTTCCTCTTTCCCCACACTACTCTTAAATCTAGATCACTACACATGATGGATGGAGAAAATAAATTAAACATGCAAAATCATAACCATACAATAACATTCAAAGCACACAGTCACACACAACATCCATTTTATTCTTCAAATTCATACAATAAAACAAAATAAGTCACAAAAATCCTACCTTAAATAGCTCTCCAAGTCTTTGTTATCTCACGAAAGTGCACCCTGTAGAGAGATTACTACAGGTGTTCTAAGCTTGCTCTGGATCTCTCTCTTTTGTAGAAACAATGGAAACACCTCAGGTCTGTGGGTATACCTATTTTGAGGCGAGTCTCCGGTATTAAGGCCGGTTCCTTTTTGGTGTATCCTAAACTAATTTTTTGGGGTTTTGAGGGTAAAAAGATGACTGTAAATGGATTGAAAACTGGGGTGATACACCAAATTTGTTGAGGGCTTTGATTGAATACATGCAAAAATATTGGAGAATGGATTCTGGATGCACAAACCAATAGTTTTCTGCAAAATATTACGGCAAAATACTTGATGTATTGAGGGAATGATTCACAACAATACTGTTAAGATAAATATACACACTAATATTATGCATAAATGAATAAATTTGCAGTAAGGTAAGATGATTAATCAAGGAATTTGACATTCAAAAGAAATAATAAGGTATACATAACATTAAAAATAATTGGAAATGCAGAAATCAATTCTCATTCAAAGGGAAAAACTGGAAAAAATTGCTTCAGCACTCGTGTGTCCAAAAAGTTCTCCTTGTGCCTTGCAGTTGCACACAATATATATAGCAAGTTTATTCACCCCACCCTTCCTAAAAATAGACTCAAATTTTTACTCGCCAACGCATCCTATTTTTATCCTTTATCATAAATAAATAAAGGAATAAAATAAACATGCTAATACACCGAGGCATTAATAGCCTTGGTTACAAAAATACAACCCAATCAAACTACAGTTGACTATTCTATTTTTAACAAGGTTGGATGAATAACTTAGCTAATAATAAGCTTTGTTTGATGAACAAGTATTCTCTAATGCATGTAACTTGTCTTCAACTGTTTGATGTGACATTTGTAATGATCCACTTACAATGATAAAATTGGCACTTTAATCTTACCCCTTGGATGTAAATGCAAAGTATAACCTCTCTGTGTGAGAAAAAATAATTCATTTATTTGCAGTACTTTGCAAGGTATTCACCCATGTATTCCATCTACTTACAAGCTCTGATGTTGACATCTATTCTATCCTCTTGTGGTCATATGTGAAATTGACTCTTGTGCACATACTGCCATTGTTTGTTTTCTAACCTTTTCATTGTGGGGACCACCTGAGTACATGCACACTTATATTCATAGGGCCTTTTCACTTTGACTAGGTCAATTATATGCTACCTTGCCTTTACTTTCCACCTCAACCATGTATACTTGCAATAAACACAAATATTTCGACTATAATAATGTCCCTCATAGACCATGTGCTTTGAGTCCTGATCTAATCATGGGCATATACTTTTGATTTTTAAAGGTCAAAATTTGATCATTTCTCATTCCATTTATATATTTAAAGTTACAGACCATAGTATAAACTAAGGTCAAAACACAATGATTTAAAACAAAAGAAAAGTCCCCTCCTATGATGGACTGACCCTTTATGATTTTCAGTGAAAAGATCTAACCATGGATTGGATTATGGTTTTTGTTTAAAAGACACGTATGAACCTTTGGACTCTAGGTTTGAGTTAGTTGACTCATTGAGTTAAGCAGGGAGAAAGGCATTGAAACCCTAATATTTTGTGCATTTCACAAGCTTTTTCTGAGTGGGAGAAGCCTTGTCAAAATTTTACTTAGCCGCCATGATCGATGATTTCTGAAGCTCTATTTTTCTTTTCACTGATAGAGGCATATTCCCTGATATTTTGTACTTTAAACGTCATTTTTTGGAAGCTTCCGAGATCGAATGAAGGCTTTTAGTGAAGTTTAAGCTCTTTGTGAGATGTCAAAACTTTCCTAAAGCGGCCATTTGAGGTTTTTGGAGTTCGTTTAGCTCCCCTTTGCTATTGAGAAGCCAAAGATGGCTCAAATCTTATGCATTTGCTTCATTACTAGCTGATCTGTAAAAACTCTGATATGGATTCTTCATTGAAACTCTGGCTTGAAGCTCATAAAACTCTGATATCATACAGTAGGGTTTTGTGCATTCTATAGCTTCGTAATGTGCACAAGATGAAAGTGTTGGGCACATTTTGGAGCTCTGTATTATGTAAATACTGGTAAGATTTTATTTAATACTCAAGTATCATTTCTCTGTGTATTTTGCTATTTTATGTGTGTTTAGAGATTCAAAATATGACTTTACCTTGTAGAAATCACAACTAAAATGCTTCATGTACTTTTGTATCAATGGAAATCGTTATTATTTAAAATTGGTTTCGAGCTTCATAAAAACCATTGTGATTCTGTTTTTATCAGTTATTGTCTTAGCCCATGACTTTGATCCCATTCCACCAAAACTCACCAGAGAGTTCATTCTTTGATTTTAGAGCCGAAAAACCATTTTCTACACCTTTAGAAAGGTGACTATGCATTTCTGCAAACTTGGTCTCTATGAGGCTGATTGGCTCATGTCCCTGCACTGAAGTATGTTTCACTGTTTTTAAATTTTCAACCCCAAAGTGATTGGAATTACCTAGCCTCTACTAATTGTACCCATCTAATGGGTTTAATACATTATTCTAATACTCTGGGCTATATGCAGGCTATGTCTCTGATTCTGAAGAATTGTACTATACATACCCGGCTCCTATTGGGTTAGCCCTGAATGCTCATTGTCAAGTCTATGTATCTTCAACTTGAACGCCTCTGTGCAAGGCTATTTGATGAAAGCCTTGTAAAAACCTTACTTTATCACGGGCTATCATCTTTTTATTAGGCTTCACCCTGTTGTGTACTTTGAGCATGAAACTCTAATTTCTCTACTTCGAGGGTTTGATATGCTTTACATGTGAGTTATTCTCAAAACTTTACTAATGACAGTTGGCTATCTCAAAGATCCATTTTTACACATTTTCAATTGACCGTTTCATCATCATTGGGGTTTCAAACTCTTGATCTCAGCTTTGTGGCATTCGATTTTTTATCGTTATTTTTCATGGGGTTCACCATTTGAGCTGCTTTTGATCTAGAACCATGAGCTATTTTCATTCATATCTAATAACTCCACAAATTTACATACATTCTTCATGTCTGTATTTCATTCACTTCCATGTTCATTCGAATTGTAATCAAGTACTAGTACATTTGGGCCTAGTATTTGCTTTCGACCCATAAGTCGAGGTTAGTAATTTTATGCATAAGCTTCTAAATTAGTTCGACACACATTATAGAACTAATTGCAAATAAAATATGCATTTCTTCTGCTATCTGCCATGTGAATCTACATTATTTGTTGTAGCTTGATGAGGGATTTGATTTGGGCATTTCGAGATTTGAGACCTAAAATTTTTATGTGAATGGTCATTTGTTGGACACTGAAAGCTCTTGAGAAGCTGAAAAGATATGTAAAAATGACTTATCGCCATGGAAGGTAAAGATAAACCTCCAGTTTTTTTTGTGTATAATTCTAGTCAACACTATCTTTTAGTGGCCAATACTTACTTCCTGAAATGGTCGTACTGATTTTCATAGTTTCCTAGCTCAAAAACCTACATGAACTTACTTGCTTTGGCTCAGATTTGAAGTGCTTTTGTTCTACATTATTTTGGTTCGTCACTTGGAGCTTGAGATCTATCTTGTGTGCATTCATGACAGCAATAGTGGTTGGCACTCCATTTCTTCATTCTAAAGGTCTTTCTGCTATGAGCTTTATTCGTTATGTGAGCTGATCTCCTTTGCTATTTAAGATTCTCTTTCTTTGATGATCTAGTTCAAAGAATTGTGATTCAAATGAAATATGAATCTTGCCTATTGGTTGGACATGCCTAGTTCAATGCTTGTATCATGTATGAGATCATATACATTTGACCTTTATGAAATATAACACTACTGAAATGTAAATCTTGTATCATCTTGGGATGAAGTTCTGAAACTTGAGCCTCCATTTTAATGGGTTGTATATCACTCTTGGTTCAATAAAAGGCCTATTGTAATATTGCCCTAGTGAATTCTTACTACTTGCAATCAAAAATCTCATTGATATGTACTCGAATTCCTCTTCTTGGTTATGAAAGATAAGATATGAGATGCTTACACTGGCATCATTTACATCTGGTCTTCATTTCCAGCATTTGACGATTTTATTTTGTGTTCTTAATAGTAAAATGATATTTTACCTTTTATATGCAACTGTGATAACATTATCCTATGAGCAATTCTTTACCTATCTGTTCTTACATGATTCATTGTATTCTACTTTTGATGCATGATAGTTGTTTACATACCTGCATTTCCATCAGAAATTATTGAAATATTATATCTGTATGGTTGTACCTTCAGATCTATGGATTATCAATTGCTTGTTGTTCATTTTCTAATTTCAAGAGATGCCATCTTCCTCTGTCATTCTGTGATTTCGGGAAGGAAATGATCTTAGGAATCCTATCTTCTATCTATTTGAGATACATTATAATCATACTTTTCTAGTGATGAGCAGTGTAAATCATGAAAACTGTAGATGATGATATCAAGCTTCCTGAAATTATATGGTTCTAGTGATTTACTATTTTCTAAAACTTGTACATGTTGAATGTACATTTGATGAACACATTTCATGGATGAGCCTGTAGTTGAAAAACTGAATACTTGTGATCTAAAAAAATATTTCTGAACTTGAGCTACCATGTAGATCTTGTATCAAAACTTTGTATACTTGAAATCTTCCTTTGTAAATCATGGCTCCTATGACTCTTTACTTTACGGTGCTACTATTCTTTACAATGGAATTTGAATGCATTGCACTTTCTTGATACTGTAACCCAAAAAATATTTTCTCCAAAGGATGAAAATGAATAATTTGTAAACTTGTCTGATATGATGTAGCAAAATTCTTGAAATTCCATCCTGCTTCTCATGTTATGATATTCTATATTTTTTGAGATATTGAGCTCTAACAAACTATCTTTTCTCTTTTTATGATCATCAAAAATGCAGAATTGCTTGTAAAATTACACCTTTCCATGCCTCAAACCCTACAACTGAGACTGCTTCTTTAGCACATGTGAAACCATGCTATATATGCTATTTTTCTCACCTTCACCAAGGCCCTGCAATAGTCCTCCCTAGGCTATTGTACTTGTCTTGCTAAAGATGATACATTTGAGAGGCAATATACCCAAAATTTTTGCCTTGTGGAGAAACACTTTCAGCTACTAATTTGATGCATGGCTTTCTAATCTTGTCCAGAACCAAACAATTAAAAATTGTATCCCCTTACGAGATGGCTACTCGAAACATAGTCAAACTTCTACCTCGACCATTTTGAGAAAAGTAAAAGTTTTGAGTTGACCTTTTTTACACGGGGTGTGAAAAATGTCAACATTATCTAAGCTATCCAATCCACTCCAAATCCAAAGCTCCAAGCTCAACTCCCAAATCCAAAATGCAAAAATGACAAGCCCAAAACCTCTTTTCCTCCTCCATGAGAAGGTATATGAAGATAAGTATGGAAAATATCCTCCCAAATGAGAGGGTGACATGTTTCACCCCTCTCTTTTTCCCAACCAAAGATTCCAAAATAATAAAAGAGAGTAAAAAAAAATCATTTTAAGAACTATTCCCTAAAATTGGCCTAAATGTTAATAAGTCCAAAACTATTTGTTTTTTAGAAACACATAACCTAACCATTATTAAAATAATGGTGATTGGTGAGACGTCAAATGGGACTTAAAACTCCCATTTGACCAATAAATGAAACCCCCTACCCATATGTAGAGTCCAAGGGCTCTTTTCCATGAAAAGAGAATCCCCAAAGATAAAAGGGGTCCCAAAAATTGCCAGTTTTAGCCCAATTTCACATTTGGATAGATGAAACAAGAATGGAGGTTGTGGGACCCATCGAAGGGTTGTTTATGTGACCCCAACCTCCTAAAAAAATTAATTAATCTAATATACTTTTAATACCATTGGGGACCATTAGATCCCCGAAACTACTTTACAAAATAGTAATAAAACACAATTACATTATTTACAAATTTTGGAGTCACCCATGGTGCCCCTTAAAATTTACACCACAAAACACACACACAAGGAAAAATTCAATCATGCAAGGCTTGAAGGCTCGTCCCGGTTGACCGCTTGTGCATCTTGACTTGATGCCCTGAAACCCGCGTTCTCCTATGCCCTATAATCTAGAAACTCATTGCAAACATTAAACATACATTTCCAATATATATATATATATATATATATATATATATATATATATATGTATGTATGTATGTATGTATGTATGTATGTATGTATGTATGTATGTATGTATGTATGTATGTATGTATGTATGTATGTATGTATGTATGTATGTATGTATGTATGTATTAGCATGCTAACAACACTAATAATACAATAATATAACAACCCATGATGATCATATACTATCAACGTGCATCCATAATTAACCAAGATATGAGCTCCAACTACAATAATAATGATAATATTGCTATAGTCAACATAAATTACATACTATCAAAGTATGAAATGATAACATAAATCCATCATAAGTCAAATAGGATCAACTATATCATGTACTTATGGAAAAAAAATCATTTGCTGAAATGAAACTATGATAATAATCACTACTAGATTGGCGCTTCATGCCCTATCCATCACATGAGCCATCAAAATATCCAAATGAAATCACATAATATCTAGATAGAGCTATAAACCATGTCCAAAATCTATAATAAGTAATGATTCAGCAAGAAACTATGGTAGGAAAATGGTGGACAGTACATCCCCCTCTTTTGAAATTAGACATCCTCCTAGAAGTCACTGGAAGAGATAGGCATACCAAGTCCTCAAAGGTGTAACATCCTCCCATGTAGCTATTATCTCAAAATAAATTTCCCACTACACTCTAACCTTGTGCAAGTTTCATCCCCGAAGGGCCAATATCTGATGCTCCTGGAAGTACATGGGCTCCATTCTCCACTGTCCTCCATCCTCCACCTATAGGGATGACCAATCCAAGACATGAGAGATATCATCTACATATTTATGTAGTATAGAAACATGAAACACATTGTGGGCCTATGTGAGGCATGGTGGCAAAGATAAGCAGTAGGAAACTGGACCTATGACCTCCAAGATATAAAATGGCCCCAAAAAATGACACAAAATCTTATAACCCTTTCTATAGAAAACTGGGATCTTCTGTGGATGAACCCTCAAGAAGACATTGCCACCCCCTAAAAAGTGACGATCGGTCCTCTTGGTGTCTACATACACCTGTTAGCATTCTCTAGCATGCTTAAGATACTGCCTAATCAATATAGCCTACTGCTCCAAGTCATAAAGATAAGATGGCCAAAGAAAAATCCTATCATCTAGCCTATCCCAACTCAAAGGTGTCCTGCTTAGTCATCCATAAAAATCTTGATAGGGAGCCATATCGAAAGAGTTGTGACATATTTTGTTGTATGAAAACTCAATCATGTTTAGATAATCTTCCCACACCTTTTTCTCGTCCATCAGATACATCCTCAACATTTCCTCTAAAACCCGATTAACCCTCTTAGTTTGTCTATTTAGCTCTATGTGATATGATGAACTAAATTAATATGTGTTCCCAGAGTGGCCTGAAAGGAAGTCCAGAAATCTAATGTGTAAATGGTGTCACTGTCATTGATGACAGTCTTTGAAATCTCGTGTAATCTGAAAATGTCCTTCATAAACACTTTGGCAATGGCTTATGCATTATAGGTGACCTTGGTTGGTGAGAAGTGCACAACCTTGGTTAACTTATCCATAGTGACCATAATGGCATTATGATGATAAGAAGACATTGGGAGCTCGACAATGAAATCCATGGAGATAACGTCCCATTTCCACTCTAGAATTTCATGAGGATATAAGAGTCCTGCAGGATGAGAATGCTCGACCTTGACCCTCTGATACTCAAGGACAATGAGCTAAAAAACTTGTTATATCCCATCGAAGACCCAACCAATAATATATCTCTCTCAAATCGGTGTGCATCTTCTTCACTCCTGGATGCGCTGCATATGGGGCTTGATGAGCCTCTGAAAGAATGAAGCTATGAAGATCACCTGTATTAGGCACATAGATGTACCTATGAAACTAGAGTAGATCATCTGCCTCTAAAACACACCCTCTAAGGAATATCTAACCTCTAACCCTCATAAAACCCTGTGAAAGATCCTCAAACATAAATTGTGTTAATAGAGTTAACCCTCATAGAATAAACAACTCATGTAGCTATTCTGGTGTGTGAGATAATAAAGGGATGTGAGAGATATCCTAGGGATGAGTTTGAGAGATTCATGGAGAGTGATATTAGGGATTGAATATGAAGGTTGACTACACCATTGTAGGATATCAAATCTTATCAATGTAATGTCATGGAATCAATTTCACATGTCATCATCTATCTTAAAGGTATACTATAGTGCATCTACAACGACATTCTCATTTCCCTTGATATATTGAACCTCCATGTCGTACTTTCATAAGAAATTCATCCAATGTCATTGGGGAGCATTGAGGTTTAGCTATGAGAATATATGCTGAAGGTTACAATGATCAATCCTCAAAATGAATGGACTACCCAAAAGGAAATGATGTCAATGCACTAGAGTGTGAATAAATATTCCAAGCTCCAAGTCGTGAGTATGATAATTAATTTCATAATCCTTGAGCTTACATGAATCAAAGGAAATAACCCGATGCTCCTGCATAATAACTAGTCCCAGACCCTCTAGTGAAGCATCAATGCAAACCAAAACTCCTTTGTTAGATCCAAAACTGCTAAAATAGGAACCATGGTTAATCTCTCCTTAAACAACTGAAAAATCCTTTTCACACTTCTGTGACCAGTCAAATTTATTCCCTTTCTGCTAAAGAAAAGTAATAGGATGTGAAATCCTAGAAAAATCCTGTATAAACCTATGGTAGTACCCTACTAATCCCATGAAACTCCTCACATCAGTAACTGATGTGGGCATTGGCCAATCAAGAATAGCTTGAATCTTCGAGAGATCTAATGAGATACCCTCACCTGAAATGATGTGACCCAAGTATTAAATCTCTATCTGAAAGAAACTGCACTTTTCCAAGTTCCCAAAAAACTTCTCTCTCAAAACCTATAGTACCTGTCTAAAATGCTCCTCATGTTCCTCCTCATAATGAGAATAAATCAATATATCATCAAGGAACACAAAAAATAATTGATCTAAAAAGGTCCTGAATACCTCATTCATGAGGCTCATGAAGACAACTGGGGCATTGGTCAAGCTAAAAGGGACAACCGTGAACTCATAATGCCCATATTGAGTGCGGAAAATTGTCTTGTGAATATTTACATCTGCAATGCATAACTGATGATATCCTGACTTGAGATCAATCTTGGAGAACACTCTGACACCCCTCATCTGATCAAACAAGTCATCAGTCCATGGAAGTGGATAACGGTTCTTAATTGTGACCTTGTTAAGCTACCTGAAATCAACACATAATCCTGAGTGAACCATCCTTCTTTACAAAAAATGACTTGCACTCCCAAAGGGGACACACTAGGGTGAATAAGGATCTTCTCTGACAACACCTCTAACTAAATCTTGAGCTCATGAAGCTTTGGATTCGTCATCCGATAAGGTGCCCTAGAAACTAGTGCATCTCCTAGTACTAGATCTATAGTGAAATCCACCTCTCTACGAGGTGGTAACCCAAGAAGCTCACTTGGAAATACATCTGTAAACTCCCTTAATACTACATGATCATCAAGAGGTGAATGTTCTATAGTACTCTCTGATCGGTCGTTGATAGTGATAGAAAATAACTGACAACCCTTGCACATGCTCCGCTTGAGTTGCTTAGCTGAGATCATACGCAAAGAGACATGAAATTAAATCCCAGAGATAACAACTGAGTGACCAAGGTCATCCTGACACTCAATGATCTTCTCTCTACAATCTAATTTGGCCCAATGTGACTCAAGCCAATCCATGCCCAGAATGACCTCGTAGGATCCTAATGGCAATACCCAAAGGTCCAAGGTGGATGAGAATACTCCCAAGTCAAGTACAAAACTCTCCACGAAGGTATCTAGTGCAAGTTTTACCTCAAAGGCTAGCTTGTCCTGCCAACTATCTGGATACCTAGCCATCACTAGCCCACACCGGTACACTACAGATGGAAATATAAATGTATCTGATGCACCTGAATAAAAAATAACTTAGAAAAAAATACCTATAATAGTACATGTCATCTCAGATTAACATGTTACCTGATGCTCAGTCTGATGGTTATCTACAACTGCGTAGACATGATGTGCACATCCAATGTCTCCCATTGTCTTCTCAGAGATGGGATCTCTATGTCTATGAATGGTGGCAGGTTTGTGCAGACACATGCATATAATGATCATGGGACCCGCAAATGAGACATCCTACTGCACCTCTCTAAGAAGTGGTCCCTCCTATACTCTGATGCATTGATCTTGCTGGCTAGACCCTAGCAGACTACTAAGTGTGAGCTGGATGTACTTGTTGGGTACCTTGTCTCCTATCTCTACCCCCACCAACACCTCCTCGAGTTCCTCCTCTCTGCAATGCTTTGAGTCTACCTAGCTCTCTACTGTTGGTGAGCATGATGTTGTGACTACTGATGTCTGTGTTGTGGAGGCATCGATACTGGTTGTGGAGGTATAAATCCTCCTAAAGGGGGTGGTGTTGTACCTCATGACCTTTGATCCTCCAATGTTTGCATCTTCTCCTGATACTTTCCCCTGTATTTATCTCTGTGCTCCTATGCCTTGGTCCTGTTCTCCTCAGCTAGGTAAGCCTTCTTTACAGCCTTATTAAGTGTAGGAGGAGATACCATCCTAACCGCCC